>OY998170.1:24730092-27130092 GCA_963921995.1 Oxystoma pomonae
GGTATACAGCATCAAAATTCTACAGCAGTAGGTTAGATGGACGCTGAAAAGCTAAAGTTTGGCAAGCTGGTATGCTGACTTACGACTATATAAGTGCAATCTACTTCAGAATACCCAAAAGAAAAATTTTATCACTTCTCCTAAAAAATTTTACCTTGAATTTACTCAATAAAATTTGTGAAATCTTCTTCCTCATAACTCTTTCATGCTGACCACCAAAACTGTACTGCCATTCCGACAATGTGTTTGGTCAATCACCAATCGATTTAAAAAAATATTGCTGACATTAAATTTGGTGGTTGCTAATTGCAAAAATTTTTAGTAAGAATAATCAAAGCAATAAACATTAAAAAAAATATAATTCAAAATGGGCCTTCTTGCCAATAGTCCAGTTGGTTAAAAAAAAAGTTTGCCATATAAAAAGAAGCAAGATCCAAAGTATAGTCAAACTCTCCAATACAGAATTAAAAACTATTTTTTTTTTAACATGCAGATTTGTTTATCTAAGTTAAAAAATCTCAAATATTCTTAGTTTCTGTTTATGTAACTAGAGCCAAGTTCAAAATAATACCTACCTAATAAAGAACGCCATTTATATGGCAAATTTTTTATTCGAGAATTTTTTTTGTCAACTTAAAATAATTTAAATTTTTTGTAATTATGTATTGACTAACAATAACATGTAGGTACTTAAAAAGTGTCATTGGTTTTACCATATAATATATATAATTTTTAAACTTAAAATCTTTTATATTTTTATGTAATTATGTACTGACCAAGATACTGACTAAGTAGGAAGTTTATTTTATTAAATTATTATCTTATACTATTATATTCTAAAAAAAAATTGAATTGAAATAATTTTTTTTGTCCCAATAGGCTATATATATTTTAAACTAAATGTTTTTCTTACAATTAGTTATCTATTTCCAAGTCTATTTCATTTATTATAAAAGTAACAGCGAAAGAACCTGATGGCAGTTAGGCCTCTTTATGGGTCGCCTTTCTGCCTTACCCTATTGTGCACCCCAGCCTTTTAAGACCGCTTTGGATTTTTCTTCATTTTTAAGACTTAATATTGAAGCTACACATATATTCAATTTAACTACCTTACCTTAACTTGTTGGTTTAATTAAAGAAATGCTGTACAGGGAATATACTTTTTTTCCATAACTTAGTGCATAAAAGTCACAAATTAGTCAACTTGATTATGAATTAGACACTACCTTATGTGTTAAGGATTTCAGTAAACAGTCCTTTTTGTTGTCATGAACTTGTTTCAACCTTACATATTGTAAAATTATGCAATAGTCCTCGTAAAAAACCACATAGAATCTCATAAAACTTGGTTAATTTTTATGATATTTTATAGGGCTTTAAATAAGATTCTACAAGCAAGGCTGTTTTGCTTGTAAAAACTGATGAAAAAAATTTGTACTTGATGAGATTTGTCCTGTTTGTTTCACATACCGCATAGAAAACATAAAACCTGATAAAACATTATAAATTCTTTTGGTTTTTTTGGCAGGGAGATCCATTATCATTCCATCATGATAACTTAAAGTTACAGATTAATTGAAAATGTGCTATTAGTCATTTGAGTTCCAGTTTCCACTTGAGAACAACTATCAAACAACACTGATCTAGCCTCAATAATAAAATTCAGCACTACCTCTAAAAAAATCGCCTTTCTTCGTCTGGAGCTTCAGCGGCAGCGGCTAGTGCGAGCTTTCCTGATCTATTATATATCAAAATCTATATTATTAAAAGCCTTGAATAAAAAATCTACCTACCTTAAAGACTGTGGTAAAGGAGAGTAAATGCCCTGCATGCTAATCGACATTTTTGAATTTGATTGGTCCACAATGTCTTTACGATTTATTAATTATTATTGTTACATTTAAATCCTTATTAGTTTATATCTCATAATTTTTCAGAGAAAATCGATTGCGCATTTTGTTTGTTGACATTTAAATTTAAAAACAGCTGATATGTGCCATCGACTTTTCTCTCTTCTTTTTCCTAAGGTCACTCATTAACATTGGTTTCCATTGGTAAAACTGGTGCATCTCCAGTACATAAGCGAGAGAGTCGGTGCTGTTTTTCCATTGGGATATGTACTTATAAAGAACTCCGCTCATTCACTCCGAACATTGCCACTGGTTTTCTGTTAGAATGGGCTGGGCGTTTGATATGTTGTAGATCTGTTCTCCCTGATTAACGTTTAAATGGACCTCTTTTTGATCCGACCCACGATTTCAGAGATATAAGTGTTGACAGTTGGAGGTTTAAGATTTTAGGGATTTTTTCACTAAAATCAGTGTTTTGCCTATTTTGTTGTATTCGAGTAACTTGCTACTTCCAGTACACCAGTTTTTAGGTAGAGAAAAATATTCGGATTAGTTTAGCTAATCCATGCTTCCTCTTTGTTTGTTTATGTGGGATCAAGAGAGAAAAAGAATGGATTAGATTGCCAATCGCGATTTAGTGCTTACGGTTCATTTAGGGGTCAATGATCAAAAAAGAACAAACGGTGAAATATTTTTTTTATACCTTCATCAAAGACATAATTTTAGAAACTGTCTGCAGATAGCTAAAGCAAAGCTTTTTTGATTACCTACCGATGAAAAAAAACTTTTTTTTGATCAAGGGTGCAAAAAAAGATTTCTTTCCGTTTTTTACCCAAAATTAAAGAGATATAGCGGAATATAATAATATTGAAAAAATCTAATTATTCTTGCGTAAAAATTAAGGCATTTCCGCCAAATTTTCACCACCACAAGTATTTACAAAAAAATCATTTAAAAAAATTGTCAAAATATCAAACTGTCAAAGATTAAAATGTAAGCAACAATTAACGTCACCGAGTAAATATTGTCACCGGAACTATAAACGCATACAATCGAATATGTATAAGTCAGTTAAAATTGGCTGAGGGGGTTGATATATGTGAAAATTCATAAGTTTTGATCCTGTAAATTCATAACAACTATCTAAAAACTGCATATTCCTAGCAGCCTTAGAGGGAATTGTGACGAAACAGATTTCTATCGATATCTTGTTACTCTTGCGGCTATATATCTATTGTGCCCCTGAAAATGACCAATGGGTGGGTGCGTCCACTATGCCTGTGCCCCAAACAATGTCTGAGCTTCATTCATTTGAGATTTCATATCCAGTCCCTTCCTTAATGTGTTTTGTTCGCACTATTTACGTTTATGTATTGGATCAACACTTGCGACCTTGGCCATATCTAGTACAATGTCATCAATTGTCTTACGATAAAAAATAACAAAATGGCAAAAAAAATGGTTGAAAAACTTTCTATTACAATCAACTCATGATAAAATTTAAACTAAACGAAATCGAAAATGTTCTGAATGAGGCCCTGTCCATACTGTGAGTCACTTTTTTTTCTATGTTTTTTTTGCCTATTTGGTTGTATTCGAGTAGCTAACTTGCTACTTCCAGTACATAGCTCTAAAGCGGTCCGCACGTTTTTAAAATCAACGCTTTTTCGAGTTCGGTGGCATATATCGGCTGATGGACTGATGAATAGTGACGTTATCACCGATGAATGTCAGATTGGCCATCAAACGCCGAATAAAGAAACGCCTCGGTGTACATGACATTTGACATAACCTTATATATTTTTTGTCTTTGACAGTTTTTATGTAAACGATTCAAAGTTCCTTACAGTAAGCGGTATGAGGTATGTGGTAAGACGCAAAGAAAATAAATAATAGCAATCCCTTACTGCTCTTACTGCTTGCGGCTCACAGAACACTATGAACAGGAGCATGCATTTGCGGTGGTTTAATTTTCCTTACATCTTAAAAAAAGCGCGCATACCTCATATCGCTTACCTTACGGAACTCTGAATCAGCCTTGAGGATAAATAAGTCTCAAAGATTTTTAGTGCTCATAAAGGACGATGGCAGGTCACTTCAGGTTGATCTAACCTCTCAAGAAATTTAGGTGATCTGTAACATTATGTAGATGCTGATTTTACCCATTAAAATTAGTTTTCAAGCTCAGCTCCAAATAACTGTCTTTAGAAAAAGCGACTATTTTAAAAAAAAAATTAATAATACTTTTTATAAGGTTATGTTAATCCATCACAACCGGTCCAGTCGGTGGGATCTGATTGCAATCGGTCGGTGGATTGATGGATCCATCGATAATTTTAGAAACGGGGCCGATAGGCACCAAATATTTTAGAAACACGTTTGTTGCCATCGGTGAATCCACCGATGAATTTAAAAACATGGCCGGTGTCAGTGCAGAACGAGTAGGCACTCAATTTACCAATGGAATGCGATATACCTTTCCTGAAATGAGTGCACGGATGTCTACATCCGTGTTTTAGTGGCCTTACACACGAATTCGTCATTTTTTTTTAAGGTCACTAAATTGCCATTAGCAAAAATGTCGAACGCGCAATAAAAAAGTTAATCCGAAAAATTGTGCGTCTTTGTGTTGTTTTTAGTCGCGAATTTTCTCTAAACAAACGTAAAAATGAACTTTATAGAGTTGCAATTTCGTGTGTACTATGCAGCCAAAGAGGGTATGGACAAATATCTGTACACACTGCTTTCTGGTAAGTTTTTAAAGTGATATTATGGATTGTATAGTGTAGGTGGACAAAGACTGCGAAGATACTGTAATGGGATAGATATGCATGAGATATATATGGTGTCACTGCCCTATTCAACCAACACCGTTCTTAACTAAAAAGCCTGTTAACTCCTATCGCCTCAGTGCTCTTTAGCCTATTGTGGCTGTCATTTTTATAACCAAATTGACAAGTAAAACATGGATTTTCTGTCAGTTTGGTGTCAATATGGCCCCGATCATAGGCCAAAGGATACTAAAACGAAAATGAGTTAACTGACTTTTTAGTTGAGAACGGTGTTGATTCGACCTATTCATATATATGTGACCAGTGACAACTAGTTGGCAACAAAGGACAAGGCCAACCGAGAGGCTAACACTACATTGTTTATACAGGCCTCTTAAAGAGTCTTTGGTAATTATGCAGTATACGGTTTTCTGCCATTTTTGATTTTTTATGAAAAATTCTTTATGGGGTCACCTATTAGGGTCCCTAGGTCCCCAAATCCACCTGCGCCGGTTGTTTTTTTTAAATTTTTTTTCACTAAAACAACCCAATCCAACACAGACCAACCCAACCTAATCCAACCCAACCCAAAACAATCAAAAAAACACATTACAACCCGCCCCTGGGCACCCTTTTTTATGTTAAAAAAAAAAAAATCGGGCGCAGGCGGATTTGGGGTCCTAGGGACCCTAGTAGGTGCCTCCATAAAGAATTTTTCATAAAAAATCAAAAATGGCAGAAAACTGTAAACTGCATAATTACCGAGTCTTTTATGTAAGGACGGATTGAAAATTTTGTTGTATAAACACCACTAAAACTAAAAACATTTTAAGCACTAAATTGATTTTATTTTAAAACACTTTAAGATAGCGGTTAACACTTTAAAACCGATTTAAGGGTTGGTATATTGGTATATATATTGCTACCCACCTAAAGAAATACTCAATCCTGGTTTTACCAAAAAGTCTGTGGTTAATTTACTGGGAGAAAGCGATTTTATTTAAAACTGTCCTTATATGAAACTCTTTTTGGGCCCATATAAACATAGTAATTAACTCTGTCTCAATCTGCCATAAACCTCACAGGATTTGTTCTTAATTGGCATAGTGTTTGTTCTAATTTTAAGGTTAGTTATCATCATAAGATAGTTAAAATGCACTGTTTGAAACAAAAGTGTTCATGAGTGATTTTGCTCCATGTCAAGCAGGCTTAAATCCCGAGTTAAAGCCTGGGGTCCAACAAAGCAAGATGAGAAGAGTGAGACAAGTTGGAAATTTTCAACTCTTTTTACTATCACTATTGCAGAATCGAAAATGCACAGCAAGAAAATATCGGTTGTTTGGAGTGTCCAGGCAGCCAACAATGTAATAAAATAACCTATATATTTTCATATGAGGCTGACACAGATGGGGAGTTCTCGACACCAAAATTTGTGATAGTTACACAACAGATTGACAGATGTCATTGCAAATACTACAACATACTTATGACTAAAATTAGAACAAACACTATTGCAAAAAATATGACTAATCAAGT
Source organism: Oxystoma pomonae (assembly GCA_963921995.1). Lineage (NCBI taxonomy): Eukaryota > Metazoa > Arthropoda > Insecta > Coleoptera > Brentidae > Oxystoma > Oxystoma pomonae. The sequence goes on from OY998170.1 coordinate 24,736,250, forward strand.
GATTATGACTATTGCACTTTTTCAGACTTTCTGTACCAGTTTTTTAATATGTTTTGTTGCAGGCCTCCGTAGCGCAGTGGGACCTGGCTAGGTTCATGGATATTTTGTGTTTGTCTTTAACTTTATAAAAACTTTGCTAACAGTGGGCATTGATCCTATAATGGATGAAAGTCCCAGCTGAAAAAAAAAATATATATTTTTTGTTGACACCATTAATGGCTGACTCTGTGGTGTGAACCTAACTGAAAACTGAAATCCAAGGCCTGACAAGACCTATTTTATGGCTTTTGTGGGACCCTAACTGAAAAAAGGTCCTATATTTCCAGTCCTAACAAGATCTCCATTAACTAATGCCTGATCACTTTTATGTTTACTTGGCTGTGTCTAACAGATTTGGTGCAAGTAGCTATGTACAGGGTGTTTCAATTTGGAAACTTTTGGGGGTAGATATAACAAAACTCACACTTGCAAGGCTTAATTTTAGAGAAAATGTTTAAAGATGAAAACCGAATTTTGATATGTGAAGTTATTTTTTCGAAAAGTCTATACCCCATTCCAAAGGTTTATAATGTTTTTATGTATGAAAATTTTGTACTGGTGTAAATTGTTTTTTTGCAGACCTTTTAAAGTAAAACTTGTCTGAGATTGTCAAACTGAAAGACTGTCAAACTGAATTTTATGATTGACTTTTAGTTTTTGATGGTTTTTGAGATATAACACAAAGTTGGTAGGTATCCTTATAGATATATTTTTTTATTTGATTTTTTATTGATTGTTTATATCAACATAAAATTTCCTTCCAAGTAATATTTACTACTTATCTAATACACTTTATCTACTATCTCATTTACTTTTTTCACCTACTTTTTAGAAAATTATAAAATAAAAATTAATATTTTATTAAATTAATATTTTATTAATTTTTTTAATTAATAATGGATTCAAATCTGAACTCAGTTACAGTATGGAGGGAGGGAGGGGGCATTCACTTAAGTTCAGAATGAACAAGTTTGATTGGATTGATAAAGTACTTTATTGTCAATAAATACAATTCTGTTGTCAAAGCAGGATAATCAAACTTACTTATCCTTAGAACATTGAACCCCAATTAACAGCGGACTTGAGTTGGGTTTTGAACTGGCGTTGCACCGTTACTAAGCGTCTTAGAAAAAAAATAAAAACGGTTCTGAACAGAGGCGCGCGGGAAATTTTTCGCGTCTGGGGGGGTGCTGCCCCCCCCCCACAAAAAAAACCCCAAAATTCAATATTTTCGAAACGAACGGCATTGCCGAACAAGTGGGCGTCGATACGTGCGTATTTTTGATAACCGTGCTGGGGCAACTCATGAACGCGCGCAAAAAAATTACGGGGGGGGGGCGTAATTTCTCAAATACGCACCGTCAAAAATTGCGAAAATCGTAGCATGTGACTGTTGGCAGAGGTGGAAAGAAATCCGACGCCGACCATGGGCGTGTCCGTAGCCCCCCCTCCTATTTTTTTTTCGTTTGATATCTCAAAAATTATAAAACCTACAGATTTGAGACTTTGCGTCAGGTCATCTACAAAAAAAGTCATTGAAAAAAAAAGAAAAAAAAGCCCCTCCCCCCACTGCCATAGGGTGTGAGGCCAACCGAGTGTCAGTGGGATCATTCTAAGTACTTATCTATACTCTAAGAACAAATTAAATATATAATTTTTTTGATTTTAAAATTGAAATATTTCAAATATAGCTTAAGTAAAGAAGACATGTCAGTTAAAACAATATTCTCCTATTTTTGTCATAATTGATTTGTGACACCCATCCTGGGTTTAATGTTCCTAGAGGATTACAGATTCTTATTGCCTAAAATATTAGTTGTATAAAAATTTAGACTCTAGATCCAACTAGGCTGATTAGTTCTTTGTTGAAACTCTATGATTCTGCTTTAGTATGTTACTCTAATAACTACAGGACAAATTTTTAAACAAAAGGTCAGCATTAAAATTCAACAAGGAAATACTTGAAGTAAACTAGAATTAAAATAATGATTAGGTGCACCATATCACATGTCACATGTTAAAATAACAAAAACGGCAAGTAGTGGGTGTGTGATTTTCCCCTCAAGGTATTCTACAGTATTATATGGAAAAAGTTTAAAAAAAATTTTGTATTGTTTTTTAATAAAAGTTTGTTATTAATGTATAAACTAAGCAAGGTACATTGATGCACGCCTATTTTTGGGTTCTGAAAGCCAAAACCAAGTTTACAAAAGAAAAAAAGAGTGTAATGAATTTGGTTTTTGGCAGTTTTTGTTTTGTTTTCATTGCCTTCTCTGTGGCTATAATGAATATTATTCCTGATTAAGTGGCAATGTACCAAGTCAATTTATATTTAGCTGTTACTTGATCCAAACAAATTGTTTGTTAAAAGTAATAGTCAAGGTAATAGTATATCTAGACAGCAACATAGCAACTACAGCTCATTAGAAATTCTGTGAACCAAATTCATGATGGCCACCAAAGATCAGGATAGGCAAATATTTAGGTTTACCAAAACCAAATGTTTCTAAAGTCTATTTAGTCTTCTTAGATTTTTTTAAATTAAATAACTCACAATTACAAAATTACAACTTGATTTTACATATATAAATGATTAAAATTTAAATACATTAAACATAGTCATTCTTACATTTTAGCATAATAATACATGTTACAATTAATTTTGTTTACATTATTAGCACATATTTGTAATTGTTGTTGTCCCTATTCAGCAGAGTTGCTGGTGTTGGGACTTGTCATAAAATTAAGTTACATATTATATCATATTTGTGCAGTTTATATGTAGTTTGTTCCTCAGCCACTTTTTATTTAAATGTTTTTGTGTTATTGTCGATACTTTTGATTTGCCTTTGATGTGGCTATTACATCAGTTATATAGCAGAATTTGAAAGAAGCATTCCAGTGGTAAATTTAAATTTGTAAAATTTAATTGAGTAGGAAATGGTTTAGTTAACATCTTGGTTTACATAGAACCATGATATGCTAGAGCCATGATGAACCCTAAAATAATTTAGTTAAATACCTGTTAAATTATTTTTAGATGTGCTGAAATACACTTTTAGTAGTACACGTTTTTTGGTAAATTTAAAGACTGTAAAGAACTTTCATTGAAAGAAATTAATACCACCTTAGGTCTTACATACTTTATGCTTTGAACAATTACAATTTTTGCTGTTTTTTGGATAAAAATGGCAAAATAAAAATCATCTGCACAATTCCACTAAAGATGACAGGTATATGACAAAACAATTGCCTTAAATTATTTCCATCTTTCTCCAAAATACTTTTGTATAACCTTCTTGCTGTCTCTCTTCAACAACCTTAAATATTTTTCATTTTAACAGAGAAAAGATGTTTTTTGGCACTACTTATTTTGAACGTCTAAAAAACATTGAAAAATGTGAGTTTTTTATTCTAGAAATTGAAACTTTTGAAAGAAAGCTTTAAAATGTGAGCAAAATCATGACATAAAAATGTGAAAAACATAGTAAAAATTGCTTAAAAAAAAACGTTACCCCTTAAATTATGCTAAAATATTTTAAGCCTTAAATTTACAACAATTTAATTTCCTACATTTTGGTTTCTTGTTTAAATTATCGAATTTTGGTGTGTTATAACAAAGTACCTACTAAACAATTACTTTTTCAGTTCACCTTTGATCTGGGGTAAAACAAAATTACCAAACTGTAATCAGATGATTTTCGATGATAGCAGAAATTTTGTCAAACTGGTCTGAAGATTTTTGGAATCGAGTGTACAAGTTGTGTGTCCCTCAGATAAACCCTGTATATATGTATGACATATTTTATCAATGTCATACATAAAGGGTTTCTACTTCTCTATGTTCACTGAAATCATATAAAAATACAGGCAATGTTAATTTTAGGTCCTTTAAAAATACAAAGAAAGCCAAAATATTTTTTTGCAATAACCCCATTCTAAAAATATTATATGTATGGGAAATCAGCAGAATCGCTACTTGATAAATCTCTTTGTGTTTAATTTTAGGAAAATCTTGGCACATTGCACCTCAAAGTTAAACACTGGCTGTGTCAAGGTCAGGATTATTAATTGGCGATTACAAGGAAACTGAGGAAAATGCAAAAAATCCAAAATAAAAAAAACGAAACTGATGCATATTGAAAATAACACCTCAATAAACTTAAGAATAATCCTTCCTGATTTCCAAGAAAATTTTAAAAAATGTTTAGTTTGCTAGATACATAAAGCTAACAAGACACATTTTTTTGGGTTTGCTAGGTTTATATTAAGCTGGCAAACCCATCAATATAAAATTCTGTTACATTCTCTTTATGTGCTAATTTCGTTCAACCTTAAAAATTTTGTGCCTCTGTGATTTCCAAGAAAATTTAAAACTGTTTTTAAATATGCATGGGTATTTTTAAAATATTAATATCCGAAAATTAAGTGCCTATTATGTCCTCTCTTTGAAAAATAGTGTTTACAATGAGCAGCTAAACTGTGCATGTGCTAATCTTAAAGGCAGATGACAAAAAGAATGCTGCACAACTCAAAATAATCAAGATCTCAAAACGTTAAGGGCGCCAGTGACCTTTACCAAACAACACTTAAAGCACTCTCAATGCTTACACCAAGGAGCATGAAGATCTTTTAGATTTGAATCTCAGTATAGTCAGGCTCGAGGTTATGCTGAAGCTACTTTTTTTGGATTTTTGCCACTAAGTTAAGAAAATTTCTCAAAAAATAAATAATTTGTACACATTCGCAAATCCTAACTAGAATCTAAGTACTTATCTGACGTTTCGGCAGCAACTCTACTGCCTTTATCAAAGGTATTATTCTTTTCAAATTTTTTTCGATTATTATAAAAATATATTTTTTTATTTAATTTTATCTACCTAGGTTTGGCAAGTGTGCAAAAATTATTTATTTTTTAAAAAATTTCCTTGATTTAGTGGCGAAAAACCCAAAAAAAAAAGTAGTTTCAACATTATGAATCCGGCACAAACATATAGATTTGGATTTACAACATTAGTATAGTCAGTAAACCAACACGTCCATTTCCAGAGGGACAAATAAATCAATTTCTCCTTAAGAAGTTGTAAATTTGATGGGAAGAAAATAACCCTCACAAAAAACCACACTCTGGGGTGTGGTTTTAAAGCAACTGTGGTCAGGTTGTGATAGGGGTTAAAGATGACCTTATTTAAGTCGCATAAAATACACAGCATAAATAAATGTTTTATAAACCTATATAAACTAGGCGGTCCCACCTCAATAAAATCAAAAAAACGATAGTGCCAGAATTAGGTGCTGTTTAGGTGCTAATTTGGTCCTCAAACTAAAAATTAAGTGCTCCTCTAGTTTTAGCAGAAAATTAAAAAAAACGGTAGGACCGCTAGGTTAATGTTAAGCTAGAGGTCCCTTCCATAATTCTCGGAGAAAAATTTAATGTTACTATTTCCAAATTAGGTGCTATTTAAGTGCTCCCCAAATATTAAATCAAAACTTTCAAAAAAATTAAGAAAATTACCAATCCAACCCAAGCCAACAAACCATCCCAAGAAACTGTACACTTGATTTCAAAAAAAGCTCATACATGCATTTTTTCCTATGCCACAAAATTTAGCTTTTCATTAGTGTATACTATTATAAGGCACCAACAGCTTAGTATGCCTGCCAGCTTAAAATTCAGTGTGACATCCTTAAAAATGCCACAGATATCAACATTTACAAAAGTTCAAATTATCACTCGAGTTATAAGAAGAGCGGCCACCCATTTTGGAGTTGATACATGACGATAATGCGATGGAAAAAGCGCTGGATTGAAAATAATTCTACGGATAGGAAAGATGGATCAGGACGACCAAAAGTAAGTTCTGAAGTGCAAGATGAGAGACTTATTGACCATCTCGGACAAAATCCTTTTTCAACGTCGGTTGAAGCAGCTAATGTAACATTATTTTCGGGTTCTTTAACAACAGTAAATAGAAGAGTAACGAAATCAGAAGTCTCTTGTCGAGTTTCTGCAAAGAAGCCTTTTCTAACAGAAGAACAAAAACAGGCCAGATTGATTTTTACACTGAACAACGTTCTTTGTGATAATGACTTCTGGGAGAGGGTGGTTTTCACTGACGAAAAAATTTTTCAATCATTTTCAAGCAGCAGGAGAATTTTAGTTTATCGTCCACCAAATTCTCGATTTGAACCCGAATATACAAACCAAATTAAAAAAGCTGGACATTTTTTTGTAAACATGTGGGGCTGGTTTAGTGCTAGAGGTTTCGGTTTTTTTTTTTTTTGGAGAATCGAAGGAAGATTCAATAGTGAACGATATATTGAAATCCTTGAAAACGTTATGCTGCCATCTGTACAGGCTTTACATGAAAATAATGACTTCGTTTATCAGCAGGACAACTGTACAGTACACACGGCTAATGTTGTTCGCCAATGGTTTCAGAATAATAATATAGAAACACTTCCTTGGCCACCCAACAGCCCTGACCTTAACCCAATGGAAAATATATGGGGTCGATTCGTTAAAATAATATACCAAAGGAATTGGAGACCACGAAATGCTGAAGAGTTAAGCAATGCTATTTATCGCGCATTGGATCAGCTCTCAGAAGATCATCAGTATTTTCAAAATTTAACCTTTTCAATGCCCAGATGTTTGCAGCTTGTAATAGAGAAAAATGATGATCCTATTAAATACTAAATTATTTATTTTAGTTCTTTTTTAAGTTAAAAGAATTAGTATTAAGTTTACCATCGTTTTTGTCCTAATCCAAGTTTCCTATTCGTCGAATTGTTTTCAATCCAGCGCTGTTTCCATCGTATTATTGTTATTTTATCAACTCCAAAATGGGTTACCGCTCTCTTTATAGAACCTCCTTCGTCTGTTACTCGAGTGATAATTTGATATTGTTTCAATTTCAATAAAGACTTTACTAAAACATTATTTTTGCTGATTTTTTAGTATTATGCAAAATTTAATATAAAAATAAGGTTGCCTTTAATTTAAGTAAAAAAATATTTTCAGTTTTAGAAAACAAATTGTCGTACTTTTGAAGTTTTTAGGCATTTTAGGTGGTAGTCCGTATATATTATACACTTTTAGAAAGGTCAATTTTGTGACTGCATGTATGCGTTTTTTTTTTTAAATCAAGTGTACAAGTTTAAAAAAAAATACGCGCGAAAACCAAAGTTTTCGCATTTTTATCGCCTAAATCTCTCTAATCTCCTAAATTGAAGATGTTGTTCATTTTATGCTTATTATCTCGAATTTGTGTAAAATTACCAATAAAATGCATTGTTTCCATTTTTCGCCACAACGAAAAGAGCACTTAATTTTTAAAAGATGGACCAAATTAGCACTTAAATTGCTCTTTATTTTAAAATAATTAAAATTTGGTTTATCTGAAGAGGTACCTCTGGGACCGCGAGGTTTATGTTAAGCGCGAAAATACAATTTTTTTTTAAAGTTTTGATTTAATATTTGGGGAGCACTTAAATAGCACCTAATTTGGAAATATTAATATTAAATCTTTCTCTTAGCGGTCCTACCGTTTTTTTAATTTTCTTCTAAAACTAGAGGAGCACTTAACTTTTAGTTTGGGGACCAAATTAGCACGTAAAGTGCACCTAATTCTGGCACTATCGTCTTTTGATTTTGGTGAGGTGGGACCGCCTAGTTTATAAAGGTGTTTTATAATCCAACTTCTAGTAGTTAGAGTAACTCTAGATAATCGATCATGAGAAATCCCCTTTTCAAGGAACGCAAAAATAACCTCTGGAGGAGACTTCTTGGATCGCTGGAGTGGTTGCGGAGTGGGTGTATATTGTTTATTTTTAATAGTTGTATTCTGTTTCCGTATATAGCTCTTAAACCTATAAAATAAAAATAAGATAAGAACTTTATAAAATATATAAATTAGATTATAATATCTTAAGTAACACGAAATAAATAAGTGAAATGTGATATAATTAATTTTAAGTAATGACGTCTTAAATGAAGTATGTGATATGTTATTATATAAGTATATTATTTTTTCTACTGACTCGGACCACTCTCCCGACAAGCGAACTGTGGGCTTAGGGAGACTGCTCCTGTAAATTACATGACATTTAAATTTTTTTAAGAGATTGCAAATAAATTTAAACCAAAATCGGTAAACTAAACTGCGTTAAAACGTCATCAACGAGTTTATTGGTGCTAGATACACATAGTGTTTACACAGGTCATTTTTATAGACTAAAATAAAAGTTTAATAACCCAATTACCCAATTAAAAATTGTCAACAAAATTTCTGCACAGTTAAATTGCAATACATGCAATATACAGACCGCTTCAAGCTACTGCGAACATAGGGCGGAAGAAGTCTAATTTGCCAGTGTACGTACATGCAGAGACACCGCACGCCTATCAGTGAAGCAACCAACACTCAGGCTTCCGATCGCCATTCGCTGCCATTCGCCGCCTTTCGCCTTGTATTTAGTACGCCTCTAACTACGGTGCTGTGTGGAGCGTAGTCAATGAAACCGGAATTTGGTCAATAAATACGCAAATTTTTATAACGTAATTTTCTTATTTTTTGTCACTGATAAATAAGAGCGTTTTATTGTCAACTGCTCAGATTTATCAGTGACGACGTGTTACAATGAAAATAATAAGGAGAAACAAAATAAAAGCAAGTTCTCAAAATAAAATAATACATTCTAAAAGCCAAAAAGATTCTCCCAGTCAAAAAAAAATTAAAGCAAATGTTCGAAAAGTCCTCCTTGCTCGGCTAGACAATATCCGAGCCTACTATAAAAACCCCTTCTAACATTTCCAAGCATGTTAGGGGTGATAATTTGAAAAGCTTCTTCAAAAAGAGATAGAAGTCATTAGGAGCAAGATCGGGAGATCGAGCTGGCAATAAAATAGTTCCCCGTGTACTTATAACCCGATTAGGAAATACATTATCAAGATATTCCCTAACAAGGCCAACATTGTGAGCGGAACAACCATCTTGTTGAAACCATGTTTCACCAAATCTTACACCTAACAACTGCCTAGCAGTTGGAATAATGTGCTGCTGCAGTAGATCCAAGTATCTAGGACCATTCAAATTGCAATTGCCGTTAATAAAAAATGGCCCAATTACGTGTTCCCCTACAATACCCCCCCCCCAAACATTTAGTTTTTGGGGATACTGTGTTCTTACGTCAAAATACAAATGCAAATTTTCCCTCGACCAATATCGAACGTGTGTTGGGTTATGACGATTTGACCATCTGCACTTTTTCGGCAACTTCGACATCCATTTTTAGTTTTAAAAATGTATTATTTCAATTAAGAACTTACCCATCTGTTTCTCGAGCAAGGCAGAAATAAAACAAAATAATAAAAACAAAATGAATTTCAAAAAGATAACACTGCAGCGTGCTTCGAATCCACCTCGGTCGTACGGCACGGAGAGTAAATTGGACTTGATTCCCCCTATGTTCGTAGTAGCTTGAAGCGGCCTGTATGTAAAATACTAAAAACATACTAAAAGGGACATACATATTGTTTAAAAATAACATGTAGTAAGAAACACACAATAAAAATTTTGAACATAAAAGAAGTAATAAAATTTAGCAAGAAACCCTATTGGATTTCATTATTATTTGACCAAATAAGTGTAGAATTTTGGAATTCTTCAAGTGAATAAAAAGCTTTTTTATCAGATATTCTTTTATCTTCTTCTTAAAAAGAGATTTATTAAGGTTTATTACCTGTTCTGGAAGCTTATTGAACAGTTTTGCGGCATGGTTTCCCGGGCCATACTGACACCTTTGTAGTCGATAGAAATTTGGTCTTAAGTTGTTTTTATTTCTAGTATTATGGCTGTGGATATCACTGTTACTTTTGTAATTAAAAAAGAAGTTGTCCCTCACATAAAGCAGGTTTTGTAGTATAAACTCTCTAGGCATAGTCAGGATCCTGTGGCTGATGAAAGCTTCTTTACAGTTGTCCCTATACCCATGACCTGAAACGATATTCTGTCCAGCGGATAAGTAGAAAACCGCGTACCTGATTAAAAGGTATTTTAATTTATATAAATCGCGTCTTATTTTTGGTTTTCGCACCTAACGAATATGTTTTAATTTATCCAACATATTATCAATAAATATACAGGTCTGCAAATATCTACAAATTACTGAAAATATAATATATAAACAAATACTATTTTAGCTGGTAGTAAAAACTATCATCTTTGTATCGACGGTTGTTTTGTTTCATTTATCGCAACAATGATCAAATATAAATATATAAGGACTTATTATACATAATTTATTAAAAACTATGTTATAATAAACTACTGTTATCTGTTGATAATGTAGATAGGAATTATATAATGTTTACCAATTGTGACAATTTTTACCCAAAAAGTGATGTGAAACCAAATTGTGGCATTTAAACCTGATTTGACAAAATAAGCCTGAATTATGACTAACAAGAAACTATAAAAGTTTCTTCAGTGTCTTTAATTGTCTATTTCATTAGATTTAGAGATTGATCATGTATTACTATTTGAATTTGAAATAAATAAATAAACCATATATGTAAAAATAATTAAAATTCTATATATACTTTTGTGCGAGAGTCTGGTCACTTTTGTTTTATATATTATTTTATTAATATGGAGATTAAGAAAGATTTTTTTTTTGTCATATTATATTTTAGCTTGGTTTTAGTTATGGGAAAAATATTAAAAAATGGTCAAATTGTTGGACATTCTGAAATGCCTTTTTAGTACGCAAAATAAAATCTCAACACTGTCCTGAAAAATTAAGATAATTATCAGCCCTATCTGTCAGTTGACTGAACTGAAACTGAAATACCACCAACACAACTCAGCAGAGGTGGGATTCTACAATACGAGTCGATGTTTGAGTGGAGGTCTTTGTCTTTTTTCCGACAAACTACAAACACTTCCGACTCGATCAGGTCGTACAGGGTTGCCACAATCTTCGAAAACCGGGAAACCCTGGGAAAAGTCGGGAATTCGGTGGGGTCGCGAAATATCCGGAAAAAAGTCGGGAAAGAACCCCGCACGAAATACATTGAAAAATTATTTTGGTTAAATTTGATAATTAGTATATAATAGTAAGTTATGAGACAAGAAAAATGTGTGAATATAAAATGACTTATATGTCTAGTTCCAGAGATATAGATGGTCAAAATTTAGAAAAACGTTGTTTTGAGGTATATTGGGCACGTTCAAAAAGGCATTTCCTGACCGAAATAAAATAAGTTATCGATGAATATGAGTGACTGAGGAACCAAAGATGAACTTTCTTACTATTATTTTGGTAAAATGTTAGCAGGTTGTATACAGGGGCTAGTCAAAAAAATCAATTTTTTATTTTCTCCGATATAAAAATAAAAAAAAAAAATTTTGAGCAGACATTAATGTTTTAGTATTTTTTAGATAAACTGAACAAGTTTTTCTTCTCAGTAACAGTTAAATATTCATTTGCATTTAGTTAAAGTGATGAGAACTTAAATAAACTTTAAATAAATTGAATTTTATTTTTTAATTTTTTTTCCTAGCTACCAGGTAAATGCAAAAAGTTCTATATCATTATTTTTTACAAAAAAGAAATCAATTCAATTCAATCAATTTAATTTCTTTAAAACTGATACAGGGATTTTAATTTAATTTTGCGTACGCCCTTATCATACTTTTATTTACTACAAGGTTCAATTTTTTATCACTTTTTTATTTTTTGCATCTAGGATGATGATTTTTTAAAGGTTTCTCAAGGCTCCCTAAACTAAATAATAACACTTTTGGTGGGGCTGAATTATCAAAAAAACAATAATATGCCATAAATTATGATTACAGATAATTGCTCTCCCTTATACATACACAGTGGCTTAGCCAGAGGGGGGTTTTGGTGGTTAAAACTCCCCACAGGGCCTAACCCATAATAATTAATGTAACCCTGTAACCCTATAAAAGCGTCGGTAGTTCATTACTAAATGACGAAACGGCACCTACATACTCTATTGAGTACTGGTCAAAGTCAGTGGCTTGTCCGAAGAAGGGTGAATAATTATTATCATAAAGAACACTAAAAAAATATTCCACTCATAAAAGTAATTATCATCCTAGATGCAAAACATAAAGAAATTACAAAAAAATTGCACCCTGTATTAGATAAAAGTATGGTAAAGGCGTACGCAAAATTAAATTAAAATCCCTCGATCAGTTTTAAAGAAATTAAATACTGATTACTTTTTGATAAAAATTTTTGCATGTACCTCGTAGCTAGTACCACTTTAACTGAATGCAAAAGAATATTTAGATTTTTAAGTTGCAAAATAATTATTTCGTAGTAGAAAACATTTTTCGTAAGTTGTGGTAAAAAAAAATATGTAACACAAAGCAACTGTTACTGGGAAGAAAAACTTGTTCAGTTGATCTAGAAAATACTTAAACATTAATGTTTGCTCAAAAATAATTTTTTTATTTTTATATCGGGGAAAATAAAAAATTGTCAAAAAATGATTTTTTTGACTAGAACCTATATTCAACCAGTTAACATTTTATCAACATAATAATAAGAAAGTTCATGTGTGGTGCCTCAGCAACCCAGATTCGAGGATAACTTATTTTATTTCGGTCAGGAAATTCCATTTTGAGACAGAAACCATTTTATATTTACACATTTTTTACACATTTTATCAAATTTCACCAAAATAATTTTTCAATGTATTTCGTGCGGGGTTTTCTTAATTTTAAATATACAATATTACACACTAGAATTTTAGACTCTGCGGTATTTGTTTGGATCACAATATCAGATAATTTTTTTTCAGTGTGGCCCCCCTCCCCTCTCTCTCCAGCACAACAAACCAAAAAGTCGGGAATTTTATCTAGGGAATCTTGTGGCAACCCTGGTCGTGTGGTAGAATGGTAGAATCTAGAGAAAATTTGCTCCCAGGGAATCAAATTCTCTCGCTACTATGCATCTCATTGATCCAAATCTTCAGTTTAAATAGGTTTCTCTCACCTTTGCCCGATATTGATCGAAAGTAATTCTATTGGTCTTGACAAAGAGAATTACTTTCACAGTCGATTGCATTTTATTAAAAAATTTGTAGCCACAATGAGATTTTTTTATATTTGGTTTTTGTTTGTTTCAGATGTGGACGAAAAAACAAGAAATGAGCTGCTAAATGAAAGGATGTATGATGGCAAAATAGATCACTGCACGCCTCTTATTATGGCCGCACGAAATGGCTTTGATAAGGTAGATATACAAGGTGATTTATTATATTTGGAACCTCCTTAAAGCTAGGAGTGCAAAATGAGCAGTATCAGGGTTTTTTTTTATCTCATCATTAAAAAATTATAGGCTAATTAAGGACCCTATTACCAAATTTATGGCTCTTGTGGTTTTATAGCCTGCACTGCTAGCTACCTAAAAAAGTTAATAGTGCAGATGATTTACACTCATTTAAATAGATTTATTTTAAAATCTGTTCCAAATTACCTGTTTACGTAATCATAAACCCCAGAGCCGCTATATTTTGGCTTATACAACAGACAGGGGTGCACCGAGGGGGGGGGGTTTGGGGTTAATTTTGAACAAAATCTTAAAAAAAAAATTTCAATACAAATCTTTAAAAAAAAATTACAAAATTTTTCGGCTGCGGCGCTATAACAACTTTAATTTTGACGATTTTTTTCGTTCATGACCGCTATAAAAATGTTTGATTTTTTTATTTGTTTTCAATTTTGTGTTTTTTAATGTAATTTTATCAAAACATTTTGCCTGCAGTTAGGTGTCAAAATTGACATTTTAAGTGTCATTTTCGAAAAAATTTTCGGCATTTATACAAACAAATTAAGGGTAAATAAACAACTCAATTTCTCAAAATCCCATCAATACTTACGATTTTAGTTTAATTTTAAGTCAAAAATTTGCAGTTGACCTATTAGGAGCCCCACTATTGTCAGACAAATAGTGGGGCTCTTAGCAGGTCACTGCAAACTCAATAAGCACTTGTATGTAATGGGATTGGTAGAAGATGCTATATGCGGCTTCTGCAAGAAAGGATTTTAGTTTAATTTTAAGTCAAAAATTTGCAGTTGACCTATTAGGAGCCCCACTATTGTCAGACAAATAGTGGGGCTCTTAGCAGGTCACTGCAAACTCAATAAGCACTTGTATGTAATTGGATTGGTAGAAGATGCTATATGCCGCTTCTGCAAGAAAGGATTTTAGTTTAATTTTAAGTCAAAAATTTGCAGTGATCTATTAGGAGCCCCACTATTGTCAGACAAATAGTGGGGCTCTTAGCAGGTCACTGCAAACTCAATAAGCACTTGTATGTAATTGGATTGGTAGAAGATGCTATATGCCACTTCTGCAAGAAAGGATTTTAGTTTAATTTTAAGTCAAAAATTTGCAGTGATCTATTAGGAGCCCCACTATTGTCAGACAAATAGTGGGGCTCTTAGCAGGTCACTGCAAACTCAATAAGCACTTGTATGTAATTGGATTGGTAGAAGATGCTATATGCCACTTCTGCAAGAAAGGATTTTAGTTTAATTTTAAGTCAAAAATTTGCAGTGATCTATTAGGAGCCCCACTATTGTCAGACAAATAGTGGGGCTCTTAGCAGGTCACTGCAAACTCAATAAGCACTTGTATGTAATGGGATTGGTAGAAGATGCTATATGCCGCTTCTGCAAGAAAGGATTTTAGTTTAATTTTAAGTCAAAAATTTGCAGTTGACCTATTAGGAGCCCCACTATTGTCAGACAAATAGTGGGGCTCTTAGCAGGTCACTGCAAACTCAATAAGCACTTGTATGTAATTGGATTGGTAGAAGATGCTATATGCCGCTTCTGCAAGAAAGGATTTTAAGTCAAAAATTTGCAGTGATCTATTAGGAGCCCCACTATTGTCAGACAAATAGTGGGGCTCTTAGCAGGTCACTGCAAACTCAATAAGCACTTGTATGTAATGGGATTGGTAGAAGATGCTATATGTAGTAGTAGCTTCTGCAAGAAAGGATTTTAGTTTAATTTTAAGTCAAAAATTTGCAGTGACCTATTAGGAGCCCCACTATTGTCAGACAAATAGTGGGGCTCTTAGCAGGTCACTGCAAACTCAATAAACACTTGTATGTAATGGGATTGGTAGAAGATGCTATATTCCGCTTCTGCAAGAAAGGATTTTAGTTTAATTTTAAGTCAAAAATTTGCAGTTGACCTATTAGCAGCCCCACTATTGTCAGACAAATAGTGGGGCTTTTAACAGGTCACTACAAACTCAATAAGCACTTGTATGCAATGGGATTGGTAGAAGATGCTACATGCCGCTTCTGCAAGAAAAAGGAAGAAACCTCATTACATGTACTATGTCAATGTGAAGGCCTAGTTAGAACCAGGGCCTTACTGGGGGACCTAGAATGTCCGCGCCCAGTAAGCTATATATACAGGGCACACTGGCAAAGCTTCTGGGTTTCATGACAAGGACGGGGCTGTAACTTGTTTTGTAGTTCTAGCAAAGCCGGGAAGAAGAAAGAGCAACCACAATAGATCTGAGAAGGTCTAGGTGGACAAGTGAATATACCACCCCATTCTAATCTAATCTAATCTAAGTAAAAAAAATTGCATTTTAAGTGGTATTTTCTCAAAAAATTTGCCTGCGGCGCATTGAACAATGATTATGACATCAAATTTTGAATAAATAAACGATTTTAAATTTGGCTAACACCCCCTCCCCGCTCTACATTTTCCTTGATCAATTACAGTCACGTTCATACTTCAAATTAAGTTTTTTTAATTATTTATCCTTAAAAACCCCACCCGAAGCCAATTCCTGGGTGCGCCACTGTAATCGATAAGACAGCATATACTTATTATCTGTGGTCTGAAGTGTCAACTGCTTTACAGAGTGGAATTGGGGCTGGGCTGGGAAAAGATGTAGGCTTTCTTGCCATGCTTTAGTTCGCACACTGTTTACTACCATTACCATCTATATAAAAATGATTTTAGGGTAGGTTTGTTACAAGTGGCGCTATTGCTCCCTCCACTGCGACCTAAGAGGTCTATTGTGGATCATATCTAATTATAATTCATTTATCCCAATTTGCTTGATAAAGGCAATCTTTAATGAGACTTCCTTGAAAGTACTTTTAATCCGGCATCGAGAGGTTTGGCCCTTATTTTCATTAGTCCTATGCAGTGACATAGGATGGGTATTGGCGCTTCCTCCTCCCCTCCAGGAATTTACAAATTGGTCTATTGGTCCATTTCTATTTATGCGGTTGATGAGTTGGCAGTCAGACTTGTAATTATTCTCAGGCTGTTTCTTGATAGTTCTGCGGTTTGTCTGGCTTATAAGTGGTGTTGTTCACGAATTGAGCGCTAGGATTGCACCCATTTTTTTTAAAACTTACTCTTAAAAAAAAATTAAAAAAATAGTAGTTTTCACAACTAGTGGCTAAAATAGTGCTTTTTTTACAAGCGTTGGTTTAAATAACGAGCGCAGCGAGGTATTTAAAAACGCGATTTTAATACCTTTATAAAAAGTCCAAGAAAAACAGGAAAATACGTTTAAAAATCTCGAACGAAGAGCACTTCTCGCAAAACAAACCATCTTTCCATAGCGATGTGCCTTTTGACTCGGTGACGTTCATTGTTGCGACATTTTAATCTTTGACAGTTTGATATTTTGACGATGTTTTTAAATTATTTTTTCGTAAATACTTAGTGAAAACTGGCGGAAATGGCTTAATTTTTAGGCAAGAATAATTAGATTTTTTCATTATTACTATTTTCCGCTATTTCTCTTTATTTTTGTGTAAAAAACGGACAGAAATCTTTTTTTGCAACCATGATAAAAAAAAAAATATTTTTAGCATCAGTAACCAAAAAGGCTATGCTTTAGAGTTATCGGCAGACAGTTACTAAAATCATGTTTTTGATGAAGGTATAAAAAAGTATTTTCCCTGCATTCTTGTTTTTAATCTAATTTTGTAGGTAGTAAGGATGCTTCTTACCAAATTTCAACCAGATATCGAACAAGATGCTGTTATAAGAAACGATGGGTACATAGTTGACGGGGCGACGGCTTTGTGGTGTGCAGCCTGTAGAGGTAGGTGCAATTTGAAAATGTTGTTTTTTATTTTCATTAGTCTTTATTGTCCTTCACAAATATTTTCTATGACAATGGGTTCGGCTACTCTAACTTAACTATAACTTGTTGAAAATGTAGAAATACATGACCCAGAAAAGAAATACAATACAAGCAGATTATGCTTGGGTAGTCTTCGATAGAAAAAACGGTCCTTTTCAGAGGTACTTTTGGCCCAAGATTTTTCTTTTCAAAGGAATTTTGTGATAATTTTGTTCTTAAAACCTTTGTGGACCTAATATTATAAAAAAATGCGCTTATTTCCTCAATTTTCTTTTCAATAGTTTTTTTGGTGCTTGCCACCTTACACAAAATTAGACAGGGTTCCAGGGCCTTGCTATGGAGAAAATCTTAAAAATTTAAATTTTTGATGAATACACAATTTTACTTATTAAAATTTAAACCAGCAAAAGAGGGCTACCCTTTCTACTAAATAAGACTTAATAGGATGCCTAACCCAAGTCTTAACCATAAAACATCTATGAATTTGGGGTTTGACATGAGAAAAAACTGGAACAAAATAAAATGGTCTCATAATTTAAGGTCCAATTTCAATGGGAATTTGACAAATAAAATTCAGATAAAAAAATAATTTAACTTCATAAACTCGGAAAATTTCCTTCCAAAACATAATACGTGCATTCCCATTAGGAAATTAAAAATTAACTAGTTATATTTCTACTGGTAATGTCACTATGGAAAATGATAAAAAAACAAATACGACATAATTTTAAAAATGAGACAAAAACCAAACCAAAATATCATGATCCATTTAAAGAAAACTTACCTAATTTTACTAAATAACTAATATAATAGTCATATCAAAAGCAAGGCAAAAGCTTTAACAACCGCCCCTTGAAAAAAAGTATAATATAGAATTTATTAATTTAAAAAAAAAAACGTTTTCATATCTTTACAAAAGTCAGTTTTTTTAACAGCGCGACACCCGCTCTTACTGAACTCAGGAACATATTTAGTATTTTAATCCATTTTGCGTTGTCTAGGTCACCTAAACGTCGTTAAAACGTTGGTAAAAGCTGGAGCTAACATTAACCATCCAACCAAGTCGAATTCTACACCTTTAAGGGCAGCTTGTTTCGATGGGAGACTCGATATCGTCCAATATTTGATAGCCAATGGAGCGAATCTACATATTGCTAATAGGTAAATAAAAATGGGCCAATTTGTTTTATTAGTGGTATCAATAAGGGCGATATTTACTAAGCACTATAGTTTTATAAAAGTTTGGTTTGAAGGGTGACCTATTTTTACCTGGATGGACGCCAAGAACCCCTATGGTTTATAAAGCCAGGAATTTATCTGACCGTATTTAATAAAAAAAGTCATCTTAAGAACGATTCACCGTAGAAACTGCAAGTCGTCAAACCAATTTTTTATCCGAACCTTATTTCATCAAACCCATAATAACAAATTCGAAATTAAACAGACCTGTTTTTAATCGAACCATTGTTCATCAAACTCATTCAATATCAAACTTGTAATTTGTAAAACCCATTTTCAATAAAACCCGGAATTTTTCAAACCATTTTGACAGAAAACTAATGGATTATCTGTCACTTTTGAGTGAAAATGGCGGCGAAGGTGGATAAAAGGACACTAAATCGGTATGAGTTGATCGGCCTATCTGGAGAGGGTACTGATGCATTTGTCGTTCTATAAAAGTATTCACAGTTAGTGTTAAATACTTTGTGTATAGATGTCACCACCTGCGTGTATGCCTCCGGTTCATGTAAGTATTATTGGTGAATGCGCTAGCAATTTAGCAAATATTTTCTGATAAACAACGAGTTTGACGAAATTCGGGTTTGATAAATAATGGTTTGACAAATTCCGGGTTTTATTAAAAATGGGTTTCTCTGGCTGGTTAAATGTATCTTTTTTCAGAACTTCGGCTTTTTTGTTGTTTATATTTTTATTGTAAATAAAGCATCAACTTAAATGCACAGGATACCTTTGGAAGTCCAAAGTTTTAAAAAAGATTGCCTGAGTATCTGCAATTAAAGGTGAATTCTGACAAAAACTGCCAATAAATTTAAAAAAAAACACGGCCTGTTATAATTTTGGATTTGTTTTTAAAGATGATAAAATATTTATGTAATAATTGAGTTAGTATTATGTATGTGTCTAAAATTGTATATTTTTATGTGTTTTTTTGTTTTTATACCTATTATTTTGTATAAAAATGTCGATTTCTACACCTGTTAGGTTAAGTATTTATACTTTACAGATACAACAACACCTGTCTAATGATGGCAGCCTATAAAGGCCACACCGACATAGTGACATATTTACTTCAAAACGGTGCCAACCCGAACGACAGGGCTAGCTGTGGGGCTACTGCGCTCCATTTTGCCGCAGAAAGTGGACACCTGGACGTGGTTAAAGAGTTGGTCACTTTTGATGCCAAGTAAGTAAAATTTTAAATAATGCACTTGACAGATATTTGTTAAAATTTGTTTTGTACAGCCGACGCCACATAGAGGAGAATTTTTTCTCTTTTACACGTGAAAAAAACTGATAGCGTATTCCATTGAAAAAATAGTGCGACACCGCAGGCGCGTTCGAGATAGGGCAGTCACGCCCAAAAAGGACACAACTCCCTCAAATGAAGGAGGCCTTCTACATATAAATTAACGTAATTTAAATAAAAAAACAAAGAATTTCTTGCATTTTCGTAATCTGCATTGCACCAATAGACTTTTTTAACTACTTTATAATCAAAACTTACGACAAATAATAAGAAAAAACATAAATAATTTTTGGAGCTTTATGACCGGTTTCCAATCAGTTTTAAGATCGCGAATATTGGAATTGGAATAGGAATTGGAAGGTAGTTGATGATGACCCGTCCGATTAATTTGTGTCTTTGGGACTCAAAAAAGTTACTTATTTTTATTTCTGCTGTATAAACGCCCTAAAATGTTTCTCATAAGCTTATAATTTTTACTTTTAATAGTAGGATTAACCAAAATGACAAGTTTGGCTTAATCGATGGAAATTTTTTTTGATGGCTGGTGAGAAATCGTGTGTATTTTGACCCACAGTATTTCCGCAGTACTTCCATAGTTACAGTACTTTTGCCGCACTTCGTAATGCTCGACACTACCTCACAGTGCTTGGCTGTAAAGTACTATTTTTGTCAAAAGATACTGACTAAAATGACAGTTTAATACTATAAACCCATTAATACCCAGTATATAATAAACAACAAAAAAAAGGAAAACGCCCAAAGCCCGCTTGACATGGAGCAATTGCAAGCAACTCATAAGTCAAAAGATTTACACTTGGAATTTCAACATGTATGTAAGCTTAAGAAAAGTCGCCAAAATTTAAGAAAATTTTCCATCCGCTTATATTATAAAAGTAAAACTTTTTTACAGATTTTACCCAAATGACAACGATATGACACCTGTCAAATCAGCCGCGGAAAGGACCAGAGAACAAATAGTTGAATTTTTATTGGAACATCCAAGTAAGTAGCTTTGCCTGCAAAACGCCATTGAATATCATCACCAACGAAAACATCTCTGCAGCCTTAATTGGGATTTTTTTTTTATTAACTTTGTGGGAATTTTGTGGCCGAGTATTTATCAAAGTTCTTAATTTATAGGTTAACGAAATCAGTAGCCATGCCACAAATTACAAAAATGAAGGAACTCCTCCAAATCAAATTCGGTTATTTAATATCTAAATTTATATATTTTGTTTATTTTATAATATAGCGGGCCCTTCACTGTTATTATAAGTATCGCCAACTTTCTTCTTCTTCTTGACTAAGTTAAGGAACCCATTATTATTAAAAATGTTAAATTTTAAAGAAACAATAAAAAATATTGATTGATTGAATTATCATAAACTTAACCTTTTATTAGGTATTACAAAAGAAGTAAAAATCGAAGCCCTGGAATTATTGGGAGCCTCTTTTGCCAATGACAAGGAGAACTATAATATTATGAGGGCTTATGAGTATATGCATAGATCTATGACTCTGAGGTAAGTTGATTACTCATCTAAAATTCCCAGTCAAAAATATCGGAAGTTCGTATAAAAGTTAGTGGGTTGTTACATTTTATTTATTTTTTTTTATTTCCGGGCAAAACTGGTAAGAAATATTTCTTTTACAAGGTTTATAAATATTAATATTAACCAACCTTCAGGGTTTACCGTTGTTATTAAAAGCAAAAAGTTATCTTATACAGGCCGACGTTTACCTTTTTGACGAACGTTTTTAACCAAGCCCTGAATCTTTTTTAGTAAGTTTCGGTTATTGATCATTTTAAGTCACATGGCTTTTTTACATAACCACACTTATCGTGAAGCACAAACAATTTAAAAAAAAAACATTAAGTTTTAAAATTACCGTTGTTCCGACTTTCCACAATATTCCAAAAATATGCAGATTGGAGAAAACATAACCTCACAATTTTAGAGGGCTTTTACACTTTTCCTTGCATCTGGAGACAGCAAAAAGTTGATAATATCAAAGTAGAATCATTTTGAAAACAAATCAACTAACTTGTATAAACAACAAAGCTAAGATCCAGTGGAGTTCGTAAAATTTACAATAAAAACTCGAGGGCCTTTCTTTACTTGGTATTACCCAAGGATATGTATGTATATGTAAAACTTTGAAATCTTTAAGACTAGCCGCAGACTCGTATTTTTATCTTATTTTGATCTCATCAGTGTGGCTGGAGTCAGGTCCTTGGGTTTTTCTTGTAAATTTTTACTACCTCCACTGGACTTTAGCTTTGTTAATGTTTATGCAAATGAGTTGATTTTTGTTTTTACAAATAGCTGGCCAGACATTTTAGTCCATATAGCTAACCTGACTTGTGCCGCGACACTGATGAGATCAAAATAAGTTCGAAACACGTGTCTGTGGCTAGTCTTAAGGTTTTCTAAGTTTTAAGGTATGTTTTCAAGAACATCTGCGAAGCCCGGTATGTTGATGGAGTTTTCGAGATTCATTTTCTTTATCCAGAATCCCGTCCCACAATTTTTTTTTTCAGAAATGAAATTAAACCCCCTTCTCAACATGGTTTTTTTTATGCAAATGAAGGTTTGCATGTCCTCCAACCAAACGCAGATTAATTGCTTAAGTTAATTTTTAACCTCCGACGCAAATGCGCCAAAAAAGGGTATTATAAGTTTGGCTCCTATGTTCTTTGTGTGTGTCTGTCAGTGAACCGATTTATATTTGGAGTCTATCCTTCGTGGGGGGTGTTCTTAGCTACATATGTTCGGTAGTTCCAGAGATAATATGATTTATGTTGAAGGTTTTCGGGGATTTTATAATTTTTTTTTCATTTTACTTGTTTCTAGGTTTAATGATCCGGACAACCCGATCCCGAAACACCTGCTTACCCCAATACCGGCCTACGAGAATTGGGTGGAATGCCAAAATTTAAGGGAACTCGAAGCAATTCAAGGAAACACAAACAGTATCCACATGGAGGCGCTCACGGTAAGGGAGAGAATTTTGGGCACTACCAACCCAGAAATGTCGCATCCTATCATCTATAGAGGTGCTGTGTTCGCCGATAATGCCAGATTTGACAGGTAGGAAATATACAGTGGGTTCCAACGAAAACGACACGTCGTCTTTGTTTCTGTTAACAGTAGGAGTGAGTTTACTTTGAAAGTGAATATCTTAAAAACAAATCAATAAAGACAATGAAGAGACTGATTCAGAATAAAGCGATAAATTCAACCCCTCGAAGGGTGTCCCTTCGAATAAAAAATCGACTTGTCCCAGGGTTTTTCAAAAATGAGAATTTAAATACGTGAAAAGGCCTCGGTTTCGTTTTCGTTATAACACACCGTACTCGACAATACATGTTGCAAAAAGTATGAGTGTACACATTTTGAAAATCTCTATGTTCGATCAAAATTGGTCTTTATCATACCGTTTTTTATAGAAATCAGAATTACAATTTGCAGAATAAATTCTCCGTAAGACACTTTTTTAACAGAATCGTAATCTATTAGAATGAAACGATCAGTGCTCTATCCTGGTTGCTAGCAATTCGTCAAGCTGAAAAAATTTAAATACGTATAAAACCTTTTTTATAGACTTCAATGAACCAAAGAAGGGGTCAACTGTTAATAATGTCATTTTACAGGATACTTCATGCCTTTTGAATAATAAATGTATTTTTAAAACTAAAATAAGGCAGGCTAGTTCTGATAAATATTTGTGTGTATATATAGACCGGTTTTTACGCTGGGATATATATATTAACTGTGTGACCACTAATTTAGGAAAACCATTTTTTAATTTTATGAATTACGGAATATACTTCCTCTGAAATTATTAAAATCTGTTTATTCAGCTTTAGTAGAATCCCTTATTAGCTATGGAATAGTTTGTTGGGGTGCTGCCTTACAAACTACTTTAGATCCTTTGTTAATTGCGATTTTGCGAAACCGCAACAGAGACCGCAGAACACTTACTCTGTGAATGCCCTTCCCATCTCTGGAAGAGGCTTAAGCATCTCGAGGGGGTACTGCCATCTACCCATGAAGTGGGCCAACTATCCCCCAAGAAAATGGAAATGGAAGAGAGAGAAAAGTAGAGTCATGCAAAAAATGTCTGCAAAGGAAGCAGTGCGTCGCTGCTAAAAGAGCCGAAACGACTCACCCTGCAATCTACAGTCTCGCTCTTATTAGGCGAATGTTTCCTTACTGGGTGATCTCCATCTCTTTTCCCCCTCTCCCTTAAATACCCCGGATGCCTTCCTATGCTGGTCGCACTTTATGGGAAGAGATAAGAGCAACATAAATTGACAAATTAATCTTTAAAGACAAAAGATGATAGACTCAAAAAGGATAAACAGATGGTTGTGTCTAAGGGTATGATTTAATTTTTGAAATTAAAAACCTCGTTTATTTAAAGTGATTACACCGTTAGTCTTAGGATCATTTTTACTACAGATTAAATATAAGTTGTACTTTTGCTGAAGATCCCTTTCAACATTTTTTTTGTACAAACTTATTTCCCTGCACTTTGATTTATTGCCGTAAAACAGCGAAGGACGGAGTTACGTTTAACTCAAGGGTGATGATCGGTTCATTCTGATAGATTTAGATTCTGCTAAAGAACGGATTCTACTAATTTTGATTCTGATGGAAAATGAGTTTGACGAATTACTATTCTTATGGTCAATTATCCTTACAAACATTTTTCTTGCGTTTAACGATTTTCTGAAAATTTTGACAAACTAAGTGTTCGCCATTTTATTAGATGATAGGGGAGGCCAAAAGCAAATAAAAAGTTTATACACCATGGAGGTCGAAACTTCGTAGCCCCAGGAGAAACAAAACAAACCCTTAGACATAATTTTCTTCGTTTCACAAAAATCTAATTTTTTTGTTTTGCTTGACTTAAAAGTGCGTTAAAAAACACATTCAATTTTGCCTGTACTAAGTCTCGGTTTTTTAACACATATTTTCAATATAATTTGTCGAGGATTACGAATATTTCCAATTCTACAGGGTGTCCAATTAAAACATTTGATATACGGTTTTGTCATTTTTAGATGCATAGATCTGTGGCTGCACGCCCTAAAAATTCGGCAAAAAATCAAACTTTCCGTCACAAAGGATCTGCTCAGATTCGCCCAAGTATTTTCGCAAATGATTCACGTTGGCGTGCCCGTGACCTACAATCAGGTCACGGCAGTTTTGGACTCGGCCGTGACCGAGCTCGGAAGAAACAAGGAGAAGTTGAACGACTGTTTGAGGGTTAGAAACGAAGCGCAGGCTGTGGAGGTAAATTCTTTTTTTTTTTAATTCAAAATTTCAGGGCTTTTTCTGTTAGAGGAAGCTTCTTGAAATATTGAGAAAATATTTGAGGGAGTTTTCAGAAATGTAAAAAAAACTTCCCTGCAGCTAAAACTTTGCAAGACTTAAAAGAGGCCACCAAATTTATCTAAAATAAGTTTTAGAGCCCTTAAAACTAGGGTTTTGGAAGGCTGAACCGCACAAAACTATTTTTAATGAAAAGGCAAGTCCAAATTATTACCAGTATTATTACACCACCCTGTATAAACCGACCATAGGAAACTAGCACAAGCAGACCAGGGACACTGACACTGCGTACACACATTATATATTATTTAAGAAGCAATGACATACTCAGCAATTGACTAGGCAGGACAGTATCTCATAGTATCGTAAGGTGTGTATGTGTGTGTAAAAATGGAGGACCATATTTACCTTATCCTTCATAATTCGGACAAAATCTGCTTATCTTACACCCGATTCCCACCTATGACTTTCGTGCGTGCCCGCCCACGCGACACATGACTCGTAACGTTTCATATTGACATTATGTGACGCGTGAGTGAGCACTCACGAGAAAGTCGTATGTGGGAACCAGGTTTTACTGAATGAAAACAATTAATAGACACTTAAAGTTAAATTTCGGGTCTATCGGCATTCGTATCCTTATCTCTATCGAGTAGACCTATCGAGCAGGTGTACTTTGAAACTGATGGCGAATGCGTGACAGCTCCAGCTGATCAAATATGTCAAAACATAATTTTGTATGCAGGGACGGTCGTAATTTTACGACTCCCTTATCGTAACTAACGAGGTTTTCGTGCATTTAATCAGCTGGAGCTGTCACGCATTCGCCATGGTTTTAAAAGTGCACCTGCTTGATTGGTTGACTCGATAGAGGAATGCTGATAAAACTGAAAATTAACAAGTGTCTAATATCTGTAACAAATTAGGATTTGCTTTACCAGTTTTACCAACTGACAGTGTACTATTTTTTAGTTATACGAAGAGGTCGAAAGAAACATGACTACCACGTTATACATTCTGTCGATCCTAACCAGGCTGAAAGAGAAATGCTCCGAAGAAGAACTGTTTAACCTTCACAAGATGGTGTTTGATCTAACGCAGCTGAATGTGACGTTCAGGAATGGACAGACTTTTCTGCATTTAGCTTGTAATACCGAGACGCACGTCGACGATTTTCATTGCAGTCATATTATTAGGTAAGTAAAACACAATTCACTACTTACAGGTGATTCCAAGTGAAACGAGGCAACGAGAAAGCGGGTGAACTAGAGTTCCAATTGATCAATTGTTTGGGTTGTGACATCAATTGAAAGAATCTAATTTATTGATGGAAGAAATTAAAATAAAATAGAAACCGCATAAAAATCCTAAGGCAAATCACACATCTAGGCTCAAATTTCGGAAATTTAGACCGCGGTTGCCGAATTTCCATAGTCATCCCTTATTTTATTTTCTATAATTATGTAATAGTGCAAAAGGTCATAGGCAATACTCGATACCGAGTATGATTTTCCTCTATTCTGTATCGTCGCTATCTGTTGTGCGTTTTTTGATGGCTTCCACAGTCCTGGCACACCCAGTCTCCGGCAGCAGCCGGGTGTTGTTGGTCATCCCTTCTTCCATTTTGTCGCTCTTTTCTACGTTCTCTCTTTTCCGTCTCTAGTCTACGTCGTTGCTCTTCAAAAGTTTGTGCTCCCTCATGGACTGTTCCGCGCCATGAAGCACTATCGTTTGCCGTGGTCTCGAAGTTGTTTATATCGATGTGACCCTTCATCATATTGACTTTGAGAACGTCCTTGTACCTTTTTTGTTGACCTTGATTTCTATTTCCTTCAGTTGTCCATAAAATATCTGCTTTAGGAGACGTGTTTCGGGCATGCGGATAACGTGACCAGTCCAACAAAGCTGGTGCTTGAAGGTAAGGGCGTCTATACTAGTTGTTCTGGATTCTTCTAAAACACTTATGTTTGTTCGTCGGTCTTGGCATTTGATTCTCAGGATTCGTCTTAAACAACTTTGGTGATATTTTTCTAGTTGTTTGATATGCCTTCTGTAGGTGGTCCACGTTTCGCATCCGTATGTTAGAGTTGGTATTATAACTGTGTTGTAGACACGAAGCTTGGTCTTCGCATTGACGTCGTGATGGTTGAAGACTCTCTCCGAAAGCCGTCTGAACGATACGCTAGCACATTTTAGGCGATGCTTAACTTCTGCGTCAATAGTTGCATTTGATGATAGGTGGCTCCCAAGGTATGGATAATATTCCACGTTCTGCAGAGGATGGCTATTTATGGAAATGTTTGGAGCTTTGGGATTCGTACCTGGTTCTGGTTGGTGAAGAATTTGCGTTTTGGCAAGATTGACCTCTAGGCCATAATGACGTTGTCATCGGCGTACTGCAGTTCGATTATCGAGGTTGTCGAATCTATATAGAATTTCCACTCACGGCGGTAGATGTTCCTCAACAAGGTGAAGCATGGCACCTAAAAATATAGAGAATAGGGTGGGCGCAATAACACACCCTTTTTAGCGCCTATCGTAATCTGGAATGACTCTCCTGGTCCATCGTTGCTCAGAACTGATGCATGCAAAAGGTAGCATAAATATAATACATTATTCTAATAAAGTATAGTGCCGAAAAAATGACAGAAAATGTCACCCGTCAGAATTCTGGAAAGTGGCAATTTTTACTTATGGCCTCATTTAAAATAAAAACACAGCGTCCTTCATATTTATCCTAACGTTGTATCTTTTTAATAAGATTTTGTAAATTTAATCTTTTAAAGATATTCTGCAGGACTAGTTTATGGCGGAGCTAAATTGTTACTATGCGTAAGTGTTTGTGTGACTTTTCTGAACAGTGACAGCGAAATATTCCATGGCTATAAATGGTTTTGTATGTTAAAAGTTTTAAAGGATCGTTTACACATAAAAATAAGCTTAATAACATACATTTTTAGCCTACAAAAATTAAAACTGATATTGTTTATTTACTAGAACAGTATTAAGAAATTAAATTTTAAGGGATATTAGCAACTAGTCCTGACAAAAAAGCATTAAGTGTAAACTTGCGTTTAAAAATCGTCAGATTTTTTGTAGGGGCGAGATTTTCTGACAGTTTTTAAAGAATCGCGACCCTAGGGTAAGAAAGTTATTGATTCGTTCTGATTCTTCTGTTTACAATGGACTTCAGGCCATGAGCTCCAGCATCCATGATTATTGATTTTTCGTGGCACGTTTTGCCATCTTAGATACGACCGATCCGATGGTTTTTTGTTAGTTTTTGCAATTGTCAGTTTTATATTTTTTTTTAGACTTATCAAAATGCAACAAGTGTATGTTAGATGAAAAAAGTGCCGAAGGTCGCCGGAACTATGTGTTCGCGGGTAAACAACACATATGTATTAAACCGCCACATTTTAAATATTGCTTCAGAAACAATCAGAACGCAGCTCTACAATGTTGCTATGAATAGTCCTCTGCAATTTTCTTACATTTGGTTACCGTTTATTTTAATTTCTTTGGGGCATCCTTCTGACTAAACCATTTCATTTCACAACAAAATCAAACTTTTTTTTAGGTTCCCTTCTGCCGAAGTCGTAAATCTACTGATAGAATGCGGAGCCGACGTTAACGCAATGGACAACAAACGAAACACTCCTCTGCACATTATCGTGGTGTATCACAAGGCGATTACCGATTACCCCACTCTGCATAAGATTATCATGGAGCTGTTGGAAAATGGCGCCCATGTCGGTAAGCCAACTGATCGATTGATTGATTTCGCATTTATAATATTAATAGGATTTTTAGACCACTAGGTGCGAAAAACCTAAAACGATTACGTCATTGCAAATGCCTCCATTTCTAATCTAACGTATCTTTCCCTAAAAATATCAAGTGTCCGAAAACTTTCGTGTATGCATTCGTTGAGACAAAAAAAAAATAGAATCAACTAAAAGGCGCACCCCAAGTATATTACAGTAAAATTGTAATCTGAGGTCGAAAAAAATCCAGGAGGCTGAGTTTTTGGTATGTTCCTTCGGGGGGTTTGAAAGTAAACCTCCCAAGTTTGTGTTTCCCCCACTCCTCGAGAACCATCCGCCAATTTGAAAAATCTCTACAGACTTTCTCAATTTCTATTGGTCGGAGGAGAAAAAGTCAGAACAAAAATATTCGGAAAAAAATTTGCAATATTTTTGTAAAAGTGCTCACCTTTCTGTTGATTTCTCTGCAGATAAAAAAATGTATCTTGTTTTAGACACTGTCAACATGAGGGGTGAAACCCCGGAGGCGGCCTGTACCACTGGCATTGCTGAAATCATTCTGAAAACCCGAATTCGGCCCAGTTTGAAATGTTTGGCGGCCAATACGGTTGCGGTGGAAGATATACCTTACCAAGGGATGGTGCCCATGGAGCTGGAGTATTTTATCGAATTGCATGGGCGCGGCATGGAAAGGTGGGATGTACCGTAAGTGAATTACAATTTTTTTAATTCTCCAAAAAGAAAACGTAGATCTAAATATATATTGATGTGGACAAAAAACATCAACATTTTTTTGGACTGCAGCACTATAACCATGCAATTTGGTTTAATTTTTCTGTAAAATCATGTTTTGCAACAGAGCGACTAGCCAGAGACGACACATAAAAAAACACATTTGTCTTTCAGTGACAGAGAAAGATCTGCTAAAAGAAGAAAGATATAAACGTTTGACGTCTAGACCTTTTCGAAAGGAATTATTCTCGATTTAACCGGAACAAGGAGTTTTATATTTTTTAGATAGTTTTTCATGTGAAACATAATTAAGATTTAAGCATGATAATATGACCTTAATATATATTTTCTGAAATTGTTACACTTACACAGGCTGTGTTTATTATTACATAATCTAATAAAACTTAGATTTTTTAAGAGAACATTGTGGCACGCGTATTTTTTTCCTAAATCTTTACAATCCTTCGTTTTCACTTATGGAACAAGTATGTTTAAGTAAAAACACAGGTATATTTTGTTTTGACTATAAAATTAACAAAATCACTAAGAAAGACAGTTGTCCTCTGGCACAAATCAATAATTTTTCCAGGGTCGAATCAATTTTTTACTTTGGATCTAAAGAGCACGTATTGGTTCCACGAGGCTCAAGAGTATTGTCTTTTAAATTATTTACTCATTAACTCTATCCATGTTTTTTCTTGGGCCAAGGTCATAATTTTAATGTTTAAAAGAAAATCGGTTTATGGAATGAAAATCTATTATGTAATAAATTGTAGGTAGGCAGGTAAAATGAAGTTACAAGCTAAAAATAATTACATACAATCAACCATAAAAAATAACATAAATTAAACTAAATACATTAAACTGGCATAACTCACAAAATCATAAGTACAATTTGAAGTTAAAGGTATATTAGACTAACCAGTACCTGCAATAAGTTATAAAAACCGAAAAGGTTGTCAACAAAAGATATTTTGTCTTTTATGTCACTTTATCTATCGACTCCAATCGATCAAAAATCAAGTTACGTTATTAACATAGTGATTTTTCCACTGGAGGTAATGAACAGATTAGTAATAGGGTAAATCGAGGGGTGAGTTTATCACTCTCCAAAATAGGCCTTCGTTTAGTCTAATATACAGTATACAGAGTGTTAAGTAATAATATTTAAATGAGGTATTTTTTAATAGCTTCTCCGTCTCTCTTCAACCAATCAATATTTAGTTGTATCGTTTCAACCGCTTGTTGCACTGTCCTTTCCGCACCTGTAAAAAAACTCTTTGATAATTTTGTTAAATTTCCCCATTACCAGACACAGTTAGCAAAACTGTCTATTCAAGAAAAAAGTATTAAACCTTAAACGAAGTATATTTGGAGCTTTAATTTCACATAAAAATAAGTTTTGCATGTATGAAAAATTTTTATAAAAAATTAAACAAACTTTTATTACTTATATATTTTCAAATAGTCACTTTTAAAAGCTTTTAAGTAGCCAAATCCGTTAAACAGGTAATACCCTGGTTACTTGTGGGTAACTCGCAAAAAGATCTGGGGAAAAAAGCTTATCGCTTTACCTGCAACTTCATTTTTCTTGAAAAACTCCGTCACCTCGTTTAACATCTTCTCATCTGTGAAATTTTCCGTCAAATACTTGACCAGGCGCGTCAACAAGAACCCGCTGAATCGCTGAACGACTTTGCTCCAATTTTCTTGCAAAAATTGCCAAGCTAATTGCCTGCCGTGGACGTTCAAGGATACTGCAATTATTACGAAAACCGTGTCCTGGTTACGGACTTCATCCTGAAAAAAAATGTCAATATATCTAGCAGTCTACAGTTGACATAATATACCGAGTTACCAAATTAATACTATTATTAGCAGCAGCTAAGAAATATATGACTGAAAACTTACAGACATGGCAAACTCCAAAACTTTCTTGAGCAATTCGGGATCTTTGGCAGCACCGAGCGATCTGCTTATTCTGTCCTTTTCTTCGTGAAGGTCCGAAGACCTGTACAGTTTCAATAACGTGTCGAACTCTTTTTGGCCGCCTGCACGCAGAACCGTCCTGTAAATTATTAATAAAAAATACCCCTTTAGTTTATCTTTTAAAACCGTACGGTCCTGTTTATTTTTTAATTAGACGCACGGGATAGCATCTCCTCAGTTGGTGTCGGCAATATCCGACAGGGTTCCCGCTCAAACTTTCATTTTAAATTTACTGGCTTCTCTTCTATAATGTATTATTTTAATTTTTGGAAATAAGACTAGGGACAAAATTGGTTTTGCGTGAGTTTTTAATTTAATAGGGATTTATGGGTAGATTATAGTCTGACTTTAATAAAGTCGGCACTATTTTTGACAGTTCCGCACGACTACTACATATTTTAGGCACTTTACCCATCTGTTATGAGATGGCGCTCTCGTTAGCCGGGACTATCCGAAACCTACGTTCGGGCAGAGCTTTCTGGTGCGCTGTGCTATCAAAATAACGTCGACTTTCATAATGTTTGTGCCGACTTTTAATAGACTTATCGGTACATAAAGTATATATAGCCCGACTTTAATAGAGTGTTAGACTATTGTTGACATAAATTATGAAAGTCGACATTATTTTGATAGCATAGATGACAACGTCAGAATACTTTTAAACCTGGCGGAATTGTCAAAAATAGTGCCATCTTTATTAAAGACAGGCTATGCCTACTTTATGTGCCGATAAGTAAGTAATAAATATAATATAATACGGATGACATAAATATCAGAAACCTTTTAACTTTGTGAGGAACTGCCAAAAATAGTTCAGACTGTATTAAAGTCTGGTTATGTACCGAAAAGTCCTTATTGTGGCTTATTACAGCCAAATTATTTGTAGTTTGGCATATTTCGCATCGAAACTGAGTTCGGTCGTCGGGAATAAGTAACATACCTGAAAATTCGGTTTACCAGCTGTCTTGGAAGTATGTTCTCTTTTTCGTCACTCATAAGAAAGTAAACAAATTAAAAAAATCGCAAAAAAAAATTGTTGTTGTGAAATTAACTTCTAATCTCTAATTCCTATTAGTAATGGCTTTAAGCTGCTTAGACTATCCGGCCACCGCCTCTTTATTTTAAATTTACGTAAGCCACACACTCTTTCTAACTCATGTTTAGTTGACGAAACAGATGAATCGGAATGATCGGATTAGATGAAAATCATGCAACGATGATAAGAAATAAAAGGACGAAATAAATAAGGCCACTATTAATTAGAATAAACAAGACAAGGCGATACCTCCGATATACAGGCCAGCCATCGACTTCCGATTTAGTACCCTTTTTGTCATATGCAGCCGCCATTTTCGACACTTGATAGTCAAAATAGCCTCCAAAAACAATAAAAGGCCACTGAAACAGGAGTAGATAACCTGAGTTGTTTTTTTTTTGAGGATTATTTGTATTTTTTTGATTTTCCGAATGAAAAAACTAAGGTCCAAAGGAGCGAATTTACTGACATTCACCGACTTCAAGGTCCATTTTCGTCATTTACTGACATTCTCTGATAGTCAGGGAAGAGTGGGAACCCTGTCCGACTAAGCCTTGTAAAATCGTGTCATAAGGGGGCGTCAGACAGGACCGTACTAAGATACCTTGTGACCCAAATTAATGTTGCGATTTAAATATAATGTTTTCAATCGCTTTGCCTCGTCTCTGTTTCTTTAAAGTCTATGATGGGTAGTTTATTTTTGAAAATACGATTTTGAGTATTGGACGCTTGGCAAATGGCAGTCAAAGAATTAGATACCTGTAACAAGCGCTCCTTAAATCAGCAGGCAGCGCTTCGTCTTCTTGAACATGCTTCTCCAACCTTTCCCTCGCCTCTTTGATAGTATTCTCGTCGTTTAAAAGAGCCATTCGTCCCAAGACTAAGCACCTGAGAAGGATTTCCAAGTGAGTTTCGTTTGGCTTGACGTTCCAACCCAGACGGTTGTACACTTTACTGAGCAGTTCGAGTTGATACTAAAAGAAATAATTAATTTCGATAGGGCTAAGAAAATACATAATAAGGGCCGACTATTAAAAAAGTAAAATATTTGTATGTGTAAGTGTAGCTTCTGAAGTATTATCATTTTGCGATGGTTGACGTAAAAATTTACCATTCCGAAACATAGGGGGCTTAAGGATTTTGACATTTTATTTGCAGAATAAAGGTACATATTGTGTTAGATTAGGTGGTGGAGGTGCAACATATATTTTTACAGTATGGTATAAACCGAGGTCACAAATTTACTACCTTTTCAAAACCTTCTTTGGAGGGCGTGCCTCCCAAGAGTTGCGATAACCTTCCCAGGACGTTGTTGATAGAGGACCACACGTTGTAGTCGGTTTCGTCTTCGAACGCTTTGAGGAATTTCAATATTTCTACAGTGCTGGTGTGGCCGGCTTTAACCATCGCAAAGAGATCATCGACAAGTCCTAATCTAAAAATGAAATCTTAAAAATAATCCTGCTTTCGGCTAAATGTCATTAGTTTACCAAAAGAGAAAGGGAGTTAGTAGGATCAGTTTCTCTCATCGAGGTGTGATTCTACAATCCGCGTCTAGTCGTATTTCGAGCGGAAGTCTTCGTCTTCATTACGGCAAAGATTAAGACGGTCGCGTCGTATTCGGATGGTAGAATCTGACCTGAACTTGAAATAATATGCAACATTGCGCTGGATGGGCCAAAGTTTTGTCAGTACTGGAGAGAACTGCCAGAACTGATACATTTCAGAGTTCCGGACAATGCAGGACATTGCAGGCCGAGACTGCACACTTATGGAGGAAAACGGGATACTTGGATATACAGGGTGTTTCACACCTTATGTATAAAAGTGAAAGACGTGATTTAAGCTTTTCAGCAATAAACTTAACAAAATATACTGTGTGACAAAGAAAGGTAAACACCCAGTATTTATCATCCTATTTTAATAATTTTTTGCAGGCAGGTTTATTTTGGGTTCAGTATAAATTGATTAAATTTTCAGCCTTATTAATGTCTTTTTTTGCCGTTTTTTTTAAATTCCTTTTTGAAGTGTTCGATTTTAATTTAACGAATTTTTGGTCATAGATGTGGTTAACTCTTACGGAGTTCATTGCAAAGTGTTTCATTTTCTTCGTCAGAAATTCCCCTGTGCGTAGAGTTGCTCGTATTCATCAGCTTAATGACTTTGAGAGAGGACGGATTGTGGGCCTACGGGAGACAGGTTTATCAATTAAAGAAATTGCGAGAAGAACCAACCGATCTTTACGTACGATTTTAAGAGAGAGACACAGAGCAAGAGGCACTGGACGTCGTAGGGGAACAACAGAGCGTCAAGACCGCCGTCTTAGACTTTTGGCTCTAAGATACCGATTTAGCTCTACTCGGGAGATTGCCAATCAGTGGTTTGAAGAACATGGAAGGGCGATTGTGATGCGTACAGTGTATCGCCGGATAAGAAGTTTTGGACTGTTTTCTTACCGTCCACACTAGGTGTTGCCACTCACCCCTGAGCAACTGACTGCAATGGTACACAGAAAGACTGCAGTAGGATCAGGACTGGAATAGGGTGATCTTCAGTGATGAATCTCGCTTTTGTTTGGGCATGCATGATGGTCGAGCAAGGGTAAGAAGGCGTCGTGGTGAAAGACGGGATCCACAGTTTGATATGGAAAGGCATGTTCATCATACAGTGGTTATTATGGTATGGGGTGCCATCGCATATGGTAGCAGGACACCTCTAGTCTTTATTAAAGGTTACATGACAGCAGTCCGTTACATCCAGGAGGTAGTGAAACCACATGTCCTTCCCTATCTTGAGATGCTTGAAAACCCCATATTTCAACAAAACAACGCGAAACCGCATGTCGCCAGAGTAAGCTTAGACTTCATGAATCTACACAACGTTAACCTCTTACCATGGCCACCAAGATCCCCTGATCTGTCTCCGATCGAACATGTGTGGGACATTCTGGATCGCAAGCTACTAAACTTACAGCGTCCTCCCCAGACCCTTGCAGTACTTAGACATGAGTTAGAAGTAGGGTGAAACGAGATACCCCAAGAGGATATAGACCACCTCATCCGAACAATGCCCAGACGTGCGAACGAGTGTATAAGAAATCGAGGATCCTCAACCCATTATTAGAGTTAATTCTGTTAATGGTCAGCCGATTTGGCTGAAAACCTACTCACTTATTAAGTATTAACTGGTTAATATGAGAGCATAATATTAATAAAATATATCAAATATAAATAAGTGTTTACCTTTCTTTGTCACGGAAAGAAAACAAACTAGGCGAAATTAGCCGATTCAGTTTTGAATGTGACGCCACGTTGTGATGCGGAGTATTAGTTTTTGTTTTGTGTTTTGTTGTAAACAATGTCATAAAACAATTAATTTTTTGGTAAATTAAACAGCGAATTAGTGGATATTGTTTTAATTTATAACGAAGCACAACAACACGCCGCAGAAGCTTACCGAACTTATTCCTGTGTCCCCTTACATTAATAGTTATGAGAATATTCAGCAATTAGGGATTTTTTTACAGTCATGTCTTGAAAAAATGTTCCCCAATTGAAACATTTTTGATGAGGCTTTTGAAAACGGCGTACTCGTTTTTTATTTATTTCTGTATTACTTGCAGTCAACTTAACACGCTCTAAAAGTTTTTGACATAAGTTGTGAAACACCCTGTATACTGTACGAAGGTATGTCGGGCGATTGCTTAGCTTGTATTCTTGTATTGTATCTGAATAATGCTGCACTTAGCCTTTTCAAGGCTAAACAAAGTGAGCAGTGGAGAGGCCTACAACATCAGGATTATAGCGAATTCTATTGAGAAAAAAAGTGCACAACTAGTGCGCCACTGGGGCAATATTTGTATTCCATTGGTAAAACTGGTGCAAGTTTGTGTGTTCTATTGGGAAACACACCCACCGAGTTTTGCACTCAGTGCGCATTTTTCCGCACGAACTTTTTGAGCTGGTGCGGCACTCAATTTTAATTTTTTTTAAATGGCGGCTGTTTCAGTTCGTCGGGATTTTTTATTATCCGAATTTTTAACCAGTAGCAGTGAAGAGGATGAAGAAGAGTATTGTGCATTGTACCACAGGCAAGAAATGGCAAAAATAAAAAACTTTATTGAAAATGTTATTTGTAGATTTACCAGCAAGCAGGTAGGCATGAACCCCGGACATAAAATGCTCACATTGAAAGTGTCTTTAGTATCTTCGGGGATTTATAAGTCAACTGTTTAAAACCTGCTTAGGTTAGCACGCCTTGCTTGGGGTTTTTTTGGGTGATAAACTGGTTCACTATTATCCACTATGCAATTTGATTTTGCAACTAAAAAGTTTTACTTTGTAAGTTAATGCATTATGAAAAAAAAACTATAGGCTAAACCTTGGGCTAAGGGTCTGTTTATGCTCGCAACTTAGATCAACCTAAGACAAAGTGCACAGTTTTTTTATGGGGTAAAAAGCGTGCGCACTTTGACGTACGTTGATCTACGTTGCGAGCATAAATCGAGCCTAAAGAGCCTGTAAAAGTAAAAAACAAAAATCAAAAAAATAGTTGGTTAGGTCTGAATCTGCAACTGAAGAAATTAGGTGTTCCATTCGAATTGCACTGGTGCAACTTTTTGACAGCACCGAGTCAGTTTCGATGCATCACGAGTGGCGTACTATTTTTCTCAAAAGAATTCGCTATTAGTTTCCCAGGTATGCACTTGTGATCCTTTAAAGAAGTGTTTTTAGGTCTTGAATTAAAAAATGTCCTTATTATTGTTTAATATTTTCTTGTTACTTACGCCCGAAATTAGACTATTTTTATTTCAAAACTCTTTTGTGACATCTTTATTTTAGGAAGCTGAAAAGGTGTGATACTCGTTAGTAAATCGATGATTCGTACGGATTCAATATTCCTTTTTGTTTTAAAAATTTAATAGAAAAGTAATAAAAGCGAATATCTCATTTTTTTTTACTTGGTAACGATTCAGTTGTTTCCAAATTTAAAAATAAAAACAATACATTTCTTCAAAAAAGCCATAGAATATTTCCCTTTTAAACAAATTTCTTACCTATCTAGAGGTGGCAAAGTCTTATTCTTAATAGCAGGTACGAATTTTTCGAGCATCTCTGGCGGATACTTAGTTCTGTAGTACCCGATGGTTCCCGGATTTATTTTGATCCAGTCTTCGGGACCCACGTCGGGTATTAAGACTGTGGTGGTTTGGGTTTTAAGTACTATTGTGGCAGCCTAGAAAAAAGTTAAGATTAATGATTTTTTACATTTTATTTAAATTATAAACGTGTTTTGTAGCGGGCTGTAACTATCTTCGAGACTGTCGAACTAGTACTCTTCACAAGAAAAAGGTTACTGGGTAACCTACCCGAACTCAGACTGTTCGATCAAGTTGTTAAAAACCTACTTCTTTTTCAGGATTCTTTGAGGTTGAAATCGATACAGGTACCATCCAGAGGTAGTCGGCGGGAGGAGGCGAGCCATCGGCCGTGAACTTGCTTTGAGTGAGGGTTAGCTCGACGCCATTATCTAGGCAAAAAAAATGTGTAAAAAAGTAGAAAAAAAACGTGTAGAAAATATTATTTGTCGTAACTACTTAAATATTTATCTAGGCGTTTTACCTCTTTTTATATGAAAAAGATGACGTAAAAGAAAATTCTGCAGCACTATGCACAAAGGGAATATATCTGACATATCATACTAGAGACCCGGGGCCACTGTAGTTAAGGCCTTTTGAATAGTTAATTTATGGGCTTATGAATGCAAATATGACCCAAAATGATTATTGAAACTCCTCAAAAACTCATCTCAATTTTCGTCGATTATGTAGTTATACCCTTTGTTTCTAATGCGGCAGCATTATCATTATAGGAATATAAAAAACACAGAAAATTGAAACAGGTAGATTCTCGAAACCAACTTAAACAAACCTTTAGGTTGACTAGACACACTAATCTCGGGAAATCCCATTTGTTTTGTCCAAGTGGACATAACCTGCCCGACTGGCTTATTGCTCGCCTCTTCAAGACACGTCCATAAGTCTTCTGTAAACGTGTTTTTGTACTGGTGCTTGGTAAGGTATTTGTTCATGCCTTTCCTACGAAAATAATTTTTATTTAGTATTAATTAAACAGATTTATTGTAATAACTATTCCCTGCAATCATAACAGAGCAGTGTGGACAGAAATACAGAATGATAAACGGGAAGAAGAAGGTTGATCTTTATGTGTATGCATGTCGTCACATGCTGCAAGTGTGCATGCGTTTGTTTACAAAGAAGACGTCATCCTGTTCCCAGCTGCTTTGTTTGATATTTTGCTTTGGAGAAAATTTCACGCGAGGTAATAAATAGGCAATCCTTTTCTCGTTGCCATTCTTGGACAGGAACGGCTGCGCCTATGCGACACCTTGTGACGGATGCTTAAAACTGACATATATCGTGCGCGGGAAAATAGAATATAAAATTGAATACATGACAAATTTTTCTATCTCTTAGAATACTATTAACTAGATAAATAATAAGTACCTGAAATCTTGATCGCCAATATAATGGTGCAACATTCTAATGACGCTTGCGCCCTTGTTATAGCTGATGTCGTCAAAAATTTCATCGATTTCCGATGGGTTCCCAACTGGTACTTCGATGGGGTGCGAGTTCTTCAAACTGTCAAACTCTAGTGCCCTAAAACAAGATTAAAATTTTTTGAAGCCCCTAACAACCATGCGGATTTTTCTAAAAACTACACAAAAACGCCCTCTGAAGAATACGCTCCAAACAGAAAATAACCGCGTCGAAATCAGTTCATTGGTTCGGAAGCTACATGCGCACAGACACACACACAGATTGACAAAAGGGTCAAACCAGACAAACTTAGAAACACCCCTCTTTTTTCGTATTCGCACAAGAGTTAAAAGAAATTTGTTTAGGATTTCTCCTCCAATTCCAAGGGGAATTTTCTGTGATATAAAGCTAGCAAGCCCACAACATTTTTTTTTAATTACTAAAAAAGATAAACATTTTTATATTTTTTATATTTTCATGGAGCACATAAAAAGCACACAAGTCTGAGATATTTAACGGATATTTTTAACCTTTATTTAAGTTTAGGCTTGCATAAAGCTAGCAAGCCCACCTTTTTTTTTGAATTTTCTCAAAAACTCACAGAGCACAAAAAGAGGGCGAAATTAGCACATAAAGGCACATAATTGTGGAATTTTTAAATTTGGATTTTGTGAGGTGGGCTCGCTTGGTTTATGGAGGTATTCCAGCGCTAATTTACCAGGTGTGATTGAAAATTTGTTTACACTAAACTTAAAATATTCAGGTTTTTGTGCAAATTTTATGAATTTTATAACAATTTCCAAATTTTATGACATTTTGGGCATATTTAATGGCAATATTAAAATTTTATGGATTCATAAGATTTTATGACAAGTGGCCACCCTGTCAAAGCAAAACGACACACCAACACCGTTCTCAACTAAAAAGACAGTTAACTCATTTTCGTTTTAGTATCCTTTGGCCTATGATCGGTGCCATATTGACACCAAACTGACAGAAAATCCAAGTTTTACTTGTCAATTTGGTCATAAAAATGGCAGCCACAATAGGCTAAAGGGCACTGACGCGGTAGGAGTTAACAGGCTTTTTAGTTGAGAATGGTGTTGGACACACTTACCCAACACCGTTCTCAACTAAAAAGCCAGTTAACTCTTATCTCTTCAGTGCCCTTTAGCCAAAGATTGCCGCCATTTTTATAACCAAATTGACAGGTAAAACATGGATTTTCTGTCAGTTGGGTGTCAATATGGCTGCTATGGTAGGCTAAAGGATACTAAATCGAAAAAGAGTTACCTGGCTTTTTAGTTAAGCAGGTGTTGACTTACCTAATATATGAGTCATTCACGAACTGCGTCCAAATGTCATACTCGGGGAACAAAAAGTCAACACACAGAAATTCCACAAAAGAGGCGTATCCTTCGTTTAGCCATAAATGGGTCCACCATTCCATTGTGACCAGGTTACCGAACCATTGGTGAGCAAGTTCGTGCCCTAGAAACATAAATAAAATGACAAAAACTTTTCAATAATAGCAATGAGTTGGACAAAGACGGGATTCTCACGCTACTGGAAAATCTTGAAAACCTGGAAAAACACCTGGAATATGAACAAGGCAAAAAAAACGTGGAAAACACCTGGAACATGGCGAAAAAAGTGAAAAAACCTGGAAAAACTATCATTATGACCTGAAATAATGATTCGGATAATTATTTCACGTCAAAAAATTGGTGCTAGAAAGCCATACAATCAATTATTTTATGTTGAAATGAAATGAAAATATCTCGAAAACTCTAG
This sequence comes from Oxystoma pomonae, assembly GCA_963921995.1. NCBI lineage: Eukaryota > Metazoa > Arthropoda > Insecta > Coleoptera > Brentidae > Oxystoma > Oxystoma pomonae. The sequence goes on from OY998170.1 coordinate 24,777,174, forward strand.
CTTTGAAAGATTTGAACCTGATAACAAAATTTTTGGGTAATATTTATGAAAACCAAAATCTGAAAACCGCATATCTGTTTTACTTCTAAAGTTATGATTTTTTTATATATTTTATATATTTTAACGTTTTTTCAAATAACTAAAGCCCCCCACGAATTTGGACTTTATAAAAAAATTTGTAGTCTATATTCATGGAAACTTAAATCTGAAAACCGTATATCGCTACTTGCTTTTGTTCCACCCTACCCAAAAGATCAGTTCATGGTCAGCCGATACAGGATTTTTCTACCAAATTTCGTTAAAATCGATTAACGCGTTCTTGAGTTATCGTGCATACAGACAGACAACAGACAACTAATTTTTGATACAATTAAGTTTCCATGAATATACTACATACATATTTTTTTATAAAGTCCAAATTCGTGAGAGCTTTAGTTTCCGAGTTATTTGAAAAAAAAACGTTAAAATATTTTTTTTTAATCATAACTTTATTTTGATTTTTGTAAATATAACCCAAAAATTTTGGTATAAGGTTCAAATCTTTCAAAGCTACAGTTTTCGAGATATTTTCATTTCCTTTCAACATAAAATAATTGATTGTATGGTGGACTATCCGTGCTTTCTAAAACCAATTTTAAAAAAAATATATTTCACAAAAACATGAAAGATCGCAAAAATGCAAAGAAAGTTTCTTGCGGCGCTACAACATCATTGATTGTAAATTTTCTTTCCCTCAAAAAAGTGGTAACCGTAGATCCGGATTTCGCACTTGTGGTGCTCATCAGAATCATCTCCTAATTCCTAGCACCGTACTGATGAGCACCACAAGTGCGATATCCAGATCTACGGTTACCATTACCTTTTTTGAGGGAAAGCTCGCTATTCATTGATTTTGTTATCATTTTTCTTGTTTAACTCATTGCGAGACTCATTGGTCCTATGGAGATGATTTGGTTATTTTATTTGAAAACCGTTAGAAAAAATGGTAACATATTAGGTATTTTTGGAATCAGGAAGAAAAGCCCTATTCAAATTTGTCAAAATATACAGGGTGTCTTCACTTAATAACTGGCGGACTACCAGCATCTTTAAGATGCTTTTTTGTAAACCATCTAAATATGTGAAATTTTACTTTTCTGTGTCTTTTGGTTTTGGAGAATACTTTTGGAACACCTTTAACCTTATAAAAATAATAAAACAAATTAAAAAAATAAGCACGTAGGTGTACGTCATTTTTTTTAAATAATCTTTTTAATTACACCACCAATGATTATGGGTTAGGTCTTATTAATTATAAACTTGTAGAACCTCACAAATAACATATGAAAAAAATTACTAAAATTTGCTATAAAAATAAAAGAAAGGATTGAATTTTTTTTTTAATCACTCGGAAAGGGGTACTCGTCAAATTACTTACCTACAACTAAAGCTATATTCTGCTTGCTAACAGCTGATGTATTTTGAGGATCGACTAGAAGTGCTGTTTCTCTTAAAAAAAAAAAGAAAAAAAAAAATTAATTTTGTACAGGATTTCTCTAGTACCTAAAATCACACTTCTACATTTATCTAAGATCTTGCAGTTGCTGAGGTATTCTGCATGACGTCCGGCAAAAAAAATTACAGCTCGAAAAATCGTGCGATACACAAAACTTTGTATTTTTGTACATTTTGGAGGTTTTAGTGCACGGTTGTAGTGTAATGCGTGTGGAAAGACTTTTAACGCCCTTATGATTACAAAACTCTATTTGCGTTTAGTCAAAAGTATTTTTATCGCAATATGTTCCATCAGTATATATATCAAAAGGTAAAACATTAATTTGATTGACATTAAAATCCAAGTATTGCACACTCTTAATCGTGGCATAACCATTAAATAATTACTTATATTAAAAAAAAAACAAACAGAAAAAAAATAGGTGCCTCACAATAATCAACAGATCTGAAAAAGGATGGGTTTTAATCAAGTTCTATCTTTACTTGCATAGCGATTGCTTTTATGGCCAAAGTGAAAGAAAGCACTGTTGTACTGGGATAATTTTAAAAATAATTGCAATGGGAAATTAAGGTCCCAGCAAGGACTTCGATTGCTTTTTGCTTATATAATTTTAATTCTCACGCCCATTAAAACAAAAAACAAGTGAATTAAGATGATTTTCAAAATCCGTAGGTTGTGTAGTGAAAACTTTATCATTATTTACCCATTTTTCCAAGCGTATTACAGCCTTTTGGTTTAACAATAAATTCATAACACAAAATTGGTGCTAGAAAGCACCGATAGTCGACCATAGGAAATGAAAATATCTCGAAAACTGTAGCTTTGAAAGACCTTATAACAACATTTTTGGGTAATATTTACGAAAACCAAAATCTGAAAACCGCATATCAATAGCTGCTTTCTTTCTAAAGTTATGATTTTTTTAAAATATATTTTAACGTTTTTTCAAATAGCTCGGAAACTAAAGCTCCCACGAATATTGACTTTATAACAAAATTTGTAGTCCATATCCATGGAAACCTAAATCTGAAAACCCCCTAATTGGTATGGTGGACTAAAAAAAATCAATAAATTCATTTTTGTTGCAGATTAAAACGTGTATTGCTAACTTGATCAAGGTATGCGTTTAGATACTTTTTTTAATTGCACACACACTTTAATTATGTCAAATCAATAGGCATGGCTCGAAGCAGAATAGTTTTGTTAATGTTCAATTATTTTGCACGTAATGATAGGTGATATAATAATGAGCATATATATACAATAGGATGCTGTAAAAAATGTTTCGAAACGCATCTTAGCTAATTACCATTGAATTATAAAAAAATGCATGTAATTTTTTCTAGGGTTGGGTTTTTATAGGGTCTTCCACTACACATTAAGTAAAAAGAAGAAAAATATAATCTTTGATTTTAAGAACGATTTCGCAAGTGTTAATAATGAAGGGGCATGTGTAAGTCTGTGGGATTCTCAATGAAGGAGTTTAGTGACTATGTGTGATTGATAGCTCGTTAGTCATACAATCGAGTGTTACCGGGTGTTTTGTTCGCATCCGTGTAGAGGGGTTACTATGACGTTATCTTTTAAGAAGGCGACCAAAAATCATAAAAAATACAACTTTCACAACCGGGGCATGATTATACTCGATTCCATATAATTCGAGAAGGAGGAAGGAACTTAAATGACCTTGAAAATAGCAAAAAACAAGATTTTTGCCATTTTTAAAAAAATGAATGAAATGAAAAATTAATAAATCGAGGTTTTGTCAGTCCAACTTTAAATCTACCTTCAAGTATTAGGCATGTATACCAAATTCGATCCTTAGAGTTTGAAGCAGTTTGACACTTGACGACTTTGAAAAATACCCCAGTAAAATTAACATATTGCCAAAATAACATACTAAAGGGCGCTATTCGTCAACTATAACAGCGAAGAGGACCAAATTTGGTAAGAAAGACCAGAAAGTCAAGTCCAACAATATTGTCAAAAAAAATTTGGTTCAGCTATGACGCGTTTTAATATTTTTTAATATGGTGGCTGATATATCAAAATGGTGATATTTTATCCAATTTCGTAAAAAAGCAAAAACGGCAAGGTGCCCATTAATTCTTGTTGACTTATCGCCGCTTAATATGAAAAAAAAGTTTAGTTGATGCATGACCTTGATTGACCTTGAAAATAACATGTACAAGTGAAAAACCAGCTTTTTGTGATGTTTTTCCACCACTACGCAAAAACTTTAAGTGCCGGAGATGAAATTAACATCTTAGCCATAAATAAACACTTTATTTTAAACCTCCCTACCATTTTTTTTTGATATGGCGTACAAGATATGTCGTTTTTATTAATTGTCGGAACTGTGAATTTTATGTTCTACTCACTTTAGCCAACAAGGTCATTTACCTATAAGAGAGTTAGCAGAAGTTAGATATATATCACCATATATTGGACCAGTAGTTTTAGATGCCATTTTACAAAATGGCGGTCGAAAAAGCATAAAAAAATTCTAATTATGCTAGTAGGGCATGACTACACTTGTTTATTAACATTCATAATAAAATTCAAGGATGCGAATTTAACAGCTATTTAGTTACACATTCATGTGCCACCGCACCCCTGTAGAAGTTCCGAAACTTAATAGAAACGACGGGCATATAGGTAATTTTTACCGGGGTATAACATAAACATCTGGGACGCCATATCAAAAAAAAAATGGTAGGAAGGTTTAAAATGATGTATAAACAAATATGAAGTTGTTAATTTCATCTCTGGCGCTTAAAGTTTTTGCGTAGTGGTAAATTCGAAAAAAATTACAAAAAGCTGGTTTTTTACCTGTACATGCATCAACTAAACTTTTTTTCATGGTAAGCGTCGACAATTCAACAAGAATAAAATGTGGTTATAGGTCGCCATTTTGATAATCAGCTGCCATATTGAAACGCGTCATAACTGAACCAAAATTTTTTAAACAATATTGTTGAACTTGCCCTTCTTTTCTGTTTTATCAAATTTGATCCTCTTCGTTTTAATAATTCATGAATAGCGTATGTTATTTTTGCAATTTGTTAATTTTACTGGGGTATTTTTCAAGGTCATGAAGCTTCAAACTGCATCAAACTCTAAGGATCGAATTTGGCATATATGCTTAATAGTTTGAAGTATATTTGAAGTTGGACTGACAATACCTCGAATTATTAAGATTTTCTGAAGAGAAAATAGAAAAAACTTGTTTTCTGCGATTTTAAAGGTCATTTAAGGTCGGATGACCTTGAAAGTAAAATATTTTGGAATCCCCATCCTCGAATTATATGAATCGACTATAATCATGCCCTGGTTGCGAAAGTTGTATCTTTTTGGCCGCCATCTTGAAAGATGACGTCATATTAACTTCTTTTACACATGCGAACAAAACACCCGGTAATACTTGATTGGATGACTAAAGAGCTATCAATCCCACATAGTCACAAAACTACTTCATTCAAAATCTAACGGGATAGAAATTATCGACATATGCCCAACTTTAAGGAGAATAGTTAAGATTTTTAGGGGCTTTAATTTAAATCGCACTGTCCTTTTTCATAATTGTTTTCAGTAGCATGACGCTAGCCAGTTACCTTCTTTATCATATCTTCCTATCCAGAAAACAGTATTTTTCCATAAAGGAAAGTAAATGGTTTGTCTTAACAGAACTTGATTATTTTTGCTAAAATGTTTATTCTTTAGAAACATATACATACAAAAATTGGTGCTAGAAAGCACGGATAGTCCACAATGCAATCAATTATTTTATGTTGAAAGGAAATGAAAATCTTAAAACAAAATTTTTGGGTAATATTTACGAAAACCAAAATCTGAAAACCGCATATCAATAACTGCTTTACTTCTAAAGTTATGATTTTTTTATATACTTTAACGTTTTTTCAAATAACTCGGAAACTAAAGCTCACACGAATTTAGACTTTATAACAAAATTTGTAGTCCATATTCATGGAAACTTAAATCTGAAAACCGTATATATCGTCAATTGCTTTTTTTCCAAAGTTACAATTTTTTAAAATATTTTATCCCCCTTTTTCCACCTTCAATCCCCCACCTCCCTACCCAAAAGTTAATCAGTTCATGGTCAGCCGATAGAGGATTTTTGTACCAAATTTCGTTAAAATCGATTAAGGCGTTCTTGAGTTATCGTGTATACAGACAGACAACAGACAACAACATACCATATTGGTATGGTGGACTAAAAAAGTAAAATAAACTCCAGACCTCTGTTAATAACGTTTAACAAATGAAAACGTTGTACAACATTTTTTGTTAAAGACCCGGTATAACTGAATGTATCATCTCAAAAAAAACCTGTATAAAAAAAATGTGCAATTACAATAACAAACGGTTTTTTCCTTTCACTAATAATTTGTTGTGTAAGAAAAAATGCATTGCAAAAAAAAGGATACAAAATTTAAATCATAAAACGCAAAAATTGAGAAAAGGGTACTTGAATAAAAAGTTACAAAATTGAATATATTATTTAGATGATTTTTTTCGCTCCCACAGGTATAGATTTTAATTTGTTGCCCACAAAAAAAACTCAGTGAGTTTAAAAATAATTTTTAGGATACTTTTTGCACTTTTCTGCATAATAAATAGGAACCTTTGGTTTATTATTATTGTGAATATTTATTCCGGCAACATAAAAAGCAATCATTTAAAACTATAAACACCCATCATATGCTTTTTATTAAAGACAAAAGTCCCAGCTTAGGAGAACAATAATACCTATATAGAAAGGTCACCCGTTTCTGAATTAACCTACTTACAATTTATTTCAGTCACAGTCAGTTAAGTTTCAAAATCTAAAAAGTTTAAAAAAAAGTTCCTTGATAACGGCAGTAGAGTTTCTGCTGAAACGTCAGATAAATTTATTTAGTATTTTAGAGTTAGTTATCGACAGGTCACTTTTATTTTTTGTTCAGAAACCACTGACAAACAGAGAATTATTTTTTTAAAGAATTTATGCAATGGTTTTTAACAGTTTTTGAAAAAAATTCCTTAACCTAGTGTCGAAAAATCCAAAAAAGTACTCTCCATTCCAAATTGCTGCGGACCACACTGACAATGACAGTTCCATTTAGCTTCTATAATATGTCAGCCGCCATATTGAAATTGGTCCGGAGAATTTGGAATAAGGTGTAGTTTCAGTACACAGAATCAATAGGTATTAGACACAAAGCAAATATTTCAACGCATCGGTATCGGTATACCTAACAGCTGATTCCACTCGTTGCGTACGGAGGGATGTACGTAACGTTACGGACTCACGAACGTACGCAACGATTGCAATCAGCTGGTTTGTCATCAAAACATGCCATAAATAAGTCAAAAATGTGCTTTGTTTTGAACGCGTTAGGTATACCGATACCGATGCATTGAAATATTTACTTACACTACATTTTTTACTTATTTACGCCATTTTTCGAACGAGGCTCGATTTTATGGTGAAGGCGATGACCGAACAGCTGAATGCAATCGATACGTTCGTGGCCGTGTTTCGCATCCACCATAAAATCGAGCCTCGTTCGAAACATGGCATAAATAAGTCCAAAATGTAGTGCATTTTGGCTTTGTTTTTTTTTGAACACGTTAGGTATAAGTACTGACTAATTTGCATATATTAGTAGTAGGATGAAATATTCATCTATTCACCCAAATTAGAACGTCCTAACTACAAAACAACCCTCTTAAATTTGCTTAAGTAGTTTGTCATTTTCATTAAAGGCACAATAAATTTATGAAAATCTGAAATATCTTAATTTGAACAAATTGTCACTTAGGAAATTTTACTAAACCAGTTGTCCAAAACATACCTATAAGTAACAAGGCCCCAGTTTTCCATAGCACCAGCACTGAAGTCTGCAATTGCAATGAGATCAATTTTTGGCAGCGGGTAGGCAATGTTAAAGTAGTCTTTATAATAAGGCAACACCTGCAAAAATCAAAAACAAGGTTATTTGAATTATCTGAAATTCTCTCTTGATTTTATTTTTATCTAAAGTCACAGGTTGTTTCCCTTTAAGTCACATATCGTCAGTCAAATCATGACTCCTACTACAACTTTGAAATTTTAGTAGGCAATATTTTTATAATTTTTTTTATTTTAAAGATTTCTCCAATTTTTGGTACGAAGTAGATAGGATTTGGCATGAGGAACCGTAAGATAATAATATAATAGTGTGCAAAGTTTAATCGTGTAACTCCGTTTTTAAGGGTATTTATCTATATTAAATTAAGCTTGGGTCAAAGGTCACTACTACTCTGAAGCTTAGGAGCCTACAGGGAATCATATGCAGAGGAATAACCGGCGCTATGAGGACGGCACCTATACAGGCACTCGAAACCATTCTGGGCAGGCCGCTGCTTCCGATCTGGATCAGAACAGAAGCGATGGCGACCCACCTCCGGCTGAGAGATACACGTCAATGGAGAGGAAGAGTGGAAGCTGCGGGGCATCTTAAGATTGCCCAAATCGCCGAGAGAGAAATTTCAATGGCAGCGATCAAAACGCAAAGACCAAAAAACCCCTGGAGAATCAACAAAAGGTACAAAGTAGTCGCCCCAGAGAGGGAACTATGGCAGAGTGAAAACCTCCGCGAACAGTTCGAGGAGAACGCCGTGATTTGCTACACCGACGGGCCCAAACTGTCGGAGAAGCAAACCACAGGATCGGGGGTTTACGTAGAAGACCAGGAGGTTCGAAAGAGCTACCCGCTCGGGGAGCAAGCCACGGTCTTTCAGGAAGAGGTGTATGCCATAATAATGGCTGCAACCATGGAGGAAATAAAGAACGGTACGGAGGAGCATGTTTATATATGCTCCGACAGCCAATCGGCCCTAAAGGCCTAAGAGCGCCCAAGATCAACAACACCCTGGTGGAGGAATGTGCGCATGCACTAGAATCCTTGGGAGAGGGCAAACAAGTGACACTTATGTGGGTACCGGGACATATAGGGGTGCTGGGGAACGAGAAGGCCAACGAGCTCGCCCGGATCGGGGCAAGCACCCAGTATGTAGGGCCGGAACCACTCCTAGGAACAATCAAGAGGCAATTGCAAAGTCGACTCAATAAATGGGCCAACGATGCCATGGCGACCGCTTGGAGAGGAGGAACAGGATGCAGACAGACCAAGGACTTCGTGAAGAGCCCGGATGTATCCAGAAAAAAATGGTTTCTGGGGAGATCACGAAGGGACGCTGGTCTGCTGACAGGAATCATAACAGTTCACAACCCGGATCGCGGTGGAAAATGACTCGACCTGCCGGGCCTGCGGGCGGGCAGAAGAGACATCTCGACATGTTATAGCGAACTGCGAGGCATACCAGAGGACGAGATACCAGGTATTCGGTTCCCCAACCCTGGATGAGGATACTGGACTTTGCTGACATCTTCAAATTTTGGCTGATAAGTTCGCATTTTTGCTACTGTAACGTGGGTGCTAGTTTCCCAGCAGTAAATTTTCTGGGCATGAAAAATGTCACACTTGCCATTAGCAGCGATCTGTTTCACACAGCGAATCAGTGTAAAAAGAATTTGATTTTTAACAATGGGATTCATACAGACTTGTAAAAAACAATCTATGGGTTCATACATAAAAATAAATGTTCGGAAACGTTTCCTTCAAAACCTATATATAGGTTTTAAAGGAAAACATTTCCCATTGGGACTCAAATATACTTCTTACCTTAGTGGCCACTTCTAGAGCAAAAAGTCCCTGCTCCTTCTTTCCGGGAGGAGTGTACACTCTGACTTCCACACCATCGGAGGACTTGCCTTCGACGTAGTCATATTCCCCAATGACAGTTGCCACGAGGTAGGTTGACATTATCGGGGTCTTTTCAAAGTCGTATCTGTCGAAAAGAAAACCCAGTTTTGTTGCTGAGAAAATATACAAAACACATATTCCAAAATAAGTGTTTTATAGAATTGGTCCATACAGCAAGTTTACATAAAAATTTTATTGAATTTTGTATTCATAGTAATTTTTCTAACAGTGCGCAAAGTTGCGTTTTCCCGCACGCGAAAGCAGTTAGACGAACGACGAGAACCGGAGTTCCAATAAGCTTGAAGTGAGTGCAAAAACTACATTTCTTTAAAACATTTTGAAAGAAGTATGCGGAAAAGTACTACTTATTTGCATAAGCAAAAGTGTGCGCAAAGTAGCGTTTTACAAGCTATTTTGGCATACCTAGAAATAATTTTAAAACATAAGTATAAAAAAACAAGGAGCAAAAAAAATGGAACAAATAAATAAAAAAATTTATACTAAATTTTAAGTACTAGTAATAACTTATGCAACAAAATCAAAAAAATAATCATCTGCACTTTCCAAGATAATTATGAATATTATAGATTTACTAATAGTACTTAAACATTTTTGAAATTAACTCTTCAGTCATGTCAGTTTTGATGTTGAAAGTCTATACACCAATATCCCGATAAAGGAATCGCTAGATATTAGATAGAGACTGGTTAATGACGAATCCCTTTATGAACATATCAGCCTGCCGTTTGAGGGAGTGATGGAGTTGTTGAAGTGCTGTCTACATAACTCTTATTTTCAAGTGGAAGATAGTTTTTATGCTCTGCTCGGTCTGCCAACGGGTTTAACATATTTAATTTGAGCGGTTCGAATCGCACGCAGTTGATACCGCGACATATAAACCTAAGCGTTGGTTGAGATATGTTGATGATACTTTTATTGTCTGGACCGGGAATGACCAACAACTTTCAGAATTTCTTCACCACCTTAATAAAATAAGACTCACCATTAAATTCACAATAGAGTTGGAACAAAATTGTCAAATTCCTTTTCTCAATGTACTTATCAAATGAGTAGAAATAAGGGACATCAGAACAACAACAGTCTATCGTAAACCCACTCACACTAAAATCATTCTGCTACAACCAAATAAGGCATAATAAGAACGTTGTATAACAGAGCCGTTCAAATTTGTAACAATTCTCATGACTTAGAAATCGAAATAAGAAACATTAGTAAGGATCTGCAGCAGAATGGTTACAGCCTTAAACTTATAACAGATACTATTTTTAAATTTCAGCAAACAGGACAGATATTACAAGATCAAAACCAGGCAAATGCATTCCTTACAATTCCATACATTAAAGGAGTATCAGAGAAAATTCGAAGAGTAGCGAACAACTTTAATATTAAAACAGCTTTTGAATCTAATAATACAATTCGAAGCATTCCTAATAAACATAACCGGAGAACAAACAAAATAAGGAATGCATTTACCAAGTTCCTTCTGAGTGTTAGATATATGTTAGGCTTACCCAAAGAGGCGAAACAACGAAATCAGGAATCTCCGAACATCAAAACAACACCGAATGGACAAAAGCAAAGGTTTCGCACAAGGAGTCACACTAAGAAACGAAAATTCGTTGAAGCTGCCTTTATTGGACAGAATCAGGGGTTTTCAGTTAACTTCTTAAACTTCAAGGTTGAGTGATTTCTCATAGTACATAAGTACGAAGTATTAGGAATAGATTGTAGTTTGCACCTGAAGATGATCAGAGATTTTACTGATCGAAACGTCGTGTATAAATAAAATATAGACAATGAAAGTCCAAAACACAGAGAGTTAATTTCAAACACATCATTGTCTCAAACTTTATTTTTCGAAAAAAAAGTAGAACTGTACCTTACAAGTTGTCCTTTTTCTTCCTTATTCTTAACTGGCATATTTGACAAAGCTACCAAGTGTTTTGGCACAACTAAACTGATGTCGAATGTGGCTTTTAAAGCGGGTTCGTCCCAGCATGGAAAGCACCTGTAAGAAATAATGAAAATGTATTTATAATATGTTTTAACTAAAAAGAATATGTTTTTTTGAGTTTCATTCAATATAACTATTTACTGAGATAAAAAAGTTTGATTTTTGTCATTAAAATATGTCTAAACTTCCAACTTTAAATTTTAGCTGATACATCCTTTAATGTCTTTACTACAGCTCGAAAAGTTATAATCACCCTTTAGTTTTCTTCTTATACTTACTTAAAACAAGTGTTTACGGAAGAGACAAAAAATATCCCTCCAAGTAATTAAAACCTGACAATTTCCAAACCAAATATTTAAATAACTTTTATACACATTACTTTTAATGTTACAAATGGGACCATACCTTCTGGCATCTGTAGCCTCGAACTGTGTGACAGCTGCGTAGGTATCCTCGCCCTTTTCATTGACATATTTGCTTCTATAGAGACCTTTCATTTTGTCATTTATTTCACCTAAAAATTTTTGTATTACATTAAAATTATTATACAGTTATATTTAAAGTAAAGAACTTCATGCTATTTGCATTTGGTATTAAAATTCTTTATCCAATTCAAAAGGACCAAGTTTCCTATAAAACATTTGTTTTTCCTTTTAGCAATAGGAATGTTACATACTTGGGTTGTAAGTTGAATTGAATTTTTTTTAAATTTTTGGTGTCGGCGTCTAAATAAACGGTATATAAATACCAAAAATCCAATTTTTAGAATTTTTGTATGGTTGTTTGTTCCAGCATTATGCAAAAACTCATGAACGTATTTTGATGAGACTACTGGGTTACTTGTACTAAAGGGGAAGGACATAGGCTTTGTTTCATCAAAATCGGTTCACAGGATTATGATCATTTAAAGCAAGAAAAAACGGGTAAAACTGCAGGCTAAGCTGTGAGGTCTTCAGCTAGTATTAAAGCAAAAATATACTGATTTATCTAATTTTGATTTTTCTGCATATTTTAAAATTTTTTCATAATTTTGATTTTTTTCACATATTCTTGATGTTTTTAAAAACACGTACAAGCTGGAACACGTGAGCTTCTGTGTAAAACTGTTTATTTACTGCATGATGTGTGCCAGTGTCCACTGTCCACTGCGACCACTAGCGGGTCACAGAATACTCAGCCCTTTAAAGAGGCTCGTAACTTGCTTTGGTGAAGCATCTTTTAGATCCAGCCCGTCGATCTGTGGTTTTCCGAAAATACGTTGACGATGACATTCACACAGCACATGTCTGGCCGTCTCGTCCTCCTCCATACAGATCCTACATTTGGTGTCCTCATAGACCCATTCTGTGTAATGTTACTTTCATCCTGCAGTGTCCGGTATATAGATTGTCTCCTGCCTGGTGAGCTCAATGTCTTCATGCAGGGTTCTGTAATGAACTCGTTGGAATGTGCTAGTCCCGGCAATTCTATCCAGTATTGCTTGAGAGAGCAGTGTTGATTGTGTTGTATGCTATTCCAAGCGGTGGTTCGGCCAACGAAGGCGTCTTCGCACGCTAGCTGGTCGGCAGTCTCATTTCCCCGATGCCCAGAATGTCCCGGAATCCATACCAGCGACACAGTGTTTATTTGCCCAAGGGTATTCAGTGTGTCCTGGCAGCTCCTAACGGTTCTCAATGAGCACCTACAGGATTCAAGAGCCTTAAGGGCCGATTGACTGTCGGAGAGTATCTTTATTGATCTGTTGCGCCAGTTATGATCTATCATCCAACGTGCGCTCATTTCTGTCAAAGACATGTATAATCCTGACATTTTCCCGGCTACAATAAGCTCCGGATCCAACGACTGAAGGCATTTTGGATCCGTCAGTGTACCAGCAGCTATATTCACTTGAGAAACTTATTCTGTTGGACGATCAGCCCTCCCCTATCTGGGAGAATAGTGTTGTATAGCTTTTTGCTGTTTACTGTTGCGAGCATTAGATCTTGTAGCAGCCGTAGAGTGCAGTGACTCTCCATTACCCGCGTTAAAGGGTTTGGTTCTACTTATCTTGCCCTGCTACCCCATTGGTTGGCTCTGATTCTGTATGTTCCCTTCATAGCCTTTTTCTCCAAGACAAGGTGTAGAAGAGGAAGGTTTGCTACTTGCTTGACGTTGGAGGCTTGTTTGGCACAAGCCAGCGTTTGTCTGCCCTTCGTGTAGCAAACTATTGCACTGTATGTAATCATGGGTCTAACTACCGTGATATACAGCCAGTACATTTGTTTGGGGCTAACGCCCCAAGACTTTCTGCAGATATGTTTGCACGTCCATAGAGACAGTACTGCTTTTTGCTTTACTTTTTGCAAATGCGCATTCCATGTAACTGTTTTATTGAGGGTCACCCCTAGATATTTTACTTCAGTTGCAAATGGGACTGTTTCAACATTTAGTACCGAAGGAACCAGGAAGGCGAACGGTAAATGATGGTTTTGCTAACGTTTACAGACATTATTTACTGCATACAATAATGTGTGTTCAATTATTTTTTCTTATTTATTTAATTTTTTGTTAACTGATTATTTATCCTACCTTCAAAAGAAAGATCCAAACTGTAGAACCCGGGACTGATCAGGTTGTCAAATTTAAAAGTGGCCGTCTCATCGGGCGCAGAGATTTTAATATTATTGGGCATATAAGTTTTATCTCCTTTGACCTGAGCCGAGTCGATTGTGAGATCCAGGGCATTGAGGATGATTTCGTCAGTGGCCTGACAAACCTAAAAACAGAATTTAAAATTTTTAAACGCTCCTTTGGTTCAAAAGTTACGATTTTTAACCCCCGTGGGTGTGTGTCTGTGCGCATGCAGCTCTCCACCAGTTAGACGTAAATCGGTTTGCTCGAAGGTTGTTGGTCGATGAAACAGATTAATTTGCGATTGTTTAGTTAAAGTGTGTTCAATTTTTGAATTTTTCCGGTGTCGCTCCTCGGGGGGGGGGGGGGCGAGTATGTAACCTGGATATACTCTTTAACAATTAGACACTATTTGCCATCTGCGAATTATTTCGCACAGAAAATCTAATATTCCTGGACTATAAATTCATGCTGGCAACTTAAGATCAACTTAGAACAACATGCGCAGGTTTATTACCCCATAAAGAACCTTTGTGCCCGTTGTCTTAAGGCGCAATTATACAGACGAACATGCGTGAACATTTTTGTGAGCTTTTCTTTGAACATTATGTTCGGGTAAATTTTTGAGCAAATTATTGCTGTCTGTTTTGGAAACATATTTTTAAAGATGAGAATAAATAAAATTTCACATCAGTGATCAGTGATCTCAATTCTTTAAAAAAATGGAACACCAACTTTTATTTCAAATTTTTGTGAAAAAAAGCTGACGGCAAGCGAAACATTATTCTTGGCTATCAGTTTTGTCACATGGATTAGGGTTACTTATAATATTTTTTTCTTAGGGTTTTTCCCGGATTTTTTTGCCCGGGGCTTTTTTGGGATTTTCTTGTGAGTTTTTTTTATTTCCAAGGGTTTTTTCCTAAATTCAAAAAACAACCAAGGAAAATTTTTCTTTTCCAAAAAATTTGAGTTTTTCAAATATCGGCAGTGGTGGGGAGGGGTTTTTTTTAAACATATTTTTGTAACTTTACTTTACCCTTAGCTTTGATTGTTTTTTTTAAATTCCTCACACCAGATTTACCTAGTTAGTTTAAGGCCCCAACGGTTGCTTAAAAAAGCAAAAGGTTCATGAAAATGCTGAAGATAGATATTTACTGTCAATTTAATGTAATAATCAAGGTCGATTACTGACACTGAACAAACAATATGCAAAGGAGCAACATTCCGATTCAGTAGTCTAGCCTATTACTGCTAAATTATATTTTCTTAGGCAAGGGTCGGGATCGAAGGGTTGTAAAAGTGGGTAATAAACGGGTATTATTTAGATCGATTATTTAGACCGAACGTGCTTTTGTTCATATATTTTAGATTTAATAAAATTTATATAGGTTTTTTAATTTGACTTAATTATTATTGTATTGTGTTTTAAACTAGGAAGTAAAATAAAGAGATATTCTTTTAAACGTAAATTTTTATCATTACATTTTACAGGCAACAGCAATAAATAAGTGCCAATTATTATTTTTTTATTCTCGTTTTTTTTACAACCCCAAAAAAGTTACAAGTATACTGGCATATCCCCTATAAAAATCTTATGAGGTAAAATGTGAATTTCGACATCAAATCGTTTTTCCGTCGGAAGGCACTTAATTAAAAATACCTTGTTTTAAAACTTAGTCTTTCTAATTTCAGTTAAGTTCAGTGAATTCCCATAAAACTATAAAATTTAAATTTGCAAGAAATTTCTATACCAACATTTCTTCAAACAAATTTTGCTTAACATTCTCTCCAAAATTTCCGTGAGTCTTTTTGTAAGAGATTTTGCTCGAACTTTTTTTTGAACATTTTGCTCAAGAGGCTCGTGTAAATGTTTGTCGGCATTTCAACATCAAAGGAAAGTTTGTCTGTGTAAATGCGCCTTTAGGTTACTATGGTTAATATAAATGTCGAGCATGAATTGACCCTAAAGGCGCAATTACACAGACGAACATGCTCAAACAAAAGCTCGTGCAAAAGATTTAAAATTTTTTGCGCGAACATTTTTGTGAGCTTTTCTTTGAACATTTTGTTTGGGTAAATTTTTGAGCAAATTATTGCTATCTGTTTTGGAAACATATTTTTAAAGATGAGAATAAATAAAATTTCACATCAGTGATCAGTGATCTCAATTCTTTAAAAAAATGGAACACCAACTTTTATTTTAAATTTTTGTGAAAAAAAGCCGACGTCAAGCAAAATATTATTATTGGCTATCAGTTTTGTCACATGGATTAGGGTTACTTATAATATTTTTTTCTAAGGGTTTTTCCGGGATTTTTTTGCCCGGGGGTTTTTTGGGACTTTCTTGCGAGTTTTTTTATTTCCAAGGGTTCTTTTCCAAAAAATTTTTGAATTTTTCAAATATCGGCAAAAAACTCAAAAATTGCACTTTTAAGCGGTAATCCGCGCCTCACGACTATGAGGAGTGGTGGGGAGGGGATTTTTTTTAAAACATATGTTTGTAACTTTACTTTAACCTTAGCTTTGATTGTTTTTTTTTTAATTCCTCACACCAGATTTACCTACTTAGTTTAAGGCCCCAAGGGTTGCTTAAAAAAGCAAAAGGTTTATGAAAATGCTGAAGATAGATATTTACTGTCAATTTAATGTAATAATCAAGGTCGATTACTGACACTGAAGAAACAGTCTAGTCTATTACTGCTAAATTATATTTTTTAGACAAGGGTCATAAATCCATCCTTTCGATAATTCTCTTCCCTAAAAACCCCTGTATGCCAATTTTGATTTAAATCGAACAAAATTTCTTTTCTTCTTCCTTCACTTCCCTCATTAGCGGGAGGGGGTGCCTAATAATACCATATTATTGTATTGTCGCCGCAACTATAAATACACACCGAAAACTGAAATTGAATACCAAATTTGAGTTGCAAGATTTGAGCCGAACATACAAACATACATAAATAAAAGCTTGTCAAAATCACCAAAAATTTCAATATTTAAAAAATCGGAAACGCAAGTTCTACGCGTCAATAAAATAAAACGAATTTCTTTGTTTTGCGTCGGAGAGCCCTTTATTTATGGAAAGATTTGTTCTAAAACTTTCATAAAAAAACTGCGTTGACCCTTGTTTGTTGTCATGTAATTTTGTGTGTCAATGTTCATTT
Organism: Oxystoma pomonae; assembly: GCA_963921995.1. Taxonomy (NCBI): domain Eukaryota; kingdom Metazoa; phylum Arthropoda; class Insecta; order Coleoptera; family Brentidae; genus Oxystoma; species Oxystoma pomonae. The sequence continues at coordinate 24,794,232 of OY998170.1, forward strand.
GACCAAAACCCCCTCTCACTAGTCTACGGTTTTTACCTTCTTTTTACCAACAAATAAAATAAAAATCAAATCAATCGAAGCTATGAGGTAAAACGTGAATTTCGACATCATATCGTTTTTCCGTCGGAAAGCACTTAATTAAAATACCTTGTTTTAAAACTTAGTCTTTCTATTTTCAGTTAAGTTCAATGAAATCTCATAAAACTATAAAATTTAAATTTGTAAAGAAATTTTTATACCCCCAATTCTTCAAATAAATTTTGCTCAACATTATCTCCAAAATTTACGTGTGTTTTTTTGTACGAGATTTTGCTCGAACATTTCTTTGAACATTTTGCTCAAGAGGCTCGTGTAAATGTTTGTCGGCATTTCAACATCAAAGGAAAGTTTGTCTGTGTAAATGCGCCTTAAGGCAGTAGATAAGGTGAACCTAAAGAATAAGAAGCGTAATAAAGACTTTCAGAGGTTACATGCTGAAATTATGGTAACTTTAGAAGCATCGCAGGACAGTAGAAAGCTTTCAGTAGTTCTCCATCTTCATTTTTCAAGTGTTCATAAAAACCGCAATAAAAATGTTAGTAAAAATATAAAAAAAATCAAATTGGAACTTACACTTCATTCCAAATTCAATCGAACCAATTTTTTGACACTGACAATGACAGTTTCACTTAGTTTCTGTGTGTAAATGTTAGCCGTCATTTTGAAGTTGGTCTGGAGAATTTGGAATGAACAGGAAGTTCAAGTCCCGCATGGTTTATATCTAAAAAATTGAAATTATCGGGAACGCCTTTTAAATAAACACCTTCCTTTTACATTTTATTTATTTTATTTGAGGATTAACTGTGTTTACTTATTTTTTTTTATACTAGGACTTTCCATCCATTTCAGGATCAATGCCCAGTGTTAGCGAAGTTTTTTTTTGCAAAGTTACTGAACGTTCATATTTTCAAATAAATGTAATAGTTTTGGGTTTATACGTATTTTATTTTATGTAAGTACCCTGTTTACGAAACTTGATATACATTTTAACAAATAATCACCGGCGATCCGTTGGGGGGGGGGGTAGGAGGGGGAGCCCCCCCTATGAAGGTTCAGTTTCTTCAAACAACAATAAAAAAAAATAGTTTTCTTGGGAATCGCTTTTAATATTAGTTGGGAAAATGGCTTTTATTCCTCCGCCCCCAATCAAATGCCTTCGGATCCCAGGTGCAAATAATCAACGTCGTATTAAATGCAACTCAAGCGTGCTTTCAGTTTCAAAGCTAAAACTAGACCACAGTGTAATATAATCTAATAGTAGACTGTGATAAAACCCGAGTATAAAGGCGCATTTACACAGACAAACTTTCCTTTGATGTTGAAATGCCGACAAACATTTACACGAGCCTCTTGAGCAAAATGTTCAAAGAAAAGTTCGAGCAAAATCTCGTACAAAAAGACTTACGAAAATTTTGGAAATGTGGTTTGTTATACTCTGATAAAACCCTATTTTACAATTATCTGCTTCCAAAGGTCTTTCCAATAATGTAATTAACATAATGTCTATTGATTTTTGAATAATTTGTTATCGGTATAATTTTATAATGTCTGTCTTGGCTATTGTTGTTTTTCTTTTAATATTTTGTTTATTTGCTCTTCGGATTAACCCTAGGGAACGATTTATAATATACAGTATGTTTTCTTAATAAAGTTTACGTGGTTTTACCAAAATAAACGCATATCTATATCATGACATTATGTAAGCAGCTGTATGTCATGAAGCACCAAAACAAAAGTACCTAAGTTGGTTTAAAAAAAAAGCTAATGATCTGAAAAATAATTAAAAGTTATAATAACTCGGCAGGGCCCTTTTGAGAATTTATGCAAACACCCTACTTATTTAAAAATATAGTAGTTTACCTAACTCGTGAGGACAGTGCCACTTATCCGCACGCGATTAGCGAAGTTCGGCCAGCAATTAAGTGCGGAAAAGTCACTTTACTCTCTACTACTCTTTATTTATTGTGACTACAATATTTACCTAACACAAAATTTTTTTTAAATATAGCAATATATTTATTTTTTATTTTTGGTTAAGTGCGGAAAAGTACCATAAAGCAAAACAGTGCGGAAAAGTGAATTTTCCGCACCCTAGTAGAAAAAATAATTAGGGGCAAGGTACAGCCAAGGGATATGAGAGGATGGGTAGATAGCATATCCATTACTAACACTCAGATTTACGCTAACGAAGTATGGGTATCGCCATTTTTAATTAAGACCTCCAGAATCTTGAGAGAGAACAGTCCCTGAAGAAAAACATGTTTTTTCTTGAAACTTCATGCGTTACCGGGAAACAGGCCCGATCTCTGTCTTTGGACCTAGTGAGCGCGAACACCCGATTTTTTTTAATAGAATTGAATGAGTGCTCCAGAATCCGAACTGGGTTCGACGTATCCCACGTTTGACATTTGACACAAACCTTCGTCGTTCCCTGCACAGTGATATCGGTATTTTTGTCATCAACAATTATTTTCTCGACAGACGTTTTCTACCCATCCTTTCTTTTGTTTCGTAGTACCCAACCCATATATCATAAACCACAAACATGTGTATATGTTAGGGGCGCGTAAAAGGTGCCGTTACATAAGGGTTCCAGTACCGTTATCCATTTACGGACTGCAATACCGTTATCCCATAGACATACAAGGTGTTCCAAAACGGAATTTTTAAACATTTTACATTTTCTATCCTGGGAACTTAGTACTCAAAGTAATACCATAGAGTAATATACCTACGGAACAGAGGTGCAAAGCGGACCGAAATGGATCGCAGCGTTTCTGCGCACAAGTCTGCCATCCATTTCGGCCGGCTTTGCGCCTTTGTTCCGTAGGTATATTACTTTATGGTCATACTTTTCTGACAACGGTATTAAAAAAGTTGACAATTTTTACATCGATATTGGAGACGCATTACATCAGATGCCTACAAATATTCTAAACTAAAAAATTGTAATATATTATCGTGCCACCTTTATGCCACACATAAAAGAAAAAATTTGTAGTTGTCAGAAAATATTTTGGGTATTCTTGCAAAAAATCAACCACATCATAAAAATAAAGCACTTTTGATGGAATTTGGTGAAAAAAAAACTCAATTTTGCAAAAAAACTCTAACACTTTTATCCACTAATATTCATTTATTTGTTTGGTCATGTGTGATACTTGTCACCCTGTATAACAATGGGTTGTTTATTTATTATCATGTTTTGTCTTTAAAAAAAATGTTATGTGGCAACCACACACAAAGTACCGCCTTAAAAAAAACTGTTATGTGATCTCGTATGGGTGCCGCTTTTAGTATGTAGATATAATCAAGATTTTTTTTTCATTTTTGACAAACAGCATTTCTTATTTTTTTCAAGAAAAAATATATTTTGTTTCTGGATATTTATAAATTTCAAGATGGAGACTTCATCAAAAGAAATTATTTTAAAAATTTTGAAAACAATTTTTCAAAAAAAATTAGGTTGTGTGATACTTTATCAAAATGGGCTTTAAAAACAAGGTATTACTGGCTTTTGTACGGTATACAGTTCTCCTTTTGTGTACCTGCACATTTGGTTAAAATGCTTAAAATTGACTGTCTTTACAGGCCTTTATCAAAATATGAATATCTTCAGAACTGTACATACTACAAAAGCAATTGATAGCTTGTTTTAAAGGTATTTTAAAGGCCATTTTAATGAAGTATCACATAACCTCATTTTTTTTTTTTTTAAAAAATTAAAATTTTTAAAATATTTTTTTTTGATTAACCCATCGAAACTCCATCTTGAAATTTTGTAAATAGTTTGGCGAAATACCCAGAATCAAAATATATTTTTATAAAAAAAAAGAATAAAAAACGCTGTTTTTCAATTTTTTTTTTTAATTTCATTTTTTTTAACAAAAAGTATATCATGTGATACATCATTCGAAAGGTATTTAAAATACCTTTAAAACGAGCTACAAACCACCGTCCAAGTTTAAGTAGTTATCGAGATATTTTAATTTCTTTGAGTACATGTTTGAGCAAAGTTGGTAGTTTTTGTGAAGTTCAAGAATTAATTTAAAAAAACTAATGGTTAACAAAATTTCAAATTTTGGATTTTTCATCCCCTTTATGAAGATTGTCTGCCAAACCTCCCTTTTTTTTTGGTTGATTTCATATGAAATGACCCCTGGACCACATAGAAAAAAACGAAGATCACCATTTTTTACGTAAAGTTTGTTTTGCCATCGATTAAGCCTAACTTGTCATTTTGGTGGACCCCTTTAAGTTACATTCGAGGTTAAATTAAATCCACCCCTGTATTAAAAAAAAAACAGCTATATAAAGCCACCAGCGTAACTAGCTCTCTGACCTGGGGGGGGGCCTAGGGGAGAGCCTATCTGACAATGCTTGATAGTGAGGAATAAAAGACAATGATGTTTTTCTCAAAACTGTTATACTATTATATGCATTAACCTTAACTTGTTGAATGAACAACTTTAAACCCTAACTCTTCCACTCAGCAGTTTAATATAAATTAACTTAAATTAACTGCAACTTCCTTGTCTTTTGTGAAAATATTTCGAAGACGTGGTCTGCTGTAATCTCTCCTTTAATTGGATACACTGGAAAATCGGGTTTGTCCCATTGTAGTTCAGGTCCAATTTTTTTATTCCACGCATCGCAGAAAAGCTTCGTTCACGACTAGCAGAACTAATAGGAAGGAACATAGCAATCTGAATTAATTTGTAGAGATTCGGACAAAAGTCGTATCTAATATACTCTTTGATGGATTTTAAATTTATTTCTAAATTTTTACAAGGAATCATATTTTTTACTACCAGAGTAACTTTCAATAAAATTTTGACTTTCTTTGATGTTTAACTTAAATAAAGCATCTACCGATTTGGCCCATAGCAAGTTTGAAAACCTCTCCCTAAAATTAGCTGTTAAATTATCCATTATTTTCCAGTGTTCTAAGCAACTTACATCTGATGGCAATGCAATGCTTTCCACTACATAACCCTCAGTTTGTGCAGCAATTTGCCGTTTCCGTTTTGATACTTTGAGAGGTTCTAAAGAAATATCAAGCTGTTTCTAGTTTCTTCTATAGATTGTAACGCGCCATCTATTATTAAATTTACATTGCCGAGAGTAGCATCCTTACCCTGAAATTATTGACTCAAAACGTTGATACGTAGTAAAACAGAATGTGCAGGCAAACGCAAAACTCGGCTTTTTGAATACATGCTAATAGTCCAACAGCTTCAACGGCATGTCTATCCTAGTTATCAGTTACTTCACTTTCTAGTGCCATCTTCATCGCTCCAAAGTTTAATAAAACTGCTTTACGATTCTCAAATCGACATGCTCAGCGAGTAGTAGTAGAAAGATTAAATACTTCCAAAAATTTAATACCCAAGGTATCTGCAACCTTTTCTCGTGATTCCCTGGTTGCGAAAAATGCACATACAATGCCTCTAATGTATTTAAGAAAGAAGCTGCTGGTGCAACTTTTGTACATGCGTCAACAACTTTCAGTTTATGTGCCAAACAAAAATGTATATTGCCGAAGTTCTTCTCTTATTAGACCTTGCAAGCCCTTATGTTTCCCAGACATTACTCTAGCTCCGTGATATGACTGACAACTACTAGCCTATATTTTTCTGGGGGGCCTGGAAGGACTCTTGTTTTCAAAAAAATGCATACATGCGTTTTTCCTAACCCGCAAAATTTACTATTCTAATGGTATATGTATTCCATTCACCAGTTTAAAATAGCTGACAGTAATTTTCAAGATAAAAAAATGACGCAAATTACAACATTTAGGAAGTCACAAATTCAAATTCAAAAGTAGCTTTATTGTCGTGCATATTAATAAACATTGACAAAGCCTTACTTAAAATCTAGGATAATTTAGGAATAGTCATTTTACAAGAACAAAAAAATAATTGAAAATAAATCTAAAAGTAAAAAGCAGTAATCATAAAATATACATACTTCAAGCTTGATCTAAAATACGTCAATTTTTAACCTTAGTTAGTTAATAATTCATTATGTCATTAAAAAATTCTTCCAAAGTATTTTTAGTGTGGCTTCTAAAACGTTTATACAAATTTAATTTGCGTATTTCTAGCGGCAAATGATTAAAAAGTTTTTTACCATTGTAAACAAATGAGTTTTTAATTAAGGTAGATCGGGGTATTGGCAATGGTAATAAAAATGGCCGGCGTACACTATAGCTACCCTCTCTATGCAATTCCTCTTTATACTTTTTAAAAACTAAACAAACAGTCTCCAAAAGAAATACTGAACAGAGATTTAATATTTTACTATCTACATATCATCGACGTACTATAACAACAGCTAGATGCAATTTTGCTTTTAAGTTTTATTATATGTTCATTGAACTTTAAGTTTTCATCAATAACAAGTCCCAGAATTTTGTTTGCATTATCTAAATGAATATTTTGGACATTACATTTAAAGTTCAAAATATTACTTTTCGAGACATTAAATGATAAGAAATTTGCATCACACCACTCTTAAATTAGAGTTAAGTCATTTTGAACTATTGCTGCAAATTATCAGTCGAGTTATAGAAGACAGCTGGTCTATAAGGAGAGCGGCCACTCATTTTGGGGTTGATAAAATGACGAGAGTGCGATGGAAAAAGCGCTAGATACAAAATAATTCGATGAATGGAAAATATAGGCTTATAGACCACCTCAGACAAAATCCTTTTGCTACATCCGTTGAAGCATCTAATATAACGATGTTCACAGGTTCCTTACCAACTATTAACAGCAGGATTAAACAATCTTTAAACAATCTGAAATTTTCTGTCGGGTTGCTGCAAAAAAAACTTTTTTAACGGGTGAACAAAAACAGGCCAGGGTTATTTTTGCATTAAATAATGTACTTCATGATGATGACTTCTGGGCGAGGGTGGTCTTCACCAGTGGCGCACCCAGGAATTGACTTCGGGGGGAGGGGGTCTTCACAGATGAAACGATATTTCAGTCATCTTCGAGCAGCAGAAAATTTTAGTGTATCGTCCACCAAATTCTAGCTTTGATCCAAAATACACCAACCAAATTAAGAAAGCTGGACATTTTTCAGTGAATATGTGGGACTGGTTTGGCGCTAGAGGTTTGGGTATGTTTTGGCAAATCGAAGGAAAATTCTGAGGATGTTATGCTGCCATTTGTACAGATATTTTACGAAAACAACGACTTCGTTTACCAGCAGGACCACTGTCCCGTGCACACAGTTAATGTTGTTCGCCAGTGGTTTGAAAACAATAATATTGAAACCCTTTGGCCATCCCACAGCTCTGATCTCAACCCGATAGAAAATACATGGGGCCGACTTGACAAAATTATTTATCAGAGAAACTGGAGACCACAAAATGCTGAAGAGTTAAGCGATGCAATTCATCGCGCATTGGAGGTACTCTCAGAAGATCATGAATCTTTTCAAAATTTAAGTTTTTCAATGACCAGGCGTTTACAGAGTGTTATTGTAAAGAATGGTGGGCCCACTAAATACTAATTTTTGTTGTTGTTTTAAGTAATGTTTAATATTTAGTTGTTTCCAATTCGTTATGTTATTTTGAATCCATCGCTTTTTTCATTTTATTATCGTCAATTTATCAACCCCAAAATGAGTGGACACTCTCCTTATAGACCAGCCGTCTTCTGTAACTTGAGTGATAATTACTCTTTTGTAATAAATCTTGTTTGTAAACATATTTATTTGCTGTTTATTATATCCGAGATTAAAACATTGATATCAGAAACAAGGAACTAAACACAAAACCCTCTTTTGCGTTGCGTAGTCAGGTAATAAGGTTATTTGTTTTAAATTAAGGCATTTTTTTGATTTAGAGGCTTTCTTATTTTTGAATTTATCAATGTGATATAACGTCATCGGCTGTCAGACATTACAAGCTGGTGTTGTGTTTGAGTATACACCAATGAAGTCAAAATTTGAGATATAAAATTGGTTGAACTTTAAAGTCCACAAGGGGTGGTGCGATCGGAGCTTGATTGTCGGTTGGAGTCCCGCAGGGCAGCATTCTGGGCCCATACTATTTATCACCTACATAATGACATAACCAGTATTCTTCTAGAGCAGGAGGGCCAATTCATTCTGAACTTTGCTGATGACACAAACTTTTTGGTCTGCGGGGGCTCAGTTGAGATGATTATAGATAAATGTAGACTTATTTTAAGTAGAACTCAGGATTATTTTAACGAAAATATATTAATTTTAAATAACCAAAAGGCAGCCAGCACCTTCTTTTGAGCAAACTCCCGCTTTGTTCAACCAAAAAGTAATGAAATCACAAACCAAGAAATTCCACGTAGTTCAACTATATATACATATATATATATATATATATATATATATATATATATATATATATATATGTATAGGGTGGGCTTTAAAATTTTGAACTGTTTTGATTTTCTAATAACAAAAACCGGCACATGTCAAAAATTCAAGATGGCGGAAAAAATTCAAAATCATATTTTTTTAAAAAGAGCTGCAACTTTTTTTTACCACCCTGTAATTATTTTTTATAAAAGTAAGAAAGCCCATGCTATTTCACGTTTAACGTTCCTAACGTACTATTTCCGCCATCTTGGACTTTTTTTATATAAAAATCGTCAATTTTGAACAATTGTTGTTGCAAAAAGGCTTACTCTATAAAAATACGATAAAAAATTAGAAAGTGATATAAAAAAATATTTTTTGGTATTTAGATAGGTTTTGTATTTAGGGGAAGTTTGAACACACGTAACTTTTGTATAAGTAAACCGAATTTTATGAGTCGTACCTCGTTGAACGTCAAATAGCGTCAGCTTTCTTACCTTTTATTTTTTCTGTGGCAAAAATGTACACAAATACTCTTTCCTCCAAAATTTCTGTCAGAATAAACTGAAGAACTTCATATTAGACAACAACAACAATCTAGGGTGTTTGGATTTATCTCAACTTTCAAACCTGGTTTTGTTTATTGGGTCAATGAGGTTAGCTTTTGTCTAAATAAAAATGGAATAGACTGTGTGTGAGAGAGTCGCAGCTATCTTCTATGCAATTAGAGTGTTGTTGGAGAATTTTAGAATGCATTAAACTAATTGTCAAAAAACCTAAAGAGTTTGAGCAGTTTAAACCAACTTGTAGTCTAAACACAAGAAACAGTCTTGATTTTAACTATCCAATTCGTGGAACAACATTTCTTGAAAAACACACTACTTATAGAAGCATAAAATTATTTAACCACCTGCCGGAAAACATTAAAAGGCTTAAAAATAGAGAAATACCATTCTGAAATGCTGGGAAAAAATTCCTGTGTGATTTAAGTCAGATTCAGAGTGTTGTACAAACTCATTAAAAATTAATATGAAACAAACCAAAATTATGTTGTTGGGTCAAGAAAAGTATAGAAAGCAGTTTCAAGATCAAAATTTACGAATTAAACTTAAGGATGAAAAAGTAGAAGTAGTTCAAAAATTTAAATATCTAGGGCTTTTAATAGATCAAAAATTGTGGTTCAAAGAGCCTGCTAATTACATAATAAGTACTATTAAGCTTTCATATTTCTATAGATTCTCTCACTTTCTATTAGCATGGGCCAAATTACTGTTATACAATTCTTCAGTATTATTTATTAGTTATTCCTGCTACAACAGAATGAGCTGGACAGGCTACAGAAACTCCAGAACAGGGCAATGAGATTTATTCTCAAAGCCCCCAAAAGAACACTAATTAAAGAGGCTTGATTGGTTGCTAAATAAAAACAATTTTTGGATTCCAAACATTGCTTCTTATCTTTAAAACAAAAACAAACAATGCACCAGCTTACTTACTAGAGCAAGTAGGATTTAATGATAATCAAGAAATGATTTCCGCTTGCCGAGGTTCCATAAAAGTTATTTTCAACACAAAACACAGTTTACTATAAAGGCTTAAATCTATTTAATAAATTGCCGAATGAATTAAAAAATACTCCATCGATTTGATATTTTAAGAACAGCCTAAAACCTGAAAATTAAAAATAATTTAGCTTACCGGGGATCTTATAATTAATCTGTGATATTTTCCAGATTCTGTTAATTGTTTGTGTTTTTATTATTTATTTTGTGTAGTTTGTTATTATTGTCATTTTAAATTATATTACTAGTCACACTTTTTATTATTCTGTTTTTGGATTTAGTGGTAAGTTTGTGTGTTGTGTTGTTGTATTTTATATTTTAACATTTCGTTAATTTGGCTTTTCAACTATTTTTAATTTTACGTAATATATTTAACCACCTACTATCACAATTTTTTCTTAAACCTTTTATTTATTTAGATCTAGTTTTATTTTACCGCTTGACTGTTTGTATATACTTTAGCTTATTTATTGTTGGTTGATTGTTTACTATTACTACTACTAATTGGTTATTTGGTTTCCTTTGGAAATTTTTTATTTTACTACTTATTTGTAACTGTTTATAATTACTTATTTATGTTCCCCTTCTTTTATTATTTTATTTTTAATCTTTTAATAATTAATTGACTGTTTATTCATTATTATATTATTATTAGTTCAACTTTGTAATACAATTGTAATGTATTGAAATGTAAAATTGAATTATATTAGTTATATTGAGTAAATAAAGGATTATTAATTAATTTAGTTCCACACCGTAAGTGGCATGAGGTATGCCATAGGACCTAAGGAAAATATAAAATAGCAAATGTGTGCTGCTCTTATCGCTTGCGGCTTAGGGAACACGATATGAACACCAGCATGCGATTTAAAAATAATTTTGATATTTTCTAAAAATAATAAAAATCAAGTGTTGAAATTCCGCCAGTATACCTCTTGTGCTTGCTTTTCTGATAATTATTGTTGTTTATAGTCAATTTGTAGTTGTCTTTAAAACTGTTCAAATATAATATTTGTAAATATATTGATAAATTAGATATTATACTCTTATCAGTAAAAATGTGATATTATTATAGGTAAATAAAAAAAAAATTGTGTAATATTTTAATGTATTATATGACTCTTTAGATAACTTTTATGATCTTCTATACGTGTAATTCATGTAAATGTAACTAGGTATCTTAGTTTGACTGACCACTTTTTTTTTTGTAAACAAAAATTATATAAATCTAATTTTCAGTAGTAAATAACTTGTATAGTGCTTTAAACTGTAATTAAGAGGTGTAATTCATGTGAATTTAACTAGGTATCTTAGTTTGACTGACCATTTACATCTTGTGAACAAAAAATTATAGAAATCTAATTTTAAGTAGTAAAAAATGCAATGTAAATTTTTTTAACGTAAATAGTGCTTTAAACTGAAGATATCAGAATTCCTAGATGTAAAAAATGTTTCGCCTATGAACACAGAGAAATAGACTGTAAGAATAAACTATCTTGTACTTACTGTAGTTTGGAGCACAGATCTGAAACGTGTCCAAAAATTTTTAAAAAATGCTGCAACTGCTCTCGAGCAAATGAAAAATACTTAAATTTAAACCAGAATACTGAGCATGAAGCTTTTTCTTTAGATTGCCCTACATATAAATATTTTTTGCAGAGATATAAAGCCTCTATTGACTACTACTCCAAGTAGAAGTCATTAAAAATTAAAAAATATCTGCTTTTATATTTATTTTATTTTTTTTTATAAATCCTTTTTTTTTATGGATATTGCTAATATTCTTAATTCATTAGAAACGGAAACTGACTTGGAACAGTTGCAAAATGTCATTGATTTAAATGAATTTAAGACTAAGATAAAGGCTAACCAAAAATTTTTAGAAATTTTGCATTTCAATGTATGTAGTACTCCCAGACATTTTGACGAAATCTTAATATTTTTGCAAGCTTGTGATCTTCAAAATATTGATATTTTAATATTGGGAGAAACCAGAAACAATTTTTCACGAGACCAATTTACCATTCCTGGCTTTACCACTTTTTTTAACAATAGTACCCTAAACCAAAACGATGGACTTCTGATTTTTATAAATAATAAAATTAATTGTGACATTAAACACTCAGTAACACCATTATCTAGTGTCACTTTAACAGAAATTAGGTTTAAAATTACTAACGCATCCTATAATGTTGTAACTTGTTACAGATCACCCTCCACTTCAGAACAAAATTTTGTACTGGATCTTGAAACTTTCTTAAGAAACCTTCAAAGTGAGGATTTTATAATTTTCTTGGGTGATATAAATATAAATATTTTAAATCGTGATCTGGATATTGCAAATAGTTACCTGACTGCTCTTATGTCGCTTGGCTTTAAATCATACATAAATACATTTACTAGAGTTACAGCAGACACCCAGTCGTGCATAGACCACATCTTTGTAAAACAGAATCTAAACAATGTCCACCTAAACCTATATTCTGCGGTAATAAACAACAATACCACGGATCATTACCCTATCTATTTACAGATTTATAATAAAAACCAAAATAGATCACTGACCACTGAAAAAACTATATCAAACTTTGACCATATTAAATTTAAAAACTTAATCAGTCAAGAATCTTGGAATTCTGTCATGGCAGAAAATGACGCGCAGACAGCCTGGAATCTATTTAACAACATTTTTTGTAAAGTACATAAAGAATGCAATACTACGAAAGTTATCAAAGTTCGCAATCATGTCAAAATCAAACCTTGGATTACAAATGCAATTATATCCTCTATTAAATATCGTGATCAACTTAAAAAAACAATTTTAAAAAATAGATATAACAACACACTCCTTCAAAGATATAAAACATATAGAAACAATCTAAAAAAAGTTATAGTTGAAGCTAAAGCCAGATACTATCGTGAAATTGTAAATAACAACAAAAATGACATGAAAAAAATATATAACATTATAAATGAAGCTACAAACACAAATAAAAACAAAAACAGTGACATTAACATATTAGACGACAATAAAAAACAGTTTGAAAATACGAAACAGATGGCTAACTACTGTAATGAATACTTTGTGCAGATAGGACAAAAAATGGCAGCGAAAATTAAACCTCCCACTAACTACAGAAGCTGCAATAACCCTCGTGTCACTAAAAACATGTTTCTTATGCCAGTTACTAAAAACGAACTTATTTTGCATATAGCATCTCTCAAAAACAATAGTTCCCCGGGATATGATGGCATTGGTTCAAAGCTCATAAAAGATTATCATTTACATATTATTAATCCTCTCATGCACATCATAAACTTAATATTTCTGCAAGGTAACGTTCCAAAGGATTTAAAAAAATCAATAGTAGTCCCAATTTATAAATCCGGCAAAAAAACTGAAATCAGCAATTTTCGTCCTATAAGCTTAATAAGCACTTTTGCCAAACTGTTTGAAAAATGCCTTAAAGATAGATTATTTGACTTTTTCGTAAAAAACAAAATCTTGAATGAAAACCAATTTGGCTTTCAAAAAGGTTTAAGTGCTGATCATGCTATATTTAAACTTGTTGATTGTATTAAGTCGGATCTGGACAAAAACAAAAAATGTGTGGGTGTATTTTTGGACCTTGCGAAGGCTTTTGACACAGTGCCTCATAAAAAATTGCTAAGAGTGCTTGTAAACTACGGCGTTAGAGGCACTGTGCTGAAAGTCTTCCGCAGCTATTTGGAGGATAGAACCCAACAAGTTAAAATAAAAGAATTATTGAGTGACTGTCAAGGAGCCCATCTAGGCATCCCGCAGGGGACGGTCCTAGGACCGCTTCTATTCATCATATATATTAATTCATTATTAAAAAACAACATACAAGGCTTAATTATATCATATGCGGATGACACAGTTTTGATTTTCAGTGATAATACTTGGCAAGGTGTAAAAAGTAAAGCAGAACTTGGGATTGAAATGGTAAAAGACTGGTTAGACTTTAATGAGTTAACACTTAACATAGATAAAACCAAATATATTGCATTCTCGCTTACTGATGTTAACAGACCAAACTTTAATGTTTTGCAGTTATTAGGACAGGGGCTCAAAATTAATGAAGTTGATCATATTAAATACTTGGGTGTAACTGTTGACAAAAACTTGAAATGGTCCTATCATGTAAATAGTTTAGCTGTTAAAACAAGAAGGCTTATTTACAAATTTTATCAGTTACGTAAGTTTATGAATAAAAAGCTACTATTATCAATATACAAAACGTTAGTTGAATCTATTTTACAGTATGCCATAGTTGTGTGGGGTGGTCTGTATATCAGTTCACTTGAACCTCTAAATGTGGTGCAAAATTACATATTAAAAGTTATATTTAAAAAACGTAAACTTTTTCCGACTGACCAGCTTTATAATGAAAATATACTAAACATTAGAATGTTATATTTTTATAACTCCTGTCTCTTCTTATACAAAAACAGAAATTTACAAACAAAACTTGAACACACATACCAAACTAGACAAATATCTAATCAGAATTTAGTTGTTCCCTTCTATAGAAAAGATGGTAATCAAAGATTTGCTACGAGCTTAGCTCCTAAACTATACAACTCTCTACCAATTAGCCTGAAAAATATACCTAAATATAAAATATTTGCTAAAAAGTGCAAGCCACTTATTTTTACTAATTATAGGGCTTATCTCAATTTACTATGAATCTCAGCATTCTGGGCTTGAAAAAAACTCCTTTTGTTTTTTTTTTATTTTAGAAATATTTATATGTTATTGTTTAATTCATTTTTATTTTTCTTAATACTTGCAGATTGTCGAATAATATTTCTATTTTTATTATATAAATTTTTTAGAGTGTAATTAACCTGTAGATTTTTTGCACATACAGATTGTTAGTAATCTAGGTGCAATATTTATTCTTATGTAGAAAAAAAAAATGTATTTTATTTAGCTAAGTATCTATTGTTAATTTTTCAGGAACTTTTTTTGAATAAATTTGAATTTGAATTTGAAACTGTACTTCAGACAAGTCACATGTGACTTGGAGAAGTTTTATAACAAAATGTATTGTAGATTAGCTATCTAGTAATATAATCTTTGAAATTAATTCCGAGATTAATTCCTTAATACCGACATAATGAAATGTCTTATATTTTGTGCCATGTTTATTTAGTGACATTTTTATTTCTGTGGAAATGTTTTCCCAGTAATTATTTTAATTGGGAATTTTCGACAGTTTAAGAGGACTTTTGACCTGTTTCTCAATTTTTTACCCTTGTTTGGTACTTTGTTGTTTATAATCTGTAGAAATAAATCTGTTAAAACAAAGAAAAAAGTCAAGGAAATTCTCCAGCGCTAAATTAAATGCTTCAATTCAAATTTAAATTCAAAATAAGCTTTATTCTCAGAAATTACAAAAAAAAATCCTCCTAAAATAAAAAAAATACAGCAACGGTATATGTAATTTACAAATAATATTGTTAATTTTGAAAACTGCAAAATTAAATTATCACATTAAATATGTTTAACAGTCAAGTATAAGATAATGTCCGAAATCAATATGAGGGCTAAAATAAAATAATTGAAAACTGAACCATTTATTTACAAAGGAATGAAGGTAAAAAGTCAAATAACACTTAATACAAAAAAAAAACAAAAATTGGGAAATATCACATATTATTTAACACATAAATCAATAAAAAAAACTGATAACTTTATACAAACATTTACAGATTGTTAGAAATTATAAAACAAAGAATAAATTTAAAAATCATCGTTAAAGTATTATTCAACATCATAATAAGAAGCTTTATCAACATCAACCAAAAGGCTTTTGACTTTAACTCTAAAATTTTTGTAGTCGGCTATATTTTTGTAAGATGGTGCCAATCTGTTGTAACTTTTGATACTTTTATATATAAGAGAATTTTGAGTCATTGAATATCTGGATATAGGCAGGATAATTTCATTGTAATGCCTTGTTAAGTAGGGGCAATGGTTACTTTTAGTAACATTGGTAGGGGTAAGTATGAGTTGTGCCTTGATACTTTTTGTGGATTAAACGATTAAACTGACTATCTCTAAAATAGTTTTCAAGAAATGCAACTAAACAACAACATCAAGAACTATAAAAATCAACAGCTTCATTTTACTTTCCCTTCAAGCAACATTAAAAGCATTAAGTATGGCAGTTTGTTTTATAAAAATCTGTTAAAAAGATTTTTATTTAAAACAACCTTTTCTCAAAGATTTATGGCTCACCTGGTAACTAATATTGTAAAATAACATTATTTACTTTTCTTATCAAAATGATATCTAACATATAAGCAATGGTTACATTCAAATAAGTCAGCATTGATATAATATTATCCTTATTTAAAATATTTGGAAGTGATAAAATAACTTAAACAATTCAAAATGAATGATGCACATTTTCCTAAAAAAAGCTTATATTTGACAAATCTTTTGTACAAAGAAAGTATGGATTAGGTCATGGATCTTGACCAGACATACATTGTACAAATGCTTAGGTAGGTACCAAAATAAATGACAAAGTACAGGATTAAAACTGTAAACAATCAGAAATACCTAATTCAAAGAATACATAACAGTTTGGATCCTAAATTAAAAATCAGTAGAGATAATAATATTATAAATGAAAAAGTGTGTTAATGTGTGTGTGTTTGTTCCTCAATCACGCAAAAACGGCTGAACCGCTTTAGCTGAAATTTTTTAAGAAGATAGAGTATGTCCCTAAAGTTAGCAGGGCAAAGATTTTATGATTGAAAAAATTAGTGCTAATTAAGTGTTAATTAAATGCCAAGGCACAAAATTTGGTGCTTTTGTAGTTTCCGAGATATGACCTGCTTTGCTAGCTACCCATTAAAGAGAGCAGTGCAACAATGCTAGAATGGTCTCAAAAAGTGGTAAAGAGTAGCGGAAAATTAAATGCTAATTAAATGATAATAAAGAAAATTCTATATTTTTTACTTTTTTCTGCATATTTTTTAAAATTAACTTAGTGGAGTGCTAACTTTAGGTCATACACGTATTTGAGTTCTCATGAAAGAAGAAAAATTAGTGCTAATAAAGTGCTAATTAAATGCCAAGTCACAAAATTTTGTGCTGTTGTAGTTTTTGAAATCTATATGACCTTCACTGCTAGCTACCCATTAAAGATAGCAGTGCACCATGCTAGAATGGTCCAGAAAAGTAGTAGAGTGTAAAAAAATTGTATTTTTTACTTTTTTCTGCATATTTTTTAAAATTAATGTGGTGCATTGCTAACTTTAGGTCATACACATATTTGAGTTCTTGTGAAAGCAGATGTTGGTGGTGTTTTTGATATTGGAATAAAGTAGTAGTGCCATTTAGGTGGTAATTAAACGCCAATTAACGAAATTTTGTACTCTTGTAGTTTCTGGGCACCATGCTAGAATAGTCCAGAAAAGTGGTAGGTTGGTCTGAATGGTCCAGAAAATTAAATGCTAATTAAATGCTGCCATTTCAATAAAAAAATTAATTTCTTACTTTTTTCTGCATATTTTTAAAACTAACTTGGTGCACTGCATATCTTGAAAACTATAAGAGCACAAAATTTGGTTACTTGGCATTTAATTAGCACCTAAATAGCACTAACTTATTCCAATATCAAAAACACCACCAATGTCTTCTTTCATGAGAATTCAAATATGTGTATGATCTAAAGCAATGTACCACATTAATTTAAAAAATATGCACAAAAAAGTAAAAAATAATATTTTTTTTATTGAAACGGCAGCATTTAATTAGCATTTAATTTTCTGGATCATTTAGACCACTCTACTACTTTTCTGGACCATTCTAGCATGGTGCACTGGTATCTTTAACGGGTAGCTACAAGAGCACAAGAGCACAAAATTTTGTGACTTGGCATTTAATTAGCACTAATTTTTCCAATCATAAAATCTTTGCACTGCTAACTTTAAGGACATAGATATACTTTTAGCTCAAGGGGTCAACAGCTGGCCAAAAATTTGTACACCTACTGTCAAGAACTGAAATATTGTTAAGTATTGTCTGGGATTGTTAAGTATTGTCCAGTATTGTTAAATATTTTCCAGTATTGTCTAGTATTGTCCAGTATTGTCTCAAGTATTGTTCAGTATTGTCAGGTATTGTCAAGTATTGGAAAGTTTTTTTGGTTATTGTTAAATTACAATCAATAAAATTAAAGACAAGAGAATGAAGATTATCTGCTCCGACAACTTTTAAACAACTATTCCTCTGGCTAATGCCTCAACATTTTTGAATTGTGCTGTTTGTATTTAAATATCTGTTGAGGCAAAGGAGTGTTTGTTTAACAGTCTATGTATCTACTAGAGAGAAATGGGAAATGGGCTAGTTGTGTTTGTGTAAAAATAATCTAAAAATATATTTTATCAGATTTTATAACAAGTTTGGAAAGTAAGAAAAGGTTATTGAAAAATCATTAAAAAAAATCTATCTTGGTTTTAAAAAATAATAAACTAGTATCACAAGGGTACAAGTTAAAGAAGTACCTATATAGTTATCTAAAAAACCGGGATAAAATTATATTTGCATGTTTATACAAACTTTTTATAATGCAAGGCCATTTTAAATAAAGATAGTCAGTCAGGGCAGCACTGGAATATTTTGATTTTTGACAAAACCCGAGGTAAAGAAATAGAGAAATATCTCAGTGTTGCAGTAACTGTCTTAATAGAATAAGCTACTAATTTCCTTCAGTTGCATTGGTTTCCGAATTTTTGTTCATATTTTTGTTTTTTTGAAAGTATTGTCTTGACTTTTGTCAGGGTTTGTTAGGTATTGTCCAGTATTGTTAAGTGTTGTCCAGTATTGTCTCCAGTATTTTCCAGTATTTTCAAGTATTGTCCAGTATTGTCAAGTATTGTTAAAGTATTGTCAATGATTTGTACACCTACTGTCTGCAGCTGATGACCCCTCGTTTTAGCTACTTTTTATTTGACATTTCGTTCAATGAAAGAGTGCCAGAGATTAAAAATATAAAAAATTTGATTGCACTAATTTATTATTTTGTTCCAAATAAATTTTAACTTTCTCTGTTGTAGGAATTGTAAATTTTCTTTTGTTTTTAGTGAATTATTATTTTATAGCTAATATAATTAATAACTTAATACTACATGCTAATGTAGTTAACATTCAAATTAGTAAGTATTAATATAAAATACCTATTATATCCTTATTTATTATTATACTGAGGCAACTTGGTATTGGGAACTGTTCTTCTATTTATGTATTCAATCTGGGGGTTAGCTATCTTACAAAGGCAAAACTGTGGCCTCAAGTGGGTCTATTGTACCCAGGAATTTATGGAGATTGTAAAGATTGTAAATAAACAAATATGATCTGACCCAGGAAACTAAACCTTCTGCAGACTACAAAACCTGATTTAGGCTTGATTAATGGCACTGTCCACTGCAACCACTAGTGGGTCTATTGTGGCCCACTTTTGAGATTGTTTTTTGAGCTACAGAATATTCAGTCCCTTAAAGAGGCTCGCAACTGGCTTTAGTGAAGGATCTTTCAGATCATCTGTGATGACCCTCAATTTCCTCAAAAAAGCCTATGTCATCTTTTCAAAAACCTAATATGTGAGATATTTTGTATCGGTAGCTTGAGTTGAGTTGGGTTTATAGATTTGCATGAGTTTGTTTGTTTGGTTTCATTTTATTTTAAATTATCTTCTTTTACCCTTTGTACAATTTTTAAATTAGTTTTTATCACAGGTAGTAAATTAAAAAAAAATAATCTATCTAATACTTCCTTATTGAAAACTGAAAAATATGTTTTTAATGAAGGACAGAATTACGTAAAAAATATTTATTTGTTCACTTTGAGGGGAAAACCACTCATGGCATTATTATTTGTTCACTTTGAGGGGAAAACCACTCATGGCATTAGTTGGTATTACCCATATAAATTAACATGGTATTACTGGCAATACATGTACAAATTCCTTGGCATTACTGGCAATAGGTACATGTACACATTTTGGCTCAGTTGTTACTCCCTCAGTTCATTTTGTATAAAATTTTATTTATGATAATTACAATACATAACAAAGTTGGGTCTTTAAAATGAGGAAAATGCTGGAAGTTTTTTCCTAAGGCTTTTTTTATAAGTGTTCCAAGTAAAAGCCTTAAACCTAAATCATGAGTTTTTGGTAGGTACCTACATCGCCTCTCTAAAACATTGATTGTGTTGGCTAAAATCTCGCTTAAAACAGGTTTGTCTGTTGTGTGTTACATGCATTTGACTCATATTGGTAGAAAAAATATAATTTTCACCACACATAATGCAAGTGCTTTACAGGACATATTAGCCCCATAAGGAAGTGAAGGTGTTTCTTTCAGATTTCTTACTAATTCTTATGCAAATTAGCTTTGGTGTGCCCCTTAAATAATCAGGCTAGGGTCACTGAATCCTGAGCCTGTTATAGAGATGACAGAGGTTCAGGGTTCACTGACTTTAAATCAGAGTGCCTGTCAAATCACATGACCTAAAATGTCAATTTTAACACAATAACTAAGATAACAAGAGCTTGCCCAACAGCACCCTCAAGGTGGATTCAGAGTTCCTTACGGTAAGCGGTATGGGATAAGTTGTAAGGAAAATAAAGTATAGCAAATAGATGCTGTGTTCTGTAAGCTGCAAGTGGTAAGCTTTATTTTCCTTGTGTCTTATGCCTTCTTCATAATTGGTATAGTAATTGCAATAGTCATAATTTTAGTAATAATGAACGCTCTGTCACTGTCCTATTAATAAGGAAGACAGTGACAGAGCATCCCTTATAACAAAAATTATGACTACTGCAATTACTATACCAATTATGAACGATACTTAAGTGGAGGTGTTGGCTTGCCTCTAGCTACAAGTTCTTAAATGCAACATTTTACTGAGCATTTTACTTTGAACATGGACAAGAACTTTAGCAGAAAACCAAACTTTATAAGGTCTAGTCACAAATTAGAAATCTTCTGCTTAAAAATAAACATTGATTATCTCAAGTGGTAACAGCTAGCATTAAAGCAGCCGAAATATAGTCCCGCTATTTGATACCAAAACTGGAGAAGATTGGATTGCAGAATTGTTTCTACTTTATTTAGCACAAAAATCCAAATCCATATAATAAAACAGTAAACATTTTAACAAAATTTTTCTTGTCATTCTCACCTCAATCTTAATGGAAACGTTCCCCTTAAAGGTGAAACTCTTCAAGTCGGGCTCAAGCAGCAGCTTGTAGTGCTCCGGTTTCACGTTGGCCGGCAGCCTCTCGAACGGTTTCGTCGCGGTCGGCATTTTCTCAGTCTCCTCGCCTTCGGTTTTTTGTGTTTTCACGACGCTCGAAAAATTTCTACTGCTGCTTTTTTTGTCGAAAAAGATCGACAACCGCTGATGCTGATACCGTAACCCCACTAACACACTGCCACAGTCACCGTTAAATAAGGGATATTAGAAAGATTTTAGCTATTTGCACGTTATTTTTGCGGTAACCTTCTTTTTTAGTAAAATTTCTATGTCAAACTCATATACTTTATGGTCAAACCAAACCAAGGGGCCGGTGCACTATCCGGACACACGATTTTTCAAAAACAAAAACTTTGGGCTTAAAATAGGCCTCCTAAATGGTGTTTTTTAAAAAAAAAATTGAGGGTTATCCAGTATTTTTTAAGAAACCTCAGTCTTTACTTAATTTCTTAATTTTGGCTCCTTCTTCTTCTTACTTGATCAAAACAATACCTGCCAATATCCATGCCCTGATATTTTTACAATGTTGCCACATTTCCAGAAAATAATGAAAATTAGGGAAAAGGAACAAAAATATTAACTTTTTTACTCCTCTACAAATTTATAAAAAACAAATAATAATCAAGCCAAACAACCATAACTAATCCTACCCAACCAACCTGGCCCAACCCAACCCAGAGCCTAACCTGATTTCTTTTGACTAACATACAAATTTATAAAAAAACAAATAATAACCAACCCAACCAAACAAAACTAACCCTACCCAACCAACCCGGCCCAACCCAACCCAGAGCCTAACCTGATTTCTTCCCAAAAAAAAATCCTGCTGGTACCTGAGATTTGGCATCATCGCATTTCTGAAAAATGGCCCATTAGCCAGTATGACCCTAGTCTTGTTGGTTATGCTTTAATATAATTTATCTATGGGTTATGCATGGATTTTACATGAAAAACGTCTTTTTAATTAAAAAACAGCTGTTTTTTTCGTTTTTCCGCTCCTAAATAAATTTAAAAACCGCTAAATTACTGTTTTCAAAAAGAATCGTCTTGAAAAAACGTCCCGTTTTTGTGTCCGGATAGTGCACCGGAGCCCAAACCAAAAATAAAAGTGCGGATATGTGCGACGATAGGGCATGCGTAAATCCGCTTTCAAATAAGTTAAAAGTTGTCAATTTTTTTAAACTGAATTTACTTTTTATTTATTATTTTTAAACGCCTACACTGTTCCTTGTAAGATAAACTTTTATTTCAATTTTACTTTTTTTTATACTGAGACTTTTCAATCTATTCTATGCCCAGTGTTGCCAAATGTACCTAAGTTTTTTTTGGGAAAACACAAAATACCTATCCATTCACCTAACCGGGATTGGAACGCGGAACCTTCCGTGCGGCAGGCATGGATTTCCTAAGGTTAGGAAATCCATGGTGGCAGGCAGCTATGCTGCCCGCTGCATAAACTCACATTTCTTCACTTTTTCTTTTACGTTTCACACGCACGCGTCTTTTCCCAAAATCTAACAAACCAATTTAACGTGCAAATTGTCAACATCTCCCTAATATCAATACTCACACTGTTGGTAAGCACGGGGGTGTGGAGGGGTATAAACAGTTCACAAAACACCGGCGTTGTAACGGTACTTTGCGGGTGTTGTGAAGGCTGCAAGACGAGCGGTTCTGCAATAACGCGTTAAAGCCGTTCTTCGATCCGGCTAAAATATTTGACAGGAATCGGTTTGACATTGAAAACAAGCGAAAGATGTCAAAGTGAAAGTTGACACGTGAACGGTTGATAAAAGTAGAGCAACCTGAAATCCACACCAACCACTAGTTTACTGTGCTGAAATCCCTATTTCTGTATAGGCAACCAGAAATACGGAATAATTTGCTGTCGCAATAAGGTCACTATTTAAAAAAAAATAACATCAAGCCAAAAAAGTAGTATGTGTGAAGGCCAGAAACAAAAATTCCCGCAGTCACAGTTTTGTTTGCCTTCCTAGGGCACGGAAGTAAAAATAAAGGTCCTAGGGGGTGCTCATCAGACCGAAGGGGAGCCCAATAATCTTATACTTCTTGAAAATAGCTCACGATAAGTTCACACCTTCAAGTGAACCCATCGGAGCCATAGAAAAAAAATTGTGTTCGGTCTGGCTAGTAGTTGTAGTTGTCTATGATCGAGATTGAAAAAAGCCAAGCAGTAAAAAAATGTCAAAGGTTTCTAACCTCATAAAAAAAAATTGTGGCGCCAAAAAATTCACTAAGTAACAAACGTTTTTCAGTATTTTAAGTTTTTATTGTGCTTTGAATGTTCCAGAGGAAATCAAATGTTTCAACGGAGTATAACGTATGTTTAATTTTTCCGCACATTTTTTTAAGCCAGTAGTCTGCCGTCAGAAGGAAAAACCCCACAACCCACAAATTTTTCAAAAATTACCTTTGGTTTTTTGAACTTACTGGTTGGTTTAAACAGGTTAAAATGAAAAAAATATATATATTTTTTTATTTATGACTTAAAAAAGCTAGGAAACCACATATTTACAATCCTTTTATGATCTCTACTAATCTATAACCACATATATCCCTAGTGCTAAAAAAAAAACATTTAAGTGTGGATTTATGTGGATCTTTCTTAGTATTTATGGCTTTTGCTCAGCAGGACTGCCTGAATAGAATATGTTTTGCTGAATTTATACAGAAAAATAAGATAAGACATAAAATAAATTATGACAAACCCTGTTGGTGTTTATACAGAAGAATAACATAACATAATATGAGACATAAAAAGATGCCCAACTTTTATCTTTTTATGTTATGTAAGTAATGTGAAATCACATTTCGTGCATGCCCACCATAACCCTACTTTTTTTTAATAGTGTTTGGATGTTATTTTTGTTAAAAAAAAATGAGTTTCATAAAAAAGTTAAGCAAAATGCCAGCTATTGACATTTACATAGGTAGGGTAGGCTGTTCATTAATTTTGGAGTAAATTGGGGCTCAGCTATCATGTCATGTTATTTTCTGTATAAACAGTCATCTTCCTTATGTTACAGTATGTTATGTCAAGCTATGTCTTATCTTATTTTTCTTTATAAACCGATCTTTTATTATTTTACCGTATGTGCCTTACTTTTATTGTGTTTTATTTTTTGGTATTTTAATTCATATTTTTTGAATCTTTATCTATACCCAAAAAAATAATTTGTCTGTATTACAACTACAATGATTTTAGAGACTATTACAATTTAAAGCTTCTTTTCTGTTTTTCCAGAAATCAAATTTAGGTTGCTCATGGGGTTTTTCCTTCTGACGGCAGTACTTTGGAAAAAATATTAAGCAGGGTTTACCCAGGTGATTAAGCACAAGCACTGTTTTTGTTGTAGGTGTAAATTTTGTAATAACAATAATTTTTAACACATTGGTTTACCCACCATCATAAATTTTGTCATTGTCTTTCTCTCTTTGTGCATTTATCTGATCATGAAGATCATACAGCCATTTTAGTTTAACAGCTCTTTATTTGATATTTCAGCTACAAGTAAAAAAAAAGAAGAAATATGATCATGCTCAGATTCAAACATGTGATAATAATTTTTGTAATAAAGTTAAAAGTTTGCAACTTTATGTTAAATCAAGTGACTGTTACTATGATTATTTAATTGGGTAAACACTCTTATTAGAAACAGTGTGTTTAATATTAAAACCTTATTACTAATCAAAATCTTAATCAAAAATTTATGCCTAATCACCTAGGTAAACCCAGCTTTAGTCACTTTTGAATGTGGTGCTTTTATAGTACC
This sequence comes from Oxystoma pomonae, assembly GCA_963921995.1. Classification (NCBI taxonomy): domain Eukaryota; kingdom Metazoa; phylum Arthropoda; class Insecta; order Coleoptera; family Brentidae; genus Oxystoma; species Oxystoma pomonae. Next base: position 24,819,278 of record OY998170.1, read on the forward strand.
AAAACATATAGTATACATATGTACTCTCTCTTCCTAGAGTCCATTCACTTAATTAACTTTGAATTATTTTGGAAATTTTGGATTTGACTAGAAAGACGCAAATCCCTAGAACTGGAGAAGAAAAAAAAATGATTTGAAAGCTAGATAAAATTTTTGTTTTCGTATATTGTTTACGAAAATTGGTGAGCAAAAACAATGGAAGCAGAGGCTGTGGCATTTTCACTAAATAATCAAACATACATAACATAATCACATGTAGAACCCACCAAAAAAAAATTAGCACACAACTAAAATGAGGTTATCTTGTTGTATGTTCATCCAGGTCATTCACATTAACCCAATGTTTGCTGATATATCCTTGACATCATCCATTCAGCAAGATGTCTTGTCCTTCATTTTAATTTGAATATACCCCTGGCTTTGTCGTGAGCCAGGTGGGTATTTGTGTATTGGTGTATCAAACATACTATACTTCCTTACTTAGTTTATTGCTCACAATACTTTACAATATGTAAAACCTAGCAAAATCAAATGTTTTAAATTTGAAAAAAAGAATACAAAGAATATCCTTAAACTAAATATTAAAATTGGAAACTATAAAAACAATTTTCAAGGGCATATCCCTTACCCTTAACTGCTTTTTTAAAATTTGGAATGTTTTGAATACTTTTAATTTGCCTTGGTAAGGATCTGTATGCTTTGATAGCCTGATAAAAGGCACCTTTCTCATATCCTCAGAATGGTTATTTTGATTTATAGGGAAAACATGAGGATTATTTTTATCAAACATTACTAGAGACACAAAATTTAAAGATGATACAGTGAGGACACTTAACTTTTTAAAATATGGTCTGCAGGATGTTTGCGGACTTATTCCTAGCATGCATCTTAATAGTCGCTTTTGAACAATAAAAATATAGCCCCAGAACAGAATGACAAATGATATTCTGCTTTGTATAATACAGAATAATAAATTTTTAAGCATTCCAGGCTAATAACGTCCCGCAGTCTATGTAATAGAGCACAAGTACTCAAAATTTTAAATTTTAGAAGTGTTGTATGCTGTTCCCAGCTTAATATATCATCCAATTGAACACCTAAGAATTTGATGGAACTGGTTGTAGGGATAATTTTTTATTCCAGTCGGACATAAAGAGATGATGAAGTAGAGTCTATAAAAAATTAAACCTTGAACTGGCTCATTAAATTGGCACATTTCTGGCTAGATTGGTGGGACAGTTATCAAGATAAAATTTAAGGTGTTTTCATGAATTTAAATCAGATACAAAGAAGTTAAGGTAATTAAAAAGTTCCAGAGAATCAACCATGTTTTTACAAAATTTAGATAAAAACTTCCTAGGATTGTTTTGAAGAGACAATCATGTTTTTAACTTAAGTTTTTAATTACCCTTTTTTTACTTTTAATTTGTTAACTGTTTATTAGACTAATGGATATGTTATAATATATGCTTTCAGTTGCTTATTTTACAACAACTACTAATTGATAGTATTTTAAAAAAAAATTATTTGTATGTCGATTTTTATTTTTCTTATAGTTATAAATATTTAAAGCCAAGTTAAGCAGTAAATTTACTTTCCTTAAACTTTTCCACCGTGCTTTATATATAGGATGTTCTTTTTACTTATTTATTTATTTTTTTTCACTGATTTTGATTAGTATTTTTGTAATATCCATATTTTTCATTTCTTTTTGTTTAGGACTTTTATTTAACTAATTTTACTTATATTGATAGATTTTAGTAAAAATAGTTAATTTCAAAACTTTTGACTAAGATTGCTTTGTCAATAAGATGTTTAATATAAATAGGTAGATAAATAAAATAAAAATTTTTACTTATCTAGCTATGTCTAATAAGTTTTTCAGGAAAAATCATGTCCCACATTTGATAACAGTGGCATATACCAAGGGGACTGAGGTGATACCTTGGGTTTAATTACCCCCTCCTTTTTGTGAAAGCTACTTCAAAAATTTTCTGTGTTTTTATAAAAACTCAATTGGTAAAATTTCTAAAAGCACACATGACTTCCCCAAAAATTTTTGTCTTTGGCACTATTTTAGGTAAAAATGTTAAGATCAGTTCCAATATCTTGTAAATTTTGGCCTACAGCATAAGTTTTGGTTAACCCAATAAAATTACACACAGATTCCTGAAAAAATATTTTCTTATAACTGCTCCCTAAAAACAGTTAATCGATCCCTGATAAATTTAATGAATAAACTGTACCAGGGTGGTCCAACTAACAAGGGGATTGTGGGGTTTTGCATATTTCTAGGGGAGATCGCAAAAAACTAATATACATGTTGTGGTGCTCGATTTTTGAAAAATTATTAAGTAATGGTGAAAACCACATGTCAGTAGTTCAACCTGTTTTTGAGCTATAGGGGCCTATAACTTTTTTATTAATGAACATTTCTTTTTGGTGTAAAGTGCTTTTCTATTGATAATTTAAAGTAAAATTTATTTGTCAATATTGGATTTTATCTGTAACATTAAGTTAGCATTTTTCTTATGGAATGACCTATTTTTTACTCGATAAAATGCATGCTATTTTATTATTTTTGAAATTTGAACCACCCTGTATATTAAAAAGACTTACACAAAATTTTTATACTTAATTATTTTTATTTGATCTTTTTTAAATCTTTCATTATTTTTTAAGATCATTTTACAAATATTTTGAAATTTGTGAAAATCTCAATATTTTAAAAAATATTTCTTTGTGTATTTTTTAGGTCTTTTTTCAAACCCAAGGAAAGTCCGGAGAAGACTGTCTGGTATGTAAATAAACTTAAAAATGCTTAAAACTATAGTTCAAGTAACAACAAGCCTAAGAATTGATCAAAGTTTCGCTTCCAAAAAGTGTTTTAGAATTTTAAAATCTAATCTAGTTACCTGGCCACATAGAAAATTAGTATTGGCTCACAGAAACTTATTTCAAATTAGAAGTTTTATATTTTATTGTAATTATGATGTTTTCAACAGACCCTTTTTGAACTCATACATAACTATACACTATTCTAAATATGTTAGTTCTGATAGCCCACCAAAAGAAAAAATGGAAGAGAAGAAAAAACGTCGCAGAATAATAAGTAGCAGTGATGAGTCTGATGATGGAGAGAAAAATGGTAAAAAGTAAGTAAAATAGAAAACGCCTTAACATTTTTAAATTTGATTTAATCTTATTTTTAACTTAATTATTCTATACTTAGTTTTGCACCGTAAACTGCTCTAGAGGTTTTTAAAAGTCTGTTTTCTAATAATGACTAGCTGTCGCCCGCAACTTCGTTCGCGTGGTTAAAATTGCAGCTTCCCCCCACTTCCCGCCCCTCCTTCCGCATCTCCCTTTCCACCCCGCCCCCACTTCCACAACCCTCAAATCCTCCCCTACCCTCAAAAACTTCCATTCATTCAAATAACTGCTTTGCCTGCAGTTTTTCCTGTTTTTTGCTATAAATGGTCATAGCTTTTGTTTCCATTAACCAATTTTAATGAAATAAAACCTGTGTGTCCTGCGATGCCATCAAAATCCGTTCAGTATTTTTTGAGTGTCGCTGGAGTGAACACACAAAAATTCTAAAAATTAAATTTTTGGTAACCATATTGTTTCATCCCCCAAAAAGAAATTCAATGTATAGAAATCTACAAAGATTTATTATACAGAGTATTCCAATGAAAATGAAGCGGAGGCGTTTTCGAGTATTTAGAGTATGATTTTAAAAAAAGTCGTTGAACATCGATTTGTTATTGAAGCAGACATTTTGTGGCAATATTGGAATATTTGTAGGAAAGGGGGTTAACCCACATAGCAATGAAAGAACATTTACATGCATAGCATATGCGTTAAACCTCCTTTTGAGGATGTCCTTTTTAGCATATCTTTAGCATATGCTTGGTACATACTATTTAAGTATTAAGGATATTCATAACAAATGCTATGACTGTACCATTTGAGCAGACCCTTTTGAGTACATCTTTAACACATGCAAAGAATATATCAATTTTAAAACATTTTTTTGTCCGTTTAGAGCACATGCTATTCTGGTAGCATAAAAAAAATCAGAAGAATGAGCTTCTAAGTATTTTCTTGGCATATTCTAAAGAAATACCACTAAAGAAGGTTATATCACTCATTGAAACATTATTTGGTTCTTTTAGCGCACATGCTATTCTGGTACTGCAAAAATCATGCTAAGGAAATACCATTAAAGAAGGTAACTTTTAGAACATCTTTTAGCACACAAGCTATTCTGGTGCCGTAAAAGAACATGAAAATAATGTTATTCTATTATTTCCTTAGCATATACTAGTGAAATACCATTAAAGAAGGTTACTTTTAGGACATCTTTAGCATATGCAAAGTGTATACCAATTATGAAAGAGGTTAAAAAAAACTGAAAAAAAAATTGTTGACCGGAAACGAACCCGGTAATCCTTGGTTTGAAGATGCTTGTCCATATATCCACCAAATGTAAAAATTCTCTGATTAAGTTTTAATCATGATTAACACTTCAGTCGACCTATAAAAATCCGCCAAAATGCTTATATTCCTCCCTCCAGTTTCAACCTATTTCTTTATAAGCGCATGGTACAGTGGTCTATTAACCTATAGGTTGTTGGTTCGAACCCCGTCGGCGCGTCGCGCTTTTTTTTATTTGTTTTTATTTTTTTTTTCTTAGGGACATGGTTTTTAGAGCTTAAAAATATATTTTTTAATATATTTAAAGCCATATTTTAGAAGTTATACTAGTTTTGCGCTATCTATTAGCACATCCTTAGAACCTGATGCATAGCATGTGATTAGGGCGGAACGAAATATATTCTTAGCACATGCTTAGGATGTTCCAATGTTAATTTAGAATATCCTTAGCATATCCTTTTTCTTCTTGAGGATATTCTATGCACATGGTATTTTTTGCATGCCTTGTTTTGAAGTTCTTCCAAATGCAATAAATCGACGTGTTTAAGGTTTTTTTAAAAATCTATACACATAATAAATCTCTAAAAAGGCCATTTCTGTGTATTGAATATTTTTTTTAATTGTTGGTGGAGGTTTCTAATCAACAATATAGATTAGAAACATCCCATTTTTAGAATTTTTGTCTTTCTGTCTGTTTGTTCCAGCATCACGCAAAAACTACATAGGCGTTATTTCATCAAAATCGGTTCACGAAAAGAAAAGTTATGATCATTTAAAGCAAGAAAATAGAAAAAAACGTAGGAAAAGCGGGTATTAAGGGGCTGAAGGATTGAGCGTATGAGAGTCGGATAATGTGGAGAAGGGGGGAAACCTACAATTTTAAACACACAAACGAAGTTGCGGGCGAGCAGCTTGTCATACTCTAAATCCTTAAAAACGCTACTGTTTTGTTTTTGTTGGGACACCCTGTATGTGTAGATTTACCCAAGTCATGTAGTAGTTAAAGTCCGAAACTTCTTTAGTTTGGATTTACCACTTGCTAAAACTTTTGATAATTTCAATTTTTTTAATCATATTTTTTATTTTTAGGGTGGTTAAACAGGAAGAATGTTCTTCACCAGGTATGTTTATAAAATAATAAGGGGATTCTCTTTAGAATTAAACAATATTTCTAGAAAAGGATATTTTTTAAAACATTCTAAATCAAAACAGTGCTTCAGTTAATTAAAAATCTATTCAAACAGCAAGCAAATATAACTATCTATATATATTTTGTTTACTAATTATGGCAGTTCATAAGAAAAACCATCTCCCCGATTGCGATAATTTTTGGTACATTTATTCTACTCATTAAGGGAATGAAAAATTTTTTTGGCCATTAGTTTTTTTTTTAAATTAATTCTTGAAAATCAAAACAAACTACCATTTTGCTCAAACATGTATCTAAAGAAATGGAAATATCTCGATAAGTACTTAAACTAGGATAGTGGTTTATAGCTCGGTTTAAATGTATTTTAAATACCTTTCCAATGATGTATCACATGATGTACTTTTTGTTTAAAAAAAAATAAATTAAAAAAAAAACTTTTAGTTTTTGAAAAACAGCTTTTTTTTATTAAAAAAAAAATATATTTTGTTTCTGGATATTTTGCCAAACTATTTACAAAATTTCAAGATGGAGACTTGATGGGTTCATCAAAAAAAAAAAAAAAAATTAAAAATTTTCAAAATAATTAAAAAAAAATAGGATATGTTATACTTTATCAAAGTGGGCTTTAAAATACCTATAAAACAAGGTATTACTTGCTTTTTTATGGTATGCAGTTCTCAAGATATTACTCTTTTTGTAATTGATTGACTGTCTTTACAGGCATTTATAAAAATATGAATATCTTGAGAAACATACATACTACAAATGCGAGTGATAGCTTGTTTTAAATATTTTAAATGCCATTTTAAAGAAGCATCACATAACCTCATTTTTTTGAAAAAAGAAATCCTAAATTTTTAAAATATTTTTTATTGATGAACAAGTCTCCATCTTGAAATTTTGTAAATAGTTTGGCGAAATACCCAGAAATAAAATATATTTTTTTTATACCTTCATCCAAAACATGATTTTGGTAACTGTCTGCAGATAACTAAAGCATGGCTTTTTTGGTTACCTATGCAAAAAAAATGTTTTGATCACAGGTGCAAAACAAGATTTCTGTCCGTTTTTTACCCAAAATTAAAGAGAAATAGCGAAAAATAGTAATATTGAAAAAATCTAAAAAGTATTTACGAAAAAATCATTTAAAAACATCGGCAAAATATCAAACTATCACAGATTAAAATATCGCAACAATGAACGTCACCGAGTAAAAAGGCACATTGCTATGTAAACCATTGTTATTTCATTTACCAGCTGCCTTGATTTATAGTGTAAAGATGGCGTGTTGCGAGAAGTGTTCTTCGTTTGAGATTTTTAAAAGTATTTTCCTGTTTTTCTTGCTGTGCTGTTATTTAAACCAACGCTTGCAAAAAAAAGCACTATTTTAGCCACTAGTTGTGAAAACTACTATTTACAAAAATTAAAAAAAAAAGTTTTACATGTTTGAGTAAAATTGGTAGTTTTTATGATTTTCAAGAATTAATTTAAAAAAAACTAATGGTGAAAAAAATTTCACATTTGGGATTTTTCATTCCCTTTATGGGTAGAATAAATTTACCAAAAATGATCGAAATTGGGGAGATGGTTTGCCAAACCTCCTTAGTTGATTTCATATGAAATGACCCCAAAGGCCTTTTCCCACTTGGTATTACACAAAGATATGCATCTCAAAAAAATACTTTAAAACTTGGAAAATCTTAAGACTAGCCACAGACAAGTATTTCGAACTTATTTGAATCTCATTCGTGTGGCAGGTTAGCTGTATAGACCAAAATGTCTGGAAGTTTATTTAAGTTATGTTTTCAAGAGCGTCTGCGAAGCCTGGTATGTTAAGTTTTATAAGAGCGATGCATATTCTTGGGTAGTACCAAGTGAATAAGGGCCCTCGAGTTTTTCTTGTATATTTTATGAGGTCTACTGGACTTAAGCTTTCTTGTTGATTTATCCGTTTTACTCATTTAATTGTTTTTTAGAATTTAAATTTCCTCTTGTATTTTTTTAAAATATTTTACATACTTTATTTTCTAGCAAAGAAAAGGAAATCTGAGGTAAAAGAAGAAAAAGAAGTTAAGATTGAGAAAAAAACTCCAAAAAAATCACCAAAACACAATGGCAAAAAGAAAGAGAAAACACCAAAAGGTTGGTCACAATTTTTTTTTAAGAATATTTTTTATTATTCTTTCAATAAAAATCAAAAATTTAAGATGTTTCTCTTATAAAGTCTACAAGTGCATCATTTGACACAAAGAAAATAAACAGATTTTTTTGGTGACTATTTAGTATTTTAAATTTAAAAAAAGCTAATAAATATATTTTAAATTTATAATTTTTTTTTTCAATTTGCTAACAAAAAATCAAATCACATGGTTAAAATTGGTAATACCGTTTTTGGCAAATGTGTACAGACAAACAAACATAATTTAAACTGAAAAAAGGATTGTCACCAGGCGATGAGCTAATTAGTTTTTAATGGAGGGGGGGGTTGAGAATAGGCTAGGCTAGGCTAGGAAGGGGGCTAAATTTTTTTTAAATCACATTTTACGAACAGTAGTAGCTAGTACATTTTGCGCAATTTTTTGTTTTAATTTTTATTGATACACGTGCTTGCTGGCACCGCAAATTTTTTTTTATATAAAATAATAATTTAATAACCAACAAAGCCTCTATACATTTAATCGTTTGTAATAAAAAAGCGTTATTCTTTTAGAAAAAAAATCAAAATCACCTGCTACTAATAAAAACACCACCAAGAAAACTTCAAACAAAATAGAAACATCTGTTTTTAATGGATCTATAAAGAAGGAAGAAAGCTCAGATGAAACAATAAAAAATGTTCAAAAGGAAGAAAGCAGTAAAGATATAACAAATGAAACTGAAGTAAACCAAAACGAAGAAAGAAAATCTCCGTCTGTGGAGAAAGAAGAAAAAAACGCAAATAAAAAAGGGACCAAAGAGCCAGCAAGTAAAAATGGTGATGTAGAGAAGAAAGTCACAAATTTCTTTTTTAGTAAGAATTTAATCTTATCTAACTTACTGTTTCTAAAACTCAAATATGAACGACTTTCCCCAGATTTTTCTAATTTCGATTAGTAGCTTATCTTCTCTTGAATAATCTTTATGTCATAATATTTACGGTTGTGTTTTTATTTTTTCAAGGTAAAAAGCCTGAGAATAAGGAATCAAATGAGAAAAAAATGGAGTACAACCCAAATGTTGCAAATTACGAGCCTATTAAGAGTGCTACATGGAAACACAAAGAAAGGTAATAGTAGTTTAAGTGCACAAACTGATACTTTCCCGTGCGAAAAAGTAGTCGTAAAAATAAAAAAATAACTATTAAGTTGGGTTTATACAGGCTAATGAAAATTAAAATAAAATTAACAAAAATAAAATAAAATAAGAAACAATTTTGGTTTATACAGCCAAATAAAAATAAGAATAAAAGTAACTTTGAACCAATTAGCACACAGCTTCTGCACATGTGAAGTGAGTGACACCACTAATTGAAATAATTAAACTAAACTAATTTAAATGACAACAACCAATAAGTGTGGTTATGTGCGTCAATGAGGCAATTTCTTATTTGTATTTCTGTATAAACGCCTACACTGTTCCCCATAAACCCATCTCATTTATATTTCAATTATTTTAATTTTAATTTTTATTTGCCTGTATAAACCCAGCTTTAGATTAAGAAAGTTTTATACAAAATAGAAATAATATTTCTTCAAAACTTAAAATGTTTAATTTTGACATCAAAACGGCGGAACGTGTAGGGTGACAAGCAGAATTTTATTGTTGCCTTATTTTACATGACAAGGGTTGTTGAAGTAATTTTCAAATATTTTAGTAGGCTAAATTTAGCTTAAATTTTTAAAAACAACAAAAAATATCTGAAATTTTTATTTTGGAACATTGCGTTTATCTAGAAAACATAAAAATACATAAGAATCCTTTAGAAAAGCACTAAAAATCCACGAAAATGAGTGTGCAAATTCGTTTTCCATAAGAAACCATAGAGAGGCCCTTGATGTAAAAGGTCTCAACACAGAAAACTCAAACACATTTGCAAATACACCTTTTTTAGTTTCAGTGTATTTTTTTAATTATTAGTTGTAGGTATACCTACAAAGAATATCTTATAGTTTATTTTTGATACATGTTCCTATTATGAAATTGTGGCGTTTTAAAATTTTGAGGATCACACTTTTAATTTGGGTTGATCAAACACAGGCAAGAAACTACTTTTTTTGGATTTTTAGCAGATTTGTTTTAAAAGGTCCCACAATTTGTCCTAAAACTAAAAAACGAATCTCTTATTAAGTAATAGATTAAGTAATTATTAGTAAAACATATTGAATAAAAAACAGGTAAAATAAAAAAAAAATGGTGCTAGAAAGCACGAATAGTCGCATACAATCAATTAAATTATGTTGAAAGGAAATGAAAATATCTCGAAAACTAGCTTTGAAAGATTTGAACCTTACAACAAAATTTTTGGGTAATTACGAAAAACAAAATCTGAAACTGTATATCAATAGCTGCTTTATTTTAACGTTTTTTGAAATAATTCGGAAACTAAAGCTCCCACGAATTTGGACTTTATAACAAAATTTGTAGTCCATATTCATGGAAACTTAAATCTGAAAACCGTATACCGCTGCTTGCTTTTGTTCCAAAGTTACAATTTTTTAAAATATTTTATAACCCTTTTCCCCTCCTTCAACCCCCCACTACCCTACCCAAAAGTTAATCAGTTTATGGTCAGCCGATAGAGGATTTTTGTACCAAATTTCGTTACAATCGATTAAGGCGTTCTTAAGATATCGTGTATACAGACAGACAACAGACCGACAGACAACTTTTTTTTTCGTCGATTAAGGTGTTTTGGAACCTTAGTAACTCATTTTTGATAAAATTAAGAAAAGTCAAAATTTCACGATTTTAATAGTCCCCCATACCATATTGGTATGGTGGACTAATAACTACCCGCATTTGCTCTGCTTCTGGAGTGATTTTTTTTACCTGATGGAACCGAAATAAAATAGTGCCTAATCTATACTCTCTTCCCGATCTTTATTGAACATAGCTAAGAACACTCCCCGTAGGATAGGCTTCAAACAGAAAAACCGCATCAATATCGGTTCACTGGTTCGATAGCTACAGACAGACTTCCCTTTTCGCATTCGCGTCGAAGGTTAAAAAAGATAACTTACTAGGTTTTCACAAGGAGGAGGTTTTGGAAGATGTAAAGTATCTATATACATTTTTCAGAGTTCCCTACAGCGCCCTAGCCCGCACCCTCGACGAAATAGAAAACGTTTCTGCCAGGTTAAAAATGATCGAAATTTTAAGTAACTATTTTCGATCTGTCATCGTTCTGACACCCGAAGATCTACTGCCCAGCGTGTATTTGTGTTTGAATACTATAGCTCCCGCTTATGAAGGTATTGTTTTTTACCTTTATATCCCAAGCAGCATTTGGGCGTTATCTTACGTTGCGCATACGTTGCCCCTGTGAAACGCGACGTCGGCTAGCGACGTCGTTTCGACTGCCTGACGACCATAATTTGCACCTAAATGGGTAATACAGATTCGGGTCGCCTCGACGTCATTGATCCTGACTAGCTTTACCAATTGCCAAAGTTATTTTAAGTTTAATTTCCCTTACCTAAAATTAGTTACTAAACAAGAATGTTAATAACGTTTGGTTTTGTTTCGACTACCTAAAATATATAAAGTTTTTAAAGGCGGATCCTGATGTCTATAGGTACACATGAATAATATATAATTCTTTTATTTACTTTTAAAGGACCTTACTCATAAAAATTTTTAAACAAAAGGCCGTTTATTGATAAATGTGATTAATATACTTCGAAAAACCGGGCGCCCTGAAAATTTGAAAGATCTAAGAAAATAAAATATTAAAAAAAGATTGATTAGTATATATTCTTTTTAATAATATTGTTAGTTTTGTTCTAAAAATTATCTAACATTGCTCCAAAAGCTTATTTTATTAATTATACTACATGGCACTCTCTAATTTTAGACTAAATCTAAAAAGCAAAAAATTAATTTACAAAGGCCGACAGACGCCAACCTGTTCAAAATAGCGGATTTTTGTGTCCTACTTAATCTGAACTAACATTATACCAAGTCACTTCACACCCTGTGTCGCCCTAACCTCACAGTTTTGACAATTTTATTTATTCTTGTTTGTGGTAGTGCCTCGTTATCTCGACATGAGTGATTACTTCAAAATTATTTATATAAAAAACTGAAAGAAAAAATGGGATATGCTGGTTCCCTACAGCAAAGAAAGATATATACAATCGGATGTTTGAATGGTCGTTTTGACGTTTTTAAGAGCACTTGCAACTAGCAATAAGCAGATCCTGGATCCAAAAACTCCAAGAAAAAAATTAAAACTTGGATTAAAATTTTCAAAAAAGTTATTAGAACCAGACAAATTAAAATAGTTGTTTAAGTTAGATCCAACGCCCGAAAATGGACGTGTTTGTTTGGGACATCGGTTGACGTAGGCCAGTTCCAACGAGCTACAGGTTTTAAATTTCAACGGCAGGCAGACGTCGCTATCGGGCACGGTTAATTTTCCTATGTACTGAAGACGTCGGTTTTGCAGTAAAATCGTACGTCGCTTTGGCCGACGTCGGCATATCGTTTGGTTTTGTAACGGATAACTAAGAACGTCGCTTTTACCTTAAAAACAACGTTGGGCACAAACGTCCTTGATCACAACCTTAATTCTACCCAAAATTGACGTCATATTAATACGCATTTGGTTGGACAGACTTTTGCTGCTTGGGAAAGGCCTGCATAATTATTATAAAATAAAACTATGTTTAAAGTAGATTCTTTTCTGTACTACAAATACTTGGTTTTGTTTTTTGGTGGTGGTGGTTATTTTTGTCGTTTTTATTTTAAAGGTTTGAGGATTGGGGTTGGAATTGACGTCGAAAGTACGTACTTTTAACTTAAACATTTTTCTCCAAAAATTTTAAACAGCTTCAGAATTACTAGTCCTCGGCCTATAAAAATTTATGATTATCTCACAACTCGCACAACTTATCTAAGAAATTTTCGGTAGTGAGGCGTTTTTTTATGGGACCTCTTAAGTTTGAAGGGGTCCCAAAAAAACGCCCCACTACCGAGAATTTTCTTTTGTAAGAACTTTCATGATTGTCTCGAAATAAAGCTAAAAAAACAAATTCCACTTCGGTATGTAATGTAGGTTGACCATCTTTATATTTTAAAATTGTTTCCCCAAAGATGTTAGAGAGGAAATTCTCCAACATCTTTGAGTTTCACTGGGCAAACTGTAATTAAATGTTTATTCTTAGGTTTGGAACTAGGCGTGGCCGAGGGCAGCTTGATGAAAGCTATAGCTCAGTCGACTGGAAGAACAGTGGCCCAAATTAAAACTGACGCGCAAGAAACTGGAGACCTTGGTAATGATAACTTCCGAACTTATCTGTTTAAGGCTCTCCTCTTTGTACCTCTTTCTTACTTTTTCAATACTAACAAAATCTAAGACTGTCTAAGCTTTTATACTAGTATTAACTGAAATGTATTCAGTGGAAGTCTGTTACCTCCAAAAAGTATAGGTACGCACAGTACCTGGTGAATGAATGTAGAAGTGCGTGTGGAAAAATAGGCCACCTTGTTGGGCCCGTTACACGCCCATTATCCATGGTTTAGCTCTGGAAATCTACCTCTCTCAAGGTGCGACTCTCTTGACCTGGCCAGAGCCGGACGCTCCAGCAGGACATGCAAGGACGATTCTTCACCCTCCATGCACTATCGACTCTCTGAGTCTCCGGTGATTCCCAGCTTCTCTAGGTACTTGTTGAGGCAACAGTGTCCTTTATAAGAACAGTGTCCTTTTAGGAGCCCTGTTGCTGGTCTGGCATCCTGCCTAGGCGGAGCAAGGACTTCAAGCAGGTGCTCATTAGTCAGGTCTGTTTGTGTTGGATTTTGACCTCGAGCTTCCTGAGCTCCTTAGCCAATTTGTTTACATCAGCGGCGTCCGTATGCGCCCCTGATGCGTTTGTAGAGTGTCCAATGGGTACAGTTCTCTGTCGGGCCTCTTGTGTTGAAGAAGATCTACTTGGTCCTTGACATCGATGTACTAACCTGAGCAGTTCTTTGTTGATCCTTATCTTTAGAGGTTCCACTGGGTACCTGTTCGGTTCCCGAGTGAACCAGCTAGAATCATCTCCCCAGCACTTTGGGAAGAGCTATATGGGTCGTTCTTGAAAAAAGGTAACATTTCAAGTGGTAATTTAAAAAATACCAAATTAGTGTTCTTTGAATTTTGGTAATTATTAAATGTTGCTGTAGTTGGTTGGACTAAAATGTGCTATATGGCCGAGATAACAATTCACTAGTTCTTGAGTTATTTTTGAGTTTGTGAATTCATCTAATAACACAGGTGATAGCCAGCTAACACCAGTTATACCTATTTTATCAAAATAAGGAATCTTTATAGCTGGGTTGTTCTTAAAAAATGGTAACATTTGGTGTAAAATTTTTAAAAAAAACAAAAATATTTACCACTTTTTAGGTAAATATAATATGTTTCTATATATATAATATGCCCTTACTTGGTTTCTTCTTTTCTCTCTTTTGTCTATTTCCTTTTTCATTTCTGGTGCTTTTGCCAAAGACTTTCCAGTTTTTGCCATTTTTTTTTCTAAAAATTATTGAGTTTTTTAATTAGAAGCGAAAAATTTTACAGATGTTATCAATAAAATATTCTAAAAGATCACACCACTGACGTTCACACTAGTGACATATTTAGAAAAATGTCTAAATAACAAAAAAATAAAAAAGTTACTACTTTTGTATTTTAATGTTAATAAAATGCCTACTTTTCATAGTTAAATCACATTCTTGAAAGTAAATATCTTACCATTTACTCCTTATATATAGAATCACGTGTGACATTTATCTCGGCCAAAACGTTAATACTGTTTTAAAACCACCAAAATTTCACAAAAACTGAATTATGTAACACATTTCAGGTTACACTCCTAAACTGTGTCTTCCATGCTTCTCCATTTTCAGGTAAATAAGTTGGGTGTTGTATGCAGTGATGCCAGATTAAAAAAAAATCTGTGACTGCATGTGATCAGACGAGTGACACCAAAATCAATTACACGTGTCTTTTTGTTATATCTGAATCTATCAACTTTGAAAATTACAGATCACACCACGTGACATGTCACACGGAGTGACCAACTTTTCTTCGATGGAGACATTTCTTGGAGAGTTCATTACTGCTAGATAATGTTAGCCTTTGAGTACACTAACTATCTTCCTACTTTGTTTCCAAAAGGATAAGTGGTTTTAAAATTAACGACCCATATACAACAGGGTCGCCTGGTTCCCTGAGGAAGATTTTTATTATGGTGCCTCATCCACGCGGCCCTGGCGTTTAAGCCAAGGCCCCCACACTCGTCCCCGATCCACCACTCAGAGAAGTCGAGAGCGAGCCAGAGTTGGGTTCACCTTAGCGCTTCCTATCTTCGGCACACCGACCCCAGAGAGCTGCGTTCTACAGGGGACCGGTATGACGTTCCCCAACAGGATTTAGTCACCGACTTATTCAGTCGGGTCCACCCCCGCGACAAGTGGGATTCAGAGAAGGGAGCTCTGGGTCCCCTTGGGCCGGGTTAATGCTTGTATCTTGCCAATCCAACCCAACACAAGCAAAGGCCGCACGGTACCTGGTAGATGCAGTTCTCGGAGTGGTATGGTTGTGGTTTAGTTTTAGATAATTGCTGTGGTGGTTTAAAAGACACTTCAAGATAATATTGGTTGTATGGAATTGTAAGTGCCGCCTTCCATTCAGTATTTACGTCTGATCCACGACGTCAGGAATTGCATGTACCAGGTACCGTGCGAGTGTGGGCTTCACACACACAACTAGAAGAAAAATAGCACAAGCGCAACATTGCTGTGACAATCAGTAAATTAATAATTTGAGTCAAGAAACATGTTTAAATTTGATTTTTTTCTCCCTCTAGGGTTGGTGGCTGAACAATCCAAGTCGAACCAAAGAATGATCTTTAAACCTGCCAGGTTGACAGTTAAGGGTGTTTTTGACAAATTAAAGGATATAGCACAGATGACGGGCCATGCAGTAAGTAGTAGAATTTCCCAAGTTTTTTTCCATTTTTTTTATTGCTTGATGATTTGATATAGGGCACTTTTAACTTTGAGTATAATAAGTCACACATTAATATAGAACCTAAAAGAATGCACTATAAATGGGGTTGGGAATTTTTGTTTATATATACTTGGAATGTCAGAAAATTTGATTTTAGTGGAAACGCTGGAAAACACCGTCGGTAGATGACAATAAAAAAAGTCTACGTTGAATAGTACTTATTATATGCGAATTGTCAAAAGTTCCCCAATATTAAGGCAGTTTGAGTTTTCATAGAGTCGGCTTGAATTTTTGGTGATAAAGCATTTTTCTTTTTAGTCACAATCTAAGAAAATTGAAAAGATTCAAACCATGTTTGTGGCGTGTGAAGCTGCAGAAGCGAGATTCCTAATCAGATCTTTAGCTGGAAAACTCAGAATAGGTAGGTAGGTAAGAATATAATAATTTCTATGCTGATGTATCTTTTTAATGACTTTAAAAACTTCCAAACCGATTTTAAATCCAAATTCGGACCTATTAGGGTTAACTCTGAATTTACTTCCCGTAAAAGCGAGTTATTTTAAAACATTTTGTAAAGTAAAATGAAAGTTTTAAAACTTAAACAAATTTTTGTCTTTCTTGCGGTTGTTCTGGGGTCTTCAGTTAAGTAGAGATGCCAGAAAAGCTTCTCCTAATTTGTTGGTTATGTTTTTTACTTTTTACATTTATATTTTTTACTTCAATATTTAGATTTTTTTATATTCTATACTTTTTATTTCTTAATATCTAATTCTTATTCATACATTTTATTCCAAAATTTGAATCTATTTGTAATATTAAGTGTTTTAGTCCGATTGTTACGTATTTGAACATTCCTTTAACCGCGAAATAAACGCAAACAAACCTAGTCAAAAATCGTTGCCCCGAATTTCTCGAAAACCAACATACTTGCAGCTTTGTTATATCGGAACCACTCTACTGATTGGTACCAGTCGCTTTTGCGCATTTTGTGACTACTTTTGGCTCTGCCATTAGTTGAAAATAGGCAGGGAGTTTTCTCATAATTTCAAGAAAAAAAAAAGGAAATTTGATATAAAG
This sequence comes from Oxystoma pomonae, assembly GCA_963921995.1. Taxonomy (NCBI): domain Eukaryota; kingdom Metazoa; phylum Arthropoda; class Insecta; order Coleoptera; family Brentidae; genus Oxystoma; species Oxystoma pomonae. Next base: position 24,836,140 of record OY998170.1, read on the forward strand.
TTCGATAGAAAGGAGTACTCTCTCGCATATTTCCAACAATCGTTAAGCTAAAAAAAGCTGTCACGAATTGCATGAAAGCCAATAAACACGACCCGAATCACCACATTTTAATTGAAACATGTTTACTAGTAAAGAAGAAGAGGGATCCCGAGGACTTGCTTGATTGGCTTTCAGGGGACTCATGACTGCGATGTTACATTTTTTGTTCTTGTTCTATAGGTCTCGCAGAGCAGTCTGTACTACAGGCCCTCGCACAAGCATGCGCGAACACCCCTCCAAATCAGGACTATCCTCCAAAAATATTGAACAACTCCAAAAAATATTCTGGAGACGGTTTCAAGGCGGAAGTGGATAGATTGGCATTGATTTTGAAAACTGCTTATTGGTAGGTAAAGGACGACGACGCATTGGACAAGTGCCTGATTTACATCTACATACCAAACTTCATCATAATCGGATCATCGGTTTTAAAGTTACATAAGATTATATTTGTCATCATATCTCGAATTCCTTCACATCTGTTATCGAATATAGTTAGCTTCAAACAAAAAAAGGGGAAACTCCTCTTTTTTTTCATTTGCGTCAGGGGGTAAAAAAAGTCAATTTTCAATTGTTATCTTTTTTTTCATCATTCGAATTTATAGCTTTTATGTAGTTTTTCTCTTATCAAAGAACACTCACGGATACTCAGTCAAAAAGGCTTTTATTTTATCAAATAAACACTTAACATTGTTTAAACTTAATTCTAATTCTCGTCCACCTATTTTCGTCTACTCTTATTTTCGACCACCTTTTTAATGATTTGGACTACCGCACGACTACCCTTGTTCTACCGCCAATCAGCTCCCGCTATACTACTCTAACTTATCCCTATCTCTTTTTCTGTCAAATGATTGCCCGCGTAATCAGTTTGGCGCGTAATTTAAAAGTTTTATAACGCATATTTACCAATATATATTTTTTTAGCGAATGTCCCAACTACGGCAAAATAATCCCGGTTCTTCTAGAAGACGGTATCGAAAAACTGCCCGAAAAGTGCAAACTGACTCCGGGAATACCCTTGAAACCAATGTTGGCACACCCTACCAAAGGTGTGCAGGAGGTGTTACAGCGGTTCGACGGTATGACGTTCACTTGTGAGTGGAAGTATGATGGTGAAAGGGCACAGGTACATGCTGAACTTAAGAAAAAATTGTAGTACTCGGTTTTACAAGTGTAATACCGAATTAAACATGTTGGTTTTAGATCCATATATCAGAAAACGACGTCCACATCTACAGCAGAAACCAAGAAAACAACACTTCAAAATACCCCGACGTGATTTCCAGAATGGACAAATGTAAATCGGAAAGTGTCAAATCTTGTATTTTGGACTGCGAAGCTGTTGCTTGGGACAAAGAGAAAAAGCAAATTTTGCCGTTCCAGATTTTGTCGACTAGAAAGAGAAAGGTATGACTCAATTTTAAAAATCATGCATGTAGCAATAGTATCCAAAAATGTTTACCAAACTGTCGGCTCTGTTTAACTCAAAAGTCACCCAACTATTTAGGTCCAACCAACTCAAAAATAATTAAAAGAATACCTTCTCTCTCTGTTTGTAACATTCATTCTATTTTATGGCCACTCTGTTCTTTAAGCGAAAATAATGTAGTAAAACTTTTTGCTGTCTACTGTTGTAGATTGCCTAGCAGTCAGTACAATACCGCTCTATTTCCCGTGTATATATATATTTTTGGAAAGACAATTTCTGATTCATTAAAATAATCTGTTGCGATCATAGGGTTTCATTTTTAAAAAAATTTAGTTTTGTCAAAAAAAATACATTTGGTGGACATACAGTAAAGAACAGATTACATAGGCTAAAATTTATTGGTTAAATCTACCTTTTGACCCCGGAATCATTTTTCTTGCCGGAATCTGCTAGGAACATATTTAAAAAAATTGGTGCTAGAAAGCACGGATAGTCCACCATACACGAGACCATAGAATCAATTATTTTATGTTGAAAGGAAATGAAAATATCTCGAAAACTGTAGCTTTGAAAGAGTTGAACCTTATAAAAAAAAATGTGGGTAATATTTACGAAAACCAAAATCTGAAAACCGCATACCAATAGATGCTTACTTCTAAAGTTATGATTTTTTTAAATATATTTTAACGTTTTTTCAAATAACTCGGAAACTAAAGCTCCCACGAATTAGGACTTTATAACAAAATTTGTAGTCCATATTCATGGAAACTTAAATCTGAAAACCGTATATCGTTACTTGATTTTGTTCCAAAGTTACATTTTTTAAAATATTTTATTCCCTTTTCCCCCCCTTCAACCCCCCTACCACCCTACCCAAAAGTTAATCAGTTCATGGTCAGACCGAGTAACATTTTCAATTACCTCAAGTTTTATAAATTTGGTTACCATTTTTTATAAAGGTGTATCAGGTTTTCTAATTTCTATAATTTTTATAATAGTAATTGTTGTAACCTTGCAACTTTAATGTTTATTAGGTTACTAAACACGGTTTTATTAAACTGCTACTACATAACTGCAACAACAATTACTTAAACAGTTATTATAAAACCAGATTATTTTTTTATAATAGGTCCCCTATGAAACTGATAGTTCATTAAATTTATAAAGGTTTCATTACAAATTCCATCACTTGTAATTCTGCTTCTACAGTATTTTTCTGGATTTGATTCGTCGTCTTCGTCCAACTTCTTGCTGCGTGCTTGAGACTCAACCCTCTTGCTCGGCCACCTTAAAATTGTCCCTTCGGTGGACACCTCTACCCACCCCCGCGGGACGACGCTTAGGTGGGTTTTACCCTTCTCAATCGTCTGGACGATCACAAATATTTTTAATTGGAAACAAACTGTTCTGTTCTGTTTTCTTGAAAAATGATTGAAAAGCACTTTTTTTGGGTTATTAAAACATATGTTACTCTTCTAAGTCTTCTGCATGGTTTGGACCAATCGACCAATTTCTTTAACAGATTTATTAGAGAGTTTTGGTCACTTGGATTTGTTACAAATCTAGACTACCGCAAAGAAACTTTAATGACGAATATGGCGGCGTAAATTTTTGTCAATATTATTATATTTGTTTAAAATATTGAAAAACTCTTTATATTTTGGTTTTTCATAACATATATTTCTGTTTTTGTAATATATTCATAATATAGTACAAAAAGAATCAACGAAAAAAAAACTGAAAAAATTTTGAATAGAAAAAAATGTTTTTTTTATCAAAATAAAAAAAATTGCAGGCGCGCATGTTTTTTAGATTTTTGACATTTACTTTAACAGTAAAGTTTACGCCGCATGTAGTTTGAGGGGCTGGAAATGTCTTTAAAAATCATTTTACCATCATAATATTCTATCAAGGCCTATTTATAATTTATTTTTTAGAACCTCAGAAGTATCAAAAACATTTTTCTACTGCATTTTCTTATAGGGGGCGCTGCACTCGGGTTACTTTAATTAATTTCATAAAGGTTGCAGACACTTTCCTGTAACCTTTACGTCTCCTAATTCGCATAACTAAAGGTAATATAAAAGTTGTAAGAAGGTTCTCACAGGCAACTTCTAGGTTTTTAAGGAGTTTATAATAATGTTACCACTACCTTTATAAGATCCACCAGTTAAGGGCAATAAGGGGGCAATAAAGGTTCCGGGAAGGTTCTCGTTACTTTTCTATAAAACTTTAAAATTTATAATTTCGTGGCGGTAACTTGCTCGTAACCTCTATAAAAAATGAAATGTTACTTGGGAGCCGATAGAGAATTTTTGTACCAAATTTTGTTAAAATCAATTAAGGCGTTCTTGAGTTATCATGTATACAGACAGACAACAGACCGACAGACAACTTTTTTTCGTCTATTAAGGTGTTTTGGAACCTTAGTAACTCATGTTTGATAAAATTAAAAAAAGTTAAAATTTCATTTTAACGATTTTAATAGTCCCCCATAACATATTGGTATGGTGGACTAAAAAGAATCAAGCTATATGATTAGCTGTAGACTGAAATTTGTTGGCAGCAGCTCTTTTTGATAATCAGAATCATTGTTGTTTTTTCCTTAATAGAGTTATCGAGATATGAAAATATTAGCGATCACCCTGTACTACCATGATTCTGTATGGATAATTTTTGTGACTTTTAGGATGCCAATGAAGCGGATATTAAAGTTCAAGTCTGTGTATTTATGTTCGACTTGCTTTATTTGAACGGCGAGCCTCTGGTTAAGAAGACCTTTAAAGAAAGAAGGGCGCTCTTAAAAGAACATTTTAACGAGTGCGAAGGAGAATGGTTTTTCGCGACCTGTTTAGATACCACCAAAATGGAGGAGGTTCAGGAATTTCTGGAGGAGAGTGTAAAAGGTAAAAGGAAAGGACGATAAAAAAATTAAGGTTATAGTTGAGTTAAGTTTAAAACGAGGCGGTCAATTCTTGATCTGGGTTCCAAAAACTCAACTTTTCGCAAATTATTACATGAGCCAGCCCTTATTCGAGAGGACTTTTAAAAGAACGCTTTTAAAGAAGCATTATTGGGAGTGTTAGAAGTAGATGAGAGGTGAGCTTTCAGTAACTTTAAACCTGAATTCCAAATTTTTACGTTTCAGCCTTGGTCCCAGTATTTTATCTTTATCTGGGTATATAATAAGTTTTAATTCAACTAAACGGCACTAAGATATTAAATATTATTCAGCAATCTAAGGCAGTTTTAAAATACACTATACAAATGAATTAAAAGTATGTGTAATGTAATTAAAGCTTCACTCTTAGAACAGGTATCAACGGTTTTTAAGAAAGCATTAAATATAAACCAGTCTGTAGTGGCCTATTGCACAAGAAGTTGGAGCACAAAACTATTCATATAGACACGAATGTTTTTAATACAACAAAATTAGTTTTTCTAGAGTTATTTCATAAAATTTCGTACGTGTCGTATAATTCAATATTTCAGTAGCGTACTTTCAAACGAAAATATGTCGAAAACAAATCGTATGACCCCCTTCCAAACTTTTTTGTAAGTATCAGGAGTTATAAGAGTGCAGCCAACCAGCTGCCATATTTTCTAATAAATAATTTCCTAAAACTAGGTTATGCAATAAAATAGTTTAAAACATTAAGTTGTAACCAGAGCTTATAGGGTAATCCTTTAAACTTTGGGTTGGACGGGACAAGAAAAACCAAAACTTAATTTTAGTAAATTTTTACTTTTATATATTTCAATTCTTTAGAAAAATGTTTGTCATGACTTTTCCAAACTAGACAAAAGGGACTGGATTTAAAGGAGAAAGCATGTTGTTAACATTTGTGTTAAAAATTATTGTGAACCAGTAAAGCTTTTCTTTAGGGGACAAAAAATACAATAATTTAAAAAATAATATTTGCTTTAGGTCCGAAACTCATTGTATATTTCGGCTTTTTTTACATACCAAGAAAAAGTGTTAGAGTGGTTTTATGATTTGGAGTTATTTCAAAATTTTTAACAATAATAAAATAAATAAAATTACATTTGCTTGAAATGGCCCAGTGATAAAAGTGAAAACTCAAAAAAAGGCGAGAAATCGAGGAAAAAACACTGTTACATATAATTTTATGCACTTTAGGAAATTAAAAAGTCTTTAAATCCCTCCTTTTAGTGATTAAAGTGGTACTTTAAATTCCTAGAGATTTAAATTGATTTTTTAGGGATTTAAAATGATTTTTAAGGATTTAAATAATTTAAATCCTTGGGGATTTAAAGTAAATTTTTTCTCCATGTCAAAAAAGGTTGTACGACTGGAAAAATGGAAACAATAGAAAATGGAAAAATGTAGCGGTTTGGAAAGCCCTTAGCGGCTATATTATGTTTTAGTGCTATTTTCTAAATAGAGTATACCGTTAAGTGGTATTTAATTATTTTTATTCTTAACTTAGGGCGGGTTTACGCAGCAACTTAATGCACAATTGTTAAATTTAGTGCTTGATAATATTTTCATCTAGGTCTTTTTCTACCATTCTATGATGGAACAAGATAGAGATATAAAATTAGACCCTAAATTTAAGAATAGTGTATTACGTTGGTGGGTAATCCTTCCTTCAGTTTTTTCCTATCCTAAAGTGCATAAAATAGTATAATTATATAAACCATGTGACTAAGTGTCTTTTTATACGTCGACAAATTGTAACCCTTGGTTTATAATGTACTATTAGTCATGCTGCCTGTACCTTATTGTTTACATGTTTGATGTTTGTCAAGTTTTATCAAAATTGTGTCATTAGAAATAAAACATGTCATGAAAACTGATATAAAACATTAAATAATAAAAATATACAAGTGTAGAAATCTGTAATTTGGACAAACCAATTCTGCTAAGTTTGACCGTCATTCGATAGATTACAACTCCTTTATGTCGTTTTCTAATGAAAAGTAAAAATTTTGAATTGTGCAACTTTATGACTAAGCTTAGTGAAACTAGTGAAGGTAATCATTGTACATATTTACTTTCACGATTTTTTTAGGAAACTGCGAAGGTCTCATGGTGAAAACATTGGAACAAGACGCGACCTACGAAATCGCCAAAAGATCTCGAAACTGGTTAAAACTAAAGAAAGATTATTTGGAGGGTGCTGGAGACACATTGGACGTAGTTGTTATAGGTATGATATTACTGGAAAAACTTAAAAATTTTAGTAAAAACGGCACGAAAATTATAGGTTTAAACGAAGCTGTTGTTAACTTGAAGTTTTAACTGTCTTATTTTAATAATTTTAAGTTTAAAAAGTTGCAAAAGGTTGTTAACAAAAAATGGAGAATGGCTATCAGTATCTTTAAAATCTAACGAAAAGTTGACAAACTGTTTATTTGTTTAACTGATTACAAAAATTATGATATTAGAGAAGGACTGTACGTTCTTTTCTGAAACATATGATTAAACTTAAGCAAAAATAATTTTTAGTCTCATATAGGGTGAGTTTTGGATTATCAAATAAAAAGTCGTTCCGTCGGTGTTTGCTAATGTAATCCCACTACTATACACGTTTGTTTTCTATGTTAGGAGGATATATTGGAAAAGGAAAAAGAACTGGAACTTATGGTGGATTTTTGCTGGCTTGTTACGATTCCGAAAGTGAAGAATATCAGACTATTTGCAAAGTAAGTAAATAAAAAATCTTAGTCTAGCCCATAATTTTAACTTACCCTTTTATTTTTAAACATTTGCTAAAATCTGCCTTTTATATTAAGTTGCAATTTGTTCATTCTTTTTGGTTTTGGAGCATTTATAAACGTTAAAATCGAGTTCCAAAATCCGGGATTTTGAGCAATTTCAGGCGTAATTATTGGCTTACCCTGTACATATATGGGTGTTAGTACTAACATCAAAAATGTAAGTTTCATTTTTATCCGACCCATAGTTTTGTTGTAAACGATGGTTAAGTTTATTAGTAAAAAACTGCTCAAGTTTGCCCCTAGTTTCTGGCTCACCCTGTACAGATTGGGAGGAGTGCCTATGACGAAAATTGCTCGGGATCCCCTATAAATCATATTAAAAATTTTTAAAAATTAGCCAAAACCAGTCCCTCAGAAATCGGTCCTCAGATGTTTTTATTATTTTGTTATTAGATTTTTGATAAATGACATATGACGTTTATCTGCTATGTGATGTCGATGGGCAAGCAACTAGCAATATTGGATCCTAATTGACGATCGTCCGCCACCGGACCTACAGTTATTTTATTAGCCAGTTTAAATTATATGGGTGGACGTCGAATATAGCGCTATATTATGCTTTTTATCTATAAACAAAAAAGTCTTCCACTCTAATCCGGATATCAGAATCCCATACCTGCGGTCGGGCGTGAGCTTTTTTATCAAGGGCACGCTTATATCAACGTTAAGTAATGTCTTTAAAGTTTTCACTCTCACATATTTTTTTATATAGATCGGGACAGGCTTTAGCGACGAAATGCTGCAAATCCATTCAGATTTTTTTAAATCCCACGTTATACCCAAACCAAAAAGTTATTACAGGTAGGCATTAAGTTAAAGACTGCGGGTAAATAAACAAAAATGATCTGAATAACATCATAATTTTTAAAGTAATTGATTTTTAGTGCACTTTCTTTAAAATTAATGAAAGACGTTTTTATATTATCAAAATATTTATCCAATTTTTTTGTTAGGTTTGACAGTTCCTTAGAGCCAGATCACTGGTTTGACGCGGTCCAAGTATGGGAAATTAAATGTGCCGACTTGTCACTGTCTCCTGTGCACAGGGCCGGAATAGGGATCGTAAGTACTTTTTCATTATTTTATTTATCTTTTTTTGTATAGAATTCCAAGCAGAAATATCTAAACCAAATTTGTCTATTATCGGAGGGGGACTTAAAAACTGTATCCTTATATTGCGAAGGGACAATCTCCTGAGCTCTTATTCTGGAAACTGGTCGTAGGCATACTTTTCTTGGAAACTATTATTTAATTGATTTATATGTGGGTGAACCTTCAAACGACATCTTCTACTGCGAGCACAAGCGAGTCTATTGTGGCTCGCTAGTAAAATTATTTTTACACCAGTTTGTCTAGGCTCTTGAACAGAGCAGGTACATGTTTTAGTGAAGCATGGTTCTAAAATTTTTCTCCAGTACTGTCAGAACTTATCGATCCAGCCAGAGTTTGAGGTGTTGATCATACAATAGTCGATGGATTTGTTGGAAGCGCTTTTTGGCTTAGTCAGTCATCAATATCATTCCCTTTATGACTAGTATGTTCTGGAATCTTTTAACAGCGAAACATTTTTCTGCCACCCCAGAGTTTGTCTTCTCACAAGCACTAGTATAGCCATATACTTTAACTAGTAAAAAAGTTGGTGCTAGAAAGCATGGATAGTCCACTATACAATTAATTATTTTATGTTGAAAGGAAATGAAAATATGTCGAAAACTGTAGCTTTGAAAGATTTGAACGTTATAACAAAATTTTTGGGTAATATTTACTAAAACCAAAATCTGAAAACCATATCAATAGCTGCTTTACTTCTAAAGTTATGATTTTTTTGTATATTTTATCGTTTTTTCAAATAACTCGGAAACTAAAGCTCCCACGAATTTGGACTATAACAAAATTTGTAGTCCATATTCATGGAAACTTAAATCTGAAAACCGTATATCGCTACTTGCTTTTGTTCCAGAGTTACAATTCTTTAAATATTTTATCCCCCTTCCGCCCCCCACCACCCTACCCAAAGTTAATCAGTTCATGGTCAGCCAATAGATGATTTTTGTACCAAATTTCGTTAAAATCGATAAGGCGTTCTTGAGTTATCGTGTATACAGATAGACAAAAGATCGACAGATAACTTTTTTTTTTCGTCGATTAAGGTGTTTTGGAACTTTAACTAATTCATTTTTGATAAAGTTAAGAAAAGTCAAAATTTCGCGCCCATATGGTATGGGGGACTAAAAAACAATCTTTCTCCTACAAGGAAACATTTTAAAAATCAAACAAAGCTAAAAAGGTATTTTTAGCTATTACCTACTAAGATTTTTTAATTATATTAAAAATATGGGCATTTTTGAATCTAAAACAAACTTAACCAATAAAAAATCACAAGACTCTTAACATGTGCGTAAAATGACATAAAGCAATTAGTGTTAACAAGTTAATCTATTTAAAATAACATAAACAACAAGAGAACCAAAGAAAAAACCAAGAAATAAGCGACAAATAAATAAAATATTTTAAACTAGAAGGCTTACTTAAAATTCACTCATGTCATACTAAACCTTCACAAGTAATGCTTCCATAAAAGTTTCAATGTTTCTTTAGATCTTATAGCAGTAGGGAGTTTATTGAATTATTTTCTGCCCTCATAAATTAACGAGTTTTTACTTGATTCTTGGAGATTGGTAAACACAGGTCATTTTGTGGCAGCAAGAGCCTGTGGGGCTCTTTGAGTTACTTTAAACATTGACAAAGGTACTACATACCGCACGGGATGTTCACTTGTCTTGACTACTAGTAAACGTTACCTGGGTCCCTTATTTAAAAAAAAAAGTGCAACCTTCTTCTTTTTTGTTACAGATTGATCCAGAAAAGGGGATTTCACTCCGTTTTCCCAGATTCATTAGAATAAGGGATGATAAAAATGTAGAGGACGCAACTTCTGCAAAACAGGTATTTTTTATAAATACTAATTTTGGTTTTAAAATTATCACGTTCAAACATTTTTTTCTATACTGGGTGTAAAAGGGTTAATGTGCAAATACTTTAGTGAGCTATAGGAAATTAAAAAATAAGAAAAAAGTTCCTATAATTTAGTGCTCTAAACTTCTTTGTTTCCCAGATATTTGGTGAGTGGGGAAAAAGGACATTACAAAAATTGAAAAAAACATGTCCCATTCAGTTTTTTGAAAACCGTCAGCTTAAGGAGAGAAGGCTGTCTAAAAATCCTCTGCAATGGATAAAACCTACTGGCACGTTTTTTTTTTGTAAATTTAACGCTCAGTTATTACTCTGACTATGCATGCATAATCTGTAATTTGGGCAAACCAAATTCCTGTAAGTTTGAACGTCATCCGACAGATGTCGCCTTTTTATGCGGTTTTCTATGAAAATGTTGAGTTTTGCCACTTTCTGCCTAAGCGTGCCATATAACAAAAAAACTCGAGCATCCTGTATCTCGAAAACAAAGGACTGGTGATAACCATGTTATGTGATAGTTTTTTATATATTAATTAGTGTTTTTTTCTCTAAAGGTGGCTGACATGTACTCAAATCAGGATCAAGTAAAAAATCAGCAACAGAGTGGGGGCAGTAAGTTTAACGAAGAAGATTTTTATTAAAGGCATTAAGGTGGATTGTTATCCTGTTAAAAATAAGTATGTAATTGTATTGTATCATTGGTGTACAGGGAAAATCCACTGTCTTTTTCGGGCTCCTTTTTTATTTATCTTTGCATATATTCCCGTCATTCTTTATTTACATTCTTAAAAAGTATCTAGACAAACTTTAGCATTGTGGATTTTTCTTGTATACTTGCTATATTTTAAGTTATAAGTATGAACAGGCCCAAGCAGCATTTTTGGCCAGCATAATAAATAGGGTCTAAATTTCGTAAAAATCCTATATTATATATATTGTCTACCTAAGTGGAGACAGAACTGACTGTAAATTTTCTCTCCAAAATAGGTCACAGTAGTTAGCTGTTCAGACATCAGGTCAATAGACAACAAAATAAAATGGGGCAACGCTGTTTTAATAAAGCAATCTTGTCAAGAATAAAATATAATTTGACAACACTTATCCATAAAATTCAGCCGAAATCCACCTGCCAGACAATTTATTCTGATAAACTTCAATATTTTATCTCTTTAAAACACAGGCGCCTTTAAAAAAAAATAGGGGTATTTTGCACCAAAACGTCGTAAAAAGCTTTGGGACACTTTAATAGTGGAAAATTAAATTAAATATTGTTTTATTTTTGTTATTGACCTGACATAATTAGTGTGCTTTGACTTAAAATAAAAGTTAGGAAAAAGTTTTCATTGCGGCAGGAGTCCTCAAGGCCGGTGAGGAAAAAGTTGCATTCAGTGCAAAACTGAAATTATCAGTTTTCCAATGGAACACGAAAACTGAAAAAGTGCACCTCAATAGAACAGCAGCACCAACTCAGTTGTGCACCAGTTTTACCAATGGAAACCGCTATTATTCAATCATCCAAAATTTAGGTCAAAAAGACATTTGTAACATTATAAAAAACAAAACTTCAAACAACTTAAAAAAAAAACTTTGAGCGGAAAAAAAACAAAAACAACTAGAATACACTGCTCTTAAGACTAACCACTTCTACTCCAAAAGTCCCTTAAAATTCCCATGACGGATGTAAGATTTTTATTCTTTTTTTTTTGTATAATTTAATGTTTGACTTAGGACAACATCAAAAATTGCATGTTGTTTGTTTTCTGTTTTTTAGGTGTAATATTAATATTTTATTCTATGTTTTTTGTAAAAGGAAAGAGAACTAACGATAGATAAACATTTTCTATTAAAAGTATGGGTATGAACGACTAAATTCCCCCTACAAAAGTAAAAATAAGACCCAAAACAAAATAAAGAAGAGGGATAAAGGAAAATAAGGCTGAAATACAAGAAGAAGAAAAGTGTGTCAGACAAACTCGAAGTCCACGGATTGGAGCTGGCATATTGTCTAAAACATTGGACAGAGCCAAAACCTATACTGAACTGTACGTATAAAATGGATATTTTGGGACTACCGCGGATATCCAAAACATGTCTAACAATAGAGATAAACTAATTGGTAAATAACAATTAAATTCGTCCCTGAATTTAAGTAAAAAACGGTACAAATTTTGTTCTCAAATTAGCCAATATCCAGCATAGTAATACAGTACACCTTATCTAATTAGGTTAGGATTCCTTTGGTATTGGTCTATTGAACCTAAAATGCTGCTTGGGGGGTGCCCATTTTAAAAGGTACCGCCCGAGTTTTTTCAGATATTTCGAATTGGTGGCTTTAGAAACAAATTTCAGCTCATTCGGCAAAAAAGTGCTCCGAACCGTGTCGTAGTACAAAATGTGCCTTCCATTCAAAGTTCAGCCAATGCTTATGTTTATTTGACTCCAAAAAGTTACTTTGTTTGTACGGGCTTCTTAAAGCGCTTTTATTTATTCCATCAATTAAAAAATGTTATTTCTACCAAACAATACGGCTTCTTCTCCAAGAGATCTACTGTTACAAACCTTTCTTGCTTTTTGGAAAAGGCATTCCAAGCCATTGGAGAAAGAAAACAACTAGATGTAGTGTATACAGCTTTACAAAGGCTTTTGATACGTTGGACCATGGCCTCGTGGTTTCAAAAATGTACTCTATAGGGTTTCATAAAAGTCTTGTTAACTTCTTTATCTCATATCTATGTAAGCGTCGTCAATTTGTTGAGTATAATGGGTTTAAGTCTTATGAGTACTTAACAACTAGCGGGGCCCCACAGGGGAGCAATCTTGCCCCTTTAATATTTGCAATATTTGTTAATGATATTACTGACACAATATCTTCTGACTGCCTCCTTTTCGCAGACGACCTAAAAATATTCAAAATCATAAATAATGTCAAAGACTGTACTGCACTGCAAAAAGACCTTGACTCTCTGGCACATTGGTGTGCAAACAATAGATTGCCTTTAAACATAAACAAATGCAAGATTACGACTATCTCAAATTTAAATAAGGAATGTATTTATAACTATACTCTTGAAAATGTTGATACAATTAAAAACCTAGGGGTAACTATCGACAAAAAGCGAACATTTAATGATCATATTGAGCAAGTGGTCAAATCAACATTAAGAACTCTTGGCTTCCTTATCAGATCAACCAAAGAATTCAAAAACTTGGACAGTATAATTACACTTTACAATAGTTTAATCAAATCCAAACTTCTCTATGCAGCTCTGGTATGGTTCCCTTATTATGATGTCCATGTGGATAGGCTTGAATAAGTCCAGTGCAGGTTTTTAATGCTTTAATCAAGATGGTATTTATCCTCCTAGACGTTATGACCAAGAACTACTTCTTAACAGATTTAATCTTCTGTCTCTTAAGCAAAGTACAATTTTAAGTAGCCAGTTATTTTTGTTTAAATTGTGTAACAATCTAATTGACTCACCCGAGTTGGTCAACTGTTTAAACTTTTTTGTACCTCCGAGAAACACTCGTCAGCGAGTCACTTTCTACTTAGAATACAAAGCAACTAATTTATCTAGAAATGCGCCCATACATCGAGCCTGTTCACAATTTAATAACTTGTCAAATGTGCAAAACATCGATCTTTTTAAGGGATCTGTGGCAACTTTTAAAAAAATCCTGATTATTTAAAATGTAAACTTTTAATTATTTAATTTAATTACTAGGTATGTTAAATATAAACTTTTGATTATTTAATTTAATTAATAGGTATCTATGTATTTTACATTTACTATTATTTCTTTTAACTTGCACATCATATTGCTCTCAATGTAACTTTACTTTAAATACAGTAATTTAGGTACATGTTTGGTTTCTAATTTCCCACTGTTGATTTTGTTTTCGTTTATCTACATTTGGCACCAATTGTTAATTGTTAATTTTTAGTAATATTGCAGATGCATTTGCTATTCTCATCTGAATTTAATTTTTAACTCTATGTAAGTTTATTTACTGTGGGTACCTACTTTTTACTTAAATTTTTTGTTTTTTACTTGATTTTTTTACTTATATATTTGTTTTTAATTGTCTTGTATTAGGATTTTTCTTTTCTAGACAATAAACATTTTGAATTTGAATTTATATAAGGTCGGTTTGAAAAAAGTATCAACACCACTAAAGCCGTTTTAAGCACTAAATCGATTTTAATTTAAAGCGATTTAAGAAAGTGGTTTAACGCTTTAAAATCCATTTTAGGGTCGTTATAAACACCTTAAAAACGCTTTAGCGCTTTTCTTCCAAACTAAAGAAACACTTAACCCTGGTTTTCCGAAAAATAATAATAATAATCATTTATTTCAAGTAGGATGTCCTAATACATGGGGAGATAGATAATAATAAATAAGTCAACTATGTTGGGAATTTGGAACCTTTGGTTGCACTAAATCAAAGTTATGATTGTTTTACACAAACCAAAACTACACTTTTTTGCACTCGACGCGCGTTTCGCTAACAACGTTAGCATCATCAGGAGACGATAAACAATGAACTAAATTAATCTACGCTCTATCTTACATACAATCCTTTAGTGGGCGGAGATAAGACCAATAATTTGTGATTGATCATGATTTTTAATCCTATCTCCCCTCAACCAAAGAATAACACATATTGATATGATTTGCCAATTTTTTTCTTAAAAGATTCAATACTTAAACTGTTTTTTATTTCTTCTGGTAGATTGTTATATTTTTTAAAACTTTACAAATAGAGAATTACTCACTTGAACAGTGTTTGATAGTTGAATATAAAGGTTATTTCGTGCTCTTGTTTAGTAGTTATTTTGTAAATAAAAACCACAAAATTAAAAAATAGTCGTTGTGACACATTCATCCATTGTAGTGTGCTTAACATAAGTTTTATGGGAGTATATCGATTACATTTCAGTATGATTCGCATAGCTTTATTTTGAAAAATTTGCAATCTGTCAATTTGATTTTTATTAATTAAGTACATTATTGAAGAGCAAAAGTTAAAATGAGGTTGAATTATCGAATTATAAACTAGAATTTTGGTATCTGCTATCAAATGTTTCGATACTCTGGAAAAAAAAAGTTTCTTTGAGATCTTTCTCTGCACATAGTCAAGAATATTGCCTTAGTTTTATTAACATTTAGTTTTAATTTGTTAAAAGCAGGATAATTGCATAAAGTATTCAAAACTCTGTTAATTTTTTTCAATGGCATAATAAAGATCTATATCTTCAACTTCAATAATTGCATCATCCGCAAATAAATTAATAAAATCACAATCTAAAAATCGATGGATGTCGTTTAGGTACAAAACAAATTGTAACGGCCCTAATACACTACCCTGTGGAACCCCTAGATAAACATTTATTTCATCAGATAATATATCTCCTATCCTCGTTCTTTGCTCTCTACATTGTAACAAGTCCGAAATAAGGTCCAGTGCACTTTGACATATTCCTATTTGTTTTCATTTATTTAAAAGAATCTGCCTATCTATGGTTTCAAACTAGAACTACATATTTATTGTCATTAATACTTGTTTTAAATTTATTGATTGCTAATTGCAGTGCTGATTCACATGAATGATTTTTTCTAAAACCTGATTGGTTGGTCATTAAAATACAATTTTTATCTATGTGGACCATAAGTTGTTTATAAATAGCTAGTTCTACTGTTGGTAGCATATTTATGGGACGATATTTTTCAGCTTTAATTGCATTTGAAACCTTCGGTATTGGTACTACTGTGCCAATTTTCAACCTGTTTGGTATCTGCCCTTGCTGTAAGCAACAATTTACAAAGTTGAGGATTACATGGCCAATAGTTTCAAATGCAATTTTAATAAGTTTGCTGTTAAGATTGTCATGCAAGCTAAATTTATTATCTAGTGACATTATAATTTTCCTAATATCTCCGATAGAAAGCACCTCAAATTTCGATAGGTTTGGATACATATTAAAATTTACACACTCATTATTGTGCTCCTTAATCTCATCTCTAATTAATTGTACACTATTGAAAAAAAATTTATTAAACTTATTTGCTTTTTCCTCATCACTGCTGGGAATTATTGTACCCAAAGTAGGATCGTCAAAAATAATAGTGTTAGGAGTTTTTTTGGAGTTTATTGAAGCTAAAGCTTTTAATGTTTTCCACATTTGCTGTCAATTTTAGAATAATAATACTCCTTTTTATAATCTAGTAAAGTAACAACATAATTACGTTTGATTTTAAATTGCTCTCATTTTATAGTTTTTTCATAGTCTTTGGCATTTTTATAAGCTTTATATGTCTTGTCTCTATCCTTTATACTATTTTCAACATCCAAATCAAACCAAGGTAAATGGGTATCGTAATGATAGGATTGAATTGGCGCCACCTGATCTAAGGTCTTTGTAAAATTTGAATTTGTACTGTTTAACAACCACACTCCCAAATCCGTTGTTAACTAAGTTGTTTTATTTGTTTTTTCTTTAAACTGACATATTTATTTTTATTAAATTTTTATTTAATGAAGGGCGTATAAACCGTCCTTATATTAAAGCGCTTTTAGGTGCGTATAAACGTAGTAACTGTAGACATGACCCGCTTTAAACGTCACTTCGACATTTCCTGAGCTAAGGTCACACTCAGATCTTTTTTTACGGCAGCGTTAGTATTTTATTCCAAGCTAAATCAAGTTAAAATAACTTTAAAATGTTTAAAAATCGAAAAATCAATGGCAAATAAATCCCTTTTTCATCATATAAAACAAGTATAAAAATAAAGTAAAATGAAATATACTCTAAAAAGTATGATGATATTTTTTTTCTACATAAAACCCAACTTGTTTGTAGTTGCCGCCAAAACATCACCAAAGAACCCTGCACAAACTACATTGGGAATGCCTTTCGGGTGAATGCCATAATTATTTTATATGTTACAGTACTGCACCACTTGAACATAAAAATGATAGAAAAAACGAGATACGGAGGAGAGTTAGTTTCGGAGATATAGAGCGTCAAATATGGCGTGTGGTTAGGCAATATATATAAGTTTTTTGTATAATTTCTTTCTTAATTACAGCCGCAATAAGATGATTTGTATCTCTTTTTGTCGAAAACTAAACACTCTTTCCACTTGTATAAAAAAAATTGTTTAAAGGGTTTTTTGGTACCACAAAAAATTCACTTATTTTTAAGGATTTAAAATAAAAGCAAACCAATGTTTTTTTTTTTAAATGGCAATTTTAATTTTATTTTTACACATATTACCTAAAATAGTAGCTTTAAGCGAAAAGCAAAACATTTTTTAGTTTCGGTGGGTTTACCCAACTTTGCATATTGATAATTCATAACTTGAACACAATTTTATTCATAATCGTAATGTTAAATACATTATTGTTAATAGAAGTGTTTTCTCAATTTTTCATATTTGTAATTCACAATTCATAAGCACAGTGCATATTCCTTCGACGACCTATGGCTGGGCAAACCCGAAGCATTGGACGTGGCCCATTACTGGGCCGAGAAACTCATTCCGGACACGAAAAAGTAAAGTAAGTGCATGATTTTAAAGTTAGTTAATTTTAGCTTTATGCGCTATCAATATGAAAAAATCTCAAATGTCCAAGTCAAAAAGAAAGAAAAAATTTTGGTTGCTTGATTTCAGAATAGGAGTGATTGATTTCAGCTGCTATTAGAAAACAGAAATTTAAGAAGAAGGAAGAATACCTAACCTATTGAGGTTAGGTAACTTTTTTTTATTGGTCTTTTTTGTTTCCAAGTTTTGCTTATCCACTATGAATTAAAGGTATAAATTATCAATATGAAAAGTTGGGTAAACCCGCCGCCATTAGTCTTATGTAATGGATTCCGATTAAATTGACTAAAGATCCAAGATGATCCAAGAAATGTAAAATATTTTTCTCGGAGGCAAACGACCATGTTAATGTAGAAACACCCTCCTTCCCTTAGAAAGTGGCTTACAGTGTGTCCCCAAAGCCTGGAATAATGGATTTTTTGGGAGAACTATATGGGTTTAAAAAAAAACTTATGTAGAATCATTTTAGGAAAAAAAAGCGGTTTCGAAACTTTTTTGCCATGTTCTAAAGTTAAATGCCTGTAGCTCAGAGCCATTTCAACCTATCAAGGTGCTATTTCTGTCTTTCGATAGATTGTCTATTTATCTTTCATTAGAAGAAGGCTGATAGTACCTAGGATTAAAAGTTTTTTTTCTATAAATTTTGGTTCTACAAATGTCGCTTTTTCCAGAGATCGCCGCTTAAATGACCTCTCTCCAGCCGTCACTTTGCCAGTGGTCGGCCCCCAAAAAGTGTGTGCATTTTAAGGACTGATATATTCTGAGCTTGTTTTTTTTTAATGATACACAAGGGTAAAACAAGCACAAAAGTTGAGTGATTTATTTTTTAATTTTTAATAATACCTACATACACTAAATTGTATCAATTCAAAAACAGCATAAGGTATAATATCACGCAACGTTTACAAGGGTATAGGTACAAGATTAAACCAGGGAAAAGGTAGGTATCTATAACTATAGCTACCTAATTAAAAAAAATTTGGAATAAACTAATTAAACAAGAAAACTTAAAATTATAATACCTACCCCAAAAAGGCCAAGCATTGGAAACTAAGTGTAAATGGACAATTTCCAGTGCTCGGCCTTTTTTCATTGCCCTTTAAATAATTTATCTGGCCCTTTAGACCCGGCGGCATACTGGCTAACCCATTTTTTGAATTAGGTTCGTTACAACCTTAAAATAATTATCCTTATTTTACGATCTGAAAGCTTGAAAAAAGTAAAATAACATTGTTTGCTCTAGCTCAATTGTCGGCTATAGGGGCCGGCTACCGGAAAATATCCTAACTTACAATTCCAGTTACCGGCCGCCTCGTTTTATTACCTCAAAATTAATTATTTACATTTTTTTTCATTTTAATATATTTAAGTATATTTTTCATTAAAAAATAGTACAAAACTATCTAAATACCATTTAAGCATTATTTAACTTATCGTTGAAATTTTTCGTTTCGATCTTTGACAGTAGCCCTTACCAAAATTGGCGGGAGAAATAATGTTTTAGTGACAGAAGGTTGACAGTTTATATATAAATACTCAAGGTAGAGAGGAAACTGCCAGATTTTAAGTTAGAGTGAAATAAAGTCGAATTTTCTTATCTCTTCAACACAAATTTAAACTTGAATATCGTGAAGAAGATAAAAGATAGACTCGAAGTGTATTTTTAAAAAGCTTATTTTATATACAGGGTGTCCAATTAAAAAAAGAAGGGCTAAAATGATCCTATATAAGTTTCTTTTGAAAAAACCATAGTTTTCCCAAAAAATCCATTATTCCAGACTTTTGGGACACACTCTATGTATAGGAATAGGTAATCAAAAATATTTTCGCAATAAAATACCGTTTATTTTTATCTATGTGCTTTATTAATTAATACAATTTATTTCTTGATTATTTTTACGTTTTAGCTATCGTAAAACTCTCCCCCTTTCCTCAACTCTGATTTCCTTCTTCATATTATGTCTTACTCTTTCTCCATGTTTCCTTTATTTTCCCTTCTATTGGTGTTGCTGTTTTTCCAGTTTCATCATTCTGCATCAGGGTATTTCTGTCAAAATTTGGTGTCACACCGCACACTGCCGATTCGACTACATTTTTTACTTATTTATGTCATTTTTCGAACGAGACTCAATTTTATGGTGGAGGCGATGACCGAACAGCTGACTGTCCATACGTTCGTTGCTATAGTCGCAACGTTACGTCCATCCCGACGTACGCAACGAGTGCAGTCAGATTTTCTACTATCTCATACACCATAAAATCGGGCGTCATAAACGAGTCAAAAATGCAGTGCCTTTTGGCTCTGCTTTGAACGCTTTAGGGAAACACTTTCTTCCATTCTGAACGTAGGACAAGTGGGTTGTAAATTGGCATTTAAACAATTCGCATGTGGTTGTAAATTTCCATTAAATACTTCAGTTTGGAATTGGGTGTAAATTGCCATTTAATTTTTTAATTTATAAGTGAGAGGGAGTCTACTAATTAAACTTCAATTTGTAAGTGAGTTTTAATTAGCAGTGAAAACCTCACTTGCAAGTAGGTGTAATTTGATTTATACTTCAACTTGGACTTTGTTGTAAATTGGCATACTTCAATTCGCAAGTGGGTGTAAAATAGCAAATTTTACTTCAATTTGTAATTGGGTGTAAATTAGGATCTAATCCTGCTTTTACTAAAGTAGGCTTTTCGTTAAGCTTTTAGTGTAGTAGGCTTTCGATTTAGCTTTCTATACAGAGGCACGTTATTTTCGAACACAGCCCTAGTAACCCGTCTTTTTCGTTAGCCACAGCTTTTTCAGCGCCATCTGTGGGTGCAATTTTTAGAGAGAAATTTCTACCCTAGATGACGCTGGCTTGGTAGTTTTGCGCGGTATCTCGAAAATTTTAAAAAATGCCGGTTCCAACCTCAAATTTTACGACACCTTTTCAGTTTTTACCGGTTGCCGATTTGCCAGTAATTATCATCTTGGAGTAATTCTGCCAGTGATCAGAATAGTTTGACTTATTCTTGCACTGTTAAATACGAATATTCTAGTGAATTTTCTTTACTCCGTTAGAAAAAATATTAAAATGTAATTGTAAAAAATATGCTTATAAAATTTGATTAGTATTTAACCTACCTATTATTGTAAACGCCAATGAATTTGTAGTTATCGATTGGCGTTGAATGTTTGTTTAGTAGCCTAAATACGACCTAAGAAATAGGTAGAAAACTGAAATCATTGCTGCCATATTAGCGACAAAAGACGCTATTAAAATACAAGAAATTATTAACAGTGCCACATGGGCCAAAAACTAGCACTTTATATAGCATAGGTTAAGGAGCTTATATAGTTTCTGTATTTTTCAAATTTTATTTTTTTAGTTTGTTTTTTATCTATATATAGGTACTTATAGCTAATAAAAAGTTTTTGTAAAACAATATTTTACATATTTTTTTTATGTCATTGTTGATACAAATCTTTGCCAGTAATGACGGAACTCCTAACCCGTAATTTTCCAAGATCTGTTGGCAACTTGTGCAAGGTGGAATGAGTTACCCCGAACATCACCGAAGCGGCGGCTGCCGGCGGCCATCTTTATGTAGTATTTTGCAAAATTCGTTCTAGTGGCTTTTTATTCAAAATTGTAATTAAAACAAATTTAATTAAACCAAAAAAAAGTGTAATTGTAATTTAGAGATTATTTTCCATGACAATGATCCACGGAGCCAAACATTCATTTTTAATGGGATATGTGACCGTACGAGATAACAGATTTTTTCAATTTATAGATATTTATCATTCTTAAAATATTTAAAATATCAAAGAAATCGCTTTACACTTTAGCTAAAGAAAAATGCTTTTATTTCGCTTTGAATATGACCCAACCGTCGCCTTAAAAAGAAATATAAAACCAACAAATAACAAACAGCTTTTCGAGGTTCCATCGAAGTGAATCAAATTATCCTTATTTTTAGTTTATTGACGATTTTTTTTGCTAAAGTTTAAGGTAAACTCGTCAACAAAAAGTTAGTTATAAATTACATAAAGTAAAATAAAATGCATTTTTAAAGAAAAATGCTTTAAATCCTCATTATACGTTTTTATCGGCAAATTTCATTTGTTTCAAAAAAGTTTGAAGAAAAGTTAAAAAAAAAGTTGTAAATGTGGATAAATCGGACCCATTTTGTTCCGTAACTACCATAAATCAACATTTAATCTTCAATGAGACAGAAAAATAATATGACATAATATGAAAAAAATCGTTCACAGGTGTGTGTTATAATTTACCATTTTCCGACAATTTTTTTCAAAACAATCAATTACCCGCTACTTTTTTTGTAGCTCGCGCCCGCGCATTTCATTTTGACCATGGTTGTAAGGGCCATTCAGCCAACCTCACAAAAATAATTAAATGCGGATAATGGGAAGGACAGGATATGGAACTACGGCCGGTTGACGCGGATTTAAGGCCCTTATTCATAGTCATTTCGAAGACGCTCTTATTCCTTAAGTAATTAAAATTCCTATTGCAAAAGAAGGAGGGAGCCTTGAGGAACGACTATGCATACGACCCTAAGTCACTTGATTAGATTGTGACTTGACACAATTCACCAAGTCACATTCTACCCGCCCGACTGCACATGACGAATTAATTCGTTGGTACAGTTAACCATAAGGCTTGGTGAATTTTGAAGGGAGCCTTCAAGAAAAGACCATTAATACTGTATATTGTATTTTTGAAAGTGTGGGAAGGTAATGCCCCCGCGGGAGTATCCTTTTCCTCTTCACACCTTTATCCGTTGGTATATACCTATCTCCATCTCACTTTTTTGTAAACCATGGCCACTTCCCTACCAAGTTCTCCTCCCGGCAGTTTAAGAATAAAGGCCAAGGGAACAAAACTCTCCCGGGGAGCGATCAGGCAGGGTGCTTATTCTTGACTGTCGGGTGGTAGGGGTGCATTCTCTTAGTTCAATGTAAGAGAACTTAGTCAGGGAGTACAGTAGACTTTTAAAACTCGTTATTAATTTTGATTTTAGTATTTTTTTTGTCACTCCCTGGTATGGTCCCCGGGAGCGCTTCCTTCTCTCACTTTCAAGTATAAGCCCCCTGGGTGCTTATTCTTGACTGTCGGGGAGGTGTAGGGAGCAAAATTCTTCCGGGGAGTGAATTAGGGAGTAGTCAAAATCAAGTGATATATCGAGGGAATGTCGCGTTCTCCTAGTTCAATGTAAGAGAACTTAGCCAGGAAGTGGAGTAAACCTTTAAAACTCGTTATTATTTTTGATTTTATTACTTTTTTTGTCACTCCCTAGTACGGTCCCCGGGAGCGCTCCCTTCTCTCACTTTCAAGAATACGCACCCAGGGGTCAAAAGCAATGGATATATAGAGGTAATGCCGCGTTCTTCTGTAAAATTCATTATTAATTTTGATTTTGGTACCTTTTTCGTCACTTCCCAGTATGGCCAACGGGATAAAACCTTCTATTTCTATGCCGGGAGCGTACGATTCTCTCTCTTTCAAGAATAGGCACCCAGGGACGGAAGAAAATTTATATACCGGTAAGGTCTGGTAAGCCAGACGAAAACTGGCTACTCGGCAAACGAACTATTAACACGTATCACCTATTAATCAACCAAATTCTCACGTTTGCATTTTCTTTACCTTAAAAGTAAGGTTATATTTATATTTTCACGCGGAGCTGTTTTGCAGTTTAAAGGAAATTGAAGAAATAGTAAGTTAAAAATGGTAAAGTTAAGAAAGCAAAGAAGAAAAAAAGTGTATAAACACAACGTTAACAGAAAAAGAATGCGAAATAAGATTAACAGCGTCGGTAATATTGGATGGTAAGTATCCAGTAAAGCTTGATTTATACTGGCCGCCCGCCGTCTGCGTTCGCATCGGCGCTGGGAAACATCAATATATGGGAACCCTTTACTTCTATTTATACCTTGCCGTCGTTGCGTCGACCCGCTGCTGGCTGCCGCCCGAGATGAGCCAAGTTTATCTTTTTCCGTTTGCCGTCCGTAGCCACGCGTAGTCCGGCCAATAGAAAAGCATGTTGAGTGGTCACGTGATTTTTATTGTTGTTTTTGTTTTGTTTGTCAAGAATTCTAAAGTATCATTCATACAAGGCAGTCATAGTTTTAGTTCTAATTTTAGTCATAATGCTATCTCTGTCACTGTCTCGTTAAGAAAAAAAACAGTGACAGAGATATCGTTATGACTAAAATTAGAACTAAAACTATGACTGCCTTGTATGAACGATACCTAACCTAACTTACCCAACTTGTTTTGATTGTTTTCTTTTTATGAACTAAACTTTTAATTTTTAAAATGAGTGATACAGAAAAAAGCCAGCTGAGTGAGCTGTATGAAGAACTAGTACTAGAGAAAATATCAACTAAAACGATGTTTTCGAGGTTAAAACAACGCGATGGCAGTGTAAATTGCTGCTACGAACGGTAGACGGCGGCGACGCCAACGGTAGGCGCCGCCAGTATAAATAAATCATCCAGTAATAGTTCCTAAGCTAATCATGAAACTGGAATCAGGGTGAAAGTAAATCGTAAAAGTGGATTCAGTTTCGTAAGGTAAGCGGTATGAGGTAAGACGCAAGGAAAATAAACTATGCAAATGCATGGTGCTATTTATAGTTCTGTAAACCACAAGCGGTAAGAACAGCATGCATTTGCTATTGTCTATTTTCCTTGAGTCTTACCTTATACCACTTATGACATAAGCACAAAATAAAAATTCCTTGTAAAAATCAGTCCTTTCTTTTTTTTTACTGTAAACTATAAACATCTTAGAGCAGGGAATCTTGCTACACTGCAGCAAGAGATATCACAATTGTGTAGGAAATGGGAGAAAATGCCCTTTTTGCAAAACACTGTTAAATAAGGATCTGTATGCTTTCCCTATTTTTTACCTACTACATTACTTAAGGTGGATTCAGAGTTCCGTAACGTAAGTGGCATGAGTTATGCGGTAAGATGCAAGGAAAATTAACTAAAGCAAACATGCTTCTATTCATAGTGTTCAGTGAGCCGCAAGCATTAAGCCATATGTTTGCCATTACTTATTTTCTTTGCTTCTTACTGCATAACTTATACGGCTTACCTTAGAGAACTCTGAATCTGCCTTTACTGTAGATAGAATCACATTTAATGCCTTAATCTGCCCCACCACTTCCTATTGTTCAATAGATAGTTTAAGCTTTAACCTAACCTAAATTAATTTTATAGTAAGGAAATAAAAGATGCCTGGGATGAAAAAAAATCCATCCAAGCCAATTTAGATGAAATGGGCCTCTCCTATGACCCAAACTATACAATCAAAATTCCAAACAAGAAAAACGAAATCACACAAAAGTTAAGAGCAGAATCAAAAGAAACAGAAGATCAAGAAGAAACATTAGAGAAAAATGTGAGAAAGAAGACATTTGTCGCAAAAGCCTTGGAGGCTGATGCAAGGGCGCCAAGGGTAAAGAGATTTCAGCTACCCAAAAGTCAGGTGAGCAGATTAAATTAAATTAAAAATCAAGCTTTTAAATAATAATTACTATGGTTGACCTTCTTATGTTCCAATTGTAAAATAGGCCATAAAATGGCAAGGAATGCAAGCTAAATGAACTTAAATTAATTATCTCTTGATTTAGGTTGAATGGATAACTTACCTCTTAAAAAAATATAAAAATGACTACAAAGCAATGGCTAGGGATAACAAAAACTACTACCAAGAAACATGGAGACAGCTGAGACAAAAAATTAGAACATTTAAGAAAGTTCCAGGACAGTACAAGAAATTTTTAGAAGAAAATGGTGTTCAGGAATGTGATTTTAACAGTGAAGAGAGTGATGGTGAGCTATAAGAGTTATGTTGATTAGTTTTTAGGTAATTTTACAAAAAAAAGTAAGGATAAAGTTATTTTTAACACAACTAATAATAATAAAGTCTACTCTGTCCAAAGAATGATATTTTGCATTTTATTGTTCTGCCTATTTCAGAAATTAGGCATAGAAGTACTGCCATCCTATTAAAAAACACAGTAAGTTCCATGCTAACTGTATGGAACTTACTGGATTTTTAATTAGGGCGGCAGAGTACCACAACATTTCAAAGAGTCTTTTAAAGGCTTTTTTTATATTAAAAATAAAATTGACAGCAGCAATGCCCTTCATGCCCAGCCCAAATTTCAGAATCTAAAAATAACACTGGTCTTGCACAATTCCAAAAATATAATTATTTTACCTGCAAAGGAAAAGAAAAGAAGAGACAAAAGTGGAACTTCTGTGTGGAGAGGATATAAAGTCTAACAATATTAGTCTTATTAATTCCAGAAAGTAATTTTATCAGGGTACTCTCCTCTCTCCTAAAAAAAAATTGTTGCCTAGCCAGTTCACCATGAAGTTAATAACATAAAAACTTGATTTAAGAGTAATACATCAAAAAAATTTACTGAAGCAACTTAAAATTCTCTTAGTTAATCTTCATATGAAAACCTTTTTACTTCTTCTTTTAGAAGAATTACTAGTTCTGATAGCCTTAATCTTGGTTTTCACCAAAGAGTACCCAACCTGACTCGCAAATCTATTGTGATGAGCATTTTAAGGCATGAGTTGGGTACCTCCAAGTGGAAACCTGACTAATTTGACAGAAATACCCTTAATTACCTAGGCAAAAAGAGACTGCTATGACCTACTAACCAGGCTTGGAGTTGGGGCTCCCTGTCTTCTACTACTAAGATATATCTGCTGAATACAAGAAACTGAATAAATGGCAAATAAACTCGGTTAAAATTTAATTTTTCAAGATAAATTTCAACTTGTATTGTACAGAATAGAACTTTACAAAGCAAAACATCATAGGTACAAATTTTTTTGGCCAAGTACCACAGAGAAAAATTTAAGCAAAACAAAAATAAAAAAAGCCAACAATAAAGAAAACAAATACAATGTTTATGTTTGATCGTAAGAAATTATTTTTGCTTGTTTTAATGCAAGATATTACTTGTAGTATTACCCTGAATAATCTAGGGAAAAAATCCCCTACAAAAAAAACCTGGGAAAAACCCCCAAGAGTTTTTTTTCCAGGGGTTTTTTTCCGTTTGCCGCTTATGGACCGGCGGTATGGGGTGTGCATAATTTATCAAAAAGTACTTTACAAAAAAGTACAGGTGCATAACAGTAGTAGAAATAGATCATAATGGACTGGTCTAAAATGTTACAAGGTCAAAAGTGTACAAAAGCAAAATAGTGTAACATATTCCCGGTAGATGGCGACACACAGCCGGCCGAAAACAGCTGGACAGGAAAACCTGTGTAATATATTGCCGTTAGATGGGCGTACATAGCCGACAAATAAGAAATGCCATTGGCTAAGGGGTGCGGTGTTCGACCAATATGCATCAGCTCTACCAAATCAAACGGTGTCCATCACACCGCAGCGCCATCTAGCGGCAATATGTTACACTATTTTAGGTTACGGATTTGCCTTTGTAACCTTTTAGTATTGTAAGGTTTTAAGCCAGTACATTCTGATCAATTACTGTTTTGCCGCTACACAGTTTTGTCATTTTAAAATTTTTGCTTAGTACTGATTATAGTCATTCGCGATTAGTTTCTTGCAACGTTTTTTTAATGCATGCCAATCATATATGTGATTGCACTTACCATAAGTATACCAGAGATGGTCAATTTTTGCGGACGTCGCGTGCAGAAGAGTGCGCAAATCGATTTTCAAAATGCAAAACAAATCGATGTCTTTGAACTACTTTAAAATGCATGCCAATGTTGCCAAATTAAAATTTTGGAAAACAATATAGGGCGAAAAATTTATGGCATGCAGGTTCTGCCTGCATCACCAATTTGGTGGGCACAAGAAAAATTTTTGAAATCTTCGAAGAATTTTAAAATGAAAATTTAGGTAATCTCGGACGTCGATTTTTTTGCATTTTAAAAATCGATTCTTCTGCACGCGACGACCGCAAAAATTGAACATCTCTGGTACACTTATGGTAAGTGTGAACATATATGATTGGCATGCATTAGAAAAACGTTGCAAGAAATTAGTCACATACCGCCGGTCTATTTTAGCCCTTACGAGATGTAAGGGTAGGTAATCAGTTATACCATTGGGCTGTAATCCTATTGGTTGCTATGTACGCGAGATTATTACTGCTTGCCTTGCAGTGTGCAAGTTTAGTTCGTTCTAGAAATGTCTGGATTTTAGATGTTCCAATAAATAATTGGTAAAACAATCTTCTCTAGTTTCTTTTATGTAATTATAACACCTCGTGAGTTATAAAACACGAGAAACAAATGCAATATAAGTATATTAAAAACAATAAAAAGGTTTTTAAGAAAAACATAACACATCAGTTAATTACACATGTATTTTTTTTGGACAAATTTTAAAGTCTAGAAAAGATATTTCAGTTTGTGTTAATGTTTACCTTTAAATTAAATTCCTACGTCATTATAATTTTCTACCAGTTTAAACACTACTCCACATAAAACTAGTACAGATAATTTAACTTTATTACAATTTTTTTTAGATGTCACTAAATTTTTAAAGTGTCAAGTTGATATTTTTGCAAAGATAAAAACGTTTAGAAAAAAAAATACTCCGCCAATTGAGGGGCACATACGCTCACAAAATTGATAACTAATATATGAGCTAATGTATATCAATTAACTAGCAATCATTTAAGCTATAGTTAATGATTCCCTCCCTCTTTGTACTCCACTGGGTAAAAACAATTTTTTTTTGTTTGAAACTAGATTACTATTTGTTTGATACCATTCAAGCCATATTTTGATAAACATTTCAATTTTTGAAAACTTCCCCCCACCCTTTTTACACGCTTTATATGAGGTTGATTTGAACCATCTTTAAATGGGACCAACTAGAGCCCAAATCCAACCTAGATACTAAATTATTTCAAAATCGGTCTAATAGTTTTCAAGTTATGAGCGTTGCTTACAGACATACACATGGCGCAACAAAAAGTGTTCAGAATGGTCTGCACCATAATTTTTTTTCACCATAGCTCACTATACTACAGCCATAGTATAACTTGTGAGCTTACTGTTTATGTTCATAGTTGAGGTTATCTCATAGTTATGATATCAACCCTCCTATGTCCTGAAATGAAAAAACGTATTGACTACAAATCGACCAGCAAAATCTAAAAGATCCAGACTTCCAGCTAATTTCTGCTGGACCAGTTTTATGTGTCGCAATGTCAAAACGTCTCGTCCAAACAAAAAAAATCCCATGGCATATTTTTGCGACTATTCGTGCAATAGCAACTTTAGAAACTATCACCAATTGTCGAAACCTAATCAAATATGATTTAACTAACCCAAATGCGGTAAGATTTCATTAAAACTTCTCTATGAATACTAAATAGTGGTCCAGATAGAATCGAGCTCAGGGAAGGAGTTCCCCTTTCTTTTAATTTCAAGAATATCCGCATTGGTATGGAATTAATAGTTTATATAAATAAATAATACTCATCGAGTATGTTTGTTCTTAACATTCATAGTTCACCATTAACAATGATGTGCCTCACATATGGGACATTGGACGTTATTACAATAATTGGATTAGGATAACGTCTCATCCACCACGTCTCGATCAAACATAACCTTAATAATTTCCACAGCAATGGCAGCAAAAAAATTAAAAAAAGGGGACACTGTGCAACCAAGCATTTTACAACCCCTGTTTTTTTAGTTATTTTTTCTTGATATTTTTCGAGATTTTTATCAATAAAAAAAGTAATTTTTTTTTTCAAATGTTAATAATTGTTTACTATAAAGTCAATATTGCATAAAAATGCTTTTACTGACACATCCAACTAGTAGAAATCATACGCATTTATGTGGTTTATGGACGTATGAGTAATGTTGTCCATGACCCATATGTGGTTCATTGGACTGTGAACGTGTTAATAACCAGATAAATCAATTTGGAACATAATTATAGCTAGAATCTTAAAACAAAGCTTTTTCGACAATTAAAAATGTTCTAATTTCAATAATTATATTTACCGATTTCTAGAAAAAAATATTTAATAGTTTAATATATATTTTAATTATTAAACAACAAGAATTTTAACTTTTTACAATAATAAATTTAATGACTTAAACCACTGAATATCGTACTGGGGAAATATGCCATTCTTTAAGATAAAATATATTAATTTTTTTGCGTTTATCAGAAGTGTTTTTTTTTTCTGAAATTTTCCCGTTTTTGAATAAAATAAAAATGGGTATGTTGTGGCTATGCTCAATTAGATAACAATAATATTATAACCTTTTCATTGCGTTATTTAGTGGTTTACTTCAAGTTATATAATAAGTGTTTCATATCTAGTTGCATAAAATGAAGACTTTAGTTTGGCGCATGAGTGTCAGTTCATTTATTTTATTTAGTATTTAATTTAATTTTATCGAAAAAACTGTCAATGCATTTCACTTCATAAACTTAATATCATTAAAAATCCACCTCATGTTACAGTCGACCATCGTTTAATATCGCTAGTTTTTTCATGAAAAAATCAGAATTTGTAACATTCATTTATCACCAGAATCCTAATTAATTGACGAGACGACCGAAAAAACGCCAAGCTCTAACGGGGCTCAACGGAGCTGCCACGAACCGTAGAAGCCGCTATTAGACACTTAAAGTAAATATTTCAACGCATCGGTATCGGTATACGTAACGCGTTCGAAACAAAGTTAAAATACACTACATTTTTGACTTATTCATGCCACGTTTCGAACGATGCTGGCTTCTTTGCCGGGTGTGATGACAGAATCTCGTTGCGTACGGAAGGATGTATGAATCGTTACGGACCCACAAACATACGCAAGGATGTCAATCAGCAGTTCTGTCATCGCAACCTTCAAGAAAGCGTGCATCGTTCGAAACATCGCATAAAAAAGTAAAAAATGTAGTGTATTTTGACTTTGTTTCGAACGCGTTACGTATACCGATACCGATGCGTTGAAATATTTACTCTAAGTGTCTATTCTCTTACCCATAACCCGAAAATCTCCGTATACTTTCAGGGGTACGTTCACTTAAAGCGTCGGGCGCGCTCTAGAGCGTTCAGATCAAACCCTGGTTAAAATTTACCTGCGTTTTTATTTGATGAAAATAGAGACCTTTCGCACCTCCTACAAAAAATCCCCGTTAAGTGACTTTATCGCTTAATAACGCGCTGTAACGTAGCTAACGTCACGTTATTTTTAAGACAGCATTTTTAGTTTTTGCACGCCGCCTTTGATTTGTTTATGGCCGACTTTATACGGTATTTATTATTATAAAGATTTATAAAAAGAATTTGTCCAATCATATTTTTCATTTAGAATATCTTATTCTTGTGTTTTTTACGGTGAATGTTCATTATTATTAATGTTTAAAAACTCAAAAACACAACAGAGAAAAGGGAGGTTATGACAAACAGATCGGAATCACTGTCATAGTTGCCAGTGCATATCAATGTTTTACATTTCTTAAGAAATTCTAGCCAAAGAAAATGATTTAACAAAAATTGGCACTTATCTTTACAATTAAAAAGAATACAGAAAGTATTTGCGTTCAAAAATCAATTTAAATTTTTTGTTTTTCCATTTAACGTTTTACTGTCGGCAACCATGTCAATTATAAGGGATAGGGTATTCTCCCGTAGGTAACGTGAAATTTTATCGGTTAGTAAGGGATTCCGTTATTACCTCATAACTGCACATGCCTGAAATAAACGATAAAGTAAAAAGGCATCAAAATTATAGGTGCAAAAGGTCCCTTAATATCGTCCGGCGACTCGCGTTTCACGTCCTGCTCTAGGAGGTGGTTATTATCCGCTCGACTTGCGCAGTAGGTTTATAAACAGTGAAACCTGAGTAAAATCAACCTTTTAAATTATTTCTAATTTTTAAAATTCTTGTATCGTCTGAAAAGACGCAAATCCATGGAACTGGAGAAGAAAAATTTTGGTTCGAAAGCCAACGAAAATTTTTGTTTTGGTATATTGTCTACAATACTACTACAATAAATAATCAAACTATTCACAACACACCAAAAAAAAAACGAACAAAAAACTAAAATTAATTTTTTTCATTGTCAATATTGTTCATTCGCATTAACCCAATGTTCGGCGATTTATCCATGACTACATTTACTCGGAACGACGTTTCGCCCGACGTTTTAAGGCCACAAAAACGGCATAGATTTGACAACACTGCTTTGCTATTTTTTTGAAAGATAACAATATAACAAATTTCCGTATTATTTTTATCACTTGACATGTATCAATTTATTGGCCGAATGTTCCATTAGACAAGTGACCGGTGGCTATGAGGAACCTGAATTCCAGTACTCCAATCGAACTCACTTCAGTTTCCTTGCGCCTACATTACGTGACCTTGGCGTTTCAGAATTCCGGCAGAATATTGCTTATAAAGAAAAAAACCATAACTTTTTTGTTATCAGATAATAGGATTTATAAAAATCTACAACCGTATCCAAAGGATTTTTCAAAATTTGGTGTATTTTTTTCAAAAAATAAAAAAAATCCAAAAATTGCTGAGTTACAGATTTCTGTATTATCGACGAGGCTAAAGAAAAAGCCAGGTAAGATTTTTGACTATTGTTAGCCGTGTTTATTTTATTTTGAAAATGAGAGTCCAGCAAAAAACTGTCTGGATACGGTTGTGAGGAATTCAAAAACAGATTCCGTTTTCTCGTGTCCGATATTCTGCCCGGTAAAGATTGTCCAAAAACAGCAAAGCAGTGTTGTCAAATCTATGTCGTTTTTGTGGCCTTAATGTGAAAGTACCCCAGAGTATGTTATTGGCCGAAACTACTTTATTTCACTTAATCAAGCGGTCACATCCTAAGAACCAGAACCAGCAGCCAGTCGGGGTAACCTATTATGACAAATTCCGTGTTCTATGAAGCACCGTTTTGATAATGAAATGAAAAAAATGGAAAATGGCGACGGAAAGAGAAGCGACAAGACAATCGGGTATATAATCCGAGTGTTCCATAATCAATGGGACATTATTAAGAGGTGGCTGAGCTGCCATTCTAGGCGGACGTGATTTTATTTGAAAAAAGGAAAACATTTGAAAATAACATTTTTCTGTTTAACTGTTGGAGTGGAAAAAAGCCGAAACGTACAAACATTTATGGATCTAAGGCAAACATTACTATTTAAATAATTAATTTTTTGTCCCGCCCGTAACCGAAGCCAAGCTTTACAGCTTCATGGTTAACAATAGACACTTAAAGTAAATATTTCAACGCAGCGGTATTGGTACACCTAACGCTTTCGAAATAAAGCCAAAATACCTCGCAAAATACACTACATTTTTGACTTGTTTATGCGATGTTTCGAACGATGCCCGCTTTTTTGAAGGGTGCGATGACATTGAAATCGTTACGTACGTTCGTGGACCCGTAACGTCAATAAATCGGGCATCGTTCGAAACATGGCATAAACAAGTCACTTTTTCAATTCAATTCTTTATTGTTTCTAGAAAATTGTAATATTTCTATAACAAGGGTTCCTGACTTACTACAGACAAAAAAAATTGGATTAGTTAATCTAGAGACTTCCCCAGGTATGTGTATAGAATAGAAAAATAAAACATCTTAAAAAACAGAAAAGAAAAACTATGCAACAGGAAAAGATAATAACATATAATTAACATGAAAAATAAATTACCATTAAAAAATAAGTTTAAAATAGTATATCAATAGTATAAATAAATTTAAAAAATTAATTTGGAGATCTACTCAAAATTTTACCTATTCATTCCTTAAGAAGGCCCAGCATTTTGAGGGTTCAAATTAGTGATGGCGTGGTAAAAGCGATCTGAATCCAAGAAGTATGTACTAACTCGTAAGGTTTGATAAAGTGGACATTCAAAAAGTCCATGGTGGATAGTTTCATAGTGAAGGGCATAAACAAGTCAAAAATGTAGTGTATTTTATTATTGCCTGTAAGTCCTGGGTACAATTTATTGTTTGCTAATATTGGATACAATATTGTTTTCTAAATTTACTTGTTTACTAGAAAATACACACAATATAATTAGGCATGGAAGGCACAACTATTTTGGCTAGTGATAACTTTTTTGTCCCGTCCGCAAGCTTGAAATGGAATTAAGAAGTTTAAGCACAGTTTAAGGTAAATTATTGATTGCAGTAAAGTGAAAATGACATTGACAGTTTTCCAATAATAATACGGTGATTTTCGAGAATTAGACTGATAACGAAACGAAGCTGTTGTACTGAGTGATGTTTCGCTTCAGTATGTCGGCGCATAGGCCCAGGACTCTTTCGAATCTGAAACAAAAATATAATAATTAATAGCGGTTTCCATTGGTAAAACTCTTGCGCTCTCAGTGCACAATTAACTAAGTTGATCCTAATGTTCCGTTCCATTGTGGCGCACTGTTATTCGCGTTCCATTCGAAAATGATCTAATTTCGGTTTTGCACGAAGTGCATTTTTTTTTCGCACCGGTTATAAGGGCTCTTGCCCCACTAAAATGTTTTCCAACCTACACCACTAAACCGATTTTAGGGGGGGGGGTATAAACATTAAAAATGCTTTAACGCATTGCTTTCACCCCAAAGAAATACTTAATCCTCGTTTTACCCAACAATCTGTTGCGATTTTTTTAAAACCGTTATTATATAAAATCGGTTTTAGAGTACTAAGAGCTGGCGGAAAAAACTAACTTCATTCTGTACACGATTTATTTTGAACCCATTAGACGGAGAAGGTGGTAAAGAGAGAAAAATTGCCACTCTGGCACGTCATACCGGGGAACGCAATAATATTTTTTCAATTATGATTGTATGTTTCCTGTTGTCCCTTCCAATCCAAAAGAAAAGCTTTACTGGTTCATGGTTCACAATAATTTTTAACATAAATGTTAACAACATGCTTTGTCCTTTAATTCCAATGCCTTTAGTTTAGTTTGGAAAAGCCATGATAAAGCATTTTTCTAAAAAATTGAAATCTATAAAAGCAAGAATTTACTAAAATTAAGTTTTGGTTTTTCTTGTCCCGTCCAACCCAAAGTTTAAAGGTTCGCCCTATAAACTCTGGTAACTACTTATTGTTTTAAACCATTTTATTGAATAAGCTATGGCTTTAAAAAATTATTTATTAGAAAATATAGTCATAATTTTAATCATATAGAAGTCGCAGCTGATTTTTCTAGTAATGGATTACTTTTTTGTCCCGTCCGACCGCTTGAAATGGCCGACCTGTCAAAATTGAAAGTAGTCCGTAATGAACGGGACATTTAGAAATCTTACCGAATGTCATGTCGGACTACTTTTTCAATTCGCTTTTTATCTTCAAGGCCAGATAGTAATAAAAAAATCTATTTAACCATCACAAACTTGCGAATGTGCTATCTGTGACGAAAATCAAAAAAAGTTCCAAATAGAAAACAACATACATTATGGCATTTTTTAGCGAATTTAAGATCTTTTTCGTTATTAACATTTATTTTCTGTTTCTGCTACTCTCAGTTGGGGCTGGGTTAGCAGGAAAGGAAAGCAGTTATGTCACAATTTTTTTCGAAAAAAAAAACAAAGCAGTTCATTGGTACCGGACGGATGTTGCGTCCTCAATATCCAGCTGTAAGATTCTCTTCTTGGCAATAAGAAGCACGATAAGATAGTGGATATTTTTTGTGGTTTGATTTGCTAATTTATACCCACCCAATGTTATTTTATACCGCTATTGTTTTATTGTGTCCGACGAGTACGTCGATGGTCCAGGCAAACAAACGTATTTTTTTTTAGTTCTCTTGGGGTTCCACCGCCTCCCTCGGTGCGCCAATAGTTTGAATGTTTACTTTAAGAAGATCTGGTGCTGTCAGACAATTGCATCTGTGCCTGATTAGTGCATTGCAAATGGAATATAAAATGGACGGTTTGAGAGTAGATTTTTTTATTTTATTTATTATACGGTAGGCCGAAAAAAGTATTTTCCGGGCTTTAGAGATTTCATATTTCTTTATGGAAATAGATTTCAACTCCTACAATTCCGAAATACTTTGAATGAAAAGGAAGTAAAACATCAAAAGAGCCCGCCGATGGAAGTAATCTTGTTTCTCATTTGCTTATTTCGTAACTTATGTTATTTCCTGTATAAGTCGACAGTAAAATAAGATGTTGTAACCAGATATATGTGCTTACTTGTAATAATAAATAAATTAAAATGTTCATCCCAGCGTCCATATTCAAAACATAGTTACATAGAGTAAAGTATTTCACCGTCTTATATATTCATCCACTTTTTCAGTTTTTCCTACATATTTTACATATTCATAACGAAAGTAATGTTTCTAAAAAAAACATAACCAGATTTTGATTGAGTTTGCCAGAATTTCAATTAATTTTAAAATTAAGATTATATGTTTTCTCAAAATTTTCGCCTGCGCTGCGGTGCATTTCTTTTTCCTTGATGCCCCTGCGTTTTGGGGGAGCTATATCAGAATTCTTATAGCGTCCCAACATCTACATTAATTTGAAACATGGTAAAAACAATAAAAGGTACTGTAAAGTGAGTAGACTTTGGACATTTTTTCTGTTATTAAAAAAATGACAAGTACAAATACTGGAACACATCCAGTTCTGCGTGCGTGATAATTTTTTGTTTAGTCTTGCATTTTTGTAGCCATTTTTAAACGAAAATTTAGGAGGACTGCATGGTGTCCGGAGTCACCCCACTGTCCGAAGACACCTCCTCACTTTACGGTACCAAGAGCTTGGGATTTTTTTTCATTAGTGTGGTAGTAGGAAGATTTTGATTTTCTATATTTTAATAAGAAAAATGCAGATGTTTTCAGTGGTGGAAATGTTGTCAAAACCTGCAAATTATAATATTTGTAGGACTTCTTGTTTAATTTCTAGGCCTACATAAACCGACCCTGTTTATGTAGGTCCTGCTAGAGCTAATGCTATTTGTTCAACGCACACTATACACAAAAAAAAATTAAAAACATTGTAATTTTCCCTAGAAGGTTCAATGTTACTAATTTTCGATATTAAAATATAATAAACATTTTTTACAAACTTCTCAAAAACAGGCGCGAACACCAGAAACGAAAGGGGAGGTGATAGCTCCGGAGTTTTTCAAAAAATGTCTGAAACATCCACTTTTTTCAAAATTACATATTTTTCAAATCTCATTACATATTTACATAATAAAAATGTTCAAACTGAGTATGGACGCTGTCATCCCCATCGACAAGTTTTTCTTAAGAAAAATAAATCTTCATCTCGGACATTTTAAGCAAAGGTATGGTCAAAATCTCAAAAAAAAAACAATAAAAATAAACATGCACTGACGCTTCAACAGCTATTGGCGATCATGCAAGAAAACTTCCCTATCCCTATAAAAAACCCGCAACCAAATTTGGCAGAAACATAATTCATCAGAATTTAAAAGAAAATAATTGGTCCGAAAAAAATTGTCTTGAAAATGAAACGACGGGAAAATCAAATCGCTACAGAATATATGCATAAAATTAAATTTAAACGAAACAAATTTTTATAGAAGCAAATGTTAGAAAATATTTTTGACGAAAATAATTTGATAGAAACATAATAATGCCGAACCACAAAATTCAAGAAGCTCAATCTGTCCGAAAATAATTTTAACCGATAGCCACGAATTCAATTGCTACGTTGCCAGGCTTACGGTAGGAAAGAGTCGAAGTAAGTTGTGATATTATATTAATTTACCCCCTTTACATTCTTCAGCCACCCCCTACCCCCAAATTTCTTCACAATATATTGTCATCGGACCTAGATTACAAAAATGAATCGCAAGATATGATAGACAGACAACCACAAACTGTGAAGTTAAATAAAATAGTTTTATAAAAAAATCCCCGTGTTATCTGCCAAATAGAGAAACTTGTCAACGCCGCATTCCAGGGCCTACGGGGCTCTAAAGATTTAAATTTAACGCATGCCCAATAGCGATTCCGCTCATTTAAGGGTCGGGCAAATTATTTTCTATCAATTTGTGGGTCCGGAGTTTTTCGTTTCTAGACAATTATTTTTGATATTTTTGTAATTGATATTTTAAGATTCGGGAAAATTACAATCGTGTCTTTTAAGGACCGAGTAAATTAAAATTCTATAAAATTATATTCGCATTCATAATTTTCTGGGTGTTTTTCGTTCATATTTCGTTTCGGACGTTTTATTTTCTGTTCAATTGTGTTTCGGTTTTTGTAAATTCGACTTTTTTGTGGGTTCCCAACTGCAGCATACGAATTGCCAGAAAACGCTATAAAATACACGTGTCTTTACCTTGCTCTGTCAAGTTTGACGCATTTTAGAGGCCCCGCAGCGACCACTGTAGCAGCCCTGGGCCTATCCAGAAGCAGCGCGATTTCGCCGAAATAGTCGCTGGGTCCCAGTCTACCCACTTCGGTCGGTTCCTCGCCTTCCGCTCGGTTTTGTTTCACGATGGCGGTGCCCTCTACGATTATGTAGAAATCGTCTCCTGGCTCACCTAAAAAATTCCACAATCAAGGTTAAGAATCAGTTATCTAGCACAAAACCGGATAACTTAAGAGTATATAGTATTTGATAAAAAAAAAACGATTTAAAGGTACTTTTGGTCCAAGATTTTTCTATCTTAAAGGAATTTTTCCATAATCTTTAATGGTACATTTTCGTTTTTTTTTGTTATTTTTGTACAATATTGGTGGTGACTTTCACTAAAGCTTCAACTGACATAAGTTGCATGATTTTTTAGTTTCCTGAGTCGTATGTGAGAGCCCTAGTTCCAAGCGTACCTAGGGGAGGGAGGGGGGGGGCTGACACCCCCTAAGAGATTCTAATAAAAATACGTGCAACTCTCGCCTATTAAAATTTTTGAAGTTACAATTGCAACTTGCGAGAGGTCTTTTTCTGTGATGACTCAAGAAAGACATTCAGATTTGTCTTTGATGATGTGTGTGATCGCCCCCTCCTTTGGAGCTAACCCAACTCATATTTTCTTTAAATATTTTACAAAAATGTGAAAAAGATCAAAGTTGTTGAAGAATTTTAAAAGTTTTGTTACTAGCACTCAAAACGTATAAAAAATGTCGTATTAAGCAGTTATTTTAAAAAATTTTCATCTGCGCGCATTTATAAAATGGTTTTGGCTAAAAAAACTAAAATTGAAACTATATCCTACCTTCCCTGAAAGCCCAACCCACTTTATCAAAAAAACAAATCACAAAAATCGTAAAGAAAATTTTGAAAGAATTTTCTGTTTAAATTGCAAAAATCTTTGCCTGCGTATAACATTTTTATTTTTAATCAATTTTTCTGACAAAAATTGCGTTTTTAGGATAATTTTCTCAAAATTTTCGCCTGCGACGATACCTATAACATTTTAATTTTTACAATTTTGGTATCATTTTAAGCAATTTTTAACTAAAACATTTAATATAATTTTATGAAAATTATACTCAAAATTATTTAAAATAAAACATTATATTAGAAGATAAGGTTTATAATACTTCTAAAAAAATTTGTCTTCTTTGTAAGAATTTTAAGATAAGTTAAAAAATATTTGCCGCGTTATTTTAAGTCAAAATTACGACATAACCATTAAGTAGGTACCTACTTATCAAATTAGATTTCTAAAAAAAATCCTGTCCCCTGAGTCAACAGCATATAAAACTCCTCTTGTAAATAATATTGTTTGAAAACAATTAGCGTATTTAATCAATCACTGCACCGCACTTAAATCAAAATACACCTAGGGCCATGGCTCTCCCCCCCCCTGAAAACAAAGGCTAGCTACGCATATGAAAAGACTGTACGCCTATCAAATCAATCAATATTAAAAATAAAATTTATATATAATATAATGTGAAAGTACAATTTTTAATGATAAAATGTAAGCTAATCAAAAGACACCCACATAGTCTTGAAAAAATTTGTTATTACACATATTCTTGAAAAAAATTGTTATTACCGAAAGGGCTACCCCCTAAGGTACGTAGGAAAAAAAATTGTCCGTCCTCCCTCCCCCCTGTAATGTTAGCGTAACGCGTAAATTATAAACCAAAACCATTTTACAAAGGTATAAAAGCTACATAAACTGTTTAAGAGTATAATACTAATGCGTTTTATCTAAAACGTTTTAAGTGCAAAAACGGTTTAAGGGGGGTGTTTAAACAATCTTTCTGTCGTATTTTTAAAGGTTTCTTCAGATGGGGATCCGAAACCAAATCTAAAAAGCACAAAACATAATCATGAAAAAGTTCATAAATATAGAGAGTTAGTTCTTTGTTTGGTTAAACAAGGGTGACAGCTCACGGATTCACAAGAAACGCATTGGCTGTAAACCTCATTAAAATTGATAGGCTACATTTTAGTTGAATGTCTTTGAGGTCGCATAACCTTTGAATGTACAACCGCTACAAGAAACGACCCAACTTTTTTCTGACTTTAGCCCTTTGCTCTCATGTGGTTAATTACCACAACCTGAGAGCAGAGCTGAAGTCGGAAAAAAATGTGGGTTGGCTGGTGATTGTTTATATTTTGACCACCACAACTACCATTTAGGATAGAATAATAATTCTGACGTCAAAAGATAGTTGTTGCCGACACATTTTAGTCCATGGGAAAAAATAAACTCTGGCCTGACAATAGTCTTATCTCATCTGGCAATGGTCTTACCTTGTCTGATAATAGCCTTACCTTGTCTGGAAATAATAACAATAACCTTAACCTTAGAAAACAAAAGATCTTAGGTGGAAATAACGAAAATTCAAACTTGGATGAGCATCCCACAAGGAACACACAAAAGATCAAAGCGAAAGGAGAAATGATTAAACGATGTTTCGCCCTGGGTAACCAGCGTGGGCTCATCAGTAGTTTCACTGGTCATCCTCCACTATACATCATTAAACACCATCATACACTTTGATTTCCAACCTTGAACCACTCACAAATAGGCATCGTTCCGCATTAGTACTTATCCAAGTTACCTGATACGAATTCGTCCTGGCGTGTTAATATTTCCAGTAGGATTATGCTCCTAAGGCAATTAAAAACAAAAAAGAAGTTAAAAAACCACCAAATCAGTTTCTTTTCGGTTGAAGTAACTGATTTGGAGGTTTTTGAACTTCTCTTTTGTTTTTAATTGCCTTACAAGCATAACCCTACTGGAAATATTAACACGCCAGGACGAATTCGTATCAGGTAACTTGGATAAGTACCAACGAACGAAAATTCAAACTTGGAGAGAGAAATGATTAAACGTTTAATCATTTCTCTTTTAGCTTTGGTCTTTTGTGTGTTCCTTGTGGGATGTTCATCTAAGTTTGAATTTTCGTTATTTCCACCCAAGATCTTTTGATCTTTTGTTTTTTAGTTTCTTTTCTTTCGGTTGAAGTAACTTCTTTTTTGTTTTTTTTTTGTAACCTTAACCTTGTCTGATAAGTCTTACCTTGTCTGGAAATAGTCTTATTTTGTCTGGTCACCTTCTTTGACAATAGTCTTAACTTGTCTGAGAATAGTCTTACCTTGTCTAGCAAAAGTCTTATCTTGTTTGACCTTGCTTGCTTGACAATAGTCTTACCTTGTCTGACAATAGTCTTATATTTTCTGAAAATAGTCTTACCTTGTCTTGCAATAGTCTTATTTTGTTTGGCAATAGTCTCACCTTCTATGACAATAGTCTCAACCTTATCTAACAATAGTCTTACCTTGTCTGACAATCGTCTCTCCGTCTTCGAAACTGACAGTTTCCAAAGCGTCTGCAACTGTCAATCGTTCCCACTTGTCAAGATTCTCCAAAATCGACACCCTCGACAGGAATTCCTCGTACATTTTTCGTTTTCTTATCGTCGAGCCCATGAGAATTCTTCGGTACGAGTCCCTAAAAAACAGCGGAATAGGTAATTTTTATATTTAACTGACCATGTGGTAGCTACATTTTTGTTATACTCGGACTTTCTATCGATTAGTGCCTAGTGTTAACAAAGTAAGTGACAAGCGTTTAGAACAAACACAACATATCCATGCACCTGTCCGGAATTCGAACCCGGGATCATCCGTTCTATAGGCAGATACGCTACTCACTGCGCTACTGAGGTTGGTCCCTTATAAACACCTTATATCTTTAATAAAAATTAAAATAGAGAGTGCTTAATTGTAATCGTATGCCAGTGCGCATGCTCAGAACGGATACGTCGTACAACATCGACTGCGTCTCACCTATCGCTACGACCACCCTTGCAGTAGCCGTACGCAACATTTTGTTATCTGTGGGTTTTCGTAAACGCCTGATCCACAGTTTCATTCCTTTTATTTTCTATTCTATTGCCCTCTCACTTTTTTCGACAGGAAAGTGAGCTACATTAAATAAAACAGTGTATCAAGCACTGAAC
The DNA here is from genome assembly GCA_963921995.1 of Oxystoma pomonae. NCBI lineage: Eukaryota > Metazoa > Arthropoda > Insecta > Coleoptera > Brentidae > Oxystoma > Oxystoma pomonae. The sequence goes on from OY998170.1 coordinate 24,878,374, forward strand.
AAGAATTGGTTTGGTTATGTCGTACGTTGTAAGCACAACTTTAACTCTTTTTTAAGGACGCTTTCACAAACGCATCAAAGATACGCTAACAACAAGCACTTTAAGTGTCTAATATGCGTTGGAGTGTGCGGTTACTAAGATTTACTCCTCAATTTTGGTCCAAATTCGAGGGCATTGAGGGGTTTTAGGTATTTCTAGGAGAGATAGCAAAAAACTAATATATAAGATGGGCCAAAAAAAAACGTACATTTTTTTTTCCTACAGTAAGCTTGATTTTTGTTGTTTTCGCTTCTGCAAAAAGCTAAAGCTTTAGACTATATGAAACTTTTATCAAATTTGACATTTCGTTAAAATCCAAGATGGCGCATGATTTTAAAATTTTCCCATTTTTAACACCCCCCCGTCAAAATTTTATGGGCGTCACTGTACTCGATTTTAGGCATTTGCTATAAAGACACGTCTTTGTCGTGCGCGGAGACGTATCACTTCTAAAAATCGGACAAGAAGTAATAAAGCTCAACGCCAACGAATTAAGTGGTGTTTTAACCCTTTGTAAAACATAGGTCTAAAAACCTCTAGTTTTTGTTCTACTAGGGATTTGTTAAATATCGTCCGATTTTTTAGATTTTGAGCTCTGCAGGAAGCTAAGGCTCCGGCCTATATACGCTATCTGTCAAATTTGACATTTTATGAAAATCCGTAATGGCGCATGCTTTTGAGACTTAGATATTTTTAACTCCTTCCTGACAAACTTTTTTGTAAGCCAATGTACCTGATTTCAATCATCCCGAAAAGCCACATCTTTTCAGTGTACAAAGAGGTATCATTCGTAAAAATCCGACAAGAAATAAAAAAGCTTTTCTTAACAGTGCACCTAAAACACTATCATTCTAATGAATCCAATCTAGTATGCCATTGCTGTTTTGTCAAAACTACGTTGCCATGTCATTTTAGTTTTCTGAACACTCTGTATAAAATAACAAATTCGGATAAGTTAAAAAATTCAGGAAAATAAAAATTTCCTTTTACACAGGTTTAAAGCCAGCTTTCATTAAGCAAATTAGTTCTTGTACGATTTTTACCAATGATACCTCTTTGTACACTGAAAAGACGTGGATTTCCGGATAATAAAAATCAGGTACATCACTTCACCTCTATCTACAGACCGCTTCAAGCTACTGCGAACATAGAGGGAATCAAGTCCAATTTACTCTCCCTGCCGTACGACCGAGGTGGATTCGAAGCACGCTGCAGTGTTATCTTTTGGAAATTAATTTTGTTTTTATTATTTTGTTTTATTTCTGCCTTGCTCGAGAAACAGATGGGTAAGTTCTTAATTGAAATAATACATTTTTAAAACCAAAAATGGATGTCTACGAAGTTGCCGAAAAAGTGCAGATGGTCAAATGGTCAAATCGTCATAACCCAACACACGTTCGATATTGGTTGAGGGAAAATTTGCATTTGTATTTTGACGTAAGAACACAGTATCCCCAAAAACTAAATGTTTGGGGGGGGGGGGTATTATAGGGGAACACGTAATTGGGCCATTTTTTATTAACGGCAATTGCAATTTGAATAGTCCTAGATACTTGGATCTACTGCAGCAGCACATTATTCCAACTGCTAGGCAGTTGTTAGGTGTAAGATTTGGTGAAACATGGTTTCAACAAGATGGTTGTTCCGCTCACAATGTTGGCCTTGTTAGGGAATATCTTGATAATGTATTTCCTAATCGGGTTATAAGTACACGGGGAACTATTTTATGGCCAGCTCGATCTCCCGATCTTGCTCCTAATGACTTCTATCTGTTTTTGAAGAAGCTTTTCAAATTATCACCCCTAACATGCTTGGAAACGTTAGAAGGGGTTTTTATAGTAGGCTCGGATATTGTCTAGCCGAGCAAGGAGGACTTTTCGAACATTTGCTTTAATTTTTTTTTTGACTGGGAGAATCTTTTTGGTTTTAAGAATGTATTATTTTATTTTGAGAACTTGCTTTTATTTTGTTTCTCCTTATTATTTTCATTGTAACACGTCGTCACTGATAAATCTGAGCAGTTGACAATAAAACGCTCTTATTTATCAGTGACAAAAAATAAGAAAATTACTTTATAAAAATTTGCGTATTTATTGACCAAATTCCGGTTTCATTGACTACGCTCCACACAGCACCGTGGTTAGAGGCGTACTAAATACAAAGCGAAAGGCGGCGAACGGCAGCGAATGGCGATCGGGCGCCTGAGTGTTGGTTGCTTCACTGATAGGCGTGCGGTGTCTCTGCATGTACGTACACTGGCAAATTAGACTTCTTCCGCCCTATGTTCGCAGTAGCTTGAAGCGGTCTGTATATTAGTTTGCATAATGTGTTAGGGAGAGATTAAAGCTTAGATTATTTCATTTTTCTTGCAAACTAATATAGATAGAGGTAACATATTTGGTATATTTGGGATCAGAAAGAAGCGGCCGATTCAAAATATTTTATAAAATACCGGGTGTTTTATTTAAAATAACAAACTTGGTGTCAAAATTTGACATTTGCAATGACATTCAGCTATTTTAGACAGATAACTCTTAAAGTATGCAAACGGATATACAAGTTTCGCATTTAAACTTTTTTCTAACATTAATAATACCGGCGCTTACTGGGATTACAAAATATAGCGGAACACACTATACATTTTGACTTGCAGTACTTTCGCAGTACTTCTTCAGTACCCGCCGTCCTGCCTGTACTTAAAAAATTATAATTTTTGGAAATACAGGGTGTTTCAAATTCGATGCTCACCATCAGGATCTCTTAAACGGTAGCAGATACGAATATGTTTAAATTAGGGCAAAGTTGCGCAATTTGATGCTTGAAACTTTAAAAAAAGTTTACAAGTTCCGGATAGTTCCGGAGATAGGCGGAAAAAACCGAAATCTTCATTTTTAGTTTTTATTTTTCTGCGTCCTTATTCTTAAAGCTGTCAAAAAAAGCTTAAAACTTTCTACAGGCACTTTTTTAAGATCTACCTAGTAAGAGGTTCGTTTTTGAGACTTGACATTTCAGTGTGACGGGAGCACTGTCAAGTTCATTTTTTCTTTTGGACACATTTCTCCTGCCGTTTGGATCGTAAAGGATGACAGATAACATTTTGCAACCTTATTTTGATAAGTCACCTGACGTTTTAGGTTTATTGGCGATCATCAGCCCAAATTAATTTTTGGAAACCCGATTGCAGTACTTTTTTTTAACATTTTAGAAATGACAGTTTTTTGACATTTTGTTATAACAAAATAACTTTACCTAATATTTTAAATAAATATATATATATATAATAAACGGCGCGGCAGGAGGAAAAAAGCACGTATCCATAAGAAAAAATGAACTTGATAGTGCTCCTGTCACACTCGAAAACGGACCTCTCATTAGGTAGATCTTAAAAAAGTGCCTGTAGAAAGTTTTAAGCGTTTTTTGACAGGTTTAAGAATAAGGGCGCCGAAAAACTAAAAATAAAGATTTCGGTTTTTTTCGCCTATCTCCGGAACTACCCTAAATTTGTAAACTTTTTTTTTTGGTTTTGAGCACGGCGTCAAATTGTGCAACTTTGCCCTGATTTAAACCTTTTCGTATCTCCTACTGTTTAGGAGACCCTCATGGTGAGCATCGAATTTGGAACACCCTGTATATGTAGGCATTTTTCTGAGGTGGTTACCCGCTCCGAAAATTCCGCCCCTCGTTTCGTAAATTACCTGTCAATACCCCACAATTTGACATCCGTCTTTGCTTTGACGGTGGCCGCTCTTGGAGTGCCATAAATCAGGGCGAGTTCACCGAAACTTCCACCTTCACTGATGGTCGTTACTTGTTCGTTGTTCACGTATACCTATCAAAAAAAGGCCAAATGTCAAAATATTTTTATATCGATCAATACTGGGAATATTTTAAAATTAAAAAAAAGCATATAGGAACATTTTGGAGCTATGCGGAGTACTTATAAGAAACATAATTACCTCAACCTCTCCTTGATCTATCACATAAAAGTTATCACCCTCGTCTCCCTGCTGTATGATCACCTCTCCGGGCAGAAAAGTGACGGGAAACATCGCGTCGAAAATGTCGCTCCTTTCATTCTCGTCCAAATGGGAGAAGAGAACGTTTTTGGCGATGGCCTTCGACAAGGCCGCCATTGTTTTGTAGTCTTTGGGAACGACCTGAAAAGAAAGTTGTTTATTAGGGAAAAATATGGTAGCAGTTATTGTTCATCTTGCATTGTTGGTCGCCAGACTGTTGTCTTCTGATGGACAGCCAAAACAAAATAGCCCTTTCAAGAATGACGGAACGGGTTTCGGAAATGCAGTGGATATTGGCATTCCAAATATTATTTAATGTTTTATAAAGGTTGTAACTACCTTTTTAAGTAGTGACAACCTTTTTGCAACTCTAATAAATAGTAAAATGTAACTTCCATTGTCTATATTTTATTTATATACGACGTTTCGATCAGTACAATCTCTGATCGTCTTCAGGTGCAAACTACAATCTATTCCTAAGGCTACGATGACACTACAAGACGCCGACGAGATCAGACATCAAGTAAGGACCATTATTGACAAACCTATTAAGCATACCTCTAACATAAGCAAGACAGAGGAAGTCGCGTTGAAGAATCTTCAAAAGGACAAATCAGTTAAAATCTTACCGGCAGATAAGGGCAATGCAACAGTGATTTTGGACACGGAAACCTATGACCAGAAAGTTGAAGAGGTACTTGCCAAAGGAAATTATAAACAACAAAAGACCTGACGCAATCAAACGAAAGTAAGGTTTATAGAACTTTAAAAAAGTATTCCAGATAGCCTCCTCATCTATACAGACTTCCCAAAATTCACAAAGATGCAAGGCCCTTACGCCTAATCACAAGTTCCATAAATTCTCCAACAAGCAATCTGTCTAAATTCCTTTTCAAAATTATTCAACCTCTTGCAGGCAAGACCGCCTTCATTTGTAGAAAATTCCAACCATTTTGTTAATGTTCTTAAATCTTTTGATTTAGAACCCAAGGATAGATTTGTCAGTTTTAATGTCGAAAGTCTATACACCAATGTCCCGATAAAGGAATCGCTAGATATTATCAGACAGAGACTGGCTGATGACGAATCCCTTTATGAACGTACCAGCCTGCCGCTGGAGGTAGTGATGGAGTTGTTGGAGTGCTGTCTGCATAACTCTTACTTTCAGGTGAAAGATAGGTTTTATGCTCAGGATGAAGGTCTGGTTCATCGCTTTCGCCAGTGGTGGCCAATATTTACATGGAGTGGATCGAATCACACGCGGTTGATACCGCAACATATAAACTTAAGCTCTGGCTGAGATATGTTGATGATACTTTTATTGTCTGGACCGGGAATGACTAACAACTTGCAGAGTTTCTTCACCACCTAAATAACATAAGATCCACCATTAAATTCACAATGGAGTTGGAGCAAAATTGTCAAATTCCTTTTCTTGATGTACTGTAGAAAGCGACATCAGAACAACAGTCTACCGTAAGCCCACTCACACAGGACAATATTTAAATCAAGGTTCAAATCATTCTGCTACAAGCAAACGAGGCATAATAAGAACTTTGTTTAATAGAGCCGTTCAAATTTCAAACTAATGACTTGGATATCGAAATAAGAAACATTAAGAAGGATCTGCAGCAGAATGGTTACAGCCATAAACTTATAACAGATACTATTTCTAAATTTCAGCAAACAGGACAAAGATTACAAGACCAAAGCCAGCAAATGCATTCCTTACACTACATTAAAGGAGTATCAGAGAAAATTCGAAGAGTAGCGAACAACTTTAATATTACAACAGCTTTTAAATCTAATAATACAATTCTAAGCCTTTTCAGTAAAACAAAACCAGAGAACAAACAAAATAAGGAATGCATTTACCAAGTTCCTTGTGAGTCTGGTAAGTAAATCATACATAGGTGGGATCAGGAATCGCCGAACATGCATGGTCAAAAAAACACGGAATGAAGAGGACAGAAGCAAAGGTTTTGCATAAGGAGTCACACCGGAAAAAGCGAAAATTCCTTGAAGCTGCCTTTATTGGACAGAATCAGGGTGTTTTCCGTAAAACAAGTTTTGAAATTCCGAATAATTGGATACTGATCGAAACGTCGTGTATAAATAAAATATAAGACAATGGAAGTCCGAAATACAGAGTTAATTTCAGTAAAATGTAACTTGGGATTGCTATGTCCTAGTACGGGCTTACGCTGTGGAATACAATTACTTTGTTTATACGGGCCCCTTAAAGCGCTTTTATATAAGGACAGTTTGCAAATTTTGTCGTATACACCACTAAAACCGTTTGAAGCACTAAATCGATTTTATTTTAAAGCGATTTAAGAAAGCATTTTATCGCTTTTAAACCGATTTCAGAGTCGGCTTTAGTTGCGTATAAACGTAGTAAATGACTGTGGCGTCTGCCTCCACGTGGCACACCTGGATGAGGTGGCACCATAGTTTGTCTCCTTGTGATATCTGTGGTGTCACCTACCAAAGACGCCTCACGGGTGGTATTGGCGGTTTTAGCAAACAAATGAGGCATAACGTGGAATAACTATACTTGATGCCGTGTTTTGACGCCTATACTTGGAAGCATGCCCATATCATATTTTATGATCTGCAGGAGTTTTGACATCTAGGAAAGTAAGTGTTTTAATTGCCACTCTAAATAAGAGCGTTAATAGAACATCAAAATTGGTAAAATTGGTGAACCAAGATACGTTACTTATGGAGGCTTGAAGGGACCCGCTCGATTATTTTTTGCAACCAACCAGATTGATTTATGTGCAAAAGGTAGGGGATAATTCGTGTGTGAAAGTGAATTTGCAAAACCAGGAATTGTTGTCTTCTGTTCTTTTCTATTTACATTGGCAGTTTGTATGTGGGCAAAAGAACACGGTTACGGTAATTTCACCCACTCCCAAAACTTTTTTGCTAACCCGCCCCCCCATTATATCGCAGGATATGCCGCATTTTCTCTATTAAAACAGTGAATGCTCTAAAGAATACTTAATCAATTCTGGTAGAAGTTTATCAGTTCACAATAACCTTCCTACAAATCTAATATCCGCTAGTGACCAAAGATGATTGTATATTTTGTGCTGCATTTGCTTATTTAACTGTGGAAAAAATTCTAGCCAAAGAAGAATACCGGGAAAATTAAACAACAATCACTTTGGAAAATATAAATGGGGCAGACATAACTTAATTTCTAGGTCATAACTGCAAAAGACATGAAACCATTTTCATTATTAATAGAATTTTGTTTAAATTTGCAAAGAAGAAAAAAACGACACAATTACTTCAAACAACCTCATTATGCCCCAACTCAAAAGAGTTAAACCCTCGGGATTAAAAGAAAAATATATATTTTTTCATTTATATTTTTTATTTATATTAGTTAGTTTAGTTGAGAGGTATGCTTTTACTTTAACTTGAAACATTATTGAAATACAAAAATCGTTAACATTTAATTCTGTTTTCTTTTATAACAGATCTAGAAACTGTTCAAAAATAATTTCAATCTCTTAAAATAACAAAAATCCCGCCATACGCCCGTCAAACGTATCGGCTTCTCGGGCGGCCATCTTGTTTTCGACAATTGGCTTTCCGTAGAGGTGGTGTTGTTTCAATGCTATTTCACAGTTCAGAATGGCATTTTTGGTACCGGTTTTACGTCGACGGTCGGGTTATTTGACATTTAGGATAATTTATTCGTTTTTGTTTTTAATTTTCAAAACAAAATTAGTTTACTGTGGTTTTCCATTCCAAGACAAAATTTATACCTCCTTAATTAAGTTCAGAAAAAATGTAGAGGATACACAACTACCCAAATTTATTGCGTTCTTTAAAGCAGGTACCTATTTTTCATGAAAGAACTCTAAAACAGAAAAACACGTTTGGGTCTGTCGTGGGTACTGACCGCAGCACCACCCGGTCCGAAATGGCGCGGAATTTAAAAGAAGCTCGCCAAAACCCAAATACGCATGTCCTTCGTACGTCAAAATTCCTATATGAACCGTCCGTACGTCACGGAAATAAGAAATACACCCAGATCTCTAATAACATGGGGTTTGTCTGAATTTATTTAAATGATAATTAAAATTATAAGGATTTCATTTTCTGTGAAAAGTCATACTTTTGCATTTACCAACATTAAGAGACAAATTATTATATTTGCACCATTCAGGAGAGCTCTGTAGGTCATTATGTGATATTTAAGAATCTAAAGCTGGGTCAGACTATGTATAACAAAATAAAGATACAAAATTATAGATTTAACTTTCTATATTTTCAGATTAAATTCTTTATAACAATAATTTACTTAATTTTCATTAGCTCTTAATAAAAAGGTTCTATAAAGGCCTACTTGCCTGGCTTAAAAAGCCAGCCCTCCTCTACTACCAAGTAGCTAATGTGAAAAATAAAATGTTTAATCTAGAATTGTGTCTTCATTTTTTTGTAACATGTTTTGTTACATAGTCTGAACCTGGCTTTACAGATTGTAAATAATTCATCTGCCAATAGTAAAAATTTCAAAAATTTTAGGACATTAGAAATGTCATTACTAAAGGAACAAGATAAAATCAAATTTTACTTCTTTTTTTGTAACCTTTGTTGTGCAGATTTAGTTTTTCCTAGACAAAACAAGGAGAGGTAGAAAATAAACTGATTTATTATTTGTGCAACTATTTTATGTATTTTTACTCTTTAATTAGTACAAACTATAGTACATATCCAAACTAAGTACATAATTTTAATTTATTTGTGAAAAAAGTATGCGAAATATAACCTCTGTTGGCTTGGAATGGCTGTATACACTTTTCTGCCATATTTGGTTTTTGAAAAATTCTTACATTTATTTTGAATCCAGCTTAAAGCTGGAGTCAGAGTTGCCGTAGCATAAAAAGTAAGCCATAAGATGCAAAAAACATAAACTATGGATTATCAATGTTGATGTTCATAGTTCACAGTAAGAAGTAAGCCGCAAGAAATGATTTATTTTTAATTTGTGTGGCTTAAGTCTTACCGAATCGGATGAAAATGTGATTGATTGGCAGTTTTTGATATCTGAAACCAATCAAAATACAAGTTGTGCTTCCACCAAGTCAACTTCAAATCTTAGGTTGTGTTTTTTTTTAAATTTTTTCAAAATTTATTTTAAAAATGAGCCAGGAATATTTTTAACTAAAAATCTTCTTATAGATTTAATACAACATTACCCAGTAATATTTGATAAATCATTGAAGGAGTTAGTTCCAAGTTTATTTTCTTACTGCTTAAGTTTTTGAACTATGTGGATACCGTTTTTGCATACCATCGGCATATTACTTCTTACAGCATACTTCTTACAGCTTAATTTTTACGGTACGGCGACTCTGACCGCACCTTAACTTTCATGCGAATGCCAAAGTGGAAGGCACTAAGAGCGGAATTTAGTAATTCCCTCAAGGCTCCCTCCTTCCTTCACCCATAAGAATTTGCAATACCCAAGGAAGGAGCGAGCCTCGGCCCTAAAAACATTAAATTTAACCTCACTTTTTACCCCACGTTGTAGTACTTGGTCAGGGATCCTCAACCAACTTACCTATGAAAGGAAAACAACTTCGAGTCATTCCGGTTAGAACAACCTACTACAAAACAAAACACCATGTTCGTATTATTCGTATAGCGAAGACACAATTAAAAAAAAAATCAAAAAACTCGTATTTTTCACTTAAAACGAATGAAGGTGGTTATTTTCGGTTTGGTCATCCTCGAATACCTGTAAATCAATACCCATGTCGATAATATCCAGCAAACTATTTTTTTAAATATGTGCTCCTTTAATTTTTACCCCTCCCTTTCCACCTACCCAACAGGATGAAGATTTTTTTATCACAAATTAGGTGATATAAGTTAAAATATTGAAATTATTAAGAATTCTACGCAAGTTTTAATTTTTTTTAAATCCTACACTTTTATTATTAAAATGCCCAAATAGGAGCTTAAACACCCCTTTAACCTCTTAAAGGCACCTTAAAACGAATGGAAGGTGGTAATTTTCGATTTGGCCATCATCGAAAACCTATAAATTATTAATAATGATGATTATATACAACAAACTAAAATTTAAGAAACTATACCCCCCTCCCCACTGCGCCAGCATAGGTTTTGGGAGAAGAGCTGCGGGTTAAATCGATTGTTTTGGTCCAAAGAACAACTGTGCAAAGTTTGTTGCTTTTATCACAAAACGCCGCTTTTTCCCTTTTTACTCATCGTAGCCCATGCACTATTATATAAGTTGACCAACCGTCCCGGTTTGGCCGGGACTGTCCCGATTTTTAACCATTTTTCCCGGGAAAAAAATCCGTCCCGGATAGTCCCGATTTTTCGGTTCGCCCCGGTTTTGATACCACTGTATTTTGTAACTTTAAAATCACTGCAATTAAAAAAGCGGATGTTCTATGCCATCTATAAATTTGAGTTGAAACCCTCCTTAAATTATTTTTCTTTAATAAGTATTTTGGAAAATACATCTTAATATTATTATGGGTGCATATAAGAAAAAATACATGATATACAATACATTCTAAAAATGCGTGAGAAGTAGGTACTTAAAAAACAAAAGATCAAAAGATCTTGGGTGGAAATAACGAAAATTCAAACTTGAATGAGCATCCCACAAGGAACACACAAAAGATCAAAGCGAAAAGAGAAATGATTAAACCATGTTTCGCCCTGGGAATTTTCGTTATTTCCACCCAAGATCTTTTGATCTTTTGTTTTTTAGTTTCTTTTCGGTTGAAGTAACTGATTTGGAGGTTTTTTAACTTCTTCTTTGTTTTAATTGCCTTAGGAGCATAATCCTACTGGAAATATTAACACGCCAGGACAAATTCGTATCAGGTAACTTGGATAAGTAAGTACCAGTGCGGAACGATGCCTATTTGTGAGTTGTTCAAGGTTGGAAATCAAAGTGTATGATCGTGTTTAATGATGTATAGTGGAGGGTGACCAGTGAAACTACTGATGAGCCCACGCTGGTTACCCAGGGCGAAACATCGTTTAATCATTTCTCTTTTTGCTTTGATCTTTTGTGTGTTCCTTGTGGGATGCTCATTCAAGTTTGAATTTTCGTTATTTCTACCCAAGATCTTTTGATCTTTTGTTTTTTAGTTTCTTTTCGGTTGAAGTAACTGATTTGGAGGTTTTTTAACTTCTTCTTTGTTTTAAGTAGGTACTTCTCGCATGGAAGTAGAAAGAAGTCATTTTTACTTTACATATATTATACAGAACAAAAAATATTGGTACATAAAAGTACATATTTTTAAGCTCACTAGTACATATTTACATACATATCTGTAACCGAGGTGGCTGACGACGCTGGATTATATAAACAACAAAGCTAAAGTCCAGTGGAACTTGCAAAATTTATAAGAAAAGTAAAAATTTGCCCAAGTAAAATTTCCTAGTTTTTTTTTAACAAGTTCACATTTTTGCAACCACTATTCAGAAATTTGAAATTAATTAATTTTAAAATTTCCCTGTTTATTGGGTATTTTATCAAAAGTTTCCAACAAGCTGTTGGAGATTTATAATGGCTTGTTATAGAGGGAACGAAGTAGGCTGGATAATTTAAACAGGTTTTAGCAAACAACTGCTTCCATGCCAGTTTATCCAAAAATGGAATATATGAAATATGTTAAAAATTACAATATAGGTAGTCTAATGTTCTGAAAATGTTTGCTTGTGGTGCATTTCAAACAAGTTTTTGCCAAGTGTAAAGGTAAACAAACAACACGAAATCTTATTACCCCTTTCCCCTAAATTTAAGCTGTTTTAAAATTTTTGTGTACCAAGTAAGTTTGCTGCAACATGGGGGACGACCCGCCCCCCCCCCTCCAATGTGACCGCACTCACCTACTAACGTAACACAGAACGATATTACGACAAAATCACTTTTATAGCGTATTCCTTTGGTAAATTGAGAGCACCACCGTTAGTGTTAGAGTGTTAGTGCACAGCCAGTTGTGCACTAACACTCGTTCGGTGCAGTCAAAAAGTGCACCAGTGCAGTTTGAATGGAACATACATTTTTCCCTATGGCAGTGCCTTTATTGTTGCTAGGAATATTAGGTGAATGCATAATACATAATGTAATGTGTGTAATGACTAATAAAGTATATTGCATACAAAAGATGGGTTATTGGGTCCTGCGACCTGCTAGAACTTATTTCTGTTGTAGTTGTTGCCTTATTGTTACTCGTTCAGTTTTTTTATTTTATAATAGTTTTATATAGTAGACCTATAGCTAGGGTTGCCAACCCGTCCCGATTTGTCGGGACTGTCCCGATTTGGAGCAAAATGTCCTGCGTACTGACAAGAGCCTTGTCAGTACGCCAAATGTCCCGATGAAAAGTTTCCAGTTAAAATCTATATCTATTGGCCAGTGGTTAACTATAATTCCTTTCTTTTTGGCAATGTAGTGTTAAAAAAATCGACATCAGTTTGTTCAATCAGTTCATTACCAAGCCTACTGAGTCTGTTGATCGGGGAGCTAAAAGTTAGTGCGAATAATTTATGATTTCTTGTGTTCCGTGACGGCACATGAAACTTGAATATTGATAATAACTCTACAGAGTCAATTTCATTATTTAGTATCTTCAACAGAGTGACAGGATCATAGTACTTTCTACGATTGTCTAGATTTGTTAAGTTTAACAGACTTATTAGCTGGTCATAATCAATTGACTCAATTGGTATGTGTAATTTATAGCATATGAAGCGCAAGAACTTTCTTTGTATTTTTTTCAAACGATCTTTATGAACCTCATAATATGGAGACCAAATAGTACAACCATATTCTAGAATTGACCTTACAATTGCAAAGTAAGCATTTCTTAATGAAAAAATGTTGTTTACGTCTTTCAATGTTCTAAACAAAAATCCTAGCAATTTCATAGCTTTATTTGCAATAATATCTATGTGTTCAACAAAATTGAGTTTCTATCAAAAAAGACACCCAAGTGCGCAAAACCCCGTTTTTCAAGATCGTATAAAAAAGCAGTTTTTTTTACAAAAATTAGTGCACTTCAACAGTGTTCGTAAGGAAACTAGCGTACACAACACAACACTCGCGTGTTGTTTTACTCGGCTAACGCCTCGTTCACAATATTCACGCTCGTGTGAAATTTGTCACTTTTTTTTCTTGTTATGTAATATACTATTACTTTGTTTTATTATTCAAATTAAAAAACCATCAATATTTATTGTTTTATTTATTTTCTAAGCGTTTTTGAAATGTCCCGATTTTGCATGAAATGTCCTGATGATTTAGAACAAATGTCCAGATAAATCAAAATTAAAAGTTGGCAACCCTATCCTACCTATAGCGTGCCTATAGTATTCCTACCTACCTTGTCATTGCACTTATATATCACATTTTCAATAAGGTTTTTGATTTCGGGGGTTGCCTCACGAACATGTAATAACGCTTAAAACCCCTTATCATCGTCATCATCACTCCTGCCCGATAAAAAAATTACTTTTCGCATTTCTTGCCACTTTTATAAATTATGATTTAAAAAAATAAAATGGCGGGAAAATGTTTTCGGTGCGACACCGGCTCTCAGACCCGGTGCAGAAAATGCTGCACTCAGTGCAAAACTGAAATTGTCAGTTGTCCAATGGAACAATAAAAGTGAGAAAGTGCACCCCAATGCAACAGGTGCACCGAATGAGTTGTGCACTAATTTTATCAAAGGAATACGCTATTAGGCCGATACCACCGAGAGAATTCAAGGTCGGTCATCGAGGGGGGAGGTGAGGCCGATCACAAGTGCTTTAAAAAAGTCAAGCGACGTCAACGCCACCGCGGAAACTTCGATTCCCGGCCTTCAGTTCTCGCGATGGTATCGGTTAGGCTGTTAGTTCCATTAGACTGATGATGGATGGTCCCTAATAGGGTTGTAATAGATCTGTGGTGTCTGTAGAGACATTATGAAATGGAAAAAAATGCTGGGCCCACATGTCACTATCAATCATTTAACTTTTTAGTTTTCCGATGTCCTCGCAAAAAAAACACGTAAATTTTAGTACCGTTTCCAGCTATTCAAGATACGGTTGGGAACGTAAAAACATAATACATGGACTTTTCTTTCAGTATGAACACGTAAAATATTTCATGGCTTTTATTTCTACTATGCAAAAACTCCACTTACCACATCGATAGTCTTTCAAAAATATCTGTAAGTACTTTGAAGTTTTAAAACTTTACAGATCGGGTAAGAAAACTTGATTTCCAAGACCAGAAAAAAAAACAATTTTTAATTTATAGACTCTCACACTTAAAAAAGATAAGAAAAAGTTAAATATAAAACTTTACTTACTAGGGTTTTGCTTTGCACGGCAGATTTAGTCCTATTTAAATCATGGCTCTAATTTGTAAAAACTGACAATGGGGCTTTTTGCGAGAAAGCCCTCTAATTCAATTAGCGCTCCAATATAGGAAGCCACGTTAAATCCCAGTTCAAATTAAGGCGAAATTAACGTTACGATTTTAAAGTTAGCGAAAAGCAGCCATTTTAGCTTAGTGATTAAAACTGCAATCATTAGTAGGTATGTCCAAAGAAATTAAAATAATACCAATTTTTTATCCGAACCTTATTTCTTCAAACCCAATAACAAATTCGAAATTTATAAGACCCGTTTTTCATCGAACTATTGTTCATCAAACTCGAAATTTATAAAACCCGTTTTTTTCCAAAACCTTCCCACATAGCAAAGAAAGAACATTTACATGCATAGCATATGCGTTAAACCTCCTTTTCAGGATGTCCTTTTGATTACATCTTTACCATATGCTTGGTACATACTATTTAAGTATATGCTATTAAGGATATCCATAGCAAATGCTATGAATGTACCATTTGAGCAGGTCCTTTTGAATACATCTTTAACACATGTAAAGAATATATCAATTTTAAAACATTTTTTGGTCAGTTTAGCGCACATGCTATTCTGGTACCATAAAAGAATGAGCTTCTAAGTATTTTCTTGGCATATGCTAAGGATAAATCACTAAAGAAGGTTACTATTAGAACATGCAAAGTATATTTCACTTATTGAAACATTATTATTTGGTCCTTTTAGCGCACATGCTATTCTGGTACTGCAAAAGAACATTAAAAGAATGCGCTTCTAATATTTCTTTAGCATATGCTAAGGAAATACCATCAAAGAAGTTAACTTTTATAACATCTTTAACATATGCAAAGTATACATATATCACTTATTGAAACATTATTTGTGCTTTTAGTGCACAAGTAGAAGTAGTAGTGGAGAAGGGGCGGCGCGAAGCCTGGCAAGTAGGCCTCCCTGGGCCCTTTCTGCCCTACCCCGAGCCTGCCCCTAATCCGCCGCCTGCACCACTAGTCTGGCAGTCTGCTCATTTGGTTTCACTGTTCTTTTTGCAAAGTCCAGTATTTTGTCCCATTTGAGCATGTGCAGGTCCTCCTCATCCAGTATGCGTCGCAGTTCGCTATAACGTGTCGAGATGTCTCTTCTGCCCGCCCGCAGGCCCGGCAGGTCGAGTCATTCTCCACCGCGATCCGGGTCATGTGCTTCCTTAGTCGGTTGTGACCTGTTATGATACCTGTCAGCAGACCAGCGTCCCTTCGCGATCTCCCCAGAAGCCATTTTTGTCTGGCTACATTCGGGCCCTTCACGAAGTCCTTGGTCTGTCTGCATCCTGTTCCTCCTCTCCAAGCGGTCGTCATGGCATCGTTGGCCCATTTATTGAGTCGACTTTGCAATTGCCTCTTGGTTGTTCCTAGGAGTGGTTTCGGCCCCACATACTGGGTGCTTGCCCCGATCCTGGCGAGCTCGTCGGCCATCTCGTTACCCGGCACTTCTAGTGCATCAGTACATTCCTCCACCAGGGTGTTGTTGATCTTGGGCGCCCTTAGTGCCTTTAGGGCTGATTGGCTGTCGGAGCATATATAAACATGCTCCTCCCTACCGTTCTTTATTTCTTCCATGGTTGCAGCCATTATTATGGCATACACCTCTGCCTGGAAGACCGTGGCTTACTCTCCGAGCGGGTAGCTCTTTCGAACCTCCTGGTCTTCCACAAAAACCCCCGATCCTGTGGTTTGCCTCTCCGACAGTTTCGACCCGTCGGTGTAGCAAATCACAGCGTTCTCCTCGAACTGTTCGCGAAGGTTTTCACTCTGCCATAGTTCCCTGCCTGGGATGACTACTTTGTACCTCTTGTTGAATCTCCAGGGGTTTTTTGGTCTTTGTGTCTTAATTGCTGCCATAGGGATTTCTCTCTCGGCGATTTAGGCAATCCTAAGATGCCCCGCAGCTTCCCCTCTTCTTCTCCATTGACCTGTATCTCTCAGCCGGAGGTGGGTCGCCATCGCTTCTTTTCTGATCCAGATCAGAAGCGGCGGCAGTCCCAGAATGGTTTCGAATGCCTGTATAGGTGCCGTTCTCATAGCGCCGGTTATCCCTCTGCATATGGTTCCCTGTAGGCTCCTAAGCTTGAGGGTAGTAGTGACCTTCTCCACTGCTGGCCACCAGACTATGGATCCGTACTGGATCCTTGGTCTTAGTACTGCCGTGTACATCCAGTGGAGGTTTCTGGGGCTCAAACCCCAGGTGCGGCCAACCACTCGACGCAGTTGCCACAACGTTGCCTGCACCTTACTGGTCAATTTCGCAACGTGTGGTGTCCAGGTGAGCCCCTTGTCTAGGTCGACTCCCAGGTACTTCAGTTCTGAAACCAAAGTCAGGGGTCTCCCGTTTTAGTGCACAAGCTATTCTGGTACCATAAAAGCAGATCATCAAAATAATTTTATTCTAGTATTCCCTTAGCATATACTATAGAATGAAATACCATTAAAGAAGGTTACTTTTAGGACATCTTTAGCATATGCAAAGTATACAGGGTTGGCCATTTAAAAGGGTTCACCTGGATTTTTTCAAAAACTGTAAAGAATTGGAGAAAATGCTGAAACACGTCTATTTTGTTTATAAGGGGGAGAGTTTGAAATTAACTTTAACCCTATATTTCGAATAGGAAAAGTGGGGCGAGTGATACCTTGTTTTGAAGGTCTTCTGAATGTCTTGACAATCGTGCAAAAATTTCGCAAATCTATCGATTAGTTTTTGAGACATTCACTTTCACAGTTGCATGGGCAAATGCCAAAATATTTTTTTAAAGATATCTTTTTTTTTTTTTGAGAAATCCTCGGACACGTGGACTTTGCTTTTGTTAATAGTACATTTTATCATTGTGTTTTTTCTTCTAGGATACATTCCTACGAGAGGTGAAATTTACCTGTACAATTTGAGCTTACTTTAAAAGTAAATATCTCAAAAACGAATCGATAGATTTTCGAAATTTTTACACGATTGTCAAGACATTCAGGAGACCTTCAAAACAAGGTATCACTCGACCCACTTTCCCTATTCAAAATATAGGGGTAAAGTTTACCCCTCAAAGGGGATGCGTACTACAAAAATTTCAAGATAGTGTTTCAGCATTTTCTCCAATTCTTTACAGTCTTTGAAAAAATCCAGGTGAACCCTTTTAAATGGTCCACCCTGTATACCATACATTATGGTACAATATTAAGTACATCTACAGGGTTCCTAAGCAAATCCTTAGGGGGCCAAGCAGCCGTGTATAAGACGCAGACAAACGGAAAAGCACATTAGGCAGAAAAGGATGGGCATGGGGCGATATTGTCACTACATCGTACACGTAGTAAATCCATTCCAGGTTGTTGTTTTCTAATGTTTTTCATTTTCATACCTTTAGGACTGGAATAAAAATTGTTTTTGCTCGACTTTAATACCAAACTGATGAAAGATCTCGTAAAAAAAAATATGTTTCGGCTTTTCATTTTGTAACCATTGTCCTTACGCACTGTTTACAGGCTGGGGACTGAGATACATGCAAATGCCTAACCTAAAGCGTTCATACACGGCCGGAGAAATCGACTGAGATATTTCCGTAGAAAATTTATCAAGCAAATAGGACGGGTTGACGCCTTCGAACGTCCAACCCGGGTTTTGCACTTTGATTCGAAATCAAAAAGGAGGAACAGTCAGATGTGGGACCGTGCACAAATTACGTAACGGTGATTTTACCAATTTTTGACCCCCTCCCTATGTAATGTTTTGTAACGGTTTGGCACGCCACTTCCCTAATATTACGTAACGATTTCAAGACCACTACCCCCCCCCACAAAAAAAAAACTTTTCACTTATTTTCATTCCATATTTTCTTAGTTTCACACAAATGCAAACGCTGGCGAAACCCCCCTCCCCCCTACGTAACGTTTTGTAACCCCCCTCCCCCCTATGACCATTACGTAATTTGTGCACGGCCCCTGTATTCCCAGTGGAGGAGGGCGAGAAAATTGATATTTTTTTCTTAAAAATTATACTCTTTAGACCTATTTCTTTGCGTTCCCGAAATTACGTAATTTTTGAAAAAAAATTGTAAGCAGCGCCATTTTTATTTCGTGCTTTGTTGTTCTAACATTTTTGCGTTCGGCTAATTTAATTGAAAAATTTTTGCCTTCTTCTCACTCGAAACCAAGATCCCCCGTTTTAGGAAAACTGATCCCGTCTCTGTTTCTAAATTTTTTCGAATAAAAGTAGAGTATGACCATGGGGGAAATAATTTTTTTCTACGGTATGACGAAAATTTCGAGAAAGTTGAAGAAAAAAATAAAAAAAGTGGCAGAGCTCAAGTTTTTCGTAAAGAAACAGAGCAAAATAAATCTTTTCACCCCTTTTTGGGTATTACAAATATTGGCAGCCCCTTATTTTTCGCTTTTACACTCCCGCTAGTTTCGAGATCATGTCATAAAACACCTCGAAAATATCAAATGTAGTGTAGGGCCAGCTTTATTTAAAATCAATAATATTCCAAACAAAAAGGTCTGCAGGAAAAAAAGCGCCGTTTATTGATTTCTTTGGCTGCTAGTGCTAGCTGCATGGTTTGGCCGTTTCCGGATAGATGTCACTAGTAGAACAGAATGGAAAGAAATTTAATTAAAAGCGAAGATATTTCTTTCTAATGTTAACAACCTCACGAGTTTATCGCTCAGTATCGTAAATAATGGACCCTGCCGCCTCCTTTAAGCAAGAAAAAGCTGTGGTTTGGACCTGAAAAAATCTAATTTTTAATTAGATCATCTCATGGTGTGGCCGCCATCTAGCGGAATTTGCAGACATCTTGTCAACGGTTATTATTGCAACTATGATTTATGCTCACAATGAAAGAGTGGCGACAATTTTTTCTCATGAAAGCAGTCCGGAGATAATAACAAACTGGCACCATTGCTCAATATACCGGTTTCTTTTGTGCGCGCAGAACTTTCTATGCCATTTGTTTGATTTATTGAAATCCTATCCCTAAGGAAAATCTTAGGAACCCTGTATATGCGTGATACAATAAAATCATGAGCGTTTAATTCAGTGCACTCAGAAAACCATCCCAAGTGAAGTGTCTACTTCCACCAAACGCGAAAATTCTCTGATTAAGTCGACCAATAAGTTTCAACAGGTTTCAACCTATTTCTTTATAAGCGCATGGTACAGTGGATATAGCTTTGGTCTGTCAACCTGTAGGTTGTGTGTTGGAACCCCGTCGGCGAGTCGCGCTTTTTTTAAAATTATTTGTTTTTATTTTTTTTTCTTACGGTGTATTGTGATAGGACATGGTTGTTAGAGCTCAAAAATCTATTTTTTATTTTATTTAAAGCCATATTTTAGGAGTTAACGGTGCTAAGGATGACCCGTTGCTATATGTGCTAAGCATATGGCAATCATCTGATAAAATATCTATTAGCACATCCTAAGAACCTGCATAGTATGTGATTAGGGCAGAACGTAACCTATTCTTAGCACATGCTAAAAATGTTCCAATGTTAATTTAGAACATCCATAGCATATCCTATTTCTTTTTGAGGATATTCTATGCACGTGCTAAGGATCTCAAATTGCTATGTGGTTTGTTTGTGAGATATATTCAAAATCGTAATTTGTAAAACCCATTTTTAATAAAACCCGGAATTTGTCAAACCATTATTTTTCAAAACCGTCTTAGGCGAAACAAAAAGACCACTATCTGTTAGGCTTAAGGAACATCAGACGAATACGAGGTGAAACAACGAAATCGGGAATCGCCGAACATGCATGGTCAAAACAAGAGCGAATGAAGGGGAAAGAAGCAAAGGTTTTGCACAAGGAGTCAAACTCCAAATATTTGGAAGCCCCTCCTTGGGCGGAGCCAACTTCTTAAACTTTACGGCTGAGTGATTTCGCATAGTCACAAGTATAGGAATAAATTGTAGTTTGCACCGGAAGACCTGAGATTGTACTGATCGAAACGTCGTGTATAAATAAAATATAGACAATGGAAGTCCGAAATACAGAGTTAATTTCAATTTCCGCACCGTTATGAAATGACTGGAACAAATCCTTGCATTTTTCAGGAAAGTGTCACATATTTATTTTTATCAGGACTAATTATTATGACAAAATTGAAGTCAGACCGGCCAGACCTTTTTTGTGCGGGGTGCTCTCAAACTAATGTCGACTTTTATAAGTTGGCGCCAAGGACGGCATTAGGGACTTATCGGTACATTATAAGCTGACTTTAATAACACACGACTACTACATATTTTACGCACACACCCATCTGTGGGCCGATTCTTGAATCGAGAGAAAATTTGCTCCCAGGGAGTTAAATTATCTCGCTACTATGCATCTCATTGGTCCAAATCTTCGGTTTAAATCGGTTTCTCTCACTTTTGCCCGATATTGATCGAAAGTAATTCTATTGGTCTTGACTAAAAGAATTACTTTCCAAATTTTCTCTCGATCCAAGAATAGAGCCCCAGGGGACCAATTCTTGAATCACTCGAGTTTTCGTCGTATACGAAAATTGTCGAAAAAGGAGTGAATTTTTACTAATTCAGATACGAAATATGCCCACAAATTCTAATTCCAGAATTTCTGTACGAGTTCAATATTGTGTGTGCGTGAATAAGTGGATAAGAGAAAATTTACCCCTTTTTAATTAATTAAAATAAATAATTATTTAATCTCCTATTTCCGTTAAGAGTACCGTTCTGATGAGCTCTACGAAACGCGAGTCTGTGATTACCATTACCTTCTTGATTTTCTATTATTATCTTTTTAATTTATCCTATTTTAATTTTGTTCTAGAGACCAATTCGTTTATTTACGAGGTCATAATTTGCCAAAAGCGTTTCTAAAAAAAAGATATTTTTCGTTCGTGGGCCGAAATGTTTTAATGTCGCCATTATCCAAGGTATTGCCTGCCAGAATCAATTAATAAGCGCTAAAAACCTTAGATTAACTTGTCTTACAGATAACTTATGAAAACGAACTCTTTGCTAATTTTATAGGTGCTAGACGATGAGATACTGATATGCCTCCCCTTAAGGGTAAATTTCGTCCCATATTACACTTTACTGTTGCTATTGGCATTTAAGGTATTGCCTACTTGCCACTTGTCAATTAAAAAAGTTGTCAAAGTAAAAAAGTCCCTACCGAAACTTATAGAAAACTACTTTTTAGTCATCCATACCAAAAAGTGAGTGTCTGTCTGTCTGTCTGTCTGACATGATAACTCAAAAACCGCTAAACCGATTCTTATCAAATTTAGCACAAATATTCTTTGTCACTAGGCGATAAGCAGTAGCAGCGAGCGACACGCAGTTTTCACATTAGGATTATGGATAATTATATTAAAAAAATTAAAAAACTTTTTTTTTGGAGCCATTTGTTCTTCAACAAAATATCACTCATAAAAATATCGTTCTATTAGTTTCCGATATATAAGCGTTTTTTATCAACTTTAAAGCTCCATAACTCGTAAACTAATAATCCTATAAAATTTGGCCGACAGATTAAATGTAACATGTTGGTTGGTAAGTTTTTCAAAAAAAAAAAATCAACATGGCGGAAGAAAACCGCGGTACTTTTATATTTTTAGTCGCATGGTTTGTTCGCAATCGACGGGACTGTTCTTAACAGTTCAGAATTTTTGGACGAACCCGAACGCATTTTCATAAAATTGCCGCATGTACATTGATAGCAAGCCATAATAATAGAGTGAAGAAGAAGCACGTGATGTGATCCAGAGTGGCTTAAGTTTATCTCTTTATTTTTAGCATAAAATAAATGTTTTACCCAAAATTTTCCATGAATTGGTTCTCATCATATAGGTCCACAGTTTCTTCTACAAAATTCATAGCTTTTGGGTTTCTACAAAATTCATAGCTTCATAATTTTTTTTTACATTTCATTTAAAAATCTGCCAATGGCTTCATCATCACCACTACTTGATGACGAGATCGAATCTTGCCTTAATTCTTCCAAAGTGAAATTCTGCAGTTTTTGAAAATGTAACACTGACTGAATTTTTGGGTTAGCAGGGATTCCTCTTCTTTAGGTCACACCATACAAAACCCTCGACAAAACCTTTATAAAAATCCACGCGGATAATAAAATAATACAAGATTACACTCTGGCTTTTTATTATTTTTCGTAAAAACCCATTTATTTGGGTATATTTTCAAGGAACAAATTATTTTTTCGCACAAACTTTACATGCGTAAATGAATTTGCGCATACGTCAGAAAATAGTCCTAAACAGCTCCATTTAATTCCGCCCGGCTTCAGGGGACTACAGAACAGTATTGAAGCGGTTCTGGACAAATTTTCGGTAGTAACCCGGACACAAAACTTTTCAGTTCAGAACAGTTGTGGTCGATCAGAACGCGTTTTTTTAAACGCGCATGCTTAATCAAACTGACACGCCAACAGAAAATATTTTAGTCGCCAATTCCCACGGGCAGGGGCAGCGGCGCATCCAGCCCAGGTGTCTGAGGGGGGTATTTTATTGACCGGCGGACACGGAAAAAAAGTGGAAAGATATTAGCCTATAAAGAAAATTACCCGACATTTTGTGAGCCTAAATTAGATGATATTGACAAAATTCGCCAACTCTGAGACTAATAGTAAATAGGGTTTTTGCACAGCCCTTATAAAAGGTAAAAAGTACAAAATAATATATGTATTACGAAAAAGCATAGTCAAAAATACCATTTACTGTTTGTGGAAGCGGAACGAAAGAAAAAAATATAATGTCAAGTTGATTCGATTGATGTAAATAACTGTCATCTGTATAATAGCGTATTCAATTGTAAAATCCTCGCCTCGCCTATTTCCAGTTTCGTACCGCCACTGGCCGGGTGTGGTAAAAAAATGGCACTGGTGCTGTTTGGACCACGAATCCAACAGCGGAATTGGCAAACGGTTAACCGCACATCTTCGGATTGAAATGTTGGTTTTGTTTTCTGTTGCAATTATTTATACAATAAAGAAGTCGCGATCCTTTTCCTATATTTACACCACTGGCGCACCGCGAGGGAGGGATTTTGGAGTTAACCTCCTCCCCTCCCGACAAGCCTGGTTATGGTCACATTTTTAATTCAAATTAAGTTTTTTTATTTTATTTATCCCTAAAACCTCCCCCCCCCCCCTCCAAAGTCAATTCCTGAGTGCGCTACTGTTTACCAGTCCATTTGTCAAACTTTGTGTTTTTAACTTCATAACCATTGAAGTCCTACCTATAAACCATATTTAAATGTTTTTATTTTTGGGGTTTCTGTGCGATGATGTATGGCACAAAATTTTTATTCGTCGTCTTCATCGCTGCTACTACTCAGCAGCGAAAAAAATGTACAAATATCTCTCACACTTGCCATTTTCGCTGTTCGCAATTGGAATTTTTAATGGCGGGAAACAGTTTTGAGTGCGGCACGACCCCTTAGTGCCGGAAAAAAGGCACTCGGTGCCACACTGAAGGTGTCAGTTCCCCAATGGAACAGGAAAACTGAAAAAAAGCCTACCAATGGAACACAAAAACTGAACCAGTTGCGCACCAGTGGCGCACCGATTGCCTCAATGGTATACGCTACAAGGCGGTCATTTTTGTGAAATTTCTCAGGGGTATTATCTTTCCACTTTTTTTTTACTTCCGTACAACACCACCTCAACTAAAATAGTAGTTTTCACAACTAGTGGCTTTTTTACAAGCGTTAATTTAAATAACGAGCGCAGCGAGATATTTAAAAACGCGAGTAAAAAAATTACAGTTTAGCCGCGAGTTATTAACACTATTTTTGTAATACCTTGATTAAAAAATCCAAGAAAAACCGGAAAATACTTTTAGAAATCTCGAACGAAGAGCACTTCTCGCAACACACCATCTTTACGCTATAAATCAAGGCGGCTGGTAAATGAACTAACAATGGTTTCCATAGCAATATGCCTTTTTACTCGGTGACGTTCATTGTTGCGACATTTTAATCTTTGACAGTTTGATATTTTGTTTTTAAATGATTTTTTCGTAAATACTTGGTGAAAACTGGCGGAAATGGCATAATTTTTAGGCAAGAATAATTAGATTTTGGGTAAAAAACGGAACGAAATCTTTTTTTGCACCCGTGATAAAAAAAAAGAAGTTTTTTTTGCATAGGTAACCAAAAAAGCCATGCTTTAGTTATCTGCAGACAGTTACTAAAATCATGTTTTTGATGAAGTTATAAAAAAAAAACATTTAACTGCTCTGTATCGCCTACAATCGCGGCCGTATTGGCACCAAAGTGACAAAAAATCCATGTTTTACCTGTCAATTTGGTTATAAAAATGGCGGCAATAGTAGGCTAACGGGTACTGAAAAGATAGACTGGCTTTTTAGTTAAGAACAATGTTGTTTCGTGCCGGGGTATAGTTCACATTTTGTTGGCCCGCCGCTTTTCATAAAAGTCAATGTGAAACTGGAATGCCATCGTTTTATAAAAAAGTGTATTGCTTTTATAATTGAGCCAGTTAACAGAATATAAACGATACTAGATAATATATACCGGATGGCCCAAAAAAAACCGGAATGACTTTATATAGATCTTTGATAGTTTTTTACCGATTTTAACGAGTGATAACTCTATTGAAAGCGCATAAATTTCCCCTTCGATAAATTTAAAAAAGTTGGCGGCCATCTTAAAATCAAAGACGGTGTACATTGTCTAAGTGAAGCATATATTTCCACTCATTTCTTTTTAAGGAATCTACTTAAATAAAATTAAAATATTAACACTATTCAAAAGCCTAGTCTTCACCAAGGCTATCGACATATCGCTTATTAAAATGGTATAAGTACTTTAGGATTTATACCCAAAAACTCCACAAGTTCCAGTGCTCTATACAATGAGCTTCAGGCTACTGCGAACATAGGGGGAATCAAGTCGACCGAGGTGGATTCGAACCACGCTGCAGTGTTATCTTTTGGAAATTTATTTTGTTTTTATTATTTTGTTTTATTTCTGCCTTGCTCGAGAAACAGATTGATAAGTTCTTAAGTGAAATAATACATTTTTAAAACTAAAAATGGATGTCTACGAAGTTGCCGAATAACTACAGATATTGAGACTTATTCAAGAACTTTTTTTGGAGAATTTTGTAAATCGCCCAGAACCTAGTTATCAACGATTCATAGGTTTGTGCAGAATTTTGAAAAGTTTGGTTGTATAGCGCCAAGAAACCATAAAAAACCCACTGTTTTATGGCCAGCTTGATCACCCGATTTTGCTCCTAATGCCTTCAATCTGTGGAGTTATATCAAAAATAAAGTTTACGGGCATGAAAGGGCTAATAATTTGGAAGAACTTCGGATTAAAATTGAAGAAGCTTTTCAAACTATCACCCCTAACATGCTTGGAAATGTTAGAAGGGGTTTTTATAATCGAATATTGTCTAGCCGAGCAAGGAGGACTTTTCGAACATTTGCTCTAATTTTTTTTTGACTGGGAGAATCTTTTTGGTTTTTAGAATGTATTATTTTATTTTGAAAACTTGCTTTTATTTTGTTTGTCCTTATTATTTTTATTGTAACACGTTGTCAGTGATAAATCTGAGCAGTTGACAATAAAACGCTCTAATTTATCAGTAACAAAAAACAAGAAAATTACGTTATAAAAATTTGCGTATTTATTGACCAAATTCCGGTTTCATTGACTACACTCCACACAACACCGTGGTTAGAGGCATACTAAATACCAAACCCAAGTCACGCAAGTGGTGATCGCAAGCCTGAGTATTGGTTGCTTCACTGATAGGTGTGCGGTGTCCCTGCATGTACGTACATTGACAAATTGGACTTCTTCCGGCCTATGTTCGCAGTAGCTTGAAGCGGTCTGTATGTAAATAATGAATAGTTTCATATCACCGCAACTTTTTTATTTCTTAACCGATTTTAATGAGCGAAATGTCGATCACCTTGACAGAGACTAGGCTGCTCGGCGGTTTTATTACTTGTTACTTCGCTTGAGTTGGATCCAAAAAAAATAAAGGAAATTAAATATGCTTTATCTCATGTAAAATCCGACATCTTGAATTCAAAAATAATCGCCAATTTTTTTGTGGCTACAGGAAAATTTAATTCTCGAATAAACTAGCTATCACTCATTAAAATTGGTTAAGAAGTGCAAAAGTTGCGGTGATATGAATGTATGCATTATTCACATACAGAGAACTAGAACTTCTCCCAAATTTTTGGCTGTAAATCCTAAAGTACTTAACCGATTTTAATGAGCGATATGTCGATCGCCTCGGCAGAGACTAGGCTTCTGAGTAGACTTATTCTCGATACTTTGAATTCAAACGAGCTATCACTCATTAAAATCGGTTAAGAAATAAAAAAGTTGCGGCGATATGAATATATTCATTATATACATATAGAGCACTGGAACTTCTCCAAAATTTTTGAGTATAAATCCTAAAGTACTTAAACGATTTTAATAAGCGATATGTCGATCGCCTTTTGAAGTTGAAATATATCCTTCATTTTGACAATGCCCACCATCTTTGATTTTAAGATGGCCGCCAACTTTTTTAAATTTGTCGAAAGGGAATTTCATGCGCTTTTAATAGAGCTATCACTCGTTAAAATCGGTAAAGAACTAACAAAGCTATAGCCATTTAAAATCATTCCGGTTTTTTTTTGGGCCACCCGGTATTTAGAAAACAAAATTTAACACATCTGAGTAATTACTTACAGACGAAAAACACAGAGTAAAATACCTAAAACATATACAAAACCTTCAAAACAACAAACAAACAAAAAGTAAAGTAGGTTTAGGTGTAAATTTTTAATTTGCGTATTTTAAGGCGCATTTACACAGACAAACATTTCTTTGATGTTGAAATGCCGACAAACATTTACACGAGCCTCTTGAGCAAAATGTTCAAAGAAATGTTCGAGCAAAATCGCGTACAAAAAAACACACGTAAATTTTGGAGAGAATGTTGAGCAAAATTTGTTTGAAGAAATGTTGGTAATAAAAATTTCTTACAAATTTAAATTTTATAGTTTTATGGGAATTCATTGAACTTAACTGAAAATAGAAAGACTAAGTTTTAAAACAAGGTATTTTTAATTAAGTGCTTTCCGACGGAAAAACGATTTGACGTCGAAATTCACGTTTTACCTCATAAGCAACTTCGATTGATCTGATTTTTATAGCGGATATGCCAGTATACTTGTAACTTTTTTGGGGTTGTAAAAAAACGAGAATCAAAAAAAAATAAAAATTGGCACTTATTTATTGCTGTTGCTGGGTTAGGAGAAGGTAAAAACTGTAGACTAGTGAGAGGGGGTTTTGGTCAAATGAACATTGACACACAAAATTACAGCAGTGTTTGACAGCGCTGCGTTCCGACTGTCTAAACCTCCCTATCCCCCCCCCCCAGGGTACAACTAACTACTCTCCAGAACAGTTCTCTAAAAATATCCACTTGCATTTTAAAAAGTAATTACTTCGAAGACATTTCCGTTTTCTTTTTGTAATGAAAGGAAACCAAAAAAGTTAGAGAAAAGAATTAAATGTTATTACCTCCATCATTAACTATTTTAACATTGCATATGACAAAACTGATAGCCAATAATAATGTTTCGCTTGCCGTCGCCTTTTTTTCACAAAAGTTTAAAATAAAAGTTGGTGTTCCATTTTTTTAAAGAATTGAGATCACTGATCACTGATGTAAAATTATATTTATTCTCATTTTTAAAAATATGTTTCCAAAATAGATAGCAATAACTTGCTCAAAAATTTACCCGAACAAGAAAGCTCACAAAAATGTTCGCGCAAAAAATTTCAGATCTTTTGCACGAGCTTTTATTTGAGCATGTTCGTCTGTGTAATTGCGCCTTAACGGTGCGATTTTTTATCAAATACCTGGGGACTTCGGGGGGATTAATTACGCCCCACCCCCCCTTGTATTACCAAGTGGAAAGGCTTTTGGGGGAAAAAATCAAAGGTGCGACACGAAGTAGTCCCAGTGGTCCGGAAACTAATATCACAGAAGACATACCATAGCATATCCTTTGTAATACCACTGATATAATTGACTTTGAGTACGGTCCAAGTTTAAGTATCAATTAACTATCTATGATAATCTTATAGTTAATCTAATCTTAGAGAAGTTTGTTGTCTTCCTACGCCCTTTTTTTTTTGGTGTGACACACCTGCTTTTAACCTTTTATTGCGTCTTTCTATAATAAATTCATTTTTTATTATTTTTTATTATTATGAATTAGAAGGTAGGATATAGTAATATTGAAAAAATATAATTATTCTTGCCTAAAAATTAAGCCATTTCCGCCAGTTTTCACCAAGTATTTACGAAAAAATCATTTAAAAACATCGTCAAAATATCAAACTGTCAAAGATTAAAATGTCGCAACAATGAACGTCACCGAGTAACAGCACATCGCTATGGAAACGATTGTTATTTCATTTACCAGCCGCCTTAATTTATAGTGTAAATATGGTGTGATGCGAAAAATGCTCTTCGTTCGAGATTTTTAAAAGTACTTTTCTGTTTTTCTTAAATTTCTTGATAAAGGTTGCTGCGCTCGTTATTTAAACCAACACTTGTAAAAAAACATACACAGTATTTTATTTCAAAGAATTTGATAAAAATGAAAAAGCGCAAAACAAAAATATTACTAATCTAGAAAATAAATTGAGAAAATGTACAATATTACAAGATTGACCCCTATGTGTTGTACGAAGAATTTTCCAAAGAAGCTATCGTAGGTTTTGGGTTTTGGGACACCCTTTTGTTCAAAAACTGATTTCGACCCTGAATTACAATTTTAGCCATCTCCAGTATGGAGGCTATTGAGAGAGTCAAATTTTTAAATTTTTATTTAAATGTGTGATTGTGGTCTATCTGATTTTTATCAAATTTAGCACAAACATTCTGTGGCACCAGGCTATTAGCTAATTAGTTTTTGATGGGCTGGTTGATCGAAAAAAGGGTAGGCCTTCACTCCACAACGAGGCATGTTCAGGGTGTCCCATTTTCGATGGGTCCTTATGGAAAACTCCGTTAATATTGAAGATATCAAGATGCCGTTTGCACATTACTGCCATACTTTTTCGAGACTTGAAAAATGGTGTTATCAAATTTTGGTTGTTTGGTTGGCCCTTGTAGTTCCTGAGCTACGGGGGGAAATCGAAAATTTGGCACTTTTAATAATTTGGCATATCTTCCTTAATATGCAAGATATGTTGATTGTGTAAAAACTTTTAAGTGCAACTTTTTAACGGAAACAAAATGGCGGACTCAAAATTTTAAAGCAACGTTTCGTTTTTAACTGACCATCAACAGGACCGAAAACTTAAATAGGAACCTAAAAATTTTTTTGCGTAATTTTGTATAATTTTTAGTGCTTTTTTAACTGGTTTAACTTATATTTTAATTTTGCGACGTTTCGACCCAAAAAACCATCGTCAGTGCTATATTTTGAGATTTAGTTATAGGGACGGCCCTGGAAAATCGAATCTGTTTTTTATGTAATAATCTAACTACCCACCACGAAGATATTTTTTGTTTGGTTTTATTAATAAAAAATACCTATACAATAATTTAAATATGAAGAAACAAACTTAACCTGCTTACATAAAACTAACAACTTAATTCAAATGTTCAAATTGTTGTCCGCTGACGTCAATGAACATCTCACATTTTCTTTGAAGTGTCCTAAGAGCAAGAAGAATGCCAATGATAAATGGACAACAATTTGAACATTTGAATTAAATTACGTTGTTAGTTTTATGTAAGCGGGTTAAGTTTGTTTCTGTTTGTTTCTTCATATCTAAATTATTGTATAGGTAGATACTTTCTATTAATAAAACTAAACAGACAAATATCTCCGTGGTGGGTAGTTGGATTATTACATGGAGTTTAAAGCATCCAAAACAATAACTTTCAAATAAAAAACAGATTCGATTTTCCAGGGCCGTTCCTAATATTAAAACTATAGCACTGATGATGGTTTTTGGTGTCGAAACGTCGTAAAATTAAAATGTAAGTTAAACCAGTTAAAAAATCACTAAAAGCTATACAAGATTAATTTAAGTTTTCGGTCCTGATAATGGTCAGTTAAAAACGAAACGTTGCGTCATTTTGTTTCCGTTCAAAAATTGCAATGAAAAAGTTTTTACAGAATGAAAATATTTTGCATATTAAAGAAGATATGGCAAATTATTTAAATTGCGAAATTTTCAATTTCCCACCTTAGCTCACAATCTACAAGGG
The DNA here is from genome assembly GCA_963921995.1 of Oxystoma pomonae. Taxonomy (NCBI): domain Eukaryota; kingdom Metazoa; phylum Arthropoda; class Insecta; order Coleoptera; family Brentidae; genus Oxystoma; species Oxystoma pomonae. Next base: position 24,909,129 of record OY998170.1, read on the forward strand.
CCATCCAAAATCTGATAACACCATTTTTCAACTCTCGAAAAAGTAGGCCAGTAATGTGCCAACGGCATCTTGATATCTTCAATATTAACGGAGTTTGCCATAAGGACCCATCGAAAATGGGACACCCTGTACACTCAGTTGCGCAGAAATAGTGTTTTTTAAACAAATGAGACTTCAATTAATATGGGCATAAACCACAAGACTACATATATTTTTGCTGACGATAAAGATGAATGATAAAAGGAAAGAAGGCGAGACGAGACTGAGGAAAAAATTTAATTTTGATGGAAAATTCACCCACTCATGTACTTTACATATAACGTAAAAAGGACAGTCGATATTCAATTTAAAAAGTTTGGAATCATAGACATAGACGTTGTATATACGGGTTATTTCGACAAAAAGAAATCGTATTTTCTTGTATTATATTTCAAAGACCCTAAAAGTCCCAAAATTAACCAAATAATTTTTCGTTCGTTAAAAGTTATCGAAAATTCTTATGACATAACCTTCGATAATTTTTACTTGTCATTTTTTATGATTTTTCGGAGTTTTCATCCAAGTTACCTTTGGCTGTTTTTCCTTTGTCCTAATTAGCTAAGTGACGATTTTGACAAAATGACTGATGACCTTTGTTTATATTTGACGATTGTAAAGGACATCGTACCCGACACGGGGGAGCGCCGACATCGACCGATTTCTTTCATTTTTGGATATGTTATAGCCCCTGACAAATCATTCTCACAAATGTATAGAAGAATGTGGTGGGGCCTTTAGTTTGGCCATAGGGGCGTATCAAGTGGAAATCATAATATTTACACAAGTTACATTTTCGAACGGTAAACGCTCAAATTTGTATGTTCTCTTTACCAAACATTTGACAGTTATTTTTAGAAAACAACTGATGATACCGAGTGACATTTAGTTCCAGGGGCGTACCGTAAAAAATATAAAATATATGTTAAATACATTTATTCGGTATTTTCGTAGAAACTGCAAGTGTATATTTCAGTAAAAATAATTCGCCAACATTTAAATGCTGTTTACTAAGAGCAGTGGCGTAGAAATTAGGTTTCAAATATAACCAGCATTTTTTAAACTATACTTATTGTTTTTGCTTGAAAAAAGCATTTTTTAATTTTAACATTTATTACTTTAATATTTGACACTTATCTGTTGACAAGTTGGTTACCAAAATGTACCTATATCTCAGAGGCGTAACGTTTATTTATTTGGTGGTTTTGTACAAACTAGGATTGTACGTTTCCATACCTATTATATTGACTATAAACACATCTTTTATAAATATTTTTTAATGGGCATTAAGGTCAAATATAGTCAAAATACACATTGATTTTAATGTATATGGTTTCATACACTTATTCTACGCCACTGCAGCTTTTGGGTGACCTACAATTTTGACAGTTTTAACAGCCCTTGTGGTTGTATTACCAACAACCAGTATCACCTCGAGCCCGATAATAACGTTGACAATTTGCCGACACTGCGACCTAAAAGTCCCTATACTTATCGCATTTTTACTAAAATTGTCGTATTCTTGCGGTTTATTTTGTTTTGTTATGTCACCGAATGTAATTATCAGAAACACCACTGCTCTTAGTAATCAGCATTTAAATGTTGGTGAATTATTTTTACTGAAATATACACTTGCAGTTTCTACGAAAATACCGAATAACTGAAACTAAATGTCACTCGATATCATCACTTGTTTTCTAAAAATAACTGTCACATTTTTGGTAGAAAAAATATACAGTTTTGAGCGTTTATCGTTCTAAAATGCAACTCCTGTAAATAATATGATTTCCACTTGATACGCCCCTGTGGCCAAACTAAAGGCCCCACCACATTCTTTCATACATTTTTGAGAATGATTTGTCAGGGGCTATAACATAACCAAAAATTAAAGAAATAGGTCGATGTCGGCGCTCCCCCGTGTCGGGTGCGGTGTCCTTTATTCTTTTTAGGATAGGAACTGATTTAAAAAGGAGGCTCTTATTTGTTACCTTTTTGACATAACTGGTCGCATCTTCCTCGGTGACAGGTTCAGCTGAAATGCCTCCCCGTCTTCTGACGGGTCCGGTGGCATGAGTGGGGAGGGGCGAGAGGTCTTCGGTGTCTTCCGGCGATTGCGCTTGGTTTTTGGCGTCTAAAGCTTGTTCCTGAAAAAAAAGAGACATATTAGTAAGAAAGAATGTAGCATGTATTTTACTTTTTTGAAGGTATAAGCTAAGAAGTTATTGGATTTTGATATCTCTGTAACTATAGAGTGGCGCACCCAGGAATTGACTTCAAGGAGGGGGGTGGGGTTAAGGATAAATAAAAAAAAATTAATTTGTAGTAAAAATGTGACCATAATTGATACAAGGAAACAGGTGCTTACAAGCGCGGACCTCGGCTCAAATGTAGAGAGAGGATGTTAACCAAATTTAGAATTGCTTGAACACTTAAAAGGCAATTTTTGACTTAAAACTAAACTAAAATCGTATATATTGATGGGGTTTTGGGAATTTGAGTTGTTTATTTGCCCCTAATTTGTACAAATGCTAAAATACGCCGCAGGCGAAAATTTTTGCGAAAATAACACTTAAAATGCCATTTTTGACACCAAATCGCAGGAAAAAATTACATTAAAAAACCAAGTGTTATAACGTCGCAGGCGAAAAATTTTGCAATTTATGATTTTTTAAAAGATTTTATTCCTTATATATTTTATTTTTCTGCTGTTATTTGATTGTGACAATTGCAACCACGCTTCTCGGGGGGGGGGGTTAACCCCCAAACCTTCCCTTCCGTACGCCAGTGCTATAGAACATATCATTAAATCGAATTTTGGTACTTTCCAAATTTTTTCAGAGCGGCAAGCAATCAGATTTGCACTTAGCCTTTTAAAATGTTGACATACACCCTTTCCGTGAATGATAATAGTAAAACATCCATGTTTTAATTAAAAATGTTTGTTTTTCATTTAAATTTCTATTAAGTTATCAATAAAATTTGATTAAAGAAACGTCGCATATTTTAATGTTTTTTAATCAATTTTCCTCGCAATTTTGGGGAGCATTTGATAATTTTAATTCAATAATTTGATTTTATAGCGTATCCATGCATTTTAAAATTAAAACAATAATGGTTTTTTGCAAAGAATAACTTTTCTTTTTTGGCTTTTGAAGTCGGATTTTAAAAAATTTAAAAATTTATGAAAAAAGTACATGAAGACGCGCATCAACCTTGAAAAGAAACTCAAAAACTAAAGGTCCGACATTCTATTTCCTAAATACAAAATTTGTTAAGAAAATGGTGGTGGAAAGCACGGATAGTCAACCATACAATTATTTTATGTTGAAAGAAAATGAAAATATCTCGAAAACTGTAGCTTTGAAAGATTTGAACCTTATAACAAAATTTTTGGGCAATATTTACGAAAACCAAAATCTGAAAATCGTATATCAATACCTGCTTTACTTCTAAAGTTATGATTTTTTTAATATATTTTAACGTTTTTTCAAATACCTCGAAAACTAAAGCTCCCACGAATTTTGACTTTATAATAAAATTTGTAGTCCATATTCATGGAAACTTAAACCCGTATATCGCTACTCGCTTTTGTTCCAAAGTTACAACTTTTTTAAATATTTTATCCTCCTCGATTAAGGCATTTTTGAGTTATCGTGTATACAGACAGACAGGCAGACAACAGACCGTCAGACAACTTTTTTTTCTTCGTCGATTTAGGTGTTTTGGAACCTTAGTAACTCATTTTTGATAAAATTAAGAAAAGTCAAAATTTCACAATTTTAATAGTCCCTCATACCATATTGGTATGGTGAACTAAAAGATAGGATAACAATGACTTACCAATTGTTATCGAAGGGCGATTATCAGTTTTAAAAAGGAAATTATCGGTTTTTGGGGGCTGAAAATCACTCTCTTGACTGGCGTTTTTCTCTTATTAATCAGGAAAATCACAATAACATAAAAAAGTCAGTATCTAGGCAGGAGCGCTTGCAAGTAAAGAAACTTGTGTGTCTTATACAGTACTCTAAATACTCAAAAAGCCTCTGCCTCGTCTTCTTTGTACACCCTGTTTAAGATTGCAGCGACGCGGTCGGAAATTTTAAGCAAGTATCCATCACTGGTAGTTCCAAACTATATGGAAGCTTATAATATTATATTTTGTTTATTTAAGAAATTTGTTCACATACCCCATTTCCATTTTATCCATTTTAATTAAATTTCTTTTGGCCTATTTTTATTTTTAAAACAGGTCTAGGTTTGCACGATTTACAATTTTTTACCTTTTTCATGACAGTCACGCCATGGCAAAAAAGTAATTTCTATAAAATAACCTTTAAAAACTATTAAAAGTCTGCGGTAAAACATAATAAAAAATAAAACACCATCGTAAAAAATACATGAAAATTTGTTAATTTTTAATCTAAGATGTCAGATGATGCAAGCGTACCCCAGAGGGGGTAAAATAACACCTGACAAAAAAACCAGTTGTATTAGAAAGACCCTAAATTTTGTAATGGGTTTGAGCACATCGACTAAAACTTTTACAGTGGGATTTACTAAGATCTAAAATAGTACCCCCCACAGGTCTAAATATTTACACCTGTGGAGGATACTAAATTTTAAAACCAATTTTCAACAAATACTTACCCATACAGAAAAGACACAAAGTTATTGATTATTTTCTATTTTTATTGTAAAATACCACTGAAAAACTGCTTTTTTTCTCAAAATACACCAAGCTTTAGAAGTCCTAAAACTATTTTTTTTGACAGGTTTCAAAATGGCGAATACGCCAAAAATTTGGCACATAATAGCTTCATTATTTGTGTTTGAGGTTATAAAGTTGGTGACTTTTTAGACCACCTCAGGGGGGTGGTTTAAATTTATAGCCCCCAGAAAGGATTGTTTTGTGGCATATGAGGCGTTTTCTCGCGTTGAAATTATTTTGAAATATTATTTGAAACTATTTAGATGTGACGTCATCATTTAGAACCGAGAAAAAATGAGTAGTTCAAAACGCTGACGTAGTTTAGGGTAACCTCACTTTTTTTTCGGTTTTCTGTTTATTTTTTTGGTGTTTTAAAATGGATCAACTACTGGTTTATCTAACAAAACCTTCGAGTGTACGGCCCGTTTTAGTAGCATGGATGGCAAGCAATGGAAGCTACATGGATAGTGAAGTTTTTTTATTTACTGTTCTTTTAAGCCCAGAAAATCATATAAGACCACAGGGATACCATGAAGAATGGCTAACAAGATATCTACAATACGATTTTTCATACATTTTCACGCAAAAACAAAAAAAAATCAGTTAAAACAAGAATGTAGAATTTTGACGTATCTTATACGCAGGCGTCAGTTTTGAAACTAGAGTGGATTCCGTTTCAAAATATTTTTAACCCGTTTCGATGTGACGTCACCGTTGCAACGCGAGAAAACAAATGTTTCAAACTTTTTAAAAACATTTTAAACAATTTCAACGCGAGAAAACGCCTTTGGTAATAAGTTCGTTTATAATTTTCCTAAGTAACCGTTTTACAAGGATTAATTTACCTTATTTAATATCCCAAGTTGTTCATTACCCAATAATAACACCTCCTATTTTGTCCAGAAAAACGCCATATTTTGAACCCGTTTTCAGTACACCAAATATATTTATTAGGGCACTACGAGGCAAAACAAACATAAGTGAAGGTCACTGATTATGCACGAAAAATATACCAAACAAAAAAACTCAAAACAACTATATTAATGTATTTACAAACTGAAAGTAAAACTGAGGTTATCTAAAAGCTCAGTCAAAAAAACTTTCCTTACTCAAAGCCCACTCACATTTTAAAGCTGTAGCTTTCATCAGTAGAGGTTGGTGCAAGCCAAGGTGTAAGCAGAGGTAAAAGATCCGAACTCGCTGTTTGTGATTGAACGCAGCGCTAATATTTTTAAACTGGCATTTCGACAGTGACAGAAATGTAAAAAAAACTTGCATTTAACTTTTTTAATACATTTCATAAATAAAAACACCTTTTAAATAAATACAAAATTAATCTACTCCTTATTTTATTATTATTCATCTAAATCGTTGTGTGACATCAAGTATTATTTGGAAAAATTAATTAACAAGGGTAAGTTTTAATTAAAGTGACATATAACCGCAATGTTAATTTATTCTACAGAGTGTTTACTATTTAAACCCAATAATAAACAAATTTATTAAAATTCTTCTTATATATCAAACTACGTCCAAAACTCAAGGAGGGTTCGTTTGAAATGCTGAAAACCAAAAATTTCACTTACTTAGTACCGTTTTAAAATAGACTAAACCGTTTTAGTAAATCCCACTGTTATTGTCTGCGCAATGCTTTGCTCACGCTCACGCTCTTCCAGTAGATCTTTGCATAAAATGTATTATTGACATTTAAAAAAATTAAGTGTGGAGGGCTAGCGTGAAGTTGGCCCAACCACAAACCAACGCTTACAGTTTCCACAGAGTTGATGCGCAGGGGAGGAGGGAGCTTCGTTGACCTAGCTCCACTAACCACTTTATTTAATTCACTCTTAGTCTTTTATTAATTACTGTGGGTCAAACTTGGACGTACCCAGTCCGTTTAATTTCGCTTAATTTAGGCCAACTTCACCTCTGGTTGCTTATTGGTTAGCCAGCTTCCTCTATCTGAGTCCGGAAATTGCTATCCAAATTTAAATCACGTACATTATTATATTGTACAAAATCTCTCGCCTCGATATACCGAATTTAGTTCGGTTTGTTTGCCCAGGGGGTCAATTTTGGTATGATATATGGATCGCTTTTATTATTATTATTTTCTACTTTTTAGTGAACTTTATATTTTATAAAAGCTTGTATTTGAAAAGCTTCTTTTTTTAAATAAAATATTTTTTTAATTTTTAGATTTGTCTAAGATAGCGCATCAGCATTGTAAGGTTTTATATATTTATAGAATATTTTCGCAGGATTTTCATAGCACATTTATGAGCTTGAAAAAATATGTTCTCTCACAAAACACCCTAAAAAAATTAAAAAAAAAAGCTTTTAAACAGCGATGGGGTTCGAACCCTCAACCTTCTGGCATCCATATAACACTGTTCCAACGACTTAACCTTTTGCGCTACGGGGGCTCATGAGAAAAATTATATATTAGCGGAATATAAACTTTTGGATATTGCTTTCTGTTAGAAGAGCACCGTGAATTGTTTTTTTTACATAAAATCAAGATCACTCCTGAACGGCTCAACGGATTTTCATAATTCTTTTTCTTATGGGATAAAAATATTACGTTATTTGTTCAATGCAGGATAACTCGCGAACGGCTCAACGGATTTTCATTTTTTTTTTTTATTGGATAAAAATATTACATTCTTCCCCGAATCCTCCCAAACGGTAGTGGAAGGGGATTATGTTATTTGTTCTATGCAGGATAACTTCCGAACGGCTCAACCGATTTTCATAATTGTTTTTTTTATTGGAAATAAATATTAGCCTACCTCAACAAGCTTTTTGAACAAAATAAAATCTTAAATTCTGCTGCGTAAGCATGATCGTAGATAGAAAAATATTATTTCCTTTTATGGCATGATTTGATGATGATGATGATGAGAAAGGAAATTGGCAGAACATTCACGGAATATGCTGTCAATATCCAAAAGGAAGGGCATTTTCCGGACTTTAGTAGAACATTCAGGGAATATTCTGCATGGAATATTCGCTGAATGTACTGTCCAGGATATCCTAAGAATGTTTTTTAAATGTGCTGTCAATGTCCAAAAAAGGACATTTTTCGGGGTTTCATAGAACATTCCTGGAATATTCTGCAAATAATGTTCGTTGAATGTACTAGGTAGGATATTCTGGGAATGTCTTTTAAATGTGCTGTTCATGTGCTAACTTGAAAGCTATGGAATATCCTATTAGGGTGTATGTTGGGGTCAAATATTGCAACTCAATTTTGACTAAGAAAAATTATATTCGGTGATTCATTGACTTTTATAAAAAAGTTTTTGTCTTTTTATTTAAAAACCGTTAGAGGAAAACGTAACATGCACAATATTAAGTATTTTTTGAAACAGAAAGTAAAGACCTATTCAAACTTGCCAAATTATACAGGGGGGTCCCATAAAAAAATTACATCGGCGCCTTAGCTCCGCGTCCTTAACCGACAAAAAAAATTAAAAAAAAATAATGACTGGGGACACGACCAGCATCCAAAAACATGCTTGTTGAATTTTGGATATAAATTAACGTGCACGAAACTTAGAAACGTAGAAATTAATTTGCATTGATTAATTTTGAGCAATGAATTGAAAATTACTACTACATGGTTATTTCAGCTCAAATGAAGGAGCAAATATAACGAATTCCGCTGAAACAAGCAGCGCTAAAATCATATTCGATGCGATATTCAGAACAAGAGGGTTTACCTAACTGATAAAGATGTAAAGGATAACTTTATGATTAGTGTTTAGTATAAATTTAATTGAATAATAATAATCAGAGCATAAAAAATAGCTGTCCTCCCAACTCACAATTTAGAGAACTTTATGGATTGTGAAATAAAGTTATATAAAATTGTCTTAAGAGCATATGCCTATTGCAAATATTAATACGCTGGGTACCGATTCTGGAAGTTATAGGAAGTGATCGTTCGCCTGAGAGAAGAAAATTAGTTTCAACCAATAAACGCGCTTAAAAGCAGTGACGAGCACGGAAGTAAAAACAAAAGTGGAATGATCATACCCCCTGAGAAATTTCACAAAAATGACCGCCTTATGCAGGTGACAGTTATGAGCCTAAAAGAACGTAGTCACAACAATCGAATCGATTTGACATTCTTTTTTGTTTTTGGTGTGTCTTTTCCACAATCAGTAATTGGTATTTTTTACCATGATTTTTCATAATATATTAAAATTTAGTTTTTTTAAATTTTCGTTAATAGAAAAAGTAAAGTTATATCATTTTTAGATGGGTTTCAAGTCCCCCTGTAAACATGATATATATTTGCCTGCTTTTTTTTATTAGCCACACACTTGTTTGAACCAAAACAAAAGTTACTCCGTTGTTTTTTTAGTCAAAATAAAGTGTTTTCATTTTTTTTGCGTGTTTTTGCTAAAAATATAGTGTTTTGATTTTTTCAGTGCTGTTATACAACCGGAATGACTAGTTTTTTGCCTTCCATAAGTGATATGCGATAACCCTTTTTATTATTAGCCTCAGAGTTAGGGGAATTTTGTCAATACCAACTTATTTAGGATCACAAATGTCAAGTACATGTAGCGGTCATTTTATTTACAGGATATTATCATTCCACTTTTGTTTTTACTTTCGTGGTGACGAGACGATCGAATAATCACCAAACTATTATGGGCACGCGCAGTGCTGCCTCGAACAACAATTATTGAGCGAAGCCGTTCTCTCGACTAGACCCAGTAGTTGGGAGTTGTAGGAAAGCTCGTGTGAAAAACGTATTATTTCAGAGCACGATATTGGACGAAACCATCACGTGACCGAACTCGCTTGACCGTCTTTTAGAGTAGGACTTGCACAGTGGTCGATTATTGTAAAAAACGCGGATATTAAAATTCCAGATTGTAATTTAATCGTACAAAATATTTAGTTTTAATAAAAAGATAAATTTATTCTTATTTAGCTGATACACAGGATGATCGTGCGAATTTTCACATTTATCTTAAGACATTTTTAAGAGGTAAAAGATATATATTTATTAATTAGCTAAATTTGTGATGGTGGTGTAAGGGTTTTTATTTAGCCAAAAATGTTGGGATTGTCTGATTCTGCCTTTTTCAATGGATTTGGGGCCTAGACTCCAGCATCCATAAATACAGTTTGAATATAGCACTGACGGTCACGTGACTATTTCAAAGTGTCCAGTCACGTGATAATTTTGGTTACAGTTAAAGTCACATGATATTTTAATTTTAAGCTCACTTCACAAAATTAAACTAAAAAATTAAACTAAAAATGTTAGTTTAGAACAATAAAATTTACTTTAAAGTAATTGACCCAATATATAAATGTTACAGTATACTAGAATATTTTTATGTATATAGGATATATTAAAAAGAATGCCAACCGAAACTTTCAAATGAAACGCCCAGTATATTATTGCATTTTTGCATTCTGTTTTGAAATTCTAAGCATTTTTATATAACGTACCCTATGTCGATCTTAAACTGTTTTCGAGATATTAACAGTTGAATACTATCATACTCTGGATCTTCTATTTGAAATTTGATGTTGAATCGTCTGATCGTTCTATTACGCCCAGAATAGCGGCAGGTCATACCCGTGTCAGGTGCAGACTTATATTAAGTACAAGCATATAACTATTACATACTATAATGGGCCAAGTGACGCAAAATGTGTAACTAAAAAACTTTGAAAAACAAAGAAACTAATGTAAAAATCAGAGTTGGCCATGGGCAAGGGCAAAGACGAAAAATCTACTGCGCATGCCTGACGCAGTCCGCTCGCTCCCAGAGAATTTTTTAGCTCTGCGTTTTTTCCGGAAAGCATTGTTTGTCATTCGAATAGAAGAAGAATGTAGTTCCCCTTGTCACCGTAAAGTTAAAATTTTAAATTTACGGCCATCGCTTTAATTATGGTATCAGGAAGATACAAAATTATTTTGTACTTTTTAGTGCATTTAATAAAAGCTTGTTCTTTAAAAGTTTTTTTTAATAAAGATTCATTTCTAACACATTGGTATAATAAAATTAATGCTATTCCAATTACATTATTTTGAACAGCTTGGCTTCGTCTCTGGTTGTTAAAAATCTATGTTGAATACCTGTACGAACCCATTTATTCGAATTATCTGTTGAGCCATTTTTAATATGTTTTTAAAGTCTTTTTAAGTCATTTGTGTAGCAAAGGAGCATTACTACTGTCTGCGAACAAAAAAGTCAAGCCAATTTGCTAATCTAATTGAAAAAAAGTGAAAATACCTCAAAATTATTTCTATTCATATATTTATTTATTTAAAAATAGAAAAGACTGATTTTCTAAAAACGTAAACAAATAGAAAAATTTTGACAACTGCACAGCTGTCTTTCTGGATTTTGGTTGGTTAACCGATGACGATGGCCGCGCATGTGCAGAACCGCTAAGCTTTGACGCCAGAAAGAGACAATATAAGAGTCATAAAAGAGTAAAAGAGAAAGGTATAGACATATATATAGGACATTCTGCTTACAAAGTTGTGCACGCCGAAAGCATTGCAAAGGCGTATATTTAAACTCATACATATATGGCTAACACAAATGAAGTTGGGCAACCAGGTCTTTATAGTTTTCTGCTCTAGTGTCTCCCAAAAAAATAGTTGCAACCATTTTAAATGCATTCCAACCGTCTTTTTCCTTTCCTTGAAGTATGGAATCGAACTGCACATCTCCGAAAAGTTTCCTAATTTGGGCACCCACAAATATTCCCTCTTTAATTTTAGCTTCACTGGTTCGAGGGAACTTTTCTTTTAAATAACTAAAAGCATGGCCTTTACAAAATTTTTCATAAGTCCTAATTTTATATGAAGTGGCGGTAGTAAAATCTTTTCTGGGGGAACTAATGGCGCGCTAGTTACAATTTTTTCCCTGGCTCAATATTCATCAATACTTACCATTACTTAAATTTAAACACGCCCACAAAATTTGCTCTCCCAGACTAATTCCTAATAATATTATATAAAAATGTATCTAGTTTGTAGGAATAACTAGATTTTCGGTCCAAATGTAAAACTAAATTATTAAAACTCTTTTATAAAACCAAGCTTTCGGAACGTTTTGTTCCTTCTTCAGGGCTAAAATTAAATAAAACACAGAAATAACATTAAGAACAACATTAAGAATCCATAATAACTTTGTTTTAAATAGTCAAATGGTACATACCTTATATGACTTCAATTTAGTTTCTCTATTCTCTATTCTTAACGTTGTTGAAGAAGGAACGAAACGTTCCCAAAGCTTGGTTTTATTTTTGGACCGAAAATCCTGTTATTCCTACAAACTGAATACCAACGGTCGTTATCCCTTCAAGAAATTATTAAAAATGTATCTAACAATTTAGGATTTATGTTGTATTTAAATAACTTATAAAAGTACAATTGGTATAAAGATCCAGGTATTTCCCATTTAATGGTCGAATTTTTTCATACATTAGGGGCAGATAGGTAATTATCACCGTTTTCGATTATCCTCCTCGCAAATCGCTCGGAGATTGCCCGGGATCAGAGCAATGACGTCACGGATCACGAGCTGTCGCGCTCGGCCTACGATTAGTTCAAATACACGTTCGATTTGTTCTCTGGTCCATTTTTAAGGATTGTTTGGAAAGGATTTTTTTTTAAAGAATATTTCTGAAAGAAAATGAGTGGAAACTATAATACAAATTTTTGATGAGCTGGGCAATCCGTGCATTGACGAGAACAACCATATTCTTGTCCAAATCGTATGTAATAGTAGAAGAGCCAGCGGCCAAATCGACTAAGGTGTTTTAGCAAGGGGAGAATTTTGTAAACCTATGTTTAAATAGTCGTTAATAAAAATGGTACTGACCTGCCCAACCATACCGAGTTGCGTCCTTGAGAAATAAATTTTTCAAAATTAAAAAAAGAAACTAAAAACTATTTTGCTTTAACAAAGCTATAATTTTAATATGTTTTATAGTGTCTATGTCTAATATCAAAAAATAATGGACAGGCGATTTCGATGGTTGCATCTCCGTGACAGGCGGGTCACTATATTTTATGAATTTTTTATGTTGAACAAAGCTACAATTTATAGGAGATGTTCATGCATCTATTGCAAGGCATTATGCAAAAGGACTGGCGATTCTGCTGGTTACAAGTGACTGAGAGGCGAGAATTTGTCTTTAAAAATTGTCTTTAATAAAAATTAGGTACCTATTAAAAAAAAATTGTACAGGCAAGTTTCTTTTCAGCAAGGTGCTACAAGTACTATCATGCCGTTTAAAAAAATTAAATGCGGTTGGGTTTCAACCTCTAAAAGGGGTAAAAAAAAGGTTTTTTTTTTAGTATGACTGGGAAGCACAAAACAAAACTAAATCGATGTGTTTTTGCGTTTTATCCGCATTTATCGCCCTGAAGCTGTCGCGAATTTGCTCTAGTTAAGTTCCTCCTCTGTATACTGAATACATACTACAATGATTTTGCGTATCAAAGTAGCCTACGAAAATGTTGTCACCGTCATGTCGATCATTGTTTTAAAAATAACGCGAAAAAAAACTTTACTTATTCATGCGTTTCAATGCTTCCTCGGGCAGTTTTTACAAAAAATTTATCTACGACATCATGTTTTACACGTTGTACAGTATTTTTTACAAATTTTTCCTTAAAATTTTTAATTTGGAGGCCATTATCGCAATATTTTTCGCCTACGGCGTCATTTCTAGCTCACGTTTATATTAGGAAATTTTTAAAATTATCTTTACTTTATTGCATTTTTTTCAGAGAAAAACTTGAGATGCCTCCCCTGGACCTAACCTCAAGTCTCAAGCCCCCCCCCCTAGACAAAAAGGAGTAAACTAAAAGTGGATCTATCCCCTTAAATATTCAAACAACCGTGATAACTACTATCATTCCCCTGCAACCTCCTGTAAAATATACTCGCCTGTCAGTCGCTTGTAACCAGCAGAATCGCCAGTCCTTTTGCATCTCCATATAAATTGTAGCTTTGTTAAAGCAACATAAAAAATTCATAAAATATAGTGAGTATATCCCCTCGTGTCACGGTGATGCAAACATCGAAATCACCTGTCCATTGATTTTTGATATCAGACGGAGACACTATAAAAATATTAAAATTATAGCTTTGTTAAAGCAAAATAATTTTTAGTTTTTTTTTTAATTTTGAAAAATTAATTTTTCAAGGACGCAACCCGGTATGGTTTGGCACGTCAGTATCATTTTTATTAACAGCTATTTAAACATATGTTTACAAAATTCTATCCTTGTTAAAACACCTTAGTCGATTCGGCTGCTGGCTCTTATACGATACTATGTAAATAATCGTAGTGATTCTACTTCAATAATTTTCGTTTTTATACTCATTTTCTAGCAAAATAGCAAAACCGAAACAAAACACAATTTGAATTAGGTTATGTCAATTTTATGCGGGATTTCCGTGCCCGGGCTTGAGCTGTAGAATTTCTCAGATCAAGTTCGAGCAATCCTGCTTGGAGCAGCGATCAATAATCGAACACGCAAATCTGACAGAGAGCAATGACAGTTGCCAAGTCGAACACGCAAATATTTCTCCGATTGATCCGGACCGGAGCTAAGACTGTAAGAGAGATTGTTAATTAGCATAATACAAAGGGTAAGATTTTGCTATTTTGGCCTTGGAAAAATGTTTGCTTTTTCCCAGTGTAATCAAAACTGATGTGTATTACCTCCAAGAAATATCGATTTCCGATAAATTTTAATTAGCACTAAGCCCGATTTTATGACAACGTTAATCAAATAAAGGGCACCGTACCTTGGGGGCGCGCACTAATAACCATTAATATTGGGCTATACACATAGACTAAAGACGGATCCGAAGTAAAATATTTATTAAACTGAAGTCAACACTAAACTTACGATTTACGTGGGTGCAGCGTCAAATTCATATATACAGGGTGTTCATTTTAAAACTTTCCATCTAAGATTTCCCAAAACTACAAATTTTTTGGAAAGAAGCAAAGACACGTCAGTTAGTTTATTGAAGGGGACATATTTTGGTGTACTTACCATATTGGTGGGATCAATCCTCTGCGACCTACCACGCTAGACCCAAAAATCTTAAGTTCTAATGTAGGTCATTTGGCACCTTTTTTTAAAAGTTTTTGAATTCTCTAAATGTTGGTATGATTTTTTTTTAAATCGGTTTATTTATTTACACGTTATTGGCCAAAGGCCCTTTTATACAATAAAAAATAAAATACATAAACAAATTTGTTATGGTAAGGCTATAATGGTAATTTAAGGTTTTAAAAAACACTTCCTTTTTTCAAGTTTTTAGTGTTTTTTTTAGTGCTGGAAAAACGTACCCCCAAAAAATATTTTTCCTCTGTTTAAATGAAAAATATTTAGGGTTGTTGAAGAGAGACAGCAGGCTATAGAAAAGTATTTTAGAGAAAGATGGAAATAATTTAAGTCAATTGTTTAATAAAAATTTCTGTTTTGTCATCTGTCTGTCATCTTCAGTAGTGTCATGCATATGATTTTTATTTTGCCATTTTTATGCAAAAACAGCAAAAATTATAATTGTTCAAAGCGTAAAGTGTGTACATAAGGTGGTATTAATTTCTTTCAATCAAAGTTCTATAAAGTCTTTAAAATTACCAAGAAGCGTGTCCAACTATAAGTGTATTTTAGCACATGTAAAAATAATTTAACAGCTATTTAACCAAATTATTTTTAGGTCCATCATGGCCGTACCGTTATTCCAATTATAATTTTTTAACAAAATTATGTATTTTACAACATTGACAATCTCAACGTCATAGAAGACCATCTATAAGATCTGAATCACTTTTGATCCAAAATTATCAAAATGCAATGTGGGTAGTGTGGCACCTCTTTTTAAAGGACTTGACAGTGCTCCTGTCACACTGAAATGTACAATCATAAAGTAATATACCTACGGAACAGAGGCGCAAAGCCGGCCGAAATGGATCGCAGACTTGTGTGCAGAAACTCTTTTCGCAAGAATTCGTGCAGGAGCCTGCGATCCACTTTGGTCCGCTTTGCGCCTCTGTTCCGTAGGTATATTACTCTATATCTTCAAAACGAACCTATATTAGGTAGAATTTGTACCTTCACCAAAAACTCGATTTTATTAACTGTCCGCAAATAACCAAACCATGACTTTTTTGGTTACCGATGCGCAAAAACTTTTTTTTTCATGACAGTTGCAAAAAAAATTACAAGAAAAACTCCACTTGGTATTAGCCAAGGATTATACATCGAGGATATAAAACTCCATTAACATACCGAGCTTCGCACAAGGGCGCATCCAGCTTTTTAGTAAGGCGGGGGGGGGGTCACATTAGTGGCGTAAAGGTAAGCGGACATATTTGCCCCCTCCCAAGACGAGAAAAAAAAGACGCAAAAAAGCCAAAAATTGTATTTAAAAAATGGAATCAAATTACAACATCAATTTTCCTTTCCATAAGAACGTTTTTATGAACATGGAAAAGCGCCAATCCTGTGATTGAAGGTTGTTTATTATGGAGTCTAAAAGAGGGATGTAGACGCTCCTGCGAAAATAGTTTTAAAAAAATATCAATTGCACAGAAATGTTCTATCTATTATATGTATAGATAAGAGGCCCTGGATTTTTTTGTTTCAATTTCTCTACAAATACTATTTTAAGCAAATGTTATGTGTATGTACGGAATTACGGAATGGTGCAGTAGTTAATTTATTTGAGATTTATCAATCTACAACTGATTCATTTAAAAAAAAATTAACAATTCTGAGCTGCGTGAGAACCCAATTGATTTGAAGTCGATGGAAATACCTCATACTATACGTGACATATATGTATAAATAACATGTATATTATAGATAGATTAGTCGTATTACTTTAGTGGTTGATAATAGGGACTTAAAAATATGAAATTTGGAAAATATAACGTTGATCAAGAAGAAACGCAACCTCTCTTTTACCTCCGCATAACGTACGCCACCCCCTTTTTTTATATTTTTTTCAAGCCTTCAAAAATTTACGGCTTTTTTGCCGAAAATACGGACTTGCGGTTCTAACAAAAAATACGGACCTTTTTCAATTTTACGGACTATTTGGAAGCCCTTGTTGCCAAAAATAACACATAAAATTATAGTGGCGTAGCCAGAGGACGGGTTTTGGGGGTAAAAACCCCCCCAGGAGGTCCAACCCAATCTACAATAAATTAATCATGATCAAGGGTCCCAGGGAGAGCTATAGCGGTTTGTGGTGTGTGTTTAATGTGATGTCTTAAATTTTAAAAATTTTGCTTGCGGTGCTATGACGTCATTAATTGTTACAATTTTAGTTTAATTCTAAGGAATTTTTCTCACCAGCATTAATAACGTATGTAGTAAATGGCATTCTTAGTATAATTTCTCTTAAAATTTTCATCTGCGGCGCATTTATAATTTGGCAACAGATCTATATAAACCACCGCTTCCCACCCCTCTTGGCATTCAACCAAGTCTACTTTTTCGAAAACATTTTACCAAAAACCTAAAAGATCAAAATTTTTAAAGAACTTTTTGTTTTTTTGTCAAAGTTTTCGCCTGCGGCGCTATACCAATATTAAATATTGTTGCAATTTTCTTTCATTCTATATGCAAAGCAATTTTTTTGTCAACAACATCTGAAACGCGTAAAAAATAGCATTTTAGTGTAATTTTTTTCAAAATTTTTATCTGCGGCGCATTTAAGGATTAATTTTGGAAAAAAACTGCAAATGAGACTTGCTTTTAAAAATAAGTATTTTTGTTTCGTATACTCAACACCTATTAAACCGCCCCTCTCCCCTCTCTTCAGTTCAAGAGCTCAAGCAATAGGCACCTACCTAATCTTCAAAAATTTTCCATAGGTACGTAGTTGATTTTTATTAAATGATAAAACCCTCCCCCCCAGAATGCGGTTTTTGAAACAAACTTGTAAATACCATTGAAAATATGTATGTATATGTATGATATACAAGAAACTATTATGGAGTCCCTGAATCTAGTAGAACCTAAAGCATTATGACTGGAAAATAGGGAGATTTTGTTCAGGTTTTTGTCAGTATGTTACCCTTACCTTTATTCTGGGCAGGCGCAGTAGCGCTCTGTCAGGCTGTTACCTTTATTAAAGGTAACCACTGGCGCTAATTAGCGTCGAATAGCGACTACCTTTACCGTTAAAAAGCCAACCCAACTCAACCCAACCAACCAAACTTGATGTGATTCAGTGATGGAAGATTTTTAGGTTATAAAAGTTTGAAATTAACTCTGTGTTTCGGACTTCCATTGTCTATATTTTATTTATACACGACGTTTCGATCAGTACAATCTCTGATCGTCTTCAGGTGCAAACTACAATCTACGTGCTTATATACTGTGAGAAATCACTCAACCTTGAAGTTTAAGAAGTTGGTTCCGCCCAAGGAGGGGCTTCCAAATATTTGGAATTTCAACACTTGGTTTACTGAAAATACCCTGATTCTGCCCAATAAAGGCAGCTTCAAGGAATTTTCGTTTCTTCCAGTGTGACTCCTTGTGCAAAACCTTTGCTTCTGCCCACTTTATTTGGTGTTGTTTTGACCATGCATGTTCGTCGATTCCTGATTTCGTGGTTTCACCTTTTTGGGTATTCGTCTTCCTTAAGCCTAACAAATAGTGGTCTTTTAGTTTCGCCTATATATGATTCATCACACTCACAAGGAACTTGGTAAATGCATTTCTTATTTTGTTTGTTCTCTGGTTTTGTTTTACTGAGAAGGCTTCTAATTGTATTACTAGATTTAAAAGCTGTTTTAATATTAAAGTTTTTCGCTACTCTTCGAATTTTCTCTGATACTCCTTTAACGTATGGGATTGTAAGGAATGCATTTGCCTGGTTTTGGTCTTGTAATCTCTGTCCTGTTTGTTGAAATTTAGAAATAGTATCTGTTATAAGTTTAAGGCTGTAACCATTCTGCTGCAGATTCTTCTTAATGTTTCTTATTTCGATTTCCAAGTCATGAGAATTGTTACAAATTTGAATGGCTCTGTTATACAAAGTTTTGATTATGCCTCGTTTGGTTGTAGCAGAATGATTTAACCTTTTTTGTAGTACACCAGTTTTTTTTTTTTTTTGGTAAACAGGTGAGTAAATAAGTTTGCAGAGGCTCATTTTCTTCTATTACTCCACCAAAGATATCTTGCAAAATCATTTGCCTGATTATGTTTATGTTGGGGTGTCCGTCTCCCAGTCCTATCACCAAATTAATATTTTCCTCCATGATAGGGCTAGAAAAGCAAAAAAAAAAGAGAGAGAAAAAAACAACAAAAGTCAATAAAAAAGTAAGGTTATGTTTACCGCCAAACGATTAGCTACATTCAAAAGCTCTATTTTTAACCTCTTGAAGTTACCTTTATTTACGGTAACGGTAACCATAAGAGTAACGAAATTTGCCGTTAAACTGCCTGACCAAAATCTCTCTATTGACAAAAAAAACGCTTTTAACACACAACTAGCTACATTTATCAACTAAATCAATCTTTTTATAGACATATTTATTGATTCTCTTTCCCAAACGTGTATCAGCTGAAAATAAGTACACACAAAAACACGTATAATTCGAAAATGGGGTCTACTAAATGTTAATCACAATTACGCGCTATACTTGAAATGTATGTATCAAAAAGGAGCCGAAAAACAATCTAAAACTACAATGCTAGCCTAAATGGAAAATAGAAGTAACATTTACTTTTTTTATATAAGAACGGTTTGAAAATGTTGTCGTATAAACACCAATACAACCGTCTTAAGCACTAAATGAATTTTATTTTAAAGCGATTTAAGAAAGCGTTTTATTACTTTAAAACTGAGTTACGGGTCATTCTAAACACTTCCACCCTACAGAAATACTCAACCCTGTTTTTATCGAAAAATGTATTGTTTTTAATTGAAATAATTTGGTTGGAATATAAATTGCATATTGGATTAGGCATAACAATTGTTGATTTAGATAGTCTTTTTACTTTTCCCCAAGTATCACTTGGATTTGCTTTAAATAACTTAAGTTGTGTATACTTATCCAACGACTCACTAATACTGACGAGTATTAAAACAAAGTTATGCTTGGATTAATATGTATCCTCACCGGCGCGTCGTACGCAGGGGAGGAGCTTAGGTGCCCAAACCCCCTTCCTCCCAGAGCCACGAAAATCGACCCCGAAAATCGCGAATAAAATGGTAATATCCTGATACTCAACCATCCCTCCTCCAGGAACAATTTCTGCGTACGCCACTGGTTATCCTCTTGGTACCAGTATATCTGCTACACCAGTGTCGGAGGTTGAAAAAAGGACCTAACTAACTAAATTTACAGAAGTTTAATCCCTGGAAATGTCAAAATAAAATGTCTTCGTCGGGGGTTAAAGACAGAAAGACACAAAATATCTCAAAAACAGTTAAATCCACATTACATATAGTTACTACATAATGTTGCCCACGTAATTCTCAAAAATATTCAGAAAGGCAATGATAACATTTTTTAATAGTTTTCGTTAGTAGTCGGTTGTCAGCTATTTCAAATATCTGAAAAACTGTCTCCATGAGTCACAAAAATTAAAATCCACTTTATTATATTGGTTATTTATATTCAGTTCTATAACATTTTGTGGGGGTGTTTTGGATATTCGATTGTTTGGATAAAAAATTTGTTTCCATAAGTATAGTGGTAACGATACTTTTTTTGGGGTTATACACTTAGACAAATTGAGTTTTTTTTTATATCCACTCCTTATTTACAGTCTGAGAGCGTACTGATCGTAAATTTTTGAACGGGTAATTGTAGGAAATAGAGAGAACGTGGAAATGACTGAAATCCGAGTAAGGAGAGATCATTTTAAAATAAGAGGCTTTCTAAATCGCCGTTGAAATGCTTTTCGAGTTTTTAGCAGAAAGTTTCCGGAATAAATGAAAAAAATTTCATAATTTATACGCTCTTAAAATAAAGATCTTGTAATCCTTTTAGAATAAGAATTTAAAAAATGGTTACACGAGTCTACTGCCTTCTGTCATTTTAACATAATGTATAGATTGGGCCCTGTCACAAAATAGCGCCTAACAAAATAACGCGATACCACCGAAAGAACCGAAGTTGGGGGGACATCAGCCAGTGCATGACACATCACATCGGCTCCAGAAACTTCGATTTCCGGCCTTCAGTCTTCTCGGTGGTATAGAACAGCTCATCCAATCAAACCAGCGTGTTAACAAAATAGCGCCTTATCTAAACATCGCCAAACAAAACAGCGTGTAAAAATAGCGCCTGTCAAACAGCGTGTAAGAAAATACCAGCTGGTCAAAATAGCGCCTTATCAAAACAGCGTCAATCAAAATAGCGCTAATATAAATAGCGTGTACCAAAATAGCGCCTGACCCATTTTTCGAATCGCATTTTTTTTTAAATTTTCGGTGGAATAAAAGACAGAAAAAAGTTATTATATTAAACCTAACCCACTTTACCAGAAAAATTGTGCAAACCCTTGCTAACCTGGCCACTCTCTATTACTTGTAACATTGCTCAATATACATAGTGTGTCAAAATTCAGTATCAAGATTTTAAGCGCGTATTTTTCAGGTTAAAATAACAATTTTTTTTACAAACATCTGTATGTTACCAATAATATAAAAAGCATAATTTCCATTAAAAATTTTATTTAAATCTAATGAATTACAATAAATGATTTTACTTTTCTTTTGATAGCGGTCGTAGATGCAAAAAAATGACATGACAAAAAAGTTTCCACCAGGTTTATGGGGCAAAAAAGGACTTGACCCCTGAAAAAATAACTTCCTGTAGATTCTTACAATCACTCAATATACAGAATTATGCATATGTAAGCCATAAAATGTAATCTATATCTAATCTGTAGATCGGCAACGAAGCGTTTGCGGACACGTGTTTATAGGAAAAAAAAACTATTATTTTGACTTGAAAAATACGCCCTTCAAATCTTGATACTGAATTTTGAAACACCCCGCACACAACCTTATGGACCAAATAGTGCACACTTTTTTGGCCAAATTGTGCTCCAAATCATTAAATATCTTGGACAAAATAAATCGAACAGTTTTCATTTCACTAATATGTATGAAATAAAAAGTATCAACTGACAACACACAACGTTCCCGGAAGTTTCATTGGTTAGGAAGGTTCCCGCTCGAATTAGAACGTTCCAGGAAAGTTTTTAACTGACCTCCACGTTCCAGAGAAATGTTCCAGGAATGTTTCTAAATGAACCAACATGGAACTTTCCAGAAAAACGTCCCTCAAACGTACTAATCAGTTCCGAGGGTTCAAAGGAGGGGGGGGGGGGGTCGTGATATTTTTTAATAGGACATTGGTAGTATTTCATACAGGGTGACCAAAGATTTTTTGTCAATTTTTTTTTAGGATTATTAGGACAAAAACAAAAAAATTTTAGGACGGCTTCCTGCAAGGCAACCATGAATGTTTTAAAAAACTTCAAGTTAACATTGGGCCCATCCATACTTATATGAATTAGCAGTTTTGGATCCAGTCCATATTCTTTTATAAAATCAAAAGCGACTTCTTTAATATGTTCGGGACTGCAATGACCCATAAGTACAGATCCAATATAGACCGCTGGTATCATTACGTCATTTACAGAATCTCAAAACTGAATATATATATCCAACTGTTTTTTGACCTGTCAAATAATAAAGAGTAAACAATATAATTTGTAGAAAAGATTTGTGGCGTAGAGGGCAAAGGGTGAGGGAATAAATCGGAAAAAAGTTTTTTCTCGACCAGGATTTGAACCCGGAACCTCTAGAATACCAGTCTAATGCTCTACCAACTGAGCTACCGAGGAACCAATAAAGATGCATGGTGTTTGGTTTCCTAGAGGTCCCGGGTTCAAATCCTGGTCGAGGAAAAACTTTTTTCCGATTTATTCCCTCACCCTTTGCCCTCTACGCCACAAATCTTTTCTGTAAATTTATTAGGGCGCTAAATTTTCCCTTCATTTTGTAAATATGTTTGGCTGAAATTATTAGTTGGAAATTCGCCATCTGACACCTCCAATAAAACGCTATGTGTCGTGTATCGTAGATAAATAGAAATTTCGTACAACTAATAATCGTGAATGTGTATCTTCTTGTCTTTATAACATGTCTAGGTTTTTAAACCCGCAGTAGGCTTCAAAGATCTCTCCACTAATAACAAATGAATCGGACGAAAGGATTTCCGAATAGCCAGTTAAAACCCCGGTTCCTCCGTAGCTCAGTTGGTAGAGCATTAGACCCTTTGCCCTCTACGCCACAACACTTTTCTGTAAATTTATTAGGGCGCTAAATTTTCCCTTTATTTTGTAAATATAATTTGTTTTTGTATGACCCAGTGACATATTTCGTGCTATCTCACTATCTGGAAACATATTCTTAAATAAGTCGCTTCGGAACTGCGAAACGATTAATAATTAATAGAAAAATTTTCTTGGTTCCTATTCAAAAGTTTTGGTGCTTTTGGGACCTATCATGCCTTTCTACCTGCCTTACTCCACTCTCTCTCCAGTCAACTCTGCATATTTCACAATATGCAGAATATTCATCCTTTTAATTTTTTTTACCCAAGGAAAAGTATTTTCCCAAGACTGAATATATTTTGTTTGTCTACTTGGAATTTTGTCCTACAAAATACAAAGTATATAATCACTCTAAATACAACATATTTGCTTCTGCAGACAGTTTTAAAATCAATAAATGACAGAAATAAAATTATTTAAGGTGAGTGTTCACTTAAAAATGGATGCAATTGAGAAATAATAATAATAATAATAACACCATGCATCTTTGTTGGTTCTGGGTGTCATTCGGCCTGTAATCGGAACGGAGGTTAAAAAGGATAGAATAAACTCGAAAAAAAAATCAGAGAAAAAATTACTTTTTTATTTTAGTTAAAATTTAAGGACATTATAAAGAAATTTTAGGACAATAGGTTAATCTGAAAAAATTTTATGATTTTTGACTATTTTTACTTAAAATTTTAGGACGCAGTCAAGATTTTAGGACATTTGGTCACCCTTTCATATAAATAAAAAAGTCAAATTGCGTTGTGGTAAGAATTAATAACAGAATCATTAAGAATCCAAGGAACTTTTGCCAAAACGTTAGTATACATAAAAATTTCGATAGCCGCAATGGCCCAGTGGTTATGGTTTTGGCCTGGCAATGAAGAGGTTAAAGGTTCGAATCCCGTCACTGCCTCCACTTTTTTATTTTTTTTTCTTAGAATGTATTGTGATAAGCTGGTTTTTACAACACAAAAAATTAATTTTTATTTTATTTGAAGCCATATTTTAGAATTTAATTAACTAATGTTACAAGAAGACGTCCAGGAATGTTGAGAATGTTCTTGGAACAAACTTGTGTTGTTGGGTTAAGACAATGCTTTAGTAAAGATTGTTTATTTATTACTTATACCTACTTACGGTCGTAGTAGATGGCAACTTTTATAACAAGTGTCGAAAAAACATTTGATAGTTTATTCCAATCAAGAAAATATTATCTTGTGCACAGGAAAGCAAAAATTGTCTTAATTTAATAGTTATTTACCTAACAAGTTCGGAAAGTGATACTTTACCGCACGCTTCGCTTCGTTCGAGCACTGAGTGCGGTAAAACGCTACTTTCCGCACGCAAATGAGTGCGGTAAAGCGCACTTTACCGCAAGCGAGTAGGTAAAAAATATTAAATTAGGAAAATATTTCTTTATGTGTACTCGTGACTTAATCCCATTCAGATTATAAAAATTCCTACGCTGTACACGCGTGTTGAATGACATTTGACCTTTTCCACACTCTGACATTTTCCGTTTACCGCAATGCTTACAGCTACAGGCAATTTGAAATCCTAAGATTTTTAGAGTCGGATAAAAAAACGCCCGGGTCGGGTTGTTGGGACGCTAGCCAAGTTTAAAATGAAGCTAGACAAGCAGGCAAGTTAATAGTAGTTTTAACAAGTAATGGCTAAAATAGTGTTTTTTTTACAAGCGTTGGTTTAAATAACGAGCGCAGCGAGGTATTTAAAAACTCGAGTAAAAAGAAGCACAGTTTAGCCGCGAGTTATTAACAATATTTTTTTAATACCTTTATCAAAAAATCCAAAGAAAACAGGAAAATACTTTTTTTATACCTTCATCAAAAACATGATTTTAGTAACTATCTGCAAATAACTAAAGCATGGCTTTTGTGGTTACCCGGTACAAAAAAACTTTTTTTTTTATCACGGGTGCAAAAAAAGATTTTTGTCCGTTTTTTACCCAAAATTAAAGAGAAATGGCGGAAAATAGCAATATTGAAAAAATCTAATTATTCTTGAATAAAAATTAAGCCATTTTCGCCAGTATTTACGAAAACATCATTTAAATAATCGCCAAAATATCAATCTGTCAAAGATTAAAATGTCGCAACAGTGAACGTCACCGAGTAAAAAGGCACATCGCTATGGAAACCATAGTTATTTCATTTACCAGCCGCCTTGATTTATAGTGCAAAGATGGTATTTTGCGAAAATTGCTCTTCGTTCGAGATTTTTAAGAGTATTTTCCTGTTTTTCTCGGATTTTTTGATAAAGGTATTAAAAAAAATATTAAAAAAATATAGTATTCACTCGCTGCGCTCGTTATTTAAATCAACGCTTGTAAAAAAAGCACTATTTTAGCCGCTAGTTGTGAAAACTACTATTTTAAATCTCGAACGAAGAGCACTTCTCGCAATACACCATCTTTACACTATAAATCAAGGCGGCTGGTAAATGAAATAACAATGCGGTTTCCATAGCGATGTGCCTTTTTACTCGGCGACATTTTAATCTTTGACAGTTTAATACTTTGGCGATGTTTTTAAATGAATTTTTCGTAAATACTTGATGAAAACTGGCGGAAATGACTTAATTTTTGGGTAAAAACCCGACAGAAATCTGTTTTTGCGCCTGTGATAAAAAAAAAGTGTTTTTTGTATCGGTAACCAAAAAAGCCCATGCTATAGTTATCTGCAGACAGTTACTAAAATCATGTTTTTGATGAAGGTATAAAAAAAATTATGAAAACTAAAAGAACAGGGTGTTTATTTAAAAATATTCCTTTAATACAGGGTGTCCCATTTTCGATTGGATTCCATGGGAAACTGTTCTTATTGAAGATAGAGACATGCGGTTTACTGTCTTACTTTTCTGAGCTCTAAAAAATGGTATTAACAGATTTATTCAGTCTCTTGTAGTTTTTGAGTCACAGGGGAAAGTTGAAAAATGGTCGGAATTATCAATTGGCGATATCTCCCTTAATTTAAGAGATAATGGAGGTCTGTAGAAATATGTCTGTGGCAACCTTTTTAGAAAAACACAATGGACTCGAAATTTTATTCCGACGTTTCGTTTCGTAGATGCCATCATCAGGACCAAAAAGTTAAATGCGGACCAAAATGTTTTACTTCGTATTTTAGTTTCTTTTTAAGTTTGTTTGAATATAAAATATCATTTTTTTAATTTTGAAGTTTCGATGCATTTTTTTTCTGGTACGGCCCTGTCCCATTTTAATTTATTTTTTCTAGACCATTTGTATTTTACTACTATATAGTAGACCTAATAAACCATAAAACCAAGATATTGTTTTTTGCTATAACTTTACCAATTTCAATAAAAAAACTGTATTGATAAGACAAATAAACCTTTAGGAAAAAAACATTCGCTTTGCCGCCATATTTAAATCTAAGATGGCGGAGAAAATCAAATGCCTGCTTTTTTTAAACCCCTTTTGTTGGCTTTTTTTTCTAAATACTTTGTTTTGTATGTCGAAAGTAACAAAGCGAATGTTTTTTTTTCAAAAAGCTTATCAATTTAGCAAATATTTTCTGATAAACAACGAGTTTGACGAAATCCGGTTTTGATAACTAATGGTTTGACAAATTCCGGGTTTTATTAAAAATGGGTTTTACAAATTACGAATAAAAACGGGTCTGTTAAATTTCGAATTTGTTATTGAATGGTTTCGATGAAATAAGGTTCAAATAAAAAATTGGTTTGGCGAATTGCAGGTTTTATAGTGAATGATTTTATGATTTCTTTTATTTAACAGGTTTGATTTTGCACATTCTGATAAACCGTGGGCATATATAGTCACCGTCACAATTATTTATGGCCGTCTATTTTAATAACCATGCATTTTTTCAATGGTTTCTTAGTTGTGAAGGCGACGTTTTCTGGCCGGTTTGTTGTAGATGCGGGGACGTTTTTTTATCTTAACTTAATTTTTCCCCGAGCTTAAGAGCAGGGCTGCGGGCAGAAAAACATGTGGGTCCTTTATTTAGCATTGCCTTTGATGAATCTTTAGCAGTTAGATAACCAAAGAATATTTACTTTAATGATACACACCTCATTTCTACTAGTGAGTCCTCAAATTGCTTGCTAATTGCCTCCACTCCTG
This sequence comes from Oxystoma pomonae, assembly GCA_963921995.1. NCBI lineage: Eukaryota > Metazoa > Arthropoda > Insecta > Coleoptera > Brentidae > Oxystoma > Oxystoma pomonae. The sequence goes on from OY998170.1 coordinate 24,936,381, forward strand.
CATTTCTAAAACAATAACTATATTCTATTTTTGGCTTGCTTGTACAAGCAACAAGCTATTATATAGCTATAAAAACTTGTACTATACGGCAATTAATTACAAAACATGGGGAAATGCCCGAGAAATCGGATATTCTCCATTACTTATTTCCAGGGTATAAACATGAAAAATTGTGTTATAACGACGCATAAAGGGGCTAGATAAAGGTCCAAAATAAAAAATTGATTTTGTTACGTCTGAATTCTTAAATAGTGTATAGTGTATACTATATTCATTCCAAATTCTCCGGAACAATTTCAATATGGCGCGGCGGATGACATTTTTTCACAGAAACTAAATGGAACTGTCATTGTCAGTGTCAAAAACTGGTCAGATTGAATTTGGAATGAAGTGTACATTTAAAGAATTGATTTATTAGTAAGTTTGAACCGACCACAAAAGTACTTCTAGCTGAGAAATCAAAAGCAAAACGGTATCAAAAGTTGCATTTTTAAAGACTGGTCTGGGAGAAAAAACCTTGTAACTATCTTTTTTACTTTTAATCTCTCCTTTTACTTTTTATCCCTTTCTAAAATTCCATGTCCATGTTCATGTGTCCAAATCAAATGCCCCTTAGTGAAACGCTGTGTTCTTACAGACATCAATTATTAAGGTTATCAAAAAGAGAACTGGGTGTGGATCACTGGCGACGTGTTAGGAAGGGGGTGAGGGAGGAGGGAAGGAGGGAAGGGGGGGGTAATAAACCCCCCTTAGGATTTGTCATTAGCCCACCTGCTTTTAAAAGAATTAAATACCGTTAATAATTTACGATTTTAATTTAATTTAAAAAAATTATTTCTTAGCAGCATTCAAAACGTGTCAAAAATGCATTTTAACTAAAATTTTTGCATGCGGCGCACCTGCAGCAATGAAAAATCAAAAACTTCCTGCCTCAATTGCAAATATGTTTGCTATAACATCGTTAATATTTACGATTGTGGCTTAATTTTAAACAATTTTTTAACAGTAGCATTTAAAACGTGTCAGAAATGGCATTTTTAGTTCAATTCAATTTAATCTTTATTTGTGCTAATATGCCATAAGCATTTGCACAGGTCATAAAAACGTAGGTGGTAACTAAAAATGCAAAAACTTTAAAAAAATAATAAAATCACAACAGGCTATGCTAATAGACACTAAAATTTGGCACGCTGTTTTGAATTCCTTGTTGTTAGAGTATCTTGGATGCGTTTGTGAAAGCGTCCTTAAAAAAAGAGTTAAAGTTGCGCTTACAACGTACGACGTAACCAAACCAATTCTTGTTCAGTGCTTGAGGCACAGTTTTACTTCATGCCGCTCACTTCTTTTTCCTTCCTTGTCGAAAAAAGTGAGAGGGCAATGGATTGAAAAATAGAAAAAATGAAACTGTGGATCAGGCATTTATGAAAACCCACAGATAACAAAATGGTTAGGATACGCTAGCTGCGTACGAATACTGCAGGGGGCTGGTTCTTGAATTTCGTAGGAAAGATCGCACGGGAAAGGTCCTCTCCCTGGGGCTTAATTCTTGAATTTCAATAAAAGGAACGATCCCTCAAGAGAAAAGATCAATCCCGGGGAATGATCTCATCCCTCAAAAAAACATGATTTTTCTTGGAACCTCTTCTTAATTTTAGATCTAAAAAGCTGGATATTTGTGAGTGATTCAAAGTTGGAAATCAAAGTGTATGATGGTGTTTAATGATGTATGGGGAGGGTGACCAGTGGAACCACTGACGAGCTCACGCTGGTTACTCAGAGCGAAACATCGTTTAATCATTTCCCTTTTCGCTTTGGTTCTTTGTGTGTTCCTTGTGCGTTATTTCCACCCAAGATCTTTTGATATTTTGTTTTTAGATTCTTTTCGGTTGATGCAACTGATTTGGAGGTTTTTAACTTCTTTTTTATTTTTAATTGCTTTAGGAGGACAAATCCGTATCTGGTAACTTGGATATGATGGTTTTTAATGATGTATTGGGATGGTGACCAGTGGAACCACTGATGAGCTCACGCTGGTTATCCAGAGCGAAACATCGTTTGGTTCTTTGTGTGTTCCTTGTGGGATGCTCATCCAGGTTTGAATTTTCGTTATTTCCACCAAAGATCTTTTGATCTTATGTTTTTTTTTAACAATTTGGGACTTACCAAGTTTGGAATACTCTCTAGTATCGCGTAAAAGTGCGCCTTACGTAATAATTATCCCAAGAAACGACTTCTAATTTGTAATAACTCCTAATTCTTTACCACAATGGGACAATATCAAATTCCCGTCCCTCCAAGGTTCCGTCTCATTCGTGAATTTGTAGTAGCCCCGACTTTTATTCGTAACTTATTTGCCTCGATAAATTTAAGCCTCATTGAAGTAGCTGACGTTGAACGCCACAACTAGGAAATTTCTTTAAATTTCACAACAAAGTTTGCTACATTATAATTGCATAATAATGAGGCAGTGTGGAGGAAATAACTTTTTATGACCACTTCTAAGTCGCAACTCTTTTTAAAGTAACATTTTCTGCTATTGGGGAATCATACTCGGTCGGCCATGTTTTTTCATGGGACAGAAAATCTGCCTTCTTTTATTTTCGTTTTTTGAGCCTTGATATTAAAAAAATAAATTATTTTATGCCCAAATTAAATTATGATCAGCAAACGTCGATATCCAACACATTTTGAGAGGCCCAGCTGCCGGTTGTGAAAACATAATCCCAAAAACCCCAACGAAAACATTTCATCAGCTACAAGAAAACAGCAGAATTGCGAGGGCGCGTAACCTGTCAAACTTTACACTTTTTGATCGCATATATAATGCATACTAGCCATAACCAAACTATTAAATATGACGACGTTGTTTGTTTTGTTAAGGCGGGTTTACCCAACTTTTCATATTGATAATTCAAAACTTTAATTCATAGTGTATAAGCACAATTTTAGTGTTAATACATAATTTAACAGCACATGTTTATCCAAGAGTTTATAAGCATAGTGCATTAGGATAAATTTTGAAAATTGACATACCAAATTGACAAAAAAGAAGAACAAAAAAAATGTTTTTCTTTACCCAACCTCAACAGGTTAGGTATTCTTCCTTCTTGCTAAATTTCTGTTTTCTAATATCAGCTAAAATCAATCACTCTCATTTTGAAATCAACCAACCAAAATGTTTTCTTTGCTTTTTTGATATTGATAGTGCATAAAGTTAAAATTAACCAACTTTTAAATTATGCACTGTGCTTATGAATTGTGAATTATAACTATTAAAACTTGGGTAAACACTTCTATTAAGAATAATGTATTTAACATTATGACTATGAATAAAATTGTGCTTAGGTTATAAATTATCAATATAAAAAGTTGGATAAACTCCCCTTTAATCACTTTTGTCATGCATGAATTTACACTACCAAAAATAGTGTGACCATTTATATTCTTTTTGAGAGTACAGAACTCTTTTTCAAAGGTTTGTACTCTATACTCTATTACATTAGAACTGGTACTCTTTTTAGTATGGGGGACTATTAAAATATCGTATAAAATTTTTACTTTTCTTAATGTTATCAAAAATGAGTTACTGAGGTTCCAAAACACCTTAATCGACGAAAAAAAGAAGTTGTCTATCGGTCTGTTGCCTGTCTATATACACGATAACTCAAGAACGCCTTAATCGATTTTAACGAAATTTGGTACAAAAATCATCTATCGACTGATCATGAACTGATTAACTTTTGGGTACGGTGGTGGGGGGTTGAAGGGGGAAAAGGGGGATAAAATATTTTAAAAAATTGTAACTTTGGAACAGAATCAAGTAGTGATATACGGTTTTCAGATTTAAGTTTCTATGAAAATGCTTTAGTTCCCGAGTTATTTGGAAAAAAAAATTATATTTTTTTTTTCAGACTTTGGTTGTCGTAAATATTAACCAAAAATTTTGTTATAAGGTTCAAATCTTTCAAAGCTACAGTTTTCGAGATATTTTCATTTCCTTTCAACATAAAATGATTCATATTATGGTGGACTATCCGTGCTTTCCAGCACCATTTTTTTTTCATATGACAACAAGAAGTTTTTTTCTTATTATTTCTATGATTTAAGACAACCCACCTAATGTCGAGGCATATCAAATCCTAAAAATAACATTAAAAAATATCAAAAATCTTAACGTCCTTCCTGCATAAATTGCAAAAATTTTCGGCTGCGGCGCTATCAATTCACTGTTATTTGCGAGTTTTCCTTAATTTTGTACATTTTTTATCAGCGAGAATTAAAATGGCATTTTTACGCAGTTTTCTTAAAATTTTTGACTACGAGATTTCAGCAACAAATCTAAAACAAAAACTAAAAACTGGAATGGTTTGGCTGGTTACCTAACCCAATTGCTATTAAATAATTACCAAAAAACGTTGAAAGGACCAAAATTTGTATAGAATTTTCTGTTTAAACTGCAAAATATTTTTCTTTCGGCGCTATAACATCATTAATTGGTTGTTCCAATTTTAGTCTAGTTTCTAGGTTGAAAGAATTTTTGTCAACATTTAAAAATTTTCGCCTGCGGCACATTTAAGACAATATTTTGTAAAAACTATACCTGCCGAAGCATCCACCCCTTTACTAAAATATAACCAGCATCCTTTTTCGTACGCACGTATACAACCCAATACCCACTAAACTGCTCCCAAACTCTCTTTAAAAAAAAGCGCGACCGCTCTAGTTAATTATAAAGTATTATTTTAAAAATTAACCGTCGTTTTTGGATTTTAGCATACCTATGTACTCTTTTTGCTCTAAAAAATTATGGTCGCACTACCAAAAAGAACCGAATAGAAATTTTGGACACAGCAGTGTGGTATTTGGTGCATAACTTTGAGGTTAAGGCAACGTAATAATAACCAGAAAATCACTACGTCACGGTATGGTATACAGACACGTAACGGGGGCAAGTTGCGGTTACTTTCAGGAAATTTTATGTTGTGTGGGTTACGTCGTGACAACTTTTTAAGCTTTAAAAAATTGTATAGTATTTTAAAAAAAAGTAGGCAATTGATTTTCTCCGCCATCTTGAATTTAAATATGGCGGCAAAGCGAATGATTTTTTTCAAAAGGCTCATTTGTCGTATCAATACAGTTTTTTTTATTGAAATTGGTAAAAATATAGCAAAAAATAATTTGTCCGGTTTTTTTCGGTTCATCCGGTATGTTCATAATGGTTGTCCAGGTCTACTATACAGGGTGTTCCAAATTCGATGCTCACCATGGAGATCTCCTAAACGGTAGGAAATACGAAAAGGTTTAAATTAGGGCAAAGTTGCGCAATGCTTTGCTCAAAACCGAAATCTTTATTTTTAGTTTTAACCTAATGAGAGGACTGTTTTCGAGATTTGACATTTCAGTGTGACAAGAGCACTGTCAAGTTCATTTTTTCTTATGAACACATGCTTTTTTTCTCCTGCCGTTTGGTTCATAAAGGATGACAGATATTTTACAACCTTATTTTGACAAGTACCTGACGTTTTCAGTTATTTGACCATCATCAGCCCAAATTCAAAGATTAAAAAACAAAGAAAAAAAAGTATTTTTAAAATATTAGCTAAAGTTATTTGTTATTTCCAAAATATCTTGAGTAAGTTTAAAGCAAAAATTAAATTTGGGCTGATGATGGTCAATAAACCCAAAACGTCAGGTGCCCCTTCAAAATAAGCTTGCAAAATGTTATCTGTCATCCTTTATGAACCAAACGCCAGAAGAAAAAAAGGATGTGTCCATAAGAGAAAATGAACTTGACAGTTCTTCTGTCACACTGAAATGTCAAATCTCAAAAACGGACCTCTCACCAGGTAGATCCTAAAAAAGTGCCTGTAGAAAGTTTTAAGCGTTTTTTGTCAGCTTTAAGAATAAGGGCTCAGAAAAATAAAACTAAAAATGAAGATTTCGGTTTTTTCCGCCTGTCTCCGGAACTATCCGTAATTTGTAAACTTTTTTTTTTAGTTTTGAGCAAAGCATCAAATTGCGCACCTTTTCGTATCTCCTACCGTTTAGGAGATTCCCATGGTGAGCATTGAATTTGAAACACCCTGTATAGTAGTTAAATATAAACGGCCTCAAAAAAAATAAATAAAATGGGACGAGGCCGTACCAGAAAAAAAAAGCACTGAAGATGATTTTTTTCGGGATCGAAACTTCAAAATAAAAAAGTGATATTTTATTATTAAAGAAACTTAAAAATAAACTAAAATATGAAGTAAAACATTTTGGTCCGTATTTAAAAATTCGGATTAAACTTTCGAAAAAAACGTTGTGTTTTTCTAAAAAGATTGCCACATACATGTTTTTACAGAACTCAATCATCTCTTAAATTAAGGGAGATATCATAAATTTGTAATTCCGATCATTTTTCAACTTTCCCCTGTAGCTCAAAAACTACAAGGGATAGAAATAAATCTGTTAATACCATTTTTTAAAACTCAAAAAAGTAAAACAGTAATGCAAAAACCGCATGTCTCTATCTTCAATGCCAACGGAGTTTCCATTGAATCCCATCGAAAATGGGACACCCTGTACACCTATTAAATGCCAGTTTAAAAAGAAAACAAATAAAAAAACAAGTTAACAATAGATTTTTCGGGAAAACCAGTGTTGAGTATTTCTTTAGGATGGAAGCAATGCTCTACAGCGTTTTTAGAGGTTTCCTAAAATTCAGTGGCGGTCCCAGGGGGGGACAGGGGGCGCGATCGCCCCCCCCCCCTTTGCTTCAGAAAAAAGTAGACAACAAAGATGCTGGTGGTAACCCTGAAGTCTTTGGAGAAAAAACGAGAAATTGTAGAAAGTTCCTTTAAAGACGTTCTAGAATCCCTCCACAGTATTTTGGGACAGTTGGACCTTGAATTCGTCACAACAGGAATAAACAAACGCATGACGTACTTACCGCGAAAACCATTGGAAATACAGAACAGTATTATAGAGTTTCTATTTATAAACAAGTTTTAGACAAAATCATTTAGGACATAAAAAAGTATTTTTGAACTGAACATATTCATATAAAGTTACATACAACGTGAACCCAAAATTAAGGCAAAATTAACTAAAGTCAAACAATATTGGTCAGAAGTAGGCAAAAGCTTAAGACAAAACATACCTGATAACGTTTTCGAGGCAATGAACGTAGACAAAAGCTTAAATCAAAACATACCTGATAACGCTTTCGAGGCAACGAACAAGTGTGGCGATATTTTTCCGTTGATAAGAAAATTCTTGGATGTTTGCCAGTAAGTAATGCTTCGTCAGTAAGAAGCTTCTCATGTCTCAAATGATTGAAAACATAAGTACTTAAAAACACTATGACGGAAATTCGTCCGGGCTTAGCGTTGCTGCATATCTTTTAGATCTCAAAAAAAGTATTTAGCTATTAGGTTTTGTTTGTCGTTTGTTTGTTATCTGTTTTATAACTGAAAAAATTATACGTAGTTACTCAAGCGTGGATTTCAGGGGGATAGGGTTAGTTAACCCCCCCTACTCTGGCTTAAAATTTTTTATGAAAACTTTTAGAAAATGAAAAGTAGGGCATAAATTGCGGCGCTTTGATATTTAATATTCTAAAGAATTTTAATTTAATTTTCTCAAAAATATTCGGCGCATTTGAACATTTTTAAAATAAAAAATTACGAAATAAACGACTTAAAATCTGAGTACCTCCCCCCTAGATTTGAGGCCAAATCCGTGCTTGTAGTTACTAAGTTTGGTTTTTGATATTCTCCTCATAAAAGCTATGCTTTTATTCTAGATTTTTTGTCGTATCGAAACCGCCCCCCCCCCTTTTCAAATGGCTGGAACCGCCACTGCTAAAATCGCTTTAAAATAAAATCGATTTAGTGCTTAAAGCAGTTTTAGTGGTGTTTCTACGACAAAATTTTCAAACAGTCCTTATATCAAAGCGCTTTAAGAGGCCCGTATAAACAAAGTAACAGTTGCAGGTGTGTCAAAACATTATAAGAAAGTAGAACTATGAAATAACAATCAATATATAGAAATTATTGAACTACATAAAGAAGCCAAACGTGCCGCACCTTAGATTTGCTGGTCTAGTGTTACAAATTTCAGGTTTTAACACAAAAATAATAACATTTTGTAAATATACCATAATAACTATTCAGGGTGTATTTGAAAGTTTGAGACAATGATGTGTTTTAAATTAACTCTGTGTTTCGGACTTCCATTGTCTATATTTTATTTATACACGACGTTTCGATCAGTACAATCTCTGATCGAAACGTCGTGTATAAATAAAATATAGACAATGGAAGTCCGAAACACAGAGTTAATTTCAACTATTCAGGGTGTCAGCAAAAATTAATTAACAAACTCCCGGTTTTTTCCCGGTCTTTTTTTACTATTTCCTAGTCCTTTAAGACTTTTTCCCAGCATTATTTTATTTTATTTAATATGCAGTTGATGCAAGGGCCGACCTAGCCTTAAATCTAGGGGGAGGGGGATAATTCGATAAAAATAAAAAACCAGGAACCCTCGCAACTTTTTTTTTTAAGGGGAATGATTGAGTATGAATGTAGGAAAGAAAAGATCAAAAGATCTTGGGAGGAAAGAACGAAATTTCAAAATTGGACGAGTGTCCCACAAGGAACACACAAAAGTCCAAAGCGAAAAGGGAAACAATTAAACGATGTTTCGCCCGGGGTGACTAGCGTGGGCTCGTCAGTGGATTCACTAGTCACCCTCAATCCAGACATCATTTAACACCATCGCACACTCTGACTTCCAACTCTGAAACACTCACAAATAGGCATCGTTCCGCGTGGTACTTATTATAAGTCGCCTGATACGGGTTCGTCCTGGCGTGTTAATTTTTCCAATAGGAATATGCTCCTAAGACAATTAAAACAAGAAGTTAAAACTTCCAAATCAGTTACATCAACCGAAAAGAATCTAAAAAAGAAAAGATCAAAAGATCTTGGGAGGAAAGAACGAAATTTCAAAATCGGCCGAGTGTCCCACAAGAAACACACAAAAGTCCAAAGCGAAAAGGGAAACAATTAAACGATGTGAATCCACTGACAATTAAACGATGTGAATCCACTGACGAGCCCACGCTAGTCACCCCGGGCGAAACATCGTTTAATTGTTTCCCTTTTCGCTTTGGACTTTTGTGAAATTTCTTTCTTTCCTCCCAAGATCTTTTGATCTTTTCTTTTTTAGATTCTTTTCGGTTGATGTAACTGATTTGGAAGTTTTAATGAATGTAGGTGTTGGGTTGAGTTAGTGTGTATGAAAAAAAATAATCTATAAATTCTCAAAAATCATGTCTTAAATGCGCCGCAAGCAAAAATTTGGAGTTGATAATGGTAAAAATGCGATTTTCTACCTTTTTTAAATGTTCCTAACAAAAATTGCGTAAAATGAATTTATAAAATTAAGAAGTTATAGCGCGTTATAATTTTTTGGCACCAAATTCTTTAAAATGTTGTTTTTGTTTTATAAAATATTCAAAGAAAGTGGATAGCTGCCAAGGGGGGCTTTTTTCTTTTTTTTTCAAGGATATCAAGGGGAAATCTTGCATAAGACGCCCGAACTACTTTCCTGCCAGTCATTTCTCCTCTACCAGGAGAGCGTTAGTTGCGCATTCGACGGGACTGTTCTTAATAGTTTACAATTTTTGGACGAACCCGAACGCATTTTCGTAAAATTGCCATAATAATAGAGTGAAGAAGAAGAAGAAGCACGTGATGTGATCCAGAGTGTCTTAATTGTGTCTTTTATTTTTAGCATAAAATAAATATTTTACCGAAAATTTTCCATGATTTGGTTCTCATCATAGAGTTCCACAGTTTCTTCTACAAAATTCATAGCTTTTGTGTTTCTACAAAATTGCATTTTAAAATGTGCCAATGGCTGATGACGAGGTAGAATCTTACCTTAATTCTTCCAAAGTGAAATTCTGCAGTTTTTGAAAGAACGGAAATTTAACAGTGAAAAAGCTGAATTTTTGGGTTAGGCAGGGATTCCTCTTCTTTAGGTCACACCACAGAGTATCGAACAGGGTGATCCGTGGTCACACCATACAAAACCTTCGACAAAACCTTTATAAAAATACACGCCGATAATAAAATAATACAAGATTACAAATTACAAATTATTTTTTCGGACAAACTCTACATGCGTAAATGAATTTGCGCATACGTCAGAAAATAGTCCTAAACAGTTCCATTTAATTCCGCCCGGCTTCACGGGCGGAATTCATTGAACCGGTCCTGGACAAATTTTCGGTAGTAACCCAAACACAAATCTTTTCAGTTCAGAACAGTTGTGGTCGAACCAGAACGCGTTTTTTTAAGCGCGCTTGCTCCGTACTGTTTAGAACAGGAAATTTCGACGAATTCGAACAAACCATTTGAAGAACAAATAAAATATTGTAAAAATCGGGGTTGGCCATGGGCAAGGCAAAATGCGCAGTCTGCTCGCGTCTAGAGGATGTTTTAGCTCTGCGTTTTTTCCAGGCTAACTTGATTGGGAGAGTTATAATCGCTACGACTTTTTTTTTGCACCATTGTACAATTTCTCTGATTAAGACTTTAGCCGTGATTACATAATATTTTTCTTATGCACCAAGCGTTTTTTCTCCTAATCGGCAATTAACTTTAATCGCCCGATGGCCTAGAATTAAGCACCAGATAACCGCGGCTAGTTAATTAGTGAGGTTATGTTTGGTTATTTGTTTACAAATATTTGTCAAAAAAACTGAAATCATATTATATATATAAAGAGATTTCTATAAGGATCACCTCTTCCGCCACTTAAACCAGCCCGTCTGGTTAACTTTGTAGTTTGCCAATGTCGGACCGTGTCAAGCAACCACCGATGGACCTGAACGGACCTTCCGTTGGCCCGCCTCAAGCTGCATGCTCATATCGGCCTTAAACAGTTGACGCTTTGCGCATGTCACGCAGATTAATGTGACTTAAATTTTACCTTATTAATAAATAATTGTGACATCTATGTGAACTTAAATTTACATAACAAGGAAAACCTGTTATGTAAAATATACGTAGTTTTTACTTAACTCTTACGTAACAAGGATGTAATATTTATGTAGAAGGTATATCATTTTATTTACATCACATTTATGTAAAAATTAAGTGGGCTTTGCGCATGGCATTATGCAGAGTTGTCGCACCTTAATGTGACTTAAATTTTACCTTATTGTGACTTCTGACTGACCTTAAATTTACATAAAAAGGTAAATCTGTTATGTAAATTTTACGTAATATTTACTGGGTAATTTAAGTGCAAAATCCTTCGGTGCATAGTACTGACTATTCAGCCGTGATTAACTAACTACGAAAATACGTGAAATACAGGCATAAGACTTTGATGATCAACCACAGCCTGAGAACAGGAGAATAAAATGTGGGTCGTTTATAAGCATTAGGTGGCCTATCTTATTTCGTCATCCCATATACAAACTTCATGAATTCAGTTAATAAACCGCCTCTGCATCATGTTTATAGGTATAATACTGGTCAGTCACTAATGACTAATTAAGGAAAGTTAAATCATCAATTGAACCTATTGTAGACGAGCAGTAGGAATTCGAGAACACTCGTTAATTGACACAGATGGCAGAAAACTAATGGTTTTACCTGCGTAGAATTTTAATGAGAAAAATCACTGCAAAATGTGGAGCATCAACAATTAAATTTTTTATAAACGATTAAGAAAAACCTTTGATTATACAGGGTTCCTAAGCAAATCCTTAGGGGGCCAAGCAGCCGTGTATAAGACGCAGACAAACGGAAAAGCACATTAGGCAGAAAAGGATGGGCATGGGGCGATGTTGTCACTACATCTTACACGTAGTAAATCCATTCCAGGTTGTTGTTTTCTAGTGTTTTCCATTTTCACCTTTAGGACTGGAATAAAAATTGTTTTTTCTCGACTTTAATACCAAACTGATGAAAGATATCGTAAATATTTTTCGGCTTTTTATTTTGTAACCATTGTCCTTATGCACTGTTTACAGGCTGGGGACTGAGATACATGCAAATGCCTAACCTAAAGCGTTCATACACGGCCGGAGAAATCGACTGAGATATTTCCGTAGAAACTTTATCAAGCAAATAGGACGGGTTGACGCCTTCGAACGTCCAACCCGGGTTTTGCATTTTGATTCGAAATCAAAAAGGAGGAACAGTCAGATGTGGGGCCGTGCAGAAATTACGTAACGGTGATTTTACCAATTTTTGACCCCCTCCCTATGTAATGTTTTGTAACGGTTTGGCACGCCACTCCCCTAATATTACGTAACGATTTCAAGACCACTACCCCCCCCCAAAAAAAAAAAAACTTTTCACTTATTTTCATTCCAAATTTTCTTAGTTTCACACAAATGCAAACGCTGTCGAAAACCCCCCTCCCCCCTTCGTAACGTTTTGTAACCCCCCTCCCCCTACGACCATTACGTAATTTGTGCACGGCCCCTGTAGTCCCAGTGGAGGAGGGCGAGAAAATTGATATTTTTTTCTTAAAAATTATACTCTTTAGACCTATTTCTTTGCGTTCCCGAAATTACGTAATTTTTGAAAAAAAATTGTAAGCGGCGCCATTTTTATTTCGTGCTTTGTTTTTCTAACATTTTTGCGTTCGGCTAATTTAATTGAAAAATTTTTGCCTGCGGCGCCCTTTATCTTCTCACTCGAAACCAAGATCCCCGTTTTAGAAAAACTGATCCCGTCTCTGTTTCTAAATTTTTTCGAATAAAAGTAGAGTATGACCATGGGGGAAATAATTTTTTTTCTATATTATGACGAAAATTTCGAGAAAGTTGAAGAAAAAAATAAAAAAAGTGGCAGAGCTCAAGTTTTTCGTAAAAAAAACGTTTTTTGTAAAGAAACAGAGCAAAATAAATTTTTTCACCCCTTTTTGGGTGTTACAAATATTGGCAGCCCCTTATTTTTCGCTTTTACCCTCCCGCTAGTTTTGAAGAATTGGTTCGCTACATGTTTCGAGATCATGTCATAAAACACCTCGAAAATATCAAATGTAGTGTAGGACCAGCTTTATTTAAAATCAATAATATCGCAAGCAAAAAGCTCTGCAGGAAAAACAGCGCCGTTTATTGATTTCTTTGGCTGCTATTGCTAGCTGCATGGTTTGGCCGTTTCCGGATAGATGTTACTAGTAGAACAGAATGGAAAGAAATTTAATTAAAAGCGAAGATATTTCTTTCTAATGTTAACAACCTCACGAGTTTATCGCTCAGTATCGTAAATAATGGACCCTGCCGCCTCCTTTAAGCAAGAAAAAGCTGTGGTTTGGACCTGAAAACATCTAATTTTTTCCTCGATCATCTCATGGTGTGGCCGCCATCTAGCGGAATTTGCAGACATCTTGTCAACGGTTATTATTTCAACTATGATTTATGCTCACAATGAAACTGGCACCATTGCGCAATATACCTGTTTCTTTTGTGCGCGCAGAACTTTCTATGCCATTTCTGTTTGATTTATTGAAATCCTATCCCTAAGGAAAATCTTAGGAACCCTGTATAATTGCTATAAGAGAACGCCTAGGGTTCATCAAACCAGGAATTTATCAGACCGTATTTAACAAACAAATTTATCGGAAGAACGATTCACCATAATTTTATAACCCACTCATAGCCAATACAATAGTACTGTAAAATGGCAAAACTGACTACACAGTCACAGTTTTCAGGGCTAATAGGGGATCATGCCCAAAACCCAAAACCACATTTTTCCAACAAAATTTCCCTCTAGGTTCGCCGCCATCTTGGATTTTGTGTTGGACTTAATATTTCGGTTAATATTTGTCCTATTTTAAAACGGTTTTTTTTGTTGGCTAAACAAAATTACTTTTTTTAACTTTTATTCGAACAATCTTTTTGCATGTGTCATCAAAAAAAAGTTATGCCTAAAAGACTACCGAAAATGGTGACATGTGATTACTTCCTAGCCAATATTTTTCTTTGTGTACACTTACACAAAATTCTTTATATTTTTTTTTTAAATACTTTTTCTTTTACAAATTCTTGAGGTAAGATTAAACTCCCTTATTGTGTCAAGTTGGTCACGACGAACGCCTATGGTTTGTCAAACCAGGAATTTATCACACCGTATTTAATAAAGTTTTTTATCGTAAGAACGATTCACCATAAAAACTGCAATTTGTTAAACAAATTTTTTATCCGAACCTCATTTCTTCAAACCCATTCAATAACAAATTCGAAATTTTCGAACTATTGTTCATCAAAGTCATTCAATATCAAACTCGTAATTTGTAAAACCCATTTTAAGTCAAAACCGGAATTTGTCAAACCATTATTTTTCAAAACCAGGATTGGTAAGACCCGTAGTTTATCAGAAATTTGTTCTTAACAGGAATACAAGTGACATCTATACACAATCTATTGAACATTGAACGCTACTTGTACAAGTATGCGCGCGTAACAGCGACATCTGCATGTACGTCTCCCGTTCATGTATTGTTGGCGAATGCGCAATCAATTTAGCAGAAATTTCTGATAAACAACGATTCTTACGAATTCCGGTTTTGAAAAATAACACAGGCCAACGTTTTTGAACTTTTGAAAAGTTACAGAAAGAAAATCCACTGTTTCTAACTAATTTAGGGTTGCTGAATGCAAATATGATAATCGTTTTCCTCCATTAGCTCGTATTTTTGTGTAACGCATAGTTGCCAATTTTACCATTATTTACTGGGCGCATAAACTATTATCATGTTTACCAGCCAAATAAATGACGTAAGTGAGGATGAATACGGAATTAATTTGATAAATACACCAGTAGAACTAGAATACATTTTTTTTAGAATACATTTATTGACGATTATTATTTGTTAAATAAAATCAATTACAAACTATTTATAGAATGTGTGCAATATGTACTTCAATAAAAATGCAAAAAAGACCATCAGTTTTACTTCTTTCTTTTATGGAACGACGGATCTTCTCTTTTCACTGACCAGCAGTAGTCTCCCATCATTGCAGAGTCCCAACGTCCTTGATATCGAGTTTCCATCGTTCTTATATCCTTATGAAATCGCTCTCCCATTTCATCGCTAACATCTCCAAGATTTTCCGGAAAGAAGTCGAGATGTGAGTGAAGAAAGTGGATTTTCAAGGACATGCGACATCCCAAAGCTTTATATGAGACCACAAGTTGCTGCACCAGTCCTTCGTTATTTTCGTCTTTATTTTTGCCCAAAAAACCTTTCGTAACATTGACAAAGGCACGCCATGCATCTAACTCCTTAAACAATTCATCACGCATCAATTTACGAATATCAGTTCATATCACTTAATTTTGAAAAGAACTCTTTAAGGTAACTAAATCCTGCGCCCTTTTTGTTCATAGCTTTGACAAAATTCTTCATGGGGCCCAACGTAACATGAAAAGGGGGCAGCAGGATCTTGGCTGGATCTACCAGAGGCTCATACTTGACATTGTTAGTACCGGGCCTAAATGACTCTCTAGGGGGCCACTCTTTTTGTAAGTAATGTTTAGTTGTAGTTCTTGAGTCCCAAAGACACAAAAAACAACAGTATTTTGTAAATCCACCTTGCATACCAAGTAATATTGCAATATCTTTCAGATCTCCACAAATTTGCCAGCTATGTTCTTTGTAGTTAATATGATTTAGAATTATGGCGAGATCTTCATACGTTTCTTTCATCGAAATAGAGTGTGCCACAGGAATAGACGGCCTTATGTTACCATTATGCAGTAAAACTGCTTTGAGACTGTACTTTGATGAATCTATGAAAAGACGCCATTCGAATGAATTGTTTTGAATTTGTAACTTGTACGCAAAATGAACCTTCCATTTTGTAATATTCTGAAAAAGGTTAATTTCTTTTTCTGTATTGAGTGTAAGTAGTTCCCAGAGCCAGCAAATCCCACTGTTTCAGTTTGGCACCTAAAAGTTGAGCTTTCTCTTTTGAAAGTTGCAAGTCTAACTAAATCATTTAATTCATTTTGTAGTATAAGGTGAGGTTCATCCTTTAAACGGAAGGTACTGTCTCTCGTATCTTCATCCGAGGATGTTGATGTTGTATCACCATAAGTTTCTGTTGGCAATCCTTTGTCAGTCGATCTTTCTGTAATATCTATTGTTTCCCAGTTTTTTGACGGAGTAGGTATCGGTAAAGATTCTCCATGCGGCACTGTTCTTATTGCGGATGGCAAGTTTGCATACTGAATGGCACGTTGCTTCTTCTTATTAGCTCCTATTATATTTGTCAAACAAAAATAACAGTCGTCATGATGATTCCGGGGCTCTCTCCATATCATGGGAATTGCAAAGGACATGCTTTTTTTGCTTGCTTGATCACCGATTTTGCAGTTGAAATAAAAATAGTATGCTTTCTTTCTTGCTTGCTTTCTAACGTCTAATCTGCGACTGTACCGCAAATACTCCACAAATGTAACAAAATCGGTCCGGTGAATTTTTGCAAACTCTACGAGAAGAACCTGACATGTTGCAAAAGCGGAAAAACGGCACACAATGTAGTGCTAGAGTATCTACTAAGAAGACAACAGCACGAATTGAAACACACGTAAAATACTCTTAATTGATCACTTATGTTATGTATTAAAGCGAAACTGACTGTGTCTACTCACGCGACACTGCTGGCGCGGCGCCTTATATATTTACGCGCCTCATAGTCTAGAAGGTTCGAGCAAATCCGCGACTCCGCGCCATTGTCGCCTTACTTGCTCGGACAAAACAATAGCCAATGACAAAGTGCTTAAGGCTCCCCCGTCCCACTACCATTAATTAACCATTGCCAAAACTGTTATTTTGATAGAAACTCAAGCCGACCTTTAAGAATATAGTAAAAATGGCAGCCACGCATAACGTGAAATTACGAGCTAATCGAGCAAAACTGTTATCATTGCCATAATCAGTGATCCAAAATTAGTCAGTAAAAATGGTTCTCCTTTTTGTAAATTACGAGTGTGACATTAAATGAGTTTGATGAACAATGATTCGATTAAAAACGGGTCTTATAAATTTCGAATTTGTTATTGAATGGATTTGAAGAAATAAGGTTCGGATAAAAAATCGGTTTAACGAATTGCAGTTTCTATAGTGACTGATTTTATAATTGAACTTTCTTTTATTTAACGGGTTTTATTTTGCACATTCTGATAAACCGTGGGCGTCCGCCAAGACAAAACAAAACCTACTCACCTATTATTGACAAGTGTCGTTAGTGAGTGTTTTTCCATTCTGGAATATTGGAATATCAGATAATATTCTGTGTAGCTACTTTTGAAATTTAAATTTTTTGAGTATAATTCGATATTCGTCCTGTATTTCGAGGATATTAGATTATTATTATAAGTATGTTTGACACTTTTCACAGAGTGATCCAGAAGATAGCCTTACTTCTTCTTTTCTATGGTTTTTACGAGACTTAGTTTTTCTATGTTTTTGACGTTTATATAGCAGATCACGTCATTTTCAGCAACTTCGAGTTTTGCCGGATATAAAGTGGCGTATGCAAGGGGAGAGGGGAGGTTGTGGTTACCCAGTGCTACTCAAATCTAAATAAGATTCTTATTAAATAACCGGCATTTTTTCAGAAAAATGTTTTGCCTTAATGTCTGTCTGTCCGTCTGTCTGTCACTAACGCGCCTAACTCAAGAACCATCTGTCCGATTTTGACGAAATTTAGTAGGTACGTAGACTTGGTTGGTGGTCCAGATGGTTCCATTTCAATAACATTAAAATTGCCCCTCTGGGGCGGAGATAAGAGAAGGGAAAAACCCAGTTTAATCCAGAATATGTATGGCATGTGGGGTATTAATTGTGAAGGCTTTGGGTAGAGCTTTAGTGCCTATAAATTGAAAGAGTATTTTAAAAATTCTTGCCTACGAAATGTTATTCTTTATTTTTCTATAAAAAAATACACATTGTGGCGCCCTCTATCTCCGTTATTTTTAGCATAACTGCTATTTTTTGTTACCAAAATTTAAAGAAAATTTAACCCACTAAATTTTTTATAGGAACATTTTTTTAAAAGTTTAATGGTAACAAATTATTTGTCAATATACAGACCGCTTCAAGCTACTGCGAACATAGGGCGGAAGAAGTCTAATTTGCCAGTGTACGTACATGCAGAGACACCGCACGCCTATCAGTGAAGCAACCAATACTCAGGCTTGCGATCACCACTTGCATGACTTTCCTTTGGTATTTAGTACGCCTCTAACCACGGTGCTGTGTGGAGCGTAGTCAATGAAACCGGAATTTGGTCAATAAATACGCAAATTTTTATAACGTAATTTTCTTATTTTTTGTCACTGATAAATAAGAGCGTTTTATTGTCAACTGCTCAGATTTATCAGTGACGACGTGTTACAATGAAAATAATAAGGAGAAACAAAATAAAAGAAAGTTCTCAAAATAAAATAATACATTCTAAAAACCAAAAAGATTCTCCCAGTCAAAAAAAAATTAAAGCAAATGTTCGAAAAGTCCTCCTTGCTCGGCTAGACAATATCCGAGCCTACTATAAAAACCCCTTCTAACGTTTCCAAGCATGTTAGGGGTGATAATTTGAAAACAGATAGAAGTCATTAGGAGCAAGATCGGGAGATCGAGCTGGCCATAAAATAGTTCCCCGTGTACTTTGCTATGTTTTCATGGGTATTGAATTCGTTTTCAAAACTCATTGTATCTTTTTCTTTTTTATAGTGTGTTCTTGCTCTTGATAAAGAACATGCTCTATAAAAGAAGAAGATACAATGAGTTTTGAAAACGAACTCAATACCCATGAAAACATAGCACTTATAACCCGATTAGGAAATACATTATCAAGATATCCCCTAACAAGGCCAACATTGTGAGCGGAACAACCATCTTGT
This sequence comes from Oxystoma pomonae, assembly GCA_963921995.1. NCBI lineage: Eukaryota > Metazoa > Arthropoda > Insecta > Coleoptera > Brentidae > Oxystoma > Oxystoma pomonae. The sequence goes on from OY998170.1 coordinate 24,955,310, forward strand.
TGAAACCATGTTTCACCAAATCTTACACCTAACAACTGCCTAGCAGTTGGAATAATGTGCTGCTGCAGTAGATCCAAGTATCTAGGACCATTCAAATTGCAATTGCCGTTAATAAAAAATGGCCCAATTACGTGTTCCCCTATAATACCCCCCCCCAAACATTTAGTTTTTGGGGATACTGTGTTCTTACGTCAAAATACAAATGCAAATTTTCCCTCGACCAATATCGAACGTGTGTTGGGTTATGACGATTTGACCATTTGACCATCTACACTTTTTCGGCAACTTCGTAGACATCCATTTTTGGTTTTAAAAATGTATTATTTCAATTAAGAACTTACCCATCTGTTTCTCGAGCAAGGCAGAAATAAAACAAAATAATAAAAACAAAATGAGTTTCCAAAAGATAACACTGCAGCGTGCTTCGAATCCACCTCGGTCGTACGGCACGGAGAGTAAATTGGACTTGATTCCCCCTATGTTCGCAGTAGCTTGAAGCGGTCTGTATACATATGCTACCTTTATTAATCATTATTTTCGGCGGTAGATGTGAATTAACTTTTTATCCGAGAGATATAGCAAAAAAAATATTAGATATACAATCTTAGAAAAAACCACTTTTTTCATAAAACAAATCAATTTGTATATCGGACTAAAACCGAGTTAACCAGAATTACGCATAAATTCAAGATGGCGGCGAACCTAGAGAGAAATTTTGTTGGAAAAATGTGGTTTTAAGAGTCTCATATTACCTTCTACTTGCTGTAAAAAATTTGGCTGTTAAGTCAGTTTTGTAGATAAATCGCGATTTTCTGACTATTCTAATGGAGTATCAATAACAAATTCGAAATATATAAGACCCGTTTTTAATCGAACCATTGTTCATAAAACTCATTCAATATCAAACTAGTAATTTGTAAAACCCATTTTTAATCAATCCCGGAATTTGTCAAACCATTATTTTTTTAAATCGGAATTCGTAAGACCCGTTGTTTATCAGAAATTTGTTCTTAACTGGAATGCATTTGACATCTGTACCCAAATTATTGAACGCTACCTGTACAAGTATGCGCGCGTAGCAGCGACAAATTCATCGAAACGCCCCGCCGCGCCACCTGCGTGTACGCCTCCCGTTCATACGCAATCAATTTAGCAGAAATTTTCTGATAAACACCGAGTTTGATATTAAATGAGTTTGATGAACAAAGGTTCGATTAAAAACGGGTCTTATAAATTTGGAATTTGCTATTGAATGGTTTTGAAGAAATAAGGTTCGGATAAAAAATTGGTTTAATGAATTGCAGTTTCTATAGTGAATGATTTTATGATGGAACTTCGGCGTCCTATAATTGCTATAGGCATCCTAATACTAATAAACAACATACATGTTTTCCTGTTTCTCAGGCTTGGGATCCCTATAAAAAACCCGAAATTAAATTTGGCAGAAACATAATTTGTCAGAATTTAAAAGAAAAGACAATAATTGGACCGAAAAAAATTGTCGAAAATGAAATGACGGGGAAATCAAATCGCTAGAAAATATACGCATAGAATTAAATTTACATAAAACATATTTTTATAGAAACACAAAATGTTAGAAAATATTTTTGTCGGAAATAATTTGAGAGAAACATAATAATGCCGAACCACAAAATTCAAGAACCCCAATCTGGCCGAAAATGATTTGAACCGATAGCTACGAATTCAATTGCTACGTTGCCAGGCTTACGGCATCAAATAGTCGAAGTAAGTTGTGATATTGTATCAATTTACTCCTACATTCTTCAACCACCAATAAATTTTTTCATAATATTGTAATTTCATCGGACCTACATTACAAAAATTAAGGGCCTACGGCACTCTAGAGGTTTAAATTTGACGCATGCCCAATAGCGATTCGGCTGGATTGTGGTTCTACTCATTTAAGGATCGCGCATTTTATTTTCTATCACTTTGTGGGTCTGCTATTTTTCGTTTCTAGACAATTATTTTCGATAATTTTGTAATTATGATATTTTAGGTTCGGGAAAATTTTAATCGGTTAAATTAAAAATTATATTCGTATCCATTATTTCCTGGGTGTTCGTCCATATTTCGTTTCGGACGTTTTACTTTCTATTCAATTGTGTTTCGGTTTTTGTAAATTTGGCTTTTTCGTGGGTTCCCATTATCGCCTGAGAAAAGAGCTGGGGGCCGGAAACGGTGTTGTGGCGCGCGTTTAATGGGAGTTGATAACCACAGCCTGAGAGCAGAGTTGAGAGCTGGAAAAATGTGGGTCGTTTATTAGCGTTAGAATGTCTATCTTATAGGGGATATACAGGGTGCCCCTACGAAAACGAAACAGAGGCGTTTTCGAATATTTAGAGTACGGTTTTAAAAAAATTCTCGAGGAGAGGACACTTTCTGGCTATATTATAATTTTCATCGGACGGATCACTTTTCGCGGGATGAGTTTTACCACCAGAATTTATATCCCACCCATTGCCACCAAAAATGGGTTAAAGTATTTATAGGAAAAATGTCATTATTGTCACAAATGTCATTATGCTCACTATTACAATTAAAAAATTACCACAGTGCTGCAGTGTCGTAAAAATATACGCGAAAGTAATATATTCCACTATATAACTATATACCATTACTAGAAGCACGAAAAAACTTTACAGTCCGAGGTTTACTACATAGTTATTACATTTAGTTTCTTTATTATTACTTTTATGAGGTAACGACTAGAGATGTGTGATTCGTGAACGATTCGTTCACTATGATCGAATCACTTGAGAGTATTGAATGATCGAATCATGTTTGCTCGATATGATTCAATACAGTGGCGGTCCCAGCCATTTGAAAAGAGGGGGGGGGCGGTTTCGATACGAACAAAAATAGAATAAAAGCATAGCTTTTATGAGGAACATATCAATATATGCAAACAAAACTTAGGAACTACAAGCGAGGATTTGCTCTCAAATCTAGGGGGGGGGGGTACTCAGATTTTAATTTATTCTAAAAAATGTTTAAGAAAATTTTTGAGGAAATTACATTAAAACTGTAATTTTTGAGTCGAAATAAACTAAAATCGTATATATCAAAGGTATTATAGCACCGCCGGCAAAAATTTTTAAGAAAATTGCTCTAAAAAATGCGTTTTTTTTACACAAAATTAAACTATGGTGTTATAGCGCCGCAATTTATGCCCTTCTTTTGATTTTCTAAATGTTTTCATAAAAAATTTAAAGCCAGAGTAGGGGGGAGTTAACTACCCCCCTATCCTCCTGAAATTCGCGCTTGAGTAACTACGTATAATTTTTTCACTTATAAAAAACATAGATAACAAACAAACCACAAACAAAACCTAATAGCTAAATACTTTTTTTTTTGAGGTCTAAAAAGCTTTTTGTTGAAATATTACCTTTTATATCACATATCTCAAACATAAGATGCCCATCTCAAAAAAAAATAATTTCCAGTTTTTTGGGCAAACCGGTCAATGACTCGCTCAATGTCAATTTCAATATGTCTGTTGATATGCAGCAACGCTAAGCGCGTCAGACGAATTTCCGTCATAGTGTTTTTAAGTACTTATGTTTTCAATCTTCTGAGGCATGAGAAGCTTCTTACTGACAAGGCATTACTTACTTGCAAATATCCAAGAGTGTTCTAATAAACGGAAAAATATTGCCACACTTGTTCATTGCCTCGAAAACGTTATCAGGTACGTTTTGATTTAAGCTTTTGCCTACTTCTGACCAATATTGTTTCCAAATATTGACTTCTCCCAATAAAAGTTCAAGAATTTGTGTTTTGGATTAATAAAACAGTTTATCGTATTTAGAAACGACTTTAGTTAATTTTGCCTTGATTTTGGCTTCATGTTAAACTCGGTATGAATGTGTTCAGGTCAAAAATACTTTTTTATGTCCGAATTGATTTTGTCTAAAACTTGTTTATAAATAGAAACTCTATAATACGTTGTATATTCTTGGTCTGACGGATTGAAGGTCAAACTGTCCCAAAATATTTTGGAGGGATTCTAGAATGTATTTAAAGGAACTTTCTGCAATTTCTCGTTTTTTTTTCTTCAGGATTATTACCCCCAGCATCTTCTTTGTTGTTGTCTACTTTTTTCTGGAGCGCCCCCCCCCCTGGGACCGCCAACTGTTCAATCAGTCAAATGAGTCAAATGACCGACGAAGACAGCATGAATCAAACGAGTGAATCAAATCGGAATGGATCAACGATTGACAGACCCACTGTGGCGATACACTGAATCAGTTGGAAATAGGTCGATCGTTTTGTTCATTCGTTCCTTTGATTCGAATTCCTGCGCGCGGGGTAAACTGTATGAAAATATAGATTTTTTTGATCAGCAGAGTATTTCGTATTTAGCTGCATCGACCTTTTTTTTTAGTCACCATTTTCTTTCATTTAATTTCAAATGATTGATTCAATGATCGATTCAAAAGATTCGATCATTCTAGAAACGAATGACTGAACGGTTCGTTCAGTACAAAATGATCGATTTACCCATCTCTCCCAATGAGCATTTTTGTCTATATAAAAGTTACAGCAAATAATATAAAACCTTCATAAAATAACCAAAAGATATATTATTTAGTGTTGGTGATAATTTTATAACTCTAATATATCTCTTAAATGAGTAAAAAAGACTTGAAAAACAACTGTTCAACACCAGCTTATAAAAATTTATGGTACATAGTAATGGATAGAAAAACAACATGTAGATTTTATAAAACTTCCTTATGAGCCCTCAAGTATAGAGATTATTATAAAAAGGTTTTACAACTGTTCTAACAACACTACATAACAAATTAAAGGTTTTTATGGATTTAGAAATATAGATTTTCCATCTTTCTTCCCTTTGCTGGTTATGTATTATTCTTTTTCTTTTTACAATAAAAAAAATTATAAAATGGTGTTTAGCAATCTTCTAAAATAAATAAAAATGAAAGTGAGATAAGCTGAAGCAGGAATATGAATATTTATATACTAGTCAAATTAAAGCTGTTTTCAAGTCATCCTACACTGAAAATCAGCTGCGGTCCCGTGTGTACTGTATAGTTTTCGAATACACTCACGTAAATTTCATGGGCTCCAAAAATACTTGAGAAAACGTGAAAAAAATATTTATTTAACTATCAGTTTTTTTTTTCATACGCGTTTTTTTCTTTCTGGGACAAATAATGAATTTCGTATGTTGTTCTTAACCCTAACAAGCAATATTTCGATTGAAACACATGTTGAAACCCCATAAATAACGTTTTTAATTAGGCCAAAAACCTATTTTTGTAATCCAAAATGTATAAAAAAACCCGACAATTCTATAAAAAAAACAATACAACTATACCACTGTTTACCTCGTCAACACTATTTTATAACCCTTTTAAAAAATGATGCTACTTGGAACAAAGGGCTACAGATGGCGCAGTATTGAACACTGATGGTCTGTTTCTGCGAGCTTAACATAATTACCATTGTTCTCTTTTCCTAAATGCATTCCTCGAGAGATCCAGCATACTACACATACCAGGAAAAATACCCGCCTCCACACACTTCAAGCCCGCATAACTATCAGAGGTAACTATCTCAAGAATATAGTTAGATTGCGGGGTCGAAGGGTGTACAGGCGAGTATTTTCCGGGGTGTTCACATTTGCCGCCGACCAGCAGTATCAGCGTATGCGCTCGACGTTTTACGGTGCGTTTTTGCGACCTTAACACGGTTACTATATTGTTCTCTTTTTCTAAAACACGGTCCCCATCTATGCGTTTCTCATTCGTGGGTCCCCCGAATCAAAACACGTATCATGTGGTCTAAGCGAGATTTGCCTATACAAGTTCATGTCGAACCACGTGATGAGTTTTTTGAGTCAGGGTGACTGCGCATCGGAAACGCTGGTGGGAATCGGGTGTAAAATGCATTCGATCCCGATATCTGTCATCGGCAACTATCTCAAGAAGATTTGGAACTCTTATCTCTCTCAGATTGATGTAATTAAAACAAGATAATAATGGTATGGTATCTCGCAAAAACGCGCCTTTTGATGTCGCAAAAACGCTCCTTTTGATTTCGCAAAAACGAGCCTTTTGATGTCACAAAATTAACCTTAAAAAATCTTGTTTGTTTTGTTATTATAATTGCCAAAATAAATTAAAATTGTTTTTTTGGTTCTAAAAACAGTTGTATTATAATCACTGTATAAAGAAATTAATAACAACATTATAGAAAAAACCTTATGGGCAAAAAAGGTTTATGAATGAGTTCATAAGAATATTACAGACACCAATTGTGTGTGAGTTCCCAAGTTTTTATAAGTGTCTCTCGAAATATTTTCAATCTTATCTTATATAAATTTGTTGTTGGGTAATTAAGTTTTATAAGTGGGTTGATAGCAACATTTTAAAAACCAATCTATTATATATCTTTAATTGATAGTTACTTACGGTTTTATAGGTGGGTTTACAGAAAGATTTCAAACACCAATTTATATAACTTTTGTCACTGATGACTTATATTTTTATAAATATGTTGGTGGAAACATTGTTAACACCAATTTATATAACATTTGAACCGATGACTTTAATTTTTATAAAGATGTCCGTGGAAATATTGTTAACGCCAGTTTTATGTTACTTTAGGGTACCATCAATTTAGAGCCTTTAATAAAACAAATATACAAACTCAATTCTTGTAGGAAACTTCTAAATACCCTAGGGTATCAATGGAACCCTCTTTATAATAATTATATAAATATATGTCACCAGAAGTTTCTGAAAATGCTCATTGGGCTAGTAGCGACTCTAGTGATATTAATTTGGTTGTAATTTAGTAGCCTCTACTCAATACAAAACTACAAAGTTATGGAGTCTACACAGTCGCCTATCTACCACGCAGTAAGAAATAAATGTGCATATAGTGGAAAAACGTTGCCTACGAGTTATCGCTACTTTACCGACATTTTAAATCAATGCATCGTTAATGCGCGACGCCGCCATGGTATTTACTTCTATTAAGCATGGAAACATAGAATTCAAATCAAAATTTAAAAATACCTCATTAAATCAATGATTAGTAGTTGCATGTACCAATAAAAGTAAAAATATTAATATTCACTTTATAAAACACATTAAAACTGCAAAGACATTTAATTTGGAAAACCTAACCTTTTAATGCCGATTTTTATCAACATTTTAGATAAAACTAGGTCAAACTGGAGAGGGGGGAGCGCGCGTTTTTTGAAATAAAAAAAATCAGCATTTTTAATTAGTAAAGTGGAATGCGTTTATAAATTTAAGATGTTAATACTTCAGAAAAGTGGTTAATAAAATGTTAATTGTTAGGTATAGGTTATGATATTTTATGGTGTGTTGTGATAGTTTAGAAAAAGATCAACATATTTTCAATTAATAATTACCTATAAAAACCCTATAACTACTTTATGTGGTAAACAGGACGTCGGGATATTTTGCATCTCCGCAAATCTTTCCAAATATTCATCTTATTCAAGAGCTCGTGAAGAAAAAGTATCAGAGTTTTGGAAAGACCCCCCTCCTAATATGTCAAGCAGTGTCACATATACCACCAATACTACAACACTTTCTAACTCGCACGTAAAGTGCTTAGTAGACTTTTCAAAAAGCCCCCGTATCTCAAAAACCTCTTCAACATATCGAGATGCAGTTTTCGTATTTAAGCTTGCTTTATTTATAATATTAATTCAATTTTTCAATTTCTTTATTGTTTCTGATGAAAATTAATTCATATAACAAGAAAGTTAAGTGCTGAAGTTTTCTCAAATTATAAACCTAGTAGCTTGATATTAATTCTTATTAGGAATGGAAGGAAAAACTTTCTCCCCTAGATGGCGCGATGGGCGCGCGGCGCGGCAAATAACGCTGTTTATGGACATACTCTAGTTCGATAAACGCTCACACGATCAATAGGCGATTTCGGCAAGCTTTGGTACTAGAGATGGGTAAATCGATCATTTTGTACTGAACGAATCGATCAGTGATTCGTTTCTAGAGTGATCGAATCTTTTGGATCGATCATTGAATCAATCATTTGAAATTAAATTAAAGAAAATGGTGACAAAAAAAGTCTATGCAGGATGCAGCTAAATACGACATACTCTACTGACCAAAAAATCTATATTTTTATACAGAAACCAGGTTAACTGATCAGAGCTACTGGCAGCTAGTTGTTGTTGGTGATGAATTTCGCCTTTTTCACAATTTCTCCTTTTTCAGGGATAGTCATAGGAAACAAAGAATTATTGTAAATTATTATATTTTCTTAATTGTGTAATAAAGACATTAATTGTTATTATTATTATTATTATCAAAGGAGTTTATTCTTTTCAAAATTCTTTTCGATTCTTTTTTTAAAATATCTGTCTGTTGTCATACAACTGACTGACTTTAACTGATGTATATTTCAAATATTAACTTGACAATTTGGTGCGTCGATAGTAGCCAACAAGGTATTGGGTGAATTTAGTAAAATTTAAAATCAAAATTATATTTCTTTGAGTGTTTTCGATTTTAGATTACATTATAAAAATACAAAATTTTTATTTTAAAATATCAAGTATAAAGATTATCTTTTGACTGACTTTAAGAAAAAATACATTAGAAACCCAAACAATGCTATTTTTAAATTTATTTAAAAAAAACCTTTTTGAAAATCTTGTTTTAAAATTGGAAGCCAAACTGTATTTATATCAACTGATATGCTAGCTATGCATTCATCTTCGTTAAGATGCTTCTTGATTTTTCGTTTAATTTTGTCTGGTTCTTTTTGTAATATACTGGTTTCTCCCCACATTACTCTATACTCATTTTCAAAAGAATGTTGTCAAATTTTAGACCTCTCCCAGTCTCCCCTTCTGAGGTACCCCTTATGGTCATTTATTCTAACTTCAAGGGGCCTTGAAGTTTCTCCAATATAAAATTTACCATACTCGCAAGGAATTTTATAACGCCACAAACATATAGATTTTATTAACATATTTGTGATCACATGATCACGTTTGAACAATCGCAGGACTAAAAAATAAATCTTGGGCTGGTATAAGATGAACATAAGTTTTATCCTCGCCATATCCTCCTGAAGCCCTACGAGGATTTTTCGTTCGTCATTATTGTAATACGGATTTTTTTGGAAAAAGCACAAATTTCTTAATTGGAAAAAAATTTTAAAAAATTCTGACTGATTTTTATCGCGTTTTTTTAATTTTCGATGGCTCATCGAATTCAACGACATGAATATCATATTAACGTCGTATTTCATTTGTCAAAAAACCGATGACATTGATGAAAAAAATCTGATGAATTTACAAACTCGCCCTACAATAATATTAATTCAATTTTTCAATTTCTTTATTGTTTCTGGTGAAAATTAATTCATATAACAAGAAAGTTAAGTGCTGAAGTTTTCTCAAATTATAAACCTAGTAGCTTGCTATTAATTCTTATTAGGAATGGAAGGAAAAACTTTCTCCCCTAGATGGCGCGATGGTCGCGCGGCGCGGCAAATAACGCTGTTTATGGACATACTATATTTCGGCAAGCTTTGGTACTAGAGATGGGTAAATCGATCATTTTGTACTGAACGAATCGATCAGTGATTCGTTTCTAGAGTGATCGAATCTTTTGGATCGATCATTGAATCAATCATTTGAAATTAAATTAAAGAAAATGGTTACAAAAAAAAAAGTCTGTGCAGAATGCAGGACCCCGCGCGCAGGAATTCGAATCAAAGGAACGAATGAACGAAACGATTCAGTGTATCGCCACAGTGGGTCAGTCAATCGTCAAGAACTGAAAAGAATCTAAAAAAGAGAAGATCAAGAGATCTCGGGAGGAAAGAACGAAAATACAAAATTGGATGCGTTTTTTAAATTTTTTCAGTTGATGTAACTGATTTGGAAGTTTAACTTCTTGTTTTAATTGTCTTAGGAGCATATTCCTATTGGAAAGATTAACACGCCAGGACGAACCCGTATCAGGTGACTTATAATAAGTACCATGCGGAACGATGCCTATTTGTGAGTGATTCAGAGTTGGAAGTCAGAGTGTGCGATGGTGTTAAATGATGTCTGGATTGAGGGTGACTGGTGAATCCACTGACGAGCCCACGCTGGTCGCCCCGGGCAAAACATCGTTTAATTGTTTCTTTTTCCGTTTTGGTATTTTGTGTTCCTTGTGGGACACTCATCCAATTTTGGATTTTCGTTCTTTCCTCCCGAGATCTCTTGATCTTCCCTTTTTTAGATTCTTTTCGGTTGATGTAACTGAGTTGGAAGTTTAACTTCAAAGCTCTATTTCTTGGATGACTTGGTTGGTAGAGGATGGAAAGTGGAAGATCTACAGTGAGTTTTTTAAGAGAATAAAATTTATTTAATTCTGCCAGTTACCACGTGCTCTTACGGAAGGTCATTTTCCAAAATGACAATTTGAAAGAGCAAACTACGGTTAACTATGAAGCATGTTTGTTTGCATGTTTTGCATGTTTAACAAAAAGGAGCTAATAGATTATTATTCGATCTTCTAACTGTTTATGTTTAAGCGATTAATAAAACAATTATAAAATGCTGTGCACGCCTGTGCCCAACGCGGCAGCAACTTTTACCAGGAAAACATTTTTCACTAACGATGCGATTCGAAAGGGCTTTTCCCCTTTGAAACCTGAAGTGTCTTCATTTTCCAAGGGTTTTCCTTTAAATTAAACTCGCAACAAAACGAATGGATGATAAATGGATGATGGGTTATTTTTCGCTCCCATTATAAGAGGTTTAAAAAAAGAGGCCGCAAATGTGGGTACTTATATCTCATTTCTATCAAAAATTAGTTTTCTTAAAAAACGTTAATTAACTAATTTTATTTCTGGAAAATGTCCGTTTATAACAATGGCGTACACAGAAATGGTTCCTGGGGGGTGAGGGTTAGCTACAGCATACTCCCGGATAACCATTTTATTCTTCATTTTTTTGAGAAAATTCAATCTTCAGGAGCTGATATTTAATAGCTCTATTGACCTCCCCCCCCTGCGTACGCCATTGTGTATTAACGATGACTCCATAACGGCATGGGTGATGATGATCCAGGAAAATTGTTTTTCCTACGACCACACACGAAAGTAACCAAATCTGCACTTTATAACACCTCATAAAGTTTTATTTCACACGCATATCAATTTTATTTTCGTCTCTAGAGACGAAAATATTTTCTTCTCTAGTGACGAAAATGAATGACAGCAAACAATCCCAACAATGTAGGTATCTAGTAGGCTATGATTTGTAGAAGCGTCGGAAATAGACCGAAACCATTTTCGTCCCTAGAGAAGAAAATACTTTCTTCTCTTGAGATGAAAATGAAAAAAAAAATAATAAAAAATACGAACTAAATCCTAAAGTGGTCGTAGGAAAAATAGCGTACACAACTCGATAGAAAGTAACGTTCTTACACTCGCGTGTTGTTTCACTCGGCTAGCGCCACGTTCACAACATTCACGCTCGTGTGAAATATGTCACTTTCTTCTCTCGTTATGTAATATACTATTTAGCAACTCAATAAATACCTTTACCGTAATTTTTTTAACTTTCTGCACTGATAGAAAGATTTCTTAATGAAAAACACAACAACTCTATTGGATATGATTGAACAAATATTTCTTTTTCAACAAAGAATATTTTTTTTGCACTTGGGGACACAGAAATATCCTTGTGTTTTGAGGATTTTTGCCAGCATGATTTAATATTTAAATTTTGGACTTTTACCAACATCCCTTTCAAACCGAAAATCAAAGTGGTTGCACCTCTTACAAAGTTTGTACTCGTTGATTTTACCGCATAATGTAGCATTCTCGGTGGCTTGGGAAAATAATATAAATTTAAAATGGTGGTTTAAAGCTTACGGTAAAGCTGTCCAACAAACTTGGCAGAATATTTTCCACAGTTTGACTACATCTTTTCAGCACAAAAAAAAAGTATGATAAAAGATATTTTAGTGAGATATTTCGGTGGAAATCTCGAAAATTTTGAAAATAAACCAATGGATTTAGATGTTACCCACATTTTGGCATCAATTCCCTAGAATTATATACAGGGTGTCATGAAAATCGTACAAAAACTTATTTTTTTGGGTCACACTTAAGTATAATAATAAAGAAACATAAAATTAAATTTAACATTTAACATTAACAAATTTTTAAAACCTTTTTAATCAACTTGACTTAAATGACGCGACGTAAACTGTGTGGCCTAGTCTAGCTCAAAATGTCGCCATGAGGAGACCACTGTCCAAGATGGCCGCAACTCAACGTAACCTCTGAACTGATGAGGATCACCTACTGTCAACCAGATAGACGAATGACTCATATTTAATGTCAACCTCTTGATGAGTTATTTTTTAAGGTTAATATTTCAAGATGGCTGCCCACATGTAGCTTGATGAGTCATGCACGTACGACGTCTCACGCCCTGTCTGGACCAAGTGTCCACCAACTGTAAGTTGTATAAACAACAAAGCTAAAGTGAAGCTCGTAAAATTTATAAGACAAACTGCCTTCTTCACTTGGTATTACGTAGTGGCGCACCGAGGGGGGGGGGGTTGGGGTTAAAATCCTTTCCCGAGAAGACTGGTTGTATACAATTGGCACAATCAAATGAACGCCTATGGTTTAAGAAACCAGGAATTTATCAGACCGTATTTAATAAAAATTTTCATTGTAAGAACGATTCAGCATAAAAATGGCAATTTGTTAAACCAATTTTTTATCCGAACCCATCAAACAAATTCAATAAAAAATTCGAAATTTATAAGACCCGTTTTTAATCAAACCATTGTTCATCAAACTCATATCCAGTATCAAACCCGGAATTCGTAAAAGCCGTAATTTAGCAGAAAATTTTTGCTAAATTGATTGCGCATTCGCCAAAAACACATGAATGCAAGTGACATCTATACACAAACTATTGAACGCAACCTGTACAAGTATGCGCGCGTAAAAGCGACAAATGAATCAAAACGGCGCGTCACCTGCGTGTACGCCTCCGGTTCATGTGGTATTGGCGAATGCGCAATCAATTTAGCAAAAATTTTCTGATAAATTACGGGTTTTACGAATTCCGGGTTTGATATTGAATGAGTTTGATGAACAATGATTTCATTAAAAACTGGTCTTATAAATTTTGAATTTGTTATTGAACGGGTTTGAAGAAATAAGATTCGGAAAAAAAATTGATTTAACGAATTGCTGTTTCTATAGTAAATTATTTTATAATTGATTTTTATTTAACGGGTTTGATTTTGCACATTCTGATAAACCGTGGGCGTCCAATCAAATAACAGCAGAAATAAAATATATAGAGAATAAAATACAAGAGCCTGGACTTTAATTTTTAACAAAAATCTTTAAAGAATCATAAATTGCAAAAATTTCATTTTTACGATTTCGTTCGTTCGTGACCGCTATAAAAATGTTTGATTTTTATATTTTTAATGTAATTTTATCAAAACATTTTGCCTGCGATTTGGTGTCAAAAATGGCATTTTAAGTGTCATTTTCGCAAAAATTTTCGCCAGCGGCGCAATTTAGCATTTTTACAAACAAATTAAGGGTAAATAAACAACTCAAATTCCCAAATCAATATTTACGATTTTGCTTTAATTGTAAGTCAAAAATTGCATTTTAAGTGTCATATTCAGAAAATTAAAGCATGATTTTGACATCAAATTTTGGGTAAACAAACAATTTGAGTCCAGGTCCGCGCTTATAAGCATTTGTTTCCTTGCGTCAATTATGATCATATTTTGACTTCAAATTAAGTTTTTTATTATTTATCCTTAACCCCCCCCCACGAAGTCAATTCCTGAGTGCGCTACTGAGATCACTCCTATGGTTAATCAATACGTTGTTAATTTTTTTAAAAATTGATCTTTAGAACGAGTTTAGTTCTAAATAGATTTGACAAACAATGGTTTTGAGTGGTTTAATGTAAAACGGTTTTAGAAATTCTGATAAAATAACTGTTGAATCGTTTCATTAAGGTACACTATCGGCATCATAAAAGTGGTACGTGATAAACATAGGTATTTTTTAAATTGTATGGTTAACTACCGCATTATATTTTGTGACAGACTGGTACTAAAATGTGAAAATATTGACATCAAAGATTGCTTTCAAAAATAATTTTTATATTACAATAATACGCTAACGCATAAAACAACTGTAACAAAAATTAAAAAACACAACTGTAACGAAAACTATAAAACAATAGGAACAAATTATTAGGTATATAAATTTTAATATCTAATCATTCTTGGTAGAGAATCAGCCAAAATTTCAAAAAGGTTTTCATTTTCACCAATCACTTCTTCATAAGCATTTACTATTAACTGGACCAAGTGATGTTGATTTCCCGGCACAACATTGCTGTTTTGAAATTAAAGCCCAGATATTTTCCATAGGATTGGCGTCTGGGGTTATCGCAGGCCAAGGAAGAACTTCAATATTTTGCTTCCGAAACCAAGTTTGACAAATTCTGGCCGTATGAGCATGGCAGTTGTCTTGTTGAGAAATAAACTGGTCTTGATAAAGTTCTGTGACGGCTGGAAGGATGGTGTTCTCTAAAATGCCCACGTAAAGCTGTGCTGTGAGCCTTCCATTGATTCGAAATAGAGCACCATGACCTCTAGCAGAAATCCAACCCCACATATTTACCGAAAATCTTCCAGCGCGATCTCATAGCGCGTTCTGGGTGGGCGATACACCCGAATTTGTTTTCTGTCACTACAGGACTGGAAAACCTTTTTATCGGAAAATATTAACTTTCGCCAAAAGTCTGGTTCCTTTAGAGAGTAATTAAGGGCAAAAAGTAACCTGGCCTGTTTTTTTTTTTTCATTCGTAAGTTTAATTTTTTTAGCGGTTACACGACATCTTAAATTAGAGCCTTTCCTTACGCGATTTCGTGCCACTCTTACAAATCCTGGAAATTAGGTTAATCTCTTTGCCTGGGCAACAGATGCAAAAGGGTTTTCTTCCATAAAGGCGATAAGTTCATAATCTTGTTCATCAGTTGAAACTTTCAATAAATCAGTCCCTTGTTTTCTCCCTATTGTCTGATCTTCTTCCCATCTTTTTTTAATTTTTATAATCGTGGTTTTACTGCGTCCATAATCTATAGCCACGTCCCTAATTGACCATCCTAGTTGTAGTTTTGCCAGGAGTTGAGCTTTATCAAATAAAGAAATTTCTGGAGGCATTATTTATTTGTCAGACTGAAATACAGAATGACATACATGGGTGACTTTGTTTGTAAAACTAGACCAAGGTATTACAACAAAAAGTATTGTGTACCACTTTTATGATGCCGATAGTGTACTTTGTTTTATTTCAAAAACTTTGAAATCACGATTAAAGCAACACCCGGTATTTCCTGGAAATTATTCAAAGTATTCGTCCAACTGGCACAAATGTTCTATTTGCCTTTTCTTTTTGATGCTCGTTATGCATATCTCCGTTATGTACGTATTTTATTTTTAGTATATGTCTATTTCCAGAAGAGAGGACTCAGATATAAGATTGTACAGCCCAACTAACGTTTATAGTAACAGATACATGGGTAAAGGCGTCGCTACTTTCCTATAGTAGTAATGTGGTCGTCAGAACAACAATTTGGGAATTATAAGTTAGGAACACTCTCTAGTATCCCGTATTACGTAATAATCACCTCCAAAAACCACTCCTTGTAGTCGTATTCTTTTATAGTGTTGTTTGAAAGTACTTCTTACCACCATGGGACAATACCAAGTTCCCGACCGGTAGTAGCCCTGACTTTTATTCGTTACTTATTTGCTTCAACAAATTTAAGCCACATTGAAGTAGCCGACGTTGAACGCCACAACTAGGAAATTACTTCACTTCACTACAAAACTTTGCGACATCATGGTTGCATAATAATGTGAAAGTGTCAAGGAAAGAACTTTTTATGACCACTTGTAAATGTAATTATAGACCCTTACTTTTAAAATATACTTAAATTTTCCAACTCAACTTAATATTTCTCAACTGTAAGCACCATTTTTTCACATAAGATAATTTCTAATGATTTTTATGACAAAAAGTATAAACCTCGTGATTAAAGTTTGTTTTAACCCGCGACGAATTTAGCCTCGAGATAAAAAAAAATGCCGCTTTCATCCCTTGGTGTATAATAAACATTTTTTACATTTTAATACTTGTTTGCAAGCAAACAAAAAGTTTTAGACTTACCGCAATAAAGTAAAGAATTTTCTCCAATTTTCAGAGTGTTTGTCAGTGTTTTTCTCCTTTCAGTTGAATAAAAAGTTTTACGGAAACTGTAAAACCATTTTAGTGTTCATTTAAGTTTTGTGAAAAGTAGCATGGGTCGGGGAAAGATAAAAATGTATGACTTTCGGTTTATCTGTTACTACGTTTCGATCTGGAAGTAAATACGTTTTCAATGCGATTCACTTTCAAAATTTTCAAACCTTTCACGAAAAGGCGGCGAATCGAACTTTTTTTTTGTTAATGCTGTTATGGTTTCGTCCACTGAATTGAATTGAAATGAAAAAGGTTTCAGCTTTTTTGGACAATTATTTTTTTTTAAAACTTTTACATCAAGTGCCGACGTTTCGATCTTAATCTGGATCATCTTCAGGGCAAGATGCTTCGAGATTTACAGGAGTAAAAATGGTTTTTACGAACTAATAACATTATAAAGTCAACAAAAACGTACGTATGTTACAGCAAGGTGTCTACAGAAAGACTTTTTTTTTTGTTGGCCCTTTTTTGCGTATGCAGAACCTTTATTTAAATCATATTCTTGTGAACTGTAAACTTATTGGTATTAAAACAACAAAGGCATCAAATTGGTAAAAACTTACCTCAAAATGTCGCACGCGAATGTCAAAAGTTTGAAAGGTTTGATAAAAATAAAAAAAATTTATTAAAAAAAACTTTTAAAGCTTTTATTAAATGCACTCAAAAGTAGAAAATAATTTTTTATCTTATACCATAATAAAAAGAACATTTTCAAGGGCTTTGCAAGCACGGCAACGGCAATTCTCACCCATTCTCAGCTTCTTTCGATGAAAGCATTATGTTTATCATTCGAATAGAAGAAGAATTTAGTTCTTCTTTTGTAGTTGTCTCTTTGTCACCGTAAAGTTAAAATTTTTAATTTGCGCCCATCGCTTTTATTATGGTATAATAAAGATAGAAAATTATTTTCTACTTTTGAGTGCATTTAATAAAAGCTTGTTTTTTAAAAGTTTTTTTTTAATAAAATTTTTTTTTTTTAATTTGTACCCTAAATCGTGCATTTTGAAAATTCATATCCCCTCCCAGAAAAATCCCTGTATATCATTTTGATATAAATCGAACAAACTAAATCTTTTCCCCCCTCCACTTCCCTCGTTAGAGAGTAGTGTGTACCTAATAATACAATATTATTGTATTTTCGTAAACGCATACCAAATTTGAACACACACCCTTAATTTTTAGATTTGTACTCCTAATCGTCCATTTTGAATCCGCCATATTGAAATTTTCAAATCTGATCAAAAATTCATAATCCCCCTCCTTAAAAACCCCTGTATGCCAATTTTGATTGAAATAGAACAAACTAAATCTTTTTCCCCCTCCACTTCTCTCGTTAGAGGGAGGTGGGTACCTGAGAATACCATATTATTGTATTTTCACCGGAACTATAAACGCATACCAAATTTGAACACAATCGGATGTGGATTAAAATTGGTTTGCAAAACATGACCAAAAATCGTCCATCTTGAATCCGCCATATTGAATTTTCAAAATCTGATCAAAAATTCGTATTCCTTATCCTCAAAAGCCCCCGTATACCAATTTTGGTTAAAATCGGACAACCTTAGATGTTTTCCCCCCTCCACTCCCACACCACCGGAACTATAAATAGGTGCTAAATTTGAAGGCAA
Organism: Oxystoma pomonae; assembly: GCA_963921995.1. Lineage (NCBI taxonomy): Eukaryota > Metazoa > Arthropoda > Insecta > Coleoptera > Brentidae > Oxystoma > Oxystoma pomonae. The sequence goes on from OY998170.1 coordinate 24,973,307, forward strand.
TCGGATGTGTATAAGTTAGTTAAAATTGGTTAGCAAAAGATGATCTGATTAGAAATTCGTTATCTCCATCCTCAAGTGCCCCACAAAATTTCAACGAAATCGGGCGTACTTCAACTGTACCCCCTTCCACCACCTTCGACTAGGGGGAGCTGTCAATTTCATCACACTATATACTTGTGTTGTCACCGCAACTATATAAGCATGCCAAATTTGAAGCCGACCGCATGTCCGGAAGTTGATCAAAATTAACTTGCAAGATTCCACCCGAACAAACATATTGCAAACATTGCAAGTTAAATTAAAGCTTGTAAAAAGAGAATTATATCGAAAACGTATTCAGTTCCACATAAAAACGTACTATGTATTTCTTGGAATTTTCCTATGGGATTTCCTAAATCGGATTACTTTGTACTTTTGAAGAATGGCAACAAAGATACAAAATAACGATAAGTATTTCTGTAAACTGATACTCTTTTCCCAGAATGGCTAAAGATAAATATCCTATCCGTTATAGCCCAAGACCGTTGGAATATTTAGGGAAATTTTTCCGGACGAAGCTCGATTTTTCACAGATGTTACTTTACACTTATACAAGTTTGTAAAGAAAGTTGGCTTCTAAGAGACGCTTGCTTCCTCCGCCATCTTCGATTCAATTGTGAGCGTGCCAGTCTGGCAACGTCCACTGCGACCACCAACGGGTCTATCGTGGCTCACTTTTGACATTCTTTGTTACTACAGAATATTCAACTCCTTAAAGAGGCTCGCAACTTGCTTTGGTGAAGCATCTTTTAGATCCAGTCCGTCGATCTGTGATTTACCGAAAATACGTTGACGCTGACGTGCATCATCCTACATAAAGAACCTACATTCGATGCCCTCACTTAGACCCATTATGTGTAATGGTACTTTCAGCCTGCAGTGTCCGGTGTATAGATCAACCATTTTCCGGATCTCCTGCCTGCTGAGTTCAATGAGTTTCCCGGCCCTCTTCCTGCAGGTTTCTGTAATGAACTCTTTGGAATATGCCAGTCCCGGAAGTTCTCTCCAGTATTGGTGGAACTTATTCTACATCCAGCTTGAGAGAGCGGCAAGGACTGGTTCGGAGGCCGCGCGCCAGCTGGTCGGCAGTCTCATTTCCCCGATGCCCAGAGTGTCCCGGAATCCATCCAGAGACACAGTGTTTATTCGCCCAACGGTATTCAGTGTGTCCTGGCAGCTCCTAACGGTTCTCGATGAGCATCTATAGGATTCAAGAGCCTTAAGGGCCGCTTGACTGTGGGAGAGTATCTTTATTGATCTATTGCGCAGGTTATAATCTATCATCCACCGTGCGCTCATTTCATTGGCGAAGAGTTCCGCCTGGAAGATTGTAGCCATCTGTCCCGACTACAATAAGCTCCAGATCCAACACCTGAAGGCATTTTGGATCCGTCAGTATACCAGCAGTTATCCTCACTTATTCTGTTGGACGACCAGTCCACCCTATCTGGAAGAATAGTGTTGTATAGTTTTTTGCTGTTTACTGTTGGGGGCATTAGATACGGTAGCAGCCCTAGAATGCAGTGATTTTCAATTACCCGCGTTACAGGGTTTGGTACTACTTGACTTGCCCTGTCACCCCATTGGTTGGCTATGATTCTGTATATTGCCTTCAGAGCCTCTTTCTCCAAAACAAGGTGTAGAGAAGGTGCTCATAGCACTACATATTACCATACTTGCTTGACGTTGGATGCTTGTTAGTTTGGCATGAGCCAGCGTTTATCTGCCCTTCCTGTACCAAACTATTGCCATGTATGTAATCATGGGTCTAACTTCCGTGATATACAGCCAGTACATTTGTTTGAGGCTAACGCCCCAAGACTTACCACAGATACGTTTGGACATCCGTAGAGACAGTGCTTTCTTTTGCTTTACTTTCTCCAAATGCGCATTCCATGTAAGTGTTTTATCGAGGGTCACCCCCAGATATTTTACTTCAGTTGCAAATGGTTTAGTACCGAAGGAACGAGAAAATTAAAAGCTTCTTTTTTTGGTGAACGGTATAATGATGGTTTTGCTAGGGTTTCATTAGTCATTTACTGTGTCTGGACCTGTTGTGTTTTTCCGGAGATGGACCTCTCTGGACTATTTTTTACCACGACTACTATGTCGTCAGCAAAGCCTTGTGCAATTGCGTTGTTTATGGTCGTGTTGGTTACTCGATTTTCTAGCGGGCTTCTTATGAATCCAGTGATAATGGATTCAATCCCTCTAGCGGACGCTGCCTCAAAAAGGGATTGTGGTAGTGCGTTATTAACGGCGCAAGAACAATCCAGAGATAATATAAATTTGTCAATCGATTTCAATACGTCATCTACCACTCATTATCTATCTCTGGTTTCTTTACTGTATTCTCCTGTACACAGATTGCGCCGCGAATCATTGGGGATTAGGGTCACTGGATCCTAAAACATGCGGCTGAGACCGCAGGTCTCAGGATCCAGTGACCCTATGGGGGGATTGTTTGTTTATCACCTAGGTGATCGAATTGAGAGCAGTGACAACTAGTCAAATGGCCATACACACAGACCACTTAAGGGTTCTAAAAAGTAGCTTTTCACCAAAGGAAAAATTATTAAATAAAACACAAAAACCAGGCCGACGAACTCCAAAACAAAACGACAAAACTAAGGTTATGAAGAATGTCAGGCAGACACACTGACATTGGTTAGTTGCAAATACAGTGAGTCGACCAATTTCGATGTTTGCATGGCATAAATTTTTTTTCCTGGTAAGGGGTGTTACCTAGGTATATATGCTAGATCTCTCTTAGCCGAATACATTTAGGAAAGGAGAACACTAGAAACTATGCCTAGGGTAAGCTCACAAAAAAAAGACGTGGGTGGTTAATTTTGATGGTGGCGGTATCTATAATATAACCATTTAAGTACTTTTTGATGCTAGGCATATAACTAATATTGATAGGTAACCAGTATAGTCCATGTTTTTACATTTCCGCATGTTTTAGCTTTAGAGGAAAATAATACTCAATTTGTTTTTTATTAGAGGAAGAGGATTACAAAGCTTATTAATACAATCTAGAGAGTTTTTGAAATTAGGTGTCCATTATTTGGAAAATTACAAATATTTCCAATTTAGTTTTACAGGTCTCTATAAAGGGTATTTCTGACGTAATATGGGCGCGCCAATTTTGAAACACCACAAAAGCTAAAACAGTTTTTTTTCAAAAAATAAACCAAATTTTAAAAAAGTACCAAGATTTGATGGAAAAACATAGTCCAATAAACAATTTAGGCAAAATTTCAGGCCATTTGGAAGTCCCGTTTCCGAGAAACATGCGGAAAAAGAATTGCCTAATAAACGGACCCAACAGCGTTGCCGGTTTAACGATGTAATTGGGCCGTTAAGCGCTCCTTTTATGTCAAGGAAGATGCCCAGAGCGATGCTTTTGGCATCAAAGGCTTCGTTTATGTTACCTACTGGGTTGCTTAGTGCTAGTTCTGTCGATTTACCCGCCTGGTACGCATGGATTAAGGATGACCGAAAGAGGTATAAACAAGGTGTGACGGTTTTCTTACGGTTCTTCCTTGGCTGGATGACTGAATGACTTTTGAGTGACTGTGACGGTAATTGTTTAGTGGACCCCTGACTAACATCAGTTAATTTGGCAATTTAGTTGTTTCGGCAATAAGGTATGTTCTTTGTGATAATACTAATTCGATGTTAAATCTTAAATACCACGGACTTTTTTGTTAAGACATGGAAGAAGACATCTAAACCAGTGGCGGTCTCATGTGGGGGGGGGGCGATCGCCTACTCCTCCTTTGCTCCAGAAAAAAGTAGACAACAAAGATGCTGGTGGTAACCCTGAAGTCTTTGGAGAAAAAACAAGAAATTGCAGAAAGTTCCTTAAAGACATTCTAGAATCCCTCCGCAGTATTTTAAGACAGTTTGACCTTTAATTCGTCACACCAAAAATAAACAAACGCATGACGTATCGTACTTAGCGCGAAATCCATTGGAAATACAGAACAGTATTATAGAGTTTCTCTTTATAAACAAGTTTTAGACAAAATAATCTCGGATATAAAAAGTATTTTTGACCTGAACATATTCATACCAAGTTTTATACAACGTGAAGCCAAAATTTCACGGCAAAATTAACTAAAACAGTTTGATTAATCAAGTCAGTCAGTCAGTACTTGGAAACAATATTGGTCAGAAGTAGGCAAAACCTTAAATCAAAACATACCTGATAACGTTTTCGAGGCAATGAACAAGCGTGGCGATATTTTTTGCCAGTAAGTAATGATGCGTTAGAAATAAGCTTCTCATGCCTCAGACATGTCAAAATTGACATTGAGCGTGTCATTCTGGTTTGCCCAAAAAAACCGGAAACGAATTTTTTTTTGAGATAGGAATCTTATGTTTAAGATATGCAATACAAAAGGTAATGTTTCAACTTAAAAAGCTTTTTACACCCAAAAAAAAAGTATTTAGCTATTTGGTTTTGTTTGTGGTTTGTTTGTTATATATGTTTTTTATAACAGAAAAAATTATACGTAGTTACTCAAGCGCGGATGTCAGGGGGATGGGGGGTAGTTAACCCCCTGGTAAAAAGTAGGACATAAATTGGGGCGCTTTAACACCTTAATATTTACGATATTAGTTTAAATTTGTGTTAAAAATAGCATTGGTAGTGTCATTTTCTTCAAAATATTTGTCTAGTTTAATTTTAAATTAAAAAAATACATTTTTTAGTGCAATTTTCTTAAACATTTTCGCCTGCGGCGCTATGATACCGTTGATATTTTCGATTTTAGTTTAATTCGACTCAAAAATTGCATTTTTAGTGTAATTTTCTCAAATTTTTTTTAAAACGAGGTTTAAAAGAAAAAATGTATGAAATTAACGACTTAAAATCTTAGTACACTCCCCTCCCCTAGATTAACACCAAATCCGCGTCTGTAATTACTAAGTTTTGTTTGCATTTATTGTTATATTCCTCATAAAAGCTATGCTTTTATTCTAGTTTTTTTTCGTATCGAACCCCCCCCCCTGCAGAATTTCACTTTGGAAGAATTAAGGCAAGATTCTACCTCGTCATCATATTTACAGTCCGTAGGTAGATCCTTTGTGGTTCTCGGAGCCCTAGTAGCTACCACGCGCCCCTAGCTGTAAAGTTTCGTGAGTCGTGTTTCAGGTGCCCAATTTTAGAAAATCCACCGAAAAAATTTAGGTTAGGGTTGACCATACACAAGTTTTGCTTTCCCCTGCTTCTTCTTTTTTACTTTACCTTTACTGCAAGCAAAATGCATTCGGGTTCGTCCAAAAATTGTGAACTGTTGAGAACAGTCCTATCGATTGCGCAAGTATCACGCGCAGTTCTAAACTGACATTATTGATATTTTTGAAAAAGCCTAGTGTATTTTTTTAACCTGTTACGAATGTTACACTTAATTTTTAATGTTTTTTTAGTGTTGTTCCATAATTAAAATAAATATCTTTGAATAAAATTGTTGTATATTTTTGTAATATTGTTACTTCCCTGGTATCTTTGCTAATGCTCTGGTACTGAAAATAAAAAAATGTCAATAAAAATAAAAATATGTCACAAAATTGGCTGCTGACAATTGAACTTGAATAGGGTTGTTGACGGAAATTGTTTAGTGGACCCCTGACTAACATCAGTTAATTTGGCAATTTAGTTGTTTTGCCAATAAGGTATGTTCTTTGTGATAATACTAATTCGATGTTAAATCGGAGAAGAAGCATCTTCATCTTAAATACCACGGACTTTGTTGTTAAGACATGGAAGAAGACATCTAAACCAGTGGCGGTCTCATGTGGGGGGGGGGGGGCGATCGCCTACTCCTCCTTTGCTCCAGAAAAAAGTAGACAACAAAGATGCTGGTGGTAACCCTGAAGTCTTTGGAGAAAAAACAAGAAATTGCAAAAAGTTCCTTAAAGACATTCTAGAATCCCTCCGCAGTATTTTAAGACAGTTTGACCTTTAATTCGTCACACCAAAAATAAACAAACGCATGACGTATCGTACTTAGCGCGAAATCCATTGGAAATACAGAACAGTATTATAGAGTTTCTATTTATAAACAAGTTTTAGACAAAATCATCTCGGATATAAAAAGTATTTTTGACCTGAACATATTCATACCAAGTTTTATACAACGTGAAGCCAAAATTTCACTGCAAAATTAACTAAAACAGTTTGATTAATCAAGTCAGTCAGTCAGTACTTGGAAACAATATTGGTCAGAAGTAGGCAAAAGCTTAAATCAAAACATACCTGATAACGTTTTCGAGGCAATGAACAAGCGTGGCGATCTTTTTCCGTTGATAAAAACATTCTTGAATGTTTGCCAGTAAGTAATGCTGCGTTAGAAATAAGCTTCTCATGCCTCAGACATGTCAAAATTGACATTGAGCGTGTCATTCTGGTTTGCCCAAAAAAACCGGAAACGAATTTTTTTTTGAGATAGGAATCTTATGTTTAAGATATGCAATACAAAAGGTAATGTTTCAACTTAAAAAGCTTTTTACACCCAAAAAAAAAAGTATTTAGCTATTTGGTTTTGTTTGTGGTTTGTTTGTTATATATGTTTTTTATAACAGAAAAAATTATACGTAGTTACTCAAGCGCGGATGTCAGGGGGATGGGGGGTAGTTAACCCCCTGGTAAAAAGTAGGACATAAATTGGGGCGCTTTAACACCTTAATATTTACGATATTAGTTTAAATTTGTGTTAAAAATAGCATTGGTAGTGTCATTTTCTTCAAAATATTTGTCTAGTTTAATTTTAAATTAAAAAAATGCATTTTTTAGTGCAATTTTCTTAAACATTTTCGCCTGCGGCGCTATGATACCGTTGATATTTTCGATTTTAGTTTAATTCGACTCAAAAATTGCATTTTTTGTGTAATTTTCTCAATTTTTTTTTTAAACGAGGTTTAAAAGAAAAAATGTATGAAATTAACGACTTAAAATCTTAGTACACTCTCCTCCCCTAGATTAACACCAAATCCGCGTCTGTAATTACTAAGTTTTGTTTGCATTTATTGTTATATTCCTCATAAAAGCTATGCTTTTATTCTAGTTTTTTTTTCGTATCGGAACCCCCCCCCCTGCAGAATTTCACTTTGGAAGAATTAAGGCAAGATTCTACCTCGTCATCATATTTACAGGGCGTAGGTAGATCCTTTGTGGTTCTCGGAGCCCTAGTAGCTACCACGCGCCCCTAGCTGTAAAGTTTCGTGAGTCGTGTTTCAGGTGCCCAATTTTAGAAAATCCACCGAAAAAATTTAGGTTAGGGTTGACCATACACAAGTTTTCCTTTCAATTCAATTCAATTCAATTCAATTTATTAATCCCATAAGCTGATTACATAAGTATACAGGTTAAGACATGTCAACATAAAAAAATCCAAAAATATACCTAACCAGCCATCCAATTGAATAGCATAAAACTCTTTGTTAAAATTTCGATAAAATATTCAAAATTGTAAATGACGCAGACAATTTTAATACAATACTGACACACTTTTACATCTAGATCTAAACTAATTTTTTTTTATAAATAAATAATCCCTTAAAACATCGAAATACTAATTATATATCTAGGTTAAAATCTTGGAATATGTAAATAACGCAGACAATTTTAGTAAAATGTTGTCACACTAAAAACTAAATAATTTCACATCAGTAATGTAATAATCAAACATAAATGAAACAAAATCAACACAGAAGTAGATTCGAAAGACACCCAGACTAGCAAAAATAAACCTTTATCTTTTATTCATAAATTCCTTCACTGAGTAGGGTTCAATTTCACAAACATAATCGAACAGTACCTTCTGAAGCTTCTTTTGGCTAACCATCATGTTTTGTATATGGGTTGGTAATGCGTTTTTAAATCTCATGCATTGATAGTGCGGAGAGTTTTCAAACAGAGTTAATCTATGTTTTGGTAATGCATATTCGTTTTTGCGCCGGGTGTGGTATTGATGTTTCTGTTCAAATTTTGCAAAATCGTTTTTGTGTTTAAAAATGAAAACCAAGCAAGAATATATATAAATGCCAAACACAGTGAGTAGATGGTTCTTTTTAAATACACCCTTGCATGATTCTTGATAATGCATCCCAAAGATGACCCTTATTGCTTTTTTTTGAATTACAAATATTTCATTGAGTCGATTTGAGCTTCCCCATATTACTATACCATATTTCACCCGACTATAAAAATTAGCATAGTATATGCTTTTGAGTACTGTGCTGTTAAAGGATTTTGACAGGATTCTTAGGGCATAGCATATACTGTTTAGTTTGTCACTTAGTTTTTGAATTTGGCTATCCCATTTACAATTTGCAATTTCCCCTGCTTCTTCTTTTTTACTTTACCTTTACTGCAAGCAAAATGCATTCGGGTTCGTCCAAAAATTGTGAACTGTTGAGAACAGTCCTATCGATTGCGCAAGTATCACGCGCAGTTCTAAACTGACATTATTGATATTTTTGAAAAAGCCTAATGTATTTTTTTAACCTGTTCCGAATGTTAAATTTAATTTTTAATGTTTTTTATATCTTTGAATAAAATTGTTGTATATTTTTGTAATATTATTACTTCCCTGGTATCTTTGCTAATGCTCTGGTACTGAAAATAAAAAAATGTCAATAAAAATAAAAATATGTCACAAAATTGGCTGCTGACAATTGAACTTGAATAGGGTCGTGTAAAACAATTTTTTTTTAATAAAAAGTAAAATTTTAAAAGACTTACTCACAAAATAGTATTCAGGATGCAAGCTCAGTCCATGGATAAGACTGCTTATGGGCACTATTGACATGCTTATTTGGTTTTTGTTCCTTATTAGTTCCACATTAACTAATAAGTTTTTTTAAATTAATTATTTTGACCACTTATTAAAAGTTTTCAGCGAACTTAAGTTTTACCTATATACACGAGTTTTTACCACTCCACCGGAAAAAATTCTTTAAGCTTTTTTATTACATATTTTAATTATTATAATACTGTCGATAAATTAAACTATACAGTGCCCGAGTAACTTTTTTTTGTTTTGACGCAATTCATCTAATGTATCGTCAAAACTTAATGCAATAATGAAAAATGAGCTATATTTTTTTTCGGTATTACGTATAGAATTAGAGAGTTTAAGCAGTCTTTAATATACCGTTTGATTGTAGCAGGCAGTATGAGTGACGTAATAGAGTAATAGATTAAGAGTTCTCCTCTAAACAGTTTTTTAAGAGCTCTAAATAATTTAACATTGGATAAAGCCAGGCCTATCTGTGCTTTCATTATAAATATGTTAAAACTATAATCATTTATTCCAAATGAATAGTTCTTTTTTTCTTACATTGTTTTACTGAACTACAAAATATTTAATTTTCTGATTTTGCGAAAAAATGGTAAATTAAACCCACTTTCTTTATTAAAAAAAAACTTAATATGGCTATTCTATTTTTTGTCTAGGCCCAAATAATTATTTTGTTCTTTCGTTAATTTTATGAATTTTGGTATTTTTTTTAAATTTTTTGCTATATTCTAGTTATATAAGGTAACATGCTAAACCTCTTGCTATAAGATATGAAAAGCAATAATTAAGATTAGATTAAGAGATTTCAACTTATTTTGGTTTAGAACCATTTGAATATATCCAGAATCTGGCAACACTTACTTCATAGAAAAATGTCTTCCCTCATATTTTGTTTTAAATATATACTTTTGGTGGTATACTATTTTAACAATTATTTTCTGATTTTTAGTCTCCTCTGTGCAAAATTTCCTATCTCAACAAGCCTTCATCAACGTAATCAACGCTAAAATTGGGAAATATTGAAAATAACTCAAATTTCTAAACTGCACATTTGTAGCAGCGTTGGTTCACTCATGAATTTTTAAGTATATACCTATAACAACGTATTTTTTCCTCTAAATTAATATTCAATAGAACTCAAATTTCTAAACTGCATATTTATAGCAGTTTTGGTTAAAAAATCATGAATTTTTAAATATATCTATTATTTATATTATATATCTCCCTTTACCTCTAAAATTAGAAAATATTGAGCGAAACTTAAATCTCAAGCGTCATATTTATGGCAGCGTTGGTTAAAGACTGTTCTGTTTTTCCTTTAAAATTAGAAAAATATTTTTTTTACTCGCGTACGGAAAGTGGCGCTTTTCCGCACTGCGTGCGGAAATGAATTTACTTCCATACTTTTCCGCACTAGGATTTTGTATTGGCTTTTTTTTCTTGACGCTCACGCGTCGTTTGTCCATCTGGAATCGCGTGCGGAAAAGTGGCACTTTACGCACTAGTTAGGTAAACTACTATACTAGTACTCAAATCTGAGAACTGCATATTCGTAGCATCTTTGGTTCAAGTCATGAATTTTTAAATAGTATCATCACTATCCTGTCGGTCCCTCAACCACCAAAATAGTGCTTTCATAATAATGTACTGTCAGCGGACCTACATAAGTATACCAAAACTGCGTAGGTATCAGGGGGGCTTAGAAGTTCAAGTCTTAGAATCACGCTCAAGTTGTCTGATTGACTATTATGCCGATTCCACACTCTCGCCGAGGCTCAGCGAGATGGAGAGTGTAGATGGGACCTCTCGCTTTGCCTCGCCTTGCCTCGCCCTGCCTTGCCTCGCTGGATCTCCATCTGTAGTCGGTTTTCTGTGCACGAGTCAAAGGGTCTCGCGAGATTTGCGAGGTTGAGCGAGCGACAGACGTGTACTCTAGTCTATTACTGCTAAATTATATTTTTTTAGACAAGGGTCTGGGATCGTAGGGTTATAAAAGTGGGTAATAAACGGGTATTACGTGCTTTTGTTCATATATTTGAGATTTAATAAAATGTATATAGGTTTTTTAATTTCACTTAATTATTATTGTATTGTGTTTTAAACTAGGAAGTAAAATAAAGAGATATTATTTTAAAAGTAAATTTTTATCATTACATTTTACAGGCAACAGCAGTAAATAAGTGCCAATTAATATTTTTTTATTATCGTTTTTTTACAACCCCAAAAAAGTTACAAGTATACTGGCATATCCCCTATAAAAATCAGGTCAATCGAAGTTGCTTATGAGGTAAAATGTCAATTTCGACATCAAATCGTTTTTCCGTCGGAAAGCACTTAATTAAAAATACCTTGTTTTAAAACTTAGTCTTTCTATTTTCAGTTAAGTTCAAGAATTTCCATAAAACTATAAAATTTAAATTTGTAAAAAATTTCTATGCCAACATTTCTTCAAACAAATTTTGCTTAACATTCTCTCCGAAATTTCCGTGAGTATTTTTGTACGAGATTTTGCTCGAACTTTTCTTTGAACATTTTGCTCAAGAGGCTCGTGTAAATGTTTGTCGGCATTTCAACATCAAAGGAAAGTTTGTCTGTGTAAATGCGCCTTAATGTTTGAGATATGCAATATAAAAGGTAATGTTTCAACTTAAAAAGCTTTTTAGGCCTCAAAAAAAAAAAGTATTTAGCTATTTGGCTTTGTTTGTGGTTTGTTTGTTATCTATATTTTTATAACTGAAAAAAATTATACTCAAGCACGGATTTCATGGGGATAGGGGGATAGTTAACCTCTCTACCTTGGCTTTAAATTTTTTATGAAAACATTTAGAAAATCAAAAGTAGGTCAACGGTAGGCATACATTGTGGCGCTATAACACCTTTGATATTTACGGAATTAGTTTAATTTTGTGTTAAAAATGGCATTTGTAGTGTCATTTTCTTAAAAAGTTTGTTGGTAAACTGCACCTATAAAACGTAAAAAAGTCGACATCCGTGGTATCAACTGAGGTTTGACAACTATGAGTAATAAAATTGCGCCTAAATAAAAATTCGGATATTCCCGCGAGCTCTCCTTGGGTTGTGTTGTGATTTTATTGTTATTAAAAAAAATGAACTGGAATATCGAAAAAGAATTTAATTTTATGAAAATATACTAAACGGAACCGGTGTTATGGGACCGCAGCCATAGGTTCCATAAGACAAAAAAACAATTGCATAATGTATGGGTGCGCATAAGTGAACAAGTTGGATTTGGTATTCCGGAATTGAAAAAAAAGAGCACACAGAATAACAGCAACAGCAACTTCTGCGTCGGCCATATTCTCGGGTTCTCGTACAGATGATGATGGAGCATAATGCCGGTTCCACACTCTCGTCCGAGTGCTCTCGCTATGTCTCCCCGAGTATCTCGGTCAAGAGGCTCGTACCCGAGTAGGACCATACGCACCTCTCACTAATTTAGCGAGTGTCAGTTGCAGTTGTGAACTCCCGAGAAATCCATCATCTCTACGAGAACCCGAGAAGATGGCCGACGCAAAAGTTGCCGTTGCTGTTACTCTGTGTGCAATTGAATCTCTTTTGTTTTCAATTCTGAAATACCAAATCCAACTTGTTCCATGGTATATTTTCATAAAATTCAATTCTTTCTAGTTATTCCACTCCATTTTTTTTAATCACAACACAACGAGAGCTAACGGAAATATGCCAGAGTGTACACTGTCGTGCTCGCTCTACCTCGGTAATCTCGCGAGACCCTTTGTCTAGTGCACCGAAAACCGACTCCAGATGGAGACCCAGCGAGAGGTTCCATGTACACTCTCCGTCTTGGCCTGTCTCGCTGTGCCTCTACGAGATTGCGGAACAGGCATAAAAGATGAAATTTTATTATTATCTGAGACTATGATATTAGTTGCGTTTTTTTCCGCAACGTTGTGGTGGAAATTTTGACATTATTCCACCAAATCAACACCAAAGGTCGCAAATATGATGAAAAGGTTTAAAAATATATTTATATGGGCAGTTTCAGCAAGTTGAAAATAGATTCGAATTTGTATCAAAAAAACACAATGGACGATGTACTTTTTTGGTAATTATGTTTTTTTTGTTGCGCCCTCAAAACCGCAACAGGCGGTCAGGTTGTGACAGTACTTGCGCGATCGAACTTTTTACTCGAACGAAGGTTTATGCGTTCAAATGTAAACGTGGTTGTGATCGAGACGAGTGGATATGCAACTTGTAGTGCTAGTTTGTGTATTGTAGGTTTCAGAAATAAAGATATTGCTATCTTTGTTTGACTTTTTGTTTATTATATAGATATATCTTTGTCATTAGTTAAGAGTAGTACTTAGTTAGAATTAAGGTTTAATATTTACAAAAAAATTGAAAGGGTTTGTTTGTATATCTGAGTTTACTTTATTAAGAAAAAGTGATTATTTAAATAAAACCAAAATCAACACACAAAACCCATTTGTGAGCTGCAATTTTACTGCTTCCTGTTCCCTTTGTGATGTGTTCTTTTTTCTACTTTTTAACCGTCGGCGATTCTTATTGGGCTCCTTTAATAAGAATTCAATGTCCCGTCAGAATAAAAATCTTCTAAAGAGAAAGGCGACGACGAGTCTTGAACCATTTTGGCCTTGTAAAATTAAAAACAAAAAATTTTAACCAAAAAACTTACCAGACACTGCAATGCCAACGACGACGAGCTAGTGGAAATGCTTCTTTCCTTTACCAATAGCATGACAAAAAAGAACCTACAGAGACGTCACACATCGGCACCCAAAGCAATAAAGGTTGATCTACATAGAATTTAATGAATTCTAATAAATTTGACAATATTTGCCCTATTTAACTCAATCTAAGTATTTTACACTCGAAATCCATTAAAATAAATAAAAGTAATAGTTCTATCACAGTCTCACAAATGATTTTAAGAATAAACTATTTATTTAAAAGTACATTTCTTATTCGCGTGTGAACACATCTTAATTCCACCACACAAAAAAACACATTCGCGTTGCGGAAAAAAAACTCAAGTATTGCTTAACCTTCCCCACAAGAACAATTTCTGCGTATGTGGGGTACATAGTCTGGCTCTAAGCATCACGGAATATGGACCTGGGTTCGGCCTCTTTAGACAAGAAATACTAGTTTTGCTATGCTAAACATTGACCACGGTCAACAAATACGGTTTCTGAAATATTTTTAGGTCATCACTTTGCAAAATTTTGCACAATAAATTAAATTTTGAACTCCTTCCTACGAGTAACTGTGGTCATTTTTCTATGGGGGGGGGCAAACTTGATGGTAGCCCCCATATAAGGTTATTTGAAAATTTTGTTATTATTCGGAAGGTCTAATTTTGCACAATATTGCACACTTATTTTCAAATTTTGCACACCCCATGGGAACCCGCAATAGGGTTCTCGAGTAATGAGGCGGCCCCCACCAGTTGATATTTTTGGAAAATTTTGGTATTATTCGAAAGGTCTAATTTTGCACTATTTTAGACACCTATGAAATTTTGCACACCCCATGGGAATCCGCAATAGGTTTGGGTTGGGAGGGGGCAGCATTGTTACTCGAGAACCCTATGGCGGGTTCCCATGGGGTGTGCAAAATTGGACCTTTGGAATGAGGCCAAAATTTTCAAAAAACCTTATACGGGGGAGCTACGATCAAGTTAGCCCCCCCCATAGAAAAATTATCACAGTTACTCGTAGGAAGCTGTGCAAAATTGTGCAAAATGTGTGCAAAATTATGGCCTAAAAATTTTTCAGAAATCGTATCTGGGGGGGCAAAGTTACATTGTCTAATATACTATATTAAGCAATGCGAGACCTTAGCATCGAAAATTTCCGAAAATTATTAAGTTTTGAGTTTAAAATTTCGCAAACTTTGAGAGTGGCTGAATCTCTCTACTTTGTTATTATTTACTTTGGAATTTAGCTACGCAATGCATACGTTATATAGGCATGCTATCACACTTTAGGTTTGACGTATCATCAGGTAAGGATAATGATATCCGCGTGGTCCAGATAAGTGGGAAAAGTTGTGTCTGTTATCAGTTAAGCGAGTTTAAATTGAAAATATGATATAGACTTGTAGACATTCCGACGGGAAAACAAGACTACCGCCGTTTAAGTTATCATTACGACTTATGGAATAATGGTTTGTTTACCCTACACACATATTATTACCTCCATTAACCTAGTGACCCCACCCCAAGAAAATCAAAATTTAGTCATGTCATAATTATGTGCTAATTTCGTCCCCAATCAAAAATTTTTATGCTCCTCTGGTTTAATTAATAATAACTTAGGAACCCCACCTTTCAAAATCAATGAATAGCGAGCTTTCCCTCAAAAAAGGTAATGGTAACCGTAAATCCGGATTTCGCACTTGTGGTGCTCATCAGTACGGTGCTAGGAATTAGGAGATGAAATGATAATCAAAAAATGTGACACAGGATTCATGTAAAAGACAACCATCTGTCAAATTGCAGAATCGGCAGATGTACCTTCAATTTGAAGGAAAATTGAGCGTCTCTACGGAGACAGATATAATTATCTGGACAGATATCCTATGCTCTGGAGTTGATAAATCCCTTTTTAGATTTATCAACTCCAGAGTACCAATTCTGGAAGTCATGGGAAGTAATCGTTCGCCTGAGAGAAGGGAACCAGTGTCAACCAATAAACGCGCTTAAAAGCAGTGACGAGACGATCGAAGAATCACCAATCTATTATGGGCACGCGCAGAGCTGCATCGAACAACAATTTTTGAGCGAAGGCGTTCTCTTGACTAGACCCAGTAGTCAGTGTTGCCAACTGTCCCAAGTTAAAAATAAATAGATTTTAAGACATTTTTCCCTAGAATCCCCTAGGCTTTAAATTTTAAAAAAATATGTAAAACAAAAATTGGTAAGAAAAGAAATAAAAACTAAAACATATAATTACATACAATTTTTATTAAAAAAATACAAAACTTCATTTATTGGGCGCATACAACGGTTTGGTTGACATTAATTTTATGTGATCATTTGTGACATTAAAATCAATAATGTATTTTACCGCACATATACTCGGTAATTCTCCGAAAACATGAGCGATGCGCCGCCCAATAGAGGTCACTACATTTCGGTAGACGTTTTTTTATTCACTGTTCAGCTGAACCTATGTTATGGTATGGTTTTAGAAGAGAGATTGCACAAGGAGAACAAAAAAGTCCTATAATACCTCGATTTTCCTAGCAAAAAAGTGCGCGCAAAAAAGAAGAGAAAATCCATAGAATTTCCCCATTTCCCTAGTAAAAAAAAATTTGCACAATTGTCCCTAGAACTAGGGACAATTCCCTAGAGTTGGCATCACTGCCAGTAGTATGGACTTGTAGGAAAGCTCGTCTGAAAAACATCACCTATATGATTTCAGAGCACGCTATTGGATGAAACAATCACGTGACAGATCTCGCTAATGCGCATGCTACGGCCAACTTGACCGTCTCGTAAAGTACGACGTCGCACAGTGGTCGATTTTTGTAAAAACGCGGATAATCGTACAAATTTTTAATAAAAAAATAATATAATACTAATATTTAAATAAGTAAGCATTTATTATTTTTTAGCTGATACACAGGATGATCGTGTGAATTTTCACATTTATCTGAAGATATTTTTAATAAGGTAAAAGATACATATTTATTAATTGGCTAAATTAAACTAAAAATGTTAGTTTAGAATAATCAAATTTACTTTAAAGTAATTGACACAATATATAAGTGTTACACTATACTAGTATATTTTTTTATGTATGTAGTGTTTTGAAATTCTAAGCATTTTTAACTAACTATGTCGTTTACAATATTTAAATAAGTAAGCATTTATTCTTTTTTAGCTGATACACAGGATGATCGTGTGAATTTTCACATTTACTTCAAGACATTTTTAAGAAGGTAAAAGATACATATTTATTAATTGGCTAAATTAAACTAAAAATGTTAGTTTAGAACAATCAAATTTACTTTAAAGTAATTGACACAATATATAAGTGTTACAGTATACTAGTATATTTTTTATGTATATAGTGTTTTGAAATTCTAAGCATTTTTATATAAAATACCCTATGTCGATCTTCACCTGTTTTCCAGATATCAACTCTGGGTCTTCTATTTGAAATTTGATGTTGAATACTGATGCTTAATATCAAACTCGTAAAAAGCATAGTTTATTCTTGGGCCAACTATTCGCCTAGTATCTTCACAACCATATAAGGGCTAATTTAGACACATTTTGAACTTTTTAATTTTTCAAGGTATGTCCACGTTTTTCTGAAAATTGACCACCGTGCGTTGTTCGCATGACTTTTGTGCCGTCTCACGGTATGATCGTTCTATTACGCCCAGAATCGAGCCCCAGAGCGTAGGATATCTGTCAAGATAATTATATCTGTCTCCGTAGAGGCGCTTAATTTTCCTTCAAATTGAAGTTACATCTGCCGATTCTGCAATTTGACAGATGGTTGTCTTTTACATGAATCCTGTGTCACATTTTTTCATTATCATTTCATCTCCTAATTCCTAGCAATATAATACTGAGGAGCACCACAAGTGCGAAATCCGGATCTACGGTTACCATTACCTTTTTTGAGGGAAATCTCGCTATTCATTGACTTTGTTATTTATTCACCCTCGCTAAAACCCTTTTTAGATTTTTTTTTAATTTTTGGTTTTAAAGTTATGTGCTAATTATGTGCTCCACAAATATATAAGAAAAAAATCGAACTTTTCATTTTAAATTATGTTTTTTTTACAAAAAAAGGGTAAGGAGCTAGGTTAATATTAACTTAGCAACCCCACATGTTTAGGTATCACAGAATTTAAAAATTTCAAAAACCAGTATTATTTGCGAATTATGTGTTAATTTCGTCCATGATCAGAAAATTTTGTACTCGTCTGGTTTCCGAGAAAAGCAATAAAAAAATCTAGCATTCGCAATCTGAAGTACGATTCCAAAGTAAAAATATAGTAATTAACTCTGTGTTTCAGACTTCCATTGTCTATATTTTATTTATACACGACGTTTCGATCAGTACAATCTCTGATCGTCTTCAGGTGCAAACTACAATCAATTTCTAAGGCTACGTGCTTATATACTGTGAGAAATCACTCAACCTTGAAGTTTAAGAAGTTGGCTCCGCCCAAGGAGGAGCTTCCAAATATTTGGGATTTCAACACTTCCAATATATTGGGATTTTAACACTTGGTTTACTGAAAATACCCTGATTCTGCCCAATAAAGGCAGCTTCAAGGAATTTTCGTTTCTTCCAGTGTGGCTCCTTGTGCAAAACCTTTGCTTCTGCCCACTTCATTCGGTGTTGTTTTGACCATGCATGTTCGGCGATTCCTGATTTCGTAGTTTCACCTTTTTGGGTATTCGTCTGATGTTCCTTAAGCCTAACAGATAGTGGTCTTTTAGTTTTGCCTATGTATGATTCACCACACTCACAAGGAACTTGGTAAATGCATTCCTTATTTTGTTTGTTCTCTGGTTTTGTTTTACTAAGAAGGCTTCTAATTGTATTACTAGATTTAAAAGCTGTTTTAATATTAAAGATTTTCGCTACTCTTCGAATTTTCTCTGATACTCCTTTAACGTATGGGATTGTAAGGAATGTATTTGCCTGATTTTGGTCTTGTAATCTCTGTCCTGTTTGTTGAAATTTAGAAATAGTATCTGCTATAAGTTTAAGGCTGTAACCATTCTGATGCAGATCCTTCTTAATGTTTCTATTTCGATTTCCAAGTCATGAGAATTGTTACAAACTTGAACGGCTCTGTTATACAAAGTTTTGATTATGCCTCGTTTGGTTGTAGCAGAATGATTTGAACCTTGATTTAAATATGGTCCTGTGTAAGTGGGTTTACGATAGACTGTTGTTCTGATGTCGCTTTCTACTCGTGTGACAAGTACATCAAGAAAAGGAATTTGACAATTTTGCTCCAACTCCATTGTGAATTTAATGGTGGGTCTTATATTATTTAGGTGGTGAAGAAATTCTGAAAGTTGTTGGTCATTCCGGGTCCAGACAATAAAAGTATCATCAACATATCTTAGCCAGAGCTTAGGTTTATATGTTGCGGTATCAACCGCGTGTGATTCGAACCACTCCATGTAGATATTGGCCATCCTGAGCATAAAACCTATCTTTCACTTGAAAATAAGAGTTATGTAGGCAGCTTCAAGGTGATTTCTCACAGTATATAAGCACGTAGCCTTAGGAATTGATTGTAGTTTGCTCCTGAAGACGATCAGAGATTGTACTGATCGAAACGTCGTGTATAAATAAAATATAGACAATGGAAGTCCGAAACACAGAGTTAATTTCAAACACACCGTTGTCTCAAACATTCAAATAAAAATATAGTATTACAAAATTATGTGATCCATGAATATGTGTAACAAAAATTCGAATTTGTATTTGTTTTTAGTGCAGCTCTTTTGGAATGCTTATTTGACACTTCGTAGTGGTTGTGGTAATTACTGCGTCTGCGCAATAGCTAAACGTCATTCGGTTGTGGTAATTAACCACTACCACTGCCGTAAGCTACGAATCCATTTCTTTGTGGTTGTGGTTATTTTCCTTTGGTGGTGCAATTAATTTTAAAAATAATAAAATATTACCAGGTTCCAACATATAAAACACTTATTTGGTAAAATTAAGCCAAATTTTCTATTTTTCTCATCTCTAAAAATTTTTACAAGTGACAGTTTTTAATGTGTTCCAAAAACTCAGGTAAAATCGATGATTGGTAGTGGTAGTGGTTGTAAAACACTACCACAGCGGCTGTCAAAGTTGTCAAAGTTTTAAGCGTTCCAAAATATTTCCCTATTAACCTAGCTAACCCACTTTCTTTTTCGATTTTCTCGGAAACCAGACGAGTACAAAATTTTCTGATCATGGACGAAATTAGCACATAATATGCAGATAATACTGGTTTTTGAAATTTTTAAATTCCGTGGTACCTAAACATGTAAGGTTAATATTAACCTAGCTACCCCACCCCTTTAAAAAAAAAAAAACAATTTAAAATGAAAAATTCGATTTTTTTCTTATATATATTCGTCGAGCACATAATTTTAAAACCAAAAATTTTTAGTTTGGCGCCATATTGTCTAGTGGGGTTGCTAAGTTAATATTAACCTAGCCATCAATTTTCTTTTTCGATTTTCTCAGAAACCAGAGGAGCACAAAATTTTTTGATTAAGGACGAAATTAGCACATAATTATGGCTCTGATCTGATCTTCAGCTGGAAACAGTTTTCACCTGAAGATCAGATCAGAAATTGTACTGATCGAAACGTCGTGTATAAATAAAATATAAGACAATGGAAGTCCGAAACACAGAGTTAATTTCAAAGAAAAACATTATTTTGATCGCGGTCATAAACGCCGTATGTCTGAGACATGCAGTAGTCGTCCATCTTTGATCAATCTTTCGATTGCGCGCGTGAAACCACTTGTCCCAGTTACTTCCGCTTGTTCCCCGCAACTGCCCCTACCTAATTTTTGGAGCTTTATAACACCGGTTATTAAACTGTGGTTTAAAGATCGGGAATATTCGGTCCCTTCCGTGCGGCCTTTTCTACAAAGATCAGACCCCCGTCACACTCAATATCGTACAGCTCATGTTGCTATCTCTTTTTATATATGGCAAGTCACTAAAGCCTTATCAAATCTATTCTTGAATCGAGAGAAAATTTGCTCCCAGAGAGTCAAATTCTCTCGCTTCCATGCATCTTCGGTTTAAATCGGCTTCTCTCACTTTTGCCCGATATTGATCGAAAGTAATTCTCTTAGTCAAGACCAAAAGAATTACTTTCGATCAATATCGGGCAAAAGTGAGAGAAAACGATTTAATCCGAAGATTTGGACCAATGAGATGCATAGTAGCGAGAGAATTTGACTGCCTGGGAGCAAATTTCCTCTTGATTCAAGAATAGACGCACTGACAAAGAACGATATTCCTCGGTGAGGATTCCTTGAGGGCTCCTCATTGACTCCGATTGAGTCCGTTTTATAAAGTCTTCCTCGAGAAAGGATTGCGTGTGTGGCAACGTTGCATTTTTGCTGTTTTTTTTTTGTTGGCGGATGTCAGGTTTGAGCCAAAACAGGATTTTGTGTGGTAAACTGTGGTGGTTGTCAAGGATGTTAGGTTATTTTTTAGTTTGTGTGATTTTACTGATTTTGTTAAATTGCATGTTGTAGTTTTTAAAGCTATATAAGCCAAGGAAAAACGAAAGGAGAAGATAACTCCTTTTTCCAATGAGGAAAAGGAGTACTTGTGTTCACTGGTTGCAAAATTTTTCCATATTGGAATCCAAAAAAAAAGATGCATGCCACATCACTTCAAAGAAAACAAAGGGCATGGGAAGAAATAACCAAATATTACAACAGCACTTTTTCTGCATGATTGAATTAAATCATCGGTTCTATCGACAGCCCTCTTCTATTATCTTTTTTTAATTCATCATATACAATTGGGTGTATACAGACCGCTTCAAGCTACTGCGAACATAGGGCGGAAGAAGTCTAATTTGCCAGTGTACGTACATGCAGAGACACCGCACGCCTATCAGTGAAGCAACCAACACTCAGGCTTCCGATCGCCATTCGCTGCCGTTCGCCGCCTTTCGCCTTGTATTTAGTACGCCTCTAACCACGGTGCTGTGTGGAGCGTAGTCAGTGAAACCGGAATTTGGTCAATAAATACGCAAATTTTTATAACGTAATTTTCTTATTTTTTGTCACTGATAAATAAGAGCGTTTTATTGTCAACTGCTCAGATTTATCAGTGACGACGTGTTACAATGAAAATAATAAGGAGAAACAAAATAAAAGCAAGTTCTCAAAATAAAATAATACATTCTAAAAACCAAAAAGATTCTCCCAGTCAAAAAAAAATTAAAGCAAATGTTCGAAAAGTCCTCCTTGCTCGGCTAGACAATATCCGAGCCTACTATAAAAACCCCTTCTAACGTTTCCAAGCATGTTAGGGGTGATAATTTGAAAAGCTTCTTCAAAAACAGATAGAAGTCATTAGGAGCAAGATCGGGAGATCGAGATGGCCATAAAATAGTTCCCCGTGTACTTATAACCCGATTAGGAAATACATTATCAAGATATTCCCTAACAAGGCCAACATTGTGAGCGGAACAACCATCTTGTTGAAACCATGTTTCACCAAATCTTACACCTAACAACTGCCTAGCAGTTGGAATAATGTGCTGCTGCAGTAGATCCAAGTATCTAGGACCATTCAAATTGCAATTGCCGTTAATAAAAAATTACGTGTTCCCCTACAATACCCCCCCCCCCAAACATTTAGTTTTTGGGGATACTGTGTTCTTACGTCAAAATACGAATGCAAATTTTCCCTCGATCAATATCGAACGTGTGTTGGGTTATGACGATTTGACCATTTGACCATCTGCACTTTTTCGGCAACTTCGTAGACATCCATTTTTAGTTTTAAAAATGTATTATTTCAATTAAGAACTTACCCATCTGTTTCTCGAGCAAGGCAGAAATAAAACAAAATAATAAAAACAAAATGAATTTACAAAAGATAACACTGCAGCGTGCTTCGAATCCACCTCGGTCGTACGGCACGGAGAGTAAATTGGACTTGATTCCCCCTATGTTCGTAGTAGCTTGAAGCGGTCTGTATAATCTAAGTAGTAGAGTAGTCCAAGAAATCTTGAAGTTTGTCCATAATTCAGCAAAAAAGAAGCAAAAAAAATACTCTTCAAAAATTCAAAAATCACACCAACTACAACACATAAAACCTGAACCTAACCTGAAAAACACGACCCAAGGCCTCCTTAAGGTAGCTCCCGAGCTACCTTGGCCTTAAGGCTTCAAACTTAAGGCTTCCTTCAGCAACTGTAAAATGTATTTCCGACCTTAAGGGATTCTCAAAGACCACTCAGCCTTAAGGAGGCCTTGACGACTATAAATTCCAGCCCAGAAGTTGTCAAAGTACTCATGTGAGTTGAAATAAATAAATGTCCATTAGTCCGATTAAAGCTAATATTTACTTACTGCGTTACTTATTGTTGGAGTTTGTGCTGGACTTACCTGCAAGAAAAAAAAAGTATTAGTTCAACTTGGAGCATTTAGGGTTGCCAACCCGTCCCAGCAAAATCGGCACTAAAAGTTTCCAATTAAAATCAGAATCCCATATCTATTGGCCAGTGGTTAACTATAAGTCCTTTCTTTTTTCTTAGTCGCGTTTAAAATATTTGACTATTGGCAATGTGGTATTAAAAAAATCGACATCAGTTTGTTCAATCAGTTCATTAACGAGCCTGCTGAGTCTGTTGATCGGGGAGTTAAAACCATAGTTAGTGCGATGATGTTGAGTTGCAAATAATTTATGATTTCTTGTGTTCCGTGATGGCACGTGAAAAAACAATAGTAACTCTACAGAGTCAATTTCATTATTTAGTATTCTCAACAGAGTGACAAGATCATAGTACTTTCTACGATTGTCTAGATTTGTTAAGTTCAACAGACTCATTAGCTAGTCATAATCAATTGACTCATTAGGTATGTGTAATTTATAGCATATACAGCGCAAGAACTTTCTTTGTATTTTTTCCAAAAGATCTCCAAATTGGAGTTATCCAACTGATAAGTAAAATCTATATGGTTTAATTTTCTATAAAAATATACTGTTTTATATTTGTCAACATTCAGTGATAAATTGTTATATTCACACCATGGCAATCCTCCAAACTTCTTATAATTCTAAAGAATTTTAGATCACCAGCAAGAAGCACAAAGTACAGTTTTCTAAAGCGGAAGATATATCATTTATAAATGCTTTAAATAACAATGGAGACAAATGTCCGCCCTGGGGGACACCTGACAAAACGTTAAAACTCGGCGGAGACAGCATTCTCTATTTTTATTGCCTGGCGTCTTTCAGTTAGATTAATCCGAAACCAGTTGAAAGATGAGCCATGGATACCCATTACTTTAAGTTTATTAAGTATCAGGTTATGATCGACCCTGTCGAAAGCCTTGGAGAAATCGGTATAGATGACATCTATCTGATACCCACTCTCCAAGGCTTTCAACAAAGTTTCTTCGTATATCCAGAGATTAGTAATTGATGATTTACCTTTTGAAAACCCGTGAAATTTTGAAATACCTCTGTAGTTTTTAATGTTTGACTTATTTCCGCTTTTGAATATTGGGGTAACATAACTTAGCTTCCAAGCTGTCGGAAAATCTCCTGTAGAAAATAATCCATTCAAAATTTTAGCCAAAATACTGGACAAGAAAAATTTACAATTTTTTTATGAAAATTACTGGTAAACCATCTGGGGCGCAGTTTTTGTGTAGTTTAACTATTTTTTCCTACGACCACATATGAAAACAATGGATTTCACACGATTTGCATCCATTCATTTGATTTGTGCGAAATTAAAGACCAATTTTTACAAAAATTAGTGCAATTCAACAGTGTTCGTAGGAAAAGTAGCGTGCAAAACTCGATAGAAAGTAACTTTCTTACACTCGCGTGTTGTTTTACTCGGATACCGCCTCGTTCACAATATTTACGCTCGTGTGAAATTTGTCACTTTCTTTTTCTGTTATTTTACTTACTTTGTTTGTTTCGATTGAAATTTCTTAGCTAGCTTGTAAATTAAAATTAAAAAACCATCAATATTTATTGTTTTATTTCTTTTTTAAGCGTTTTTGAAAATGTCCCGATTTTGCATCAAATGTCTTGATAATTTAAAACAAATGAATCCAGATGAATCAAAATTAAAAGTTGGCAACCCTAGCCGCTGGGAGCATTCAAAATTAATAACCCGTTTTGCTAGGAATAAAGGGCAGAGGAGGATAAAGGTCACCAAATTCTATTAGGGAAAAAGACTTTTTAGGCAACATTAATTTTTATATGAATGGTTTAGAAAACTAAAGAAACTTGTATTTCAAATAAATCGTCACGCCTACAAAACATAATCATATATATCGTAAGTTTGATGTTGGGTCCAATCCAACAAGACACGAGCTGACATACTTTAAGGTTGTATTAATTGCCAGGCTTTCTATAAGGCATTAGTCAAGTCAATCCTAGGCAAATAGGTTTCATCGTCTTGGTTTTATGACTGTTTAACTAAAACCGACTCTACTAAAAGCCAGCCTATCCACTCCTACAGTTTCAGTGTCCAGTCGCCGACATATCAACTGCAAAACTAATAGATTTACTGTCAATTTCACTGTCAAAATGGTGGCGAACGTCTATAAAAGGACACTAAAACAGTAGAAGATGATAGGCCTCTAGTATAGTCGGTTTTGGTTTGGCTATCCATGTCCTTATTTTATAGATAATGGACGTTTTATCCATAAAGCATAAAAGGTCAACGTTATCCACGATTTTAAAAGACGGACACGTGCATGTTTCCCAGCACATTTAGCAGATACTAAAAATACCATATAATTTTCACAAATCCGTAGATATAAACTCAGTTACTCATGCAACTCATGTTTTTATTGTCAGTAATTCAGTATTTAATTCACCTTGAATAGAGGCATAAAGTAACATACTTTATGGTGACATAATCTTAATGCTTAATAATTTAGAGTATGATTGTTTAGTACAAACTGGTCCTTATAATGAAAAATCATATACGAGAATATTTTTTATAATGTAAGTGGCATAAACATTTCAATTCGATTAATGTGGGGTATTATTGGAAAGAGAATTGCCGGTGGATTTCAAAAAAAGTAAAAATATACAGTGCCCCATTAAAAAAAAAATAGAAAACAACTTCGACCTTTTTCGAATTTTGCAAAAAAAATATTAAAATTTAAGAACCATCTGACTTGTATAGGGTGTCCAAAAAATAGGGATACCCCTAAATAGCTTTAAAACCAAAAGAGGTAGAAAAGTCAAATTTTTCACACTTAAATTGTTTATTAAAAAAAAACTTCCAGATAGCGCAGCGATGTAACTTTTTTAATAGGACGCCCTGTATATTATGTCAAATTTGAATGGGTCTTTTCTTTTTGATTCATGCCTAATATGACCAATGAGTTGACAAACAATTACCAAATACGAATATCATTTTTTTTTCTTGTTTAACTCTTCTGGGGTGCGTCCAGATCCGACGTTGGGTGTCGCCCAGGGGGCTGATTCTTGAATTTCGTAGGAAAGATCGCACGGGAACGGTCCTCTCCCTGATATCGGCCAATAATAGGCTTTAAAACGATCACGAGTTATCCGAAACCTATCCAACCACGACCGAACCTCACCCGATTGCCGTGTATCGAAGGAACTTTCCTACACTTTCATACACCTGCCCCCGGACCATGTGAACGAGCGCTCTTGAAAAACGACAATCCGGTCAGCTTTGCGAATGCACCATACAAGCTCGGCAGCTTCTGAGCCTTCTTATTGGGCGAAACGAAGGATGTGAACATTCCCGTGCGACCTTTCCTAAGATATTCAAGAATAGGCCTCCAGGGGGCTTATTCTTGAATTTCGTAGGAAACATCCCACGGGAACGTTCCTCTCTCTGATATCAACCAATAATAAGCTTTGAAGCGATCACGAGTTATCCGAAACCTACCCGACCACGACCGAAGCTCACCCGATTGCCGTGTATCGAAGGAACTTTGCTACACTTTCATACACCTGCCTCCGGACCATGTGAACGGGCGCTCTTGAAAAACGACAATCCGGTCAGCTTTGCGAATGCACCATACAAGCTCGGTAGCTTCTGAGCCTTCTTATTGGGCGAAACTAAGGATGTGAACATTCCCGTGCGACCTTTCCTAAGATATTCAAGAATAGGCCTCCAGGGGGCTTATTCTTGAATTTCGTAGGAAACATCCCACCGGAACGTTCCTCTCTCTGATATCGACCAATAATAAGCTTTGAAGCGATCACACACCTGCCCCCGGACCAGGTGTATGAAAGTGTAGGAAAGTTCCTACGATACACGGCAATCGGGTGAGCCTCGGTCGTGATCGGATAGGTTTCGGATAACTCGTGATCGCTTCAATGCTTATTATTGGTCGATATCAGGGGCGTAATAGAACGATCATATCCTGAGAAGTGATCAATCGCACAAAAGTCATTCGAACGACGCACGGTGGTCGATTTTCCGGAAGACGGAATGGAAATATTAAAAATTCAAAATATATCTAAATTTGCCCTTATATGGTTGTCAACAAGACAAGCGAATAGTTGGCCAAAGAATAAACTATGCTTTTTACGAGTTTGACATTACGTATCAGTATTCAACATCAAATTTCAAATAGAAGACCCAGAGTATGACAGTATTCAATTGTTAATATCTCGAAAACAGTTGAAGATCGACATAGGGTACGTTATATAAAAATGCTTAGAATTTCAAAACAGAATGCAAAAATGCAATAATATACTGGGTGTTTCATTTGACAGTTTCGGTTGGCATTCTTTTTAATATACCCTATATACATAAAAATATTCTAGTATACTGTAACATTTATATATTGTGTCAATTACTTTAAAGTAAATTTGATTGTTCTAAACTAACATTTTTAGTTTAATGTGAAGTGAGCTTAAAATTAAAATATCATGTGACTTTAACTGTAACCAAAATTATCACGTGACTGGACACTTTTAAATAGTCACGTGACCATCAGTGCTATATTCAAACTGTATTTGACATCCCAACATTTTTGGCTAAATAAAACCCATTCAAGCTCCAATCGTCTTTCAATCTACATGTCCTTCGTAGATCCCCTCTCACACCACCATCACAAATTTAGCTAATTAATAAATATATATCTTTTACCTCTTAAAAATGTCTTAAGATAAATGTGAAAATTCACACGATCATCCTGTGTATCAGCTAAATAAGAATAAATTTATCTTTTTATTAAAACTAAATAACCGCGTTTTTACAAAAATCGACCACTGTGCAAGTCCTACTCTAAAAGACGGTCAAGTTTGCCGTAGCATGCGCATTAGCGAGTTCGGTTACGTGATGGTTTCGTCCAATAGCGTGCTCTGAAATAATACGAGTGACGTTTTTCATACGAGCTTTCCTACAACTCCCAACTACTGGATCAAAAATTGTTGTTCGAGGCAGCTCTGCGCGTGCCCATAATAGTTTGGTGATTATTCGATCGTCTCGTCACTGCTTTTAAGCGCGCTTATTGGTTGAAACTACTTTTCTTCTCTCAGGCGAACGATCACTTCCTATGACTTCCAGAATCGGTACCCAGGGAGAGGATCGTTCACGTGTGATCTTTCCTACGAAATTCAAAAATCAGCCCACAGGCGCGTCGTGGCCGTTCATAAACCAAAGCGCTTTGGTCATGTGTGTGTTTCTTGTGGGATACTCATCTAAGTTTAAATTTTCGTTTTTTCCACCCAAGATCTTTTGTTTTTAGATTATTTTCGGTTAAAGTAACTGATTCGGAGTTTTTTTAACTTCTTTTTGTTTGTAGTTTTGTGCCTATTGAGTAGGGGTTACTGAATTGCAACCAAATTAATATCAGCAAATGTGACAACTATGAAGTAACTCTCGGACTGTAAAATTTTTTCGTGCTTGTAGTAATGGTATATAGTTATAGATAGATATAGAATATATTACTTCCACGTATAACTTTATATTTTTACGACACTGTATATAATAGTTTTTTGTAGGAAATATTACTACGCTTTAATCCATTTTTGGTGGCAATGACAATGGCACCAGTAAAATTGACTTAATTGTTGCTTGAAAACGTAGCTTTTTTACCAAGCACTTTTTGGCAGGAACAAATTACCTATTTTTGACCTAAGTTTTGAACAATCGAGTTAGTTTTTAATGTAAGAAATATGTCAAATCCTTCTTGTTAGGTCAAACATCGATCGACCGCCATATTTTTTTATTATATCGATTTTCCGTAATTTTGGAAATGCGAAAACCCAGGCGAAAACTAAATGAAAATAATGTTGTTTTTTAAAAATTTTTCAATTTTAATTTTTTTAAGTCTTTTAAAATGTGTAAGTGCCAAATTTAAGTAAGTAAGTAAGTAAGTGTTTAAAACTCACGTGTTTTAAGGGCGACTGAGTTTTTTAAAGACAAAATATTGAAATTTATCAGAAAAATTGATTTGATACGTGGATATCGGCTGAATTTTGTGAAAAAGTTCATTTAAAAACATTTAAACAAATTATATTAGGTAGGCATTATTCTTTACCATATTCCGTTTTAAACAGAGTTGCCACATTTTTTTATTTTAATATTGACCTGTCTGGACAACTAACTACTGTGACCTATTTTGGACGAAACATTACTTAGGTAGAATAGTGGGCCTTTTTAAGTAATTTAGTCCCTGTTTAATTTGTATGGGAAAGGAATCCTATCCTATATTAGGGTTATAATGCCCAAGTTCTGACCAAAAATTCTACTTCGGGATCCTTGGCACATATTTCAATAGGGAGTCATCCACCACAAAATATTTAACGCATAAAGGGGTGGATGGAGAGGAGGGTAAAATTTTTACCAAGTGTTACAAGGGGGAGAGGAAGGGGCAATTTGCCGTTGAAAATACGTAAAGGCGTATCTCAAAAATTAATTTGAACGAGCTTCAAGTTTTGAAGGACAGGTATTTTAACAACGCACATTTTACCAATAGTAAATAAAAAAACAAAGGGCGTTTCTCAAAACTGAAAGAAATAAGTTGAGTCCTAAAGGCGCTTCTCGAGATACGCCTTTCATACAAATATTTTAAAGGCGTATCTCGGAGATAGGCCTTAACTATTTGCTTTAAAGTGCAATGATTTTAAAAATTTGGGTATTTTTTTTTGTAAGTTTTATCAGTATTTAAAATTAATATATTAAGGAGATATTGGAATATGGCCTGTCACTATTATTACCGACCTTAACATTAATTGTGCTTAGACTATGTAAAACTTATTACGATGGATATCCGGAAACCAAGATAAGATTGCAAGAAGTTTATGAGCAACATCAAATACAAAAAGATGCTATCCGGAAAATAAAAAACTCTTGCATGATAGCTGCTCAAAACGATCCGAAATTATTTTGTTGCTGTTTTGATCTGCAACATTTTACGATTCTCGTTATTGTTATTGCTTTACTTGTAACGAATGTGACAGAGGACACGGAGTTTCAGAAATTTCAGCAACTTTATTCAAAGTTCTGCAAATTTATTACGAAAAAGAAACCCATTCCGTAACTTTATTTGCAGTGGTTGCGGCGGACAAAATAAGAACACTATAGTTGCCGGATTTTCTACACTAAAACACAAACAACAAATAAGTCTTCGATTCTTCGTACCTAAATCAGGACAAAGTGAGGGACACTTTGTCCTGATGACTCCGCACATAGGGCCATCTCTTACGCAATTAACAAAGCGGGAGAACTTAGGGTGCCTTCAGAGCTCATACCAATTTTTTCACTTGCGCGACGATCAAAACCTTAAGTTTTTTATTTTAAATTTAATGACTTTCTGGATTTGAAACAATTTTCCGAAAACCTTAGATTGCGCTCAAATCGAGTTGACCGATATGTGTGAGTTTATGGTAACCAAAAAGGATCCATTTAAACTATTTTTCAAAGTCGATCATTTAGATAAAAGTTATAATGTCCTTAAAGCGACAAAGTGCACCCTTTCAGAACACAGTATTAATCAGTTGAATAAGAAACTTCCTCTAATATATTTTGAAAAATATAATAATTTAATGGTGCTATGTGCTGGAAATACCCCGGTAATAAATCTTACCAGAGAACGTCCAATTTCATAAAAATTTACCCCATACAACTGAATAAATTTTATTTCCACTTTGCGAACCAATGATTCTGAGTTTTTCGTTGAAGGCGTTATTGTATATATTAATATGTATATTAGAAATTGGTTTTTGTGCTCTTGTTTTGTAACCTAGTTTAAGATTATTTTTAGGTTGTTAAAATATTTTATTTATTTCATTTTGCTTTGGCCGAAACATGTAGTTCCAAATGTTCACTTGTTGTATTTATTATACATTATTTCGTCTACGATTGATGGCTTCTCACCTATTTTCTATACAATCAATAAGGACGTATCTTGTGCGTAGATTCAAAATTAATTGTTAATCGCTTAACGTAAAGGCGTATCTCAAATAAAATATTTAACAGTGCCGTTACAATAAATGTATTTACAATTTGAGTTGTTTACCTTATTAATCTTTCTTTGTGTAGTCCAAGTTTGATACTTCTTGACTAATGTTTAAAAGAACAAAGTCATTTTCCTTTAAATCGCTCTCCTGAAAAATTGTTAAAAACGAGCGATTTTACGTATTTTCAACGGCGAATTTTGAATAAAAATAAGTGAATACCCCAAAAATATAAACAAAAATTTCAATTTTAATACATATTTCACTTTTATGACGGTATTTTAGGGGAGGTTGGTTTATCTGAGAATAACAACAGTGTGACGCCATAGTGCCCAGGGGAAGTTTTTTAAAATTTGAAGAAAAAAAAGCTGTGGAAAAAGTTTACAGTAATTTGTAATTGTAAAATTAAAGTTTTAGTTAATTAAATCACAATTTTCCTGATCTTGCTTCACATACTCTAAAACTTGTGTCTCTTGCCAAAAAGTTATAAAAATATTTCAAACTACTCAAATAATATGCAAAACAAAATTTATTTAGCCGACGCTGACTCACAAGATCACACTTTTTACTTGTCGACGGTGGTTAAAATCACACGTTAATTTTCCAAAATTTTCCCCTGCAGGATAATTTTTGGCATTGTCTAATTAGGCAATGTTTTTGGTAAAAAAATTCTTTGCTACATAATTAACAACTAGGTATATCCACAAAAACTTCTTGGATTTTACTTGTTTACAGAGTAATTCTTTGTTTGGTGCAAATTGTAATAAGCATCAGTGTCCTTAAAGAAACACTAATTTAACGTAATTAACTGTGACTGGAGAGTTGAAACTCACTGCTCAATTTACTAGCACATTGTTCGGATGACCTTTTAAGTCCTTTGTGTTTATTCGTGAAATATCTCAAAAACGAATCGATGAATTTTAAAAAAATGTGAGTCCTGTGAGGGTAAATATTTCCAAAAAAGTAAATACCATTCGTCGAGTTTCACTCATTGCAACTGTTTCATTATCTAAAGCAGAACATTTTTTTTTAATTATCTACCTGAAAAAAACCATATTTACAAAATATTATTTATTTATACCTGCGGCATGACGAAGCCTGGGGACTTCCCGTCGCCAAAAACACAACGACGTCGCTCAGCACAGCAGCGGCAAAATTAGGTCAAGTAGTTTTTGAGATGTCACGGCGGTAAAGTCGGAAAGTCCTTAAAAAATTGAAGCCGCTCGAAGTCCTTGTTAAAACACTGCGACACTACTTTTCCTTGGTTCAGCACATTTGTTACGTAACTTATTTCTCTTGTGGAGATACCATGGGTTTAAAATTAGCGAATTTCTACGTGGTCCCGACTAAAATATCAGACTTTGTTTAAAAATTGCGAAAAAGATTAAAAAGCCAATTTTTTTAAGGTAAGTACAGGATCAACAAAGTTGTTGAAATTCTCAGTTACAAAAAAACTTCCTTGTGCGTTGGGAGAAATCTCGAAAATCGTGTCAGTTTGAGTATCTAGGCTCCTATTGGACCAACTTTAATTTTTTTTTTATTTTGTTTTAAAAGACAAATAATAATTCTTAAGAGTAGATTCTTTTTTTCTGTCGGTGAACCTAGCCAAGGAATAGTTAGTGTATATTCCTTGCCCTAGCTCAGAAAATGTCGAAGTGACGTTCAAAACGAGTCCTATGATATCCATACTTATTGGAGTCAAATAAACACCGTCTAACCTGTTAACAGCCCCAAAAATGTTGCAGTCAAAAAGTAGCGTTAGGGTGTCAATTTTTTTTTTAATTTAGAAGGTTTAAGCTAGACCAATGAAATTTGGCACATATGTTGGCCTTTCGGCACCGTACCCTCGTGTGTCATAAAAAATTCAATGTGTGGCCCCTAGGGGGCAACAGGTGCCAAAATGTGTTTTTAAACTATCCCTCATACCTTCCATACTAATACCACTGCACATCTGAATCTCAGACAGTTGTTAGTTCATACTATTACCTACAAGTCTACTATACCGGAAAAAATTTCGTGGTTGTTAACAAGGCCCCTAGGTTAGGGGCTCAAAATCTGGTCGATTTAAATTAAAAAATTATATTTCACTTATGTTTTAGCCAATGTCAACAAAAATGCACCACCAGGGGCGCAGTGGATCATTTCTCAATTTTAAATACCCCCAACTTTGCCCCAGCCCCTAGGGGCTTAGCTTATTCGGCAGAAAATCAAAGAAGAGCTCCGAGCCATGTCTTAGCTTTTACAAAATGTGGCTTCCGTTCAAAGTTCAGCCAATTCTGATGTTTATTTGACTCAAAAAAGTATGGATATCACATGACACGTTTTGAACGTCGCTTCGACATTTTCTGGTCACTGAGAGAGAAAATAATCTCAATTCTTAAAAAAATATATAATTCTTGTTTACCAAAATTTTTGGCAGCTGCCATAAAAAAAAGTTACATCCATAAACATATTTCGTTAATCAAGAGTGTACAATCAAAAAGTTTGTTAACTTCATTCAATTTTAGTCAATAAAAACTGCAATTTGTTAAACCAATTTTTTCTCCGTACCCATTCAATAATAAATTCGAAGTTCATAAATCCGTTCTTTTCCAAAACCTTTATTCGTCAGATCTCTTAAGTTGTAATCCGTATTTTAATCAAACCTTGAATTTTTCAAACCGTATTTTTTCAAAACCGGAATTTGTAAAACCCGTTGTTTGTCAAACAAAATTTCCGCTAAAATAATTGCGCCTTCAAAAGGCGCGCGGCGCAGCGTTTCGATGCAGTAATTGTCGCTGTTATGTGCCCACACTTGGTTAACAAAGTTCCCACGTGGCGTTCAATAGTTTGTGTATAGATGTCACTTGCAATTTGGTTTGACCCACGTAGGTAAAAACCCTGTAGGTTTAGTAATACAAGTTTTTACCTACGTTTTTTGACCACATAAAATAATTGAAACTGCGCATGCCTGACGCAGTCTACTCGCGCCCAGAAGTTTTTGCCTCTGCATGTTTTCCAGGTTAACTTGATTAGGAGATTTATTATCGGTAGGGCTTTTTTTCGGAGGAGAATGAAAGTGCAGGGCAGTTATAGCATTTCATGGTTATAAGGTTTTGACAAACAACGGGTTTTACAAAATCCGGTTTTGAAAAAATACGGTCGTACAAATTCGATAAAAAATGGGTTTAACAAATTACGATTTTGATTTTGAATAGATCTGACGAACGACGGTTTTGAAGAAATAAGGTTTAACGAATTGCAGTTTCTGATACACCGCGGGCGCCCCAATTTTACTTGGAGCGATTTGATAAATAATTAATTATTCAGTTACGTAACCCAATTTTAACAAAGTTTTAATACTTAATTGAAAGAGGGGTGAATTCTCGGGATAAATTTGGGTCCCTATAAAAATCCTGAATCGTAATTCGGCCAATCCTGAATGTCGCCGAAAATAAAACGTCCAAATTTAATCTACTCGAAAATAAAACGCCCGTAACTAAAATGATTCGAAAGCCGAAAAAAATTTGGCCAAAACGTAGTTGTCCCGACCCGCAATTTAGCCGACCGCCAAGTGAATAAGTAAATAATTAGAACAAAAAAGAAGTTAAAAAACCTCCAAATCAGTTACTTCAACCGAAAAGAAACTAAAAAACAAAAGATCAAAAGATCTTGGGTGGAAATAACGAAAATTCAAACTTGGATGAACATTCCACAAGGAACACACAAAGGACCGAAACGAAAAGGGAAATGATTAAACGATGTTTCGCCCTGGGTAACCAGCGTGGGCTCATCAGTGGTTTCACTGGTCACCCGCCACCATACATCATTAAAAACCATCATACACTTTGATTTCCAACTTTGAATCACTCACAAATAGGCATCGTTCCGCACTGATACTTATCCAAGTTACCTGATACGGAAATAATTAGAAGTTGCTTAGTTAAATCTCAACATTTTACCCGCCCAAAAAAAAATCAGCTACCCTTGCTAACCCGGCAAAAGAAAAACATTTATAACCATCAAACACTTTGCATCTTTGAGTATTCTTGATCGAGTTGGAATTGTTCGGTCGGCGAAATTACGGTCGGGTAAATTCCGTTTCGGCCGAATTATTTTCGCATAAAGTATTTTCGAGCTATTTTAATTTCGGCTGAAATACGTTTCGGGTGATTTATTTTTGGAAATTCTTCAGTCGCCATTTGTATGGACAAGTTGCTTTATTATATATATATATATATATATACAACGTTGGTCATTTTTAAACTTCCCACCCAAGATTCACATATATGTAGAGTCTAATTTTAAAAAAATCCACGCACCCCCTTTCGA
Organism: Oxystoma pomonae; assembly: GCA_963921995.1. Lineage (NCBI taxonomy): Eukaryota > Metazoa > Arthropoda > Insecta > Coleoptera > Brentidae > Oxystoma > Oxystoma pomonae. The sequence continues at coordinate 25,008,637 of OY998170.1, forward strand.
GGGGTAAACTTTACCCCTATATTTTGAATAGGGAAAGTGGGTCGAGTGATACCTTGTTTTGCGCGGAAAAATTTCTAAAAACAATCGATTCCTCTCTGAGATATTCGCTTTTACATTTGCATGCACCATTAAAAAATAGCTTTTTTACAAAATATTTTTTTTTTATTTTTTGAGAAATCCCGGGACAAGTTGACTTTGTTTTAGTTAAAGATACATTGTATCATTGCATTTTTTCTTTTATGGTACATTCCTACGAGCGGTGAAATTTACCTGTACAGTTCGATTTTATTTTGAAAATGAACATATCAAAAACAAATCGATAGATTTTCAAAATTTTTTGACGGTTGTAATAGTAATTTACGTTACAAGGCCGGGAAATGTTCTATTAAAGTACAAGTCTAGATGTTTACGGACGAGGCGGAGCCGAGTACTTTAATGACATTTCACTGCCGTATATCGTACAACGTTTTATTTCATACTGTTTTATTTAATTTAAAATAAAAATAATTCTTTTTGAGAAGACAATTTCAACAATGACTTTACAATTTTCCATTAAATTATTGTCAAAATTTTGAAGTCCAGTTATCTTTGAATTGGTTGCTACTAGAAACAAAATAAAGTTTATTTGTTTCTGTCACGTAGAGCACTAAAAATGGACGCAATTTTGAAAAAAAGTTCAGCCGCAACAGAAAAACTGATTCCAACCAAATCTTCAGTAAGATATAAAAAAGAATATAAAAGATTCTGCGATTGGAGAAAGACTTTTAATGTGGAAAATACCGTCAACGAAAATGTTATGTTGGCCTACTTCTTAGATGTGGAAAGTGTTAAATTAGTTTTATTAAAAAAAATGTGTTAAATGCCTACTTTGTAAAAATACGTCGTATTTTCGTAATTTTTTTTTTCGTTACTTTTTCAGTCACAAAAATCCAGCAGAATCAAAAATTTTGACCAGAGGAAGCGGAGTCATTCATGAAAACAGCTCAAACCGAGAAATTTAATTAAGGCATTAAATGAAAATATATTTTTTTAAATGAATTTACGAAATAGGCAATTTACACAGGGGGATTTAGTATTTATGCTTTTCTGCCTTTTTTAAATTATTATTTTTTGTATTGTTTCAGGTTGTGGCGCTACTAGGTATTTCCGGAGGGTGTCGAAGGGAGGAGTTCTACAACCTAAATGAGGATGATATTCAAGATACAGGGACACAGTTGATTGTAAGCATAAACCAAACAAAAACTTACATCAAAAGAGTGTTTACAGTCATTGAAGAATCATTTTTAAGCATATTCCGTAGTTATCGCCATCTGCGACCCACCAACATTCCCGAAAAAGCGTTTTTTGTCGGCTACAGAAAAGGAAAATGTATTAGCCAAAGAGTGGGCATCCATACAATTGGGGGTGTTCCTCGAAAAATTGCGGAATATTTGAATTTGTCCAATCCCGAAAGGTACACGGGACACTGCTTCCGCAGAACGTCTGCCACGATATTGGCAAACGCGGGAGCAGATGTTAATGTGCTAAAACGTCACGGCGGCCGGAAGAGCACCTCTGTGGTCGAAAAATATGTCAAGGAGTCTTTAGAGACAAAAACAAAAGTAGCTAGAATGATCCAGGGAGGAGAAAACTTTGTTCAAGTTCTACACCAACAACATCAAATCCAAAGTTACTCTTCCTCGCGAAAAGGTAACCCCGAAAAAGATTGCTCGGCTGCTTCTCATGTAATTTCAAATAATTCCAATTGCACAATTAATGTGAATATTTATAAGTAATTTTTAGTAGTTTACTGTATAAAATATTTGTTTTTCATTGATAATAAAGATTTGTTCAAAAATATACCATTTTGCTTATAAAAATTCAGAAATTTAGTTTGAGTCCGGTAATTTTATTTTACCGGACTAGTGATGTAATAGGTCATTTCTCGGACTCAAATTAATTCCGTAAGAGGGAACATTACAATACAGTATAAAATAAAAACATTTAAGAGACCTTCAAAACAAGGTATCACTCGACCTACTTTTCCTATTCAAAATTTGCGTGCTACAAAAATTTCAAAATGTGTCCCCCTCGAACAAAAACTCCACGTGTCCGCGGATTTCTTCAAAATCAGCCTCTAAATACGTAAATCTTGGGTGGGAAGTTATTTACAAGATTTTTGATTAGTTTAAATATGAACTTTTTAAAACAAAATCTAAAAATCTATTGATTTTGTGTTTAATTAATTAATACAAGACGGTTTTTCAATTATATTTAGAAACAATATCATCCCTTCACACAATTTTCAAATATTTGCACACGAGGCGACGTTTCTTTTAAACCAAAATTTTATTTTAAGCCTAAAAAATATTCAAATTAATTTTGATTGATTCGTCCCCTTGAGTTTACATTTTTCGTTGTTTTAGTGGGTTTTATATAATACCAATTTATCTTTGGCTACGTTTCGGCCGAGATCCAGCCTTTTTCAAGCCTTAGACGCTAGGTGAAAAATATTGTTGGTCCTGTTTGCCCAATTGGTCATTGTTTGGTCTTAATTAACAATACTTAAAATTGATTTTGATTTTTAATTTTTTCTTGCACAGTAAAATGCAATTATTCCCAGAAAATATTTTTTTAAATTTCACTGTGCGACAAAATTACATCCCCCACCCCTAAAACCCACTAAAACACACAAATTAATAACTATTGTTTGTTTTTAAAATTTTGGGCTTGAAGTTGGTAAATGTTTTCATTAAATTATTAAGTTTTTTTAATTTTAAAAGATATTTTTTTTGCATTTAGGACATACGATATTCAAAAATATTAGGTCCTGTGAGAAATAGTAGTTTAGCAGCTAGTGGTTAAAATAGTCTTTTTTTTACAAACGTAGTTTTAAAGAACGTGCTCATAAAGGGTTTTTTCTAACGTAACTTTTAAATTACTCATCCAATTTCCATAATACTTATTTTATTCGATTCATACTTTGTCCACCACTTTTACGAAAAAACTGGTATATATAAAAAAAGACAGTGTTATATTAGAAAAAGTTCCCAGTTTTAAGTTATTTTATTTTATACAAGCTAAAGACCCCGCAGCTTCGTCTGCGGTTTTACACGTTTTTTTCCGTTTTTCTTGCTTAAGTGGTCATAACTTTTGTTCGCGTGCACCGATTTTGATGAAACAAAGCATATGTACTCCCCAGGAATGTAGCAGTAAAAGTCCCATCAAAATCGGCCCAGTAGTTTTTGCGTGATATTGGATCAAACAGACAGACAGGCAAAAATTCTAAAAACTGGATAATATAATCGTTTGGTTAGAAGCCCCCACCGAGAATTTTAAAAAATATTCAGTAGAGAAATGATATTTATTATAGGTATATAGATTCCAGTGTATATATTTTGAAGCCGGTTCAATATTTGGTAAAGGAATTTTTATTTTGTAGTTTTTTGAAACCACAACTAAACTGACCAAAACAATGTGACAAAGCGGTCTAAGACACCCCCAGGTTTATGTGGCGAGCAAAACTTTACGCGTTTTCTTTGCCTGACTTTCCAGAATGTGGATACCGTTGTTAATTTTTTTTTTTTAATTTCAAAACCTTTCATGTATTTTTTTGTAGTTTCTTGTATTTATCGCAGATCTCAAAATCGTTCTAGTCGGTCGAAAAGATCAAAACAAACGAACCAAATTACCACTAAATCTATGACTAAACTGACCAAAACAAAGTTACAAAGCGGTCAGACACCCGCGCGAGTGACGGCGGAAAAACTTTACACTCCGAGACAAGCATACGCGGAGAAAGTCGGCGCGATTCTGATAGAGGATTTGTCGCGCTTGGACACAGATCTCCTGCCTCTGGGACGCCGGCAACGAAAAGAAGAATGAGAAAGGAAAGAATGGAAAATGGGGAAAATAGAATGAGGAACACGGAAAATAGAGGGGTTTGGATAAATTCCTTTTACTGTAACTTTTACCTTTGTCAATTATTAAATCTCATGTATTCAGAATAGGGTGTTCATGCTTGTTCCTTTTCTGTATCTTTTTCCTTAAGCCTTAAGGAATGACCTTGAAAGTTGGCTAATATTTAACTTTTACGGAAAACGAAGCAAAAAAATAGCTTTTTTGTAGCTGTTCTGTTACAGTTAAATTATTTTTGTAGCTGCAGCCGTTTTCAAGAAAAAGTGTTTTTTTTATTTAATTTAATTTAATGTGATATATTTTTCTTATTTACTAAGAGGCCCAAACCCTTTGATGGTTGGTGCATAGAGCACAGTTTTAGCTATCCTCGGACGTATTTAGATATTTTGTAGCTGTTGCCGTTGGCGAGATATGTTTATTTTATTTTAATGAGCAAAATATATATATGGGCACAAACACTTTGATAGTTGGTGTATACAGTAGTTTTAGCTATCCTTTGACGTATTAAAACATTTTGTAGCTGCTGCCGTTTACGAGATATTTTTATTTAATTTTAATGGTCAAAATATATACGCCAAAGGTACTATGTCGTATATTTTTCTTATTTACGACGTGGCCCACACACTTTAATGCTTCGACTATAGAGCGCAGCTTTAGCTATGTTCTGACATATTTACACATTTTGTTGCTGTTGCCGTTTACGAGATATTTGTATTTTATTTTAGTGGATAAAATATATGCGCCAAAGTTACTGTGTGATATATTTTTCTTATTTACCAGGGGGCCCACACACACTTTAATGCTTGGTGTATAGAGCGCAGCTTTAGCTATCATCTGACGTATTTAAACATTTTGTTGCTGTAGCCGTTTATGAGATATTTTTATTTTATTTTAATGGGCAAAATATTTACGTTGCGCTCAGTACATCAAGCATTAAAGTGTGTGGCCCCTGGTAAATAAAGAAAAATATACCACATAATACCTTTGGCGTTTGCCCATTAAAATAAATTGAAAATATATCGTAAACGACAACAGCAACAAAATGTTTAAATACGTCAGATGATAGCTAAAGCTGCGCTCTATACACTAAGCATTAAAGTGTGTGGGTCACCTGGTAAATAAGAAAAATATACCACATAGTACCTTGGTCGTATATATTTTGCCCATTAAAATTAAATAAACATTTCTCGTAAACGGCAGCAGCTACAAAATGTTTTAATACGTCAAACGATAGCTAAAACTCTACTATATACACCAACTATTAAAGTGTTTGGGCCCCTTGTTAAATTATTATCACATAGTACATTATATCACATAGTACATGTGGCCTATATGTATATTTTGCTCATTAAAATAAAATAAACATATCTCGCCAACGGCAACAGCTACAAAATATTTAAATACGTCCGTGGATAGCTAAAACTGTTCTCTATGCACCAACCATCAAAGTGTTTGGGCCCCTTAGTAAATAAGAAAAATATATCACATAGTACATTTGGCGTATATATTTAAAGAAAAAAAAATAGTTTTTTTTTTATTAAAATAAAATCTAAGAATATTTTAAAAACTTTTAATATGTGATCCCCTCGAACAATCCGAGCAACAAAATTTGGTGTTTATTTGAACTTTTTCCGAATCCGAAATTTTTAAGACCCGTTTTTATCGAACAATTTGAAAAACCCATTTTTAATAAAACTCGGAATTTGTCATTATTTTTCAAAACCGAAATTCGTAAAACCCGTTATTTATCAGAAAATTTTTGATAAATTGATTGCGCATTTGCCAATAATAGATGAAACGGAGGCGTACACACAGGTGGCGTGGCGTTTCGATAATTTACATTCTAGTTAAGAACAATAGATTGACACCTATATACAAAGTATTGAACACTACCTGTGCATACTTTTAGTCAAGAACGACAAATGCATCGAAACGCCGCGCCACCTGTGTGTACGCCACCGGTTAATGTATTATTGGCGAATGCGCAATCAATTTAGCAAAAATTTTCTGATAACAACGAGTTTTAAGAATTCCGGTTTTGAAAAATAATGGTTTGACAAATTCCGGGTTTTATTAAAAATGGGTTTTACAAATTACGAGTTTGATAAACAATGGTTCGATTAAAAACGGGTCTTATAAATTTCGAATTTGTTATTGAATGGGTTTGAACAAAGAAGGTTCGGATAAAAAATTGGTTTAACAAATTGCAGTTTTTATGGTGAATCGTTCTTACGATGAAAATTTTTTTAAATACGGTCTGATACATTCCTGGTTTGATAAACCATAGGCGTTCGAACGGCCGAACCAAAGAAAGCACGATAGAAAAAACCATGGTTATAAAATAAAAGACAAAAACGTCCGATCCGACGAATTTCACGCCTACGGCTAGTCATCTCGTACGTGTCATGATTAAACTGTCTAAATATTTGAACAGAATTCATTATTGGAATTTCGTTCCATTAATTAAGTGAGGTCAAAATAGCGAAGAGGGGTCCCATACAATCTCATTTAAAGGAAGGGATGTTTTGAAAGAAACCCGCTTTTAAGGGTCATTTCCACGAACAAAATTTCCTTTAAAGGTGGAATGCCGACAAACTTTTATTCAAACTTGTATGGCAAAAAGTCTGTTGAAAAGTTCGAGCAAAAGTTTGTGGAAAAGTCTGTGCAAAAGTTAGTTTCGAGAAACAATTGGTATAGAAGTTTTATAAATAATAAAAAGAAATGCCGTTGTCGAAAATCATTGAACTTAACTCAAAATAAAAAATTATAAATATTTAATTTATTTAATTGAATTATTATCAACAAAAATTTAAAAAAAAACGGTGCTTAGGTTGAGGCGTTGAGGTGATAAGACGTCAGTTAAACTGGGGAGACCATCATAACGGGCCCAACTATCTTTTTTGTAGCTATTTTGTTACGGTTAAATTATTTTGTAGCTGTAGACGTTTTCGAGAAAACGCGACCTCCCTAGCTTAACCGTTAAGCTGAGGGGCCACCCATAATCTTCAGTTCTGCTAAAGCTAGAAAATTAATACTTTTTTTAAATATTTTTTTCTTTAAATATATAGGTCAAATGTACTATGTGATATATTTTCCTTATTTACCACCCTACTTTAATGATTGTTGCATAGAGCACAGTTTTGGCTCTCATCTGACGTATTAAAACATTTTGTAGCTGTTGTCGTTTACGAGATATTTTTATTTTATTTTAATGGGCAAAATATATAGGCCAAATGTACTATGTGATATATTGTTCCCAACCCAAACCTAGGAATATTTTAAAAACTTTTAATATGTGATCCCCTCGAACAAGCTGAGCTACAAAATGTGGTGTTTATTTGAACTTTCTAGCTTTAGCAGAATTGAACTTATGACGTGGCCCGTAACTTAACGGTTAAGCTAGGGGGGTCGCGTTTTCTCGAAAACGGCTACAGCTACAAAATTAATTTAACCGTAACAAAATAGCTACAAAATGTAGCATTAAAAATATTTGGGCCCCTTGTGATGATCCCCTCAGGTTAAACGATGTGGTGATAAGGCCGTATGTGGCCAGTGTCAAATAATTTTTTTTTTTCAATTTATTATTCATTCATTTTTCTGGATTGTTTGTTGATTTAAATGTCATTAAAAGGGATTTGTAAGGAATGACAGTACCTCCTACAAAAAATGTCAGTAGCGGTGCCCTCACAAAAAATGTCAGTGGCGGTGCCCCCCCAAACAACATTTTATAATTTCCATAGTAAACTACAAATAGTTGTGACAACAATTACAAACTTATTTAGTACCTCCGACCGCTAATAATAATGTTTCGCTTGCCGTCGGCTTTTTTTAAAAATAAAAATTAGAAACAAAAGTATTTTTTCGGGTGGATACGACAGAACAGCTGACTGAACTCGTTGAAATTCATAGTAGATGCCCTGTGATAGGCCTGTTATAATTAAAATATCTCGTAAAGTATTTCGAAATCCACTCTGAAATTTTTACACAATCTTCCCAATATGATTCTAAATATCTTCAAAGGAAAGAAAGTGTGAATTAAATCACAAAAAAAAATATTTCAAAAATTTTTCCGGTGAGCTCATACGAAAACACAACTTTTCTTACTAGAATTTTTTTTCATAAATAAAAATGTTCAATTTTATGCAAATTGTTAAAAAATTCATAATTTGAAAAAAAATCTATTATTTAAAAAAAAATACGTGTCGATTATTTTTTGCGCATTTCGATAGGGATGCGGATAACTGATGATTTTTAATACTGCTTTATGTCTCTAAGTGTCAAATGTGCCTACTATGTTCAAACGTAGAGGGTCCCATCTTTCAAATAAAAAATGCATCTTCTGCCTAATATCAACTACAAAATGAGTATCGTACGCAGTCCATTTTTAAGGAAAAAAAGGGGGGGCTTATTCTTGAAAGTTATGGAAGGGACCTACACTACACTAGGAAGTGAAGAAAATCATGAAAAAATAAAATAAATAACTATATTTTAAGGTTCATTTCACTACTCACAAGATTTTAAAGTCTCTTCTATTCCTTACCAACTCATATTTCGAAAAATTAAACTAGCATGTAGGCTTATTTAGGGGGGGAACGCCTAATAAAATACCCAACTAGTTGGCTAGAATTATTTTCCACACTAGTTAGGAAATAGTTATTTACCTAACAAGTGCGGAAAGTGATACTTTACCGCCCGCGACGGCAGTTGCAGCAAAAACTTTTTTCCGATTTATTCCCTCACCCTTTGCCCTCTACGCCACAAATATTTTCTGTTAATTTATTAGGGCGCTAAATTTTCCCCTTATTTTCTAAATTTGTTGGAAATTATTGTTGGAAATTCGCCATCTGACACCTCCAATAAAACGCTATATGTCGTGTATCGTTGGTTGATAGATAAATAGAAATTTCGTACAACTAATAATCGTGAATGCGTACCTCCTTGTCTTTATAATAGGGAATTATTGAAACGCAGTTAGGGCCCGGCACTAATAAGGCTAGGCACTATTTTGACGCTGTTGACAGATACGCATGCGCAAGAACGACCACATTTAGTGCCGACAGTAATAAGATTCAAAAAGACCCTTTTCGGGACGCAAAATGTCCCGATTTTTTGCTATTCCTCAATCTGAAGTAAAAACGTCATAATAAACATGTTTCTAGCTTCCTTTTATACCTTCCCTTATTTTGGTACCTTTTCTTTTTCTTAAGCCACTATTTTTACATTTTGTTTTTTTGGCCGGAACGCGCGTATCGTAGGTTAGGCGGAGTTAAACGTTGGGAGGTTATGTTTTGGTTTTGTTGTGGTGTTTCACGGTCAATACACAGTATTTTACTTTGTTTACCTTCTAATTGAGTACGTTGCTTTAATAATATAAGAAGTAATCCATGGATGTGGAAAGCAAAAGCAAAAGGATGTGGAAAGCAAAAAAGATTTCAATGATGAGGTAAGGCTGATCTGATGCTTTTGGTTAGGTAGGTGGTAGGAGTATATTTTTCGGTTTCCGTTTCTTGCTCTGCAGTGTTTTTAATAAAGAAAATGTCCCGAATTTGAAACAGATGTCCCGAAAATTTGATTCTGTTGTCCCGAAAAACCAATTCTTAAACCTGGCAACCCTAGTCCCCACCTTACCCTTACCTATATAATATAACCTTAAAATTTAACTAACCATAATCTTTTTTTTGTGACTGTGTTATAAAAATGGATTTTTTGGATATGGAGGCGTGGGCCGATGATCTGGAGATGTTAGAAATAATTGAGAATGGCTTTCCACGTCAAGCTTATAACAGGTCATTTTGAGGATATGGACAACCTAACTTTTTTCAAAAGGTTTAGGTTAACGAAACCAACTGTGATGTTAATTTTGGAGCAGATTGAAAATCAGCTGGATTATCCTCATAACCGGTAAGACCTGCTGATTTATAAACTCAACGGTCAAAATTATATACTTACACTATAAATATGTCTCTTTTTCCCTTAGCAAAAGAAAAAGGGTCAGGGTTATTGCATCACCGTCGCACAGTAAAGATCCATTAACTCAATTTTTAATGCTTAATGTGTATTAATTTTATATCTCTATCTGTTTTCAATATACTAAAAGACAGAGATCAGAAATTCAGCACTATTCATTAAAAGTTAAGTAAACAACCCTTAACAATACCATCAAGTTTATAAATCCAGGGTTAATAGGATATTGGTTTTGTTACCATATCGCACCATCTCACTGAAAGAATATTATTATCAAACAAAACATATTGTAACTACATAGCAAAATGTACACACACACAGGCAGGCATAAAAATATTGCCTGTATGCATAACCTCTCTGGAACATTTTACATTGCGATAAATTAGAAAAATCTGAAAAATCAATGTCAGCCATTTATCTTTAGGAAAACAATTTTTCACCTGTTTAAGTACCTACTTGCTAAAAAATTTTAGCGACGGAGGCAGAGAGAAATGGCAGAGAACCCAAGGAATGACGTTTTTTTGAAGGACGTTGCCGAATGTTTTGCTCACCTAGCCAGGGGAAGGTTAAAATTTGCCAAGCAAGCCATTTCAATTTAGGTGACGGGTTAGGGTTTCCCTAGAACTAGGGGGCACCTATTCAGGTGTGCTCTAGGTTTGGGTTGGTGCAAGTGGCCATAAACGCCCTTAACGTAGACGTTAGGTAAGGGTTAGAGGGCCGATATCGACTCCCTAGATTTAGGGATCACCGAGAATGTTTCGGGGTCACCTAAACACTCAAGAAAACGAAAACTGACCCCTACCTAAATTTAGGGGCTCCCTAGCACTGGGCTACCCTAAATTGCTTGATGCAAATGGCCGTTATTTACGAGAATAGGCAACTAACCCAACAAATTCATGCAATCGTGGTTTCCTACACTTTTCCTATCACATAAAATTTCAATGATATCCCTTCCATTACTTTCAAATTCACATTTTCCCACAAAGTGCCGTGTTCGATTCATCCCTCTTATTTGTCCGGGTGACTTTTCGCTCTTTATCTATAAACTTAATGAGGAGTAGACCGAGAGATAACAAATGATTTGAAATTTGAACACCAGAGTTCTTTCTTAATAGGACCTTAACACATACTTTTTATTTTGTATGTTTATTTAGGGTGCCAACCTTGACTCTCAACACGCATCACGGACTGAATGGGACACGATAGATTTGCAGGCTTTATAAATCAGTGTCACGTCAAGCGTTTTTAACTACATATTATTCAGAAATAAAATCTACAGAAAATCTTCTGGGATAATTAATAATTCTCCATCCAGTTGCTATGGTTCGTTGGTTGAAGATTTCTGAAAAAGTTCAACCGTCTTCCTACCATATTTTCAACAGCCCAGCATCCAAGCATCCCCATCAAACACTGGTGTGCCAGGAAGACACCATCACACATTTTGAATTTAGTTCTTTTTTAACCCTAATAAGTCATTTTTTATCCCAGCCTACTGGTAAATCTTTTACCTCACTCTGTTTTTAAGGGCTAGCAATTTGGGGGCTAGGTCTTCTATTTAGTGGAATATTTTGCTTTTTCTGTAAACCTACTACCTAAGTGGTAGTAACGAAACGCAAAAAACATATAATATAAACACCTCTTCAAATCTAACTCGATCGCGTGCTTGGCGTCCCAACCTCCTTGGTCCGAAAGTTTCTCTATTAAGAGGTACAAAAAAAATACATTAAAAAAAACAAATTATAAGGTTTATTTACTAGTTTTTAAGGAAAATCAAGTACTTAATAGCATAATTTTGGAGATTACGGGTATGTAATAGCAATTTTTAATATATGACGTCAAAATTAACAAAAATGCATAATCAGGATTCCACAGAATTTTTCGAAAACAAATCCCTGACTTTTTATGATTTTCCATGATCAACTTGTTAAAATTTCCTTTACTCTTACTTCAGCCTACAACTGATCAAACCTCTCGTTTAACACTTTTTCTTCCTTTTTTGAAGGTACTTCGTTACACTTAGATTTATTTGTCTATTTCAAGAGCGATACGAAAATAATGATTAAAATACGCCGCAGTCAAAAATCTTGAGGACATTATTCTAAAAATTAAACAGAAAATTCTTCGAAAATGATTTTTTGACGTTTTTTGTAAAATATATTTTCGATTGGAATCTAGTGTCAAAGATTGATTGAATTTTTTTAGAAAATTTAGCAAAAAAAATTTTTTCTATATATTTTGAACGGTGTTAAGAAAGGTGGCTACAATTAAATTAAAAACAATTATATTTTGATCTTTTTAAAAAGTGTGTTGGGTTAGTTGCAAAGGGCATTTTTAATACTCCGAAAGGGCATATGAATAACAATTCCGATTCTTTTTCAGTAAGTTTTCCAGAATGTGGACACCCTGATAATATTTATTTTAATACCCCGTTTATATTTCACGACTGCCACTGCTATTTTTGAAATCAGAGAGAAGACAATTATTTCTTTGAAACGCACAGATCTTATCCGACTTTTGATGAAATTTGTTTCTACTGGTCTTTAGACTTAGATATCAATTCTATTTAAAATACTGTCATTAGTGTCATTTCTTGAGAAAATCAGCGAGATCGACCAATGAGAACTGCGCATTTCTGGGGAATTATTTTATTTCCCCTGATTTTAAGAGTATCTTACTGCTCTAAATACATTTGCAGTTCTGTGGCAGCATCAAAACAATGAGCGTATTTACATTGCGAGTAACTTGTTTAAATACTCGAGCTGCTCACTTCCGTGGCAGTCAGCAGGAAAGTGAGCAGGACCACAAGTATGTAATAATGTCACTCGCACTGACCATTCTTCTGTCACTGCACGGCGGTATTTTAAACGGTAGTCAAAGCACCGACAACGCGAGTGGCAGCGTCGCTTTACACGCTGCTGTTCTTGCTTACTTGTTACCGAACGTGGGCGAGCGTAGTAATAGCTACGGGAAGTTAACAAAATAACAACTGCGACCTTATAATAACTAGTGACCAAACAAAAAATAAAGAACAAAATTCAAAGGCAACATAAGTATCATGATAGAGAACTAGACGAAACTATCTTATAGGTATGTAGGCCAAGTACCAATAAAAAAAAGCCTTCATGTATGTAGAAATACAAATTTTTTTCTATATTCTGTATAGATTAGGCCAAATTGCTCAACAAGAAACATGCTGAAGAACTCTACACTCACATAACAGGAAAGAAAAGCAAAGAGATAATGAAAGAAGTGCATAGACTCCAAGATAAATCTCAGTGGACAAAAACACTCATACAAAACCAAAAGCATAGAGAGAGAAAACACGGAAACGTAACATGCTACATGACGCAACTTTTCACAGTACACGAATGCCTTATGATATACCTAAAAAGAATGGATGAAAGGCATTATGACATACCTAAAAGGAATCTATTAAAAACAACCAGACTGTGAAGCAGATACAGCATCTGCGTTCGGTATTTGCCTCGTAGACGCGACGGATTTTTGATCACGTGACCACAGATCAATCTAGATTTATTTCAATTAACGAACGCTCTGGATCAATTTCCGTAGTTTTTACTTCGTTTTTTGTTTCGCGATCAACGTCGATTTTTTAGCCAATTTTGGTGATCATTTATGATTAACAAATTAATTTTTAAGAAGATGAGTTAATCTGTATAGTACTGAATAGGAAAATATAGCAGGCTTTTATGACATATTTAACTCCTGTTAAAAAAATAAAACCTGAAAAATTCAAAAATTGAACCAACCTTAACCTCACAATCGCAAATTAATCTGTCTCATCGGCCAGAAGCCTTCGAGCAAACCGTTTTATGTATAACTGGTCGAAGCTGAATTACCGAAAGGTTCGGACTTACCTCCCCTATATCTAGACGTAATAAACGAACGATTCAGATTAGAGAGATCAATCTGACGTAAATACCGAACGCAGCTAATATAACACACGTTATTCAATTGCGCACACTTTGAGAGAGAAAAAAGGGAGCTCAGGACAAAATTGGGAGAAATAAATAGCGAAAACTTTGTATCGAAAATGCTAGAAGGAAAGAAAACTGTGAAGCAAAAAAGGCATTAATGGAAAAAGTTACAAAACACACGAAAAACGCAAGGGTCACATAAAGAACATAGAGGAAAAATAGAGACAACCGGCGACCATCTAACAATAATGTGCAAAACGGAACCGGGTAGCCATAGCACTGGCAGGAGAGAAGGGGTTTTAGTGAGTATGCCAGGCATACACTACTAGACACGTGGCGTCTGGTGTGCATGCAAATTTCGTAAAAATTACCAAACTTATTTCATAAGTTTACACTTGAAAAACCCTTTGTTAGTTATTCCTACAAAGTAAACTTCTATATTTACACATCTACTTACATTTTACTACAATAATTTTATTTTACATACTAACTTAACAATTCTAGATACTAATTTTACAATTTTACATTGTAATTGTCCTACTTATAGAAAAAATTACATTGCAAAATGTAATAGTCAACTGTACTATGGTAAAAGTCCAGTGTTTATTCGGTAAAATAGCTGTAACACACCGGAACCCGCCTGAGGCGGCCATTTTGCAGTCGTTTGTTTCACAGTGGCACAGTGTTCGTGCGAAGAGCACTTCGCAAGTAAAAAATAGTAAATGTGTAATGTGACTGTGTAGTGAAAAGAATTTGTTTGTGTTTTTTAAGTTCATAAATTTTTAGTTTTTTAAGAGAAAAGAAATTTTTAGTTTTTAAAGAAATATACGTTTTTAACACAATTAAAAATACTACTAGATACTAGTGCCAGAATTTCAAAGCCGTTAGGTCAACGCTGTGCGTCAAAATAAAAAGACTAAAACAAGCTACTAGACACACAGACATAAAATACCAAAGTTTTGGAATTTGGTATTTGGTAATTTGTATCTCGTTAACGAAAATCGCGCAAAAGAGTGAGGTTGGAAATAATTTAAATCTGGATTTAGTAGCACGTATTTTAATTGTGCCTCCATCTTAAATAATAAAAAACTTTTGTTAAATACTGCATGGTATAGATGCACTCTTATTAGCCCGGGATGTGTAGACCAAAATTCTTTTTTCTATCGAAACAAGGTGACGATATTTTACGAACCAAAAAGTTTTATTCGACATAACCTGTGCATAAGGGCGCTTATAAGGGTAAGAAACTTTCTATGTAACACCATCACTGATTCTAGTAGTGCTTTTGAACCTTCAAATTTTTGTCGGTTTTCCATTTATGTCATATTAAAATACCTTTAGGCAATTTGTTCATTAACATTTTCTTAATAAAAATATTTAAATAAAAAAAAAGTTTTGTAATTTTTTTATATTTTTACAATTTGTAATTTTACAAATAAAAATTACAAAAAAGTAAAATTACCATTTATTTACAAAAATCATTTTTAAAACTGCCTCCTTGATAGTAATTTTAAATAAACAGTTTGTATAAACATTGTAATTTTACGAAAAATTAAAAAAGAAATATTGTAATTTTACTAAACATTTTGTCACTTCACAATGTCAAACTTTATTTGAACAATATAGAAGTGCTAAAATTACCAAATTACATCTTACAAGTCGTGGTTTCAATTCTTATTACACTACATACTCTGTAAAAAAATACGGTATATATTGTTGTAAAGTACAGTTCGGCCATTTCAAGCAGTCGGACGGGACAAAAAAATAACAAAAAACTAAAACTAGCTGTGATTTCTATATGATTAAAATTATGGCTATATTTTCCTTAGAACATTGAACTACTAGAAGGAACTTTTTTTCAGACCTATGGCAGGGTGTTTGAGTTCAACATCTGCATCCCATTGTTGTCATGTTAACCTAATACGTTTTCCCCTGTTTTTGATATTATTTAAAATACCTTCAATAATGTTTAGTTCCGTTTAATTGAATGGTCTAGATATAGTAATAAAAATCTATGTTTCTATAAAAAAAAAACCTAAAAATGTATTGAAGTAGGATGTACAACTATAAAAATAAGAAAAAGATGCTATGGAAATCCCTATTCACACAAAAATTAATGACAAGCCGGCAACACAGATTTCCTGCCTTTGTTTACCAAGAATAGTCAAATATGACGAATTCTAACATGATATTTAGTTAATATTTTAATTTAACCTGTGAAACGAAATACTGCGGTCCCCCGGCTTCTGTTTCAACCGCAACAAACAATCAATGTTGCCACGTTGACTACAAAAGAAGATGTTTATATATCTTAAACATCATTAATTAATTAATAAATAAGCGTCAAAACTTAATCCAAATTTAATAAGTTTTTTGTTGCATAATTTTGTTATTAAAATTGGCAACACAGATTTTTTTCACCCCTTTCCCCACTGTAGATGTTGCACTCAAACAACCAGTGTAACCAGACAGACCAGACTCCTTCTAGTAGTTCAATGTTCCAAGATATTTTCTAATAAATAATATCCTAGAACCATAGGTTATGCAATAAAATAGTTTAAAACAATAAGTGGCAACCAGAGGCGTTTTCTCGCGTTGAAATTGTTTAAAATGTTTTTAAAAAGTTTGAAACATTTGTTTTCTCGCGTTGCAACGGTGACGTCACATCGAAACGGGTTAAAAATATTTTGAAACGGAATCCACTCTAGTTTCAAAACTGACGCGTGCGTAGAAGATACGTCAAAATTCTACATTCTTGTTTTAACCGATTTTTTTTTGTTTTTGCGTGAAAACGTATGAAAAATCGTATTCTAGATATCTTGTTAGCCATTCTTCATGGTATCCCTGTGGTCTTATATGATTTTCTGGGCTTAAAAGAACAGTAAGTAAAAAAACTTCACTATCCATGTAGCTTCCATTGCTTGCCATCCATGCTACTAAAACGGGCCGTACACTCGAAGGTTTTGTTAGATAAACCAGTAGTTGATCCATTTTAATTTTAAACACCAAAAAAATAAACAGAAAAACAAAAAAAAGTGAGGTTACACTAAACTACGTCAGCGTTTTGAACTACTCATTTTTTCTCGGTTCTAAATGATGACGTCACATCTAAATAGTTTCAAATAATATTTCAAAATAATTTCAACACGAGAAAACGCCTTAGAGCTTATAGGGCGAACCTTTAAACTTTGGGTTGGACGGAACAAGAAAAACCAAAACTTAATTTTAGTAAATTCTTACTTTTATATATTTAAATTTTTTAGAAAAATGCTTTATCAAAGCTTTTCCAAACTAAACAATGGAATTAAAGGAGAAAGCATGTTGTTAACATTTAGGTTAAAAATTATTGTGAACCATGAACCAGTAAAAATTTTACAAATCCTTTTTAATAGTGTGGTATACGCATTACGATACCATTGGTAATTGGGTTTATTCAAACAATAAAAGGGAGTTATTTTTTGGCCGTTATCTCTCGGTCTAGTTCCGACAAGGAACGCAATACCCGGGTTGCTTCGCGGCTCGGCGTGCGCACAGTGGCCAACAAAACTTCGAGTTTTTCGCTCAAGGCCCGTCCGCGATGTGTCAGAAAATCGTCAGAAACAATCGAAACGCGCTTGACAGCGCAACAGACGTCAACATGGCCGCTATTAATACAAATACGCCCGCGAGTGTGCCAAATTTCAGCTCTGAGGATAACAAGTTTCCGAAATCGAAGAGAAAACTACAAAAACATCTTAGAAGTGCCGGATTGGCATACGTATCCAGAACTGGAAAGCTGATTCCAGCCAAAAAAATAGCAGGTAGGTTCGTGTGAAAAACAATTGAACAGTGGGTTTGTGCAATCAGCCTAGTGCCCTAGTAACGTGACGTCACGCGCATTAGACTGTTTCAGTAAACAGAATTTACGCCATAAGCTTCGGGCCGTATTTCATTATTTTTGCCACGTCGTTTGGATATTTTTGTTTGTTTTTTTTTTAGTTTTTGGGGTTAGGTTGGTTTGTTTACAATGTTTTCGAAAAATTGGGTCAACATATTAGGTGCTTATATATTGTGGTTGAATATAAATGTATTGAAAACTCTCCGTAAGGATCTTTTTGGCGTGCTGTTTGTTGCGCCTTCTTTGCCATTTTTTCTGATTTTTGCGTTTAGGATTTGTTTATGTTTACTATTAGCATATTTTTACTACGTAAAAGAAAATTAATTGTTTTTGTTTATGGTGGTCATAATATTTTTGAAATATGGGGCCGTGTTCTTGAAAATTATAATAGAGTTGTGCCTGCCTAGTCTACAGGCTCTAGTAGTATGACATGACGTCACGCTGATTAGCCTGATTTATTCAGATAGAACTTACGCCCATATTTCAACAGTCGCCAGGTTTATTTAATTTTATTTTTCATTAGGATGATTGGTTTAATTCTTTTAAAAATATTAGACTATTTTTCTGGATAATTTTTGTTGTTTTGATACGTAATTTAAAAATGTTTTTAAAACAAATCAAAGGTCGTTTATTTTTCGCGTTCTTTGACTTTTTTTGGTAACATTATATTGATTAGTGGTATAGCAATAAAAGGGACCCTTCCAGCAACTTACAAAGGCTTAACCAATTTTTATGATTATTTTTTATTTGATTCAGGAGAACCCCAATTTGGTTGTATTGTATTAAAAAATTACTTCCCTCACCACAAAAAAAAACTAAAATATATAAAAGATTCCTTAAGTAAAAAAAAGCTTTACCCTTAGAAAATTGAATTATGTACTTTTACAACAAAAATTAAAAAATTTTAAAAAAATAAGCCGACTTAATAAAAATGCAATAAAACGTGTAAAATAAAATAATTTTTTATTTTTATATAAAAGCCAACTTTTTTGAAGTCAGCTATAGGTATACCTTTTTTTGGTAGGTATTGTTTTTTGCTAGGTACATACCTAGGTATATGTTTTTAAATTACCAGAGTTTCACTGGAAAGCACTTTATGAACCCTTTCCATGTAAAAAAACGAATACAAAAATATAAATTACCTAATTAATACCTAGATGGATATATATTATGATGGTAAATGATAATAAATTAAAACCATCTAACGCCTTGTAACTGTTGGAAAAAAACTGTGGTTTTTACAGTCAGTAAGCTAGCGACCTTCTGCAATGTAGGTCATTTGGTTGGCAATAGAGGCACACACAGGCTGTGAAGGCCCGCCGAGTCAAACGAATTACCTACATCATTGCTAAGTTCTCATGGGTATTCAATTCGATTTCAATATGTTTTGATAATTTATTTTGTATGGGTTTTCTTGACAGTTTTCAATTGGATTTTAAATGAATTTGAAAACGCTTTTAAAATTTTGATATTTGCCAGCTGTTATTCATATGTCATAAGTGTCAAGTGTTTTTTTTATTATATATTGTATTTTTAACCCCGCGAATGTGAAACAAAGAGGGTTTTTATTAAGTTTGACCCCTTTTTTACTGTTTGGAGCATATCCTTTCAGAGGGTTCTTAGCTATATTCCATAAAACTAAAGGAATTTGAAAAAAAATGTAATTGGGTGTAACTTGTTTATTTCAGTTTCCTCAGGTAAAAAAATACTTCAGCGTGCTTGTCGGGGATTTTAAAATGTTTTAATTTTCTAATTAGACGAACTGAATTGCCATGAAAACGTAGCAGATCCGCAATGGCCTTGCCCAGCAAAGGCACGTGTGTTTGTCGTTCTACTGAGTACGCATATAGGTAATAATTTTGTAAACAGGTTGACTTATTCGAAATTGTTGGTAAAAACAGCACGAACTAACCATTACGGGCGATCCTAGTAAAGATGGCCTATTAGATGTCCTATCTATATGTCCTATGTCTATGATATAGTTTGTTCTAAACCTCTTTAACACATGGCTTAATGCCACTGGTTGCAATTTTTGGTTCAAATTTGATCTGAGAGTTTTTATAGAACTTCGTGGACTGGGACAGAAACACAGGCTTTTTGGGACCTTACTTATTCGATAAATATCTTACTTTTTTGGTAACACTAAGTGCCAGAGGTCAACATAAAAAACAAACGTGGTATTAAAAAGTCTGGCGGCTAATGGTCATGAAGTGAAGAAAAAAGACGCCCTATTAAAAAAATCCCAATAATATTATGCATAATGGGAATGAATGCTACAAAGAATAAAGGAAATCCTGGGAATTTTAATTTTTTATAATATCGGGTTTTGCCTGTTATTATAATCTCGAGATTCTAGTAAACATTTTCACTTTTATTTCCAACGTGACAACAATATTGAAAACGCACAGGAAGAACGTCTACCTCTAATCCATATATATATAATAAATCTCCACAACCAACCAAATGATATAAATGACAAAAATCCTGTTTTAAGAATTTTTGTCCATCTGTTTGTTCCAGCACTACTCAAAAACTATTGGACCGATTTTTTTTATGAGACTTTTACTGCGCTGCATCCCTTCAACTCCTGGAGAGTACATAGGCTTTATTTCATCAAAATCGATTCACGAGAACAAATGGTATGACCATTTAAACCAATAGATATACATATACCATTTCGAGATTAAGATAACATGCACTTTGAAATTACTGCTAGCTTTGCAATAAAGGCTCAGAAATTGGAAATCCATTTAAGATTAAAATTTTAGCTATTTTGGCAATTTTTTACACACTTTTTTACATACTAATGATATTATTCAGATACATACCTATTATTACTTCTTTGTCGATTTAGACTAATTGGGGGTGAGTATTCAAAATTTAAAACTAAACACATTACCTACCAAGGTTTTGTAGCCTTATATCCAGTGGCGTACGCAGGTGTTAGAGGTTTAAGTCCCCTCCTCCCAGAGCCATTAAATAACGACTTCTAAAGATTAAAATTTCCCCAAAAATCAAGAATAAAATAGTTTTTTGAGACTAAGCTGTTACTGAAGCCCGCCCAGAAAAAATTTCTGCGTACAGTTATATAATCATTATGTAATATTTTCTGGGTTCTTAGCTTAAAGGAAAAAAAAATAATTCATCGCAAAGTTTGTTTTGCCATCGGTTGACCTAACTTGTCATTCTGGTGAACGGATATTTATTGTATATATTTAGTGTATATGCGCTATCGTACATCCTAAAAATATATTTTTTGTATACAAGCCTTATATTAAGTATTAACCGAATATAAGTTAATATTTTAAAATAAAACATTATGGATACGAAAAGAATATACTTTTATGAATATACCATTGTTATATATCAAATAACATTTTGACAAATATACATTTTGTACATCGTAATGGATATCGACAGGATATGCTATATAAATATATAATGGATATACCATAGAACATAAAATTTGGTGTAATAGAAATATAACTAGAATATTTTTGTGGAGTAATTAATACATGTTCAGAATATACTTATAACGCATATTCAGTGGATGTTAGCCAATGGGTACCTCTGGATCTAAATTGGATCTTTTTTGTAGGTCGTATACACGTCGGGTGAATATCTGGATGATATCCTTCTCCGTTTTCGTATATACGCTGGATATACGCGTAATATTTTTTTGCTATGTGGGAAGGGGTAAACTTAACCCCCAAAAATTTTAATAGAAAAAGTGTGGTGTGGCACTTTGAACATAAGTATTTTAAATGCCTTTATAAATATGTTAAAATTTTAAAAATCAACCGATTAGTTTTCGAGATATAAACTTTCAAAATAGGTTCAAATTGTATGGGTAAATTTCAGCTCTCGTAGGAGTATATAGCAAAAGAAAAATGCAATGATCAAATCTACACTATTGACGAAAACAAAGTCGACGTGTCCCAGAATTTCTCCAAAAAAAAATTAAAAATTCGATTTTTGTATTGGTCTGTGCAACTTTAAAAGCAAATATGTCAAAAAAAAAAATCTCTTTTAATTTGAAAATCGTGAATGTAATACAAAAGCAACTATAAAAAGAAAAAAAAGCAAAAAGGGCATTTTTTGCGTTCACGGGTTGGGACCCAACTTAACTAATCATGAATTTAAAAAAAAACACCTAATAACAAAAATATCCTTTTTTTATACCTTCATCAAAAACATGATTTTAGTAACTGTCTGCAGATAACTAAACCATGGCTTTTTTGATGCAAAAAAACTTTTTATCACAGGTACAAAAAAATGTTTCTGTCCGTTTCTTACCCAAAATTAAAGAGAAATAGCGAAAGTTTTCACCAAGTATTTACGAAAAAATCATCTAAAAACAGCGTCAAAATATCAAACTGTCAAAAATTAAAATGTCGCAATAATGAACGTCACCGAGTAAAAAGGCACATCGCTATGAAAACCATAGTTATTACATTTACCAGCCGCCTTGATTTATAGTGTAAAGATGGTGTGTTGCGAGAAGTGCTCTTCTTTCGAGATTTTTAATAGTAGTTTTCACAACTAGTGGCTAAAATAGTGCTTGTTTTACAAGCGTTGGTTTAAATAACGAGAGCAGCGAGATATTTAAAAACGCGAGTAAAAAAAAGCACTATTTGTTGTTGTGAACACTATTTTT
The DNA here is from genome assembly GCA_963921995.1 of Oxystoma pomonae. NCBI lineage: Eukaryota > Metazoa > Arthropoda > Insecta > Coleoptera > Brentidae > Oxystoma > Oxystoma pomonae. The sequence goes on from OY998170.1 coordinate 25,030,970, forward strand.
TTTAATACCTTTATCAAAAAATCCAAGATAAACAGGAAAATACTTTTAAAAATCTCGAACGAAGAGCACTTCTCGCAACACACCTTCTTTACAGTATAAATCAAGGCGGCTGGTAAATGAAATAACAATGCGGTTTCCATAGCGATGTGCCTTTTTACACGATGACGTTCATTGTTGCGACATTTTAATCTTTGACAGTTTGATATTTTGACGATGTTTTTAAAGGATTTTTTTGTAAATACTTGCTGAAACTGGCTGAAATGGCTTCATTTTTGGGCAAGAATAATTAGTTTTTTTCAATATTATAATAACCGACAGAATTTTTTTTTTGCACCCGTGATCAAAAAAGTTTTTTTGCATCGTTAACCAAAAAAGCCATGCTTTAGATATCTGCAGACAGTTACTAAAATCATGTTTTTGATCGAGGTACATTCCTGTTTTTCTTGGATTTTTTGATAAAGGTTTTAAAAAAAATAGTAACACTCGCGGCTAAACTGTGCTTTTTTATTATTCGCGTTTTTAAATACCTCGTTGCGCTCGTTATTTAAACCAACGCTTGTAAAAAAAAAGCACTATCTTTAGCCACTAGTTGTGAAAACTACTATTAGTTCAAAAAATTGCGAAATGGACCTAAGAACAAAAATGTGTGCGGCGCGGTGCATATAATAATTATGACGTCGCCCTAATAACTTTCGAGAATCTTGGAAAGGCTTCGTGTGAGTGCACTTACAAATTTTAAAGCTCAACGTGCCAGACAACGATAGGGCAATACATAGTGCCACGAAATAAAGCGAGAGGAACACACTATTGCGCATATTTGTCAGAGACGAAATTGCATAAATAATTGTTAGCGATAAAACGTGTTATTTTTCGATGACGTAAAATGGCCTTTACTCCCGACAAATATAGTGAGTTGCTTACATTCGCGGAATTTTATGCCAAACGGCATGATTTTTTTTCGAGGTTTTTAGCGATGACTCGTCTCTGTGTAGTGCATTAGATCAGCCTTATTTACTGGAATCAATATATAGAATACCTACTTATTAGTTTCTTTAAACTAATTTCCAACAAATATAAAGAATTATCTCAACAGCTTTTTTCGCTTTACCTCCCTTATTTGGGAGGTGAGGACAGTAAAGTTTTTACAGAATATGTACTTTACGTTTTTCGTTCTACCACCCTCATTTGGGGGGTTAGGGGGTAAAATTTTTACGGCAAGTGTACTTTAGGTACGTTTACATTTCTGGATAAGCACAGCGCATAATTTTAAAGTTGGCTAACTTTAACCATTGTATATACAATGCTTTAACTTTATGCACTATCAATATGAAAAAATCCATATCAAAAACAACGAAAAAATTTTGGCTGCTTGATCTCAAAATAGGAGTGATTGATTTCAGCTGATTTTAGAAAACAGAAATTTAGGAAGAGGTTAGATATATAGTGAAACATTTTTTTTGTTCTTCTTGTTTGTCAATTTGGTATGTCAACTGTCAAAATTTATCCTAATGCACTACGCTTATGAACCCTTGGATAAACAGGTGCTGTTAAATTATGTATTAACACTAAAATTGTGCTTATCCACTATGAATTAAAGTTATGAATTATCAATACGAAATCTGGAGATAAGGAACGATCTCTTACGGGGACGGATATATCCCGGAAAATGATCCTCCCGGAAAAACACGCTTTTTCTTGAAACTTCTTCAAAACGCCCGATTTTTGATACACAGAAAAAACAGTGCACTTGCACGAATGGGACTTCCCATCCATATTCCTGAATGACAAGTAACAGGGTTCGTACGAAAAAACGATTTTCAATTTCTAGGTGTTTTTCCCAGGTTTTCCAGGTCATTTCTTACTAAAAAATTAAAAAAGGATAAAATAGTGAAAAATTTAAATAGTAATAAATTTTAATATTTGGTGAAACATTCGTGCTTTAAAACACCTTTCTTAAAAAAGCGCTTTCTGTATTAACCAAAAAATGTTGATCATCACAAATCTTTAAAAAAACTGCGATTTTTATTAGTTTCTCATGGTGGCCCAAAGGATAGGTCACCATGAGATGAAACACATTTGGCAGAGGTCGCGATTCTTCAAAAACCGTCAGAAAATCTCGCCCTTACAAAAAATATGATGATTTTTAAACACAAGTTTACACTTAAGCTGGGTTCATACAGAAATAAAATAACATAAGATATCATAAGTTAAAAATAACATAAGTTAACATAAAATAAAAAAAATTGGGTGTTCACACAGAGAAATAACATAAAATTAAGAGATTAGTTCCAGCCAATCAAAACGCGAATTTTTGTATCATTCGTTAGTCGCGATGACATCACGGTCATGCGCGGAACGCGATTTCAGATAAAATAAAATAAGAAGATAAAAGTTTGCCATCTTTCTGTTATGTTATGTTATCTTATCTTATTTTTCTGTCTGTTTGAACGCCATCAAGCAGTCCCAAGGTGAACTCTTATTTTTTATTATATTTTTTATTTTCTCTTATCTTATGTTATTTTATTTTTGTATGAACCCAGCTTTAATGCTTTTTTGTCAGGACTATTTGCTAATATTCCTTAAAATTTAGTTTCTTAATACTGTTCTAGTAAATAAACAATACGTCAGTTTTAATTTTTGTAGGCTGTTTTTCTAAAAAACCCTGTTTTTTTATTTAAAAATGTATTTTATTAAGCTTATTTTTTTATGTATACAAACCTTTAAAACTTTTAGCATACAAAACCATAGGTAGCCATGGAATATTTCGCTGTCACTGTTCAGAAAACTCACAAATTCTGTCTTTCCTTTTACATGGTGAGAATTTTCGACATTTTTTGACGTTTATTGATACGCGTAGTAACAATTTAGCTCCGCCGTAAACTAGTCCTGCAGAATATCTTTAAAATATTAAATTTACAAAATGTTATTAAAAAAATGACGCAGTTTCTCTTACAACGTTAGGATAAATATGAAGGACAAGGTGTTTTTATTTTAAATGAGGCGATAAGTAAAAATCGCCACTTTCCAGAATTGTGACGGGTGAGATTTTCTGTCGTTTCTGAAGAATCGCGACCTTAATGTCAAAAAAACTGTATGTTTTTTGTAAAAAAATGTACCTTTTTAAACAAACCGTTAAAACACACAAAAAAGCCCATTTTCTGACACAAAGGGCTACACAAAAAAATTTCTTATCATAAACAGGGGCGATCAAAGCTTTTTTTAAAGAAGGCGGTTTAGTAGGACGACTTGGACGCATCTAGTCTCAATTTTAGATTTGGTGTCAAAATCAGGAAAATTTTCAGAAAAGTTTAATTAACAATCAATAATTTTATATACCGCTGCAGACATTTTTTTTGCATTTTTAGCGATCTCTTTCACATATTTTAAAAATTAAAAAAAAAGTGGATTGGGTTAGCTGCTAAAAAGGCCATATTTTACATGGAATGCTGAAAAAAAATTGCCTAAAATTGTACCAATTGATGCGAAAACGTATTTAAACAAGGCAGAAAAAAAATAACAAAATAAAATCAAGGTTTTAAAGTCAAATATTTATTCAAATCATTTTTCAAGGTGATAATGTCACATTATGATAGTTTTTCCAGGTTTTTTTTCGGCATTTTCAGGTGTTTTCCAAGTTTTTTTGCCTTTTCCATTTTTCAGGTTTTCCATTAGCATACGACCGCGAAGCAAGATTGTCTTAAAAACCATCCCGATGACTTGTTATTGATTTCAAAGAATTGTCATTACAATATATCCTAAATGTTTCACGAATACTAACTGCGTTCGAAGTAGGATCATCTATCCATACATATCTCTAGAAAAATCATTTCTTAAATATTTTTAAAAAAATCTTGGTTTTAGCTTCTAAACAAACGATATAGATTAAAAAAATTGTCTGTCTGTCTGTTTGTTTCAGCATCAATTAAAAGCTACTGGACCGATTTTGATCGGACTTTCACGGCGGCCTTCCTTGGACTCCTGGGGAGTACATAGGCTTAAATTTATCACAATCGGTTCACGGGAACAAAAGTTATTACCATTTAAAGCAAGAAAAACAGGTAAAACCTTGGGCGAAGCTGCGGGGTCTTCAGCTAGTTCATCATAAATCTATCTTGTTACTCGCTCAAAAATTAGGGCCCTTAAACTGAGGTTAGAGAGAAAGTTTTTAAACCTCAAAATTTTCCTCATAGGATAGGTTAAACAATCGGGACCCTAAATACTACCCCAAAATGGTTTACATTCGTTTTTAGAAAACGGTTTTTAGTCAAAACGCTTTAAACGTGTAAACTAGAAAATTAATAGAAAAACGATTTGTGGCGTAGGGCGGAGGGTAAGAGAATAAATCGGAAAAAAGCTTTTCCTTGAACGGAATTTGAAGCCAAGACCTCAATGTCTCAAGCTCTACCAACTGATAGCTATGGAAAAGTCTTTTCCGCTGATTTAGTTGGTAGTAGTAGGGTGATTTTGAAAGCCCACAGGGGCTTGAAAAACGTGGAGGTGGTATAAAGTCGAAAAGTTACACATTTGGACTAATTGGAATTGGTATTAAAATATGAAAAAACACAAAAATCAACAACAAAAAGATTCTTTTAACTCACGTTAAATAGCGTATTTTTTAATCCTTGACTTAACTGCATTTACCTGCTAAATAAAACGGCGAAAGTTTCAACCGATTTTAAAGATCCCTAGAAATATTTAATTTCTAAAAGAATCAGATATTAAACGGCAGTGTTCACACATTGCAAAAATGTCAGTTTCGATATGGTAGCCACCTCATTATTATCATAATAAAAAACGTGTTGGACATTTAATTTTTTATGTCGTTTGAATCACATCTCGATTTTTATGTGTTTTTCCGGCCATACATTCGGATTTTAAAATTTCATTATCTTATCAGTCAAAAAATTTCCAAACGGCTGATTGGTATGTGTGTGTCTGTGTCGAAATGCCTTTTTAATATACACTTATTAATTATCTCCGTCGACGTAGATAACAAACAGTAATAAGGCCCTTGGTATTTTTGGAAAAAAAATGTCATTATGACCTTTTGAACGAGTACTTATACTTGTTTAAGTTGTTTATAATCGAGTTGTCAAATCACTTTGAGCAGATTTTCAAAATTAATAATAGAGACTTTTAGTTAAATATTTTTTGATTCGCATAACGTTATTATGACTGTCAGTCCCTAAAAATTTTTACGCACTTTAGGGATAAACGGGGCACTTTTAATCCCTGGGGGATTTCAAGTAAATTTTTCCAACTTAAACAATAATTTTATTGATATTTTATTTATTTGTTAAAATGTATGAACGAAAAAAATAATTAGCATATTATCGTGGCTTTGATCATGGAATATTGGCTCCATACAGAAGATGCCTTGAGATTCTTAGACTTCTGTAGGAAGTATGCCAGGAGCACCTTTTCATCCGTAAAATTCTCTGCATGCTGTTCAGCGCACCATTTTCCGTAATCACGAAACGGTTTCTTGTAAACCTCGCGAGATTTTTGTGGAAGAAGGCTAGCGATGGCCTCTTCCGCGGCCTCTTCAATGTTCTTTTTCAAACCCCTAATAATATTAAGATGTATTTTCCAAAATACTTATTAAAGAAAAATAATTTAAGTAAGGTTTCAATTCAAATTTATAGATGGCAGCAAAATGCTGTACGATTTTTCTGAGCTCACCGTTTGGTGACGCCGTTTCATAACAACAACTGACTGACATTTGTTTTGTGCCATACTATTATGTGTCATGCTTACATAAAAATATAAAAAAATTTTTTTAATAATATCCGTTAACGTGAAAATTTTTCGATTAAGCTTTAATCATGATTAACACTAATCCTAGTTTGGAATGGGTCTTGTCAAACAAAGTTTCAATGTAAAACACCACATTCTAAACACAGATTTGTAACTAATCACGGTTAAAGCCTAATCGGGGAGTTTTTGCGTTGGTGGTTACACGAGTATAATTTCAAACCTTGCATAATAATATACAAAAACAAGCATCTATTTTGACACATTAATTTATTTATTATTATTACTGTAAATCTAGCTTTAACATGGTTGATTATGTTTTTTTGTGTCGTACAAATTTTAAACAATATTTTCAACCTCGCCCTTGACTCAGATTAGTTTTCAAAAAATTTTAAATCGTGCCTCACTAACCAAGATAATGAAAACAATATAAAATATTTTTTGATTTTGAACTATTTTTGAATGACTATTTTAGTAAACAGTTCCTAGTTTTGTCACTTAAAGATGATTAATCGATGGCAAATAAAATTCTACCATATTTACTTTTTTAGTGAATCTCTTCGTAATGTTTTACGTGTCAAAATCCTGACATTTCTTTGACATTCAGTCAACCAATAAAAACACGAAGATATACCAAGTGGTCAAATTCAAAAATTGAAATGGGAAAGCGTGCACTGCACGTGGTTCAAACGTGCTTGTATCTCATTAACGAGGATTCATAGAAAAAAAAACAGATCGCCATTTTTACTTTTTGTGTTTGCTTTTTTTTCTCACATTTCTTACATTTGATTGTTGTTATTGTTGTATAATAATATTTTTTTTTTAACAAAAATTCTTTTAAATCCACACTATTTTTATTGTACATTCAATTTAAAAGCTTCTCAAACTTATACTAAAAAATTAAAATTTAACGTTTTACTTTTTAAACATTTGCTGGTTGTATATTTGTATAATAACATTTTTTTAAACAAAAATTCAATTTTAGAGCCCTGAAGAAGCAAATAAATTTTGCGAAACGTTGGCATTTCAAAAAAAGGACGTTTTATTAATAAGATCCCTCAACCCATAAACCTACACCTTCAAAAAAATTATAAATAGACTAACTAAATAAAAACTATAAGAACTATTTAAATATGTTAAGGCACTAATTTCCTAACGGCTTAAAAAATTTAGAGCTCGCTTTTTTTTTAAATATAGAGCCTGCGCTGCTATGGTAGCTAGCAGCTCAAATGATGATGGGCAAACCAAAAGAGGTTTAATACCAAAAGTCACATGAATCATTAGAACCCATTTAGTACTACAGAGGTACATCACTTTTACCAAAAAAAAACTACTCCTCGGGAAAATTTCCCTATATCAGAATATAATATTTGTAGTATAATTTTTGTATTATATATTTTAAAAAAAATTATGAAACCATGGAGCACTAAATTAGTTCTAATTATGTAGGTATCTTTTGTTTTCTGAATTCTTTTAATTAGACTGCAATCGCATGCGCTGCTGGCTTCTCACGGAACCTAGCAGCGCATGCGCTAACTTTAAAAAAATGCAAGCTCTAATTTTTTTTGCGGAACAAAATTAGCACTAAATTAGCTCTAATTAGTTATATAGGTTCTAATAAAAAAAATCGCAAGTTGCGCTGTTAGCTTCTTGTACAGGGTGGTCCAAATTCGAGGGGCCTCTATAGCTTTGGGCTTTTGCAGCATAGTTAGCCCAAAACTAATATACATGTTGCGGGGTCGATTTTCAAGAGAAATCGAAAACTAAAAACCGCATTGCGATCTGTCAAAGCGTTTCTGAGCTACAGGGTGCTTCTCAAAAATGTGCGATATTTTTTGAAGATTTTTTAAATACAAATCTACCTGTTTCACCGATTTTCTCTTAAAGCCTTTAGTTCCCGAGATATCAGACAAAGTTATATTCCTTTAAATGGGATACCCCCAATTTTTCTAAAAAATCAGTTTTCTAATAAAATTTCCTGTCGAACGATGTGCCATACACCTATTTTTATTAAATAGTTTAAAAGATATTTGCATATTTTGATATTTACCATAGTAGACGCTGTGCGCGCCCTAAATGTGTAAATAAAATTTTATTGTTTTTTTTTTCATACAAAATCAAGTTGGCTACGACACGAGGGGACACAACAACCTCGAACTTTAACTTCTAGTTTACTATAATGATCAACCGTAAAATAATAAACAAAAATAAAATTATTAAAAGTTTTTATTTAAAATTTTTATTAATTAAACTATGTAACACCTAAAATCTACATCTAACAATTTTCTTTTATTCTAAAACAAATGCTCAAATTGACGGCCGTTTTCTTGTAAACATATCCTACATCTTCTCTTGACGCTATTTTCTGCATTAAGAAGTTCTACCGCACGAAGCTGCCTGAATGCAGTACGAAGTGCCTCTTCCAATTCCCTTATAGTAGTTGGGCGATTTCGAAATACAAGGTCTTTGACTCTCCCCCACAAAAAGAAGTCTTAAGGGGTCAGGTTCGGAGAACTGGGGGGCCAACATATAGGACTTTTATTTCCGATCCAGTTTTCGGCAAACACAATATTTAGCAAATTAGTAATGTCTTGTCATGTTGAAAGTATAGCTCATTATTTTGCTAAAGTGGCAAATTGTCGATAAACGGAAACCTAAAATTTGTTGGTATCTTTCGGGATTTAAATTTCCATCAAAAATATATGACCCAATAATTTGTCCTCTGTAGATGCCTTCCTATACCTTAAAACTGAACCTTCCCTGATTCGCTTGTCCCACCATAATATGGGGATTCTGCTGTTTCCAGTAATAGCAGTTAAATCTGATGAATATTTCATCACTAGAAATCGTTGCCTCATCCGTCCAAATAACTTTTCTGGCAAAATCGGGGTCTTTTTGGCTTTTATTTAGGTACCACCTGCAAAATGCACGTCTTGGAGCAAAATCTTGTTGCCGTAATTGGTGCACCCGTCGGGGTCGATAGGGCCTAAACTTGTGTTTCTCTCCATATCCCTGGTGGAAGTATTCGAGTTAATTTCTACTTCTCCTAGAACCGTTAGTTCTTCCAACTCTCTATCTCTGGCTAGGCTTCTATACGTCCTAGGCCGCGGTTTTGTAAAGGATCCGTATTCTTGTAGATGACGTTTTAACTTCAAAAATATTTTTGAGCTAGGTTGCCTTCTTTCCGGATATCTCTGGAAATATAGATTTAACGCCGTCTGTCGATTTTCGTTACTTTCAATATAACATTTTATCATGTCGTACTTTTCAAAGTTTTCAAACATTTTTATATCTTGACGAATACGCCATTTTTGACACTTGGGCTCGTTTATCATGGCAATTGTTTTTATTTGATCATAGCTACCTAGATAGATACCCTAAAACTGCATAGGTCAGAGTTAAACACAGCCTGCTATGGTAATTATTAAAAATTGCAGATATCTGTTTAACTTCTTAATAAAAATAGATGTATGACACATCGTTTAACAGGAAATTTTATTACAAAACTAATTTTTTTAAAAAAATTGGGGTATTCCATTAAAAAAAATGTAACTTTGTGTTATATCTCGTGAACTAAAGGCTTTAAGACAAAATCTGTGAAACAGGTAGATTTGTCCTTAAAAAATCTTCAAAAAATGTTTTTAAGGAAAATCTCTATCTTTACAAATAAAAAAGTTGTAGAGGGTTTTTAGAAACGCACATTTTTGAGAATCACCCTGTAGCTCAGAAACGCTTTGACAAATCGCAATGCGGTTTTTAGTTTTCGACTTCTCTTGAAAATCGAGCCCGTAACATGTATTTGGACTAACTATGCTGCAAAAGCCCAAAGCTATAGAGGCCCCTCGAATTTGGACCACCCTGTACATCCTTTAACTCCCCCTGGCTATCTAAGCGATTTGGCAAAAAAAGTAGTAGTAGTTTATCAAAATGTCCAATTTTTTGTCTCCCGAAATTTTTGTGTCTGCAATTATTACAATTTATTAATTATCGTCTTAATGTATACTTGTCAATGACAATTAACGTGTTTTAAATGAAACCTAACAATTTAGGCTAGACCTAGCTAGATTTAATATAAATTTAGACATTTTCTAAAACCAAATATGGATGAAGTAATTCATGTAGAAATAACGCCTTTTTACAAAAATATAAATACAACAAGTAAAAGAGGTAGAGAACAATGAACATTAATATCTTTATCCCAAAGCCAAACTTTCGCTTCTCAGCTCCAACACACAATTAAGTCACTTTTGATGATGAAAAAAGTACATACTAGCCTACAAGCCAGCCCACACTCCTACTTAAGGAGATAACACATCCAACTAACAATGACCCAAATTGGACTTAATATAGTCTGGCTCTGTGGTAAAGAAATAGAAATGCGATGGAACATCCAATAGAGATACCAAATAAGAACTGTTGTTTGAAGGTGGTAGACAATACAAAAGATCAAAAGATCTTGGGTGGAAAAAACGAAAACACAGAAAGGACCAAAGCGAAAAGAGAAATGATCAAACGATGTTTCGCCCTGGGCAACCAGCGTGGGCTCATCAGTGGTTCCACTGGTCACCCTCCCCAAACATCATTCAACACCATCATACACTTTGATTTCCAACTTTGAATCTGGCACTTATCTAAGTCACCTGATACTGGTTCGTACTGGCGTGTTAATCTTTCCAATAGGGTTTGATTGATTGATCGATTCGTTTGTGAGTGTGCCAGTATGGCACTGTCCACTGCGATCACTATTGGGTCTATTGGGCTCAATTTTAACATTTTTTTGTTGCTACAGAATATTCATCCCCTTAAAGAGGCTCGCAACTTCCTTTAGTGAAGCATCATTCAGATCCAGTCCGTCGATCTGTGGTTTACCGAAGATACGTTGACGCTGACGTGCAATGGTCGGATTGCAATAGAGTTACGCTCCTAAGGAGATTAAAACAAAAAGAGGTTTAAAAAAAACCTCCGAATCAGTTACTTTAACCGAAAAAGAATCTAATCTTTTGTTTTTGGGTTCTTTTCGGTTGAAGTTTTCAAATATTCTTGATGGTGAGAAAATACATTCTGGTTCCTATGTATGAATGCTGTTTCTCTGTAATTCATGTAGAAATAACGCCTTTTTACAAAAATATAAATACAACAAGTAAAAGAGGTAGAGAACAGTGAACATTAATATCTTTATCCCAAAGCCAAACTTTCGCTTCTCAGCTCCAACACACAATTAAGTCACTTTTGATGATGAAAAAGTACAGACTAGCCTACAAGCCAGCCCACACTCCTACTTAAGGAGATAACACATCCAACTAACAATGACCCAAATTGGACTTAATATAGTCTGGCTCTGTGGTAAAGAAATAGAAATGCGCTGGAACATCCAATAGAGATGCCAAATAAGAACTGTTTGAAGGTGGTAGACAATACAAAACATCAAAAGATCTTGGGTGGAAAAAACGAAAACACAGAAAGGACCAAAGCGAAAAGAGAAATGATCAAACGATGTTTCGCCCTGGGCAACCAGCGTGGGCTCATCAGTGGTTCCACTGGTCACCCTTCCCAAACATCATTCAACACCATCATACACTTTGATTTCCAACTTTGAATCTGGCACTTATCTAAGTCACCTGATACTGGTTCGTACTGGCGTGTTAATCTTTCCAATAGGGTTTGATTGATTGATCGATTCGTTTGTGAGTGTGCCAGTATGGCACTGTCCACTGCGATCACTATTGGGTCTATTGTGGCTCACTTTTAACATTTTTTGTTGCTACAGAATATTCATCCCCTTAAAGAGGCTCGCAACTTCCTTTAGTGAAGCATCATTCAGATCCAGTCCGTCGATCTGTGGTTTACCGAAGATACGTTGACGGTGACGTGCAATGGTCGGATTGCAATAGAGTTACGCTCCTAAGGAGATTAAAACAAAAAGAGGTTTAAAGAAAACCTCCGAATCAGTTACTTTAACCGAAAAAGAATCTAATCTTTTGTTTTTGGGTTCTTTTCGGTTGAAGTTTTCAAATATTCTTGATGGTGAGAAAATACATTCTGGTTCCTATGTATGAATGCTGTTTCTTTGAACTTCCGCTTAAATAGATTTTTCCTCCTTGGCGACGATCTTTGCCTCTTTCCATTCCATATGATATTGATTTTTCTCCTTATCGAGTTTTCCGTTTCTGTTCTATAAGGCGAACTTCCATGGCTCGGATGGTTTTTGGCGTTATGGCGATATGGTTTAGTTGTTTGTTAATTGACTTCTTATTGTTGTGGTCGTTTTGAACACATTCCGAAGGTGGTATTGGTTGCCTATTCTTCTTATCTTTTCTGAGATTGATGTATGGAAATGGAAAGTGTAACATTTTTTCGAGTATTTAAGTATGTCGTCCTTGGTGTTGTTGTGGTCTGAAGTCTTGTTGATTCGTGTAATTAGAGAGACACCGTTCCTTCGTAGATCGGATAAAATTTTTGATTTCTTTATTTCAGCTTCTTCTGTATTGCAGATGTAGGTGGCTTGATCTATAAGAGATTTTACAATTTCCAGTTTGGCTGATGTGGGGTGATTTGATGGAAGCATTCGAAACGTTGTGAAAAAGTAACTAACAAATAAGAAGTTAAACAATTTTCTTAATATAAAAGTTTAGATAGTTATAATAACAACGTAGGTAATACTCAACTAGAAATTTAAGTATGTAGAAAAGCTACGTGTGGCTTGGTGATAAATAATGTAAAAAAAGCTTATTTGTTTATTCATATTTTTATTCAATATACAAGTCTATCTTGACCAATCTTTATTAGTGCTGAAAGCCTGAGTTATACCTATTCTAAATTACCTACCTTCAAAAATCATTTGGGGCTTTACGTGTTCATCGATTCCAATTAGCTAATTAAAAAACCATTTGAAAAAATGACCTTGTGATGAGACACATATTTTTGTACTGGGATTTTCCCTGCAAGTATACACAGTTTTTTTCCAAAAGGCGTTGGATAATGGATTACGTCACTTTGGGTATTCCTGCTGGTCTTATACTATTAATATGCATTCAAGTGACTTTATTTAAATGCATAGCTTAGAACAGCAAAATCTGAGCTTTCAAAGTAGGAAAAAGAAGAGTAAGCATTAGAAATATTTAAAAATAGCAACAAAGAGGGAAAAACTTATAATTTCCAGAATATTTCCAAGGATTGTTGGTCCTAAATTTTTTTGAAATAATAACAAAACTTAATACCACTTCAACTGAAACAGACAGTCTAGTCTAGCCTATTGCAGAATAAAGCCTTTTATCTGCATTATGCATTTTACTTTCAGCCATAATAGAATTCTGTTTTATTCCATAAAAAATCCTTCAAAAAGGTAAACCATGATCTTCGAATTGTTTACTTCGAATTATTACGGCTTATTTAGTTTCGTTTGATGGTTCGTAACTCCGTCAAGGTGATGTTCGAGGTAAAATTCTAATAACCAATTATCGAGTACAGGTTGTGCACCATAATCAGCGTTGTTTTTTAGTCTAGAGACTCTTCACCAAAGGCAGACCATTTAAATTTTAAAGTCTCTTACCAAAACTATAGTAAATGCTAGATCTAACATTCTTCTTAAGCAAATTTGGGAATTTCGTTAATTTAATCATTTAAACAATAGACTTCACCCTGTCATGTCACATAATAATTCGTGGCATTATTCTCTGGTAGGTTATCAATTATGGCCTAAATAGGAACATATTAAATATACGTTAAACAGACGACAAATTTCTCTCTGTCTACTAATCGATAATAATAATAGTAAAGCCTTTTTAAGTATTTGTAGCGTCACTGATTGGTTACTAACCCAGATATTTTTAACAGATAAAAAGAAACAATTTGTTTTTTCCTTTGAAAATGTACAACCGAAAAAAATTGACAGATCTAGTTTAGGCTTAGTTTTTTAAGACCTAAAAAAACAAGGGATTTGACTGACTTTTACTGTTCTTTCTGACCAACAATTGAGTTTCAATGGCAACCAATGAAAGGTATTTGCTGTATGTTCACAGAAACCAAATGGAGCTGTCAGTGTCAAAAAATTGATGTATTCTAGATTTCTCCCTGTATCTCCCGAACGACTTATCCTGCACACTTAAAACTATGTGGTTTTGTAGTACAACCTATTAACAATCAGCCTTTCATCATTTCATCATCGTAGGTCAAACCGTTAAGATTTAAAAAAATATTTTGTCACCCTAACCTCACTTTTCGACTGCAACATTTTTGAGGCTATGCATAGGTGGAGAAATATTGAGTGGTCTATAAGTAAATCGGTTACTTATAATTATATATAAATTTTCGATGCCCTTAAGTTAAGTTTGCGTAAATAGATTTTTTTTTTCGAAATTGTCAAAAAAAAGGCGACTGCTCAGGGCCCTCCGCTCACAAACTAAAAATTTTGTTTGTGATATCAGGCTGATTGTTAATAGGTTGTACTACAAAACCACATAGTTTTAAGTGTGCAGGATAAGTCGTTTGGGAGATACAGGGAGAAATCTAAAAACACATTTCGCCCTCTACCGTCCCCTAGATGCACTAAATGTTATTTTTAAATTTTATAATACAATCTGGCGAGAAGGCCAATATGAGTACCAAATTTCATTATCGTAGATCAAACCGTTAAGATTTAAAAACATATTTTGTCGTCCTAACCTCACTGGTGAAAGTTAGGAAAAAATGTGTTTTCTACATTTTCAAAAAGATCAAATGGAAATCAGTTGAGTAATAGTGAGGACGTCCCACTCAATCAAAAAATATAAAAAAAGTTGACATATGTCAATTCAAAACAAAATGGCGGCCAGGTTTCCAAAATTTAGTTTTTCTTTGATTTCTTTTTCTACATTTTCACAAAAAAATCAAATGGAAATCAATTGGGTAATAGTGAGGACGTCCCACCTAATGCAAAAATATAAAAAAGTTGACATATGTCACTTAAAAACAAAATGGCGGTCAAATTTCCAAAATTTAGTTTTTCTTTGATTTCTTTTTTACTTTTAAGTGATGATCTTTTTTGATGCTTCATATTAAAGCTACTAAGCGGCTTCTTGACCTCAAAATAAAAAAAAGATGGCGCTTGATATGTCAAAAATATAAGAGACCTTATTAACATATAGACAACATGAGTTCGTCTATGCTACAATTTAAAAAAACATTTGATTTGACATTTGACATTCAAAATGGCGGCCAAACTATCGAGAAAAACGTAATTTTCCCCCCCTTCTGGTGTGGTACTTATACTAACGTCATCCAATACATCAATTTGTATTAAATCGAGGACGCTGGTCTTAAAAATTGCAAAAAAAATTAAGAAACGTCTGCACGTTAGCAGTTTTGCTCAACCCAAAGCAGTTTTAGGATGAGTTAAATTAGTTTTAAATTTTTGTGTTAAGACAAAAGCAAATTTTAATTCTTCAACAGTTAAAATGGCGGACGATTAAGTAAAAAAAGTGTTTTTTAAATTTTTTCCTTAAGTTAAACACAAAGCACTTGGCAAAATATTCGGTTGCGCTAAGTAAGACATAGTCATTCCAAAAATAAGAAAAAAGTGACTTATGTCATTCACAAATCAAGATGGCGGCGACTAAAATAAACAAACAACTTTATTTTTCTGTCCGTTTACATTTTTTCACAAACAAAAGCAGTTTTAGGATGAGCTAAATTAGTTTTAACTTTTTTTTTAAATGGGGGATCCTCCACTGGAATTTTGTAGCTTTTTGTATTGGGTATTACTATGCCAAATATAAAAAAAATATACCCTTTTTGCAGTTTCTTTTTAGGAATTTACTCCACTAATAGTTTAGGTGCCAATGTCCAGTTATTGTTATTAATTCCTTTTCAATGTCATTTGTGATTAGCTCATCGGTTACTTTTTCGATAGTCCTAAATTTCGTCCAATATGTTGTACTCTCCCAACATGTGGTGCATTTCCATTTCACTTATTTCTTAGTTATACTTTTTGGAACTCTGCCAACTCTTGCCAGTTTTTCGTTTGGTACTTTGGACCAATGTTCCATTTGAAGAAAGTCAATATTCTTAGTCGAAAGTTTTCAGAAAAACAATCCTTCACAACAAATATCAAAATACAATAAGCTCGATAAGATCTTATTTCCATTATGTGACACCGTACTGATGAGTACCACTAGTGCGAAACACGTAGCGATAACCGATTATCGTTTTTGAGCAAATGCTCAAAATTCTATTGTTTTTGTTAATTTTGATAATGTTGTTGTATACATACAGTAATATTTTAGTACCAAAGAAAAAATACAAATTTAATGTTATCGCGTAGCCAGTATTTTGATAAACTTCTGAATTCTGCAAATAAGGCTTTTTTGTACTGGGACAAATAGGTTTATCTGAGGGGTCAATTTTGTGGTTAGGTTACAGTTAATTAAATTTATATTTTAATCAACTAATTACAATGATTAGTGTTTAGATGATAACTTAAGCTAAATATTTTGCACTCTAAAGAGAAAATGCATTATTTGGGGGATTACTTTTTATCCCGAAAATTTAAAACAGTGGTAAAAAGTAAAAGAAGGGATAAAAAGAAAATAAGAAGCATGAAAATGAAAAGTAGCGATAAGAAGAAAAAAGTGTCAAAACTTCGTTTTCTTTAAAAAATATGCCAATAGATAGCACTTTCATAATAATTCTCAAGATTTTTCTCCCACACTTTGAAAATCCTATAAAAAATTTTTTGATTTTTAATACAGTCGCATTGTTTTTCCGGTTAAAGGATCTTTATGGCCTCTTCAGCAGCGAATACCTATCTTAGCTTTTAATTTTTTTAAAAAACATTCAGGACTCTAATTTTTTGCCAATATAAAGAAAACTGTTTTCAAAAAACATGCAGTACCAGTGGCGGTCGCAGGTGAGGGGGGTGGCGGGCGATCCCCCCCCCCTTTCGCCGGCTTTTTATAAAAAACAGTCAAATTTTGGATAGTTTTTCAAAAATTTTCACCTACGGCGCCCTATTGGGTCGAAAGTTTGATTAATTTTAGAGCCTTTGCATAAAACTTTTTCTTTGCTTTTACAAAATTTTGACCTCACGCCCCCCTCCTTTTTTGGGAAAGCCGCGACCGCCACTGCAGGACTCTTATTTTTTGGCATTATAAAGAAAACTGTTTTATTTGAAAATCCCATTGTAACCGATTCCAAAGTTCCCGCGGAATAAAAAGCGCCTATTTTTTTATTAATAGGAGTTTTGTTACTTTACTAATTTTTTTTTCGAAATAAAATACAATCGTTTGCCGCTATTAAAGGCATTATCGAAGTATCATTTACAGCGTACACATACAGTGAACAACGGCCTACAAAAATGATGGTGAAATTTTTATCGAGGTCACCCTGTGTGCGCACGTCACTTTACGATTATTTTCGAAACGGGCCTTAGATTTAGTCTAAGAGTCAACAACGCTTAATCCCACGTAAATTATAAATAGAAAATTTTGGGGTTTATACAGGGTGTCTTAAACGGTAGGAGATACGAGAAGGTTTAAATTAGGGCAAAGTTGCGCAATTTAATGCTTTGCTCAAAACTAAAAAAAACTGAACACATTCCGGATAGTTCCGGAGATAGACCGAAAAAACCGAAATCTTCATTTTTAGTTTTTATTTTTCTGCGCCCTTATTCTTAAAGCTGTCAAAAAACGCTTAAAACTTTCTACAGGCACTTTTTTAAGATATACCTAATGAAATGTTCATTTTCGAGATTTGACATTTTAGTGTGATAGGAGCACTGTCAAGTTCATTTTTTCTTATGCGCACATGCTTTTTTTCTCCTGCCGTTTGGTTCATAAAGGATGACAGATATTTTATAACCTCATTTTGACAAGTACCTGACGACAAAGAAAAAAACGTATTTTTAAAATATTTTAGTAGTTGAGTAAGTTAAAAGCAAAAATTAAATTTGTGCTGATGATGGTCAATAAACCCAAAACGTTAGGTGACTCTTTAAAATAAGGATGCAAGTTATCTATCATCCTTTAAGAACCAAACGGCAGGAGAGAAAAAGGATGTGTCCATAAGAAAAAATTAACTTGACAGTGTTCCTGTCACACTGAAACGTCAAGTCTCAAAAATCAACCTCTCACTAGGTAGATCTTAAAAAAGTGTCTGTAGAAAGTTTTAAGCGTTTTTTGACAGCTTTAAGAATAAGCGCGCAGAAAAATAAAAACTAAAAATGAAGTTTTCGGTTTTTTCCGCCTATCTCCGGACATTTTTGAATTCTAAAAAAATTATCTTTTTGACAATACCACACACTAATACTCTATCTCTTATGGTTTCCAAGATAGAGGCATGTAAACTTGCATGGAATTGTTGTCTATGCCCTGTTTTACGGGGGATATTTGAATGAATATCGAAGTTTCCCATACAGATTTAGATAAAAATATCTTCATTATCGTAAAAGGTAGATTCTACTGTGTGGTATTGCTAAAGAGAGAATTGTTTGGAGATTTAAAAAATTGCAAAATATACCGGGTGTCCTATTTTTAAAAAAATTAAAATTGCCATACCTCGTAAACTAAATCCAAGATAAAAATCTCAGTTCAGGTGTTTTTGAATTTTTTTATTCAACGAAATTCTAACCCGCTAGAAGCACCGTTCCGTTTAAAGAATCCATCCTGTATATATTTGTTGCCAAATCATGCGCCAGATGAAAATTTGAATGCTGGCTCATAGCACCGTAGGTAAAATTTTTAAAATTAAGACATCACACCAAACACACGTCACAAACCGGACTAAAGGGTGTAAAGATTGCGTTCAATGGTTTGTGTATAGATATTGACACTTGCATTCACCCGTCTTGCATTCATGTGTTATTGGCGAATGCGCAATCAATTTAGCAAAAATTTTCTGATAAATGACGGGTTTTACGAATTCCGGGTTTGATATTGAATGGGTTTGATGAAATAATGTTCGGATAAAAAATAAACCATAGGCGTTCCACTAAAGCTGAAAAGTTTTGTTGTGTGTTTGTTTATAGGTATGTGCTTATATGGTTTACAAAAAAAAAACCTTTTTGGATGCAGGTATTGAAGTCAGAAAAAGGCTGGAGCGGCGATGTTACTTTTTTAAATGGATTTTGACACCGAAAGTGACAGTTAGCGAAAGTTTAATGCTCGTATCCACCATCCAAAAACTCCCCGATTAGGCTTTAATTGTGATTAGTTACCAATCAGAGTTTAGAATGTTGTCTTTCCTTGCAAATTGGTTTACCAAGGCTTTATGTGTTCTTTTATCCTATATTTTTAAGGCATATTCTTTTTTTTAAATGTATCAAAATAGCTTTGTCAACTATTTAGATCAAATCATTCCTTTATTAATGATATTTCCCGTTCAGCAAGCTCCTTTAATTCAATCCATGAATCAGATTTAAACACCACAACCCTGTTATCTGCAAAATTTGCCATGAGGCACTTCAAGTCAATTTCTAGTAGGGTCACTGTAGGTATTACTCATTTGAACATATTGACCATACTAAATAAATAAAATATAATAAAACCATACTGTTCCAATTTTATAAGCAGAGTTTGATGGCAGACCGTATCAAACGCCTTAGCAAGATCTAAGAATACACCCAAACAGGGGTTACTTTTATCTAAAGAAGCTTATATATTTTTTGGAACATGGTCGATGGCATCTTCCGTGGAAATATTTTTTCTAAACCCGAACTGTTTTGAAGGTATTAGCTTACACTTATTTGAATAAATGAGGAAAACCGTGCTTTAACTATTTTTTCAAAAATTTTTGCAAAACAATAAATGTAATTGGTCTATATTTAATAACACCCTGTTTATCTCCACTCTAAAATAAGGGCTTAACAACTCCAGTTTTTAATCTTTCGGGAAAAACTCCTATATGTACCGATAAGTTAAAGACATATGCTAAAGGGTATGATATGATGTTTTTAAAAATTTAGATTTTATTCCGTCGATTCCGGTTGCTTTTTTGTTTTTTAAGGAAAATATAGTTTTTTTTAAAGAATTGCAGACTTTTTTTTTAATATTTTTTAAAAACTAGAGCTGAAACGAAAAAACTGAAAGCATTTTTGGAATCAGCTCAAAAAAAAAATCTTTTTTCTTGGGCACCAAGATTTGTTGGCCAGTGTAATCAAAGACCTACACCGGCACCGGTTGGCTCTCCGATTATTATTTTTCCTTGCAGAACGGGGCTTTAGTGTCTAAAAGCTTAGCAGTAAAAAAGTTTTCTCTCTATTCTACCAAACTAGGACACGCACCAGCCGTTTTGTGGGAAATCGGCGGCGTAACGAACGGCCGGATTTTTAGTTTATTATTGCTTAAAATTGTTTAAAAAAAAATAACCTAAATTTTATCCAATTTGTAACCCACAACAAAAAATAGTATTTTTCAAAAAACGTCTCTTGATATTTCTATTTGGTGTCCCAAAAGTTCGACAGCAAAGTCAAAAGATGGTTTACAAAAAAAAAACCTTTTTGGATGCTGGTATTGAAGTCAGAAAAAGGCTGGGGCGGCGATGTTACTTTTTTAAATGGATTTTGACACCGAAAGTGACAGTTAGCGAAAGTTTAATGCTCGTATCCACCATCCAAAAACTCCCAGATTAGAGTTTAGAGTTTAGAATGTTGTCTTGCCTTGCAAATTGGTTTACCAAGGCTCATTCCAAACTCCGATTAGTGTTAATCATGCTTAATCGCAAAATTTTCACGTTGGTGAATATGGACATAAACAGTGACGCACCCAGGAATGGGCTTTGGGGGGGGGGGCTGTAATGGTGTTAACCAAATATAAAATTTATCTTGAAAAAGAGGCATGGGAAGTCTTTAGAATGGTGGTGACCAAATTCTTAGGAAATAAAAGACCAGAAATTTATCCCAAGATTGTAAACAAACTTCTACATTCATATGAAAATATGGGATGTAATATGTCCTTAAAAATACAATTTCAACACTCTAATTACGCCTTCTTCGCCGAAAACTGTGGAGATATGAGTGACGAACATGGAGAACGATTCCATCAAGAAATTGCAAATATGTAAAAAAAGGGAAGTGGAATGATTCAATTTTAGCGGAATACTATTGGACGCTTTGTCGAGAGGAACCAGAGGCTCTGTGTAAAGAGAAACTTAAAAAGACATAAGAAAAGCGATTAGTTTAATTTGTCATAAAACGTCTCTTGATATTGCTATTTGGCGTCCCAAAAGTTCGACAGCAAAGTCAAAAGATGGTTTACAAAAAAAAAATATCATGAAGTATAGTAGTTCTTCTAATATGTAGAGATACGGTAGTTTATAAAAACCCGAATTATTAGTTAAAAACAATGTCATACCTGGGTCGTTCTTAAAAAAGGTAACATTGCATGTAATTGGTTTGTAAACTTAAAACCACTTATCCTTTTAAAAACAAAGTAGGAGGATAGTTAGTGTACTCAAAGGCTAACATTATCTAGCAGTAATGAACTCTCCAAGAAATATCTCCATGGAAGAAAAGTTTTTCACACCATGTGACATGTCACATGGTGTGATCTGTAATTTTCAAAGTTAATAGATTCAGATATAACTTTAGGATCATAAAATTTAAATCCTAAAAAAATTCCTTGATATAAGTTTTTTGTCTTCATCAAAAAACAAAAAAAATAGGTGTAATTGATTTTGGTGTCAAATGCAGTCACAGATTTTTTTTTTAAATCTGTCATCACTGCATACAACACCCAACTCATTTACCTGAAAATGGAGAAGCACGGAAGACATAGTTTAGGAGTGTAACCTGAAATGTGTTACATAATTGAGTTTTTGTGAAATTTTGGTGGTTTTAAAAGAGTATTAACGTTTTGGTCGAGATAAATGTCAGACGTGTTTCTATATATATATAAGGAGTAAATGATAAAATATTTACTTTCAGAATATTTTATTGATAACACCTGTGAAATTTTCGCTCGTAATTAAAAAAACTCAATAATATTTTGAAAAAAAAAATATTTTGAAAAAAAAATGGCAAAAACTAGAAAGAAAAAAAGCACCAGAAACGAAAAAGGAAATAGACAAAAGAGAGAAAAAAAGAAATCAATTAAGGGCATATTATATATATATAGCAATATATTATATTTACTTAAAAAGTGGTAAATCAATTTTTGTTTTTTTAAAAACTATTACACCAAATGTTATCATTTTTCAAGAACAACCCAGATATAAAGATTCTTGATTTTGGTAAAATAGGTATAATTGGTGTTAACTGGCTATCACCTGTGTTAGCAGATGAATTCACAAACTCAAAAATAACTCAAGAACTAGTGAAAATTGTTATCTTGGCCATATAGCACATTTTAGTCCAACCAACTACAGCAACATTTAATAATTACCAAAATTCAAAGAACACTAATTTGTTTTTTTTTTTTAAATTACCACTTAAAATGTTTACCTTTTTTCAAGACACACCTACTAAAATTCTCAAATGGCGTGTCTATGAATTTTTTTAAAAAACATTTTGGCTCTATTTCGGTCATAAACAATCGTGTGTTATTTTTTTTTATTCAGAACATTTTCAAACGAATACCACTCGTGCGGTTTTTTAAAAACATGTTTTTTTTTTAATTTTCGGTAATTATTATAACGCTTGTAGTATTACGGACGAGACTTATTACAATAAAAAGAAAGGTTCGTGGCATATCGGACACACAGGGTATAGTCCTAACAACGATGAAACAAGCCTGTAAAAGCAATATGTGTGTCCGATATGCCACGAACCTTTCTTTTTATTTATTTTTCATGGACAACTAATTCCTTTTTTTAAATTTTACTCATTTCAATTCTTTTTTTGAAAATGTTGACTTGAAAAATTGTATACTACGCATGAGATGTTTGTACCTAGACAAAAATATTTCTACACACTTGCGGGCTGCTTTAGCATGCTAGATTTTATAGATTCATATAGCCTATTTAGATCAATGCCATGTTGGCTCTCGTCAGCCATTCGTGCCATCAAGGTGAAAGTTGTGTGTTTCAAAGGCAACATTCAACAGATTCTCATTGACGACTATGCGTCGTCCTGTCTCTGACCAATGCATGGGAAAAAGACTGAGATAAGGAAAAAAATAGACGGACACCGCGTTTTTACTAAGGCCGATCGGTGCCTCGAGTGTTTGTCGATTTATTGGTGTTTATCGAGATAGACCGGTAACAAGTGCGAATATTTTTTTAAAGCTGTAATCCACTCATAATATTTAATCCTGAAAAATTTAAAGTAGAGGAGAAATTGTTTAAAATTTCCGAATTCTCTAAAAGCCTAGGCATCCTGACAAAGAAAATTGTTTTTATTACATTGAATTTCAGAGAGCGTTGTTCAAGGGTTGTTATATAGATGGCAGTATTATTCCGGTGATCGGTCGAGGTCATTTGGCGGTTTTAATGGCGTTTCATGGTAATAAGCCAATTGCGTACCATGTACCAAACTTACGCGAATCTCCTTGTCAAATATGAGTATTTTATGTTTTTTTTTAAACTTTTAGGTTTTGTTTGGTTCGTTATCGTTTTTTGTTTCGTTTTCGCACTTATTTACTTACACTTAAAATCAACGTATTTCAATTTTAGCATGTGTTCAGTGAACCATAAACTACACTTGGTTGACTCCGCCCTTTCACAGTTGAAATCTGTTACCTTCGAAAAGTGTGGGTTTCCAAATATCCCTGATGGTAACGCTTCTTTGAATTTTCGCTTGATAGTGAAGGGGCACGTGTAAGTCCGTGGGATTTTAAGTGAAGGAGTTTTGTGACTATGTGGGATTGATAGCTCTTTAGTCACACAATCGAAAGTTAACCGGTGTTTTGTTCCCATCCGTGTAGGGGTTTATATGACGTCATCTTTCAATATGGCGGCCAAAAATCATAAAAAATACAACTTTCTATGACATATAATTCGAGAACGAGAATTCCAAAAAATTCACATTGAAGGTGATCGGACCTTAAATGACCTTGAAAATCGCAAAAAAACAAGATTTTTGCCATTTTGTCTTCAAAAATTTTTAATAATTCGAGGTTTTGTCAACTATTGGGCATGCATGCCAAATTCGATCCTTAGAATTTGATGCACTTGGAAGCTTCATGACCTTGAAAAATACCCCATTAAATTAACATATTGCAAAAATTACATACTAAAGGACGCTATTTATCAACTACTAAAGCGAAGAGGACCAAATTTGGTAAGAAAGATAAGAAGGTCAACTCCAACAATATTGTTAAAAAAAATTGGTTCAGCTATGATGCGTTTCAATATGGCGGCTGATGTATCAAAATGGCAACCTATTACCACATTTTGTTTTATCCAATTTCGTAAAAAAGCAAAAACGACAAGGTGGCCATTAATTCTTGTTTACTTATCGCCGCTTACTATGAAAAAAAAGTTTAGTTGATGTATGACTTGATTGACCTTGAAAATAACATGTACAAGTGAAAAATCAGTTAAGTGCCAGAGATGAAATTTTTATGTTAGCCATAAATAAACTCTTCATTTTAAACCTCCCTACCATCTTTTTTGATATGGCATCCCATATGTTTATGCTATACACCGGTAAAAATGACCTATATGCATGTCGTTTTTATTAAGATTCGGAACTGTGAATTTCATGTTCTACTCATTTGTCTAGTCAACAAAGTCATTGAAATACCCTATAAAATAGTTAGCAAAAGTTAAGATATATATTACCATATACTGGACCAGATGTCATTTTCCAAAATCGTGGTCAAAAAAGCATAAAAAATTCTAATTATGCAAGTAGGCATAACTAAACTTGTTTATTAACATTCACAATAAAATTCAAGGGTAAGGATTTAACAGCTATTAGGTCAGACATTCGTGTGCCACCGTATCCCTGTAGAAGTTCCGAAACTTAAATAAAAACGACAGGCATATAGGTCATTTTTACCGGAGTATAGCATAAACATCTGGGACGCCATATAAAAAAAAATGGTAGGGAGGTCTAAAACGGAGTGTTTGGTTATGGCCAAGATGTTAATTTCATCTCCGACGCCTAAAGTTTTTGCGTAGTGGTAAATTGGAAAAAAAATCACAAAAAGCTGGTTTTTGACTTGTCAAAGTCAATCAAGGTCAACAAAAATTTTTATTCATAGTAAGCGGCGACAATTCAACAAGAACTGATGGCCACCTTGTCATTTTTCCTTTTTTATGAAATTAGATTAAATTAAATGTGGTTATAGGTCGCCATTTTGATATATCAGCCGCCATATTGAAACACGTCATAGCTGAACCAAATTTTTTTAAACAATATTGTTGGACTTGCCCTTCTTTTCTGTTTTACCAAATTTGGTACTCTTCGCTTTAATAGTTGATAAATAGCGCCCTTTAATATGTTATTTTTGCAATGTGTTCATTTTACTGGGGCATTTTTCAAGGTAATCAAGCTTCACACTGCATTAAACTCTAAGGATCGAATTTGGCGTATATGCCTAATAGTTGGGTACATTTGAAGTTGGACTGACAAAACCTCGAATTATTAAGATTTTTTGAAAATAAAATGGGAAAAATCTTGTTTATTGCGATTTTCAAGGTCATTTAAGATCGGATGACCTTAAAAGTTGAATTTTTTGGAATTCCCGTTCTCGAATTATATGGAATCGAGAATAATCATGCCCCGGTTTGCGAAAGTTGTATCTTTTATGATTTTTTGCCGCCATCTTAAAAGATGATGTCATATCAACTTCTTCTACACGGATGCGAACAAAACACCCTGTTACACTTGATTGTGTGACTAAACAGCTATCAATCCCACATAGTCACAAAACTCCTTCATTCAAAATCCCACGGGATAGAAATTATCGACATATGCCCCTACACTATGAATAGGTTTTCCCCCTTGGCGACGATTTTTGCCTCTTTCCATTCCATATGATTTTAGTTTTTGTCAATTGACTCCTTAATGTTGTGGTCGTTTTTGAAGACAGTCCGACCATGTTATTGGTTGCCTATTGTTCTTATCTTTTCTGAGATTCCTTTGACGTATGGAATTATAAGTGTCGCCTTCCTTTCAGTATTTAAGTCTGTACGCTTTGGTTTTGGTGTGGTCTGAAAAGTTTTATTGTTGAAGTTGGAGAAACCATTCCTTCGCAAATCGGATCGAATTTTTGACTTTCCTTTATTTAAAGCTTCTTCTGTGTTGCAGATGTAGGTGGCTCGATCTATGAGAGATTTTGCAATTCTCAGTTTGCTTGATGTCGAGTGGTTTGATTTGAAATCAAGATATTGTCCAGTATGAGTTCGTTTGCGATATACGGAAGTGATTATGGTTGAATTATTTTTGGTGATTAGAGCATCGAGAAAAGGGAGCTGACAACTTTCTTCTTTTTCCAGAGTGAATTTGATGCAGTTTCTTATGCTGTTGACATGATTAAAGAATTGTTCTAGTGTGTTGGGGTCCTTTTCCCAGATGATGAATATGTCGTCCATGTATCTTAGTTATAGTTTGGGTGTATATATGTTCGTATATGATGTTCGCAGAGCTTCTTCTTCAAAGGATTCCATAAAAATATTGGCCACTACCGGCGAAAGTGGAAATCCCATGGGTAATCCATCTTTCTCTCGAAAATATCTGTCCTCCTAGAAATAAGAATTCCGCAGACAGCACTTCAATAAGTCTATAATGGCATTGATTGGTAGATTGGTTCTGTCATTAAGTAGCTTCTGTTCAATGATTTGGAGTGATTCTTCCAGTGATACGTTAGTGTACAAACTTTTGACGTCAAAACTAGCAAACTGATCGTCCGGTTGTAGAATGATGTCTCTAAGGAGGTCCACGAAGTGCTTTGAATTTTTGACGAATGATGGTGACTTTCCTTGAAGAGGCTGGATGATTATTAGAAGATATTTAGCAAGATTATAAGTCGGAGAATTGCGAGAACTGGTTATCGGTCGGAGAGGCATGTTTTCCTCGTGAATTTTCGGCAGTCCATACATATACTAGTGCTTTGCTGTAGTGCGGTGTGAGTTTGCTCCTTTCAATGTCGTTGAAGTACTTTCTGTGTTGGTAGAGAGTTTGGTAGATTTTCCTTTCTATGGTGGTGGTTGGGTCTTGACTCATTTCTCTGTAATTTCCTTTTTGTAGAGCCTCTTCAATTTTTTGGTCGTAGGTGATGGTGTCCATTACTTAAGTTGCATTTTCTTTGTCTGCAGGAAGAATTTTGATCGATTGGTCTGATTTAAGATCATTGAGGGCTGATCCTTCTTGCGGTGTTAGGTTGTTCTCCAATTTCGATTTGTTATTCAAAATATTTTTCTTTGTTACAGATACATAACCATTCGAAACATTGTGAAAAAATCTAGTTTACTCTCAAAAAGAAGGGTGTTATAAGTTTAGGCCCTATGTCTGTGAACCAATCCTTCAGGGAGTGCTTTTAACGATGTTCAATAAAAATAGGATACGTATTTCCCTAGATGACACGGTTTTTACACACAGAGGGGCATGAAAAATATAATCGGGTGTAACTTCTGAACCGTTCATCCGTTTCTGATGAAATTTGGTGTGTACAAACTTTTGACGTCAAAACTAGCAAACTGGTCGTCTCTAAGGAGGTCCACGAAGTGCTTTAAATTTTTGACGAATGATGGTGACCTTGAAGAGGCTGGATGATTATTAGAAGATATTATTACTTGGACAGTAGTTTATTTCAGGTTTGTCATGTAAACAAATCACTTTAGACGCGGAGCAAATGGGAGTAGTTTTTAGAAAAATTCGCATTGTTGTTACTTGCACTTTCGACCGACGTGTTCCAATTTTAAATAATTTTACTGACCTATCAATACTTCGTTAAAGTAAGTGGTATTTCGACGTGAACGACAGTCGTATTGCACACACGACGCGCTTAAAATTTGGCCCGATTACGATATTGGTCAAAAAGGCCTCGTTTCGAGATCCTCTTTCGGAACTCGTATTATAAACAACTTCTCTGAACGAGTCGACCCACTTTCTCATGCAGGCCCTCCTAAATAATACGCGACTTTTACTTTGGGCCTTACGATTGGGTAAAATAATAGAGGGTTTTAGGACGTGTAGTTTAGCAGCTGTTAACTTTATTTTTAGACCGTTTCCAATAACGGAATGCGTTAAGTTAATTTTGGTTAGTTGGATCACACAATTCAAAATAAAAAACAAAAACAAACGCACTAATTTTACAAAAAAGCATGCGGCTACAAAAATTAATAAAAAATAATAAGCACAACTTTTATCTACCGTAAGCGCGTTGTTATCCTTAAGAAACACTAATGGTCGACCCGCGATATACAAAAATAATGTAATTTGACAACTGTCATTAAGCGAAATGTCAAATAAAAACTGAAATATGTTTTAATTTGTGGTCACACCATACCTTCTTACCAAATTTTACCCAAATCGGTTCTGCCGTTTTTGCGTGATATCGGAACACACACAAACTTTCGCATTAATAATACTATTAACTGGTCGCATGCGACTTCGTTCGCATCAATCAATCCGTAAACCCTTTCATCCACTCGAATGCCCGCTTTGCATGCGGTTTTTTCTTGTTTTTTTGCTTTAAATTATCATAATTTTTGTTCCCGTCAACCGATTTTGATGAAATAAAGCCTACATATGTACTCCCCAGGAATCCAAGGAATGCAGCAATGGAAGTCCCTTTTCAATCGGTCGAATTAGTTTTTATTTACATCTGTCAACTGATGTGCCAAAAATTTAAAAAAACTAATTTTTTTTGTCAATTGCTTTCGCTTCAAAATAAACTACATAATTCTTTATTTACTAAGCGGAATAAAGAAAATACCACATAAGAACATTATTGAAAGCCCATTTAGGGGCCCTCACTGAAGGCCCGGGGCCTACCAATATTTTTTTCATGAGGAGGTAGCATTTGTGGCACCTTTTTAAATAAAGAAATATGTAGTTTATTTTGAAGCTTAAACAATTGACAAAAAATAAGTTTTTTTGAAATTTTTGACACATGGGTTGTCAGATGTCAAAAAAATTTAATTAATCGAATTTCTTTTTTAACAAGCCTTCCAAAAAGATAATGTCCTTGTGTGGAATTTTCTTTATTCTACTTAGACAATGTAGTTTATTTTGAAACTAAAACAATTGGCAAAAAAAAAATAGTTTTTTAAAATTTTTTACACATTGGTTGACAGATGTCAAAAAAAAACCTAGTGCGTTAGGTTTCCTTTTTAACTAACTTTTAAAAAAGGTACCACAACTGGTACCTTCTCATTTAAAAAAAAACACTTGGTAGGTCCTAGGCCTCCAGTTGCGGGCCCAAATTTTTTTTATCATAGGCAGAAAATCTGTCAAAATCATTAAAGCAAAAAATCATTAAAGCAAAAAATCATTAGCTTTTTTTAAAACCTCTTCCCTAAAGCCGCTAGAACCACCGTTCCATTTAAAGAATCCATCCTGTATATCGTTTGGTTGCACCCAACCCCATCAAGAATAAAAAAAAATATTCAATGTGCAGAAATCATACTATTATGTATAACATGAGGGATCGGAGCTAAAAAGTAATATGAGTTAAATATCACACTTTCACTTTCCTCTGTGTGGAAGAAGACCTTATTTTATGGTAAATAAAAATTAAAGTCAGAAATAAAATAGAAAAGTTTTTTTTTACAATAAATACGCAAACTGCAAAGGTGAAGTAAGATTCTAAAAATAGTACACCTACTGCCTGTTTGTTCATAAAATTAGCAATATTTTTTGCACAAAAGGCAAGTTTATAATGTCTTAAAAAGTAAACTTTGCACTTGACATACGTCATATTTTAATGATACAACAATTAAACCGGTGATTATTAAAGAAAAACACAATGTAAAATCGACAGCTTTTAACTTGAGCGAATTGAGAGACCGACGTTACATTAAAAAAAAAAGTAAATCCGACGTTTTTTTGCGGGATTTTTTGATAAAAATAAAAAACATTAAAACCGTTGCACCAGTATAGAATTATCATATCGGCAGTTTGATGAAATCCGGTTTTATTAAATAATGGTTTGACAAATTCCGGGTTTTATTAAAAATGGGTTTTACATATTACGAGTTTGATATTGAATGAGTTTGATGAACAATGGTTCGATTAAAAACGGGTCTGTTAAATTTCGAATTTGTTATTGAATGGGTTTGATGAAATAAGGTTCTATGGTGAATCGTTCTTACGATGAATTTTTTGATTAAATACGGTCTGATAAATTCCTTGTTTGATAAACCATAGGCATTCGGCATGTGTCTGTAGATGCTTTTCCAGAACGTTTCCAAACTTTTCGGCGATGTTTTGACCTTTTTTTTTGTTGGGGGGCGTGGACACTCACATTTTTTTTGTGGAGGGGTGAAGTTTAGGAACCTCCCCCCCCCCCCGTACTGTCATTCCTTATAAACCCCTTCTAACGACATTCAAACCAACAAACAATCGTGAAAATTGGATGAATAGTAAATTGAAAAAAAAACTTTTTTGATCCTGGCCACATACGATCTTATCACCTCAATCTAAGCACAGTTTTTTTTTTTTGATAATTATTCAGAACAATAAATCAAATTAAAGTACACTCGTGGCATATCGAACAAAGCGTTTTTGTTTCTCACTTCATTACGACCAGGCCTCCAATGTCTAATGGACCTGTTTCATCCTTATTAGGAATCATCAGAGAGTCATAGGATTGTACCTGGCAGTTGAAGCTACACAGGCACCATGCACACCTCTCGAATTTAAAACAAAAAGTTTGTAATCCGCGGAGACGTAGTACCTGTGTGCGCCACCTGTCGAATAAACCGAGAAACAAAAACATCAAAATTGAAAAGTGCAGAAAACCGTAAATACAGAATCCTGTACTTTTCAGCAGGTTATAAAGAAGAAACCTGTAAAAGTATAAGGTCACTGTAACATGACTCTTAAAAAGAGGTAACGTTCGCAGCAGCAGCGCCCCCAGTTGGAGCTTCATACTACGTGGCCCTAATTTTAAGGCATCAGCCAGCAATCGCTCCGGAGGAGGCTTGTTGCGCAGAACTAAAAAGCCAAAATATTTAAAAAACAACAAAATAAATCTCGTGTCCGCAAATATAAATTAATTTCAGATTCACTTTGTTGTTTTTTAAATAGATCAAATATTTACAATTTTTTTTTTAGTTAAGTTCAATGATTTTCGACAACGTCATTTCTTTTTATTATTTATAAAATTTCCCTACCAAATGTTTCTCCAAACCGCTTTTCGGCGAACTTTCTCTCAAACTTTTGCCCAAACTTTTCGACAGATTTTTCGCCATACAAGTTTGAATGAAAGTTTGTCGGTATTTCAACATCAAAGGAAAGTTTGTCTGTGTAAATGCCCCTTAAGACATTCAACTATAAATAAATGTCGCCAGCAGCCATGCATAGCCCCCCCCCCATACAACCTTACCATATCTCAAAAACTAAGGCCCCGACGATTTTTTTTCCAAATGTATAAACATATCTGCTAGCTTTCGTGAGTTAAATTTTTTTTTAATATATTTTTATTTTACCTGAATATCTCAAATCCCTTTGCTTCCCTTTTCCAATCCTTCACCCCCTAAATTTAATAAAAATCGGTTTAGCGGCTTTTTCGTTTTTGTTTGCCAGACGGACAGACACCATCAGAAAATGTTGTATTTAAGTCTATTCAGTTATGCTTTTTTGTTTGTTTAAGCAATACTTTGCTATAAAACCATTTGCGTTTTATACGGCATCTAATGCCACAGAAGCATACCATAAAACGTAAAATAGCGCCCTTGAAACACTTTAATAAAAAACCGCGCAATCATTACCAAGCAACAATGGTTTTTCGTTAAGGTCATTTTTTTCTACAAAATAATAACGCCATTATTACTCGCGAGTACATACCTATGTATTTGTATAGGTATACTTATGATGGTTTGGTTGTAATATTTGTTTGTAATTGTTACCTAGAAGGCCGACTCACCGGATGGCATTAACGCACCGTGGGCAAAAAAATATAGACACTATTTTTCATTACAAAAACATGGGATAATTTGAAAAAGAAAACATTCAATTACTGTTTATTTGTGCATTATTTCCTTGGAGAGTATAGTGGACATTATTTTGACATACATTTTGACAGCGGTTCTAAAATAATGACGTCATTTAAAATATTGTGAAGATATCTTTGATTTTACTCAAAAAAAGACTACCTATAATTTTGCAAAATTTTAGGGGTTATATTTACAACCAAAGGGCCGAACCAATCTCCCAAGCTGGTTCTAAAATTTCATAACCGGGTTGCAACTGTGACGTCATTGTTTTAAAACGAAAGGACCGGTTCCGGTTGTGATTCAACCAGAACCAGGATCATTTGCAAATCGAAAATGGTTTAAAATGTTTGAAAAATTTCTGTAATGGTCAAACCATGATGAACCTTAAAATAATTTTCTTAAATAGCTGTTAAATTATTTTTAGATGTGCTAAACACACTTTACTAGGACACTTTTTTTGGTAAAATTAAAGACTGTAAAGAACTTTGATTGAAAAAAATTAATACCACCTTATGTTTTACACACTTTACACTTTGAAAAATTATAATTTTTGCTGTTTTTTGGATAAAAATTGCAAAATAAAAATCATATGCACGACACCACTCAACATTTGCCTTACATTATTATAAAAAACTCCAAAATACTTTTTTATAGCCTGCTGTCTCTCTCCAACAACCTTAAATATTTTTCATTTTAACAGAGAAAAAATGTTTTTTTTATACCTTCATCAAAAACATGATTTTAGTAACTGTCTGCAGATAACTAAAGCATGGCTTTTTTGGTTACCGATGCAAAAAAAGATTTCTGTCCGTTTTTTACTCAAAATTAAAGAGAAATAGCGGAAAATAGTAATATAGAAAAAATCTAATTATTCTTGCCTGAAAGTTAAGCCATTTCCGCCAGTTTTCACCAAGTATTTACGAAAAAAACCTTTCAAAAATATGGTCAAAACATCAAACAGTCAACGATTAAAATGTCGCAACAATGAACGCCACCGAATAAAAAGGCACATCGCCATGGAAACCACCATTGTTATTTCATTTACAAGCCGCCTTGATTTATAGTATAAAAATGGTGTGTTGCGAGAAGTGCTCTTCGTTCGAGATTTTTAAAAGTATTTTTCTGTTTTTCTTGGATTTCTTGATCAAGGTATTGAAGAAAATAGTGTTAACAACTCGCGGCTAAACTGTGCTTTTTTTACTCGCGTTTTTAAATACCTCGCTGCACTCGTTGTTAAAACTACTATTTTTGATCACGGATGCAAAAAAGATTTCTCTCCGTTTTTTACCCAAAGTTAAAGAGAAATGGCCGAAAATAGTAATATTGAAAAATCTAATTATTCTTGCCTAAGAATTAAGCCATTTCCGCCAGTTTTCACCAAGTATTTACGAAAAAATCATTTAAAATAGCGTCAAAATATCAAATTGTCAAAGATTAAAATGTAGCAACAATGAACGTCACCGAGTAAAAAGATACATCGCTATGGAAACGATTGTTATTTGATTTACCAGCCGCCTTGATTTATAGTGTAAAGATGGTGTGTTGCGAGAAGTTCTCTTCGTTCGAGATTTTTAAAAGTATTTTTCTGTTTTTCTTGGATTTTTTAATAAAGTTATTAAAAAAAAATAGTGTTAACAACTCGCGGCTAAACTATGCTTTTTTTTATTCGCGTTTTTAAATACCTCGTTGCGGTCGTTTTTAAAGCAACGCTTGTAAAAAAAGTACTATTTTAGCCACTAGTTGTTAAAACTACTATTATGCTATTTTAATTATCATTTTCTTGGTCCGTCGGGATAACAGCTAAAAATGAAAATATAATGTTATCTAGACGGTTTCTACGCAAGCAAGAAAAATTTTGTACCTGACACGTGCGAAACGTGTCTTTTCCGCCCTTGACCGTTTGCCCAAACTCCGCTCCGTGTCGTCCGTGCAACTGCCGTCGCGTGCGGAAAAGTATCACTTTCCGCCCTGGTTAGGTAAATGTTATTTACGCGGTGGCAGTTGCAAGAACGACGCTTGCGGAAGAAGGAAAATAAGATTTTAAAGTTTTTAATGCCTGAACATTTTTTTACTTGCCTATTGTTTATTATTTTTAGGCTCTTTAATAAATAAATTAATAAAAATGTCTTTAATTATAACAAATTATTTATAGTCTTTATACATAAAACGTACAATAAAAGTTAGTTGCAAAAGGGAGTTGAGAACTATTTAACTGATCAGTTCAACTCCTACTGAATTTTGATTTAAAAATAAATCAATCACTTGTGAAAATATTTTTATGGGTTAAATATTAATTAAGCGAAATTGAGACAAAAAGGGATATTTTAGTTAAAATTAATTTAAATTTATTGAGCGAATTTTCTTTAATTTCCCGATGATTTATGTTGTATTTAATTGTACCTAGGGTATGAAATAGTATATTTGCGCACACAGTTTAATGTCTATTTTTATACAGGATTTTGTATTTCTTTGACATTTGTTTGATATATTATACCATTTTTGAAACATTTAAATGAAAATGTCTAATTTAATGAGGAACACATTAGGGTGACCCTAATTTCTTTTTGTGATAAATTAATACTTCTTCGAATTTTTGTTTATTAAAATGTTAGATACATATTGGTTATAACCTGCATGATTGCAATATGAACAACCACATAACAATGAAATATTAGGGAAATTTTGGAACGCCTAAAATTTTGACAACTTTGACAGCCGCTGTGGCAGTGTTTAACAACCACTTCCGCTACCATGCCACGCATCGATTTTACCAGAGTTTTTGGAACACATTAAAAGCTGTCACTTGTGTAAAAAAATTTAGAGATGAGAAAAAAATAACAAATTTGGCTTAATTTTACAAAATAAGTGTTTTATATGTTGGAACCTGGTAATATTTTATTATTTTTAAAATCAATTGCTTCAAAATTGGTTAATTACTACAACGTAAAGACGTTTAGCTATTGCGCAGACGCAGTAATTACCATAACCACTACGCAGGGTCGAATAAGCGTTCCACAATATCCCTACTATAATGGCCCAAGGATCGCACAATGTGTTACAATAACTTCGAAAAACAAAAGAAAATAATGTAAAAATTAAGGTTGGCCATGGGCAAGGCCAAAAGCCGAAAATCTTGACCATGGCTTGAAATAAGGTTAATCCCCACCTTTATTACGGTGGGGATTAAACCTCGCAGGTCTTCACCTATATACCAATTCGGGTTGACGTCACAGGCTGTCACACAACCGATGTAGTTTAAAAAAATGTACTGTTTTAAGGGTTGATCATTTATTTATATGGAACGATGCGATTTTTCCAAAATGAACCTGGCAAATCGCTATTAAATACGCCAGTGTTCCGCTATCCCTATCTCTTACGCACTTATACTACTGTAGATAATGCATTCTTCTAGATCAATTACTCAATAAAAATTTCGAGAGAGAAGGCGCCATCTGCAGTAGTACAAGAGCGTAAGAGATAGGAATAGCGGACATGGCCTTATGTAACAACGATTTGCCAGCAAATTTCTGAATATGTTGCAGAAAACGCATTTTTCCCCTATGCACAAAGGATCAGTACTTAAAAAGGTACCTTTTTTAAAACTACATCGGTTGTTGTTTTGATATTCGTCTGCAACAAATCAACGTATCTGCAATTATGACAGTGTCATCAGGATATTCGTTGGTCTAGACAAATAGATTTTATATGCCTGTAGGTCTTTTTGTCAAGCCTCTGCGATAATTCCTGTGCCCACCTACAGGCTGAACAGACGAGATCTTTTGACCTAACGGGCCTATAACTCACAAAAGCCAAATTTTATTTATCCCAGAATTATTTGCTAATTTCGTCCCCTTTCAAAAATGTTTATGGTCTTTTTGTTTTTGATAAAATTAGAAAAAAAGGTGGGATCACCCCTAAATAAAGATTGAAAAAACATGAAATATGTGCTTTTTATGTGATCCATCAAAATCCAAAAAAAAAAATAACTTTTAACTATTTAATAAGGAAAACGTTGGAATAAACGGTATTAAAATGAATTTTAATAGGAAACCAAAATGTGTTTTGGGTTACTTTTTTTGCACAAAGGTTTATATAGGCTAGGCTTTTTAAGAAAATAACTAAAAAAGTTTTTTTTTCTATTTTCATAGAGAATGTAAAAAACACATCATTCTGAGATATTTTATGTTTTTTTTCACGTTTTACTTAGGGGTGAGGCTTATATAAAGGTAGCGGTCCCACCTTTTTTTCTAATTTTCTCAAAAACTAAAAGAACGCAAAAATTTTTGAAAGAGGCCGAAATTAGCATATAAAAAGCACATAATTCTGGAATAATTAAAATTTATATTTTGTGAAGTGGGCCCGCTAGGTTTATGCAGGTGATCTTTCGCTACTCTGATCCGTGCCAGATGCATGCCCAGCATACTTTATATGCTTCAATTGGGTTTTATCCAACTTAAAAAAATGCTGTCCTGAACGCTTATTCCATTCCATTGAATTTAAAAAATTTTAACCCCTTATAGTATCCACACCCTATTTTTTCTTTTCTAGCTAAGGGAATCCTTAAGGCCTTCCTTCGTTAAGGATTCCTTGAGGGCTCGTCATTAAGTCCGTTTTATAAAGTCTTCCTCGAGAAAGGCTTGCCGAAGGCAACATTGCATTTTTCCTGTTTGTGTGATCTTATTGTTTTTGTTAAATTGCATGTTGTAGTTTTTAAAACCCATGGAAAAACGAAAGAAAAACAGAACTCCTTTTTCCAATGAGAACAGTGTTGTTCCAATGAGGAAAATGAGTACTTGTGTTTACTGGTGCAAAATTTTCCATATTGGAATAAAAAAAACAGATGCATGCCACATCACTTCAAAGAAAACAAAGGGCATGGGAAGAAATAACCAAATATTAGAACGGCAATTTTTCTGCATGATTGAATTGAATCATCGGTTCTATCGACAGCCCTCTTTTTTTAATTTATCATATACAATTGGGTGTATATAATTTTAAAATACATTTTTAGAAAACCAATATCGTTTTTTGAACGTCTTTTCAGAAAACCTCTCTCTCTCTCTCTCTGAGGTATATTTTCTCAACTTGATGATATGGTGAGAGGGGTTCTTCTACTTCTACCATATCCTGAGCAGTAGTCTAAGAAATCTTGAAGTTTGTCCCTTATTCATCAAAAAAGAACCCAAAAAAAAACTACTTTTCAAAAATCACACCACAACAACACATAAAACCTGAACCTAACCTGAAAAACACTACCCAAGGCCTCCTTAAGGTAGCTCTCCAGCTACCTTGGGCTTTACTCAAACTTGAGACTTCCTTCAGCGACTATAAAATGCATCTCCGACCTTAAGGATTCCTGAAAGACCACTCAGCCTTAAGGAGGCCTTGAGGATCGACTATAAATTCCAGCCTATAGGACTGTAATATTAATCGCTGAACTGTAGTCATGGCAATTGCTAAAATCTCCCTAGATCGTACCTTAAGGGTTTGTTTAAAATTGATTTATTTATATATATTTTTTTTATTTTTCAGACGAACTATGTCAGTGTCCACACAAATGCGATGATTTGGTACCCACGGAAGCGAGGCATCGACTTTTTCAGCATTTTTACGGCCTAGGCGAGGCCGATGCACAGAATCAGTTCCTCAGACAGAATATGGACCTCAGAGCAAGGTGAGAATAAATAAATTTAAAAAAGTATTATATATTCCTATATGACAGGTAGGATTGTCTTAAAAACAAGATCTTTATATCAATAACTGGCTTCATTGAATTCACAACTAGCTTTTATTAACTTTTTATTCAATGACTTGTTGTTATTCATTTAAAGGCAATGTTAAATAAGGGTGAATTTTTTACTGAATTTAATAATTTTTTTGCAATTTTTTACAGGTTAAATGTCCCAGAAACCTCAGCCAATGGCCGGCCTCCTAGGAGGATAACGTGCAAATATTTAGTGCCTTTATTGGATGAAGAGCGTTCGGTGGAGGTAAGATTTTGCAGTGTTTATGCGAATATCTCAGAAGCCATTAAAGTTAAAAAAAAATTGCAGGGAGTCAAATTTGGTAACTATAGATTGGTTTAAACGGATTTTAATCGACGTAAATTATTATTTTATGTTACCGAAATTTTTTTTAAATAACATTTTCGTTAAGAAAAAGTTCCTCAAAATATAATTAGAGATATCATAAGATGACAGAACTTATTTGTAAAACTAAAAATGTAGACATATGTGCATACCACAAAATAGTGGAACAAAGTAAAGATTATCTCATATAAAAGAAAAAAAAATAATTTCTCTAATATTAAATTTTTCTTCTAGGTGTGCCAAAAAGCCTTTGTAAGCGCATTTGTGATAACTACCAAAAGAGTGAGACTACAGAGAGAAAAACTTATTTCCAGTTTGGGTTTGAGTAGCTACAAAAGTCATAATAGGTAAGTTTTATATTAGGTTTATAAAAAATTATTCTAAAAACCAATTTGAGACCAACCACAGTAAACTAGTACTAAAGGAATCCTAACCTAATTAGTTCAGGTGCTACTATGTGCTACAGAATCTTTCATAGGCAGTATTACTATGCTGGAGCTAAAATAGGTCAAATATTGGCTAATTTGGCAACAAAATTTGTACCGTTTTTTACTTAGATTCAGGGACGAATTTGAAGCTTTATTGTAGTTCCTTTTTACCAGGTAGTTTACAATTTTGAATATCGGCGGAAGTTCTGACCTAAATTTTGGATGATCGAGTTAGTTACCTTTGATGTAGAAAGATCTTCAGTAATCTTGTAAATTCGAAAACAAAAAGAAAATAACATTAAATCAATATGTCCATTTAATTTTCCACTGTTAAAAAGTGTCCCAAAGCTTTTTAAAACATTTTACTGCAAGAAGTTTTTAAATTTTGGCGCCTATGTTTTTAAGAGACAAAATATTGAAGTTTATCAAAAAAAATTTGTTTAGTAGGTGCAGCAAATTAAATGAACTAGTCATTATTAAACAGTGCTGAGCTATTTTATTTTGTTGTCCATTGACCTTTCTGGACAACTAACTACTGTCTGTCCCCACTTGGGTAGAATAGTGGTATTTTTTACGTCATTTAGTCTCTCTTTAATTTGGACAGGTAGATAGTCCTATCCTTTATTAAGGATATATTGAATTGAATATGCTTTATTATCACAAAAGTCTATAATATAAAATTTACAATCTTGTAGACAAACCACAAAGTTTAAAATTATAGAGCTACATAGTATTTACTAAATAAATAAAATAAAACTTATATAGAGTGGTTATACAGGGTTCCCCAACTGGAGAAAAACTTTTTTTTTTTTGTCAATTGTTTTAGCTTCAAAATGAAAAAAATGTTGGTAGGCCCCGGCCTTGAGTGAGGGCCCCCAAATGGGCTGCCAATAATGTTATTGTGTGGTATTTTTTTTTATTCCGCTTGGTAAATAGAGAAATATGCAGTTTGTTTTGAAGCTAAAACAATTGACAAAAAAATAATTTGTTTTTAAATTTTTGACACATTGGTTGACAGATGTAAAAAAAACTAAAGCGTTAAATTGATTTTTTAACAAGCTTTCCAAAAAGGTGCCACAACTGGTACCTTCTCATTTAAAAAAAAATACTTGGTACGGCCTGAGCCTGAGAGTTGATCGCGGAATAGGCAGGGATATGTTTCTGAACTGTTTTGTTGTTCTATTTAAACGAATTGAACCGTCAAATTTTTTTAACTGCTTGGGATGACCTTAACGGAGTTTTATTTGTATTCCAGGAGCAAAGACAAAGACAAAAAACCGCAAGAGACCAACAACAATATAATCACCCTATCTACCTTAACAGAAGAAATGAACAAGGCAAACAACAACAACTCAAAAATTGTCAACAACAACAACAACATAACAATTAACAATAACAACAACAATAACAACAACAACGCCAAGAAAACTGTTTACTACGATACGATCAATAACAACAACAACGCCAAGAAACCTGTTTACTACGATACGATCAATATCAACAGCGTAACAATTACAAAACAACCGAAAGTTGTTGCAAACAACACCAATAAAAGCATGAATCAATCGCCCGTCCAGGAAGTGCCTTTGAATTTGAGCGCGAACCTGCCGCTCAATCTGAGCTCGAATTTGAGTTTAATTTTACAAAATATCAACGGACACAGAAATGTCAGTGTTAAAAGGGAGGCGCCAGAGGTCACGGTGACCGCTGAGGTGGTGGGTGGAGAAAAGAGCGCGGAGAAGAGTCCTCCAAGGAGCGAGGAAGGTAAGGATTGCACATATGTTAGTACAGTTGTTTTTAAGATGATTTTTTAACCCCCGACAAGGAGGGATAACCGGCGCTATGAGGACGCCACCTATACAGGCACTCGAAACCATTCTGGGACTGCCGCCGCTTCCGATCCGGATCAGAAAAGAAGCGATGGCGACCCACCTCCGGCTGAGAGATACAGGTCAATGGAGAGAAAGAGGGGAAGCTACGGGGCATCTTAGGATTACCCAAATCGCCGAGAGAAATTCCAATGGCAGCGATCAAAACATAAAGACCAAAAAACCTTTGGAGATTCAACAAGAGGTACAAAGTAGTCATCCCAGACAGGGAACTATGGCAGAGTGAAAACCTCCGCGAACAGTTCGAGGAAAACGCTGTGATTTGCTACATCGACGGGTCCAAACTGTCGGAGAAGCAAACCACAGGATCGGGGGTTTACGTAGAAGACCAGGAGGTTCGAAAGAGCTATCTGCTCGAAGAGCAAGCCATGGTCTTTCAGGCCATGTATGCCATAATAATGGCTGCAAGCATGGAGGAAATAAAGAACGGTACGGAGGAGCATGTTTATATACGTTTCGACAGCCAATCGGCCCTAAAGGCACTAAGGGCGCCCAAGAGCAACAACACCCTGCTGGAGGAATGTGCGGATGCACTAGAATCCTTGGGAAAGGGCAAACTAGTGACACTTATGTGCGTACTGGGACATATGGGGGTGCCGGAGAAGGAGAAGGCCGACAAGCTCGCCAGGATCGGGTCAAGCACCTAGTATGTAGATCCGGAACCACTCCTAGGAACAACCAAGAGGCAATTGCAAAGTCGACTCAATAAATGGGCCAACGATGCCATGGCGACCGCTTGGAGAGGAGGAACAGGATGCAGACAGACCAGGGACTTCGGGAAGGACCCGGATGTAGCCAGACAAAAATGGCTTCTGGGGAGATCACGAAGGGACGCTGGTCTGCTGACAGGAATCATAACAGGTCACAACCGACTAAAGAAGCACATAACCCCCCTCCCCAGAAGAGACATCTCAACATGGTATAGCGAACTGCGAGGCATACCAGAGGACGAGATACCAGATATTCGGTTCCCCGACCCTGGATGAGGAGGACCTGCACACGCTCAAATGGGATAAAAGGGAGGCCTACTTGCCAGGCTTCGCGCCGCCCCTTCTCTACTACTACTACTAACCCCCGACAAGAATACGAAAAAAGAGGGTGTTGTAAGTTTAACCCCTGTGTCTGTGAGTCTGCGTGCTTTAGATGCGGTTTCCTATCCTTCAGGAGAACGCCTATGGTTTATCAAACCGGGAATTTATCAGACCGTATTTAATAAAAATATTAATCATAAGAACGATTCACCATAGAAACTGCAACTCGTCAAACCAATTTTTTATCCGAACCTTATTTCAAATTCGAAATTTTACAGACCCGTTTTTAGTCGAACCATTGTTCATCAAACTCATTCAATATCAAACTCGTAATTTGTAAAACCCATTTTTAATAAAACCCGGAATTTGTCAAACCATTATTTATCAAAACCGGATTTCGTCAAACTCGTTGTTTATTAGAAAATATTTGCTAAATTGATAGCGCATTCGCCAATAATACTTACATGAACTGGAGGCATACACGAGGGTGTATTCACAGGTAGTGTTCAATACTTTGTGTATAGATGTCGCCACCTGCGTGTACGCCTCCGGTTCATGTAATTTCCAATTCCAATGACTTAAAAGTTTTTATATCTCTCAGAAGCACGCAATGAGAGAGAGAGAACTTTTAAGTCATACTTAAAACACAGACTTAACGTTGGTAAGTATTATTGGCGAATGCGCTATCAATTTAGCAAATATTTTCTGATAAACAACGAGTTTGACGAAATCCGGTTTTGATAAATAATGGTTTTACAAATTACGAGTTTCATATTGAGTTTGATGAACAATGTGAATGAGTTTGATGAACCATGTTTCGATTAAAAACGGGTCTGTTAAATTTAGAATTTGTTCTTGAATGGGTTTGATGAAATAAGGTTCGGATAAAAAAT
The DNA here is from genome assembly GCA_963921995.1 of Oxystoma pomonae. NCBI lineage: Eukaryota > Metazoa > Arthropoda > Insecta > Coleoptera > Brentidae > Oxystoma > Oxystoma pomonae. Next base: position 25,073,067 of record OY998170.1, read on the forward strand.
TGGTTTGACGAATTGCAGGTTCTATAGTGAATGGTTTGCCAGGGGCAGAGCAAAATCTTTGGTAGCGCAACAACCAAAAATTATTTTTTTTTAAATCTTGTTTTCCATGGATTTATAAAATCGGGTCTAACCCCCAGATGCCCCGTAAAAATATTCGGATCAGTTTAGTTGTTCATTTATGTGGGATCAAGACTATGTTGGGAATTTGGAACCTTTGGTTGCACTAAAACAAAGTTATGATTGTTTTCCACAAACCAAAACTACACTTTTTTGCACTCGACGCGCGTTTCGCTAACAACGTTAGCATCATCAGGAGACGATAAACAATGAACTAAATTAATCTACGCTCTATCTTATATACAATCTTTTAATGAGCGGAGATAAGACTAATAATTTGTGATTGATCACGATTTTTAATCCTATCTCCCCTCAACAAAAGAATAAAGTGTACTAAACGGGATGGGTCCTCTATCTTTATTTAAACTATTTCTGGATTTAATGATTTCCATACTTTCATATGCATTCAAAAGTCTTTTGTTTGGTACACTTTTTAGAAGTTTTAGGTTATCTAATGTGAATCTATGATTGTTTGAAAAAGCATGCTCGGCCACACTTGACTTTTCTGTTCTTCCGTATTTTAAGTGTGCTAAGTGTTCTTTAATCTATATGTTGACTTTGACCTATACAGAAAAGGAACGGCCACCAACAGGTATGTTCCAAATGACTCTTTTCATTGCTTACAACATAAGCTTGCAAGTTTGCACTTTTTAACATATAGATTAGTAAATTTCCCCTTAAACAAAGAAAGATTTGAAGCAGAAAAGAATAGGATTAGGAATATAGCTGGCGAAAACGGTTACGACGAAGGCTTAATAAATAAGCTGATAAATAGACATTCTTTTCAAAAGACCTTTCGGAATTCCACTTTTTTCAGACAAAAAGATACCTGCGACTCAAAATTTGTATCAATTCCTTATAATCCTAATTATACGAAAGGATTACAAAAAGTATTTAATAACACCGGTCTTAAATTAGTATATCAATCCGGTAACACAATAAGAAGCTTACTAGGAAATCCCAAGGATAAAACTACAGTTCTAGAAAAAAGCGGAATTTACGAAATTAGTTGCATGTATTGTGACAAAAAATATGTTGGCCAAACGAGACGCTCTACTCAAACACGTTTTAAAGAACACTTAGCACACTTAAAATACGGAAGAACAGAAAAGTCAGGTGTGGCCGAGCATGCTTTTGAAAACAATCATAGATTCACATTAGATAACCTAAAACTTCTAAAAAGTGTACCAAATAAAAGACTTTTGAATGCATATGAAAGTATGGAAATCATTAAATCCAGAAATAGTTTAAATAAAGATACAGGACCCATCCCGTTTAGTACACTTTATTCTTTGGTTGAGGGGAGATAGGATTAAAAATCGTGATCAATCACAAATTACTAGTCTTATCTCCGCCCACTAAGGGATTGTATAAAAGATAGAGCGTAGATTAATTTAGTTCATTGTTTATCGTCTCCTGATGATGCTAACGTTGTTAGCGAACCGCGCGTCGAGTGCAAAAAAGTGTAGTTTTGGTTTGTGGAAAACAATCATAACTTTGTTTTTGGGATCAAGAGAGAAAAAGAATGGAAATGATTGTCAATTGCGATTAAGTGCCTACGGTGCATTTAGGGTTAAAAATAGAAGTTAGGATTGTTATCAGCAAAATCCAAGAAAGTTCTCAATAATGTGGGAGATATACAGAGTGACAGTTTAAAAGCGAAATCTAACAAAACATCTAAAAGCTCCTCCATGTCCAGAAGCTTATGTTGCCTGGTGGTTGGAAAAAAAATAATTTATCACAAGATTAAAATTAAGAAAGCTTTAATAGCAAGCTTTTGGAGGAGGAGAAGGGGCGAGGTTATTTTGCTACTGTGCCGATGATATCAACTTTCAATTAGATGACAGATTGTTTTTAACAATTATAACCTCATAAGTTTGCATTATTTTCCTTTTTTTTGAGTTTTTTTAAAGTTTAACTGAACATTTTTCTCACTAAAATTTATTTTATAGGTCCTTCCACATCCACCTTCACAGAAACAAAACCACCGCCGAGGAAACGTTCCAAAAAACTACAATTCAATCCGTTCATGCCCTACAACCTACTGATGCCAGATGGGGTCTCGATCGCGCCCGTGGTCAACCCTGACTTTGACAGAGACCTGATGATCGTCAACAACTTTTTCCACAACCAACTGTGGAAGCCCGAGTATATTGGGGCGCATTCGTGAAAAAAACGGGAACAAATTTGATATTTAAGAAACTTCAGGTAGAATTTAGTTGAAAAGTTACCAGGAATAATTAATTGCCTTAAAAATCAGTCAATATTTTAGTGTAGGAAAAAATAATACAGATTGGAAACTCTTCCGCCACCATTTTGGTTTTGGTTTATGCGGAATGGCACTGACAATTACATTCGACCTCTGCTGCTTAAGGGAGGTTTATCTTGAGCGGGAGTATTTCTAAAACTGGGCCTTCAGGCGCTGCCCGAGATTATTGTCCAAAGCTTTGTTTGGATCTGCTGAGCAATGGTCTACTAACTAGATTTACATGGACACAAGTGAGACCACAGAAGTTGGAACGGTTTTAGTAGTAAAATTTAATTTTGTTTGTCGTTCGATAGAATATTACTAGTCAAGTCAGTTTTTACAAATCGCTGTGCAAAAGAAAAAATGAAAACATGACAGGTATTTCTACTGTGAGTTCCGCTATATTACTGTGAGTCAATTAACATGGGAGTTAAAAATTGGTTTCCATATTTTTTAAAACAATTTAAATTTGGAGTAATGATGGTATTCAAGCCAAACCAAAATGGTATTTAAGTAAAGATTTTACCATAAAAGGGTGTTTTTGTAAAAAAAAGGTAAAACAATCAGAAAAAAACGAAAAGGTTGTATTTTTGTCTTTAGAACGAAACAAACTAGTGATACAAAGGTCCAAAACAACTCAGACGTGGTTGTTACTTAGTCATTTTAAAGTTGATAAATATGTTATGAAAAATAAGTAAAAAAATAGAGGCCTTATCTATATTCAAAAAACCAAAGTACCTTATGCAAAAGTGATTTATAAAATAATCTAAAGAAACTTTAAACCTTATACAGTGTATATTTTTTGTTAATTTTTGTTATTTTGTTGTTAAAAAGTATATGAAAGTTGTTAGTATAAAACTTTTTCCTACTTAATGGTAATACCTGCCAGCTAAAAAAAACTTTCGATACTGTCAAAATGACGAGGAGGCTTGTTAATTTAAAAAATTCTCCACAATTTTTATTTCCATTATTATGTTCATATTTTTCCTTGTGTTAAACTTAATGAATATTTAATTTGGTTAACCTACTTAAAAACTTTTTAAAATAACGTATTTTTTGTATGTGTAAATAAAATATTATTATCGTTATATTTTTAGAATTTATAAGAGTTATAAAAACATACAAAAACCTAAGTGTACTTATTAATATGTATGTATTTAAAAAATATATTTAATTATAATATTATATCACCGATTTATAAACTAAACTGTGATGTGATCACCCCTAATCATATTTTAATCGAAAAGAAAAATCAAAACAGGGATTTTTGGTGATTTTCAGACAAAAATACAACTTTAAACTAAAAAGAGCTTTAGAAATTGACAACCAAAAACTTGTCAATAGTTTAAATAATTCCTTTTGTGATTTTAAGAAGTAAAACAGGATTTTTATACTTTTGACAAGTTTAGCCTAATTGAGTAGTTGTTAAGAAATAAAAACAATTTATTTTTTATTGTAATATCAGTTTTTCTAGTTTTAGTTCAGTAGTTAGATTGTAAGGGTAAAAACACGAATTCTATGTCCACTTTTTGCATTATTTCTGTACTTAGTAGAATTTTTACTCTAGTTAAGAATTTTTTGATCGGGTTTTTAACAACTACGTTTAAATTAGGTATTAGAATCCATACTTAAATTTTGGCAAAGACCATGTATTTTAACAGTTTCTTAGATAAAGCGTAGTGATTAAAAACCCTACGTTATAGAGTCTATTAAAGATAAATAAAAATCGTTTTATGTATCGTTATACACTTATTTATATTTATAACATCTGACATATAGTTTATGAGTTAAAATTATTTTGGAGTAGTTTTTAATATAAGTAGATAGTGAAAATCATTTAAAAATAAATGTTCAACTATTGTTTTCCAATAAATATGTTGTGTTTTTTCTTATAAAATTTTTAAGTTAATAAATAAATAATTATTTCAGCTGCTAATTTTAACAATTATTAAAATAACGAGTTGGTTAAACAAAAATACTTACCACTGTTACAGTAAGCATTCCAAAAAAGATGTTCAATGATGTTCAACTCATTAAAAACCTAGGCATATGTTTTTTATTCTATGCCACTAGATTCACTGATCATTAAAAAAAGGTCAGTGCACATATATGAGGCTTTGGGTTTTTCTCTAGAATTGGGTTTTTTTTGTGGTTATCTTTTAATTTACAAGTGAACCAGAGAAATCAGAACCGATACCAGTCAAAAATAGAGACTTTCACCCTGTGTAACTTTCTTATACCCGAATAAAACGATTTTTATGAGTGGTATATGTAAAAAAAGGTTCAGTTTAACAATTTACTAAAGAAATCCACTCAAAAATAAGCTTTTTAGTATTTAGTATTTTTTCATAGCTTGTTGATGAGGTTTTTTGAGATTGTTTTACAGGGTGGATTCTTTAAATGGAAGGGTGCTTCTAGGGAAGAGGTTTTAAAAAAAGCTACAAGCGAATCTTTAATGATTTTGTGCAAACTATCTGCCCATGATAAAAAAAAAATTGAGGCCCCCAACTGGAGTCCCAGGGCCTACCAAGTATTTTTTTAAAATGAGAAGTCTGTTAAAAAAGAAACCTAACACGCTAGTTTTTTTTTTATGTCTGTCAACCAATGTGTCAAAAATTTTAAAAAACTTATTTTTTTGTCAATTTTTTTAGCTTTAAAATAAACTACATATTTATCTATTTACTAAGCGGAATAAAGAAAATACCACACAAGAACATTATTGGTGGCCCATTTGGGGGCTCTCACTGAAGGCTCAGGGCCTACCAAACAAAATTTTTTCAAACCACTTGTGGCACCTTTTTGGAAAGCTTGTTAAAAAAGAAATTCGATTAAATAATTTTTTGTCAATAGTTTTAGCTTCAAAATAAACTAGATATTTCTTTATTTACTAAATGAAATAAAGAAACTACCACACAAGAATATTTTTGGCGTTGAATATTTAACACACGGGCTGACAGATGTCAAAAAAATTTATTTAGTCGAGTTTCTCTTTTAACAAGCATTCCAAAAAGGTGCCACAAATGGTACCTCCTCATGAAAAAATGTTGGTATGCCCGAGCCTTCAGTGAAGGCCCCCAAAAATGTTCTTGTGTGGTATTTTCTTTATTCCGCTTAGTAAATAGAGAAATCTGTAGTTTATTTTGAAGCTAAAACAATTGACAAAAAGTTTTTTAAAATTATTGACACACTGGTTGACAGATATCAAAAAAAAAAAATAATGCGTTAAATTTATTTTTTAACAAGCTTTCCAAAAAGGTGCTACAAGCGGTACCTTCTCATTTAAAAAAAATAGTTGGTAGGCCATATCCTTCACTTAGTGGCCCCAAATAAAGTAGCTAGAAGTACCGCTCCATTTAAAGAATCCACCCTGTATGTAATATCTTTGCCTGCGGTTTTAGCCGTTTAACTTTTGTCCCCGTAAACCGATTTTGATGAAATAAAACCTATGCCCTGCCCAAGAATCCAAGGAATGCAGAAGTGAAAGTGTTATCAAAATTGGTTCAGTAATAATTTTTGCGTGATACTGGAACAAAGAAACAGTCAAAAAATATCGGTTTTTGGTATCAATATTGTTCCGTTAAAATATTATACAAAATTGGTCTATCCAGAGATTTATTATCTGTAAGATAAAATAGGTTACATTTCCTAGTTGTTTAAAAGTATCAAAATATAAAACTTTAAAAAGAAAATATGCAGAAAATGCCTCGGAAAATGCTTTTTGACCTACGCAAAATATTAAGGTGAAGTGGGGTAAGTGAGAACCTGGGGCATGTGGTTGCCGAATGTGACAGATGTTATATTTTTTATGCACTTAGGGAATTAAATAGGTACGTTTAACCCTCTATTTAGAGACTAAAGTGGCACTTTTAATCCCTAATGGATTAAAAGTAAATTTAATCCCTCAGTCTAGGGATTATAAGTAAATTTAAGCCTTCAGTGATTAAAATAAAATTAATCCCTGGAAAATTATAATTAAATTTATTGCAAGTCAAGCCAAACAACACTTGCTCTTGGCCAAGATTTTATTCTTAGCACCCTTTCTTATAGTCGACAAACCATTTGGCGTAGAAATAACGTGATTTAATAGTATATTGATAAAATAGTATATAAACCTCGGGACTAAAGCGTCTTTTAATCCCTTAGCGAATTGTAGCTCTCCCTACGGTCGGGCTACAAGCCTTTCGCAGCGGGATTAAAAGTAGTACTTTAGTCCCTAGGTTTATAATGTACAATTATTTTAATTTTTTTATAATTGTTCAATAAAACCTTTTACCAAATTTCTTAAACCCTATGTCTCACTTGCCCCAAATGGGGTAAGCGAGATCTATTAACATTTGTTTGAAAGTTTGAGACAATAATGTGTTTGAAATTAACTCTGTGTTTCGGACTTCCATTGTCTATATTTTATTTATACACGACGTTTCGATCAGTGCAATCTCTGATCGATCAGTGCAATCTCTGATCGAAACGTCGTCTATAAATAAAATATAGACAATGGAAGTCCGAAACACAGAGTTAATTTCATCTATTAACATGTTTAATTTTTTTTTATTTATTTGAAATCGTTTCCCCAATCTGGGCAAAAGTTATGAATTTTTATAGTTTGACCCAAAAAATGGCTCGTTTTAAAAGTTGACCCACCCCAAAAAAGAATGAAATGGGAGGGGGTGAATTTTTGGTTGACATTTTTGAACTAGTTGAGCCTAAAAAGTTTTTGAAAATCGATGACGTATTGTCCTTATTTTATGGAATTACCCAGCACTGTTGTCACATTTTTTTTACCTACCTACATACCTAAATAAATATGATCACTTCATCATTTAGACAGTGACGGTGGCCTCCCCCCCCCCCTATTTGCAGCCAACCCAACCCACTTTTTTACAAAAACGTAAAAGAAGAATTTTTATGTGCAAACATTATTGATTGTTACAATTTTAGCTTAATTTTAAGCAATTTTTGTCAGCAGCTTTCAAAGCTTACTAAAATTTAACAAAAAATATTTGAAGCATAGAAATCTAAAGTAAACACACCCAAGTACTACTCATTCAATTTTTAGCCTTTTAGCACTATTCACTTCTTTTTGTTGTCAACTATCAAAATTTCTGGGTCCCTCTTACCCCAGTTCACCTTAATATGACTTATATGACACATAAACATTAAAAGTTATTTTTCAATGAATGATAAGATAAAGGGTGGTAACTGAAGATTAAGTATTTGAAAAAGAAAATTCGCACATTTGAGGACGTCCCTAAAGTTAGCAGTACAAAATCAGCAGTGCAATAATTTTAGTGGTAATAAAGAGCTAATTAAATGCCAAGTCACAAAATTTTGTGCTCTTGTAGTTTCCGAGATATGACCTGCACTGCTAGCTACCCGTTAAAGATAGCAGTGCACCACGCTAGAATGGTCCAGAAAAGTAGTAGAGTGGTCTAAATTAGGCCTATTCTAAATGATCCAGAAAGTTAGACGCTAATTAAATGCTGCCGTTTCAATTTTTTAAAAATTGTAGTTTTTACTTTTTTCTGCGTATTTTTTAAAATTAGCGTGGTGCACTGCTAACTTTAGGTCTTACACATATTTGAGTTCTCGTGAAAGAAGACGTTGGTGGTGCTTTTGATATTGGAATAAATGACTGCTATTTAGGTGCTAATTAATGCCAAGTAACCAAATTTTGTGCTCTTATAGTTTCCGAGATATGAAGGCAACAAGTTAATTTTAAAAAATTTGCAGAAAAAAGTAAAAAATATAGAATTATTTTATTGAAATGGCGGCATATAATTAGCATTTAATTTTTTGGACCATTGACCTACCACTTTTCTGGACCATTCTAGCATGGTGCACTGCTATCTTCAACTGGTAGCTAGCAGCTCGGAAACTACAAGAGTACAAAATTTGGTTAATTGATTTAATTAGCACCTAAATAGCACCAATATATTCCAATATCAAAAACACTTCTTTAATGAGAACTCAAATATGTGTATGACCCAAAGTTAGCAGTGCATCAAGTTAATTTAAAAAAATATGCAGTAAAAAGTAAAAAATATAGAATTTTCTTATAGATATGGCAGCATTTCATTAGCAATTAATTTTCTGGACCATTTAGACCACTCTACCACTGATCGGGACCATTCTAGCATGGTACACTGCTATCTTTAACGGGTAACTAACAGTGCAGGTCATATCTCGGAAACTACAAGAACACAAAATTTGGTGAGTTGGCATTTAATTAGCACTTAATTAGCACTAATTTTTCCAATCATAAAATTTTTGCACTGCTGACTTTGTACTGCTAACTTTAGGGACGTCATTTGAGGTTGTCTGTCATTAAAAAAAATTGTTAATCACCCAGTATTTATTTAAATCCGGATGTTATTTCGTTTCACCCATGTCGTGCCAATGACCTATTTAAATGATATCCCGGGACGTTACCCCGTGACGTCGGAGGGCTCAATATTGCGTAAGTTGTGAGTAATTCGATTAACTAACTCCGCAACACGCGACCTTTGGACTGGCGCTGTTTCGGGGAAAATTGGAGAGAGCGGACCATGGAGGGAAAAGGGATGCTGGAAAACGCGTGGATAAGAAAAAATGCGGAATTGCCAAGTCCCCAATTCCCAGGGATGTCGGGATAAAGCTTTATTGGCCGGTTTAAAGTAGAGCTGTACATAGTAAATTTAGGTACAGGGTATTTCATCATATTTTCCAGCCCCCCCCTTTAACTCCCTTAGAATGAAGCTGGAAAAAAGTTTTATGTACAAAAGATGTATAATTTTATGCAAACTTTTAAAAGACGTCCTGAAACATTAGGAGCTGTCATTGAAATTGTCATATTTTGACATTAACTTTATTTTAAATAAAACAAACACCCTGTACATTTTTTTAAATTTATAATTACCTTTTTAGTCCACCATACTGTAGCTTTGAAAGATTTGAACCTTATAACAAAATTTTTGGGTAATATTTACGAAAACCAAAATCTGAAAACTGCATATCAATAGCTGCTTTACTTCTAAAGTTATGATTTTTTTTAATATATTTTAACGTTTTTTCAAATAACTCGGAAGCTAAAGCTCCTACGAATTTGGACTTTATAACAAAATTTGTAGTCCATATTCATGGAAAGTTAAATCTGAAAACTGTATATCGCTAGTTGCTCTTGTTCCAAAGTTAAAATTTTTTTAAACATTTTATCCCCGTTTTCCCCCCTTCAACCTCCCACTACCCTACCTAAAAGTTAACCAGTTCATGGTCAGCCGATAGAGAATTTTTGTACCAAATTTTGTTAAAATCGATTAAGGCGTTCTTGAGTCATCTTGTACAGACAAGAGACAACTTTTAATTAATTAATTAAAGTGTTTTGGAACCTTAGTAACTCATTTTTAATAAAATTAAGAAAAGCAAAATTTCACGATTTTAATAGTCCCCCATATATCATATTGGTAAAAAATATACAGGGAATTCTATTTAAAATAAGAAAATTTGACAGTTGTTCTAACTTCTGCTAATTTTTGAGGACGTCATTTAAAAGTTTACAAAAAATTATGCAACTTTTCTCCAGCTCTAATAATAAGGGAGGTAAGAGGGGTGGAAAATATGGTGAATCACCCTGTACCTATCACAAAAATGACATTTTAGTAAATTTTGAGTTGTCTAGAACAAAATAAATGTTTCGACAGTGCACAGTAGGTATATTTTAAGTAAAGTTTTACCAAATGTTGGTTGGGTAGGGTTTGGAAAAAGAATATTTAAAAAAAATTTCTGGATTTTTCTTTAAAAATTTTTTTAACTTTGAAGAAATAATTCAAAAATGGACTCCAATGCACAAAAAAAAAATATTTAAAAATAAGGGCAGATTCTGAGACAGAACTAGCTTTAGTTCTAGTATTTTTGACAAAATAATTTCCTAAATGCGTGGCAGTAAAAACTTTCGAGAAAATTATAGTAAAAATGCCATTTTTTACCAAAAATTGCTTAAACTAAAACTGTTATAGCCTGCACACAAAACTTTTTGCTACATAGGCTGCCCCAAACATTTTGATATCTTTTACGTTTTTTGTAAAATATTTAAAAAAGTGGATTGGGTTGGCTGCAAAATACGGGGGAAGCGACCGCTACTGTCTAAATGCTGAAGTATTTTTGAACTTTCAGTGTTCATATTTATTTTTTTTAAATGTGGCAACACTGCTCTCTATTTTAAATAAATAGTTTCCATGACATTTAGAATTCTCTCTGGATCTTTGTTATTATAAATGGTACACGAGATGGTACAAGAGCATTTGCCATTTTCAGGAGCTATTGATTTCAAATAGTATAACAAGAAAATGTGTGAAATTTACGGCGCATTCACCGTGTTGAAAAAGAAAACGATGCGCCAAGGAATGCTTAAAATTATAGTACTTTCGCCCGGTTCTACGAATAACGGCGTTATTCATTGGTTATAGATAAAATTATAATAAAAAAATCCTGTTTGGTTCAGTTAATAGTTTATGATAATTATTTAAAAACTATAAAGAAACCCTCTCTAGTACAAAGTCCATCATAAACTCCCCTTACACTAGATACTATTTTTAAGGCAAAAAAATTTGTTACATAGGTACAAAATGTGTTGGAGTTACTATAACACAGGCAGACAGACAGACAAGAGAACCTACTAGAAACAGTTTTTTTTTTAAACTTAAACAAAACATTGTTAGAATTAACTTTGCATGAAAAAAAGTTGTGGGGGAGTTTAATAAAGGTTTTTTTACTTTAAAATATTGACAGGTTAAAATTGACATTTTTTAACTTTGGCAGCCTGTAACATCGAAACGGTTAAGGATAGAGCAAAACTGTATTTACATTCCTATCTTGGTTTTTCACAAGTTATCGTTTTATACTATTTTTAACCCAGGGTTAAACTAACCTTGGGATATTTTAACCCTGGGTTTAGATATAAAACGATAGCTTGTGAAAAACCAAGATAGGAATGTAAAAACCGTTTTGCTCTATCCTTAACCATTTTGATGTTACGGGCTGTCAAATTTAAAAAATGTCAATTTTCACCTGTCAATATTTTAAAAACAGTTGAACATAGATATAGGACATTATACATAAAATGTACCTAAAATATTTTGCAGAATACAAAAATGCAAAAATATACAGGGTTTTTAATTTAAAATATGAAAGGTGTTACCAAGTTTTTCTGCAAATGGCAACACTGCAAATATGAAAGTACTTTGTAAAGATAGTTTGCATGGAGAATAGAAAGTTTCCATTGTAGTTTTCAAAATATTGTAATTGGTTACTCACCTTGGGACACCTGGTATAATATGTCCTGTGTGTCACTGCACATTTGCTCAAAATTGACTAACCTTCATGACAAGTACTTACAAAAATAAGAATATTTTGAGAAAGGTGAGTAATAGCTGGTTTTAAAGATCTTTTAAAAACCATTTTAAAAAGAGATATGATTTTTTTTTTAGAAAAATTTAAAAGGTTTTTATTTTTTTAAAGTAGGTTTTCTAAAACATTTTAAAAAAGGTCTCTATTAGAAGACCTTAAAAACTAGCCTATTTATTTGGCAAGCAGGGAATGATGTGTTGTCTATGGGGTAATAAATTATACTGTAAAATTTATATAAATCAGTATATCAATGTAACTCTATGCAGCCCACTGATTAAGTATGTAACTAAGTTGTTAATAGTTATTCACAAAACAAGATATAAGTTCATTTGCAGATTGGGTAATGCTGTCATCAACTCATAGTACTTGAGATAATACTAAATAACTCAAACTAATGACAATTTTTTTAAAATTTAAAAACTAATATTGTTTTCTGGTTTTGAATAAGATTGATTAAAGCAATCCATATCCAGATTAATTTTAATCAGATAGCCTTCATGCACAATTGCTTATGGCAATCTCATCAGAGAATGCAGATAATGCCAATGAACAAATAATGCCCATGTGCAATCTAGAAGGTTAAGTTGACCTGTAGCCAAAATAATGACTTTTTACAATTTTTCAAAATATTTTCAACTACATGCCAATCACATTGAATTTTTTTTAGTACCTATTTTGTCACTTTTATTGTTTTTTCACACTGACACAACAAGTATTTTATTCTTTTTTAATTTCTAGTTTTCAATAATAATATTGGAAGTTAACTGCATGAATCAACCTGTCAGCTTATTTCGCACCTCTCTTATTGCACATTATTAACAATACCAAAATTGGAACTGAAATTTGGTACATTTTTAGGAAGATTGTATTTGGGACAAAAATGTTGTTACCTACATAATTTATGGTTGTTTATGTAACACAATTTTTGCCACATTTTGACCTTCAACCCTCCACCTTGCCATAAATCATTACATTTCTGATGACTGTCTCCACTAAAATGACATCCCAAAATAAAATCAATGCCCTTTTAACTTTTTTCCAACTTTGGTCGTGTTAAATAATGGTTTCCATATTATAATTAGAGTGGGGGGATCGGTGGGTCCTTTATCTCTTATAGCAAAGAAAAATGGGTCAAAATTTTAACCGATCTTTTTTCAAATTCCAAGGAAAGTTATTTTAATTTTAGAGGAGGTGGGTGACTTATTTTATGGATGGCCTCCTTACATTATTTCACCTGGCTCAGTATCCAACATTAATTAAAATGTATTCACTGCTTTATTGTTTACCTACTGAGATTGCCAATAGGCAACCTCTGAGGGGGCCCAAAAGCAAGTGGTTAAGCCTACTCTTTGTTTATTTATTGAACAGAATTCTTACTCTTCAATGCAACGGCTGCCACCTGATTAAAATTAATTTAGACCTTGATTGCTTTAATCAATCTTAATGATTTCAAAACCAGTAGACAATATTAGTTTTTAAATCTTAAAAAAATGGTCCTCCATCACACATAACTTACATAATATTGTATAATTTTTGCCTCCATAAAAAAATTTGTTTAATATACCTAAACTTTTGCATTAAGCCACTTAAAAACAATAAAATTTTAGCACTTTTAATAGCCACATAGGTAAAGCACTAGGTAATTTAAGAAAATAAAAAAGTTCAATAACCCCAACAAAGAACCAAACAATCTCCCACAAATTTCCTCTTAGATTTTCTTTAAGTACTGTCATGTTTGCCAATGAACATTTTTATATAAATTTTATTGCTGATTATATTTTCAAAACAGATTGCACAAAATTTAAGTTTCTGTTATTACAAAGGCATAATAACATTTTTACATAAAAATAAATTTTCATGCTTTAAATATTTTTTCTAATCCTTACATATCAGGCAGACTATATGACTGTCTTGTACCTCAGGTAAAATTTGAGAACTAAATGCTGGGGAAACAGCTCATGGCAGTACTCATCATTGACATTACCAATATAAATTAACATGACATTACAGCAATACATGTAGCAGTGCCACCTACAGGAGAAATTTCTCCTCTAGGTGGTGCTGTATGTACAATTTATACACACATTTACTGGCAATTAGTGATGGGCACATCAAAAAAAAAACATTAAAACTAAACATCAATGGTAAAAAAACATTGAAATGAAAACATCGATGTTTTTTTTTGCTTTTTTAGAGAGTATTCCATTATTCAAAGGATCTGTTTTATTTAAGACAATGTTACGCAATACTAAGCATGCAAATAAGATATTCATAATAACAATGGATACATGATATACAAAAACTATTAAATATCTAAGGTATAAAACAAAAAAAAATATGAGGGGTACATTCAAAAGAAACTATATATTATTATATAAAAAAATGTTGTTCTCATTGGAGCACACTCTTAGAGGGCCCAAAAGCATTTTTCTATTGATTGTAGAACATAGTGTGCACTTTGTTGTAGAAACAATAATTTATTGAGGGTTGGTTTCTTCAATCGATTCTTTCTTATTCAGTGAGGGTTCGCCCAGCTTTTGAAAACAGGCCTGTTAAAAACATTGATGTTGAAAAAAAAAACGTTGATGTTCTTGAAACATCAATGTTTTGTGCCCATCACTACTGTCCATAAGTACACACACAAATTGGGTCAGCTGTTACCTGCTCAACCAGCTACTTTTATGCCAAGCCATTTGCTCTCGATGCCTTTAGGCTAAATATCTCAGCAAGAATATATTTTAAAGGACCCATTGAAGCTCATTCTAGGCCATAGAAAATTAAAATTAAAGAGTAACTCACCCGGGCCAATTTCTGAAACCAATCTCCCAGGAATCGCATCGGATTTTCAGGCCTGTTGACACACAACTGAACGATACAGTCTTTAAGGGTCTGCTGGATGTTGTGTGTCTGCAAGTAGGCCTCAAATTCCCTCAAGGCCTGCTCTTCGTCCATTGGTTGGTTGTTGCTAGTCATTATAGCGTCACTACTCTTGTGAGTGGAACTAATGAACCGAAACGAATGATTTAAAACGAAAGAAAATTCACCAGTGTTGCCCGAAAAACACGGAAATACCAAGTTTTTTTCCAAAAACAACAATTAGGAAGTTGATAATGACAGTGAAGGACCCTATTCTCTGGCAGTAGGTCGTTCGCTCGACGTAAGATAGATAAAATTCTGTCCACCGCTAATTACCAATCCATAATGGTAATATAACCAAAAATCTCGGACTGAAATCGGGTCCCTATAATTATTCCAAAAGATACATTTTACAAACGTATTTTAAACAAATATACATCGCACAAACAATACTTTATGCAAATCATAAAATAGCATAACGATACATCACACAAAGAATACTTTTTGCAAACCGTACATCGTACAACTCGTACTTTCTACAAATAATACATCTTACAAATCGTATATTTTAGAATCCGTCCAACATACAAATTGTGTTCTGTGCTCGACCGACAGCTGTTTAAATCTGAGCTCAGAATAAAAAGAATGTTAGAGGATGTTCTTGTTGTCTAAAAAATTTTAAATATCTACTACCAGTTTGACTCTAAAAACCACGGATGTAGAAACTTAAAACCGCATCACGTGACGCGTCCTGGTTTTGGAGCTTCTAAATGGGTACGTGTCACGATCAAAGAAAAAACTGTTCTAGGCAGTTTTTTGTCGGGTATAAAACTTTAAATCGCTGTATCTCTCTATCCCTTAGGAGTTGTTTTCATATGAAATACCTATGCCAAAATAAAGCAATCTCGTCATATACCTAGGCACCCCCCCCCCCAATTAGTACAGGTTTATTCATAAATTAGGGGTAAAAGTTAGGAAAATTACCGTTTTTAGTCCAATATACCAATATGGAATGGGGGACTATTAAAATCGTGAAATTTTGACTTTTTTTGAATTTTATCAAAAATGATCGAGTTACTAAATGGTTCCAAAACACCTTAATCGACGAAAAAAAAAGTTTTCTGTTGGTCTGTTGTCTGTCTATATACGATTTGGTACAAAAATCCTCCATCGGCTGACCATAAACTGATTAACTTTTGGGTAGGGTGGTGGGGGGTTGAAGGGGGGAAAAGGGGGATAAAGTATTGTAAAAAATTGTAACTTTGGAACAAGTGCAAGTAGCGATATATGGTTTTCAGATTTAAGTTTTTACGAATATGGACTACAAATTTTGTCATTAAGTCCAAATTCGTGGGAGGTTTAGTTTTCGAGTTATTTGAAAAAACGTTGAAATATATAAAAAAAAATCATAACTTTAGAAGTAAAGTAGCTATTGATATGCGGTTTTCAGATTTTGGTTTTCGTAAATATTAACCAAAAATTTTGTTAAATATATCGCTATCGTATATCGCTACTGGCTTTTGTTCCAAAGTTACAATTTTTTAAAATAATTTATCCCTTTTTCCCCCCTTCAATCCCCCACCACCCTACCCAAAAGTTAATCAGTTCATGGTCAGCCGATAGAGGATTTTTGTACCAAATTTCGTTAAAATCGATTAAGGCGTTCTTGAGTTATCGTTTACAGACAGACAACTTTTTTTTTCGTCAATTAAGGTGTTTTGATAAAATTAAGAAAAGTCAAAATTTCACGATTTTAATAGTTCCCTAGAAAGCACGGATAGTCCACCATACAATCAATTATTTTATGTTGAAAGAAAATGAAAATATTTTGAAAACTGTGGCTTTGAAAAATTTTTGGGTAATATTTACGAAAACCAAAATCTGAAAACCGCATATCAATAGCTGCTTTACTTCTGAAGTTATGATTTTGACATACTTTAACGTTTTTTCAAATAACTCGGAAACTAAAGCTCCCACGAATTTGGATTTTATAACAAAATTTGTAGTTCATATTCATGGAAACTTAAATCTGAGAACCGTATGTCGCTACTGCTTGCTTTTGTTCCAAAGTTACAATTTTTAAAAATATTTTATTCCCCTTTTCCCCCCTTTAACCACGTTACCACACCACACTACCCAAAAGTTAATCAGTTCATGGTCAGCCGATAAAGGATTTTGATACCAAATTTCGTTAAAATCGAATAAGACCTTCTTGAGTTATCGTGTAATACAGACAGACAACTTTTTTTTTTCGTTGATTAAGGTGTTTTGAAACCTTAGTAACTCATTTTTGATAAAATTAAGAAAAGTCAAAATTTCACGATTTTAATAGTTCCCCATACCATATTGGTGTGGTGGACTAAAAAAAGGTTCAAAACCCGCAAAATTCACTTTTTTGTCGTTTTTAACTCGACAACAAACAATTTTACATTTGGGACTACTCATCGCGTACAGGGGGTCATCCATTTTAAATGTCCTCCCCCCCTTTTTTAGGTTATTAGGCATTTTACAAAAAAATAGTCTTTTAGAAAATTTGCATAAGTAGCTTTTAGCACAGTATAAAAATAAAAATGTCAATATTGTCAAATGTCATCGCAGCATATGCAGTGGCGTACCCAGAAATTGACTTGGGGGGGGGGGTTAAGTAAAAATCTGACCATAATTGATACAAGGGAACCGGGGCGGACCTGAGCTTCATTGTTAACCAAATTTAAAATTGTTTATTTGCCCAAAATTTGATGTAAAAATCATGCACCAGCAGGCAAAATTTTTTAAGAAAATATCGCTTAAAATGCAATTTTTGACTTAAAATTAAAGTAAAATCGTAAATATTGATGGAGTTTTGGGAATTTGAGTTGTTTTACCCTTAATATAGACACTTAAAGTAAATATCAACGCATCGGTATCGGTATACCTAACCCAGTGGCGTAGCCTGGGGGGGGGTTGGAGGTTAAAACCCCCCAGAAGGTCCAACCCAATCTACAATAAATTAATCAAGATCAAGGGCCCCAGGGAGAGCTATAGCTCCTCCACATTTTTGACCCTTTACTCCAGTTTGTGACGTGTGTTTGGTGTGATGTCCTAAATTTTAAAAATTTTGCCTGTGGTGCTATGTCGTCATTAATTTTTATAATTTTAGTTTAATTCTCAGGAATTTATCAGCATTCTAAACGTGTAATAAATGGTATCTTAGTATAATTTCTCTTAAAATTTTCATCTGCGGCGCATTTATGATTTGGCAACAAATCTATACCACCGCAATCCACCCCTTCTTGGCATCCAACCCAATCTAGTTTTTCAAAAATATTTTACAAAAAACCTAAGAGATCAAAATTATTCAAGAATTTTTTGTTTTTTTTTTTGTAAATTTTCGCCTGCGGTCCTATACAAATATTCAATATTGTTCCAATTTTAGGCAATTTTTTTGTCAACAACATTTGAGACGCGTGAAAAATAGCATTTTAATGTAATTTTTTCAAAAAATTTGCCTGCGGCGCATTTAAGGATTAATTCTAAAAAAAATATATGCAAATGAGACTAGATGAGACTTACCTTCAAAATTAATATTCTTCTCTCCCTTTAGTTCAATTGAACTAAGAGCTCAAGCAATAGGAACCTACCTAATTTAGATAGGGACCCCAGAGTCGATTTTTGGCTACGCCACTGCCTAACGCGCTCGAAACAAATCCAAAATTCACTTCATTTTTGACTTGTTGATGCTACATGTTTTGAACAGCGAAAAAAATAGTTACGCCAGCAAACAAATTTAGTAACCTAACATTCTAGCAAAAAACTTTGAAAATTTCTTAGTGTTCTGTCAACGCACCCTTATTCAGAAAAGCGGTCATCGTTCGAAACATGGTCTAAACAAGTCTTGTTGGCCTTATTTCAAACGCGTTTGGTATACCGATACCGATGGTTGAAATATTTAAATGTCTGATTTTTTCTTTGTAAAAATGGTAAAATGCGCCGCAGGCGAAAATGACTCTTAAGATGCCAAAAGACCATTTTGATAAGAAATCGTAAAAATGAAAGGTGCCGCAGCCGAAAAATTTTGCAATTTATGATTTTTTCAATATTTTTAATTGTTAAAAATTAAAGTCTAGGCTCTTGTATTTTGTTCTCTATATACTTACCTATTTTATTTCTGCTGTCATTTGATTGTGCCAACTGTAACCATCCCCCCTCTCCCTCGGTGCGCCACTGGCATGTCAAATTTAGAAATCGACTTTCTTATTTTATATAGAATCCCCTGCATAAATTTCATTTAAATGTTATTACTTATTTTGCTGATTTCAAAAATGTATACCATGTATGTGTTAAAGTAAGTACTCTTTGAGATTCTTATGCCTATATATAACTATATTGTTCCTAAAGGATGTTAAAAAAGTATATATTTCGCGAGTTTTAAACCTCTTTTTCTTTGGCGCACAATTCTATGGCTTACCCTCTATAGTAGTAGTAGTAGTATAGGGGCGGCCCGTGGGTCTGGCAATTAGGCCTGTTCATTGGCCCTTTCTGCCATACCCCGTTCCTTACCCCTTCCGCTGCACCTCTCTCTCCGTGCCCCCCTGTCTTCTTTACGAAGTTCAGTATGTCGTCCCATTTGAGCGAGTGCAGCTCTTCTTCCTCTATCGTCACACTGTGCTATCAAGTGCTGCGCCGATTCCTCTTCGAGCCCGCAAGCGGGACACACGGAATCTCCTGCTACTCTTATTTGCGTCAAATGTTTGTTCAGCCGATTGTGCCAAGTCAGCATCCCTGTCATCAGTCCAATGTCCTTTCGGGTCTTGCCTAAGAGCCATTTAGTTCTGGCTACATTCGGACCATCCACGAATAGCTTGGACTGTCTGCACTTTGACTCTTGCCTCCAGTACGTTTTCAGTTCATTGTTCGCCCATTTGTTGAGCTCACTCTGTACCTGTTTCCTTGTTATTCCCAGAAGAGGTTCCGGTCTAATGTATTGGGTTTCGGCCCCTAGTCTGGCAAGTTCGTCCGCTTTCTCGTTCCCTGGTATTCCCTCATGACCTGGGACCCACATCAGTGTCACTCTTTTGTCTTGAACCAGTGTTTGCAGTGCTTCAGCGCACTCCTCCACCAGACTGCTGACTATTTTGGGTGCACTTAGAGCCTTGAGAGCAGCCTGGCTGTCAGAGCATATGTATATGTCCTTCCTGCCATTTCTGACCTCGGATAGGGTTGCTGCCATGATAGTGGCATACACATCCGCCTAAAACACCGTAGCGTGTTTTCCAAGTGGTTAACTCTTCTGAACTTCTAGGCTTTCCGCGTACACTCCTGCGCCTATTGTCTGCCTGGCTGACAGTTTAGAGCCATCCGTGTAGCAGACCGTCGCCTCTCTGCTTAATTCCGTTCGGAATTCTTCCCTTTGCCACTCACTCCGTTCCGGTATTGTGAACTTGTACTTTTTATCGAACCTCCATGGTTTAAGCGGTGCTTTCACTGGCAGTCTTAGGAGGGGCAACTGTTTCATCACTTCGACCGCCAGATGGCCCTCTCTTTCCACCCTGCACTTCCACAGTCCCTGGTCCCTTAATCGCAGGTTCGTCGCCATCGCCTCCTTCTTGATCCAAGTTGGAAGCGAGGGGAGAGCCAAGATTGTTTCCAGAGCGTGGATGGAGGTCGTCCTCATTGCGCCGTTCATCCCTCTGCCGAAGAGGCCTTGCAGGCTCGTAAGCTTTTTGGATATGGTCAGCTTCTCTACAGCGGGCAACCAGACCACTGATCCGTATTGGATCCTTGTTCTTATGATGGCCATGTATATCCTGTGTAGGATCCTGGGGCTAATGCCCCAGATTCGACCGTCCACTCGGCGCAACTGCCACAATGGTGTGTGCCTGGACTTTAACAGTCATTCTGGCAACATGCTCGCTCCACTTGAGTCTCTTGTCAAGCGTCACTCCCAAATACTTAAGTTGTGATACGAAAGTTAGGGGTCTGCCATACATTATGGGAGCTCTGAATCCCTCTAGTTTCCTCTTTCTGGTGAATAGGAGCATCTCGGTTTTTTCAGGATTCACTGAAAGACCATTCTGCCTACACCAGTCTTCTATGATTCTTACCGACCTTTGCATTCTTTCGCAGACTGTGGCTAGAAAGCGGCACTACACGGTCGTCCACATATGCTTGTTCGTCGAACTCCTCCTGCGTCAGGAAAATTAGTAGATCATCCATTATTAGGCACCACAATTGGGGAGACAATAACAGCTACCCTAGGGGCATCCTCCCGTCACATCCACCTTCACCCTTACCCTCTATACATATACGGGTATTATAGTACTAACATCAAAAATGTAAGACCCATAGTTTTCGTGTAAGCGAAGAAAGTTTAGTAAGAAACGGCCTAATATCTGGCTCACCGTAAATATAAAAAAATTAGCCGAATCATGCACATAAGAAAAAAGCAGCTTTTGTAAATCGCATGTCGACCATCTTTGAACCGCCATATTTAGCTAACACTATC
The DNA here is from genome assembly GCA_963921995.1 of Oxystoma pomonae. Taxonomy (NCBI): domain Eukaryota; kingdom Metazoa; phylum Arthropoda; class Insecta; order Coleoptera; family Brentidae; genus Oxystoma; species Oxystoma pomonae. Next base: position 25,094,153 of record OY998170.1, read on the forward strand.
TCAAGTAAAAAGCCAGTTAAAACTCTTTATCGTTTTAGTATCCTTAAATTTGGCTTAATGTCGCGGCCATATTGATACCAAACTGACAGAAATTCCATGTTTTACCTGTCAATTTGGTTAAAATGACGGCAGCAGTAGGCTAAAGGGCATGCACAAGCGAGATAGGAGTTAACTGGCTTTTTAATTCATAACGGTGTTGATGTAGCGTAGTAGGTACTGTCGACTTTTTTTGATGACTCATGAAAAAATGAGGGTTAACAACAAAATGCATATTTACTAATTTTTCGGTTTTTTATAATTACTCAAAAACCACAAAACCTAGTAAAGAATTCGTGCCCATTCTAAAATCGTCTTAAAAGTGCCCATTTTTTTATATTTAAAGGGTTAGTTTTTTATAAAGTACACCCAAAAAACCCATCAAAATAGTTATTATGTATAACCAGTGCGGAAAGTTAATCTTTCCCGCACGCGAATGCCGTTGACATAAATTTGGCGCCTCCTCACCGATATTTTTTCTGAATGTCATGTTCACAGAAATCCAAGAAAATTACAAAAACATAATGAAAAAGAACGATTTTATGTTGTTAGATCCTGTTTCAAGTGTTTCAAAAATTGTAGAATTTTTGTAAAGCCGATTTCAAAGGAGAGGGGCGCTTTAGTAGGTGTTGGGGTTGGGTTTGCAGGGGTGGAAACCTCCGTTGGGTCTAGTTTTAATTCTAAATCTGCTTGTATAAATACGCCGAACGCGCAAATTTTAAAAATTATTCTAATTTTTTACGAGTGTTAAATAATGTTGCTGATAAAAATTGTTTAAAATTACTTAACTAAAATTGTAACAACCAATGATGTTATAGCGCCGCTGACGATTTTTTTTTAAGTATAGACAGAAAATATGATATTTTTCAGGTATTTTGTAAAATGTTTTCACAAGTTTTTGTCAAAGTTGTGGCAAATAAAATTTATAAAATTTTATCTAAAGAAGGTTCTTAGCATATGTTACGGGAATACTAAAAAAAAGAATATTTTATTCATATTAATAGTACATGAAAAACCCTCTCTGTAAACGATTTATATTACATCTAAATTTTGTTTACTGGGATTTAGAGAAAATCTTATACCCACTGTAAATAAATAAATTGGGTGCAACATTTTTCCTAAGGGCGTGCGGACAATTAAAAACATCTTAGTTAAAACTTCCAAATCAGTTACATCAACCGGAAAGAATCTAAAAAAGACAAGATCAAAAGATATTGGGAGGAAAAACCGAAAATTCAAAATTGGATAAGTGTCCCACAAGGAACACACAAAAGACCAAAGCGAAAAGAGGAACAATTAAACGATGTTTCGCCCGGGGTGACCAGCGTGGGCTCGTCAGTGGATTCACTAGTCACCCTCAATCCAGACATCATTTAACACCATCGCACACTCTGACTTCCAACTCTGAAACACTCACAAATAGGCGTCGTTCCGCATGGTACTTATTCGTTCGTCCTGGCGTGTTAATCTTTCCAATAGGAATATGCTCCTAAGACTTGTCCTAGGATCAGGTGACTAATAATAAGTACCATGCGGAACGACGCCTATTTGTGAGTGTTTCAGAGTTGGAAGTCAGAGTGTGCGATGGTGTTAAATGATGTCTGGATTGAGGGTGACTAGTGAATCCACTGACGAGCCCACGCTGATCACCCCGGGCGAAACATCGTTTAATTGTTCCTCTTTTCGCTTTGGTCTTTTGTGTGTTCCTTGTGGGACGCTCATCCAATTTTGAATTTTCGTTCTTTCCTCCCAAGATCTTTTGATCCTCTCTTTTTTAAAAACAACTTGTTGCTGTGCATAATTTTGTAAAAAAAATATGCACGCGGAAAAGCCATTTTTTCAGTACGAGACTGCCTCATTGGCCGAAGGACTTAGAAGTTCGGTCAAGCAGTCGACTGCGGAAGAAAGTATTTCTGCAAGCATTAGGAACAATTGTTCTTCTAAGAGCGTAAGGAAAAGTAGCATAAAATAGACAATAAAAAATGTGTTTCATAAAAATGTTATTATAACATTAAAATAAAGTGGTTTTGCACACTAGTGTGGCATAGTAACGTAACACCCAATGCGCAAAATTATATTTTCCTCAAACTCGTAGATATTTCTTTTTGCGCAAGTGATATTTTTTTCGCAAACAAAATTTTTTCGTGCACGCTGTGCGGGAAACTGCTACTTTCCACACGCAAATGACTGCGGAAAAGGCGTAAAAACTAAATAAGGTAAGGTACCCTAGGATGTTCAGTGTCATTTTAAAGGATTTTTTAAGGAAAATTCAGAAATGGTAGAATTTGGGCGATTACACATTTACAAATGCAATTTATCCATTTTTGGTCATTTTTACGTCATTTGTTAAAAAATGTTGATAAAGGGGCTTAATTTTATAAATGTTACTATCTGTAGATTCTCTCAAAAAAACTCTTTAAAATGACATCCAACATCATAGGTGATCTTATTTAGTTTGTGAGATAATCGCTTTCAAAAATTTAAATAAAAAGTATAAAAACTAGATACAAGGCATTTTAAAGCCTACTGACGTATGCTCTGACAATGCGAAGAAATGGTTTTGACATTACGATTACAGTGCGCAAAGTTATATTTTGCACTCTGTTAACAATGCGCAAAATCTGAAAATTATAGTTTTTATCTTACATAACTTGTGCGAAAATTTAATCTTGCCCACACGGGACATTCGTTTGTCTGAGAACGAACGCGGACCGGAGTTCGGGAAAGCAGCAAGGATGGGAAATAAACTTGACACATGAGTTAGGATAAATATTTTTTGTACTCAGTGTGGGAAAGTGATACTTTCCAAACTAAAAAACACCCCTTTCCCGCACGGTCATAGAAATAAATAGCAGTTTATGTAACAATTCCGGAAAGTGTCACTTTTCCGCACGCGATTGCAGCAATTATGTGCGGAAAAGTCACTTTACGCGAGTTGTAGGGTAAAATATTTTTTCAGCTCGCTTAATTGACTTAAGTATTCATTTAACCCAATAAAAGGAACTTTAAAAATGTTACTCTTTATTTATCCTGACTAAAACGTTTACTAACACAAAAAAGAAAATTTTTAAAAATATAGCAATATACTTATATTTTATTTTTGGTTGAGTGCGGAAAAGTACCATAAAGGGCCATTTCAAGCAAATGTAATTTTATTAAAAAAAGGAAAAAAGCTTTAACGATCTATCGGTTTTTGTTAAAAATCTTGAAATAACTCCAAATCATAAAACAACTGTAACACTCTTTTTTGGTTTACAAACAGTTTCGTACCTAAAGCAAATAATATTTTTTCGATTATTCTATTTTTGTCCCGTCCAACCCAAAAGAAAAGCTTTACTGGTTCATGCTTCAAAATAATTTTTAACATAATTGTTAACAACTTATTGCTTTCTCCTTTAATGCCAATGCCTTTTGTTTAGTTTGGAAAAACTATGATAAAGCGTTTTTCTAAAAAATTGAAATATATAGGGTGTTCCAAAAAACCGGACGTTTTAGATTGCTTATAATTTTCACATTAATTCTCCGAAATTTGAAGTTTAATGTTTCACATCAAAATTGACATTTTTCTTAAAATTGAAGATGGCGGGCAGTTTTAAAAAATGGGTATTTTTGACCCCCCTGAAAATTTTGTATGTACGCCACTGTAATAGAACTGAGACGTGCGCTAGATAGCCTTATTCTTACATGTAACGTTTCTTTAAATCGGTTAAAAAATAAGAAAGTGCGGCAGTTTTACATTTGATGCCTCTTTCTGACCATAGGTCGTTTTTTAGTCGACGGGATACAGTCCTGCCAAAAATTTAAAACTTTCTGACAAGCTAAAAGCCTAACTTTAATGTGCCTGATGTCAAAATAACATCTCTTTAAATTTCAAGATGGCGGACGGCTTCATGGAAAGTCTTATTTCTTAACCGATTTAAACAAGCGTTACATGTGTATGCGTTGAAAGAATAATAATATTTAGTGCACATATCAATTTTATTACAGCAGCGTACACATTTTATTTTCCAATAAGGGTTAAAAATACCAAAGAGACTTTAGAATTTTTTCCGATATTTTTTGACGAACCTGTATCCCGTCGAATAAAGTTGACTTAAGTGAGAAAGTCTTTTATCACACAAAGAGCATGAAATGTAAAACTGTAGAACTTTTTTATTCTTAACCGATTTAAACAAATGTTACGTACGTAAGAATAAGGCTATTTAAGAATAAGGCTATTTAGCGAACATCTCAGTTTTATTACAGTGGCGAGCATAAAAATTTTCATTGGGTCAAAATTAACCATTTTTCAAAACTGTCCGCCATCTTCAATTTTAAGGAAATGTCAGTTTCGACATTAGTTGCATAAAATATTAAGTCCTCTTTTTCAAAAAAATGCTAAATTTCGAATTTCGGATAATTAACGTGAAAGTTATAGGCAATCCAAAAAGTCGTTTTTTTTCTGGAACACCCTATATAAAAGTAAGAATTTCCTAAAATTAGGTTTTGTTTTTTTTTTTTCCCGTCCAACCCAAAGTTTAAAGATTCCCCTATAAGCTCTTGTTAAAACTTATTGTTCTAAACTATTTTATTGCATAACCCAAGGTTTTAGGAAATTATTTATTAGAAAATGTAGTCATAATTTTAATCATATAGAAGTCACAGCTGGTTTTTCTAGTAATGGGTTACTTTTTTGTCCCGTCCAACCGCTCGAAATGGCCGTTAAAGTTAACTTTTCCGCACTAGTGCAGAAAGTATGTTTTCCGAACGCTAGCAGAAAAAATATTATACAGAGTCAGTTCCAAAATAATGATTTTTACTTTAATTTTAATATTTAAGAAAAAATCATCCTGTACAGGTAAATAGTAAATAATTTGTGTCTGTTTCGGTTTCCTTTATTTGCCTTGATGCTTCGTCTGTATAACTTTTTAATCAATTAGTCATCGAAATTTTCAACTTTGGTGTCTTATTACATAATAATCTCCATTTATATACCAATTTAGCTTGATCCTCACTTCTGGGAACTGAAATGATTATTCTAATTATTTTTTCCAAAGATAAGTGTTTGGATTTTATGTAGACACAATAATTAATGCTGGTCAAGTAACCCAAAAATTCAGGTGACTTGTCAAAATAAGGTTGCAAAATATTATCTGTCATCCTTTATGAACCAAAAATGAACTTGCCAGAGCTCCCCTCTCACACTGCAATGTCAAATCTAAAAAACGAACCTGTCAGGTAGATTTCAAAAAACTGCCTGTTAAATAAGTTTTAAGCGTTTTTTGACAGCTTTAAAAGAATAAGGGCGCAGAAAAATAAAGACTAAAATTAAAGATTACGGTTTTTTCTCCAGAACTATCCGGAATTTGTAAACTTTTCCTAGTTTTCAGGAAGCATCAAATTTGCGCAAATTTGCCCTAATTTAAACCTTTTCGTATCTCCCACCGTTTAGGAGATATTCATGGTGAGCAGCGAATTTGACATCATAGGTTTCACTTTTTTGGACCATGCAGTCTGTGTGATTACAAATCGTAATCGAGTGAACTGATTTCTATGCAGGATAAAAAAACGAACTGTCAACGTCCCTCTCGTGGGAATAAATAAGTTACACTCTTGGCTGTCAGCTTTGGAGGAGAAGTTTTCGTATACTATCAGAATATCCTTGGGCCCTTCTATATATGGTGGGAACTTTAAATGGAATAATTTTGCTAGAGCCTCAGGATAACCCTAAAAACACATATAACTGACATAAAATCGGGCCAAAGCATCGCTAACGCACTGCTGACATTATACCGACGTTGGCACGATTTTATGAGTTATTCGACGATTTGTGTTTATAGAAAAAATATGCGGATAAAACGCAAAAACACGACAACTGAGATTTTTTATGGGCTTTCCAGTTATATAAAAAATTCCCCTTTTAAAGGGTGAAACCTCTCTAAGCCACTTAATTTTCTTAAAAGGATTATAATACTTTTGAAGTTACAATTTTATTAAAAGCTTAATCCCCTCCTCCTCTTGCCAAGCGACACGCGGTTTTCATATTAACTTAGATAATTGGATTTTCAACCAAAAAAAAAAATATTTTTAAATTTTTGGTTGAAAATGTAATTATCTAACCTATATTGTGAAAATCGCGTGTCGCTAGCTGCTATACGGTTAGTGAGTTAAGTTTAATCCCCCCTAATATCGTCTTGCCAACCCCCCCACCCCCACCAGAACCTAATCAACTCTGCGTAGGGTGACAAAGAATTTTGGTGCCAAATTTTATAAGAATTGGTTTAGCAGTTTTTGAGTAATCGTGTTACCGACAGACAGACAGACCGACAGACAGACACCATGACGAAATTTTGTATTTAGGTATTTTTGACGATCCCAATAGCCTCCATAGGTACTATGAAAATGCGCAACGGGTCAAATGAGGCCTAGGTGCTGTGAGGTTAAATCTCCACCCTCCCAAATTATCAGATCAGGTACTATGAATGCATGGATGGCTAAAAATAGATAGACCATAAAATATGTCTAAAAATTTTATTGACCGAATTATCTTAAAAACTTACTAAACTATACAGAGTGTATCCCAAAAGTCTGGAATAATGGATTTTTCGGGATAACTATGGGTTTTTGAAAAAAAACTTATGTAGGATCATTTTAAAGTAGAAAAAGCGGTTTCTAAAAAATATATACCATTTTATACAGGGTGTCCCAAAAATAAAATACGTCACCTTATCTCTTTTTTAAATTGGACGCCCTGTATATTATCTCATTTTCTGGATCCTTAAAAAATAACCTTTTCAAAAATACCCAACACTACTCAATACAAGGTGTCCACCGTGTATAAAAAAGAGTATACATTTTTCGAAACCGCTATTTTTCCTAAAATGATCCTATACCTATATAAGTTTTTTTTGAAAAAAGCGTTCTCCCAAAAAATCCATTGTTCCAGACTTTTGAGACACACTGTATAAAGAGTTGTAAAACAACCTACAGCTAAAAAAAATCTATTTTGCCGAAGTTTATTAAAGAAAAAAGCAATAGTAATTTGATTTTTATATCTAAAGGTTTTTTTTTAAATTAAAAATTAACTCACATCAAAAAACCATTGCAGTCAAGGTGTCACAAAATAGTTTACCTACAGGTATATCATCACATTGACTTCGGGGGGGGGGGGGTTAAGGATAAGTAATAAAAAATTTTAATTTGAAGTCAAAATGTGACCATAACCAGGCTTCTAAGGGGGGGGGGGTTGCGTATATTTTATCCTGAGGCTCTAGAGGATTTGATTCCGCTAAAGTCCCCACACTGCATATTAATGTCTCGATTTTTTTGGATTTTATTTAAACCTATATTTTTTATAAAATTCAAAAAAAAAGAATATATCTTCTCCTTCTAAGATTGGATGTTTATTCTGAGCTTAAATTAAAACAGCAGAGAACAAAAATTGTATGTCGGACGGATTCTACACTGTACGATTTGTAAGATGTATTGTTTGTAGAAAGTACGAGTTGTACGATGTACGGTTTGCAAAAAGTATCCTTTGTGCGAAGTATCGTTATGCTATTTTACGATTTGCGGAAAGTATTGTTTGCGCAATGTACGTTTGTGTTAAATACGCTTTGTAAAATGTATTTTTGTACAAACTATGGGACCCCCTGAAATCGTTTTCCTGATGCCCATTTGCTCTGCGATTTGCTTAAGTAATGAGTAGTAAAGAAATCCATAATTTTTAACTATTCCCTAAATTCTATTCGTTTGCTCTGGCCAAAAAGAAGTTTTCCATAGATAGGAATTAAATCTTGTTATAAATTCAACCACTGGATGGCGCTTCTTGTCATAAAACCATTATTTGCTGTTATTATTTATTATTATAATTATTATTTATTATTAATTATTCTTTGCGTCAGTTTTGACATTAAGGTAATTATGCAGTATACGGTTTTCTGCCATTTTTGATTTTTTTTGAAAAATTCTTTATGGGGACACCTTCCAGGGTCCCTAGGATCCCAAATCCGTCTGCGACCGTTGGTTTTTTTTTTATTTTTTTGTTTTTTTTTAATTTTTTTTCACTAAAACAACCCAAACCAACACAGTCTAACCCAAACTAATTCAAACCAACCCAAAACAATCAAAAAAACAGATTACACCCTCCCTGGGCACCCTTTTTTCTCGTAAAAAAAAAATCGGGCGCAGGCGGATTTGGGGTCCTAGGGGCCCTAGAAGGTGCCCCCATAAAGAATTTTTCAAAAAAAATCAAAAATGGCAGAAAAACGTATACTGCATAATTACCGACATTAATTTTTTCAGCTTCAGTAAGGGTCATTTAAACATATACAGGGTGGATTCTTTAAACGGAATGGTGCTTCTAGCAGGTTAGAATTTGGTTTTATAAAAAAATCGAAAAACATGTCAAATGAGATTTTTAATTTTCTTTAATCATGCTATCTTGGATTTTTTTTATGTCGCTTTGTTTACGAGGCATGTCAAAAAAATATATTTTTTTAAAATAGGACATTTTTGAATTTTAAAAAAATTATCTTTTTGACAATACCACACACTAATACTCTATCTCTTATGGTTTCCAAGATCGATGCATTTAAACTTGCATGGAATTGTTGTCTATGCCTTCTTTTACGGGGGATATTTGAATGAATATCGAAGTTTTCCATACAGATTTAGATAAAAATATCTTGATTATCGTAAAAGATAGATCCTACTGTGTGGTAATGCTGAAGAGAGAATTGTTTGCAGATTTCAAAAATTGCTAAATATACAGGGTGTCCTATTTTAAAAAAAAATGCCATACCCCCTAAACTAAATGACATAGACAAAATCCAAGATAGCATGATTAAAGGAAATTAAAAATCTCAGTTGACGTGTTTTTGGATTTTTTTATTCAACCAAATTCTAACCCGCTAGAAGCACCGTTCCATTTAAAGAATCCACCCTGTATATTGGCCTTAAAATCCCCAATGCTAGAAAGATGCCCTCCAGTGGCACATAATCGTAGGGTTCTCAGTATAATTAGTTAATTGAAGAGACAGGTGTTTCTAAAAAATGAACAGTGATATTTATTTTAATTAAACTAATAAAACAACAAAAAAACTTGCATAAAAATATGTGACCATAAAAACTTGACCATCATCCATTGGGGCATCATGGAAATTAAATTGAATGTGGGCTTTTATCTGCAATGACTGGTCCTAATTTGTAAGTCATATAGTCTTACCCGAAACGTCCTCCATCTAACTCCAACTGGTCTTGTATGAGTGGTAAAATATTTCTAGCTGTTGGTTTGGTTAGCCGGAAACGTTGAAAAAATCCAAATATAAATCTAAATCTAGACTCTTCTGGCACAACCATTTTCAATTATATTCAGCACATCCAAATCGTCATTTAAAAATTCGAGTTGACAAAAAATGAGGTTAGAATTATCTCCTAAGGATGATTTAAGGCTCGATATCTGGCATCTTAAATTTAGGTATTCCTTAGACTACAAAGAAAAGCTGAGCAAACCAAATCAGCAACTTAGGACAGATAAGAGATCCTTAGCGCAAAGGAATCCTTAGAGCAAACGCAGAGCAATTGGGCATGAAGGCTGTATTCATCGACCTCCCTTGAAGGGAGCCTTGAGGTTTGCATGTCGCCCTTCTTCAAGACGTCCTTCGATTGCATATTCCTTGGCAGAAGAGGCTTTAAGGGTCGTATTTATAGTCGTCCTTTGAAGAGAGCCTTGAGGATTCCCTTAACGAATACTCTTTGACCTTATACCTATTAGCTGTTTGGACCCCAGGACACCTTCATAATGCCTTGTTTCTTCAAGCGTTGTATGATCAGCTTGAAAAAGGAACTATGAATAATTTTGACCCAGCAAACACAGAAGGTCGGTAAATAATCAGACCGACATCGTCAATAGGAAAATTTTGGAAAGCTTAAAATTTTGACAGCCGCTGTGGTAGTGTTTAACAACCACTACCACGCATCGATTTTACCAGAGTTTTTGGAACACATAAAAAGCTATCACTTGTAAAAAAATTTAGAGATGGCAATAAATAAAGAATTTGGCTTAATTTTACAAAATTTGTTTTTGTAGGAACCTAGTAATATTTTCTTATTTTTAAAATTAATTGCGCAAAAATTCTCTAAAATTAACCAGAAAAATAACCACAACCACAACGAAATGGATTCGTAGCTTACGGCAGTGATAGTGGTTAATTAGCAAAACGGAATGACTTTTAGCTATTGCGCAGACGCAGTAATTATCACAACCACTATGAAGTGTCAAATAAGTGTTCCAAAATATCCGTAATGTCGAAATCGGCAGTTAAACGTGGGCCGATGTTGAACCCACTACCGACTTCCATCAGCGATCATTCGCCATGCACATGAAAAATAATTTGCTTGGCCCGACGAAAGTTCGATGTAGTATCCTCACGTCGGTATATTGCAATTATTCGGTGTCCGCCCTACCCTCTCAAACAGGAATAATACCGATGATTCAAAGCGCACGCGCCGCGCGCTCTATGTGCTTCTTTTAATTGCATCAGTCTCTCCTATGCAAAATGTCTACTTATACCAGTATAATTTTCTGGCTTACGCGAGTCTAAGTTTACTTATATGTGTGGTTTAATTGTTTATTAATACAAATGCATATAACTACTACTAGTGTGCACACATTTTTTATTTTTCTTACCTTCTCGAGATGGACTTTGCCACGTCGGCAATTCATCTGCGGCCGCATGTGGATCGGCGGCCAAAAATGCTGATGGTCCGAAGTCGGTTTGCTTGGGTAGTACAAAGAATATGGTCTGGATGGTGGTTACGTATGGGGACGATTTTTGACTGTTTTGGTTCGTTTTAAAAACGTCCCCAGAAGACGTCCTGGGGCGGTCGAAAAAGTATACTTTTACCCAAAAAGAAACTTCCCCGGGACGTCCCGCGACAGCACCTTCCAGGGACGTTCCAGGGACGTTTTTAAAACGTACTTGTGCTATTAGGGTAGGCTCCTTCAAGGCGACCTTGCGCGACCAATACCGTTTTGGCCCAAGGACACCTTAAGGATGACTTATAGCGTTTTCCTTTTGATGCACTGGTGCGCACTAAGTATATCTCTATCCTTTTCTATTTTGTATCAAAGTAAAGAGGAAGTATGGATTAGCTAAACTAATCCCAATATTTTTACGGTGCATCTGGCGGTAAGTAAGACAACCATTAATTCTGGTTGGAATTACTTGGATAATTTTTGTGCTGGTGCATACGGACATAAATTGTTGAAGTGGACAGTCCATTGATAACACGAAAGTAAAAACAATTTCGTGATTGATAACCGGTAAAAAAGCAGCGCCGAAATCGCCTTACAAAGTAGTTCATCCACAGACGATTGAAATTTTTCCCGCCCAAATTTTTTTAAAACTTGTCAAAAATACATAACCTTACAGTTTTGTTTACATCGGGCCCTTTAAAAACATATTTTAGGTTTAAATAAAATTAATGATATAATTGATGTGTTTTTTGTTGCTGCAAGTATGAAGAAAGCTTCCACTAAAGGCAGGGCTACTCAGGTAATTTTTATACTCGTTTTCATATCATGCTCGGCTATATGTTAAGGTCAATTTATATGCTCGCAACGTAGATGAACGTACGTTAACATGCGCATATTTTGGTAATTATGCAGTATACGGTTTTCTGCCATTTTTGATTTTTTATGAAAAATTCTTTATGGGGGCACCTACTAGGCTCCCTAGGACTCCAAATCCGCCTGCGCCCGTTTTTTTGTTTTTTTTATATTTTTTTTTTCAATAAAACAACCTAATCCAACACAGTCCAACCCAACCCAAAACAATAAAAAAAAATTACAAACCCCCCCCCCCCCGGGGCACCCTTTTTACTCTTTAAAAAAAAAATCGGACGCAGGGGGATTTGGGGTCCTAGGGACCCTAGTAGGTGCCCCCATAAAGAATTTTTCAAAAAAAATCAGAAATGGCAGAAAACCGTATACTGCATAATTATCGGATATAAACCCGAGTGTGTTGTCTTACGTTGGCATCATCAATCGACCTTTACATGATTAAAATTCAGCCTGGGTTGTGGGTGGTTAGTGGTTACTAATGGATCCTGGATCTTAAGTAAAGTCTTTGGTTAATATGTTTTTAATGTAATGTTACTAATGTTCCAATAGCTGGTGGTAAAACCAAAGAACTATATCTTTTATCATTGTAAAGATAGTCTCAATAATTATTCTTCCACACACTGTTTTTTAGTTCTTTGTGTAGGGCAACACTATCTTGACTTCCAAAAAGCAATCTTTTAGGAAATAATGACAGTTGGCTTAAGCAAAAAATGCTTTTCTAAAAATTTGTATTTTCTGTGAGTACCTACTGACTCCTAGACTGACTCTCTTGTAAATGATATTCTAGTGATCCACAGGCCTATCAATCAGACCTATATTCTAACAAAAGGTTTTTTGGTGTGCAACTACATCCTTCTATGTAATCATAAATGGAATCCATGTGGTTCCAGAAGGATAAATTAAAATAAAATATATGTGAATCCATGTGGTTCCAACAAAACATCAAACAATACTGTATATTTTATTTTCTTTAAAAAATGTTCAGAACATAAAAAATAAACAAAATATAATAAATTTAAGTTGTTTTAACAAGATTTTTTTTGAGTAAAATATACAAGAATATTTTTTTTATTAAGTATAACAAAGTAGTAAAAGTTTTAATTTTCATGGATTTCACTACCCACCAAGGTTTTTCAGGTTTTATTAATTTTTTTTTGTATTCAAAAATACATTAAACAGTATGTAAACTCCTGGGCCTTTATCCTTGAACTGCCGGGAGGAGAACTTGCTAGAGAAGTGGGCGTGGTTTATGAAAAGTAAGATGGAGATATATTGATGTATAAAAGTGTGAAGAGGAAAAGCATACTCCCATGGGCTCATTTCCTTCCCACACTTTTAAGAACACAACCCTTGCTATACCTAGAAGATTTTTAAAATTAAAGTTCCTTAAACTACTTAAAAATTAAAATTTTTATCTCGAATATATTATTATAAACTGGTTTTTAAATTTGTCAGCTTTCATTCCTGATATATACCATATATTATTCTATAATCTACTATACCAAAAAGTAGGGATGCAAAATTTACTCAGAAATCTTGCCAGTCTTCCTGAAGGTTAACAGAAGATAAATTGTGCATTTCTGTGGTACAGTAAAATATTTTAAAACAATCCTACAAGTTGTAACAAGAGTTTTAATTCCAGGGGTATATGTTATGTTCCAATTTTGTAAGGTGATCAACTCTGAAACAACAACGCGGTAAAAATTTTTTGTCTAGTTTGAAAAGATTAAAGATTAAAATTTTCAAAAAAAATAATTATTTTTTTATTTCTTAAAAATGATGCTTCATTACTACACACCATTATGTATGATCCTAATCAAATAATAAACTTAAACAAATCATTGCTCAATAAACCTATAAAAAAACTATCTAACTAATTTTTATTTTTAAATTTGTACTTGGTTTGGCCATGTATAGCACATATTGCCTCAACATTTTCCAAGAGATATTTATAAACTTCGAGGCAGGTGTATTTGGTCAGGATCATGACTTTAAGTGTTTCAATTGATAATTGGGTTTTTTGTCAGTCCTGCGCTGCACTTGTCAATAATGCCAAATAATATTTATAATCCTTTGTTTATAATTATAAAACCACACAACTATGATCAAGACAAAAAGACTCAGAAATGACACAAGTACTCATACTAAAATAAGAAAAATTAGATCTTCTAATTACTTTACTTGACAAAGTGAAAAAATACCAGACAATACCGAACGTATTTTTGAAACTGGACTGTCCGGTCAAATACCGTACGTTTGGTCATCTTAAATTTTTTGTACCTACTTAATAGAAGGGTTTTTTAAAAAACTTTTTTGCTGATTTTTTTTATCTTAAAGATAAAAATATTAAAGAAGCCTAAATATTTTTATTTTTATGTCTTTCATTCTTGTGTCTATAAGGTCTATAAGATTATGGAAGTCTTTTCAGATCCCACTCTTGTAGTAATAAAGGACAACAGAATTTCTTGCAAGTCTAGAAACAAACTGGATGTGCTTCAAAGTGCCTATAAACATTATCATTATCTCATAAAAGTTTTATAATTGCCCTGTGTAGCTAATTTAAAAAATCTATATTTTTAAAGAAAGAATATGATAAGCCGGGTGATAAGCAAGTTTACTAGTAAAGTGTAATTAATTATTATCTTTATAACTATAAGCCTGCAAAAATGCAATTTTTATATAAATTTAAAACTTAACTCATCTCACACCAACTATTGTTTTGACATAATTTCTACACAAGGAACATTATTGCCAGGCCTCCAAAGGATGTCAGAAAATCTCAAGCTTTTTTGCCAAGAAACTTGACTCAACCAAATCCCCCCAAAAAACAACAAGTACAAAAGAAGTTGTTGTCTTAGATAGTGATGAGGAAATGACAAGCAAAAAAACAACTCTTTATTCTACAAAACGCAAATTTGTAAGCTTAAATGAACAAAAAATTAGTCCTCCATTGAAGAAGCAAACAAATAACACCAAAAATAGTAAAATTGAGCTGAGTCCTGTACCTTCAACTAGCGGTATGACAAAAGTTGAACAAAAATCCAGTATTTGCATAGATAATATTGATAGTTTTCCAAGTATTTCAGAGACTCCAGGCAAAAAATCACCACTTATTGCAGTAAAAAACATTCAACACTTGCTTAGTCCTGTAGCCTTAAAAAAAGTTAATTCTCCTGAACAAATAAGAGAAAGAATTCTAGGAAAAAATGGCTTAACTCCTGAAAAATTGAATTTTGGTAATACTGTAATAAAAGACAGGCAAAGGTGTTCAGAAGTACCAGAAAAAACTACACCACAAAAGAATAGAATTAATTCGAAAATGTCAAGTAGTAGTTCAGGGAAAAGTAGTAGCGAAAAAACTCCAAACAGAGGAAAAAAGACGCCGAAAAAGTTGTTTGAGAAGTCACCTCAGAAACTGAGCACATTTAATGTTGAAGTTTTGAAAAACTTTGTTAAAATTACGCCTAGTAAGAGTAATCCAAGGGTGGAAGATGAACGACGTAATAATAGAAGGTAAAGTTATTTTTAGTAAAAAAGTGTACATTTTTACCTACCAATTAGTATTGATTTAGGAGAAAAAAATTAAACCAAAGTTGTCTAGTTTTGTTCACAAGCTTTTAGAATTTTGAACTTGTGTCTGCTAAATTTTGAACCATCTGTTAGCAAAGTGTATAAGTGATGTAAGAAATACTTAAGCACTACAGAATTAACCTAAATTATTCAATTATTTATCAAAAAAAAATTATATGATAAGATTCTATCAGTAGCGTGATTTTAGAAGATTCTATGAGGAATGATTTTGAAGAAGTTATTATGGGTTCTTGTGGGATCGGTTTCTAGGATATTTGATGAGATTCTATCAGTATCGCGATTCTAGGAGTTTCTATAAGCTATGATTTTGGAGAAGTTTCTATGGGTTCTTGTGGGATTGGATTCTAGGATATTTAATAAGATTATATCAGTATCGTGATTTTAGAAGATCCTATGAGGAATGATTTTGAAGAAGTTTTTATGGGTTCTTGTGGGATCGGTTTCTAGGATATTTGATGATATTCTATCAGTATCGCGATTCTACAAGTTCCTTTAAGCAAGTATTTTGGAGAAGTTTTTATGGGTTCTTGTGGGATCTATTTTTAGGATATTTGATAATATTATATCAGTATCGTGATTTTAGAAGATCCTATGAGGAATGATTTTGAAGAAGTTTTTATGTGTTCTTGTGGGATCAGTTTCTAGGATATTTGATGAGATTCTTTCAGTATCGTGATTCTAGAAGATTCTATAAGGAATGAGTTTGGAGAAGTTTCTATGGATTCTTGTTGAATATGTTTCTAGGATATTTGTTGAGATTCTATCAGTGTAACAATGATTTCAAAAGTATACTTAATAAGGCAAGTTAATTCAAGAAACAAATTTTTCAGACCTGATAAAATCTTCTAGGACCTCATCGAAATCTCTTCCAAAACCGACCCAAAACCCGATAAAATCTCCTCAAATCTTCTAGAAACCAATCCCATAACAACTCATATAATCTTCTCCAAAACCATAGACCCATAGACCTAATAAAATATCCTAGGATCTTATCGAAATCTGTTCCAAAACCGACCCAAATTTCTATCATTTTTTTTATGAGATTCAATGGGAAAATTTCAGCAGGGAAGTTATTCTGTACAACCAAAAAATCGTTTTTTAGGTCTCAAGAAGTTCAAATTGAAAATGAAAAAACACCAGTTAAGGCGATTTTGTCAAGTGATTTCATATTGGAATCTGACACTCATCCAGTTTTAAAAGTCAGGGCTAAGTTAGATTTTTCAAACTGTGATAAGGATACCTTTAGCTATAGTAGTAATGTTGAGTCTGATGGTACCAAAATCAACAAGGAAGAACATTTTCAAACTGATGATTTAAAAAATGGAATTTTGGGTTGTCCAGAGAAAAAGAAATTGGCACCTTCAGAAAAATCTGAAGAAAAAGAGAATTTTGACCTGAATGGCATTAATGATTTTGATTTCGGAGATGAAAGCTGGGATGCACAAATGGTAAGTGTACTTTGTGAAATAAATTTGGTTTTATGATTTCAGAAAAAAAAGATCTTATGGCCGCACACAAGTTTCTCAATAGCTATAAGTCCTTGAACCTATTTTATTTTAATTTTAAAATTTTACACCCTCAAGCAAAATGATAAAAAAAAATTCTTTAAACATTATAAAGGCAAAGATAATTAGATAGCTAAAGTTGGTAAATATTTACTCCTTTTACTATAATGTAGTTTTATAGTACTTACAGAAATTTATTGGATAGTGTGATTGATTTTTGTGAAAGTACAACATGTCAAATGGTTTGCAGTTTGAACAGACAAACTTCACTCTGGACCTAAGAGAGTCTCAACATTGCAAAATAGCGGGCATAACTCAACGTCAATCTGAGATTGTACTCACTTTGAAATCGACCAGAATCAATGAGCAGGCTGTTTGTAATGTGCGAGGATTTTGGTGAGTTTGTTTTATTTCTTAGCTCTTTATATTGTAGGTACATGTAGAACAAGAAGGTAAAGAACATTCAAAGTTAAACAAAAAAAACCGATATTTGGTGATTCTTGATCTTATTGAAGTTTTATTTTAATTTTTGTAAAAACCATTAGAGAAAAGAAAACTATTAGGTTTCAAATTTGCCAAAATATACAGGGCGTCCCATTTAAAAAAAGTAACATCGACGCCCTAGGTACTCTCCCTTAAATGACTGGCGGTACGACCAGCATCAACAATTATGTTTTTTTAAACCATCTATGTGGTGTTTTCACACCTTATATAGGTTTTGTAGTAAATATTTTATTGATTTATTTTAGGATTCATTCAAGGTTCTGCATTGGGGATACGCTTCATGTATCAGCGAAAAAAGTGGGAGAAAATGACTGGCTTATCGATAACCAAAACGGTTGTATTGTATATGAACCAGATTGGCTTATTTCCACCACTTCTGTAGTTGGTAAGATCTTTAATAATAAGACTCATAAAATAAGAACATATATAAATTAAAATTTTTCAGGATCTATATTCTGCAAAAGAAAATCCGTATTCAATGAAACATTTAAAGGTTTTGCAGGCACAAATAAGTTCATGTTAGTGGGCTGTCTAATTCATGATATTTTTCAAGAAGTTTTGAGGAAAAAGTTGTGGAATTTGAATGAAATTGAAGATTGTGCCAAAAGTATGCTAGCCACGCCAAATATTGTAAGTTAGTTTTATATTTATTTTCCTATCAGCTTTTCTAATATTATTACTAATTGATTAATTGCACTTCCACGAAGAACTTTAAATGAAAAATTCACTTTTTTCGTTGAGTTAAAAAAAATAGCAGTAAGCTTGATTGTCTGATAGGGCTTATTTAAAAAACATAAAAATTAAAAGTAAAAACTTATTTTAATCCTGTTTGGGGGATCGATTTTTTTCAAGTCTGGCCTCGTTTTAAAGGTAATGGATTAGTCTACAGAAACGTACGTAGGATTTTGTGTTGCCGTGCTTATGAGGGCCAAAACCGCGCCAAATTGCTTTTTAAAAAAATGTAAAATCAGAGTTACACTTTATTTTGTCCTGTTTTCGCTGGT
Source organism: Oxystoma pomonae (assembly GCA_963921995.1). NCBI lineage: Eukaryota > Metazoa > Arthropoda > Insecta > Coleoptera > Brentidae > Oxystoma > Oxystoma pomonae. The sequence goes on from OY998170.1 coordinate 25,112,398, forward strand.
AGTTTTCCGCAAGTTTGGCCTCATTTTAAAGTTAATCAAAGGCGCTACAGGAGTGTATCTAAAATTCTATCTTAGCGACGTTATAAATACCTGGAAAGGTCCATATAAATTAATAAAAAATGTAATAATATTCATTTTATTCTAATGGATTGAGCTTTATAATGGAGGTTTAGATAAGTTTAAACTAAGTGGGCTTTGACTTTGCTTTGAAAAACAATTAGGAGTAGTTTTCATTAAAAATTGTTTTTTTGTAGAAAGCTACTGCAGATCAAAGAAGCAAAAAATTTTGTTTTATTAAAAATAAATATGCATAGTATGATATTAAAGAAATATCAGTGTATAAGTTTTGTCTGAAAATTAAATTACTTACTAAGTTTTTGTTCTTTCTAATATAAGTAATTACTACGATACTGTTTTTCTCTGATAAAGAATCTAAAATGATAAAATGAAAACAATCAACACAAAAATATTTAAAGAAAACCGACTAAAACAATTGCTATGTTTTCATGGGTATTGAGTTCGTTTTCAAAACTCATTGTATCTTTTTCTTTTTTATAGCGTGTTCTTGCTCTTGATAAAGAACACGCTCTATAAAAGAAGAAGATACAATGAGTTTTGAAAACGAACTCAATACCCATGAAAACATAGCAATAGTTTTAAATCCGATATTTTCCATTTTTCTGATTTATTCTCACCAAACCTAACCTAATACCAAAACTTGGCCCATACTCAGTGGCGTATGCAGAAATTTTATTTCTAGGGGGGGCTTGATGCTTCTGGGGGGACTTAAGTAACAACATAGTTTCAGATGACAACTAGGGGAAAAAACCCTAAACTCACCCCTGCATACGCAACTGCCTATACCTTTAAAGAGTACTTACTTCATTGATTAAATGAGATAAAAAATGTTAATGCAAAAGAATTGAGTTGGTTTTTGGTTTTAACATTTTCTTATTTATTGACTTTTTAAAGCCCATGCCTCCCCTCAAATTATATTCTGCCTACGTCCTTAAATTTCCTTTTAAATACTACTAACCCTTAAAAAAAACTACCAGAGAAAATAAAACACAAACACGTTTTAGTCTCATTTACGTATTTTTTTTTTAAATTTACTTTTTCAAATACTAAAGCCCCCCTAAATTATAATCCTAGCTTTTTATGACAACTCAATCACGAAAATCTGCAAAGTACTTTTCAAGTTACGAAAAAAATTCTCCGTAGGTGTTTAGTAGACATACGTTCTTTCATGGCTCCTAATATCTCCTATTACAGACATACGATCCTCAGTGAATTTAATTTTTTTCACCTAAGGTACAATATCTTCAAAATATCAAAAAATGGTTAACTTTCACGGTAGGCCATAAACCCATGTTATCCGTGCGGGATTCAATGTATTTTTTTTGTTAGAAGGGAAATGCGTTAGGCACAGCAGACGCCACGTGTAGTATGAGACTGTACAGTTGCCTGACATGCCCACTAAAACTCTATGTGCCTTCTCTAGCTCTTTCTTTTTGTTTCATAAACGGACCGGAACCTCTTCAGGGAATGACAAGGAAACAGGTTCAGAGTGAGCTCAATACATGGGAAAACAATGAACTCAGATCGTCCTGGAGGACGCCCATGGTTTCATCATTCATTCACTATAGAAACTGCAATTCATTAAACCAATTTTTTATCCAAAAATCCTTCAAACCCATTCAATAACAAATTCGAAATTTATAAAACCCGTTTTTAATCGAACCATTGTTCATCAAACTCGTTCAATATCAAACTCGTAATTTGTAAAATCCATTTTTAATAAAATCCGGAATTTGTCAAACCATTATTTTTCAAAACCGGAATTCATAAAACCCGTTGTTTATCAGAAAATTTTTGCTAAATTGATTGAGCATTCGCCAATAATACATGAACCGGAGGCGTACACGCAGGCGGCGCGGCGTTTCCGGAAACACCGGGTTTTATTGAAAATGGGTTTTACAAGTTACGAATTTGATATTGAATGAGTTTGATGAACGGGTCTTATAAATTTCGAATTTGTTATTGAATGGGTTTGAAGAAATAAGGTTGGAATAAAAAATTGGTTTAACAAATTGCAGTTTTTACGGTGAATCGTTCTTGCGATGAAAATTTTTATTAAATACGGTCTGATAAATTCCTGGTTTGATAAACCGTCGTCCTGAAGGCAAGAGCCAGGGTGCAGGCAGTCCAAATTATTCGTAAATGGCCCGGATGTAGCCAGAATTAAATGCAGCAAAAGCAAAACTCAAGAAGACATTGGACTGCTGATAGGAATGCTGACTGGACACAATCGGCTGAGCGATCACCTGTCTCGCATCGGAGTAGCAGAGGATCCCGTCTGTCTAGACTGCGGGTTGGAAGAGGAAGCTCCGACAAAGGGGTTTAGGTCTAAGTCCCTCTAGAAAAAGAAAACTGCCTTCCTAGGGGGGGGGGCGGTCATCAGACCGGTCTAGCGAGCGGGTTAGGGGAGCATATATGTATACAAATATATGATATGAATGGAGAGACGCACAGGCCAGATTAAGGCAGCTGACTTGGGGTTGCCCCACGATAGAGGAGAAAAAATTGCACTTGCTTTGATGGGCCAACATACTGAACTTCGTAAAGAAGAAAGGAAGGCCCGGAGAGTCGCAGCCCGCGTAGCGAGAGTGAGATAGGGGCACACAACGGGGTATGGCAGAAAGGGCCCATAAAGCGGCCTAATTTTCAGACCCTCGGGCCGCCCCTCTCGACTACTACTACAACTACTACTACTTCATAACTTTTTCTATGAACGGAAGTTGGCTGCTTTCCAGGTTTCTTTACTTTCTAGCTTTTTTGTTCTTCGCTATTTATTTCTTCCATTTTTGTCATAAGCTCTATTTTCTTTTTCTTCCAAAGCGACGTCCAGTTGAACAATAATATAATAAAGCATCCGTGTCCTGTAAAGAGTGTTTTCGTGTACTCATTGCTTTTAGGTTTTGTTTAAGTATTGTTACCCATTGGGCTTTGTCTTGGAGGCTATTCCCACTTGTTTATCATCCCAGTAAACAATTTACTACGGCTCAGTGTTGGCCTGTTGCAGAATCATGGACCTTTTAACAATATGTTTATGGGACCCCGGTCCAAAAAAAGTACGGAAATGTCTCCTCGGGCCAATAAAGATGCCAGTCCGGGACCCCGGCATTTTCTGTCGGCATGCCTGACATAGACCATCAATATCCCAATCCGTGAGACCGTCAATAAAACTATAATATACCATCGTTATAAAAAAAGTGACAGCATTAGGCTAGAAATGACCTTTTGACAATATGTATATGTGACCTCGGTCCAAAAAAAATGTGTGGCAGTTCTTCAATGGATCATAAAAACTAAAAAAGTGGAAAGGGTAAAGAAGCAAAATGGTACCTAGTCCTTTTAAAAACAGATTATAAAAAATATGAAGAAAATCCTTCTTTGTAAAAATAAAAGTACGGCAACAAAAAACTATAATAGACCATCGTTATAAAAAAGGCCCAGCATTAGGCTAGAAATGACCTTTTGACAATATGTATATGGGACCTCGGTCCAAAAAAAGTGTGTGGCAGTTCTTCAATGGATCATAAAAACTAAAAAAGTGGAAAGGGTAAAGAAGCAAAATGGTACCTAGTCCTTTTAAAAACAGATTATAAAAAATATGAAGAAAATCCTCCTTTGTAAAAATAAAAGTACGGCAACAAAAAACTTCGATTTTACCTCTTTTAAGAGCTCAACGGTTGTTACCTATAATTTTGAGTTGTGTTATATAGTTTTGATTGTCCAATAGCAATTTTAAATAAAAAGTAATAACAGATGGGAAACTAATGTTGGGTCAGCATATGCCCTTGGTCTTTAAGTTGCTTTACAAATATCTGTCAGAAAATGGTTACAGGCCTTTTGTCTACTGCCCGGTCAAAAAAATGTCCAAATCTTACTCACTGGGCCAACAATAGGCTTTCTACAAACTTCGGGGGAGTGATACGGTCTTTGCTTAAAAAATGTGCCAGGGTATCACCGGGTATCAACCAAAAGGCTTTTACTACAAAGTGTGGCCCAACTATCCCCCGGAGTGTCCTTCACTGGGCCGGAGTTTTCCCGTAGCAAGCATGTTTACTGGGATGCTTCAAATGTGTCTTTGGGCTTCTCTTTCATTTATCTTGGTTGCTGTATTTTACCCAAAACTTTTAAGCTTTTTTTGATTCGAGACCATGTCGGTGTGCCAAAATTTTAGGTAAGAAGAATCTATGAGAGCGAAGTCACTCCCGACTACCTTGAAAAAGAAATTCTACATTACCTTCCGAAAATCGCTCAGTTTATAGAACACTATATAGAAACCAATGAGCCAGGCGTTAACCCCAAAAAAGTGAAAAAAGGTAATTGGAAGGTACTATAAATGGTATCAGTGGAGGAGGGAAGTTGAATTAGATGGGTAAAATCCTAAATTTTGTGCTAAAAAAATAACGCAAATTTAGTAACTTTTTTTTTATAACTTAAAACAGTTTGTTTTTATTTATGTGTGGGTTCTTTTTGCCGTAGCTCTATTTTAAATTTGAATTTTGCCATTTATGTTATTCTTTTTTGTTTTTCCTGATATGTGATGGTAAATTTTTTGGTAAGTGTCAAAATAAAATAACATTTTTGTTTTAGAAAACGGTTAGCACTTTTTAACCCTGTAACTCCGTCAATTTTACTTCTAGACCCTTTAAACTCAATTTAATATTTCTGTTTCTCCAGTTTATACTATAGATTAACTGTAGGGAAGACTGAGGATACTATGGACAGTTTTGATTTTTATATATATATATTTTTTTTTGAAAGTATCCCACTTAGATCAAATTTTTATTAAACATTTTTGGATCCTTTGGTGATATTATTATTTAAGTAAATACGTCTTTTGAACAAAATAATTTTTTTCCATTGTATACCCAGGGCTGGGGCAACAATGGACAAGCGAAAAATATATCATGTTTTTAAAATGAGCACATGTATACTTACTAGCTTTTGGCAGCATTGAAACCACTTCTTCACTGGATATAAAAATGATGTGAGTTTTTTGTTTTTATTTGGAAACACAAATAACATTGAAAAAAAGTATGCACATAAATAACTCCTCTATGACCCACATGAGGAAGTCTGATGTCAAATTTTAAATAAAATATAACAAAAAGTGTCGTTAAGCATTAAAACTTACCTTAAAAGTTATAAGAAATCATCAAAAAAGCGAAAAAATGCAATAAAAACAAAAAACATTACACATCACCATTAGCATTTGTGAGCTGATTTTGAATATTCGACTCAATAGGTGTACGTGGACAACAACAGCTTAATTTAAGAAGCAGACGTATCCTGTATCCAGGGTATCCCCAGTCTCGCATACCATTTATTGTCGGTGATTTTGGTTAGGCAGTATAATCGGCAATTGTTACTGTTAACTTTATCTTAAATAAAGATAATGTCAAGCTCAGAAATATTTTTTAAGTCATACGAAAAAATATCTCTCGATTGATTAATTATGATTGATTGCTTTGGCGCTTTTTCTGTTTTGGTGTTGCGTTAATAATTTTTTGTTCAAATATTTTGACTTTATTTTGAAAATCAAAAAAAGTTGCGATAACAAAAACCTTACATTCTATAACTGCTAAATATAGGAATCTTATAATGCTGATAAACGATTCAGCCTGGGAGCAGGGCTGAGGGTAGCAAAAAATGGTGGTCATTTATAAGCATTAGGATGTCTATATTTAGCGGTTAAAAAATCAAAGGTTGTGCAGATCATTTCAACTAAAATGGCTAAAACTAAATCTTTCCCAAGTCAAGTTTAGACTATACATTGAAATGTGGGTTGTTAAATTTTTCGAATTCAGTTTTTTTTTACCTAAATTTATTGTCATGACAGCAAATATTTTTTAAAGTGATCCATATATCCAATTTTTTATATTTTAGATAGGGTTTATTATCTTCTCTTTGGCTTTTGTATTACCCTCTAACCAAGGATAGTCTTTTATTTCTTTAGTCATAATTAGTTATTCAATAAAATTAACTCTTCTCTAAATATGTCACTTTGGGAAGGGGATTTCCAAAAAAATGCTAACAAGGAAGGTAATCTCCTAATATATGTTTTTTGCCGTTATAAAATTAGTCTTTAACAAAAGGCCACCTCGGGCTTGGTTTAATTTGACAGGAGGATAATAATTTATGATAAAATTAAAACTTGTAAATGATACTAGAGGCAACGCGGTTGTGCGCAACTTTACTATATCGTAAATTCCTGAGCGTGATTTTCAAGAGAATTTATATCAAGCCTTCTTGCGGCGTTGCCAATGCGATACAAATAGGTTTTTGTGAAAGTTTATAATGATTTTGAGTGACCGATCAGTCTATTCTTGGTTAAGTGTTAGTGCCAGTGGCGGGATTTTGTGTATGTTGTGTCCGACAAAAAATCTTCTTTTTTCTAGGTAAAAATAAATCTGGACTGCTTAAAAGGGGAGATTGGCAGGGTGTGATAAATGCCATCGACGATATAGAGGAAAATGTTTGGAGTCCCAATTTAGGTAAATAATAGATCGTCCGGCTTATTACAAATGTTGCACACTAGAGTTCTTACATAAAAAAGTTTTTTTCTTTTATTTTTGCTTTAAACTTATTGGATCCTTAAAAAAAACCTCCATATGTTAGCAAGCTTCAGAATAAAAAGGTTTCAATGCCTTTGAGACTGAAAAGAATAAGAAGAAATAATAAATAGTAAAAAGGTTATCCGAAAGAAGTCCGTTAAAAAAAGTCTACGGGTCGATGGAGCTTTTCCAAAATAGTTCTGGATTTCACAACGCATGCGCATTGATATTTTTGCATTCCGACTCCACATTTCTAGGATTTCAAATCCCGGATTCTCTTAGTTCGAGGTTTCATTACAGAATCTTGAACGGTTCTTGGACGTAAGAAACAGTTCTCTCAAAAATTATGTTATTTCGCGTTTTTGTTACTGATTTAAAAAAAAGTTATATGTATTGTTATATAATATGAGTAGTAATTAACTTTCTCCAATTTTGCAGATGATGATTCTGGATGACTATTTAGAACTATTGTTAAGCCAGATATAGAAAATTATACAATGAGAAAATACAAAAATTGGTGCTAGAAAGCACGGATAGTTTACCATAGAATCAATTATTTTATGTTGCAATGAAATGAAAATGTGTCGAAAACTGTAGCTTTGAAAGATTTGAACCTTATAACTAAATTTTTGGGTAATATTTACGAAATCCAAAATTTGAAAACCGCATATCAATAGCTCGTTTACTTCTAAAGTTATGTTTTTTTTTAAATAATTTGAAAACTAAAGCTCCCACGAATTTGGACTTTATAATAACATTTGTAGTCCATATTCATGGAAACTTAAATCTGAAAACCCTATATCGCTACTTGCTTTTGTTCCAAAGTTACAATTTTTTTGAAATATTTTATATAGAGCTTTTCTTTCTGATTTAAAAAATGCCTAATATGTTACCTTTTTGTCTAATGGTTTTTAAATAAAATGGTACAATCATCTTCATAAGTCAATTAGTTAAACGGTGATGGGTGCCATGCCAATAAGGTAGTCAGGGCTGGATTAATGCAGTTGCGTTTACGGCTGGATGTTTGTGTATTTATTGTGCATATGTTTTTATGTGTATGTGTGTCTTTTTATTTATATTTTTATATACAGACCGCTTCAAGCTACTGCGAACATAGGGCGGAAGAAGTCTAATTTGCCAGTGTACGTACATGCAGAGACACCGCACGCCTATCAGTGAAGCAACCAACACTCAGGCTTCCGATCGCCATTCGCTGCCGTTCGCCGCCTTTCGCCTTGTATTTAGTACGCCTCTAACCACGGTGCTGTGTGGAGCGTAGTCAATGAAACCGGAATTTGGTCAATAAATACGCAAATTTTTATAACGTAATTTTCTTATTTTTTGTCACTGATAAATAAGAGCGTTTTATTGTCAACTGCTCAGATTTATCAGTGACGACGTGTTACAATGAAAATAATAAGGAGAAACAAAATAAAAGCAAGTTCTCAAAATAAAATAATACATTCTAAAAACCAAAAAGATTCTCCCAGTTAAAAAAAAATTAAAGCAAATGTTCGAAAAGTTGCTTGCTCGGCTAGACAATATCCGAGCCTATTATAAAAACCCCTTCTAACGTTTCCAAGCATGTTAGGGGTGATAATTTCAAAAGCTTCTTCAAAAACTGATAGAAGTCATTAGGAGCAAGATCGGGAGATCGAGCTGGCCATAAAATAGTTCCCCGTGTACTTATAACCCGATTAGGAAATACATTATCCCGATATTCCCTAACAAGGCCAACATTGTGAGCGGAACAACCATCTTGTTGAAACCATGTTTCACCAAATCTTATACCTAACAACTGACTAGCAGTTGGAATAATGTGCTGCTGCAGTAGATCCAAGTATCTAGGACCATTCAAATTGCAATTGCCGTTAATAAAAAATGGGCCAATTACGTGTTCCCCTACAATACCCCCCCCCCAAACATTTAGTTTTTGGGAATACTGTGTTCTTACGTCAAAGTACAAATGCAAATTTTCCCTCGACCAATATCGAACGTGTGTTGGGTTATGACGATTTGACCATTTGACCATCTGCACTTTTTCGGCAACTTTGTAGACATCCATTTTTAGTTTTAAAAATGTATTATTTCAATTAAGAACTTACCCATCTGTTTCTCGAGCAAGGTAGAAATAAAACAAAATAATAAAAACAAAATGAATTTCCAAAAGATAACACTGCAGCGTGCTTCGAATCCACCTCGGTCGTACGGCACGGAGAGTAGATTGGACTTGATTCCCCCTATGTTCGTAGTAGCTTGAAGCGGTCTGTATATATTGTTAAAATAAAGGATTTTTTTATCTAAAAAAAAGAAAAATTATATTCGGCGATTCTTTGTCTCATTGGTCTTATTAAAGAGTCATTGTATTTAAAAACCGGTAGGGAAAAAGCTATGGTTATTTTTGAAAACGGAAGAAAAAGCTCTGTTTAAAGGGGGGGCCACACTTAACTTTAGTTGACACAGGAATTGAACCAAATTTTGGTGGTGTATGGTATGAGGTCCTGATAACACTTTAAATTGACCAAAAAAAAATCGTACGACTAGTTTGCAAGATACAGGGGTTTATTTGATGGTGCTAATAAATAAACCAAATGTGAATATAAGCACAAAAAAGTGTTTTTTTTTGCAATATTGCTTTCCACATTATGCGACTAAATAAAAATTAATTAAGAGGACCATAACTGATGCACCAAAAAGTCATTTGGTTTACCCGAGAGTCTTGAGAAGTACCAAGTTATTAGTAAAGTATTAATTTTGTTTTTCTTTTTTGTATGGTAGAAAATATAGATAAATAATATATTATTTGTACGTAGAACGCCATAAAAAAAAATTTATTACGAGGGTATTGTAAGAAGTACATAAATCAATCAGAATTTTAATATTTGCACTAAAAAAGGCTTCTTGTGGCAATATTGGTGGTCACATGAGCTTATGTTACTAAATAAAAATTAACAGTGTCAGTTTGTATACCGGGGACAATAAACATGTACTAAAACCTATTAATACGTTATAAAATAGAAAAAAAATGCGAGGGAAAATGCCAAAACTAATAAATAATACTATTAGTTGCGCATCATAAGATTTTTATTACGGGGGTATTCTAGGGGGTACACAAATCAATCATTATTTTAATATTTGCAAAAAATTGTTTCTTGTGGCAATATTGCTGGCGAAAAGAGTTTATAAATGTGACTAAATAAAAATTAGTGGTGTCAGTTGGTATAACGGGGACACTTAAGAAGTACCAGCATGAAATAAAATTCTTATTGATTTGCGTACTTCTTAGAATATCCCCGTAATAAAAAATCTTATGGTGTACCACAAATATTATTTTTCATTGATTTTTGACATTTTCCTTTTATTTCGTATATATTTTACTTATAAGTTTTTGGTACTTTTCAAGGGCCCCCAATTCCAAATTCAAAAAATCTGTTTTTTTGTAAACCATCTAACTGTAAAAATTTTAATTCTTTGCATCTTTTGGTTTTGGAGATATTAGGGGATTCTAAGACTTTTGGGATATCCTGTGTGTAGTTTCAAGGTGGTCGCCCATACATTAAGATTTTTTCAGGCGTCAAAGGCAAAATTGATGTTACCGTAAAAAGTGGCCCAGTCACCATGCCTCTCGAAGTCAAAACCGGAAGGCCGTCGTGCTCAATAGAACACAGAGCCCAAGTTTTGCTCTACGTCATGATGATGAATAAGTTTGGATATAATGTTCCTTCTGGATTGCTGTTATACATAAAGTAAGTTCGGTTACTAAAATTAAAAGATCGCTGATTTAAAAAAGTGTCGAATTTCCTTAAATTATCGATCAGCAGGTACTGTTTAGTATGTAATCCTTCTTCCCAGTAATATAAATGCGAAAGTATGTCCACGAAAAAAACTTAACCGATTTAGATGAAATTTGGTAGTTGACATTTCGCTCAATGACAGCTGTCACCATGCCTCTCGAAGTGAAAACCGTGCTTAATAGAACACAGGACCCAAGTGTTGCTCTATTTCATGATGATGAATAAGAAAAATAAAAGAAAAGATCGCGGCTTTTAAAAAAGTGTTAAGGACGTGTTTTTCCCCAAATTTTTTACAAAAACTGATATATTATTTTTAACTTGTTGTTCATCTGTTGTGTTTAATAATGTTAGTTATTGTTTCTTGTGTTTAGTTTAAATGTCACTTGTAATTTTTACATGAAATGTATCCCTTAGTATATACAGGGTGGATTCTTTAAATGGAACGAAGCTTCTAGCGGGTTATAATTTGGTTTTATAAAAAAATCCAAAAACATGTCAACTGAGATTTTTAATTTTCTTTAATCGTGCTATTTTGGATTTTTTTTATGTCGTTTTGTTGACGGGGTATGACAAAAAATATATTTTTTAAATAGAACACCCTGTATAGAAACACATTATTTGATCGCATAAACGCCGCGGACATAAATGCAATAATAAAAAAATTAAAAATGTATCTAAATTTGCTCCCATATTGTTGTCAAGATACTAGGCGAATAGTTGGCTAAAGAATAAACTAGTTTTTTTACGAGTTTGACATTACGCAAATGTTTAAAAGACGGTTATCAAAAGTCAGTATTGTGTGTTTATTATAAAATATTGCAAAAAAAACAAAAAAGAAGTTAAAAAACCTCCTAATCAGTTACTTCAAGAAACTAAAAACAAAAGATCAAGAGATCTTGGGTGGAAATAATGAAAATTCAAACTTGGATGAGCATCCCACAAGGAACACACAGACCAAAGCGAAAAGAGAAATGATTAAACGATGTCTCGCCCTGGGTAACAGCGTGGGCTCATCAGTGGTTTCACTGGTCACCCTCTACCATACATTTTTTTCTTTAAATAAAATATTGGTTTGTAGGTGTACTTTTAACATTTGAGAGGTAAGTTTTTTTTTTAAATATAACTCAGTGAATGATTGTTTTATTCAAAAGTTTATACGTGGGGTTTCTAAGTATATTTTTGACGTTTAATTTTTTTTGGTTAGCTTTTTCTTAATGAAGAATAATCCTTGATTTATCTTAAGTAAAAACATTTTTGTAATCTACAAGTATTTTAGTTAATAATATAAAAATAAAAAGTTGCGCATATTTGCATTTTTAAGAAATATGGGAAATAGTATTTTTGATTTATAGCAAAATTTACCTGTTTTATTAGCTGCAGGGTTTTCTGAGCCTTCCTATTGGTCGAAATGAATCACCTTTCCTACGAAATTCAACAATCAGCCTCCTGGGTACCGATTCTGGAAGTCATAGGAAGTGATCGTTCGCCTGAGAGAAGAAAAGTAAATTCAACCAATAAACGCGCTTAAAAGCAGTGACGAGACGATCAAATAATCACCAAACTATTATGGACACGCGCAGAGCTGCCTCGAACAACAATTTTTGAGCGAAGCCGTTCTCTCGACTAGACCCAGTAGTTGGGAGTTGTAGGAAAGCTCGTGTGAAAAACGTCACTTGTATTATTTCAGAGCACGCTATTGGACGAACGACCGATCGATATTTTACTCGCTAATGTGCATGCTACGACAAACTTGACCGTCTTTTAGAGTAGGACTCGCACAGTGGTCGATTTTTGTAAAAACGCGGACATTAAATCACATTGTAATTTAATCGTACAAAATATTTAGTTTTAATAAGCAAACAGGATGATCGTGTGAATTTTCACATTTATCTTAAGACATTTTTAAGAGGAAAAAGATATATATTTATTAATTAGCTAAATTAAAGTAAAAATGTTAGTTTAGAAAAATAAAGAGAAAATATATTAAAAAGAATGCCAACCGAAACTTTCAAATGAAACACCCAGTATATTATTGCATTTTTGCATTTTGTTTTTAAATTCTAAGCATTTTTATATAACGTACCCTATGTCGATCTTCAACTGTTTTCGAGATATTAACAGTTGAATACTGTCATACTCTGGGTGTTCTATTTGAATTTTGATGTTGAATACTGGTGCGTAATGTCAAACTCGTAAAAATCATAGTTTATTCTTTGGCCAACTATTCGCCTAGTATCTTGACAACCATATAGGGGCAAATTTAGATACATTTTGAATTTTTTAATTTTTCCATTTATGTCCGCGTTTTCCGGAAAATCGACCACCGTGCGTCGTTCCAATGACTTTTGTGCGATAGGCCGGTCCCAGAATACGGATTTTTGGATTTTAATAGAAGTGGTCACTTCTCAGGGTATGATCATTCTCTTACGCCCAGAATCGAGCCCCTGGGGGGCTGATTCTTGAATTTCGTAGGAAAGGTCGCACGGGAACGTTCATATCCTTCGTTTCGACCAATAAGGTTCAGAAGCTGCTGAGCTTGCATGGTGCACGCGCAAAGCTGACCGGATTGTCGTTTTTCAAGAGCGTTCGTTCACCTGGTCCGGGGGTAGGTGTATGAAAGTGTAGGAAAGTTCCTTCGATACACGACAATCGGGTGAGGTTTGGTCGTGGTCGGATAAGTTTCGGATAACTCGTGATCGCTTCAAAGCCACGAAAGTAAAAACAAAAGTGGAATGATAATATCCTGTAAATTAAATGACCGCTACATGTACTTGACATTTGTGAGCCTAAATAAGTTGGTATTGACAAAATTCCCCTAACTCTGAGGCTAATAATAAAAAGGGTTATGGCACATCACTTATGGAAGGCAAAAAACTAGTTATTCCGGTTGTATAACAGCACTGAACAAATCAAAACACTATATTTTTAGCAAAAACACGAAAAAAAAACGAAAACACTTTATTTTGACTAAAAAAACAACGGAGTAACATCCTAGTAAATTTTGTTTTGGTTCAAACAAGTGTGTGGCTAATAAAAAAAGCAGGCAAATATATATCATGTTTACAGGGGGACTTGAAACCCATCTAAAAATTATATAACTTTACTTTTTCTATTAACAAAAATTAAAAAAAAACAAATTTTAATATATTATGAAAAATCATGGTAAAAAATAGCAATTACTGATTGTGGAAAAGACACACCAAAAACAAAAAAGAATGTCAAATCGATTCGATTGATGTGACTACGTTCTTTTAGGCTCATAACTGTCACCTGCATAAGGCGGTCATTTTTGTGAAATTTCTCAGGGGGTATTATCATTCCACTTTTGTTTTTACTTTCGTGTTCAAAGCCTATTATTGGTCGATATCAGGGAAAGGACCGTTCCCGTGTGATCTTTCCTACGAAATTCAAGACTCAGCCTTTTGGTGTCTTTAGCAAGTTCGTCTAAGGTTATAATAACCCATAATAAAATTTGTTGAAATTTTAAGGGAAGGAATTCTTAAAGAAATCACCATGAATGAAGGGGAACAACGGGACATAATGATTTTAAGAAACGAACTAGCCTACTACCTAAAGCAAGAACCGAAGCTGGTGAAAGATGGCGACACCAAAAAGCTTTTACCCGCTACCCTTCCCGAACCGATTGACCACAATTTTTGCAGCAAATGTGAATATAATGTGTTATGCGCTTCTTACTCGAGGTAATTTGTTTCTCGTATTACTATAATTAGATTAGATTTTGTCGATCTTTGTAGATCTATTGTGTTTCCTCTTTTTTCTTTGTTTTGTTGTTACATAACAAGCTGTAGTGCCACCCTTTTGATGATGCCGGTGAACTTCCGACCAAATTTGCACCAATCGCGACGTCACTAGGTAAAAAATATTATAGTTCTTCATACGACCTCGAATTATCGACGTGTTTTCGTTGGCATTTGGAAGTCTTCACCGGAGACGTCATCCAACGGTCACCAGCTTGGAAGTGATTTCTAGTCAAATTTCCGGCGTTTCAGTGTTGTTGGTAGCGACGTTTTCGAGTGGAAAGTAATTTTAAGTAAAAAATTCTGACGTCTGAACGTCGTTGATGTCTTTTCTTGTTCATTTGGTCAATTTTTCTGAACAGATTCCTACCTCGTTTCAACGTCATGCCGCAACGGCCAATTTCGTAAAAAAATGTGACGAAAGTTGTCTGTTGGGAACCTAACTTCACTTTTAAGTTATGAATTTGGAAATTAAAGAAAAACCCGTCTTTTAACAATATGCCTAAAAAGAACTACGGCATACTAACACATTTTATAGAAAAAGGAACAAAACTACTTATGGATATAAAAAACACAGTGGTAAGTAAAGCCAAAGAGGTATTTGCCCAGTCTTGATTTACTTATTTTAAAGATAGTCATTTTTGGCACCTACCTATGGTTGGTAATGTGTACTTGTCATCAGCCAGCGTGTCTTATTGAGATAGATACTTACATTAGGTTAAACAGATTTTAGGACTGGGTCAGTCTACTTCATTGTTTTCCACGAAGTTGATCGATTATTATTGTTCTTGTGCAAGTATCTGAATTCTTACCTTAGATATTCTCAGGCATTACCAAGAACGTTAGAGCCAAACATCGTTCGGTGGGAGAATTTTATTAGTTCAAATGACTCAAGGTCGCAATTTTGTCGGGCATTGGAATTCTAGTCTGCGGACGTCGATGAGACGTATTTTTGTTGGTTTCTGGTTAACCGACGCGGGCAAATTAGGTGCATTGAGTAACTACGCCATTTTTTTGCCAAACGGAGAATGTGACGCTGGCCGCCATTAAAAAAAGTTGCGCTTTTTTTTAGATATTAGCGGTTATTTATGATCAACAAACATATTTTTTGTAATTTTAATGCTAGTTTTTATGATATGTATTAAAATATGAAACATAGTTTTAAAACTTCTTTTTTTTGCAAAAAAATATAAAAAAAATAAAATTTGCCTTATTTTTGAAGCCCACGCATTTTTTTCCACCTAACCTTACTATATTTATCAGTAAAATACCCGTCGCATGGAAATTTCGATGTGGAACATTCCTTAAAAGTCAATATTATCAATGTTACTTTGTCATCTTGTCCAATTTTTCTCTACGACATTTCTAGTAAAAAAATTTTAAGGTCAGTTTTAATAAACTGTCTTGCTTTATGGTTGGTCGGCAGCCGACGTCGTTACGACCCAAATTCGTATGCTCCATTTAGGTAGAAATTTGGGTCGTCAGGTACGACATACGACGTCGGCAGTCGACGTCGGGTCGCCTGAGGCGACGTCGCTGTCACGTCCAAATGTTTATTGGGTTCCTTCTTGGATGTAGCTTTCTGAAAGACCATCGCACTGACACAGGACGTGTTTCAAGGTTTCCTCCTCTTTCAATAAGAAGCGACATGTGTATATACAGCGTGGATTCTTATTTTGTCTATGTCATTTAGTTTACTTCGATGATCATTAAAATATCCCCCGTAAAACAGGGCATAGACAACAATTCCATGCAAGTTTAAATGCCTCTATCTTGGAAACCATAAGAGATAGAGTATTAGTGTGTGATATTGTCAAAAAGATTATATTTTTTAGAATTAAAAAATGTGAAACTAAACAGGGTGTCCTACTTAAAAAAAATATATATTTTTTGTGTTTTTGGATTTTTTTTATAAAACCAAATTCTAACCCGCTAGAAGCACCGTTCCGTTTAAAGAATCCACCCTGTATATATGTACACATGTGCTTATTGAGTCTGCAGGTGAGCCCTTAGGAGTTCGATTGTTTGTCTGACGGTCTTCCTCTCTTTGCTTAGGATTTCTGCAGTTAATTTATGACAGCGTAACCTAATGAAATCTTTGACCTGTCTAGGGTCTATATTCAGTTGTGCAGGTGCAATTCTGCCCACATACCTACTGGGTTCAACCTGGATAATGATTAAGACATTATCTAGTAAGCTCCACTCCAAACTGTGGTAACATGTTACTCCACGCGCATACAACCGCAGTTATAGACCGGACCATTGATGAGTCATATCCCCAAGATACCCTGTTATACAGGCACTGACGATGACGGCTTTGTTGTTGGGCGGTTGATCTCAGAGGCTACCAGTTTAAAGTTCTTTTTTAAACAACGTTACGTTAACGTTACTTGTAGACGCTCGTTCGTTACCAGACCACCCATTTCCCTATGGGTCGAGGCCCTTTCTCCTTCGCCTCTTACAACAGGCCTAGAGGTTACTCTAGAGCTTCTATTAAGGGTAATACTTTAAACTATAAAATAAAGTTTTAGGCCACCACTACCAACATTTCGACTTTCTAACTTTTTAAAAGTTCTTGTGGAAGGAAATGTTTTGGTGGTGCCAAGCCATTATACTATTAAATCGATCAATGCTAAATTTTTAAAATACCAAAAGCATATTGTAATAAACAATATTCCATAAAATATCACAATGTTACTAGCTTATGTTTCACAAAAAAAAAATCATGAAAAGGTTAAAAAAGTAAGGTTTTGTTCATCCTGGGCTAGTCCCTAGATTAGTCTTTTTTTATATTAGTATTAGTTGTCCTGAAAAAAAATTTACTGTTCTTTTTGGCCCTTCACCGATTGAGTTGTGAAGTTTTTTTTATCAGGAGGATTAGAATAACATAATTTATGTTTTTTTTTAAATTTTAGATATACAAATGAAGATCTTTCAACCAAAAAGAACCTTCAGTCCCTCCACACAACCTTGCTAGATGATTTAGTTGCAATAAATGATGCCCATATAGAGTATTTTATGCACTGGAGCGGACTCTTGCACTTAGAAATGAATAAAGGTCGTGGGCGCAAAGAGTTGAGAGACATTTATACTCTGCCTGCCAACGAAAGGTAAAATTCGGGGGTTTTGAATAACGGAATATATCCATAGTCTGAAGTATTCTTGGAAAGCTAATGGGGTTTTTACAAAAAAAAAAAGGACTCCATTTGATTGTCGGGGTCCGAATATTACCCTGAAAGCACTTTTAAGCCGAGTCGTATCCCTACATCACCCCCTTTTTTTTTGACGTCGTTTAAAATCGGGTGACGTCATCCGCAAAATCCCGGTAGTCCGGTTGGCTATACGCGCTGACGCCCGTTAAATCTGTAATGACACAAATAATTCAAAATGTCAGGTACTTGTCAAAATGAGGCTGTAAAATATCTGTTGTCCTTTATGAACCAAACGCAGAAGAAAAAAAGGATGTGTCCATAAGAAAAAATGAACTTGACACTCCTTTCACACTGAATCAAGTCTCAAAAACGGACCCCTCACTAGGTAGATCCTAAAAAAGCGTCTGTAGAAAGTTTTAAGCGTTTTCTGACAACTTTAAAAATAAGGACGCAGAAAAATAAAAACTAAAAATTAAGATTTCGGTTTTTTTCGCCTATCTCCGGAACTATCCGGAATTTGTAAATTTTTTGAAACATCCTGTATATATTAGTTTTTGATTCGTAGGAAAATGAAAGGAAAATGCCTCATAGATCTCAAACTAGTCGACGTAGGACCAGAATTAAACGGCATGTACGAAACAACGTTCGAAAGTCAACCGCAAGCTGACGAAAACGTCAATTTTTTGTCTAGCGGCTTGGAGGAGAATGCCTACGTAGTAATAAGCGTCGATAGCAGGCCTGCCGTCGCCAGTGGATTCGTGAGAGATATACAGGCTCAGAGGGTTTCGGTGTCAATTGATAGGTAGGACGTAATTTTTTTTGGATCTCTATTTGATACATTGTTTTAGACAGCGACAATAAATATTTAAAAAAAAGTCATGTCGTAGATTGTTCCAACTGTTACTTCAAATTGACAACAACAAACTATTTGACATGCAAGCTGATGACAACAAAGAAATACGTTTTCAGAGGCAAAAATGACGTCAGTCCGCTCATCAAAAAATTGAACTATAATTTTTAACTGTTTCTTTTTTGCGCCTAATAAATTTATCATCTGGACAAAAATGTTTTTTTTTCTTTCCGAAGAACTCAACTTTTTTGGGAAATCATCACCATTTACGTGTTTTTTTTTTGCAAAACGCTTTGTTTGTTTATGTTTACGAATGTCGTTTTTTCTTTGAATATAAATTACCGTTCCCGGTATGGGGATGGGATGTTTCGGGGGGGGGGGGGGGGGAAGCAGAGTAGAGGGTGTACACTTATAGGAGAAAAAAATTACCATTTTGAAAAAAAAAAACGCTTACATCTCGAGAACTAATGAACCGATGATTATATGAGTGCTGTGTGAGTAAGCTATCAAATTTTTTATTTGTTTTAGGAATTTAAGCAAAAAATATAAATCGAGCACCTTTTTTATGGACACCTACGAATCGTCAGTGTTTTTGACCTACAATTTGGCTAGCCTCTATTTAATATTGGAACCATCAGAAGCAGGTCAAAAATTACGTCATATTATTATTGATAAGGAACCACCAAGGTACTTACTGTTTATTTTAGGTTAATATTTTTTCTGTTAGTTCTTTGAAACGGTTTTATAAGTTTGAAGGGAAAATGTCTATGTATTTAATATTGTAGATTTTTGGACAAACTGCCAAAAGTTATAGCTGAAAAGGGCAAGGCCATTTTAAGAAGGTTAAACCGAGTTCAGCAAAGGGCTGTTTTAAAAGCAATTGCAGCCGAGGATTATATGCTGATAAAGGGGATGCCTGGAACAGGTAAAAACAATTAAAACTTGATGTCTTCTTGAGCTGCTTGTTCTTTTCTTTTATAAAATCTATATGTTTGTGGCGGATTCATAATGTCGACACTGCTTTTTTTGGGTTTTTCGCCACTAAGTTAAGGAAATTTTTTCAAAAATATGTTGAAACCCACTACGTATATTCCTAAAGAAAAAAAAATTTGTTCGTTTGTCAGTGGTTTTTAAATAAGATAAAAAAATTGCCTACACACACGCAAATCCTAACTAGAATCTAAGTACTTATCTGACGTTTCAGCAGAAATTCTACTGCCGTTATCAAAGGAATTATTCTTTTTAGAATCGAAAAAAAATTCGTTGCATATACTCTCTATTCAAAATTGGTGAAAAAGGATAAAAGAAACAAAATTAATCTTCTCTGAATTATTTTTTTATTATTAGTAAAGGTAAAGTAAAATTTAGCATTTTGCTCCATTAAGCTCAAAATTGTAGTTTAAGTTCTCTCGCACCACAGAGAAACTACTTACAGTACGTAGAGTAAGTAGTTTCTATGTGCTCGTACTTGTGTACTGTAGATAAGCAACTGATTTGAGAGAGATGAGTTTATCTACAACTGTGAAAGAGATAGGTCGAGCGACAACTCAATTTATTTTTTAGGAAAAACTGCCACAATAGTGGCCCTAATTCAGCTTTTGGTCGAAATGGGGAAAACGATTCTTATCACCAGTCATACCCATTCTGCAGTGGATACCGTTTGCCTAAAACTTGTCAAACTAGGTAAGCGTGTACAGAGTGTCCCAAATTGGGCACTTTTGGGGGGTTTAAGGTACTTCTATGCAAGATAGAAAAACACTGACACCCACTTGCGAGGCTCGATTTTCAAGAGAAGATGGAAGGTGAAAACTGCATCTTCATATGTCAAGACATTTACAAGCTACGGGGGGGTTTTGAAAAGTTTGCATTTTGGGAGAGGGTCTGTAACTTCGTTATCACTGAAAATTTAATTTTGACAAAAAAATTTAACTCGCAGATTTTTTTCATCGTCTTTAGTTTCCAAGATATAAGCCAAAGTTAGTATTTTTCTTATGGAACACCCCATATTTTATTTAATTTTTGAATTTATGATAAAATTTCCTTTTGAACAATATAGCATATGCGATAGTTTGGTTAGGCCGTTTTTGAGATATTTAATATTTTCCAGTTCTGCGTTTCAAGTGATCCGTAATAAATTTAAAAAAGTAGATATTTAGTTTATCACCTTTATAAGAAAGTTAGTTGGTATGTTCTCTGTTCTGACAAAGAGCATGATATATACGTATTGAGTACGATATGAAATAGGTTAATATGAAACCTTACTAATTATTACAGTAGGCGATGGCAGCAATGCGATAAGTCATTGTCAGAATGGTTTGACCATGCCATGGCATACTAGACAGAAATGCAAAATATTAAATATCTCAAAAACGGCTCTACCAAACCATCACATATGCTACATTGTTTAAAAGGAAATTTCATCACAAATTCAAAAATTAAATAAAATATGCGGTGTTCCATAAAAAATACTAACTTTGGCTTATATCTTGAAAACTAAAGACGGTGGAAAAAATCTGGAAAGATAGTTAATTTTTTTGTCAGAAAGTCTACAAAAAACCTCTTTACATCAAAATTAAATTTTCAGTAATAACGAAGTTACAGACCCTCTCCCAAAATGCAAACTTTTCAAAATCCCCCCGTAGCTTGTAAACGGCTTGACATATCAAAATGCGGTTTTCACCGCCGAATTTCTCTAGAAAATCGAGCCTTGCAAGTGGGGGATCAGATTTTTTCTATCACGTCTGGAAGTACCTTAACCCCCCAAAAGTAGGCCAAATTTGAGAAGAATCCATCTTTCTAAAAAACCAAAAATCGACAGTGTTTTAAAAATTACCAATCATTTCCTACGTAACTGATGACATAATAATAAACGCTAGGCTTTTGATGTATAAACGCTAGGCTTTTGATGTCACGGAATAAGATTGAAGGTTTTAACATGAATCTGTTAAATTTATTTTACAAGTAATTTCGGCTTTTTTAGGTGTCCAAGTGATGCGCTTGGGTAACGAGGCAAAAATTCATCGCAATCTAACCGAATGTAGTGAGCATTTTCTTACCAAAGATTGTAAAAGTCCTGATGATTTAGAAGCTGTTTACAATAGGGCTGTAAGTAGATAAAATTACTATTGGATCTGTTACAACCTTTTTAACCAGGTTTAATTTAATATCTCTACTGCGCCCAAATCAAAACACTGGTTTTACTCAAACACTTAACTCAGACCATTTTTTTTTCAAGGGTATCGAGGGAAAATCTTGCATGAGACACCCGGTCCAACCGACCAATCCACCAGCCCGGGTAGTATCGGATTTTTATCGACTAAAACCCCGCGATTGTGGCTCCGACTAGAGGCCCTGTATACCATTTTTGACAGTTATTGTTTTACTAGAGTTGCGCAACTCATTTTCCTCTCTTTCTAGTTTTTTTCATATTTACATGTACACTTCCAGACACATAATACGCATACAGCAGAAGTTAGGGACATGTCTATATTTTAAAAATTTTGCTTGCTTATTGTTACCGACTTTTGTAGGTTAACACTTTTAGACAACATAAACAAATTTTGTTAAGGAAACTGAAAGCATTTTTACCGATATTTACTGGTTATATAGAAAAAAACAGATAAAACACTTTTAAACCAAAATTTTTATTATAAAAAAAAGCAATTCAATTAAATTTTGGCAAAACTAGAAGAAGAGTCCAATAGCCGATCACAATGGACGAAACAAGTCCACTATAGTGCGGCTAAAAGGAAAATACGAAGAAGAAAGAACTGGAAGGCTTTGGGTTAAGCAAGGGCAATTCACATCAACAGGATCAGTTTTATAAACAACAAAATATTAAAAAACAAATAAAAATAAAAAAAAATATCGATAAATAAAAATCAAAAATATTAACTTCAGTATCTGGTCACTGCACCATTTGCTTGAATAATTTTTTCTAAACGCCTTGGCATTTAGTCTACTAAATTTTCAAATAAATTTGGATTTTTTTCAACGATCTCTTCATAAGCTCTAACTCTAGTATCCCCATCAAATTAGCATTCCGTGGAAGAATATTAAATTTTGATAACTTTGCAATGAGCCCCCATACGTTCTCGATGGGATTGGCATCGGGGTTCTTTCCTAGCCATGGCAAAAGTCAAAAGTATGCTCCCTGAACCACTGCTGAGAAATACTGGAAATAATGCAGTGTGTACCGGGCAGTTGTCTTGTTAATACACAAAACCATCGGGACATAAAGCGGATATATCCGGAAGCATTATATTTTGTATCATGTTCACAAAAATCTTCCTTGAATCCTGAAATGCGCACCATGTCTTCTTGCGGAAATCCAGCTCCACACGTTGACAAATGGATGTTCTTACAGGAAATTAGTGACTTGCTGATCCTGTTGGATTGTTGTATTTTCTTTTTAGTCGTACTATAATGGACTTGTCTCGTCCATAATGATCGGCGACCCGACGAACCGACCAACCTCCATCTAATTTTGCTAAAATTTGGGAAATATCGAATTCCGATTGCTGTCGTGGCATTTTTAAGTTGGACAAGACCACAAAGCATATACCTACGGACTTAGAGAAAACTCTTACTAAGGGCATCGCAAAAAACAAATTACAGCGCCTCTCGGGACTCGGTCCCGAAGCTTACGTAACAAATCGCGCCGATGCATCTCTCTTAATCAATGTCCTTCAATGTCTACAAAATATGTACCTTCAATGTCATCGTCTTTTCATTCTTTTCATGAGGTTTTTTTTTCTTGAAGTTTTTTAGTTTTGTGTGTTTTTGGCCTTTTTTAAACACTAATTTCTTGGATTTTTTTAATAACTACAATTGGAAAACTATGCCGAAGTGTTGTGTCCCAGTGTCCTAGTGATCCTCTGCTTGATCGGTTTCCACAAGCTCGCCAAAGACAATGGTTTGCCATCTGAAACGCTTTATAGGTTTAGAGTATGCACCCGACATTTAAAACCAGAAAACTATTCAAGAAACTGTGGACGGAGCCTACTAATTCGGCATGTAATTCCATCCTTGCATTTACCGCCAGAGTCTGAAACAGACTTTACCGGGCAAGGTTTATACATACCAAAGGAAAAACAGCATATTCAATAATAGAGAGTTAATAGACCACTAATTTATCGTCACCTTATTTGCTTACCGTAATTGAGATGCTAAAGAGTTTTACCTACTCGCTTGCGGTAAAGGGCACTTTACTAATCTCATTTGCATGCGGAAAGTAGTACTTTACCGCAGTCAGTGCGGTAAAGTTTACGTTATTGCACTTTACCGCACTCAGTGCGGTAAACTGACTACGGTTATTTCAAAAAATTAAAAAACCGAAATTTATAATTCTTTTTTGGGATTTTTTGAGGCTTGTAGGTAAAATCTTGTACCTAACACATGCGTAAAGTGTCTTTACTGCCCTTGCCGGCTTGACAACGGTCGTCGCGTGCGGTAAAGTATCACTTTCCGCAAAATAACTTAAAACCACAAACATAAATTACCGTAACCGTATTTTTTTGCTCACATACACACTGCCAATATAAATAGAATAGAAAAGAAAACAACAATTCCTGTTTTTGCAAATTCACTTTCACAAAAAAATTAAAAACCTATAACTAAACAAAAAAACGATTATCATTTACCAGCTGTAGCTTTTGCTCAGAAATAAATCTGGTTGGTTAGAAAATATAACCAAGCGGGCCCAGTTTAGCCTCCGTAAGTAACGTATTTTGGTTCGGTTATTTTTAATTTAAGCTTCGGGACCGAGTCACTAGAGGCGCAACAGTAGCAAAAAAACTTATAACAGGGCCCTAAATCGTCAGATCGCCTTCTATACCCGTAGGTACATATTTTGTGGACAAGACTGTGACAAGAAAACATGACAATGAGTGGTCTTTGACACTTTGTGACAGAAAAGGTTGCTAAATCGTAAAGGATATATTGCATATAAAATCGGCGTATGCGTTTTATGTGTCGCGAAGTGTAAAACGGATTTTATGAAATGGACTGATGTTTTGTTGTCTTTTTGAAAGATTGATTTTTTTTTTGGTTAGTAAAATATGTTAAGCTTTGACAAAAAACAAAGCAAACAGTGAATATACACGGTAGATATTAAAACTGTAAATATTGGGTGAAATATAAAGACTCCTATTGATCTAAATTTTTGTTACTCTTTTTCTTACGATAAAACACGGAAACATAATTGATATATATGAACAAAGAACATGCTAAATGCGTATGTTTGTACCTACTGCTTGTAACTCACTTACCTCGCAAATTCGGCTATTTTTATTAATTTTCCAGCTTAGTAACTGCATGTTTTCTTTCCACTTTTCCTGAGTATCTTTCTCCGTTTGAAAACGGAACAATACAAATTCATCGAGGCACGTATTTTTACAGTTTTTAATACAGCAAAATTCCATGTTTAAACGGATGTTTCTTAATTAAAAATGTGACAGTGAAAATTATTTATTGTCAGGGGCTACCAACTATCATTACCAACACAGAATTTGTTTTTAAACATTTCCCTAACAACTGTCAAATCCAGTTAAACAATAACTCTAAAAAATTTTATACAGGGCCTCTAGCTCCGACCAGCCTGATGACTGGCCAGAGTCACTGTACTGCAGTCATTATTGGCTTATTATGCACCCTTTGATTCTAGTTTAACCACTTCATTAGATTTATCTCATGTACGAGTTTGTACAGGTCCTTAATGGAGCAGTTCTTTGTGGTTATTAGGTCTAGTTCAATTTCCCCATAGGATTATACCGCCCATGTTCGGTCGTCAGAGCCTCGTCGGTTAGGCTACAAGTACTCGCATCATATGGAAAACCTCTGGTTCCAGGCTTGCTGCGAGCACGGTCTCCAGCTGGTTTGGGTAGATGTGTAGGCTACGTTATATTCGCATCACTATCCCTTACTCCCTCAGACCATGGAAAAACTCTTTTTAATCTTGGATAGTTTGATTTGACTTTAGAATAGAGATTTTTCTGTCATAAATAAAATCTATATGTTTGTGGCGGATTCATAATGTCGAAACTACTTTTTTTGGGTTTTTCGCCACTAAGTTAAGGAAATTTTTTCAAAAATATGTTAAAACCCACTGCGTAAATTCCTAAAGAAAAAAATTTGTTCGTTTGTCAGTGGTTTTTAAATAAGATAAAAAATTTGCCTACACACACGCAAATCCTAACTAGAATCTAAGTACTTATCTGACGCTTCTGCAGAAATTCTACTGCCGTTATCAAAGAATTTTATCCTTTTCAAAAACTTTTCGATTCTTTGGGCTCTCCACTTTCTCCTCTAATGAGTAATATTTTTATGGAAGATTTTGAAAATAAAATTTTAGAGGAATTTAATTTTAAACCGGTCATTTGGTTTCGCTATATAGATGATATTTTTAGTATTTGGCCACACGATTTAAATAAACTTAATGATTTTCTTAATTTTATAAACGGTAAAGAACCAACAATAAAATTTACTTTAGAAGTAGAAAACGATAACAAAATTTCATTTTTAGATGTTTTAATAAACAAACAAAATACATTACAAACCTCAGTTTATAGAAAACCAACACATACAAATAGATATCTAAATTTTAACTCAAATCATTGCTCATCGGTTAAAAAAGCAGTAATAAAAAGTCTATACGATAGAGCTAAAATTATTTGTTCGGACAATAACACATTTTTACAAGAAAAACAAATAATAAAAGAGGTCTTAATTAAAAATTCGTATCCAAATAACTTCATCGAAAATTCTTTTAGACAAATCGAATTTCCAAGACAACGCGAACGTAGACATAATAATGTACAACCAAGAAATTTAATAATTCCTTTTATACCAGGTATTTCGGAAAAAATTAAACGAATCGCTAATACTTATAATATTAGAACAATTTTAAAAAAATCAAATACTGTTAGATCAATTCTAACCAAAAGAAAACCATTAAATGCTGAGCAAAACTCAAAAAATATCGTTTATAAAATTCCTTGCGAGTGTGGTAAATTTTATATTGGAGAAACTTCAAGGCCTCTTGAAGTTAGAATAAATGACCATAAGGGTTACCTCAGAAGGGGAGACTGGGAGAAGTCTAAAATTTGCCAACATTCTTTTGAAAATGATCATAGAGTAATGTGGGGAGAAACCAGTATATTACAAAAAGAACCAGACAAAATTAAACGAAAAATCAAAGAAGCAGCTTGCATCTATCTTAACGAAGATGAATGCATAGCTAGCATATCAGTTGATATAAATACAGTTTGGCTTCCAATTTTAAAACAAGATTTTCAAAAAGGTTTTTTTTAAAATAAATTAAAAAATAGCATTGATGTTCTTTGGGTTTCTAATATATTTTTTCTTAAAGTTAGTCAAAAGATAATTTTTATAATTGATATTTTAAAATAAAAATTTAGTAAAAGTAATCTAAAATCGAAAAAACTCAAACAAATATAATTTTGATTTTAAATTTTACTAAATTCACCCAATACCTTGTTGGCTACTATCGACGCACCAAACTGTCAAGTTAATATTTGAAATATATATCAGTCAAAGTCAGTCAGTTGTATGACAACAGACAGATATTTAAAAAAGAATCGAAAAAAGTTTTTGAAAAGGATAAAATTCTTTGATAACGGCAGTAGAATTTCTGCCGAAACGTCAGATAAGTACTTAGATTCTAGTTAGGATTTGCGTGTGTGTAGGCAAATTTTTTATCTTATTTAAAAACCACTGACAAACGAACAAATTTTTTTCTTTAGGAATTTACGCAGTGGGTTTTAACATATTTTTGAAAAAATTTCCTTAACTTAGTGGCGAAAAACCCAAAAAAAGTAGTTTCGACATTTTTCTGTCAGTGGCCTTAGCTCAGAAAATGCCGAATTGACGTTCAAAACGGGTCATGTGATGTCCATACTTTTTAGAGCCAAATAAACATCAGAATTGACTGAACTTTGAATGGAAGGCACATTTTGTAAAAATTAGGACACGAGTCGGAGCACTTTTCATTTTTTGCCGATTCCAATGTTTGAATAGTGCTCCGAGTCGTGTCTTAGTTTTTATAAAATGTGCCTTCCATTCAAAGTTCAGCCAATTCTGATATTTATTTGACTCCAAAAAGTATGGATATCACATGACCCGCTTTGAGCGTCAATAAAAAAGGTCAAAAAGTGTTCGATCCGGCACGAGCTCTCGGCGTCGTGTGCGCAAAAAGTTGCACTTAATACATAACCGAGATTATCAGTCTTCCAGTGGAACACCGAAAACTAAAAAATTACACCACTTTTACCAGTGAATATTGCTAATACCCAAGTAACACAGCATACTGTAAATCAGTTGGGATAACGTTTTCGCAGCCAAAAATATAACAATAATGCTTTTGCTGTCTTCTGCCATAACGTTTTGAAAACGTCATCAAAATGTTGTCACAGTTATTTTGAGGAATATTTTTTGCCTGTAACAACGCCCACGGCAGCTGAAAATACAGCATTTTTGCACATGAAAGCAATGTTGTTTAAAATTTAAATTCCCTGACGAAAAATGTATTTAAAAATAGCAATTAAATCAAAATTGTCCGACAACATGAAAGACTGAAGATGGAAGACAACTAAAATAAATATTACCGATGTTGAACAAACTCTCAATCAAAAATACACATTTTGTGGACTTCCCAAGAGTCAAATCTTTGTGCGAAGGCCCATTTGATGACGAAACCTGCCATAATACCTCTTTAACGCGCTTCAAAAATTTGAGATAATAAGAGTTTTCTTAATTATAAATTTTTTATTTTTTTAAATTATAATCCAGAATTAAAGGAAAAACATCATGTCTGGCATATTTAGCTTAATTTTAAAAGATTTTCGGAAGATTTGAGCATATTTATGTAAAATATATTGTTTTTTCATAAATTTTTGAGAGGTTATGTTTCGCCATAATATATAAAACATGACGCTCGCCCGCCCGTGCAACCAAGCATCTTTGCGTTTTTTTAAACAATAAATCTAAAACAAAAGCAAATCTTGGCGTTATTGCTGTGGGCTCACGGTCCCAGCCTAGCGGTAGAGGGCGCTTATTCTCAAATGCTAAATAAACAAATGCTAAATAAAATGCTAAATAAACAATAAAATAAAAAAATAAAAAAAGTTTTATTTTTAGGTATAAGTTTTACCTTTAAAAGTTGATTCGCTAGATGATATAACTATAGAAGTTATTTTGAATTTATATTGAGTAGTCAAACAATTTTAACAGCCAAAATTACAAATTAAATGAGGCTAGTTAAAGAGAGCTGTACTAACGTTTTTGCAGCATTGACTTGGCTTTAAAGTCTATATTGTCGAAGCTGTGTTACTTGGGTAGTTTCTGTCGGAATGTTTTACTGATAAACCAGATAAAGAGGAGTAGCATTTATAATCAATATCCCGTTATCACTAACGCACCCAGCAATTGACTTCGGGGGGGGGGGGGGTTAAGGATAAATAATAGAAAAAACCTAATTTTAATTAAAAATGTGACCATAACCTGGCATCTCGAGGGGTTAACCCCAAACCCCCCCCCACCCCCTCTGTGCGCCAGTGCCGTTATACGTTCTAGCATAATTTTTAGCAAGTACTGGCAGTCACCTGTTTCGGCTCCGGTCATCCGGTACTAACCAAACGTACCTTGGACATCTGCATCGTGGACGAGAGTACCCAAGTACTGCAGTGTTCGGTGCTGCGCCCCCTTTCGGTGGCTAGGACG
This sequence comes from Oxystoma pomonae, assembly GCA_963921995.1. Lineage (NCBI taxonomy): Eukaryota > Metazoa > Arthropoda > Insecta > Coleoptera > Brentidae > Oxystoma > Oxystoma pomonae. The sequence continues at coordinate 25,141,315 of OY998170.1, forward strand.
TTTATCTTGATTGGTGATCCTGATCAATTACCTGCCGTTGTTAAGAATACGGACGCAGTGTAAGTTTTTAGTCGATAAAATGGAAAAATATTGAGTTATTAACGCCCGAAAGCTCTATCAATGCACAAAAGTAGGAAGTTTTCGTCACACCCCCCTTCTAATATTGAAAAACTTAAACTTTTCAGTCACCAGTTTTATCTTATTTTGATGACCTCTATCTGTCACGTCTCAAAATAAATAGAACAGGTTCGAATTCACCCTGTATAAAATAATATTCATTTTTTTGCCAAGATGTTCATTTTTTCGTCTCCATTCTGTATTGAGTGCCTAAAGGTGGCCAATTTTTATGATTCAAGACGTTTAATTAAATTAGTGATTGGATAAAGATCAACTTTCATTACATAATATATTTAAAAAAATAAGAATACTAGAGGGAATAGGTTCGGGCCTGACTTCTTCTAGGGTGGTCTGGGAGCTAAACACTGTATGGTTGTAGAACAATTTATAAAATCTCCTTAAAGAGTATAAATGGTTATAGTAAGTGAGAATACTCTGTGATAAGTATTTATAAGAGTTTAATTTTATGAAACTTTTATTTTAAGAACTGTGTTTCACGTATTGTTGGCTTATGTATAAGTACTTTTTGAATGACGTTGAAGTACTGTCATCCCGAGAAGTCACTTCTAACTTAGGGAGGGTAGTGCAACCAATATGGCATGGAGGACTATTAAAATCGTGAAATTTTGACTTTTCTTAATTTTATCAAAAATGAGTTATTAAGGTTCCAAAACACCTTAATCGACGAAAAAAAAAAAGTTGTCTGTTGTCTGTCTGTATACACGATAACTCAAGAACGCCTTAACCGATTTTAACGGAATTTGGTATAGAAGTCCTCTATCGGTTGACCTAGAACTGATTAACTTTTGGGTAGGATGGTGGGGGGTTGAAGGGGGGAAAAGCGGGATAAAATATTTAAAAAAATTGTAACTTAGGAACAAATACGGTACGGATATACGGTTTTCAGATTTAAGTTTTTATGAATATGGACTACAAATTTTGTTATAAAGTCCAAATTCGTGGGAGCTTTAGTTTCTGAGTTATGTGAAAAAGCGTTAAAATATATATATAAAAAAAATCATAACTTTAGAAGTAAAACAGCTATTGATATGCGGTTTTCAGATTTTGGTTTTCGTAAATATTACCCAAAAATCTTGTTATAAGGTTCAAATCTTTGAAAGCTACAGTTTTCGAGATATTTTAATTTCCTTTCAACATAAAATAATTGATTGTATGGTGGACTATCCGTGCTTTCTAGTACCAATTTTTTAATAATTAAACGGATCTGAATCTGAATTATATTACTGTTAATTTGTTTTACTTTTAAAAAAAATAAGTGGAGCCCTTCGCGGCAAGGTCGATTTCGTATTGAGGATGAAAAAACGCCCGTCTCATCTATCTATTTATTCTATTTCATTGCTATATGTACTTTTTTTAGTGAAATGGGAATGACAGAAAGCCTTTTTGAGCGTCTGAACACCGACGAGGCGCGAATTACCCTGAATCTGAACTACCGAATGAACGAGCCAATCACGGCTCTTGCGAACGCTTTGACGTACAACGGCGAACTTCAGATTGGCTCCGACCAGGTGGCAAAGGCTACCTTGAAAATACCCAAAATAGAGGTAAACCATTGACTTATAGATAGGCCAGAGCTTGTAGGAATTGGCTCAAAAATTTCGGGTACATTTTTTCTTTTGTCAAAGAGTCATCAATGGAGGCTTTAACCCTGCCGTTACCGCCATCTTGTATTTTATTTTTCTTTTTCATCGGCTTATATTCTGCAAATTTCAACTATTTTCGTATCTTAAAAGCTAAGTTTACCTCTCCGATGTACTCAAAAAAGTTATTAGTCTCCAAAGTTAGAGACGTTGTATGACATATTTTGATGAAAGAGAGGCAAGACAACCCTATCAAACTCAAGTTTATTAAAAAGGATGGAAATATTTGTCCTTTATACTCTAGCATTGTGTAGAGAGAGATACAAATTCTGTTCTTGTTTATTTATAATCGTCGAAAAATTTAAAAAAAAGGAAATTATTTCCTCTTCAAAAATGCGTTTATTTAATGGTTAATGTTCGATGTCACTGTCGCCGCACATTACATTAAACGAAAAGCATTTTTTTACATATTATTTTTCTGTATTTGCGAACTTTTTGGATCTAGAATGGAGAAGTGTTTTGGTGTGACGCCAAAGTACCTCTGAAATTTTGACAAGAAAATAACATAACCAAAAAATGTCAGTTTCAGTGACTTTGAAGGGCTTGTCGCGGGTGCGTATAATTTATCAAGAAGTGCGTTATAAAAAACATAAAGTATAGTATAGTATAGTATAAAGTACAGGTTCATAACGGTACTACGTAAAAACAATAAACAGATCGTAACGGACTGGTCTAAAGCGTTACAAGGGCAAAACCATACAAACGTAAAATAGTGTAACATATTCCCGCTAGATGGCGACACAGTATACAGCCGACAACAGCTGGCCAGAAAAACTTGCGTAATATATGGCCCCCATATGGCGGTACATAGCCGACAAATGAGATGCAGACAAGCTTTTTGTACCGGCTTTTGCCGCGCTTGTTTTTTATTCTACATAAAGGGCTCTTAGGTAGGTACTACTTAATTTCAATCAGGCGAGGCTAGCGCCCTCTGTACCTAAAATACAGAAGGCGCTGTCAGGAACAAATCAAACATGTCCGTCACACTGCAGCGCCATCTAGCGGCAATATGTTACACTATTTTACGTTTGTACGGTTTTGCCCTAGTAACGTTTTAGTATTGTAAGGTTTTAGGCCAGTACGTTTTGACCAATTTCTGTTCTGCCGCTAGATATTTTTGTCATTTTAAAATTGTATTGTTTTGCTAAACTATAGGCATTCTCCAAAAACTGGTCCGACTGAATTTGGAATGAAGTGAATAGGCACTTATATAAGGTGGTCCAAGAAAAACTGCAGACTTTTTTTTAGCTGCAGATTTTTTAAAAACTTGTCCGATTTTAATTTTTGTCACCTTTTTGTAAAGCCAAGACATTTGGCTTTCTTGCCCCATATTGAAAGCTTGCATTTTGATAAAATACGATAAGATGGCGGTCGCGTTCATGTATGTAGGTTCTGGTTTATTGAAGAAAAATAGACGTGACAACCAATGTTTTGAATTTAGCAAAACAATTAAAGTCGAACAAGTTTTTAAAAAATCTGCAGATAAAAAAAGGTGCAGTTTTTTTAAACCACATATAAAGTCGTATTCACTTCATTCCAAATTCAATCGAATCAGTTTTTGGGTAATGACAATGTCAGTTCCCTTTAGTTTCTGTCTTAAATGTTGTTGTTCGAAATTGGTCTGTAGAATTTGGAATGAACAGTAGATTTCAATGATTAATCACTTTGTAATACCTAAGGTAATACGTCCCGACCTTATATGACAACAGACAGATATTTTTTAAAAATCTAAAAAGAAAGAATAATTTCATTTATAACGGCAGTAGAGTTTCTGCCGAAACTTCAGATAAATAGTTAGATTCTTATTAAGATTTGCGAGAGTGTAGGCATTATTTATTTTTATTTAAAATCCCCTGACAAAACAAAAAAAAAATCCTTAGGAATTAATGCAGTAGTGTTTAAGATAGTTTAAAAAAAAATTCTTAACTTAACTGTCGAAAAACTCAAAAAAGTAGTTTCAACATTACGTCACAAATGCGCTGTGGCGTAACATAAGTTCAGGGTCGGGTCCCGTTCGTTATTTGTCCCTGGCCCTGAATAGTTGTCATACATACATACATACATACATATTATATAAGTATTTCCAGTGCATCTGCATACTTAACTATATAAACTAGACTCAATTTTCTGTTGTCATTTGTGTGCTTTCTGCTATTTTATACCTATCCCAAGAGTGTTATTATTCAAAATCGATAATTCAAAAAAGTTATTAAATAAATAATATATTTACTTAAATCTCCTACTGGATTATTCATTTTGTCGGATATGACAAGATGATGGCGTTTTTTAAAAATGTTTTTTTTTAGGTCCTAAACTCCATGGACAAATGGCTTAAGAGTTCCTTGGACCGATCCCTCGAAAAGGCGGTCCAATTCCTGGACACCGGACCAATTTGGAACTTGAACCACAAAGTTGATTGGATGACGATTGACCCGCGTTTAGATGACGAGCTATTGGATAAGCAAATTGTCAATGTTTACGAGGCTGCTGTGGTGTTTCAATTGGTTCAAGCTTTGATAAAGGTAAACATAGTGAACGAAATCTTACTTCTTCTTTGGCTATCATCAGCGCGATTTGAACCTTTTATCTACTGCCTTTCTGAAGTGTCGTATTTCTGTGCAACAAGTTTACAAAAATGTTATCTCCAGGAAAATTTCTCCAGACCCGGGATCACATATAGTCCCTTGAATGAATGAATGAATGTAGAAACGCGGGCGGGACAATTCCCATGTACGTTGGCCACGTTGCTGGGTCCGTTGCACGCCCACTATCCATTGTTTAGCCCTGGAAGACTTCCTCTTTCGCAAAAGAACAAATTTTTCTTGACTGCAACCTTCTTACATCGCCTGGGGCCAGCAAATAGTTGGAGCAAGGACTTTGTTTTTGTGGCACTTACCTCACCAATCAGGAGGTCTCATGGCCTGTTTGCTATTCCAGAGCTCCTCAGAGCACCTGTGTAAGTCACTTTTCAGGGCCGTTATGACTTGGCATGCCGGTATACCCAGTATGGGTTCCGGACCTACCGGATCGGTTGATGATCCTTGTCTAGCCAATCTATCGGCCTTTTCATTTCCCGGTACATCTTCATGTCTCGGGACCCAGAAGAGATTGACCTTGTGGGGCCTTGCCATAGCTGTCAAGACACGTTTGCACTCCAATACAAGAGCAGTTAACCCTGTCCGTACTAATAGCAGACAGTGCAGCCCTACTATCTGAGCAAATGTAAATATCCTTGCCTGAAGCCAGATTTTTATATCCACACATCAGAATCGCGTATACCTCCTGAAAAACAGTCGCGTACTTTCCTATGGAGAAGTGGAAGTTCGCCCCCGTTGTTTTACAGTACACTCCCGCCCCCGACTTATCCCCCATTTTTGAGCCAGACTGTCCCATTCGGGGGGCACGGGAAACACACCCATACCTTCCGGACTTCCCTACCAGGCATATAAAACCTTGGAAGCTTCGAACTGGTTTTGATCGGTATTCTGTCCTTGTTCATCTCATTCAGAGTTCCGTTACATTCCTATAGAGTGTTGTGTGACTCTTGGGATCAGAATTGATCCTGAGGTTACAATGACAGGTCTGTACATAGTCCTCAAAGCCACATGTTCTATGAAAAGGTGCAAAGGAGGCAGCCCTGCTAACCTTTCAATAGCCCTGGTACGTGCCGTCCTCATGGCACATGTTATATAGCCCCTTAATCCGGTGTCTACCGTAGTTTGTCCAAAGAACGAGAAAGCGGGCGAACTTGCCAGAATAGGGGGCGAAACCCAATACATTGGACCGGAACCTCTTCTGGGAATAACAAGGAAACAGGAACAATACGTCCTGGAGGCAAGAGTGAAAGTGCAGACAGTCCAAGCTATTCGTGAACGGTCCGAATGTAGCCAGAACTAAATGGCTCTTAGGCAAGACCCGAAAGGACATTGGACTGCTGACTGGGCACAATCGGCTGAACAAATATATGACACAAATAAGAGTAGCAGGAGATCCCGTGTGTCCCGCTTGCGGGCTCGAAGAGGAATCGGCGCAGCACTTGAGGCAGCTGAAGTGGGGATTTCTCACGATAGAGGAAGAAGAGCTGCACTCGCTCAAATGGACCGAAATACTGAACTTCGAAAAGAAGACAGGGAGGGCCGGAGAGAGAGTTGCAGCGAAAGTAGGGGCATAAGGCTAAGGAACGGGGTATGGCAGAAAGGGCCCATGAAGAGACCTAAGTGCCAGACCCACGGACCGCCCCTATACTACTACTACTACTACTAGTAGCTCGTAAATAAAAAAATTAAAAAGCTGGGTAAAAGGGGTAACCTTTCTTTTTTTAAATATATCTCAGCAAACAATACTTTTTGAACCAAAAATGGTAAATAGTTTTGAATCGGAAAAATTGAGTTGTTTAAAATGAGAAATCCTTTATTAAATTGGATTCAGAATTCTAAAAAACTAAAATTTTTAAAAAGTTTTATATTTTAATGAAAAGTTAACAATTCGTATTATGAAAATATTGCGAATTCAGGACAAGACATAATTAAGTTATAATATACAGGATGTTTCACGAACATCGAAACATAGGCATTTATTCAAGCGGGACATTTTTTGGCCATATTAGAGTTTTTGTCTGACATGCCCTCTTTATCCCCAGAATTCAAAGAGTGGTTCAAGTGAAGGTATTTTAAATGTTTTACACTATGAAGAACTAGTACATATTATTACAACATCGATTTACTAATTTCTGGGAGTAAAATTTACCCTCCTAGGGAAAGTGTCCCTCTTGAATACAAAATCGACATGTCCGAGTGTTTTTTTTTTAAATTAAACTCTAAATACCCTAAAATACCTCTGTTTCGCTGATCGTTAAACACTGTATAAACAACTGAATTAAAATATTACGAAAATAAAAAAAAACGTAATTACTTTTTACATCAACTTTGATCGTGAATTTTATTTTGCTTCAAAAACTCTAAAGAAGTTTGATAAATCTATAACTTCAACTCTTAATCGACCAATCCTTGGTATGTAACATAATAATGTTTCTTCTTCACACTTAAACACAATATTTTTTACTATGTTGGGAATTTGGAACCTTTGGTTGCACTATAACAAAGTTACACTTTTTTGCACTCGACGCACGTTTCGCTAACAACGTTAGCATCATCAGGAGACGATAAACAATGCTTGCTTATCTTATCGTATACATAACGGTTCTTCCCATCTCTCACAATCGGATCAGAAAAAGTACTTAGGATCTCTAATCGATTCAACCCTTTCGTGGCAAAGTCAGATTGAAAGCGTTTTAAAAAAATTGAATAAAGCATTTTACATTATTTTATCGCTAAAAAATGAAGTGAAGTGAAAAAGGAATCTTGGATGTATATTGCGCTACAGCTTATTCAGATATTCGCCTGGGGACAGTGCGTTGACATAAGGAATCCTGTAGAAAAACATATTCTTACGGTTTCTGGTGTTTACTTCTATAAACTGTTTATCTACAAAATAAAAATAACTACATCAAAAACCAGGATATCCACTCATATCCAACCAGAAATAATCAACACTTTTACCTGCCAAAACCATTGCATAAGTACTATAAAAAATTCCCCTTGTACACTGGCCTAAGTTTTTATAACAAGCTGCCAGAAACTTTAAAAAATTTGCCACCAAAACCTTTCAAAATAGAAATAAACTCATTTTTGACCCAATAATGTTTTTATGATCTGCAAGAATTTTTGTTAGGTCAGTAAAAAAAACACAACACACAAACATTTTTATTGGGGACAGTGCTCAGATAAAACTACATACCGTTTTTGTCTGTGACTACAAAAAAAAATCAAAATAATTATACAGACCGCTTCAAGCTACTACGAACATAGGGGGAATCAAGTCCAATTTACTCTCCGTGCCGTACGACCGAGGTGGATTCGAAGCACGCTGCAGTGTTATCTTTTGGAAATTCATTTTGTTTTATTTCTGCCTTGCTCGAGAAACAGATGGGTAAGTTCTTAATTGAAATAATACATTTTTAAAACTAAAAATGGATGTCTACGAAGTTGCCGAAAAAGTGCAGATGGTCAAATGTTCAAATCGTCATAACCCAACACACGTTCGATATTGGTCGAGGGAAAATTTGCATTTGTAATTTGACGTAAGAACACAGTATCCACATAAACTAAATGTTTGGGGGGGGGGGTTATTGTAGGGGAACACGTAATTGGGCCATTTTTTATTAACGGCAATTGCAATTTGAATGGTCCTAGATACTTGGATCTACTGCAGCAGCACATTTGCTATGTTTTCATGGATATTGAATTCGGTTTCAATATTTTTGAAAACTTTTTTTTCATGAGTTTTCATGACAGGTTTTCAAATCGATTTTGAATCGATTTGAAAACGGTTTTCAAATTTTGATATTTGGCAGCTGACATATGTAATAGTTGTCACATATTCATTTTTGAGTTTTGGTACTTTTTTTTAAATGTATTTTATTTAAAAGATGATGTTGGCCATTGCCACACATTTTTTTTAAATTTTAATTACTACTCTGTTTGCAAGTGGAAGTGAAGAAAGAAATGCTGGACTGGCATATGTGCATAGCACATACACTTTCGAGCCAAATATTTCTTTTATTTTCCATAATTAATTTTTTTAAAGTCTTTAAAAAAACAAATCTCTAGTTATTTAAGTAAGGTTATGGTATTAATCTTCTTTTTTCTATACACTCCACCAAATTTTAGAATGCCGGTTCCACAGTTTCACCCTCTATTTCTCTCTCTCAAAAAGAGCTGTCTGGTAATCCGACGCAATACGCATGTGTAAACTCAATCCCCGTTTTCATGGAAAATCGGTATTTCGATCTCAATACGATCTTGATCCAACCCTAAAAATTTTCAGGGTCGGATCTAGATTGAAATCGATTTGAATACTGGAAAAACAGGCGTTTTCATGCACGGTATCGGATTGAAATCGTTTTCAGAACGAACTCAATTCCCATTGCTATGTTTTCATGGGTATTGAGTTCGTTTTCAAAACTCATTCTTTTTCTTTTATTTGGCGTGTTCTTGGTCTTGATAAAGAACACGCTATATAAAAGAAAAAGATACAATGAGTTTTGAAAACGAACTCAATACCCATGAAAACATAGCACATGAAAACGTAGCAATTATTCCAACTGCTAGGCAGTTGTTAGGTGTAACATTTGGTGAAACATGGTTTCAACAAGATGGTTGTTCCGCTCACAATGTTGGCCTTGTTAGGGAATATCTTGATAATGTATTTCCTAATCGGGTTATAAGTACACGGGGAACTATTTTATGGCCAGCTCGATCTCCCGATCTTGCTCCTAATGACTTCTATCTGTTTTTGAAGAAGCTTTTCAAATTATCACCCCTTACATGCTTGGAAACGTTAGAAGGGGTTTTTATAGTAGGCTCGGATATTGTCTAGCCGAACAAGGACTTTTCGAACATTTGCTTTAATTTTTTTTTGACTGGGAGAATCTTTTTGGTTTTTAGAATGTATTATTTTATTTTGAGAACACTGATAAATCTGAGCAGTTGACAATAAAATGCTCTTATTTATCAGTGACAAAAAATAAGAAAATTACGTTATAAAAATTTGCGTATTCATTGACTACGCTCCACACAGTGGTTAGAGGCGTACTAAATACAAGGCGAAAGGCGGCGAATGGCAGCGAATGGCGATCGAAAGCCCGAGTGTTGGTTGCTTCACTGATAGGCGTGCGGTGTCTCTGTATGTACGTACACTAGCAAATTAGACTTCTTCCGCCCTATGTTCGCAATAGCTTGAAGCGGTCTGTATGCGTATTTTGTTTTAACTTTAAGTGTGAATTTTTTGTTATTTATATTTTATCATTGTTTTGTATGTATCATTATTCACTTAATTTTATATATTTATTTTTTTAAATTTCTCCAGTTTTTACGGTGCCGCAATAGACGTGTCCTGAAAAGTTTTCTTTACTTTACACCAAAAACTAAAACAGCTTGAAAATAGTCGCTTCGAGCAGCTGCGTTTGCACTTGAAATTCGCTCAGAATTAATCAATGTCCATAATAAAATAATAATAAACTGTTGACCGAGAAAACTAAAGAAAATATGTAAATTATGATTGGCCCTTCGCCACAATTTAAACATTCGATATGACACAGTTTTTTTTCTTTCTCCTAAATTTATTAGCTCTATAAAAACTGTAGAAGAAAAAGCACTGATCTATTTTATTGTTTGTAGGCTGGTGTCGCTCCATTCCTTATAGGAGTGATAGCCACTTACCGATCGCAAGTGGACCAAATAATGAAGATTCTGGAGCATACCAAGGTGGATATCAGCACCGTGGATCAGTTCCAAGGCAAAGACAAGAGTATCATTATTTATTCATGTTCCAAGTCACAGGATATGTCAAAGGAGTGCAAAACTAGAAAGGTAATTTTAAGACAGCCTTGCATTTTTTCTTATTCGATTGTCGGAGTTCGAATAGTATTCTAAAAGCAGTTTCTAACTGAATTGTGCCCCCACACCACCTCCTTTTTTTGTATGAAAAAGTGGATGACGTTACCCAAACAGCATTTTAGGTTCAGTAAACCATTACTAAAGGAATCCTAACCCCATTAGGCACTGGCGCACCCAGGAATTGACTTCGGGGGGTTAAGGATAAATAAAAAACTTAATTTGAAGTAAAAATGTGACTATAATCAGGCTTCTCGGGGGGGGGAGGGGGGTTCGACCCCAAAACTCCCCCCCTCGATGCGCCAGTGTCATTAGGTAGACTCTTTTTCACCTTTTAAGAAAATAAGTCAAACATTGGCTAATTTTCATTCAGGGACGAATTTTAAAGCTTTAATGTACCTCTTTTTTACGAGGTAGTTTGCCTTTATAGTTGGACATTTTTTGGATATCGGCGGTAGTCACAAATTGAAACCCTTCTTGTCTAAACGTATATTCTCGAAAGTTGTACGATCCGATCTTTCGGGAACGCCGGTAGAAATATTAAATACTTATTTACCTACCTAACGAGTGCGGAAAGTGATACTTTACCGCACGCGACGGCAGTTGCGGCGGTCAAGCCGGCTACGTACAAGACAAGGCTACTTTCCGCACGCAAATGAGTGCGGTAAAATGCACTTTACCGCACGCGAGTAGGTAAAATACCAAAAATCGTTTCAACGTCTACTAGATCTAGGGATCGAATCATGACAAGTTACTATTTTTGGCGCGCTTCGCCATTTTTGTTTGCTTGCGATCAAATACAAAAAGAAAACTGTGCAAAACGTAACCTCCGTTGACATGGAATGACTGTCTTGTCAAAACACTAAAACTAACCCATTTTGAATTTGATCGCATACAAACAAAAATAATTGGTGCTAGAAAGCACGGATAGTCCACCATACAATCAATTATTTTATGTTGAAAGGAAATGAAAATATCTCGAAAACTGTAGCTTTGAAAGATTTGAACCTTATAACAAAATTTTTAGGTAATATTTATAAAAACTAAAATCTGAAAATCGCATATGAATAGCTGCTTTACTTCTAAAGTTATGATTTTTTATATATATTTTAAGGTTTTTTTCAAATAACTCGGAAACTAAAGCTCCCACAAATTTGGACTTTATGACAAAATTTGTAGTCCATATTCATGGAAACTTAAATCTGAAAACCGTATATCGCTACTTGCTTTTGTTCTAAAGTTACAATTTTTTTAAATATTTTATCCCCCTTTTCCCCCTCCCAACGCTCTACACAAAAGTTAGTCAGTTCGTTAAAATCGATTAAGGCGTTCTTGAGTTATCGTGTATACAGACGGACAACAGACAACTTTTTTTTTTGTCGATTAAGGTGTTTTGGAGCCTTTGAAACTCATTTTTGATAAAATTAAGGAAAGTCAAAATTTCACGATTTTAATAGTCCCCCATACCATATTGGTATGGTGGACTAAAAATGGCGAATATCGCCAAAAATACCAACTTGTCATGATTCGATTCCTAATTCTAGTAGACGTTGATAGCCGGTTAGCCAATAAAACAAGACTTGAATGCTTTTTCCCGGTTAAATATTAGTTGTGTCTAATTTTTAAAAATCCCATTTTTTAAAAATGTGCAAAACCCTCATTAAAAGGCACAGTGGTCTAAATTTAAGGGGATTGGGGGATTTTGGGAATTTCCAAGGGAGGGAAAAACTAATACCACATTTTATGGGCTCGATTTTTAAGAAATTTAGAGACCTTTTATAAAAAATCCCCGTTAGGCGACTTTATCGCTTAATAACGCTTTGTGACGTAGCTAACGTCACGTTATTTTTAAGACAGCATTTTTAGTTTTTGCACGTCGCCTTTCATTTGTTTATGGCCGACTTTATACGGTATTTATTATTATAAAGATTTACAAAAATAATTAATTTTTTTCATTTACAATATCTTATTCTTGTGTTTTTTACGGTGAATTTTAATTATTATTAATCTTTAAAAACTCAAAAACACAACAGAGAAAAAGGGGGTTATGATAAACAGATCGGAATCACGTGTCATATTTGGCAGAGCAAATCAATGTTTTACATTTCTTACGAAATTCTAGCCTAAGAAAATGATTAAACAAAAATTGACACTTTTCTTTACAATTAAAAAGAATACAGAACATATTTGCATTCAAAAATCAATTTAAATTTTTGGTTTTTCTACTTAACGTTTTAGTGTCGGCAACCATATCAATTATATAAACTTTATCGGTTAGTGAGGGATTCCGTTATTACCTCGTAACTGCGCATGCCCGAAATAAGCGATAAAGTAAAGACATCAAAATTATAGGTGCAAAAGGTCTCTATTTTAAAAAATGATGAAAACCGTATGTCAACCCGTTTTTAAACTACTTGAGATTTTTGAAAAATATGCGTTTTACTATATTTGGCCTATAACTTTTTTATAGATAATTTAAAGTGGAATTTGTTTAAGAAAATTTTATTTGTAACGTTTAGTTTTTGAGATATAAGTTGATACTTTTCTTATGGAATGACCTATTGTTTACTTAACTTTTAAATTCGGGGTGAAAGGACCTCGCTCATTTAGCATGCCATATGTTGTAGATATGTTCTCCCTGATCCACGTTTAAATGGACCTCTTTTTGATGCGAACCACGGTCTCAGAGATATAGATGTTAAAAGTTGGAGGTTTCAGATTTTAGGGATTTTTCACTAAAATCAGTTTTTTGCCTATTTTGTTGCATTCTAGTGCTACTTCCAGTAAACCAGTTTTTAGGTAGAGAGCTAATCTAGTGAATGCAGTTGAAAAAATTGACATATTTCATTCACGTTAATCTCAGTGGCGGCACAAACTTGAAAAACGTAACCCACTAAGCAAGATCTGTTACATTACAGGTTTTCAACGTTGAAAAAATGTAGAATTGATGTAACTTTGTATACGTTAAGAAAAATGTTTGAAAAAAGTAAAATGTAAGTTCAAAATTAACATTCTATGTGAACGTATCTCTGATACACGAAAGAAGCACTAATTTTATGTTAATATTTAAAGATAAGTAACTGAAAAATAACACTATTTGAAGTTTAATAAATGTCAGTGTTGAAACAAATTTGCTTTTTTACAGTTACATGATATTACACAATATTGTAAGTTTATTAAATGTCAAATTTAAAACAAAGGTTCTTTATTGTGACATGACAAAATACACTATTGTCAGTGTAATAAACATCAAAGTTGAAACAAGTTTAGTTTATTAATGAAGACATGAAAGCAGCAGTATTGTGAGCTCAATTAATGTCAACTTTAAAAAACTTGGTTGTTTATTGGAAAATGACCAAATACAATTGTAAGTTTTATGCAAAAATTCCAAAATTAATGAAACTTAACACAAATATTTGAATATATGAAAATTTTTGAAAAAATAAATTCCACAAAAGGGAAAATAAGTATAAATTTAAGTATATGTATTCGCAGTAACGTACGATCATTTTATTGATTTTATGATTTGATTTTAAGTTTTTTTTTTATTTTGGCAAATTATGATTCGATCAAATTATTGTGATTGAATATTTGTATATAATTATTTTTTATTGCAACTGAAATCTTTTTACATGGCAATTAAATGACACCACTGCATTAATATACCGTGAATTGATGAGTTTCTTAACAAATCAGAGATGGCCTAATGGTTTAAGGCGCTAAAACCCTGGTGTATCATCTTTGGAGTGAGGGTTCGAGTCCCGTCAGCGCATATTTTTTTTCTTTTATTTTGATTATTTTTTTAAATTTGTTTAAGATGTAATTACGAAGATCAGATTTTAAAGCACAAAAATATATTTTTTATGTTCTTTGAACCAATATTTAACAAGTTAGAGGTAAATTTAAAAAAATAATTTTACCTAGCCTTGTAACATTAAATGTTACATGCAAGTCACATACTTGTACATACTGACAATGTAATATCCTCGTTAAGGTTACAAGCTGTGTTAAGTAACAGGTCACAAAAATACGTTAAGGTAATGTAAATGTAACAGGTTTCTGCTTAGTGGGAAAAAACATTTTTTTCAAAATGCAATTTTTCGTAAAATCGCTGATTAAAATAGAACAAACAGTGAAATATTTTTTATGTTTTGATGTTATAGAAAAATCTACAGAGAAAAAAAAGATGAGCTACATATGTATAAGCTCATCACACTTTGTGAAAAACGCCCGTGAACCTGGAAAATGCTCGGATTATTGTCCCCATTTCTACTAATGCCATGCTAGAGACCAGAAGGCTCAGCCGATTTTGACAAAAGTGGTACCGCTGAAGTGCTCTGAGTCTCAGAGGTTCTATATGCCATATATTGTTTAAGAAGAAACTCAATATGGCGGATAAAAACCGCCATTCTGTCATTTTTACCTCCCTAGCCCACACATGATATCTTCAGATATTAAATTTTTCCTCAGACACGTCGATTTGGTTGGCGAGGAGGACACTTTTTGTTAGGGTGTGATATGTAGTATGTGTACATTACTCATTTCTTAAGGGGGTGACCTGGGCTGAGAAGGGGGCGGTGAGTTTATTTGGGCGGAATATGTTTTAAGTCATTTAAATTGATATGCGACATCTTGCATTACATAAGCGGGTCACCTGGGTTGGGAAAAGGAGGGGGTAGGAGAGGGGGGGTCCGAAGCAGGAGAAACGGTATTGGGTGACCACTCTATATTATCAGATGGCTTCATATTTTTGTAAGTTATATCTCAAAAGTATAAAAAAATTACAGAATGGCGGCTCGCATCCGTTATATTGATTTTCTTCTTGAACAATATATGGCATATAGTACCTCTGAGACTTAGAGCACTCCAGCGGTACCACTTTTGTCAAAATCGTCTGAGCCTTCTGGTCTCTAGCATGGCATACACATATTCACAGGTTCACGGGCGTTTTTCACAGTGTGATGAGCTTATAAATATGTAGCTTATCTTTTTTTCTTTGGAAAATATTTCACCGTTTGTTCTTTTTTAATCAGCGATTTTACGAAAAATTGCATTTTGAATTTTTTTTTTACGTTTTTCATGTGCCGCCACTGAGTGACGTAAATGAAATATATCAATTTTTTCAACTGCATTCAATAGCCTGGTTCTCTGCCTAAAAACTTGTGTACTGGAAGTAGCAAGTTAGCAACTCGAATACAACAAAATAGGTAAAAAACTGATTTTAGTGAAAAATCCCTAAAATGTGGAACCTACAACTTTTAACACCTATATCTCTGAAATCGTTGATCAGGGAGAACAGATCTACAACATATCAAACGCCCATCCCATTGAGCGGGGGGGGGGCTGGGTCCTTTCCTTTAAAACGATGTGTCGCACTTATAGTGCTATATAGTTTTTATATTTTTGTGTTTTTTTTATTTTCTTAATAATTTTTTTGTTAATTTTTATATATTTTACTTTATTATCGTTTTTCGTAAAGGTGTATTATAAAAACAAAAATGTGCGAGGAAATCACCAATTTGATAAATAAATTCTACTTTAAATTGTCTATAAAAAAAGCAGCTTACACCAAAAAAAAATTCAATTAATAAAAAAGTTAAGAGGCCAAATTGACAAGCGTTTATTACTATTATTAATTTTTGAAAAATCGAGCCTATGTGTAGCCATGTATATCAGTTTTTCGCTATCTCCCTTAGAAATAACGAAAACTCCCCTCAAATTTGGACCACTCTGTACATGGGGAGTGCAATGCAATCACACCTATTTTTTTTTAGTTTGAGCTTCTGGAAGATAAAAGAAGACTGAACGTAGCCATAACCAGAGCCAAACACAAACTAATAATAGTGGGAGACTTTTTAACATTAGGAAAATACACGACTTTCAGCAAAATTTCGTCAATTTTGCAGAAAAATGCAATTAAACTTCCAGAGTGTGGTGACTTTTCATGGGAATCTGTTTTGAATCTAAATCAGTAATGGTGAAGCGAATAGTTACATTATTTTACAATTTGGCAACATTTCCTGCTGTAAGCAAGATGGATGAAGTCTCCAGGATGAATATTGTTAATCATAAAGAATGAAAAAAGCCATTTAGTCTTAAAAGGTTTCGGCTACAATACCATCTTCAGGGAGTAGGGAATTCTAGGAGCAATAATCCAACATATAAAAATTCCCGACCCCCTGATGGCATTGTAGCCAAATCTATCCCATTAGGTGTTTTTGTAAGTAAGAGATTAGTTTGTCTTTATTTTTTTATAAACTTTTTGTTAGGATATTTTGTCCGGTTTATTTTTTACTTTGTGGTTTGGTAACCACTGAAATTTATATATTTTCGTTTTTCTGAGTGTTTAATTTGTATTTTCTGCTACTTCATTTAAAACAAATATAAAAATACTTTCCATTTAATGTTAAAAATCCGATTTACACTTTAGTCGACTATACCAATCAAGTTTTTATAATTAGTTATCGAGAATGCACTATTTTGGGATGTTTTTTTAGTTTAGTCCGTACGCTACTACCATATTATTTTCTGGTTTTCCAATGCTGTACTAATAACACTCTTATCGAGACATTCAGGGCAGCAGTCGGATATTTCTGTCATTTACTAGTGTGACCATAATTTTTTAGAGCAAAAAGAGTACACATAGGCATACGCCATTCCAAATTCCTGTGGACCATTTTTTTGACACTGACAATGACAGTTCCATCTAACTTCTGTTTAATTGTCAGCTGCCATATTTTAACTGATCCCGAGAATTTGGAATGAGGTGTACTTAATTCAAGAAACCAATTTTAAGTAGAGACCCTCTATACATTTAAGTTATTGTTTTACCAGAGGTAAGCAACTCATATTGCCCTCTCTTTCTAGATTTTTTCATATTTGCATGTAAAAACGATTTTATGAAATGGACTGATGTTTTGTCGGCCCTTTTTATAATTTCCCCAGACAGTTTTTGAAATATGTCGTTTTGACAAAAAAAAATCAAAAATAAACAGTGAATATACACGAGGAGATATTAAAAATATGCATGTTTTCTTTCCACTTTTCTCGAGTTTCTTTCTCCGTTGGACAACGGAACAATATAAATTCGTCGAGGCACATGTTTTTAGTTTTTGCTACAGCAATATTCCATTTTTAAACCGGACGTTTCTTAGTCAAAAATGTGACAGTGACAAAATTATTTATCAGGGGTTACCAACTAACATTGCCAACACACAATTTGTTTTTAAACATTTCCCTATCAACTCTCAAATCCAGTTGCTCACCTCTGGTAAAACAATAACCGTCAAAAATCGTATACAGGGCCTCTAGTTTTAAGTGTTTGTTTTCACTTTTGTGTTGTTTGTTTACCTAAAACCGAGCAGGCTAAAATTTTTAGAAAATTGCTAAAAGTGCAGTGCAAACAAATTTTCAATTTGTCTGATAAAATTGTGTAAAATTAAAGTAAAATTGTAAATAAGAATATTTAGCGCCGCCCAGTAAACACAAAAACATTCTTAGCATATGACAAGAATATTCTTTTGGACAATAGGAATATTCCAGGAATATTATTTTTCATACTTGCGAATATTTATATCATATGGAAGGTTCGTTAAAATTTTTGATTTTTTTAAATATTATTTTTAGGCTTGGATTGCTCTTGATATTAGTTTGGCTGGCTGTGAATTGTTTACTTTGGTTATTATTGAAATAATAATAACAAAATATGGAGTGCAAAGCTTTGAAAAAGAGTACTGAACTCTCAAAAAGAGTTTTAGGTAAAAACATGAGACAGATATATCTCAGTGTTTTAAAAAATAACTGTCTCATCTGGATGGAATAAGGCATTACTCTTACGCTATCTGGCACGCTTCAAAGTTCCAACGAATTTGCGTAAACATAATTGTAATTGAGTAAAAAAGCCCATTTGCACCAAACATTTTTAGGGGATCGCTACCCCTAGAATTCACGTAAAAGTAAGACATTTTTAAACCAAATCACCACTTTATTTGATATTTTTTTAAGTTTATATGAGGCTTACTTAGGAAGTCGAAATGGACTTCTTTATTGATTATGGTTTACCTAACTGCTTAGGGATCTTCCAAAAAAAGTTGCAAATGATTATAAATTAAGTAAAATTATAGTCTACTTGATTATATCCCTTTTATTTTAACATTAATATTAATGCAATAACACACAATATACTCATTTAAGGCACTTATAAAAAACATGCTGTTTTACAGGAAATAATCCTATTAATAAACAAACCCAAAAACATTATTGTTGCTATTTAAGAAAAATTATAAGGAACCAAACCTAAAACTTACACTTTCTAAAATCTAAATTTTGAATTTATATATATATATATAATTTTAATATTCTGATTTTCGTCGCTAAAATTGCAGTACATACATAATATAGTTTTTAAGTGATTACTTTATAAAGTGCCCAAAATAAAACAATATTTTATTAAAATAAAAATAACTTGTAAACACAATAATAATCTTACAAGGCATGACAACGACTTGAAAGTGTTTTAAAAAATCCCTAAATTAATTTTTAAAAAATTGGTAAGATTTTTTTGTCAAACCCTATAAACCTTAAATTCTATAAAACAAAAAAATTATGTTAAAACATATAATTATGATTTTTATCACCCTGTACAAAGTATACAGAGTGTCTCTAAAGCAACAGACAGTGTAATAGGTGGCAAGAGAGGAACATAATCGGGTGACCCATGAAAAATAGGAATTTTTAAATATCAACAAAACAAAAAACATTATAGTTAGCAACACGACTTTTATTATGAGTGATGAGGACAGGCAATTACGTGTGTCACATTTTGTCAATCTCTTTTTGACACTATGTAGAAACTTAAACTAATCCTAAACTTTAACGTTTTTTATTCGATTTGGACTATAAGACCTAAAAAAGGTGTTTTTCTGGGCCTCCCGATATCTTTAAGTTTGGACTAGTAGTATAGTACTACAAGGTGTCCCACTTGGGTTAAAGGAAAAGTTCTAAAAAGTTAACAATCTACAGAATTTAATTTCACGCAAACATCATAACTTATTGGCACTTATTTTTTTACTGGAGTTTTTAATTACTTTATACCTTGTTAAAGTTGAACCCTTTTCTTGTGAGACACCCTGTATAAAGTATTTTTTGGCCTTTTTTGATATGAAAGGTTTTGAGACACCCTGTATAGAGAAGACCAAAAAAACAATACTTATTTTTAGTAGTTTAGTACCGAGTATCAGTGCCCTTAGGGAGCCCTTGATCTTGAGCGGTCGTGCAAAAGAAAAATTGTTCCTACATGACGCTGTCAAAAACACTTATTTGGCATCGTTTGTAGCGACTGCCTCCCCATAAGAGTACTGGTAGGTATATCTTTAATACACAGACATCTGAACGTAAAAACGTCCAGCATTCTACCGATTTTTTTTCTAAATTTTTATGTTTTTAAAATGAAGCAACTTATCTTAAATTCTAGGATATCTAACACTCTAAAATATGTACATTTTTTTTAAACATACTCTCGTGAGCTTTTATAAAAATTTCAAAATACTTTTTTTTGTTAATAATGTATAAAAATATCGTTTATCCTCTATGTTTTGTAATTACGCGATTTTTTTAAGAAGTTTAAAGAGAGCCAAACTGAAAAAACTAAAAATTTCTCAGTGGCGGCTGTCCATGTCCAAAACCAATTTTAAGATTTTAACGAAACACTCATCTTTGACCCTACCATTTTTCAGGTTTATGTCTGCGAAAAAACGTCCATTAGATTATTATTAAATTATTTTCAAAATCGACTTTAGACGTAGAAAGGCCCATTAAGAAAGAGGTAACCTAACAAAACAAAAACTTCTAAATAACAACAAGAAACTACCTAATCGCTAAAAAAAATATAAAATGTGTAATATATTACATAATAAAAGGGTATTAATTAGGGAAGATAATATAAAATACAAACACAAATTATTACTAGGTACAATATTGGTGTTGTTTTTAAACATCAATACCCTCAACAAAAGACAAATGTATTGTAAGTATTTAATAAGAAATATGTATTGAAGAAAAACATAAGCTAGGAGCAAATACCATATTTTACAAAGAGTGCAAAAATTGACTGATGAAGTAGAGGTAATTTGGGTGCGATCTTTGATTTGCGGAGTTTTTAAATCACTCCACTAACAAGGGATAATAGTGTAAAATTGTTATCCATTTCTAATAACATAATGATTTTGAACTGTTGATAAATCAAAAACTGTACCAAAGGACCACGCAGTATTTAAATGGAAACTTGTTCCCCGTGATATTTGGATGCGGTTTATGTTATACACGGTGTTCCAAATTCGATGCTCACCATGGTGATCTCCTAAACGGTAGGAGATACGAAAAGGTTTAAATTAGGGCAAAGTTGCGCGATTTGACGCTTTGCTCAAAATGAAAAAAAAAGTTTACAAATTCCGGGTAGTTCCCCGAAGATAGGCGAAAAAAAAACGAAATCTTTATTTTTAGTTTTTATTTTTCTGCGCCCTTATTCTTAAAGCTGTCAAAAAATGCTTAAAACTTTCTACAGGCACCTTTTTAAGATCTACCTAATGAGAGGTCAGTTTTAGAGATTTGACATTTCAGTGTGACAGGAGCATCAAGTTCATTTTTTCTTATGGACACATACTTTTTTCTCCTGCCGTTTGGTTCATGAAGGATGACAGATATTTTAAAACCTCATTTTGACAAGTACCTCACGTTTTGAGTGACCATCATCAGCCCAAATTCAAAGATTAAAAAACAAAGAAAAAAACGTATTTTTAAAACATTAGGTAAATATATTTTGTTATAAGAAAATGTCAAAAAAAAATGTCATTTTTTAAATGTTAAAAAAGTACTACAATCGGGTTTCCAAAATATCTTGAGTAAGTTAAAAGCAAAACTTAAATTGTCATCCTTTATGAACCAAACGGCAGGAGAAAAAAAGCATGTGTCGAACGAACCTCTCACTAGGTAGATCTTAAAAAAGTGCCTGTAGAAAGTTTTAAGCGTTTTTTGACAGAATAAGAGCGCAGAAAAATAAAAATTAATAATGAAGATTTCGGTTTTTTCCACCTATCTCCGTAACTATCCGGAATTTGTAAACTTTTTTTTTGGTTTTGAGCAAAGCATGAAATTGCGCAACTTTGCCTAATGTAAACCTTTTCGTATCTCCTACCGTTTAGGAAATCCCCTTGGTGAGCATCGAATTTTAACCACCCTGTATAGGACACACTAAGAAAATAGCTGTCAAAGTTTGACATATAATATCCAAAAGCAGGCAAACCATGCTCGATTTTGATTAACAAGGTGTCAATTCCTGTTAAGATTAAAAAATGTTAACCATTTTGACAGCTGTCAATTCCTATCAAAATGACTGCAACTATTTTAGTTTTTTTGAGATTTTGTGACATATGATATAACATTTTATACTTTTGTCTGAAGCCTGAATCCAAAAATTTAATTAAAAGTGACAGCTGTGGGGACCTGTCATTTGTTTTAACTACATAAGTGGTCCAATTTATAGTACAGTACCAGTGAAGTGTAAAAGTTGTTTGTTAAAATTAAAAAAAACCCTTTATCCTATTTTCACGATTTGACAGCTTTCAAAAAATGTCACTTGTAAATTGATTGTTACTTGTATGAGCTGTCACTTTTAATTCAATTTTTGGACTCAGGTTCCGACAAAAGTATAAAAGGTTATATCACATGTCACAAAATATCAAAAACTAAAAAAATAGATGCCCTCATTTTGACAGGAATTGACAGCTGTCAAAATGGTTAGCATTTTATATTATTTGTCAAACTTTGACAGCTATTTCCGGCTCCCCTGTCATAGATTCAAGGTTGTGCACATGGTAAAAAATCTTTTCTTAGTGTGTCCTATATAACATACTTACACATATTTAATGTCCGAAACTGCTGTCAAATGGCAATATATATGTACAGGGTGACCCGTTTAAATGGAATACACGGTATGCCAACAAGTTTATGGAACACCCTGTATATTTTTATTTTCGAGCAATTACATTAGTCATTACAAATGCCTAACAATTCAAAAATAGAGCCAGATTTCAAAAAAAAACCTACACTGTTTTCACGGGTGCAGGGTTCTTTGATATCAAGACCGAGGGAGATAAGGAGAATAACGTACCAACCTAACAATAATGTTAGGTAAGGTAAACAGGGGTAAGTGTGATTTTGGGGCAAGTTTGAACTTTTATTTCAAATCCACGAAAAAAATGGCGATCTTTGCGAAATCCATATAGGATTAGTAGGATATTTTTTGTGTATACTGAAGGTTAGAGTTTTTTAGCAACTAGTTGAGTAACACGTGTTTTTTTTAAAAAAACAGACTTCAATGTAATATGTGCGGTAATTCTGGATTTTTGTTTAGAGGTATGTAATATTTTTTGGCCTATTAGTCCACTGAAATTAGCGTTTTACCTTGAACAAATTGCAACACGAGCGATTTTATCGTTATTCAGCTTAGATTTGCCTACTTTTTAACATACCCAAAATCGGACAAAATCATGCGGAACATTGTCATTTTTTATTTTTTTTTCAAGGGAGGCCAAAAAAATCGCAAAAAAAAAACATCTTCCTTAACTAAGACGTGTGATACATGTTTTTAGATTAGTTTTCAATGCTGGTTTTGAATCTGAAAAAAAAATTGGAATAAGATAGAAATAAGCTCGCTAGTCCGCCCTCATTTCAAAAATAGTAATAGTTTCTAAAAAAAAAATAGAAATAAAATAGTTAATCGTGTTTTTTCTTTCTATCCTTTACAGTCAAATGATGTATGAACATATGGATAAATAGTTACCTACCTACTTATTTACCCTACATGGAATTTGGAATAAAAAAAGCTAATCTTAGACACATGATAGAATAGAAATAAAAATAATGGGTGTTACCACGGTTTCTTTTGCTCTCAGGCAAAAAATTCGCAGATAATAGATAGGGGGATGTGGCACATGTTCATGAGAAAAACTTTCAGGATCAAAATAACGTTGATTTTAACACAGTAGTTTACCCATGATGTCTCTCTATACCATAAAATTATACACGATTGGTGGTACACTTTGGAATATTCATTTAATACTAATACTGTCTGTTATTTGGGATCGATAGAAGGCCAGATTAGATTTTTATTTCTTCAAACGAAAAAGAATTAAAATTACGTGTTACTTCGTCTAAATTTCTAAAAGATGACAGACTTATGTTGATTTCGTTTTGCGTTTGTTTACTGTCATAGCCCTCTACAGTTAACCCCCCCCTTGAAGTCAATTCCTTCGTGTGCCGCTGGCCCTCTATTCCATAGTGAAAGTTTAATAGTGGGTAGGTATTCATTCAATATTATATGACATCAGTTTACTTTTAGGAAATTCACGAAAATTTCCTATAACTTACTGTTATATTTTAAACAATAATTGAGTAGGTACCCACCTACCTACCTATGTAGGTATACCTACCTACCAAAAGTAGTTACCAATATTATATGACATCAGTTTAGTTTTAGGAAATTAACGAAAATTTCCTATAACTTACTGTTATATTTTAAACAATAATTGAGTAGGTACCCACCTACCTACCTATGTGGGTATACCTACCTACCAAAAGTAGGAAGATAATGATTTAATTTTATAATTTTTTTAAATATGTTTTTTTATGAAATGGGTCCAATTCCAATATAAGAGTGAAAGAGATGACAACATTATCAGTCTCTTTTCAACTTTTTTTATGAGTCTCAAGATCAACGTTAAGTTATTTTTACCGAAAAATTGATGCGTGCATAATATGTGTTGTGTTTGGGAATCTTTTTTTATAGTATAGACCAAGAAAACATGGTTCAGGGCTATAGTTCTGTCTTTTTCTAAAAAATTATAAAATATTTGGAATCAGCGGTAAAAATTGGTTCAAAAACATGTGCCACAAGTGCCATTGGCCAAATGCTTATGGGTTTATATGTTAATACAAAAATTAAAGTTTTTTTGAATTTTTTGGCGGCTATCTTGAGAAAACGAAAAAAAAAACGATCTTCTGCAAGTCCGATTTTGTCCTCTTTTGGATATTTTGAAAAGTAGATATTTTAAAGTTAAAAATCGTTAAAACATCGTGTTGCTCTTTTTCAAAACACAACATATGATTTGTTATGTGTTTTAAGAGCCATTTTTTTTAGGGTAGAGAAAACAAGATTCACGGCTATAGTTCGTTTCTAAAAAATTATAAAATATTTGAAATCAGCGGTAAAAATTGGTCCAAAAACATGTGCCACAAGTGCCATTGGTCAAGTGGTTATGGGTCTTTATGTTAATATATAAATGCAAGTTTTTCTGAATTTTTTGGCGGCATCTTGAAAAAACGTCAAAAAACGAAGTTCCGCAAGTCCGATTTTGGATATGGTAAAAAGTAGGCTTTTTACAATGAAAACCGTTAAAACCGCTCGTGTTGCAATTTGTTCAAGGTAAGGCCTGTTTTTTCGCGAATTTCAGTGGACTATTATATCTTCTCAGCGTATATCAAGATGAAATTGTTAAGGTAAGATTTTTTTGTTCAGGACATGTGATAGATTTAGATTTAAAAATAATAATCGTTTTATTTTAACTTAAGTAAACTTTTAGATTTAAACTCTGTTTTGGGCTTAAGTTTTAAAAATTTAAATTTTATTAACCCAAAGGTTATTAAAATATAAATTATTAGTACTGGTATCATAAATTCTTAGCAAATTATTCTTTTAGTGCAGTCAGTACTGTTTGACTGTACTTTTAAGAAGATAAATTTCTTCTCAATAATTAGGTGGATACACATTTTGTAAATTTTTACTGTGATTTGACCTGTAAGGTATTGTTGTAAAATGGCATTTGTCGTTAATAAACTATTCTATTGTATTCTCACATATTTATAAATTTTTCAAAGTTTATTATTTTTCGTCGTGTTACATCTTTCTTTTAGCGAAGCGTAAACAAAATATTTTTACCTGTGAACTACTCCATTTGTGAAATATCCTCGAGTGCAATATGAGAGCCAAACTTGCCCCAACTTGACGGGAAAGTGTGACCCACAGACAAAATTAAAAATATATACATATATATTTATGTTTTCAACAATTTATAAAATCATTTAAGACGTTCCAATAACTAATTATATTCAAGTATTGTAAAAAACGCTGTAACAACTTTTTTCAGTTACAGCAGATGAAACACTTACCCGAGTTTACCTTAATATAAAACACGAGATAAAACAGCCCCTAATAAAACACCTTTTTAAATATCTATAAAAATGCAAGGTATATACAATAAAGCATCTAAAACAATAAATTAAGTTTGGCCAAATCGAGGTACTGCAAAAAAATTACATTTTACACCCTTGATCTTCGTCAAGCATGACTAAGAAACAAAAACATACGGACACCTTAATTGCATGTTCAGATGTAGATGTGTAAGTTATTTTTTATAACTTGTGTTGTAAATAAATTTTGAGTTTTTTAATAAGAAACTAAAAAGTATTTTTTTAACAAAACAAATTTGATAAAATGAGCATAAGATCTGCGCGGCAAAGTGAACTCCCGGCGGAGGTAAAATAAGCGAAACTTCCTAGGAATGTAAAGTGTCATTTTCCATCGTTAACGGGTCGAAAAATAATTTTCTGACAGGGTAGTCAAAAAATTCTACTTTTTTAAGTTCAAGGATTCCTCAACATCTGGCCAAACTGTACAAATCAAACCAAAAAGGTACGTCTAACTAAGTTTTGTAAGTTAGCTACTTTAGAACACCTATTTTGTTTACATTAGGAGTTTTTTTTTGAAAACATCTCACAACGTGAAGGGAACACTTAAAAACATTAACTCATTTTTTAGCACATCAAATACTGTAACACATGGGATTATTTTCTTAAGACAAAAAATAATTAAACTAAGTGAGGAGAGTTGATTTCACGGATTACAAAAATGTGATATTTTTTAATTAATTTCCCTAAAGACTAGAAGTTGCGCGTCAGTGCTTGCAATAAATTGCTTTGTAATATCTCAACCATGGTCAAGTCCGTCCAACACCGTCTCAACTAAAAAGCCAGTTAACTCCTTCCGTCTCAGTGCCTTTGAGCCTTCTGTGGCTGCCATTTTTATAACCAAATTGACCGATTAAACATTGATTTTCTGTCAGGTGCCAATATGGCACCGACAGTAGGCCAAAGGATACTAAAACGAAAATTAGTTAACTGGATTTTTAGTTAAGAACGGTGTTGGTCGTATGTATACTAACGCTCGCTAAAAAGTACAAAAATATTACTGCAAAAAAAGTACGATACCTCCATTAACTTAGCGACCCCACCCCAAGAAAATCAAAATTTAGTTATGCCATAATTATGTGCTAATTTCGCCCCCAATCAAAAAATTTTGTGCTCCTCTGGTTTCTGAGAAAATCGAAAAAGAAAATGTGGTAGCTAGATTAATATTAACTTAACAACCCCACTAGGAAATATGGCGCCAAACTAAACATTTTTGGTTTTAAAATTATGCGCTAATTATGTTTAATGTAAAATTTACATTAACTTAGCGACCCCACATGCTTAGGTATCACGGAATTTAAAAATTTCAAAAACCAGTATTATCTGCAAATGATGTGCTAATTTCATCCATGATCAGAAAATGTTGTACTTGTCTGGTTTAATTAAAATAGTGATTATCCTACTGTTTACGTTAAAATTCTTTTCAGCCACCGTTTGAAATCCCACCTTTGGGTTCGATTGTACTTGTTTAACTTGGGCAAACTAACGACGAGTTTGGCCCTATATACGTAGTTTTTTGAAAATCTTTTTAAATTCTTTACTTTTGACCCAGAACAAAAGGTCCACTTCTGCGAGCTTAACATAGTTACTGCTGTTCTCTTTCTTCAAATACATTCGTCTACGAGAGATCCAGCATACCATTTAAATACCCGCCTGTACACCCTGCGACCCCGCATTCTAACTCTCTTCTCGAGATAGTTCTAACTGGACAAATATACAGAGTCGAAGGGTGTGCAGGCGGGCATTTTTTCTGGTATCGGTAGTATGCTGGATCTCTCTCAGACTTATGCATTTAGAAAAGGAGAACAATAGAAACTATGATAAAGTCCCAGAAACGGACCTAAACTATAATATTCTTAAGATATTAAACACGCACAAGTCTAGGGATTTATCACTTTTTCGACAGCAAATCAAACTTTTGTTTTTTAAAGTATATCCCAATTATGCAAAATATTTTGTTGTTTTTTGGCACATTTTATTTTTAAATAATTTAATTGTATTGTTGTAATATCATGTATGGACTATTTTATTAGCGTTGGAGGGAAAAGTAAACTTCGGAGTTTAATCACTTACTTTCTTTAAAACGAATAAAATATTTGACCAGTTTTATGAAAATTTTACAATTTGTGGAACCTTGAGTTTTACGGACATTTTCGATTTAAAATTTCTAATTACTTTTGCGATAGTCAAAGATTGGGTTTCTCCAAGTATTCTTAAACTTGCCAACCACCCAACCAGTGGCGATCGCCCCCCCCCCCACCTTTTTTTCGAGAATTTATTTAAAAAAATCGCCGGTTCTTCATAAAATTTTGGCCTGCGGCGGCCTATTGTGTCGAAAGTTATATTAATTCTGGAACTTTTGCATAAACTTTTTCTTTGCTTTTACAAAATTTTCCCCTCACGACCCTCTCCTTTTGGGAAAGCTGCTACCGCCACTGCACCCAACGTTGACAATATTTCAACGCATAAGCTTTAAAAATAAGGGTGGCCTGGGGATCATTAGCAACATTACTTTCCAGAGGTGTCACAATATAATCTGAGTTTATGTAGGTAATTGTTAAAACCTCGGGATTGATCATACAGGGTGTCCCAAAAGTCCGAGTCCACCCTAATATCTCGAGAACCAAAAGAGACAGAGAAGTAAAATTTCACACAATTAGATAGTTTACAAAAAAGTATCTTTTTGGATAATAATTGTGCCGCCATTCATTAAGGGGCGGAGCTATGGCGGAGACAATACTTTTTTTTTCATTCTGTTTTCAAAAATACCTAATATGTTACCTTTTTCTCTAACGGTTTTTAAATAAAATGACAAAAACTTTTAAATAAGAGCAATGATCTCATCTCATTGGTCTTATGAAAATTATTTTCCGATTTTATTTAAAAACCGTTAGAGAAAAAAATTACATATTAGGTGTTTTTCCAAAATATGCAGAGTACCTCATTTAAAAAAGTATCGTTGCCGCCCTAGCTCCGCTTTCCTAAAGACGATCGCACCCGTCCAAAAAGATACTTTTTTGTAAACCATTTAATTTGTGAAATTTTACTTCTCTGCCTCTTTTGGTTTTGGAGATATTAGGGTGGACTCGAACTTTTGGGACACCCTGTATATTTTGTGCCACTGTTCTGTATCTCAAATCGATTTCATTCTTAAAAATTCTATAAACCGTTAAGCAACTTAAAAACCAACAAAAAATAACAAAAACACTTTATTCCTCCTTTCTAGCGCTGTTATCCCCGCAAATATAGACGTCCACCTTCTTTAAATAGTTGATTAAGATCGTGATTATCCTACTGTTCAAATCTTCCTCGTGGAAATCCTCTTCCGCCACCGTTTGAAATCCCACGTAGCTCAACCTTTCGGTTCGATTGTACTTATTTAGAGCGGACACACACTTAGCCAAACTAACGAAATCTAACCTGTCTTTCGGCGAATTTCGCACTATACAGCCGCATAGCACGTAATTCTTTTGGAAATCTTCGTGAATGAAAATTTCCCCTTGCCTCTTCCGAGCTTCTTGAAACTTTTTCACGAAGTTGAACTTCTTGTCCAGCTCCTCCATCTCTTTGCTCACGTGGCAGGTCTCCGTCGAGAGGAACACAATAATGGTGCCCGGTTCGATATCACATATGGGGTAGGAAGCGGTGACCGCCCTGCAGGAATTGAACTGCTTCGGAGCGGGGGGTGACGTTTGCGGCTGCTCTTCGTTCTGGGAAAGCGGGGAAAAGTTTTTATGAAATTTTGAAAAGCAAATAAAGTACGTTTTCGATAGCCTATTACACTTTTAAGTATCTCGACTAAACTGTACTCATCGCCAACATACCGTGTGATGCTTTTGTCTCCGCAACCTGGGGCTTACGAAAACACAAAAACGAGATTTTATAGGTCTATCTAGCTGATTCTGGCTCAGGTACATCGTGCAAACAAACTTTTGAAAATTATACAATAAAAAAATAAGAAACTGCTTAAAATTAATTTTTAATTTAAACATTTATGTTCCAAATTCTTTACACACTGCCTGACACGTAAAAAAAATATATAAAAATAATTGAAAAATGCACATAAATATCACTTCCGTGGACGTAAACACTTGTGATTTCCAGCATTTTTTGTCAATATGACAGGCATTAGCAATTTTTAATTTTTTATTGCTTATTTTGCCAGTTTTAAAGCATCAAAAGAAATATATCCATACTACAGTGTCACTTCCGTGGACAACAAAATAATCTAAAAAATTTCAGAAATGTTGGCAACTATGAGATTCAGGTTGTTTTTTGTTTTTTATATTTATTAGTTAAAATATTCTAAAATAAGTGATCACAGTGCCGTCGAAAAAAGAGTAAGAAATCGAAAGTTTTATTTTTTATTTGTTGAAATCGCCTCACCTACCATTTTCCATTCTGTAAATAAATATTGGCGGTCAAAAATCAATTCTGTGGACAGTAGGTGTAAATAGACGACAGCAGTATATTTTTAGATCTGAAGAATTATCTAATATTAATAGTTTTCGTCCATTTCGTGGACATTTTTGTCACTTCTATGGGTATTACTTAATTTAAATTAAAAAAAAGTAAAAATAAATGGTTTTGTGTTATTCATTTCAACTTTTTTGGCACAAATAAGCTTAGTTCATTGAAATATTTAGTAATTTATTTTAATTATTTGATAAAAGCCACTTCCTTAGTTAAAAATGTCTTTTCTGTGGACTCTTTAATTCTTTTTGGTAAAAAACCTATAAAACATTTTTACGATCTTAACCAGACATAATACATGAAAGTATTCATATAAAATAATTTTATGAAAATGAAAAAGTAGAAAAAACAAAAATATTTTTAATCCAGAAAATCTACATTATTTCAAGATGGACCCACGAATAAATCACCTCGACAAAATTCATTTGCAAGTAGGTCATCTGATAACTAGTTAAAAAGGTTTAAAATACCCTATATATCTGCATTTTTTGGGCCAAATGGTCTGAATTGTTTTGTAAAAAAAAACACTTATTATAGCACCTAGTAGGAGAATAAGAATGAGGCATGGGATATTGTGATATAACAGAAAATCTCTACGAATTGTCCCAAGTGGTAGTCCTTCGGGCCACAATTCTACTTTCTTCCCAAATATGAAATAAACGGCAAACTCAAATCAAATCGTATTCAGGGGGGCAAAAACTACGAAAAATTAGAAAAAATTCTTTGATTTGATTCTAAAATGTTTGATATAAAATTCACATTCTACAAAAAATTTTCTTCTTAAATACCCTATATCATAAGGCTTGCTTCGCCCGTTTTCGAGATATTTCGATTTGAATATGTCTTCTTAATACTATATATGAAGGGACCTTTCATGAAATTTTCATAAATTACAGGGGCTTTAAAAGAAATTTTCAGCCTTACATTGCGGAGACTAAAGCACACAATCAACTTTATTTGTTGTTAATATCTAAAGAAAAAGACTTAAAATAAAAATAAACTGCTTCTCAAGCGATTTTACATGCAAAAGACAAAACGACAAACACATGCATGCCCGAAATTTTTATACTAAATATTTTTATTTTTTTGACTTCTTTTTTTTCGCCTTCCCAGAATTATCAACACCAGACGGCTTGCTCCTTGGTCCTTTCTTAAGTTGAGCTTTGCCATAATTCTACAAAAATTATTTACAAAAAAACCAACGTATAAGTCCAGTTACCAATTTCAAACAAAAAACTGGTATGAATGGAAAACAAACTACTACTTATAATACCGACCCGATTCATAACTTAGACATTTTTTAACACTCCTTCCTACCCTCTTTTATTGGTTTTCCAAATTCTACCACCTCTTAAAATAAATACCTCAAGTTAAATCACACGACCCTGTTGGCGCCCTCTATACAACTAGCCTATAGGAATGTTATGTCATATTTTCCTCCAACTCCCTCTCTCTCCCTACAACTGTTTGACAAGTTTGACACCGCACGGGTTGGTTTAGTGGGTACATACTTTGGCCTTCAACCAGGAGACCCAGGTTCGATCCGAAAGAGGCAGTCGGTAGTCTACTTGGCCTTTTTCTTATTAAATTACATAATTTGGTAAGATTAAGATAAAACGCAGTATGGAGCAGAGTAGGCCGAGTTAGCTATAAGGCAGGCTAATTCGATTCCATACCGTCCCTCGGAGACGACGTTAAGAGGACGGTCCCGTGTGATCCATAGTGGAGCACGTTTAAGATCTCTAGCCTCGACAAAGGGGTTTAGGCTAAATTAAATCCTACTTGAGGTGCTCATCAGACCGGTCTGGAGTGTAGGGTAGGGGGGGGGGTAACCCGGACCTAGTCACAGATTCCCTATGTCGGTATACTATGAAAGTAGTCGATGACCCGTCCGATTAAAATAATAGTTGCCTAAGGGACTCAAAAAAGAGACGGTAATCAAAATGAGAGAGAGAGAGAGACAAGTTTGACAGACAGTCCTCGGGCTAGTCCAAGGGCCGTATTCTTAGTCCTTCCCTCAAGTAATAACGCATCCTCAAGGTGTCCTTGGGCCAAAACAGTATTTATAGTCCCACAAGGTCGCCTTGAGGCCAAGGAATATGAAATCGAAGGACGGTTCGGCAAGGAAACCTTAAGGCTCCCTTTAGGGGAGGACTACGAGTACGGGCCGTAAATAATTTCCCCTTACCTGCTGAAAGTTGCATACAGTTATGTGGATGTTTGATTCTTTGAAAAGATGTTGTATCATACTTTTCACCTTAGTCCATTCCAGCCTATCAAGACCACAGCCTATCCTATAATTAGATAAAGTAAATAATTTTAATTTAAAATAATAGAGTTTTGTATTTAACGTAAATAATTTAAGAAATTGTAAACTTTTCCTTAATAATACTAATTTAAAGATCCATATTGGAGGAATTATGTTTGAAGTTAAAAACACATCAGTCTGGCCTCAATGCTCCAAGACTTGCGTGAAATTTATGTATTTATTTCTTATTTGTCTGCTTTTTCTTCATTCTTCAAACTTCAAAACTAACAACATATTTGGCTCATACAACTATAGAAAACACGCAATTGTGAAAAATTATTGAAAAATATAGAGTGGCCACCAGATTTTCACATCACATCAAAAAACCTGACAAAATAACTTGAAATGGGAATCCAAATCCGCAACAAATCTATTTTGGAGCAACAGATAACAAGGTTTAAATTCTTCAGGTCAAAAAAATCTCCATGACTTTTCCAGGCCCTCTCCATGACCAAATTAAAAAAAAAAATAAATAAAACTGTCAATTCCATATTCTCCGGACCAATTTCAATATCTTTTCTCGATTGGATTTGGAATAAAGTGTATTTTCCAAATATTTCCATTTCCATACATTTCTAACCTTATAAGACATATATCGTAACGACATACGTAACAAATTAGCACCAACCGAGCTTATTCTAATGAGGCATAAAAAGTTGTGACCCCCTTGTTAGTTTCTGAGATATGTTACTTTTTGTGTAGAGTGCCCAGATTGCTATAACGGCAGCAGCTACAAATTATTTTTTTACGTAGCAAATTAGTACCAACCAAGCTTATTCCGATGAGGTATAAAAAGTTGTGACCCTCTAGTTAGTTCATGAAATATTTCAATTTTTATGTCACGTGACTTACTTAAAGACATATTTCACTAATGGCAGCAGCTACAAATTATTTTCTTCCGTAACAAATTAGCACCATTCGAGTTTATTCTAATAAGGTATAAAAAAGTTGTGACCCCTTAGTTAGGTTCTGAGATATGTTAATTTTTGTGTCGAGGGCCCAAATAGCCATATTTCGGTAACGGCAGCAGCTACAATTATTTTCTTTCGTAAAAAATTAGCACCATTCGAGCTTATTCTAATAAGGTCTAAAAAGTTGTGACCCCATAGTTAGGTTCTGAGATATATTAATTTTTGTATCTAGTGCCCGAATAGCCATATCTCGGTAACAGCAGCAGTTACAAATTATTATTTTCCGTAACAAATTAGTACCCACCAAGCTTATTCAGATGAAGTATAAAAGGTTGTGACCCTCTAGTTAGTTCATGAAATATTTCAATTTTTGGTCACATGACTTACTTAAAAAATATTTCACTAATGGCAGCAGCTACAAATTATCTACGTAACAAATTAGCTCAATTCGAGCTTATTCCAATGAGGTATAAAAAGTTGTGATTTCCTAGTTAGTTTCTGAAATATGTTACTTTTTGTGTCGAATGCCCAGATAGCCATATCTCGGTAACGGCCGCAGCTACAAATTATTTTCTTATGTAGCAAATTAGTACCAACCAAGCTTATTCCGATGAGGTATAAAAGGTTGTGACCCCTAGTTAGTCCATGAAATATTTCAATTTTTGGGGCACGTGACTTACTTAAAGAGATAAATATATTAGTAATGGAAGCAGCTACAAATTATTTTCTTACGTAACTAATTAGTTTCTTCTAAAGGGGTATAAAGAGTTTAATCAATATACATTTTTTTCATAGTATTTCTTTTGTTTTGGCAGATTAGTCCTCATCCACAAATTATAAAGTTTCATTTATCTGTCTCTGTTGAACAGACTTGATTTATAAGGTTTCCCCAATTTACCTTTCCGTAAAAAAAATATTTTTTCTTCTTATAAAAATAATAATTTTTATACTTTTAAATTGGCGGTAACAAATGTAATGTATTATTTAAACTTATGAAACGGGACAATTTTTATTTTTCAGTGCACATATACGATTCGAGCTACAAATTATGATGTACACTATCGGCATCATAAAAGTGGTACACAATACTTTTTGTTGTAATACCTTGGTCTATTTTTACAAAAGTCACCCATTATTGTATTTTTCTTAAACTGTCAAAGTATGTCATTCTCTATTTCAGTCTGACAAATAAATAAATAAATAATGCCTCCACAAATTTCTTTATTTGATAAAGCCCAACTCCTGGCAAAACTACAACTAGGATGGTCAATTAGAGACGTGGCTAGACATTACGGACGCAGTAAAACCATGATTATAAAAATTAAAAAACGATGGGAAGATCAGACAATAGAGAGAAAACAAGGGACTGGTTTATTGAAAGTTTTATGGAAGAAAACCCTTTTGCATCTGTTGCCCAGGCAAAGAGATCAACCCAATTTCCAGGATGTGTAAGAGTGGCACGAAATCGCGTAAGGAAAGGATCTAATTTAAGATGTCGTGTAGCTGCTAAAAAAATTAAACTTACGAATGAAAGAAAAACAGGCCAGGTTACTTTTTGCCCTTAATTACTCTCTAAAGGAACCAGAGTTTTGGCGAAAGGTAATATTGTCCGATGAAAATGTTTTCCAGTCCTGTAGTGACAGAAAACAAATTCGGGTGTATCGTCCACCAAGAACGCGCTATGAGGAACGATATATTGCTGGTAACAAAGATCGCACTGGGTTGGATTTCTGCTAGAGGTCATGGTGCTCCATTTCGAATCAGTGGAAGGCTCACAGACATTTTAGAGAACACCATGCTTCCAGCCGTCACAGAACTTTATCAAGACCAGTTTATTTTTCAACAAGACAACTGCCCTGCTCATACGGCCAAAATTTGCCAAACTTGGTTTCGAGAGCAAAATATTGAAGTGCTGCCTTGACCTGCGAAAACCCCAGACGCCAATCCTATGGAAAATATTTGGGGTTTAATTTCAAAAAAGCTGTAAAGCTTTAATATTGGCCGGGAAATCAACATCACTTGGTCCAGTTAATAGTCAATGATTATGAAGAAGTGATTGGTGTAAAGGAAAACCTTTTTGAAATTTTGACTGATTCTCTACCAAGAAGGTTAAATGGTATAATTGAGGTGAATGGCGCAATGACTAGATATTAAAATTTATATACCTAATAATTTGTTTCTATTGTTTTATAATTTTCGTTACAGTTGTCTTTTTTTAATTTTCGTTACAGTAGTTTTATGCGTTAGCGTATTATTTGTAATATAAAAATTATTTTTTAAAGCAATCTTTGATGTCAATATTTTGACATTTTAGTACAAGTCTGTCACAAAATATAATCCGGTAGTTAATCATACAATTTAAAAAATACCTATGTTTATCACGTACCACTTTTATGATGCCGATAGTGTATGACTAGCCACTACAAATATTATTCTTCGGTAACAAATTAGCAACAAATTATAGCATAAGTGTTTTTGTGGCTCTTTATTTTAGTCACCCATAATACAGGAATTAGTTTCGTAAATAACTCTTTTGGAAATAAAAAAAATGCACGTTATTTTTTGCCATTTTTATGTATGACTTATTTTCCTACTGTTACCCAAACGGCAGCTATGAGGTGGTCCCCTAGCTTAATGGTTAAGTTAGAGGGGTCTCAGTTTTCTCGGTAACGGCTGCCGCTACAAATTTTATTCTTCGGTAACAAATTAGAAGCAAATTAGCCACAAATTATGGCGTAAGAATTTTTGTGACCTTTTGTTTTGGTCACCCATAAAACGGGAATTAGTTTCGTAAATAACTCTTTTGGAAATAAAAAAAAATCTATGTGATTTTTTGCCAATTTTATTTTTGAGTGCAGATGTACCCTTCGAGATACAAATTATGGTGTCTTACTGTTACCCAAACGGCAGCTGCTACAAATTTTATTCTTTCGTAACAAATTGGCTACAAATTATGGCATTGGTATTTTTGTGACCCTCTATGATGGTCCCCCAAACTTCGAGATGAATCAATACATTTTCGATTTTATACAGTTGTAAAGACATTCAAGAGACCTTCAAAACAAGGTATCACTCGACCCACTTTCCCTATTCAAAATATACGGGTAAAGTTTATCCCTCAAAGGGGGTGCGTGCTACAAAAATTTCAAGATCCAAAAGTATCCCTCTCAATAAAAAATCGACGTGTCCGAGGAATTTTCCAAACTTTAAGTAAAAACGTCTTTGTTTCGTTTTCGTCGGAGCAAACTGTATAGATAAAATTTCAGTACCTAATTATGATTTGATGCAACTCATGTACTAGCGTCTGCTTGGCTTCTTTCTTTCTTTTTCTCCTCTTCTGCATTCTTTTTAGATATATTTATTTCCTTTTTTTCAGCCAAATAATGGTAGTACCTTCTCACTATGACTTACAGATTCCAAAAGTTGTTTTGTGATTGGAAATGCATGTATATTTTTTTGGTTTCTGCATCTTTCTTGTGGTATTACCAAAGAAAATGTCTACCAGAATATTAAAGTCACATAATTATAAACAATATTTTCCCCTAACAAAAAAATTACTTGAAGAGAGATTCTAGATATGAATCAACTCAACTTCAAAACAAGATATCTAAAACAGGCTGTTCAGATTTTAGGGATATTACATATTTTGTCTTGTTTTAGCAACGTAAAAATTTAACATTTATTTAGTAAACACATACGGGATGGTAAGCATATGCGTGCGACGACCATTTGTGATTAGGATTTTATTGGGTTATTTTTTTACAAATTTCAATAATTCCTGATTACAAGTAAACAAAAGACCACTATATTTCTTTCGCAGGGGGTGCACCGAGCTGCACGGCGGTGACAGTTCATAAAACCATCTTAGAATAACGATTTGATAGTTTTTTAAATTATTTTTACACCAAATTTTGTAATAAAATATATAATAATGACGAGGAGACAATTTAAAATACAAACCTTGGAATTGCCAACTTTTCAACATTGTTCTTCTCAATGTGCTCCTTCATTTTCATCAAGGAAGACCACAGGGTGTAGTAGTTGGGTTTCGACGTCGACTGTTTTTTCGTCACCAAATAGTAGATAAATCGGTCTTCGTCCTCTAAAACGGCTAGGCCTCCCGGTCTGGCGCGTTGCTGGAGAAGGACATCCTGTCTTTTGAAGTCACGTCTAAAATAAAATGGGAAAGTTAATATTTTTTTCTTTTTTTCTTATTTGTCTTTATTCCCAAAATTTAAAGACAGCTTATGAAAATGACAATTTGGGCTTAATCAATAGCAAAAAAAACTTTGCAGTGAATTGGCCATTCCAGCTAAACGCTCGCCCTCTGACGGAAAAAACTGGTACGGTTTATGCGATTTTTGCCGTTGGCCCCGAACCAGCCCTTGGAATAGCATACAACACAATCAACACTGCTCTCCCAAACTGGATGGAGAGTAAGTTCCAGCAATACTGGAGGGAATTGCCAGGACTGGCACATTCCAGAGTTCATTACAGAACCCTGCAGGAAGAGGGCAGAGAAACCCATTACCAGGCGGGAGATCCGGACAATGGTTGATCTGTACACCGGACACTGCAGGGTAAAAGTACCATTGCATAGAGTGGGTCTAACTGAGGACACCGAATGTAGGCTCTGTATGGAGGACGAGACGGCCATCGGTCGCAGTGCAGCTAACTCACAAATGAATTATCATCATCATGACCACTTAGTAGTATATATTTGTGGTTTTTTTTTATTTTAATTTGTTGTTAAAGAAGGAATTTCAGGATTTTGACAATTGAAACAAGGACAATGAAAAAGTGATTGTTAGTTTTTTAAGGTATATCTTTTAACAAAACGAAAAATATGGCATGAATAAAGTGTGCACTGCGCGTGCTTATATCTCATTAGCGAGCCTTTGTATAAAAAAAAATATTTCACCATTAATTGTAAACCTTTTATGCCATCGATTAGGCCCAACTTGTCATTTTGGTGAATTGCCATCGACGATGCTCTGTTATGGCCATGCGCTATTTCGACCTGCGTCGGTATGACCATGCGCTGTTCTTACCTGCGCTCTTTTGTGAATACGCCGTTATGGCTATGCGCGATTTTGGTGGCGCTATTATAGCAGGCGCAATTTTGTCTTGGGCTATTTTGTACCAGAGTCATCCAGATCTTTGATGTTCTTCGTACAAGTTCAATGTTATAAGTAACCCCCTTCTAAAGTAGAGATGTGTGATTCGTGAACGATTTGTTCACTACGATCGAATCACTTGCGAGTATTGAATGATCGAATCATGTTTGCTTGATATGATTCAATCAGTCAAATTAGCACGGAAGTATTTTTACTTCCGTGCAAATGAGTCAAATGACCGACGAAGACAAAATGAATCAAACGAGTGAATCAAATCGGAATGGATCAAATGACTGACTGACCGACGGAGACAGACGGACAGACTGATTCAATGACATGACCTGCGTTTTTATTAAGGGAACCGTAATAAAATACGGTGTTCCCTTAATTCGGTACAGTTACCGTACGTCCCTTATCTTTAAACCTAACCTCAATTAGCACGGATAATAGTGATGGTTGGATTGTTTTCGACACGACTTTTTAATATTCTTCGCATTTTTAGTTTTTTTGTTTATAAACAAAAACAGTCTTGTGGATTTTTAAAATTTATGTGAAAAAAATGAATAAATTGGAGAAACCTACAAGATTGAGGTTCAGCTAAACTGACGATATAATTCTTTTGCGAGAATTTATCAGGGAAAATCCCTACAAGGTTAGAAATTTAGGTTAGGAATAAGGAAAAGTAATGCGACTTCCAATAACACTTTTTTTTAAAACTATTTTTAAGGTTCAACCTAAATAAAATACGGTTTTCCCTTATTACGGTAAAACCTTATAGAGTAACGCTCAATAAGTCCCTAATAAGTTAAATAGAGCAAGAGATAGACGAGAGAGAATATCAGAAGAAGAGAATATGGGAAGAAGAGCTGCACTCGCTTAAATGGGCAGCGGCCCATGGTTGCCAGGCCCACGGGCCGGCCCTGTACCACTACTACTATGACTACTAGCAAGCATAATCAATTTAATATCCTATATTTTGGTTTGTTGTTAAAATTATCAAATTCTCCTTTAGTTTAGAAGTGTTTAAATATAAAAGTGCTTTTTTTCTGAATTCAGTTTTGATCTGGGGTCAAACAAAATTACCACCAAAACTCTCATCAGCTGATTTTTGGTGACAGCAGTTAAACCGGTCCAGAGATTTTTGGAATCGAGTATACAGTACTGAATTCTTGAAATTTAGAGAAAATCTAACTAAAACTTGAAACATATAATTACCACAGAGTAATCAGCAAGCAAGTCTATATATATATGTATACATAGTATGTTTTCACATCGTATTCAATACGTATTGAAAATCAAGCATCTTGTTCTTTCATATATCACGCTCTTTATCGGAACAGAGAACATCATGTTGTATGAAAGAAAAAGAAGACAATCTTTTCAATACATATTGAGGTCAATGTGAAAACATACTAAATGTTTCCGAAAAATTAAAATGCTAACAACTATTATAACTTAGTCATGCAGTACTAAGAGAAAAACCCTCAGAATTTTTTTTATTCCCTCGTTTTTAATAAAGTTCCGTGTAAAAACCATTTAATACGCAGCATATACTTACTTGAAAGTGACAGCAATCCCACTGCCCATTCTCATGTCTTCAGCCACACAGTGTGCAAGAGAGTATTCCTTGCCCATTGCAAACAAATCGGCGGTGATTTCCTCTACGTTTGTTAATGTTTGGTAGTCTTCCCAATTCTTAAACCAACTTTTGAATTCCTGTGACAAACAGAACAAAAAAATTTGTCGATATTAAAAACAAAGCAAACTAAAATAAACTTGATTTGATCCTTGATGGACCAATAAAAGATTTTGGAGGTCTAGAGTGAAATGTTTGGGTTTTTGTCGAGATTTAAAGTCTGTTTTTTTTTGACAATTACTAAGTTTATACGCATATAAAACCGGTTTTATATAAGGACAGTTTTAAATAAAATCGCTTTTTCTGAGGGTTTATACGTCCTTCATTAAACGCGAGTTTAAAAAGAAAACAAACCAACTAAGTTAACAATAGATTTTTTCGGAAAACCAGGGTTGAGTATTTCTTTATGTTGGAGGTAATACTCTAAATCTTTTTAAGTGTCTATACCGACCCTAAAATCGGGTTTAGAACGATAAAGCGCATTTTTTAAATAAAATCGATTTAGTGCTGGTAATATTTGACCACAAAATATGTACCTACGGGTATAGAAGGTGATCTGACGACTTAGGGCCCTGTTATAAGTTTTTTGCTACTGTTGCGCCTCTAGTGACTCGGAAGCTTAAATTAGGGTAGCGGCGCCGGCGCCGGGAAATTTGAATTCGGGTGTTTTTTAAAGTATCTAAGTTCATTAGAAACAACATTATTTTGGAAAACCTATTTCATCAATAATTAATTTTATTTTCCAAAGTATTGTTGATTCTAATGACTATAAATTTAAGAAATAAACCAAATACGTCGTATTTGATATATTATATTATTCTTTTAAGAAGATATAATAGTATACATATCAAAACTATTGTATTTATTAATAAACTATTTGTTCTGCTTCCCATGCCGGCCTCAATAGCAGCAGTTTCTTTTAAGACTTGCGAGTTTTCTTCATTTTTAAAAAATTTGCTGTAACTGGTTACCCATAAGCATTCCGTAGGTATATGCTTTGTGTAATAAAAATTTTTAAAATTTTGACAACTTTGACAGCCGCTGTGGTAGTGTTTAATAACCACTACCACGCATCGGTTTTATCCTTAGAACATTGAACTACTAGAAGGAGTCTGGTGTGTCTGGTTACACTGGTTGTTTGAGTGCAACATTTACAGTGGGGAAAGGGGAGAAAGAAATTTGTGTTGCCAATTTTAATAACAGAATTATGCAACAAAAAACTTATTAAATTTGGATTAAGTTTTGACGCTTATTTATTAATTAATTAATGAGGTTTAAGATATATGTTGAAAAAGCTAATATACACAATATATAATATATAATATAACAAGCTATTTAAAAGTTTGAAAATTTAACATCTTCTTTTGTAGTCAACGTGGCAACATTGATTGTTTATTGCGGTTTCTCGATTTTTCCTGGAATTTCATTATTGATTTGAAAGTGAAAGTTTCAGCACTTGTCAATAGTGTTTTTTTTTTTTAATTTTTGTGAAAAGTTTGTGGCGAAAAATGGTTCTGAATTGTATTATTATATGCAAGTTGAAACAGAAGTCGGGGGACCGCAGTATTTGGTTTCACAGGTACGTTAAATTAAAATATTAACTAAATATTAGGTTAGAATTCGTCATATTTGGCCATTCCTGGTAAACAAAGGCAGGAAATCTGTGTTGCCGGCTTGTCATTAATTTTAGTGTAAATAGGGATTTCCATAGCACATTTTTCTTATTTTTTATAGTTTTACATCCTACTTGAATACATTTTTAGGTTTTTTTTTTATAGAAACAACACAAACATAGAAACAATTTTTATTACTAGATCTAGACCATTTAATTAAACGGAACTAAAAATTATTGAAGATATTTAAAATTTAAAAACAGGGGAAAACGTATTAGGTTAACAAGACAACAATGGGATGGAGATGTTGAACTCAAACACCCTGCCCTAGGTCTGAAAAAAAGCTCCTTCTAGTAGTTCAATGTACTAAGGTTTTACCAGAGTTTTTGAAACACATATTAGAAACTGTCAGTCGTAAAAAAATTTAGAGGGGAGAAAAAACAAAAAATTGGGCTTTATTTAACAAAATAAGTGTTTTATATGTTGGAAACTGGTAATATTTTATTGTTTTTCAAATTAATTGTGCCAAAATACTCTAAAATTAACCAACAAAATAACCACAACCACGACAAAATGGATTCGTAGCTTACGGCAGTGGTAATGGTTAATTACCACAACAGAATGACATTTAGCTATTGCGCAGACTCAGTAATTACCACAACCATTACAAAGCGTCAAATAAGAGTTCCAAAATATCCCTATTCACTCACGTTATAAATCTTAGTTTTTTGCTGTTTTAAGCCAATATTGTTTTAGGTTAACTTGGAATAAATAAGTTTGATGCCATGGTTACCCTGGAGTTATCTTTAAACAGCGACGTATCCAGCCCAGGCGTCTGGGGTATTTTATGGTCCGGGGTATAAGTTCACATTTTGTTAGCCGGTCCAACTAAAAAACAACAAACACTTGCTGCGAATGTTGACATGCCACTTTCCGTAAAAGTCCAAGTGAAACTGGAATTCAATCGTCTTATAAAAAAGTGTATTGCTTTTATAGTTGAGCCATCTAACAGAATGTAAACTATTTATACGAAAATCAGTGGCGTAAACAGACATTTTTTCTGGAGGGGGCTTGAGCTTGGGCAAAGCTACGTGTGGGGGGCATCAAGAAGAGAAGAAAATAAAAAATAGGTCAATTCTTTTAATATAGTTAATGTAAAATTACTATAAAGATGATCCGCAGAAAAAAAGTTTCGACAAATAATGTAAAATAATGCAAAAAATTACACCGCAATTGAAAATTTTATGAAGCTGGCGAAGTTTTTTTTAAAGAAATGGAGATTTGGTTCCAACAAAATATTTTAAATTGTAACACAAGTTATGCCGCAGGCAAAACTTTTTGCAAGAAATCGCAAAAAATGTTTCTGGTTTGTCCATTATTAAATAAAAATCTTGAACTTTTAGAAGCTCTTATCTCTCTCTTAGGTGTACATTTTTAATTTTCATAATTTACTATGTGATTTTTAATCCAATACCTGGGGTCTTGGGTATACCCTTGTATACGCCGCTCAAATCGATTTGGCATTACAAAATTTTTGCAAGCAAGAAAGGTTTATATTTCTCTTTCTTTTCCCAATGCTAATTAAAAAAAAAAAAACAATCTCTGAAGTAAGTTTGGTTAATTACGAGTAGGTACTTTTTTAAATCTGTTACTTTTATGTACTTGATAAAAAAGTTTTATTAAATATGTATCAAGTTCTTTCAGTGAAGTCACTTTATTTTGCTCAAGTCACTTTTTGTCATTTATGAATTTTTAGCTATTTATACCAGTATGGAGGCTTTTGCAATCGGAAAAACTTCCACAAAAAGTTATTTGGTGAAAAAAGACCTAACATTTTTGTAACATTGTCTGACAAACAATATCTCAAAAGCCGCTAAACTCATTTGGCATAAAAATAATTTGGCACCAGTCGATTAGCCGAGATTTTAATGGTGGGTGGGTAGAGTCACTGAATCCTGACCTTCTGAAGGCGACAGACTCAGTATTCAGTGACCCTAGCGGTGTGGTTTGTGCAGAGAATAGGAAGAAGAGCTAAGCTTTAAAAAATCCTAATTCACAAACCGTAACAGCTAGCAAAGCAAAGAAGTAGTTTTTAACAAAATCTGTGAAAACGTTAAAGTTTGTCAGGGGTAATAAATAAACCAAAAAATGGTTATATTTTAGGTGACTTTTTTGGATTTAATTATACATATGCAGTACACTAACTTACCAATAGTCTACTAGAAAGTTTATATACGAAAGTTGTATTACTTTTTGCGACCTTTCAGAATATGTATGTCAAAGTATATATATATATTTTAAATACAATACCCTGTGTTTTTATACATATTAAAATATTTTAATCATTTCTGAATTATATCGTCATTAACACTTTTTGAAAAAGGAACTTCTTAGTTATGGGGTTTTGGCTGTGCGACGTAGTGCAAGATAAAGTGACAAAAAAATAACACTGGAGCGACGGAGAGAATAGCCCTAAATTACCTCATTTTTACTCGATCCATCGTCACCCCACTCAACCCAAGCGTCCAAGGTAACCTGTCTTCCCCTCCCATCTTCACGCTTCGACTTATTTTTGTCATTCCATCTCGTGTCTTTGGGGTTTGTTCTGCCTGAACTTGCTAAAAAGAAGCAAAGAGACAAATAATCACTGATTTAGACATTTTAAGATAAGACATTCTTTAATAAACTCGTTTTTCATCATATGGTTGTAAAAATTATTTATATTAGTGTGTAAAAATTCCAGTCACTTCGACGCATTACTTTT
Organism: Oxystoma pomonae; assembly: GCA_963921995.1. NCBI lineage: Eukaryota > Metazoa > Arthropoda > Insecta > Coleoptera > Brentidae > Oxystoma > Oxystoma pomonae. The sequence continues at coordinate 25,185,668 of OY998170.1, forward strand.
TTGTTTGCAACCTGTAGGATAAATATTGCGCATTTGTTTTTAGTTTAGCGTTTTAAAAACGAAAGTGAAGCTTGAACTGAACAAGGTTTTTACAAAACCAGAAAAATTCGCTTATTTGATATGTCTGTTGCATGGGTCTATCAAAGTATAACATTATCATAAACCCTACAAAAATAAATAATAATACCCTCAAATATTAAAAAAGAACATAATTATTTACAATGGGATTGAAAAAACCAAACAACTATAACAAACAATTATAATTATTTACCACTATTCACATGATTAAACATAGGATCAAAGCCAGCCTCTTGGTTGTGGTGTTGATCGAAATTATTCCCCGACAGGCGTTTGTTCTGGTGGTGTGCTTCTTGATAATTCTAAAAAACAAGTCAAATTAAAAATTTTTGAAACCGCCGCCTTTTTTTTTCTCAAAACTATCCCGGCTCTGAAGCGATTTTTTTATCTGACAAAATTGCAATAAACTACCAGGACAAAAGACTCTATGGCTTTTCCAGGTTCTCTCCATGACCAAATTTTAAAAGATAAAACTATTTTCCAAACATATTAAAAGCAAAACGTTTAGGAAATTTTTTATAATAAATAAATTCAATAATAATAAATTATACGTTTATTATAGTAATTAGGTTAGAAATTTCACAATAGATGCTTGTATTAATAATAACAATAAACGTAGGAAGAATAATCCCTGAAGCACTTAAAAAGTGCTTGTGCGGGATATTTTTCGTACATTTTAAGGAAAAACTAAATACTCTTAAATATAATAATAATAGTAGCTTATAAAATCAACTTAAATGAATGAATTTTGCAGATTTTTTCCTTTTTTTTTCTTTCTTTTTTAGTATAGCCGGGTTTTTTGTTTTATTAAGGAAAGAAGTCATAAGAAGTAAGAGTCAATATCTGGTTTAAGTCACATTTCGGGATACGCATTATAAAGGAGAGGACTTTTTTACCTTAAATATTTTAAATTTATTAGATCATTAAAAAAGGGTATTCCCTTGAGATAAATCCAGAGTTTTAATCTATTCTTAAAATTTTTAAAATTTTGAATATTTTTTAGATTTTCTGGTAACATATTGTACAATCTGGGAGCGTGGTAGTTAATTGAGCGCTGACCGTGAGTTTTTTGGAAAATTGTTAGGTACGCACCTTTGTGTCTTGTATTAAAGTTGTGTTCGTTAATACTTAGTTCTATTTTGCCCTTTTTAATATATTTCAAAATTTCTAAGCTAAAACACTTTCGTCAAACAAACGGTCAGTGGAGTAGGTTTTTTTTTATTATAAATAATTTTTATAAACCATTTTTGAAGAGTGTCTAAAGTTTTTAAATAAGTTTCATATGTCAAGTGGCTCTGTATTAGTGATCCGTGGAGAATTTGCAATTGCTCTATACTGAGAAAGTCTCTCAAGTACATAAATTTAGACAATAAACCCCCGACCTTAGTAGTAACAATTTTTGTATGTACATCCCATTTGACCTGACTATCTATATAAATTCCAAGATATCTGATTGATGAACATTCAGGTAATTCGGAGTTTCCACATTTCAGAGGGCCAAAGTTAGGTAGTTGGTTTTTGTATGCACTGAATGGAATATACTTCGTTTTGTCTACGATTAGCGTGAGTTTGTTATAATCAAACCAGTCTTTGAGAAGTTTAATATCATCCTCAATACAGCTTTTTAAGGCAGCCCAGGATCTAGCAGTGCAAAATATCACGGTATCATCAGCAAAGCATATCATTTATGTAAATTAACAAGAGGGGTCCAAGTATGGTACCTTGAGGAACTCCATATTGGACTTTTTTCGTGTTACTGAGAACGCCATTAACAGAAACCCGCTATGTTCTGTCTGACAAGTAGCTTTTTAACAGATTAAAAATGTTGCCTCTTAAACCGTAACATTTTAATTTTCTCTGTGTGACATACCGTATCAAATGCTTTTGATAGGTCTAAAAATAAGCATAATGAAGGGTCGCGGTTATTAATTGCATCATAGATTTTTGTAGTTAGAAGTTGTATGGCATCCTGCGTGGATTTACCTTCACGAAAACCAAATTGTAATTTTGAGAGGACTTGATATCGGTCGAAAAACTTGACAATTCTTTTTTTGATTAGGCGCTCCAAAATTTTTGAGAAGATAGAGAGTAGTGATATTGGTCTAAAATTTTCGACTTTGTTTTTCTCTCCGCTTTTAAATATAGGTTTTATTATTCCAATTTTTAAACATTCGGGAAAAATACCTTTTTGAAAACATTTGTTTATTGTAAATGTTAAAACAGGGGCAATAGTTGTAGAAATTTGTTTAATCGTTTCACTCCGTATTTCGTCCCATCCCGGAGTTTTTTTATTTTTTAATTGTTTTAAATCTTTTTGTACTTCCATAATACTAGTATTACCCAAAAACAAAGTATTGTTTAGTGTTGGTATAACATTTTGAGAATTTTTTGGAGACTTTATTTTATTTGCATATTTTAGATTTGTGTTTGAGTTGGATGTTTTAAAGTTTTTTTGTAGAAAGTCTCGTTTTTCCTTTTTTACAAGGAGTCTTATTTCATTTTTTGCCATATTGTATTGTTCTTTAATTTTTTGGTTATCAGTTTTTTTTGTAATTCAATGTATAATTTATTTTTTTTTCTATAGATTTAAGAAGAGTTTTTGACAGCCATTCTTTTCTTATTTTGTTTTGTTCAGTTTTCAGGTTTTACTGTGTTTATTTAGGTAGATTTTTAATTTTTCCACAAAATTAATCATACATACATTTGGATTATTTGACATATAAACATTATTCCAGGGCTCATTTCTTAAATCTGTTTTTAAAGTATTATAGTTTATAAAAGTTTTTGATTTTTGAGAATTGGGTGTTTCTTTTGATGTTCTAGGTAGTGTTAAAAAATTTATTTTGGCTGAGATAAGGTGGTGATCAGTAATATCTCTTTTGAAAATGTAAGATTTTGTATTTTTTTGTATTTCGTTTGCGCTTTTGATAAAAATGTGATCCAAACAAGTATTTGTTTTTGGCCTAGTAACACTGTTTATAAATGACATAAATTTGTGTTGAGCTAATATGTTTTTGTAATTTTCAATTAGTCTTCATCCCCCAGAAGATTTACATTTATGTCTCCCACTAGAACATGAAGGGTTTGATTTTTTTGATTTTCTAAGTAGTCACATAAGTATTGATTGAACGAATCTTTATCTATAGCAGGGGATTTATAAACTGCAGTTAGTAAAAGTTGTTTTTTTTGGTAGGAAATATTAACTTCCATGATTTTTATAGGACCTAGCGGTACTATTTTATAGTTATAATTCAAGTTGTTACGAATATAAATTATGACCCCATCATTTTTATTGTAGTTGCCCTGATTGTACAAAATGTCGTAATTTTAAGGAAAAAGGAGTTTTTCCAAGGTTTTTTTGTTGAAACGTTTCTGTTAAAACAATTATATCAAAGGAAGTTTGTAGACTACTTAGAAATAAACAGAAATTATAAAAATTCTTACTTAAACTACATATGTTCAGATGCAAAATGCTTAAGCTTGAATCTTTTGCGAACGGATAAACTTGATTATAGATGGTTATATTTTCTATGTATTTTGCGGTTACTATCTCGTCGGGGTAGTTTATAATATAGGGATCCATGAGAAAGAAAGAAAAAATAAAAATCTGGATAACAACAAAAAACAAAATAATTATTAAAACTAATCACAAGGATAAATGGATTTAAATATTATGCTTAATATGTAATAGAAATTAATAGAAATACAAAATCGTTAGTTACTTTCTTTGGAGTCTTGAGGAGCTTCTCAACGCTTCCTTACTTGCTGGAGAACTGCTGCCAGAACTTATAGTTTTAGTACGTGTGCTAGATTTCAGAATGTCCTTAGAAACGTTATTAATACTCTTATCAATTGCTGGTTTCTGTACTGTTGTCGCCAATTCGGTACTGGGCTGCTAGCTATTCGGTTTTGGCGGGAGTATGAATGTTGATGGTGGCGGCAGTTTTTGCGCGCACAGTACCTCGTTTTCCATAGATACGGGGCGGTAGGTGTGATGTTTTCGGCGCCAAGCAGTCTGCTGATAGTGGGAGTTCCGGGGGCACACTTTCTTTTTTATAAATGCCTTTAGATTATTTTTCCTGGCTTCTTTTAAGTTTGCAACCAAGACTTTATTTATTTTTTGTTCTTCGATAGAAAGGTCTGCTTGGATCGAGAAGCCTGTGTTTTTTAGTTTACTTCCGTTTTTCAGGAGGCTGTCTCTGATAAATGTATTTGTAAATTCGATAATAAGTGGTTTCTTTGTAACTTCTGCTGATCCCTTAAAGTATAAATGCGCGATTTGTTCTAGCTTGAGGTCTACCCCGGTAAATTCATTTATTTTGGTTACCGCCCACCTAGCCAACTCTATACCTTTGAGGTCAGATTCTAAACCAAAAAGTATAACGTTCTTTCTTCTATTTACCCTTTCTAGATAATCAACCCTGCTTTTTAAGTACGTGTTTTCTTTCTCTAACTTCTCTACTTTTTCTGAGGTATAATCGACGTAAAACCTCAATTGATAAATCTAGGCGAGTTGTACAACTTAAAATAACTTTCTTAATTTCTTCTAGTTGTTCAGAATTACTAATGTCGCCAGCCATGTTATACTTAAAGCAGTCTAAGTTCTTTATAAGTTATCTATATTTGCCTACTCAGTTCAGCAAATAGATAATCAATTATTTCTAATGTCTAAATTATTCTTATAAATTTAAAATTCCTTTTTACTTACACAAATTCTCTATCTCATAAGCCGTCTTTTGATGTGTCTTCATCCATTTAAATTGCCTTTTTGTGTGTGTTTTGGCACTATTTTATTTGGTTATTGATAAACAGAACTGTTCACTACACACACATGTTTCATGTATGGACCTATACTCAGAACAAAAAACTTCCCTTGATGTTTCTAAATTACATAAACTTTTTTCAGACTACAAATTTTTCGCTTTGGGATAAAAAAGTGCCACTTTAGTCCCTAGGTAGGTATATTATAAGATATATACTATTTTTTTTACAAATTTTACGATCTGCTTTTAAAGGGTCATGAAACTAAATTTAGTTTTTGACAAGTGGGAATGATTTTTGCTTGCTATCATTCAAAAAAGCACTTGTAAAATGGTTGCAAATTAGCGTAACATTTTATCAATAAATTTTTTCTTAGCAACAAAAATACTTATATTTATATTTTTTTTAAAATAGCGGATTCTCCTGCGAATTTAATCTCCTAATTTATACTAGAAATTGCCAATTTAAGCAGCAAAAAATTCTTTAAACATTTTGATTGCTTACGTTTTCTGTGAAATATGTTTAAAAAAAGTAGGTTAGGAATAAATACATTACATACACATGACTTTTGCGAATTTTTTGGTCATTCCCTGACATTCCCAGATTTTCTAGGTCAGTGGGAGGCCTGTAGGTATATTACTACTGAAAATTACCCAAAAATTGTCATTTTTGACACAAAATGAAACTAAAATCGTAAATATTAATTTTGTTATAGCGCCGCAGGCGAAAATTTCTGCAATTTATGGCAAAAAGTCCTTAAAATTTTTTATTTTTGAAATGTTCTTTGAAATTATTTAGGGTCGTCTGCGCGCAGCCAGAGCAATCATTGCCCGGCAAAACACTGACCTAAAGCAATTATATTTGGAAAAGAAATATAATATACTCAAATACAAAAGTGTTTATTTTTATTTATTACCAATTTTTCTAAATTATGGTAAATTAGGAAGTCGGTAGTGGGTCACGGATGATACTCTTGGAAAAACGGTATTCCAAGCCTGTCAATCCTATTTATTTAATATTTCTTATCCTAGAACAATCCAGAATCTTTGAATTAACTAGAAAAATAAATAATTCTTTGAGAACACGAAATAATGACAGTAAAAATATTGCTGGTTGCATACTTAAAGTAAACAAATTTTTATATTTTAACTTTTAGCGAATGTGCTAGCAAAGAAACACTTTACCACTTTGTCTATATATTAAGGCACCACTTTTTGCACAAAATTTATAATTTTTGTCCTTTTTTGAGAGATAATGTTCATGCAGGCTTCCAGGGCTAAACCATGGATAGTGGGAGTGCAACGGGCCCAGCAAGGTGGCCTACGTACATGAGAATTGTCCCGCTTGCACTTCTACATTCATTCATTCATTCAAGTCGAACACGTGAATCCGTTTAGGATCGATTTTTGATCAATCGGGATCGGTTTTGGAGCAAAAGTCGAAAACACTAATTCGATTTCGAGCGTAGACCACCAAAAGCAAAAATAGGTCTCCGTCAAAAAAAAACATAGTTTCCATTTATTTTAAAATTGGACTTTCTTACCGGCACCGGACAAGTCAACTGCTCATCCCTCTGCGGCAAATCGGCAGCAACATTTGGTTCATCCCAATTATCTGGAGGAGGCTCCTGACTTTTTTCCACCGGTTTTTCGTGTCCATACTCGGCTGTGTTGTTTGGTCTGATTTGATTTTGATCACGGTTCTTATTATGATTGTTGTTACTTGACCTGTAAGACTGCTGATAGTCCGTTCGTGTGTCATATTTGGATCTGTTGTGTCCCCTAAAAAATGACAATTGTCAGGAGAGTTTCAAAGTGAGCACTGTTGTCTAAAGTATGGTTCATACTTAGAACATTGAACTACTAGAAGGAGTCTGGTCTGTCTGGTTACACTGGTTGTTTAAGTGCAACATCTACAGTAGGGAAAGGGGAGAAAGAAATGTGTGTTGCCAATTTTAATAACAGAATTATGCAACAAAAAACTTATTAAATTTGGATTAAGTTTTGACGCTTATTTATTAATTAATTAATGAGGTTTAAGATATATGTTAAAAAAGCTAATATACACAATATATATTAGTCATAACCTATTTCAAACTTTCGACGTTTTTTTGAAAATTTAACATGTGTTTTCCTTAAACATCTTCTTTTGTAGTCAACGCGGCAACATTGATTGTTTATTGCGGTTTCTCGATTTTTCCTGGAATATCATTATTGTTTTGAAAGTGAAAGTTTCAGCACTTGTCAATAGTGTTTTTTTGATATTTTGTTTGTGGAGAAAAATGGTTCTGAAGTGTATTATTATATGCAAGTTGAAATAGAAGCCGCGGGACCGCAGTATTTCGTTTCACAGATACGTTAAATTAAAATATTAACTAAATATTTCACTGGGTGGTCACTGGGAAAAATAATTTTTTTTATGACTTTATGATAATTTTGGAAAAATTTTATGACATTCTTTGTAATAATATTTTCCTATGGGTGTTTGGAAAGTATTACTTTTCTGCACAGCGTGCATGAAAAAATAAATTACCGCACGCCGTGCCGTGCGGAAAAAGGCTTTTCACGCACGCAATTTTTTAAAAATTTTTCTCACGATCGTAAGAAAAATGTTGTACCTAACGCGTGTGGAAAGCGTCTTTTCCAATTTAAGGATTGCCCGAACTGCGCTGGCGCGTCGTTCCGTCAAACGCCGGTGCGTGCGGTAAAGTATAATTTTCCACACGTTACGTAAATAATTCTTACGAACCATCCAGGAAGTGGATGTAAATCGATATTGAAATTATATAGTAGTTTGCCTAACTAGTGCGGAAATTGCCACTTTTTCGCACGCGATTTTAGATGGACAAACGACGCGTCAGCGCACATGTTATGTACAATTTTATTTCTACGACCACTTGAATGTGCGGTCAAACAGACGTAAAGAGTCAGGTGGTCGTAAAGAAAAAAAGCCAATAAATTAAAAATCCTAGTGCGGAAAAGTATGGAGCCAAATTCATTTCCGAACTCACAGGTCGAGGAAAAACTTTTTTCCGATTTATTCCCTCACCCTTTGCCCTCTACGCCACTGTAAATTTATTAGGGCGCTAAAATTTTCCTTTCATTTTAAAAAGCATTGTTTAAAACGGGTGTTCAGTGATTTTGCTTTGTATTTGTAGCAATTGTAATAGTCTTTACATACGAAAAGTTGGAAACTTTCAACTCTTATCACTTTTGCAGAAACGAAAATATTGATTGGTCCGAATCCAAAAGACGTTGCCTTTTAATATTCAAAATTTTATTCAGTGATTGTTACAACAGATTGACATACTAGTGTGAACAGTAGCTATTTCTTATGCCTAAAATTGGAACAAACATTATTACAAAAACTACGACAAATTAAGCAACATAGGCTGGTTTGTGGTTAAATTCCTTTTCCGTAACTTTTGGTGTAACTTTATCCTTTAGCAATTATTAAATTTCATGCTCGTTCCTTTCCCGTATCTTTTTCCTTAAGCCGTAAAGAATGACCTTGAAAGTTAACTATTTGTTGACGTTTTTAACCTCAAAATTGATTGTTTTTTTTTTAAATATTTCAAGCAGTAGTTATTAAACAAATGGATATTGATTATTTATTAGATTTGTTGGTGAAAGAGTTTCCACCTTTGTGGGACAAAAAGAATCCCAAATTTTGTAAATAAAAGTGCGCCTGTCATTAATGTCAACATTAATGACTAGTTAAGGAAAACGAATTTTAGCATGAACCAACTTTTTACTTCAGGAAAAAGAAAAGGTTAAACACAAAGGAAAAAGTTAGGGAAAAGGAATAAAACCATGAACCAGCCCTAATATATATATGACTATTTCAATTATGAACAATTGACGAGACTCGGCAATGTTTGGTTGCTTATTTAGGAAAAAAGTCGGGGTAAATCAACACCTACACTTTGTTTGTAAGCTACAACTCTGATTCGGTTATAGGCTATTGATTAAAACTTATATTTTAAATCTTTTCTCGAGTCTGTAAATGATACATTGTCACAGTTAACAAAAAATCTGTGATCTTTTTATTACTTCCTTTTTTTTTCAAAAAGTGAAAATCTCATGAGAATCAGCCATACAGATACTTGAAAATTAAAACATGTCTGCATTTACATTAACTGTATTAAACTAAAACGAGAAACACCTCGAGAAACACTTTATAGATTAAAAATTAAAATTAAAATGGCAATATGATCTGACACCAAAATAGGAATGAAAGAAAACACCTAATATCACCTATTTTTATTACAAAATAATCAATCAACACAGGAAAAAAACAAAGGTTTATATTTTTCAACCTAAAAAGATTACACCATTACCTAGAGAGGGCTGTTATAAGTTTGATCCCTATGTCTGTGTGTTTGGGTGGGTGTGTGTGTTTGTGCGCATAGCTAGGAAGTGTTCTTTGCTATGTTCGATAAAAATAGGACAAGTAGTTCCAAAGATTTTACACACAGATATCCAGGAATTTTTGATATGATGACAAATCGAGTGACAAATAATATAACTCCTGAAGTAACATCTAACATCTGATTATCATGAAAGTAGGCACTATTTTGTTTATCATAAATTTCTTGAATTATCCGTCGTGGCGCAGCATGGTAATTTAGGGGGGGGGATGTCCACAACTCCACAAAAATTAAAAACTTTAAAATAAAAAAAAAATTAATGGTTTCCCTCCGACGTACGTTTCGTCTTTAAAAAGACATTTTCAAGATCTGAAAAGATGGAAAAACCAAATTTGTAAGGAAGGTTTCCAAAAATTATGTATAACAATGTAATACATTATATGTGAAGAACTAGGCACTTAAAATAAAAAATATGTACTTACTGTACGATGTCGAGCTATCCCCCCATCTTCAATTAAAAAAATACTTCCTGATTGAGCACAAAAATTGTTTTTGGCACATAATTAGCACGTAAATATGAAAATGTTTTTTTTTCGAATCGGTCAAATATGAGGGGGGGGGGTGCAGCTCGACGGACCTCACATAAACCTAATATAAATTAGGAAGTTATTTGTACAAGACTCGACTTATTTTACCTGGAACTTGAGCTGTATCCACTTACCTTAGTCTAGAGGCCCTGTATACGATTTTTGACAGTTATTGTTTTACCAGAGGTGAGCAACTGGATTTGACAGTTGTTAGAGAAGTGTTGGAAATTGTGTGTGGCAATGATAGTTGGCAACCCCTGACAGTAAATAACTTTGTCACTGCCAGATTTTTGTTACTTCCCTTGCTAAAGGGAAGTAATGTAATCATCGAAAAATCGCACTTTCATGATCCTCAACGAATTTTGAGGTTTCGAATAGTGATAAGCACGAATCCAGACGCCGTCGCTCTGTCTGTCGGTCTGTCTGTCGCCTACTTTGTAGCCACTCTAACTCAAAAACTCCTTCACTAATCATAACAAAATTTTACATAGTGATTACTTTTGCTGACCCCTATTGTTTTTGAGCATTCTCCTAGTAGTAATTTTTTTTATGACTTTATGATAATTTTGGAAAAATTTTATGACATTCTTTGTAATAATATTTTCCTATGGGTGTTTGGAAAGTATTACTTTTCTGCACAGCGTGCATGAAAAAATAAATTACCGCACACCGTGCCGTGCGGAAAAAGGCTTTTCACGCACGCAATTTTTTAAAAAATTTTCTCACGATCGTAAGAAAAATGTTGTACCTAACGCGTGTGGAAAGCGTCTTTTCCAATTTAAGGATTGCCCGAACTGCGCTGGCGCGTCGTTCCGTCAAACGCCGGTGCGTGCGGTAAAGTATAATTTTCCACACTTGTTACGTAAATAATTCTTACGAACCATCCAGGAAGTGGATGTAAATCGATATTGAAATTATATAGTAGTTTGCCTAACTAGTGCGGAAAGTGCCACTTTTTCGCACGCGATTTTAGATGGACAAACGACGTGTCAGCGCACATGTTATGTACAATTTTATTTCTACGACCACTTGAATGTGCGGTCAAACAGACGTAAAGAGTCAGGTGGTCGTAAAGAAAAAAAGCCAATAACTTTTTTCCGATTTATTCCCTCACCCTTTGCCCTCTACGCCACTGTAAATTTATTAGGGCGCTAAAATTTTCCTTTCATTTTAAAAAGCATTGTTTAAAACGGGTGTTCAGTGATTTTGCTTTGTATTTGTAGCAATTGTAATAGTCTTTACATACGAAAAGTTGGAAACTTTCAACTCTTATCACTTTTGCAGAAACGAAAATATTGATTGGTCCGAATCCAAAAGACGTTGCCTTTTAATATTCAAAATTTTATTCAGTGATTGTTACAACAGATTGACATACTAGTGTGAACAGTAGCTATTTCTTATGCCTAAAATTGGAACAAACATTATTACAAAAACTACGACAAATTAAGCAACATAGGCTGGTTTGTGGTTAAATTCCTTTTCCGTAACTTTTGGTGTAACTTTATCCTTTAGCAATTATTAAATTTCATGCTCGTTCCTTTCCCGTATCTTTTTCCTTAAGCCGTAAAGAATGACCTTGAAAGTTAACTATTTGTTGACGTTTTTAACCTCAAAATTGATTGTTTTTTTTTTAAATATTTCAAGCAGTAGTTATTAAACAAATGGATATTGATTATTTATTAGATTTGTTGGTGAAAGAGTTTCCACCTTTGTGGGACAAAAAGAATCCCAAATTTTGTAAATAAAAGTGCGCCTGTCATTAATGTCAACATTAATGACTAGTTAAGGAAAACGAATTTTAGCATGAACCAACTTTTTACTTCAGGAAAAAGAAAAGGTTAAACACAAAGGAAAAAGTTAGGGAAAAGGAATAAAACCATGAACCAGCCCTAATATATATATGACTATTTCAATTATGAACAATTGACGAGACTCGGCAATGTTTGGTTGCTTATTTAGGAAAAAAGTCGGGGTAATCAACACCTACACTTTGTTTGTAAGCTACAACTCTGATTCGGTTATAGGCTATTGATTAAAACTTATATTTTAAATCTTTTCTCGAGTCTGTAAATGATACATTGTCACAGTTAACAAAAAATCTGTGATCTTTTTATTACTTCCTTTTTTTTTCAAAAAGTGAAAATCTCATGAGAATCAGCCATACAGATACTTGAAAATTAAAACATGTCTGCATTTACATTAACTGTATTAAACTAAAACGAGAAACACCTCGAGAAACACTTTATAGATTAAAAATTAAAATTAAAATGGCAATATGATCTGACACCAAAATAGGAATGAAAGAAAACACCTAATATCACCTATTTTTATTACAAAATAATCAATCAACACAGGAAAAAAACAAAGGTTTATATTTTTCAACCTAAAAAGATTACACCATTACCTAGAGAGGGCTGTTATAAGTTTGATCCCTATGTCTGTGTGTTTGGGTGGGTGTGTGTGTTTGTGCGCATAGCTAGGAAGTGTTCTTTGCTATGTTCGATAAAAATAGGACAAGTAGTTCCAAAGATTTTACACACAGATATCCAGGAATTTTTGATATGATGACAAATCGAGTGACAAATAATATAACTCCTGAAGTAACATCTAACATCTGATTATCATGAAAGTAGGCACTATTTTGTTTATCATAAATTTCTTGAATTATCCGTCGTGGCGCAGCATGGTAATTTAGGGGGGGGGATGTCCACAACTCCACAAAAATTAAAAACTTTAAAATAAAAAAAAAATTAATGGTTTCCCTCCGACGTACGTTTCGTCTTTAAAAAGACATTTTCAAGATCTGAAAAGATGGAAAAACCAAATTTGTAAGGAAGGTTTCCAAAAATTATGTATAACAATGTAATACATTATATGTGAAGAACTAGGCACTTAAAATAAAAAATATGTACTTACTGTACGATGTCGAGCTATCCCCCCATCTTCAATTAAAAAAATACTTCCTGATTGAGCACAAAAATTGTTTTTGGCACATAATTAGCACGTAAATATGAAAATGTTTTTTTTTCGAATCGGTCAAATATGAGGGGGGGGGGGTGCAGCTCGACGGACCTCACATAAACCTAATATAAATTAGGAAGTTATTTGTACAAGACTCGACTTATTTTACCTGGAACTTGAGCTGTATCCACTTACCTTAGTCTAGAGGCCCTGTATACGATTTTTGACAGTTATTGTTTTACCAGAGGTGAGCAACTGGATTTGACAGTTGTTAGAGAAGTGTTGGAAATTGTGTGTGGCAATGATAGTTGGCAACCCCTGACAGTAAATAACTTTGTCACTGCCAGATTTTTGTTACTTCCCTTGCTAAAGGGAAGTAATGTAATCATCGAAAAATCGCACTTTCATGATCCTCAACGAATTTTGAGGTTTCGAATAGTGATAAGCACGAATCCAGACGCCGTCGCTCTGTCTGTCGGTCTGTCTGTCGCCTACTTTGTAGCCACTCTAACTCAAAAACTCCTTCACTAATCATAACAAAATTTTACATAGTGATTACTTTTGCTGACCCCTATTGTTTTTGAGCATTCTCCTAGTAGACCCTTCGGAGCTACCCCCAATATTTTGTTTTCTTACCGTGTGATACCTCCTTGGAAAGCTTATAAAAACTGTAGTTGAATGGCGCCAAAATGTTTGACTACATATATATATCACATAAAAAAATGCAAAAAACAATTGAAAAATTCAATTTTCTGTGCCATATATCTCGAGTTATGAAACGAAATGTTAAATAATGCGTGATTAATGGACAAAAATCTTATGTATACGAGGATATATATATATATATATATATATATATATATATATATATATATATAGCAATGTAAAACGAAATGTTTTTAGAAACAATAAAGTCTAAAACTAATATACAATGAGCTTCAGGCTACTGCGAACATAGGGGGAATAAAGTCCAATTTACTCTCCGTGCCGTACGACCGAGATGGATTCGAAGCACGCTGCAGTGTTATCTTTTGGAAATTTATTTTGTTTTTATTATTTTGTGTTATTTCTGCCTTGCTCGAGAAACAGATTGGTAAGTTCTTAATTGAAATAATACATTTTTAAAACTAAAAATGGATGTCTACGAAGTTGCCGAAAAAGTGCAGATGGTCAAATGGTACTATCAAGGCAGACCATTGAGACTTATTCAAGAACTTTTTTTGGAGAATTTTTTAAATCGCCTAGAACCTAGTTTATCACCGATTTATAGGTTTGTGCAGAATTTTCAAGTTTGGTTGTGTAGCGCCAAGAAACCATAAAAAACCCACTGTTTTGAATGACGAGCAGGAAGTACGAGATGTGATGATTTCGGCTGCAGTGGAGGAAAATCAAAAGTTAACTAGCCACCAAATTGCCGAAGCAGTTGATATGTCTTACGGAAGACAGTGTTATGTGTTCTCAAAAAGAATGGTTATCATTCTTACAAAGCGTCAAAAACGCATCAAATTTTTCCTAAGGACGTATGGAATTTTGCGAAACAATTATTGAAAGGGCTAATCGTGATGAAAACTTTCTGAAATCTATTCTTTTTACAGATGAAAGCACTTTTCCATTATTGAATCGTCATAACCCAACACACGTTCGATATTGGTCGAGGGAAAATTTGCATTTGTATTTTGACGTAAGAACACAGTATCCCCAAAAACTAAATGTTTAGGGGGGTATTGTAGGGAAACACGTAATTGGGCCATTTTTTATTAACGGCAATTTGAATGGTCCTAGATACTTGGATTTACTGCAGCAGCATATTATTCCAACTGCTAGGCAGTTGTTAGGTGTGAGATTTAGTGAAACATGGTTTCAACAAGATGGTTGTCCCGCTCACAATGTTGGCCTTGTTAGGAAATATCTTGATAATGTATTTCCTAATCGGGTTATAAGTACACGGGGAACTATTTTATGGCCAGCTCGATCACCTGATCTTGCTCCTAATGACTTCTATCTGTGGAGTTATATCAAAAATAAAGTTTACGAGCATGAAACGGCTAATAATTTGGAAGAACTTCGGATTAAAATTGAAGAAGCTAACTATCACCCCTAACATGCTCGGAAACGTTAGAAGGGGTCTTTATAATAGGCTCGGATATTGTCTAGCCGAGCAAGGAGGACTTTTCGAACATTTGCTCTAATTTTTTTTTGACTGGAAGAATCTTTTTGGTTGTTAGAATGTATTATTTTATTTTGAGAACTTGCTTTTATTTTGTTTCTCCTTATTATTTTCATTATAACACGTTGTCAGTGATAAATCTGAGCAGTTGACAATAAAACGCTTTTATTTATCAGTAACAAAAAATAAGAAAATTACGTTAAAAAAATTTGCGTATTTATTGACCAAATTCCGGTTTCATTGACTACGCCCCACACAGCACCATGGTTAGAGGCGTACTAAATACCAAAGGCAAGTCACGCAAGTGGTGATCGCAAGCCTGAGTATTGGTTGCTTCACTGATAGGTGTGCGGTGTCCCTGCATGTACGTACACTGGCAAATTGGACTTCTTCCGGCCTATGTTTGCAGTAGCTTGAAGCGGTCTGTATATGTATAGCACATATAAAATGTATTGGCAAAGTCCGTGCATCCTAGAAAAGCCTGGATACATCCTGGAGAAGTCTGGAAAGACTTTGGAAAAGTTTGGAAAGACCCTGGAAAAGTCTGGATACACTCTGGAAAGACCCTGGAAAAGTCTGAAAAGACCCTGTAAGTCTGGATACACTCTGGAAAGTCTGGAAAGACCCTGGAAAAGTCTGGATACACTCTGGAAAAGTCTGGAAAGACCCTGGAAAAGTCTGGATGCACTCTGGAAGTCAGGAAAGACCCTGGAAAAGTCTGGAAACACTCTTGAAAAGTCTGGAAAGACCCTGGAAAAGTCTGGATATAATCTGGAGAAGTCTGGAACGACTCTGGAAAAGTCTGGAAAGACCCTGGAAGTCTGGATACACTCTGGAAAGTCTGGAGAGACCCTGGAAAAGTCTGGAAACACTCTGGAAAAGTCTGGAAAGACTCTGGAAGTCTGGATATATTCTGGAAATATCTGGAAAGACCCTGGAAACACTCTGGAAAAGTATGGAAAGACCCTGGAAAAGTCTGGATACACTCTGGAAAAACCCTGGAAAAGTCTGGATACACTCTGGAAAAACCTGGAAATACTGTGAAAATGTCCGAGTATACCATGGAAAAGTCTGAATACACCCCTGAACAGTGTAGATACACCCAAGAAAAGTCTGGATATACTCTGGAAAAGTCTGACCAACCCAATCTAACCCATGTATGAGTAGCGGTTTTTTATATAATATATGTTCTTCTGAGCGAGGGAAGTTTTGGAGTAAATGTTTACTCGATTTATTTAAGAAACGTCAGGTTTAAAATGGAATTTTGCTGTATCAAAAACTGTAAAAATTCATGCCTCCCCGAATTTGTATTGTTCCTTTGTCCAACGGAGAAAGAAACTCAGGAAAAGTGAAAAGATGCATTTACCAAGCTGGAAAATTAATACAAATGACCGAATTTGCGAGGTGAGCTAATAAATAACACATTATGTTTCCATGTTTTATAGTAAAAAAAAACGAGTAATAAAAATATAGATTATAGAAGTCTTTATATTTTACCTATTATTTACATTTTTAATATCTACCATGTCTATTCACTGTTTGTTTTTGTTTTTTTTTTGTCAAAGCTTGACATATTTTACTAATAAAAAAAATCAATCTTTCAAACACTGTCTGAGGAAATTGTAAAAAGAGACAACAAAAAATCAGTTCATTTCATAAAATCCGTTTTACATGCAAATATGACAAAAATTAGAAAGAGAGGGCAATGAGTTGCCCACCTCTGGTAAAACAACAACTATCAAATGTATAGAGGGCCTCTACCTCAGTCCACATGTACCCCATCTGCGCCTAGTTAATTTTAATCGTAAAAATTATTCACAAATAAATAGGTTTTACAAGGTTCTGAAGTAATGTATGTGTAGAAAATGGTTCTAAAAATTAAATGAAAAGAAAAGAAATAGCATTTGAGCATCATGATCATCAAATCTATGACACTCCAATGCCTAACTGACATACCTGTCATTTGGACCGCTATATTGGTTTCTAGGTGGCCTACCACCATGATTGTAAGAAGTATCAGAGACTTCACTATTTTGGCTATCTCGGCGAGAACTCGTGGGAGGATAACTTCTTCCGTCTGGATATCTATAATAAAAATGACGTCCTTAATATTTATAATCTTCGACAAGACCATTTTTCATTTCTTTTTTTACAAATAACCAGCTTTTGCCTGCGATTTCGCATGTTTAAAATTGTAGCTTCCCTTTCTCCCCTCAACCCACCTACCCCTCCCCTTCCCACCACTACCACACTTCCACCCCCCCCCACCCCGCCCTCAAACCGATTTTGGCGCTAAATAAATTTGATGTTTCCGTAAACCGCTTAGATTAAAAAGAGACAAGATACCTGACACTTACCGAGACTTTGGTTAAATTATTATATGGAACAATGATTAACTTTCTGTTGTTTACAGTTAACACACCAGTGGCGTACCTACTTAAATATAAATTTACACATCGATTATATTATTAAAATTTTACTATAATATGAAATCTGCAAAATAATTTAAAAAACATGCAAAAAATAATTCTGCCAATTTGGAAGCTTCCTAACAATAAAATGTTTGTAGTATAATTTTATACAAAAGAAATTTATTACAAAGTTTGTACATGATTTATAGCAATTTCAATTTTCAACACAATAAAATTATGCCAAACAATAAAACAAAGAAACACAGTTCATAACATCTGGAAAAACAAGAAAACAATATTATCCACTAGCAAAAAATTGTTTGTTAATTTTATTATTTTTCTGGTCATTAGTAGAAACTTACTTATACTGACTTCTTCAGTACACAATAAAGTCAATAATGCTTAGGGTATATAGAGACATCTTGGAAAAAGATTTAAATATCAATTTGAAGGGCGAGCGCAGATGGCAACAGCAGCAGTATAAATCAACCTTAATATTCTGATAAGAGGTAGTTCAATATTCTTACAGACCTGAACACGTGTGAATTAACTTTTATTGTTTTTTGCAAATTGGTTTAAGGACTTTACCTACCTTTATTTTATAGTCTTTATAAAAAAAAAATCGTTCGAAAATATCTTATTTGCGCACTAACTACTTCATCAAAAATATTTATCGTCTTTATAAAGAAAAACCTCGAAAAAAACCTTATAAAAACGTTCGAAAATATCTCAATTAACGACTTCATCAAAAAAAAAACGTGTTTGTTGATATTTTAATCTAAGGATCTACTAATTTAAGTATATTTCATAAACTTTTTTTTTTATTTTCCTTGTACCTACCGGCATGTAGCGCCACTGAGTGATTTCACTTGCTCTCCCTTTGTTTTCAAAACATTGGACGATTTGTTCCAAAATATCACTTTAAATGCACTGAAATATTCTCCTACTGGTAAAAAAATACACTATAAACGTTATATATCAATATCATCCGACCGTCTGCGCTCTGCCGACTTTCCCCACCCACAAGCCAATCACGACCTAAAGTGGTTGGGACAGAATTCTCTGTCCCTATCGTTCTAACGTCGTTTAAAAGGATAGAGAAATAATCGATATTTCTCACCTTTGTGTTGTTGTGATTTTATTTGTAAATAAACAGTGGTTATTATTTGCCAAGGAGTTTTCGTTGGACCAGATATCTTGTCTCTTTTTATTCTAAGGTAAACCGATTTGATGAAATACGTCCTCCATGTGTGGTAGTGAAACTTTAATCAAAATCTGTTTACTACTTTTAGGCACTTAAAAACCAACCTTTTCTGAATGGCTTTAATGTTTGGTGGAATCAAATAAGCACAAATTTAAGCGTAATCCTATAGGTCTATCCTTTTTTTTTGCTTCAGAAACGAAAGAGACCGAAGACCGACATATAGAATTATGCTTAAATTTGTGTTTATTTGATGGGTAAACCAAGCATAATTTTCCATACCAGAAAAATCCATATTCTTCCCACGTATGTCAATCACTTATTAAAATCAGCGCTATGGTAGAGCCATGATAGTAATTTAAGGCTTAAAATATTTTAGCATAATTTAAGGGATAACCTAATTTGGTTCACATTTTTCGAAACTTTTAATTTCTAGAATAAAACACACACTTTTTTCAAGTTTTCACTGTTTTTTTTAGTGTTCAAAAAAAGTACTGTCAAAAAACATTTTTTTCTGTTAAAATGAAAAATATTTAGAGAGAGAGGGCAGAATTTTAGAGGCAGATAATTTAGTGAAGTGCAAAAATATTTAAGGTTGTTGAAGAGAGATAGCAGGCTGCAAAAAAGTATTTTAGAGAAAGATGGAAATAATTTAAGGCAATTGTTTAATAAAAGTGTATGTTTTGTCATCTGTCTGTCATCTTGAGTGGTGTCGTGCATATGATTTTTAATTTGCCATTTTTATTAAAAAAAACAACAAAAATTTTAATTTTTCCAAGCAAAAATTATGTGAGACATAAGGTAGTATTAATTTCTTTCAATCAAAGTTCTTTACAGTCTTTAAATTTACCAAGAAACGTGTCCTACTATAAGTGTATTTAATCACATCTAAAAATCGTTTAACATGTATTTAAAGGGGGATTCTAATGGTCAAGCCATGATGACCCTTAAAATAATTTTCTTAAATGCCTGTTAAATTATTTTTAGATGTGCTAAAATACACTTTGGTAGGACACGTTTTTTGGTAAATTTATATACTGTAAAGGACTTTGATTGAAAGAAATTAATACCACCTTATGTTTTACACACTTTACACTTTTAAAAAATACAATTTTTGCTGTTTTTTGGATAAAAATTGCAAAATAAAATTCATATGCACGACACCACTCAAGATGACAGACAGATGACATAACATAAATTTTTAGTAAACATTTGCCTTAAATTATATACTTTTTTATAGCCTGCTGTCTCTCTTCAACAACCTTAAAAATTTTTGCACGTCACTAAAATATCTCTTCATCTACCTCTAAAATTCTGCCCTCTCTCTCTAAATATTTTTTATTTTAACAGAGAAAAAAATGTTTTTTTGGCAGTACTTTTTTTGAACGCCTAAAAAACAGTCATAACTTGAAAAATTTGAGTGTTTTATTCTAGAAATCGAAAGTTTGGAAAGAAAGCTTTAAAATATGAACAATATCATGGCATACAAATGTAAAAAACAGTAAAAAATTGCTTCATCAAAAACGTTACCCCTTAAATTATGCTAAAATATTTTAAGCCTTAAATTACCATCATGGCTTGACCATAACAGCACTTATGCGCAATTTTACAACTCATAGTTAAACGTCAAACCTCAGTTTAAACCTCAGATGTCGACTTTTTTACGTTTTATAGGTGCAGTTTACCAACAAACTTCGGTTTAACCGTTACCAGCGGTCTGGGTGTTTGTTAAACTTCACTTTAATAGTTACCAAAAGATTCTAACCTCAAAAAAGTTATTAAAAATTTGTTTTTGGTAAAAAGACTGTAAGTATTTAGTGAAATCGCTATGATCAATGACTTAAAATTTATTTTTGATCAACTGGATAAAGAATGACGAAATTATTGACATTGTCGAAGCACGAAGACCAAATATTATTTGTCCTAGAACAAATCCTTTGGAGAAGTCCGACGATATGTAGATTTTAAAAAGAGGTTTGAATTATCTAAAGAGATATGCCCACAGACCAGCAAGTTTATTCTCACATCGAGCTCACACGTATATATATATATATATATATATATATACTGTATATCTTTTTGACAAATCTGAACATTTTTGTCGTCTGGCTGTATGTCTGTCTGTAACCAACGCTGATATCTCAAAAAGTACTTGATTGATTTTTATCAAGTTTGGCTCTAGTTGGTGCCATTTTGGTTAAAATAATCAACCCTATATATGTAAAGAAAATGTAGTCTTTCTTCATGGCGGTGGTTTAACTTCGACTTATAAAATTGAGCAACTTGTTTACCGATGGATTAATCCAAAGATTAAACTGAAGTTTAAACTATGGTTTAATCTGGAGTTTTACCTTTGGTTGTAAAATTAGCCCTTAGCGGAATTTAATTTAGCTTAACTTAATTTAACCTAATTTTTAGGGTGTTCATACAGCTTTCTGACCCATGCGCAATAGTGTCGGTTTTCGCTGTCATTTGTCAAAATTTCTTTTATTGTCCCAACCAATTACATGCTTGTTCTTTGTATTTGTTTATACCTGTGGGGAAACCCAATAAATAATGCAGTAGGTACACAACAAAATGGTCTAAAAACGTTTTTAATGCATTGTCGACGCTAGACGTTGTTATTGACTTCAAGGAAGAAAGAATTTCGCAGCGGGATCTACCCACTGTGTAAAATAAAAAGAAGAACATGTCGGACGCACAAGAGAGTTAGGCCGGAAAATGAGGACATTTACGGTACTTTGAAAAGCAGCCGAAAAAATATAATAATTAAGTTTTTGACTAAAAATATTATGCGAAAAGCGCGTTTCCGACATGCATGTTTTCCCTTTCAGCCCTTTATCTTTATTGAGCATGCGCACTTTTGATTTCACTTAAGGAAATTTAAAAAAAGATAAAAGTTGGTCATCTCTTAAATTAGGTTGCACTAAATTACGTTAAATTATGCCTGTATGAACGCGATCATTAAATCTCATTAAGACAACTCTTAGGTTAAATTAGGTTACGCTAAATTAAATTACGCTAAGTGCTGTTAGAATCCACCTTAACTAAATTATTTTAAGGGTCATCATGCCTTTACCATAACTGCCCTTTTTAGTGAAAATCTAGGTAATTATGCAGTATACAGTTTTCTGCCATTTTTAATTCTTTCTATCTCATGCTCCTAATATGCTTTGTGATTTAAAACTTTGAAAAAAAAATAAAAAAAGAGATCTAAAACTTACTTTGTCTTATTCTTTTTTCTTCGAAAATGTTTTGGCATTCTTGTTTTCGATTTTTACACAACTGACAAAATTTAGCAAAGCACTCAATTGTACTTACTAAACAACTCTTTGAATTTTTAACTGAAAGTATTTATCAGCCTTTCTTTTGAAATAGTAGTACTAAGCAGAATTTCTTGCTTAGTTAAAATATTGAATTACATACTTAAAATGATATGGACTAATGCTTATCTAAAGATATATTGACTATTTCTATTAAGAAATTTTCCCTGCCCTTCACAGAACTCAGGTGCAGAGAACAGGGAATATTTTGGTTTATTGAAGTAAGTAAAAAAAAACGAAGATTCAGTAAATATGCTGGTCAAACTTTTTAACTTGATTTATCGCAGAGGTAAAATCCCTGATGACTGCTTAAAATCAACCTTTGTTACACTGCCTAAAAACCATTCGGTAAAGAAATCTAGTGATTACCGCCTAATCAGCTTAATGATCCATATGTTAAAAATATTTCTAAAGATTATCCATAAAATAATTTATGAAAAATGCGAATCCGTTATAGGCGACACACAGTTTGGATTTCGTGGTGGGTTCGGGACAAGTGAGGCCCTGTTTGGCATTCAAGTCTTAGTTCAGCGGTCTAGGGATGTGTTGGTGCCAGTATATGCCTGTTTCATAGATTATGAGAAAGCATTTGATCGAGTCCAACACGAAAAGCTCATAGAATCGCTAAAAGAAGTTGGTCTAGATGACCGAGATCTAAAGATAATAATTAAAGTTTTTTAATATAGTAACAAAATAATAGAGAATGCACTTCATAACTGCGTAGAGGGTCTGACCATAATTGGCATAAAAATCAACAACCTACGATACGCCGAAGACACTGTCATAATAGCAGACACACTGAAAGGCCCTCAAGAGTTGTTGAATCAAATTGCTGCCAAAAGTTTGCAATTCGGGATTAACTTGAATGCTGGAAAAACAAAATGAATGGTCATATCCAAAGAAAAGAACATCAGAGGTATGTTAGAAGTAAATGAGCAGCAAGTCGAGCGCTTGAATTCGTAAAAATATTTGGGTTGCCTTCTCAAAGAGAACTGGGACAACATGCAAGAAGTTCGTGCAAGAATTGAACAGACCAGATCATCTTTTATCAAAATGAAATCAGTGTTGTGTAGTCGCGATCTTAAAACCACTCTCCGAATTCGTGTGCTTCGGTGTTATATTTTTAACATCTTATATTATGGCATGGAAGCATGGACACTGACTGAGGCCATGTGCAAAAAGTTAGAGACATTCGAAATGTGGTGTTATCGTAGAACACTAAGGATATCTTGGATGGACAGCGTAACTAATATGGATGTTTTGCTTAGAATAAATAAAGATCTTTTTTTTACTATCAAAAAACAAAAACTTGAATATTTTGGCCATATTTTGAGAAATGACACATATAAACTTTTAAAATTAATAATAGAACGCAAAATTGAAGGCAGAAGTCTGGATCGTAGACAGATATCATGACTTAAAAATCTTATACAATGGTATGGTGTTAGCACTATGACTTTTTCTGAAATCAGTGGACAGGGTAATGGAGAGCACACTTGAAGAAGAAGAAGTAACTGGCGCCATCTAGCGAAAGTCAAGTCAAGAAATAAATTTCCATAGTGGTGTTAAACATAAAAAAAGAGAGAATTTTACCAAATAAGAAAACTTTTGGATTTTTGGCCTACTATACTAGTTGGCAGATTCTCATGGGATAAGTTTGTTTTGAAATTATAGAAAATATCTGAAAGGTCTCTTTTTCTCTTTTTCCCTTGTTTTATTTATTGAAATTAAAGGATGGTTTATGATCCAGAAATGGTTCAAGATATTTAGCAATAAAGTTCTACAACTGCGTGCCAGCCAGAATTAAAGCTCTGAATTTCAGTACAAAATACAAATTCAAAGCTATCTGATGGTTTGAGGAATACTTCAAATCCAATTCTAATTTGAAGTCTTTATTTGTCTTTGTCAACCCCTATTCGTTTTTATATAGCTTTTTCCAAAATCTCACTTTTATGAAAAATATTATATATTCCTACAAAAATGTTTTTATATTAGTGATTTTACAATTCTATTACAATTAACTTAGTATAGTTTGGAACTTCCTACTACTAAAATTCCTCTTTGACTGACTCTAATAAACGTCATAATTGGCTGAACTTTGAATGGAAGGCACATTTTGTAAAAACTAAGACACAGCTTAGATCACTTTTTTATTTTTTTGCGTAATAAGCTAAAAAGAAATTTTAGGTTATTTGGCAAAAAATCAAAAAAGTGCTCGGAGCCGTGTCTTAGTTTTTTCAAAATGTGCCTTTCATTTAAAGTTCAGCCAATTCTGATGTTTATTTGGCTTTTGAATGACACATCGACCTTTCCTGAACTAAGGTCACTGACAGAAAAAAAAGAATTTCTACTCTTCAGACATTCCCACTCGGTTCCCACCCACGACTTTTTGGTGCGTGCCCGCTCACGCGTCACATGACTGTCATAACATTTCATATTGACATCATGCGACGCGTGAGTGGGTACTCACGAGAAAGTCGTAGGTCGGAACCGGGTGTCCCGGACATTTCAGCTTTCATTCAGTGTAGCTATTTTTGAAATCAGGGAGAAAACAATTATCTCCCTGAAGCGCACAGATCCTATTGGTCGACGTCGAAAATGACACTAAGAACATGACTTTTGATGAAATTTGTTTCTACTGGTTTTTAGTGAGAGAAATAAAGGTAATTATGCAGTATACGGTTTTCTGCCATTTTTGATTTTTTTTGAAAAATTCTTTATGGGGGCACCTTCTAGGGTCCCTAGGACCCCAAATCCGTCTGCGCCGGTTGGTTTTTTTTTTTTTTGTTTTTTTTAAATTTTTTTTCACTAAAACCAACCAAACCAACACAGTCCAACCCAACCTAATCCAAACCAACCCAAAACAATTAAAAAAACACTTTACAACCCCCCCCTGGGCACCCTTTTTTCTCGTTAAAAAAAAAAAAAAAAAATCGGGCGCAGGCGGATTTGGGGTCCTAGGGACCCTAGAAGGTGCCCCCATAAAGAATTTTTCAAAAAAAATCAAAAATGGCAGAAAACCGTATACTGCATAATTACCGAAATAAAATATGCCAATTTCTATTAAAATATTGTCATTAGTGACATTTGTGGCAGGAATCAGCGCACCGACCAATGAGAAACGCGGATTTGTGAGGAATTATTTTCTTTTCCTTGATCTCAAAAATAGCTACACAGAACAGCATATCACCTGTCCCATATCTATTGTTTTCTTTGCATGTCACTCTGGTTTTAGAAAAAGTCAGAGAGATTTGATTAATTGTTTTTCTTGGTGAAATACAGATGTGTGTGATTTCATTTGAAAAAAAAGGTAAGTTATAAATTTTTATTTATCTTTTGAGTAGTAAAAGTTCTTATGATTCTAGCCCCATTTTTGCAAATTTTTGTTAAGTTAATCGATTGTCAACTAATTGACCATGATTGTCCAGGAGAAAATTTCATTTGTCCACCCTTACTTCCAGAGTTTTTTTCTTAATGAAAATATGGGTGCCAACTTCACGCTTGCACCCCAATTTTACATTTTCAACATAGTGCTTTTTTTACAAGCGTTGGTTTAAATAACGAGTGCAGCGAGGTATTTAGAAACGCGAGTAACACACAGTTTAGCCGCGAGTTGTTAACACTATTTTTTTAAATACCTTTATCAAAAAATCCAAGCAAAACAGGAAAATACTTTTAAAAATCTCAAACGAAGAGCACTTCTCACAAGACAGCATCTTTACACTATAAATCAATTCCGCTATTTCTCTTTAATTTTGGGTAAAATAGATAGAAATCTTTTTTTGCACCCATGAACGTTAACCAAAAAAGGCATGCTTTATTATCTGCAGACAGTTACTAAATTATGTTTTTGATGAAGATATAAAAAAAAGTAAGTTTTTATCATCACAGAAGATTTTTTTTAAATAAGCAGTGGTGGAAAAACCCAACCTAAAACAATGGACAATCCTTTATTTGCCATGGACAAACAATTTCCATTCAGAAAAAGTAGCTTTTATCATCACAGTTTTTTTTTGGACTGCGTGAAGTTGGCACCTGGATTATTTAATCTTTTGAAATAAAAAGTGGGATTACCCAGCAACCTAATGCTCAATTCTTAAATTTAGTGTTTCATTTTATATCGCTATCTTTCTCCAACATAGAATTGGTAGAAAAAGACAGATGAAAAATTAGGCACTAAGCAAGTAAATTTAAAGGTCCAGTTATGCTTAGTTTACCCATCAAATAAGCACAAAATTAATATAATTCTATAGGTCTATCCTTTTTTTTTCCTTCAGAAAAGAAAGAGACCGCCATATAGAATTATGCTTAAATTTGTGCTTAGTTGATGGGTAAACCAAGCATTACTTATTTGATAAGCATAAATTTAGTGCGGTAATTATGCAATATACGATTTTCTGCCATTTTTGATTTTTTATAAAAATTCTTTATGGGGGCACCTACTAGGGTCCCTAGGACCCCAAATCCGCCTGCGCCGGTTTTTTTGGTATATGGTAATTATGCAGTATATGGTTTTCTGCCATTTTTGATTTTTTTTTTAAAATTCTTTATGGGGGCACCTTCTAGGGTCCCTAGGACCCCAAATCCGTCTGCGCCGTTTGGTTTTTTTTTTATTTTTTTTTGTTTTTTTTTAATTTTTTTTCACTAAAACAAACCAAACCAACACAGTCCAACCCAACCTAATCCAAACCAACCCAAAACAATTAAAAAAACACTTTACAACCCCCCCTGGGCACCCTTTTTTCTCGTTTAAAAAAAAAAAAAAATCGGGCGCAGGCGGATTTGGGGTCCTAGGGACCCTAGAAGGTGCCCCCACAAAGAATTTTTCAAAAAAAATCAAAAATGGCAGAAAACCGTATACTGCATAATTACCGTTTTTTTTTTTAGAAAAAAGGGTGCCAGGGCTGGGGGCTTGTAATGTGTTTTTCGATTGTTTTGGGTTGGAATAGGTTGGGTTGGCCTGTGTTAGATTGGGTTGTTTTAGTCAATTTAAAAAAAAAACACAAAAATTAAAAAAAAAAACCAACTGCCGCAGGCGGATTTGGAGTCCTAGGGACCCTAGTGGGTGCCCCCATAAAGAATTTTTCATAAAAAATCAAAAATGGCAGAAAACCGTATACTACATAATTACCCTAAATTTACGCTTATCAAAGCATAAATTTCGTGCTAATTCTGTATGTCTGTCTCTTTATTTTGATAATGAAGAAGACAGACATACAGAATTAGCACTAAATTTATAAAATGCATAAAAATAAGTTGGGTACCCATCATACCTTGGACAATCGCGATTTAAAAAAATAATAGATATTATAATACTTTTTTCTTACTCAACAGCAACAAATTTCTTCTTATTCTTCTTATTTTTCTTGCCCATATTTAACAAAAGTTTTTAACTTGCAACTACGTTATAAGTTGATTCTCGGATTTATTACTGCAAACCATAAAATTTGAAATAATTTGCCTTGTTGGAGATTTTTAACAGAAAGGGGAATCACTAAACAAACGTGACCTCTGTTTAAAAAATTGTGTACTAGAACTATTTATGGATAAATGAAATCTGCAAGTTTTAGATAGGGTAATCTAAAAAATTATGAATCATTGGAGTACACGTAAACCAAACATGTGGCACATTAGAGAGATTCAAGCCAACCTAATTGCATAACAACATTATTCTAATTTTCCCCCATCATAACAATATAATTGTAATTTCCCCCCAAAACTGCCCTTGAGGGCCGGTTTATCAATAGCGGCTTAGGCATTTAACCCACAATTAACTTTCAGCTGTCTCATTCTGGCACTTTTTGTATGTCAGCCATCTTTCTCTTGAACTCAAGAGTTGAATGCCTAACTCGCTATTGATAAACCGATCCTGAACCAAGGAACCCTGCCAAAAAAAACAAAACTGTTAAAAACTGATCAAGTCTTGACCTGGCAAAAATGTATGCCACATGAAATCTGACAAATTCTTATGATGTTTCATGAGAATCATTTTCAAATCATTTTTGACTATTGAAAAATCACAAGATTTCAAAAGATCCTAAAGACAATAAAATTTTATGTTTAGATGTTTTCAGACACATGAGATTTCATGAGGTTTAGCAAGCAAGATTTTTATGAGATTTTACAAGATTTCACAAGTCTAAAAGAAGGGACGTTTTTAAAATATTTTACAAGATTTCATGAGAAATAGGATAAAGGGTTGTGAAGATTTGACAAGATTATATAAGTATTAAATTGTAGAATAGACATGCAAGCATAACCAGATTTGACAAGCAAGATGAGAATTTAAAAGATTTTATGAGTACCTATAAAAATAAATTAAAAAGAATATATTATAAAGATTTATAATTAACAAAATTTCGTAAGTTTATATCAGACACATATTTCATGAGGATTAGCAATCAAGATTTGTATGAGATTTCACAAGTCTAAAAGAGACGTTTTTGCAAGATTTCATGAGAAATGGGTAAAGGGGTGTGAAGATTTGAAAAGATTAATTACCTATATAAGTATGAAAGTGTAGAGAATAGACAAGCACCAATCAGATTTGACAAGTAAAATGAGAATTTAAAAGATTTTATGCGTACCTATAAACATAAATTAAAAAGAATATATAATAAAGATTTAACTATCAAGACATTTTAAGAGATTTCATGAGATTTAGCAAGCAGGATTTTGATGAGATTTTAAAATTATAAATGAAGGAACCACTTTTTTAACAGGCAAGTTTTTCAATGAGAATAGAACAGATTTTATGCATGATAGGTACAAAAGTAAATGAAACAAAACATATTAAAGATTTAAGCCGATTTAACTAGAAAGAAATTTTAAGAGATTTGACAAGTTATAAAAGAAGAAATTAATAGAAAGAGATAATTTTACCCAAATATTGAAAAATATTATTTTATGATTATCAAATTTGGTCAGCTTTGACAAGATGGTATGAGACAATAAAGCGGGATTAAGAATTATAACAACAGTTTTTAAAATACTGTGTCAATCTGAAAATTGGTGAATGTGAATGTTGTTTCTCTTAAAATCTGCTAAAAACATGTGGATTTTTCCATGTAAACTTATGATATCTGATGGAGGCTGGGTCTTTTTAAAACTGCTCAAAACTGCTGAAAATATGTAAACTTGTCAAAACCAGTGAAATCTTATTAACTTTTTTCTCTTAAAATCTACTTAAAACTGCTAAAAACTTGTGGATCTTCTCTTGTGAAATCTGATGGGGAGGGTGGGCCTTTTAAAAACGACTGAAAACATGGGCAATTTCATGAAATCTCATTAACTTTATTTTATATTTCTGTTAAAATCTGCTCAAAACTGTTGAAAACACTTGTCAAAAACATTGAAACTTTACCAACTTGTTTCTCTTAAAATCTGCACAAAACTGGTAAAAACATGTAGATTTTCTCATGTAATCTTGTGAAATCTGATGGAAGGTGGGTCTTTTAAAAACTGCTGAAAACATATGTATTCCCATAAAACCTTGTGAAATCTTATTAGTTTTGATTTAAATTTTTGTTAAATTCTGCTCAAAACTCAACAAAACCAGTGGAATCAGAACCTCTAAAATACTGGTGAAATCTTATCAACTCTTTTAAAAACTTTTCAAAGCTCCTAAAAACGGATGACAATGCTCATGCAAAACTCATGAGTTTTGAATCTCTTTTCAACATTAACAGTTCATGAGATTTCACCCGAAAACATCTCTTAAGTTGCCTAAAACATGCTAACGTCAAATGTAGCATTTAGTTTCTGTCTTCGAGTTCCGCTGAAATACAAATAAGCTTCTGTCGTCTTCCGTAAACTTTCTCACCAAGACTATGTTAACTTACGTAATGTACATAGTTTAGCGACTATACTCTAAAGCCGGGAACAGGCTTGCGGCAGAGGCAAATAATCGCCATTTACCAAATGCCAAAATTCAGATTGAAAGTACTCATAAACTGTTAACCATTGTAATACTTTTTGCATGAATTTAATAGATGTGTACTCTGTGTAACCTAAAATAATTCTCATTGCGCGATTTTGTAATTTTTGCAAACGGTTTATTTAATTTTTGCCTAGAGTATGAAAAATTGTAGCGCAATGTGGAAGAATTAAGGTGTTGTGTTGTACCTTTTTAGTCCAAAAAGTCAAATACTTGGAGCATCTAAACAAATAACAGAAGCTAATTTTGGAGATTACCATACTAACATGTTCTTTAAAACTAAGCTGATCATCTATCAGGACCCCCAAGTATTTAAACTTACTAAGCCACTCTATTTTCTCCCCTCCGATTTGAAGAGAGTAGTTTTTTATATTTTCTTTTTGTTTTTCCCAAATACCATGAATTTGCTTTTGGAAGCATTAATTTTAAGAATATTTCTTTGAGTATAGACATAAAAGTCTCTATTTAGATGTGTTACTAACTCAAAAAAGTTGGATTCAGTTACATAGCACAACTTGTCATCCGCAAATAAATGAATTTTGGTTTCTTCGACTACATCAACAACATCATTAATATATAAAATAAATAGTAGTGGCCCTGAAATGCTTCCCTGAGGAATTCCATGCTCATTTTCTCGCTCATCAGATACTATACAATTCACTCTCACACACTGCTTTCTAGATTGTAAATAGCATTCAAACCATTTATTGCCATAAATCATATAAGTAGGTAAAATATGAACAGCAATGTCATAAAAAGTGTAGTAACCTAAGGTACTTAGGTACTTAATTCAAACAAAATAAGGAATAAATTCCCTTAAATAAATTTACAATATTTATAAAAACTGTTTATAAATATTTTATAAAAAATTTAAATTGTAACAGCATTTTTCAACAAGAAAGGCTCTAACTGCACTCTTAAATTTATTGTTTTCGATTTGCTGTATGACAATGGGAAATTTTTCAAAGGCTTTTATTGCCTTGTCGTTGCCCTGTAATGGGGTGATTTTTCATAGAATGTAGTTCTATTGATGGGTATTATTAGATTTTGTCTGTTTCTTGTATTTATGTGTAAATTGTCAGTGTAGTTGGCTTGGTATGATTGAAACTTGTCCCGGTTTATCTTCACAAATAAAACCAACTGCCTGAAATATAGAGAAGGCATTGTCATTATATTCAGCTGTTGAAAATATGGTCTGCAGGAGATCCTTATTTAATCCTAGCATTGCGCGAATGATGCACTTCTGAGTGATAAAAACTCTTTTTTGCTTCTGAGTCTGAGCCCCAAAACAAAATACTGTAGGTAATTAAAGATTGTATGACATAATGTCCCTTAATCTTCCTATGATTGCACAGGTAAGTCTTTGATCCAACATGACACCTAGAAATTTTGTTGTTTCACATTGTACTAGAGATTTCCCATTTAATGGACCATACAGTGACGAGAAGTCGGTGCCAACCATTCGAAATGTCATAAGTGCAGTTTTGTTGACATTTAGTGACAGGCTGTTTGTTGCACACCAGTTGTACATTCTTAATTGTGGCAGTTTCCGATCACTTCCTTGACAGGTTCTCCATTGACTCATCAGACTCTGCTGCGGTTGTGTCGTCGGCAAACTGCGCTATGAGGGTGACCAATAGTGATGCAGCTAAATCATTTACGTAAATAATAAAGAAAAGCGTCCCCAGAATTTTTTGATTTACACAAACTGTTTGTTTCCTGAATGTGAGGTAGGATCTGACAAAGTTGACACCCACTCCCCTCACACCATATGATTCCATTTTTTCCAGACTAAGAATACTATGGTTTATGGTATCGAAGGCCCTGGAGAGATCAAAACCATTTTGTACACCATATGATATTTTTCGAAAATTTTGGTATTATTCGAAAGGTCTAATTTTGCAAAATTTTGGACACCAATTTTGAAATTTTGCACACTCCATGGGAACCTGCAGTAGGGTTGGGCTGTGCAAAATTTCAAAATAGGTGTGCAAAATTAGACCCTTTGAATGAGGTCAAAATATACAAAAAATATCATCTGGGGGGGAGGGGCAGCCTCGTTACTCGAGAACCCTATTGCAGGTTCCCATGGGGTGGGCAAAATTTCAAAATAGGTATGCAAAATTGTGCAAAATTGGACCTATCGAATGATACCAAAATGTTCAAAAAATATCATCTGGCAGGGGCCAGCCTCGTTACTCAAGAATCCTATTGCAGGTTCCCATGAGGTGTGCAAAATTTCACAATTGGGTCAGTACATGGAAAATTTCTCAGGCAATGTGCATTCAAAATGGGTTATGTTTGTGTAAATTACTATATTGACTATAAAGTTATTAAGTAATCCTATGAACATAGAAACCCTTGAATTGCACAGGATCTTTGGTAATCTTTTGATGTTTGTTTCATATTTAAAGTAATTAATGGTCTGATCGACTGCAATTATATTTTAAGTATTTTAAATTAAAAAAAGTTTGTAATTAAAACTTTAAAACCAGAGATAGGAAACTTTTTATATTTCAACATCACCCTTATAACTACACTTTTCATAGTCCACTATCCAGAATTCCCAGAATGATTAATGATATTCATAGCAATATTGAATTTTTTGATGTTCCTATTGATAGGTTTAAAAATAAACTAAAAACTATAGTGTCAAGTATTAATATGTTATAGGCTATGTCTTATAATATTGTAAGATAGATATTTTCCAATGATCTCTGAAGAAAGTTGTGATTTGATAAGTAGGAAACTTGAACTTTTTATTTTTTATGTGATTACTAATACCTAACTAAAATTATTATAAAATTCTGTAAAAA
Organism: Oxystoma pomonae; assembly: GCA_963921995.1. Classification (NCBI taxonomy): domain Eukaryota; kingdom Metazoa; phylum Arthropoda; class Insecta; order Coleoptera; family Brentidae; genus Oxystoma; species Oxystoma pomonae. The sequence continues at coordinate 25,218,278 of OY998170.1, forward strand.
TGCTGAAACCGTAAATAAATAAATATTTGGAATAGGGCAATGTGGGAGAAATGAGAGCGCGCGGCGCGTTTACTGTGAATCGTCGGTACTATTCCTGTCTGAAAGAGTAAGGCTGACAGTATATTTGCAATTTACTGAGGTGAGGATACTACATACGACTTTCATAGGACCATGTAAATTATTTTTCATGTTCATGGCGAATGATTGCTAATGGAAAGTTGAAATTTTAAAGTAAGCATGTAATTTTTTTAAAACTTTTTACTATACCATATAATAGCATATAATTGCTGGTCAATTTTTTTTTGTCCCATTTTGTACCAAACAAAAATCTGGTAGGCTTAGTTTAACCTTTTTGTTTCCTAATTATATAGAAAAAAGATAATTTGAATTTGGTGGGGGGAGAAGAGATTTGGAGGATGAGAGAGGGTTGATATCTTTGAAAATTCATAACCTTTGCTATTATAAGTAAATGCAGTTTTCAGATTTCAGGTCCACCAAATACTTTCTACTTTAGAGGAAAAGAACTATGTTGGTGGGGGTGAGAGGGGTGAACCAAAGCTGCTATGTTATGCAATTTTCCAATTTAAATTCTACTTAATGTTTCCTAATTTGGGAAAAAAGAATTTGTTGAGGAGAGGTGGAAGAGGTGAGAAAGGGTTGGTATATTTAAAGATTTATTAATGTAACTAAAATATTTTCTGGTTTAAGTTTTAGATAAAATCCTATATTGGTGGGGATACAGGGATAATGTATGTAACTAAAGTTTTGAGACAAATTCTTAATCAAACTAATTGACTTTTGTCTCAAAACTTTTGTCAATTCAATTAGTTTGATTAAAGATTTGTCTCAAAACTTTTGTTACATAGGTATGTTAGTTAAGTGAGCACTAAGTAGGGGCTAATATATTTGTAAAATCATAACTTTTGGAGCAAAGATAAGTAAGTAACTGTCATTATTTTTGTTGTGAAAGAAAAAAAATTTGGCCCACAAAGTAAGAAAAACTTTGGTAATGCTACCTCTATACAGAAGACTGCTGCCATAGCACAGTAAGCAGTGTATCTGCCATAGCGCAGTAGGCAGCATATCTGCCTGCCGCATGGAAGGTCCTGGGTTAGAATCCTGGCTAGGTCCATGGATATTTTGTGCTTGTCTTTAACTTTGCAAAAACTTTGCTAACACAAAAACAAAAAACAAAAAAATAATTTGCCATGCTTCTTTATAGGGAACTGTCTTTCTTTTTTTGTAAATTTGTGTGCTTTTTGTCATAACCCTGTGCTTTTCGATTCACAGAATGTATTAGTAGTCTTTCATTTTCATCTTTCTTCAAACTAAGAAAACTGCACTAAAATGAATAATTTGGATTTTTCTTACACATATTCATGGATCACATAATTTTGTAATAATATATTTTTACTTTCGAATTGTAAGTCAGATTGCCAATGCTAGGTTATTACAATGATTTTTATTGATTTTCTTGGAAACAAGACACATAATTTGCAGATAATACTGGTTTTTGAAATTTTTAAATTCCGTGATAGCTAAACATGTGGGGTTGCTAAGTTAATATTAACCTAGCTACCCCACCCTTTTTTTTTAAAAAAAAAACATAATTTAAAATGAAAAATGAGTTGGGGTCGCTAGGTTAATGGAGGTTATTTTCAATATGTATTGAGCATGATATAAAAACATACTAAATGTCATTGTCAAAAAACTGCTCCAATTCAATACAACTGTCATTGTCAGTGCCAAAAAATGCAGTGTCCAGTTATTTAAATACAGAAACTAAATGAAACTGTCAATGTCATTGTGTCATGTTAGGGTACTGTACATTTTCTCTGGGAATCACATGGGAACTGCTAGGAATCATCGGAAATAATTTTTAAAAATGGACATCACTGTACGTTTTTTGTGACAGCAAGTTTTCTCTTGGGTCAGATTTAATTTGGAAACAATTGTAAATGTTTTTTTTGTTCATGCTCAAGGTGCTTTTTCTTGAAAGTGAGAGAACGGAATGCTCTCGGGGAACATTTCTGTTACAAAAACCCACCTGATGATTGGTCAAAATCTCATTTTTTTGTCATGCTTCTGTCAGTTTTGGCAGTAATGGTGTTAGCTGTGAGCAAATTTGCTTACTCTCCTATCTTATATAGGGGAGGAAACTGATGGCAAAACTGCTCACAAATAATGTCTCAAGTGCCAAAATAGACAGACTAGTGACAGAATACTGAGATTTTGACCACTTAGGTGCATTTTTGTAAAAGTTTCACCCTTCCCCGAAGTTGAAGAATATGGGCAAAGATATTCTTTTCTACAATTTATGTTTCTACTAATTTCTGAGTAAATAAAAATATTTACCTGTTAGCTTGTGCACTATTTCTTCTTCCATATTGATTGAAACCTCTATTTGGCACAGTGGAATATACCCCCCTATGCCCTCTCATAGGATCTCTATTTGGATCATCCTCATGATATATGGATGGTTGCTGCCATGGTTGTGTTGCATTTGGCAAATCAGTGGTGTAATTTTGAGATATATCACTGGACATGTGATGCACTTCTCCTGAGTTATTTATAGGTACAGGCATGGGATAAGTTGGATATGGCATATCTGGGGTTGATAAGTAAGGCATCATAGGGGGTACCACATTAGTCAATTGTGGATAAAATTCTGCTGGCACCATAGTATTACTCAAAGCAACTTCTGAGTACACTGGCCCCACATATGCTGCTTGGTGTGCTGTGTTTTCATCATATGCATATTCCGCTGTTTCTGGGGCAGATACTGGGATTTCAACTTGATGAGGTACAAATTCTGGAATATTTTGAACAGATTTTGGTTGAAAAACAGGTGCATCAACATTTAATGTTGCTGACAATGGTGTATGAGCATTAACTTCTGTTGTTGATTCACTTTGAGGGGTTACACTAATTGTCAAAGGTTCTGATGGTACATTTACAATCAAAGTATCCCGATCCAAATTAGCACCAAAGGGTTTTGGTGTAGACATTGGTGGTGCACTGCGCACCCAGTTTGTTGCTTGGCTTGGTTCCTGGGTTACAGGTGGGTTGGGTGGTAATTCAGAGCAGATTGTGGAATCTTGTGTTACACTTTTGGTATGTTCATTTGTTGCAGAAATACTTGGCATATGTTTATTTGTATTTTCCAAGCTAGTTTGAGCCTCTGGCTTGTGTGGACGTTCTTTTTTCTGGCATGTTTTAGCGTCGCCTTTAACAATATTGCCATAACTGGGAGTGTTGGTTCCTACTGGCTCAGGTGCAAGGGGCGGCGAAAAGGTTAGATCAGGTAAATTGGAGTGTATGGGATCCCGGAAGTTAACAGGGTCATGCAAAGATAGATTAGAGATGTTTTCTGCACAGGACTCACTTGTCTCAAGGCTATACGGTTGTTGAGGCCTACGGGGAGGTTTTTTGAGAACAGCGGCTGGTTTGTCGGCGCCGCCCTCTTTCTTTTGAGACGCGAGAAGGGCGGCGTTCGCGTCGTTAAACTGCAGAAAAATTTTCTTCTTACCCTTGACCATTATTTAATTTTAACTGTTTTTCGGGGTGGAGACTTCGACACACACACGATACCACTTGGTTTTGCTAAGCTAAGCCCAAAACTAACCTCACTTTATGAGTATAAGGAGTGTGATAAACAGCTTTTTGCGCATAGGTGGCCGAGCCGCGGGCGATTTTTCAGCCAATTGGGGGTCGAAAATTACAGTTGCATCGCTGATGTCACGGGTGCGGCCTACTACAACGAGGGCGGAAAAACATGGACAACTTTTCGATAAGACACGATGAAAATTCCACGAAATCCACAGTTTTTTCCTTTTTCTCGTCAATTTTTGACAGTAGTTTTGAAAGTTGAATTTCGCGACAGTGATGCCAACTGACAACCGGACAGACACGTGGTATTAATGCTGGCGACATCTGCTGGTAAGGTCACTGACACGATTCAAGTGAAGGGGCCGTTCATAAATCACGTAACGTAAAAATAACAGTAGAATAAAAAAGGTTTGGTTTACCGCCTAGTAAAAAAGCTTTACGTAATTTATGAATCCGGAAATGAGGAGTCTCTAGACTACACAAGAGCATCTAGCTGTTCAGAGCGTTAACTGCAAAGTTAACTGTTTAAACAAGATCGTCCTTCTTCGTCGTTCTTAAGATCAGTGTAAATGTTTTGGGGAAGACAAAAATTTCCCACAAATGCGCGGTTGCCATTGATCGATGTCGCTGATTTATCCCACAAATGAAAGAATTTTAAATAGAAATCGGCGTCTTTTATTTCTAAAGACAAGTAGAAACAAATTTCATCAAATCATATAGTGTATTTTCGGGGAAATTGTCAGGGTCGACGATTGACTTGTATACTTCTAGCCTCTGGCTTATGGAACTCGACCAATAGTAGCTGTGTGCGTTTCAAGAAGATAATTGTTTTCTCCCGGATTACAAAAATTTTCCTCCAGTATTTCCGGAGCGTCTAGCCGTTTAGAGCTTTTCCACCCTGGCAAAAAAACCACTTCAAAACTCTTAAAAACTGATCAAGTCTTGATGAGATTTTAAGAGATTTTATTGGTTTGAAAAGACTTGACCTCGCAAAAATGTATGCTACATGAAAACTGACAAACTCTCGGTACAAACTCTTATGATGTTTTATGAGAATCATTTTCAAATAATTTCTCACTAAGAAAACTCATAAAGACAATAAAATTTCATGTTTAGATCCCAGTAAACACAGAAATATTCTTGGAATATTCCTCCTATATGATATAAATCGATTACAGAGGGGGTTTTTCATGTACTATTAATATGAATAGAATATTATTATTTTTAAATATTCCTGTAACATGCTAAGAACCTTTTTTAGATAAAATTTTATCTACCACACCTTTGACAAAAACAGTCTAAAATGTTTCTATTAGGTAATTAGTTATACTTTTATATTATACTAAACAATATTATATTACCTATAGTTTTTATCCAAGGAATGTTTTAAGCATGTTACAAGAATATTTTAAAAAATATATTAATATTCTTATCATATTAATAACACATGAAAAACCCCCTCTGTAATCGATTTATATCACATTTCTATCATCTTATACATACAAATGTTATTGGAATATTAATGTTCTTTGAATGTTCTTTTGTGTTTACTGGGATGTTTTACAAGATTTCATTATGTTATGTACACCAGACACATGAGATTTCATGAGGTTTAGTAAGCAAGATTTTTATGAGATTTTACTAGATTTCACAAGTCTAAAAGAAGGCACGTTTTTAAAAGATTTTACAAGATTTAATGAGAAATAGGGTAAAGGGTTGAGAAGATCTGACAAGATTATATAAGTATTAAAGTGTAGAACATAGACAAGTACCAACCAGATTTTACAAGCAAGATGAGAATTTAAAAGATTTTATGAGTACCTATAAACAAATTAAAAGGAATATATAATAAAGATTACCCTATCAAGATATTTAAGAGATTTCGTAAGTTTATGTCACACAAAGGAGATTTCATGAGATTCAGCAAGCCGGATTTTGAGAACATTTTAAAAGTACAAATGAAGGGATGTTTTTAAAAGATTTGACAAGATTTCGTGAGAACTAAAGTGAGTTGTGTCAAGTGTAGAAAATAGACATGCACACATCACTTTTTTGACAGTCAGGTTTTTTAATGAGAATAGAAAAGATTTTATGAGTTTCTATAAATTAAACAAAACATTATAGGTTTAAGCAGATTTTACTAGCAAGAAATTTTAAGAGATATAACAAGTTATAATCGAAGGAATCGAAAAACAAAGTAAAATTTAAATTATAAATATTTTTTAAAATAAAATCTATGTAAAATAAAAACTGTTCGATTTATTTTGTCCAAGATATATAAGGATTTGGTCCACGTTTTGGCTTAAAAAGTGTCAACTGTTTGGTCCATAAGGTTCTCCAACTTTTCTATATATTAAACAATGAAAAGATATAATGTCTGTTCCACAGGTTTATCAATAAATTTTAATATGGATTCGTTTAAAATCTGAAAATTGGTGAATGTGAATGTTGTTTCTCTTAAAATCTGCTAAAAACATGTGAATTTTTCAATGTAAACTTGTGACATCTGATGGAGGCTGAGTGTTCTTAAAACTGCTAAAAGCATGGGCAATGAAATCTTATTAACTTTATTTTATATTTCCAATAAAATCTGCTCAAAACTGCTGAAAACATGTAGATTTTCTTGATGATGATGGGCAATCTCTCTTGTGACATCTTGTTTCTCTTAAAATCTGCTCAAAACTGCTAAAAACATGTGGATTTTCTCATGTAATCTTGTGAAATCTGATGGAGGGTGGGTCTTTTAAAAACTGCTAAAAACATGTGCATTCTTATAAAACGTTGTGAAATCTTATTAACTTTAATTGATTAAAATTTTTGTTAAAATCTGATCAAAACTTAAATAAAAACCAGTGGAAGCAGAGCCTTTAAAATACTGTTGAAATCTTATCAATTCTTATCATAAATTATTTTAAAAACTTTTTAAAATTCCTAAAAACGGATGACAGTGCTCATGTAAAACTCATAATGTTTGACGAGTTTTGAATCTCTTTCCAACATTGAAAGTTCATGAGATTTCACCCGAAACTGGTGTTTCATAAACCGCATGAAATACCGACCAGAACTCGTGAACCTTGACCAGTTTTTTTTACGAGTTTTGACGTGGTATTCTTGGCAGAGCAATAAATCGATTACAGATTTAAATAGAATATATATATATTCTTTTTCTTACGACTATACATATGAAAATGATGGATTTCACACGATTTGCATCCTTGGAAAAAGTTAAATTTAACACGTTGCAAAGTACTTTTCCACACATGTTCGAAAAAGCAGTTTCATTTGATTTGTGCAAAATTAAAGACCAACTTTTACAAAAATTAGTGCAACTCAATAGAAAGTAATAACTTTCTTACACTCTCGTGTTGTTTCACTCGGCTAGTGCCTCGTTCACAACACTCACGCACGTGTCAAATTTGTTACTTTATTGTTATGTGATATACTATTTTTTAATATTCCTGTCACATGCTAAGAATCTCTTTAGAACACATTTTATAAATTTTATCTACCACACCTTTGACAAAAACAGGCTTTAAATGTTTCTATTATTAAGTAATACTCCAATATTATGTTAAATTATATTACATTTCATTTTTATCTACAGAAGGTTTTTAGCATGTTACAGGAATATTTTAAAAAAATATTAATATCCTTTTGGAAATATTAACACGCCAGGACGAATACATATCAGGTAACTTGGACAAAAGTACCAGTGCGGAACGATGCCTATTTGTGAGTGATTCAAGGTTGCAAATCAAAGTGTATGATGGTGTTTCATGATGTATGGTAGAGGGTGACCAGTGAAACCACTGATGAGCCCACGCTGGTTACCCAGGACGAAACATCGTTTAATAATTTCTCTGTTCGCTTTGGTCTTTTGTGTGTTCCTTGTGGGATGCTCATCCAAGTTTGAATTTTCGTTATTTCTATCCAAGATCTCTTGATCTTTTTTTTTTAGTTTCTTTTCGGTTGAAGTAACTGATTTGGAGGTTTTTTAACTTCTTTTTTTGTTTTAATTGCCTTAGGAGCATAATCCTACTAGAAATATTAACACACCAGGAAGAATCCGTATCAAAACTTGGATAAGTACCAGTGCGGAACGATGCCTACTTGTGAGTGATTCAAGGTTGGAAATCAAAGTGTATGATGGTGTTTATTTAATGATGTATGGTACGTAGAGGGTGACCAGTGAAACCACTGATGAGCCCACGCTGGTTACCCAGGGCGAGACATCATTTAATCATTTCTCTTTGGTCTTCCATCATCCAAGTTTGAATTTTCGTTATTTCCACCCAAGATCTCTTGTTTATTAATATCCTTGTCATATAAATATTGTACATGAAAAACCCACTCTGTAATCGATTTATATCACATTTTTATCATCTAATACGAATATTCTTGGCATATGAATGTTCTTTTTGTGATTACTGGGTTGTATGTGCCCCTAAGAGACGATCGGGAAATAATCCTCCGAATAAAAACTGCAGGCCTGGGCAGTTTCCTTTATACTACACAAGATCGTCCCGCAGTTTTCCCAGAGCGTGAGCCGAAACAACCCGATATAGGTAGTTTAATTTACAGACCGATTAACACTATACTTATTTGACAGTTCAAAATAGCCCTTTTGGTACAGCTAGGTTTTACGTTGACGGTCCGGTTATTTGACGTTTGGGATATTTTATTAGTTTTTGCCAAAATTTATACCTTATTCTTAATTAAGTTCCCAGAAAGTCGAGGATAAAAACTACCCAATTTATTATTTTTATTTAAATGCGTTTAAAAGCAGGTATCTATTTAATTATTCATGAAAGATCGCTCAAAAAGAAAAACAAGCTTGGGTATACTTACAGGCCCTGTATACAATTTTTGACAGTTATTGTTTTATCAGAGGTATATATAAGCAACTCGGTTTGTCAGTTGTTAGGGAAATGTTGATAATTTTTGTATGTTGGCAACCATTGGAAGTAAATAATTTTTTATACGACTGTCTCGACTGACTTATCTGTCTGGAAAAAGGGGGTTTTGCGCACGGAGAACACGATCTGAAAACGGCATTTTGCGCACGGCGTGTGCAAAACGTTTTGCACATGCTTACGTCATTTTTGCACACGGGTACCTATATATCCCGTCATTTTGATTTTTTTTGTTATCACCCAACAATATAAGTTGGCTGAGTTCAATAGCAACCGTCACGGCTCCTTTCGTTTTCTTGATTAGATACTTCAAATAGAATATATTATTCATTTTATTAATAAAAACGAGTTAAATTAAAATTTGATTTTTCTGGTCTGTTTATTTGCAGTCGTGTAAAAGTATCGTAAAAAACTCGTTTGAAACCTCTTTGCACACTCCATCGATGTTAGTTAGTACTGTCTGGATGGTGTGCAGTCTTTTTCAAACCTTGTTGTTTAAATAACTATTGTCAACGTCACATTTTTGATTAATAAACGTAGGTACATCATAGTACATTATAACAGATACAACATAATAGTAGCTATTACTTTCTCTATGCATTATAAACCCAGGGACCTCAAGTGCTACATTTCGCTAAGGGATTAAAAGACGCTTTAGTCCCATTCATAAAATCGTTTTTACATGTAAATATGAAAAAAACTAGAAAGAGAGGACAATATGAGTGGCCCAACTCTGGTAAAAAAACAACTGTCAAATGTATAGGTCTAATTCTCAAAATCATCAAATTCTTTATGTTAACCGTCCATATGTCGTTGCGTTTCACGGCAGCCCCTAACCATATATGGCGTTCAAATGTCAACAATATCAAATAGCTAGTCGTCGGGCGTTTTGGACACGACCAAAAACTATCTAAATGACTCCGAAAAGCTACCCAAGTATCCAAATTAAAGGCAGAACGCAGAATTAACGCAACATCGCCTTCGTCTTTTGTCTTTTTACACCACGTTTATTAGCTCAAGTAACTACTGTCAATATACCGTTTAGCCATTTTTTTTCAATATTTCTGTCAAAGTGGTGGGGAAATGCAATATAACTTCCAATTTTCGTAATTCTTTTTTAATTCATTAAGGAGAGTTCCAAGTTGGTCCTGTTTTATTAAAATATATATACTTTCCTTGCCAACCTTTACCACAAAACTGACCAAATCTTTATTATGAAAGAGTTATATAAAAACTCTACAACTAAAAATTGAAAAATAAAAACTTTAACAAAAAATTAAACGGATTTCAGCAGTGCATCAAAAAATATAAAACAAAATAAATTTTTATTTTTATATAAAATCCAAAAATATATTTTATTTTATATACTTTCTAAAAATAAAAAAAAAAACAAGTGTTGAGATTCCGCCAGTATGCCTCCTGTGGTTGGTTTTCTGATAATTATTGTGATTTATAGTCAATTTGTAGTTTTCTTTAAAACTGTTCAAATATAATATTTGTGATTGGGTACTGTTAAATAAGATATTATACTCTAATAAGTAATAATATGATAGTATTATAGGTAAATTAAAAAAAACTTTGTGTAATATTATAATGTATTATGACTCTTTAGATAACTTTTACGACCTCCTATAGGTGTAATTCATGTAAATGTAACTAAGTAGGTATCCTAGTTTGACTGACCATTTACTTTTTGTAAACAAAAATTATATAAATTTAATTTTAAGTAGAACGAAAATGATTTTTTTTAACTTAGATAGTGCTCTAAACGTAATCCAGACAAGTCACATTTGACTTAGGGAGAAGTTTTATAACAAAATGTGTTGTAGATTAGCTATCTAGTAATATAATCTTTAAATATTTTTTTTTGTGTACTTTTTTCATATTGGCTCAATTTTTTGTTAAAAGTTTTTATTTTATAACTGCAGTCGTCCGTTAAGAAAGATCACGTGAATGACGCTTAACATCACTTTAGTGAGTTGCAGGGGTGACCTTTTCTGCCAATGTCCTGGGGCCAGATTCTACCATCAGAATACGACCAGTCTGTAATATTCGTATAGACTTGACGCATTCTAGAATCCCACCTCTAATCAATTTTCCAATTTTTTTTCATGTCCGGTTTAAAACGGAACAAGCTTTGTTTAAACAATTTCAAGCGGACCCCATGATGTCTGGAAAAAAATAAAACGAAGAAAAATGAAATCGCTGAGACCCAACATGTTTTAAAAACTACATTTTAATGTGCCAGTGCTTATTCTAAAAAAGGCATTTTCGCCTGCGTCTCATGTAAGACATGATTTTGGCAACAAATCTAGAATTGAGACTTGAAGTTGTGTTTCAAAAACAGCTTAAATAATATATAAAACCTGATAAGAATTCTAAAATCTCGTTAAATTTTTTTACTAGATTTTAGTGATATTTTTGGCAGGGTTGGCAGCTAACTCAACCTATTTTTTTCACACGAAGCCTGAAAGATCTGAATTTGTTAATAATTTTCCAGTTTCTCAGCAATGCATCGAATTAACAAATCCTAAAAAATAATATATAGATAGATAGATGTCCCAAAATATTGAATAAGAATGGGTGTATATTTTAGGGATACTTTTTGAGTGATATTTTCATTATTTTTTACTAAGCAAACATCAGGAAGAAATCAAAGCGTTTGTCAGGGAAATGGAAATGTCAGGGAATTTTTGATTCAATTTGCTGTACTAACCCTGCAAACGTGGGCAACTTTTTTTTTATTTAAAAAGAGAATACACAATTTTAGAGTTATCTTATTAGTTATAGAGTTATTTAGATTTGTGAAAAAAAAAGAGTCAAATGAAGTGTACAGGGTGGATTCTTTAAACGGAACGGTGCTTCTAGCTGGTTAGAATTTGGTTGAATAAAGAAATACAAAAACACGTCAACTGAGGACACCTTGTATATTTTGCAATTTTTAAATCTGAAAACAATTCTCTCTTCAGCAATACCACACAGTTCTTTTACGATAATCAAGATATTTTTATCTAAATCTGTATTTGAAAATTTCGATATTCATTCAAATATCCCCTGTAAAACAGGGCATAGACAACAATTCCATGCAAGTTTAAATGCCTCTATCTTGGAAACCATAAGAGATAGAGTATTAGTGTGTGGTATTTTCAAAAAGATATTTTTTTTTAGAATTCAAAAATGTCAAACTATACAGGGTGTTCTATTTTTTTAAAAAATATATTTTTTTGTCATACCTCGTAAACAAAGTTCAGTTGACTTGTTTTTGGATTTTTTATAAAACCAAATTCTAACCCGCTAGACCATCGACGTATTCATCGATCCGTTCCGTGTATATGACGTCGTGTCGAAATAATAATAGTACCTTGGATTAAAAAATAATATATTCCTAAATTTTTAAAAAATTACTAATTATTATGCCTGTGAGGGAGGTATAAAAAAAATTACTTACATAGAAAAACACATAGACAAGTGACATTTAATAATTTGTCAACGTCGCTAAAATATCTAGAGGTCTACTCTGACAAAAAAAAAATGATAAGTATCTTTTTTTTAATTTAGAACAGCCCCCCAGCGCAGGTCTACAAGTTTTTTTTTTCTGACTGGATGTCTCATTACTTTCAAAACCGAATTAAAAGATAACTTTTAATTAATTAAACGCGCAAATAATTACTAAAATTTACAGAAAAAGGTAGCAATTAAACATTCCTTATTTTTTTGTTGATACATATATATATATATATATATATATATATATATATATATATATATATATATATGTATACAGGGTGTCCCAGCGAAAACTTACATTGGCCGATATCTTGAAAACAAAAAAAGATAGAAAAAAAAATGAAAAACTTGTTTCGAGGGTTTAAAGGGGGAATAATATTAAGGGGCTTTTCCACCTACTCCTATTAACCCCTAGAGCGGAAGACACCCCACCCCAAAATCTTAAATATAAACATAGATCATGTGATACCTCATTCGAAAAGTTGTAACCTTGTGCACATCTTTGTCACCCAAATTTTTACGGATAAATTATTACTAGTGAACGGCAAATCATTTAGTTTAATAACCTTAAACGAGACCAGTTTCATTGTAAAGATAAGTTCTTTTCAATTTTTTTCTTCTTTGATAAAAACCTCGAAAAAACCTTGGTATAAAAAATATTTGCAGGCTTAATTCAAAAAGTGTTAATTTAAGAAAGAGACGGTAGTTCAATAAAGATAAAAACATTCGTTAGACCTCAAAATTATTTTGCTGCACCCGCAACAAAATTTTTTTGCTCAATGCTCTTAATAATTCCCTGTAAAAGTTTAAAATACATTTCTCAATTTTCTCTAGGTATCACATGAGCCATGAATCCGTTTGAGATTTTGGATTAGAGGTTGCTACCGCCTTAAAACAGGTTTTTCAATTTCTTTCTATCTCACGACATGGATCAATAAATTAATCAATACATTATGGCTGATTACCACTAGAGGGTTAGTTTGGGGGTGGATTTGTAAAGAACTAGATTGTGCCTTTCTTGAAGAACTTTAAATGTCAGTTTGTTCTTATTATTACTTTTTATAACGAAGGCAGTTTTATTTTAGTAAAAAAAGGTTTTTTTTTAAATTATGACCATTCAATTAAAGATTTTGGAGTAGAGGTGGCTACCGCTCTAGGGGATAATCGGGGTGGGTGTAAAACTGCCTTAATATGGTTCCCCCTTCAAACCCTCGAAACGGATTTTTATTTTTTTTCTATGTTTTCTTGTTTTCAAGATATCGGCCAATGAAAGTTTTCGCTGGGAAACCCTGTATACACCATGGGACTGTAGTACTATAATTCGTCGAGGGATAAAAGACAGTCCTGTGATTTAACGCTATTTTATGTACTTTAGGAAAAGAAAAAACTAAAAAAAAAGAATTCAAATGATGAAAAACCACTAAACGGTACCTTAACAACAAACCCAAGTAGCACAGGACGTCCGATGTAGGTCCGAAGAGGACATCCAATAAGGACCATCATTTGAGGATCAAAATTGTAAGACATCTGTAGGACGTCTTTAGGACTTATTTTTTGGTAATTATGCACTATATAGAGGGTTTTTCGCCAATTTTTAGTTTTAAGATTAGAAAAATTTCAGTTCGGTTAGGCCGACTTCCGCAGTTCCTTGAAAAAAATTTCGAAAAAATCAAAACAGACAGATAACCGAAATCTTTTTTTAATGCAAAAGAGTAATCGGGATTAGTTCATCAGGACTACGTTCAGATTACACGCCTGGGACGTCTTAAACCGACATCCCTAAGACGTACTGGATGGACATCTGGCTTTGTAACAAAAGACGTCCTTGAGACGTCGAAAGTCCTACAATGGACGTCCCAGAGACGTCCAAATGTCCTGAGTGGACATACTATAAACGTCTTCGGTACGTCTTTGTGCTACTTGGGAAGCAATGACGATGTCAGCGCAATGTTGTTGACGATGATACACACCAGTTGAAACTGGTACAATGGCACTTTTAGTTCCTGAAAGTGGGGAAAAAAGTATACTTTTAAATCCTTGTTTTGGTTCCAAAGTGCATAAAATATTAATTATATATCACACTTTAGACAATTTAATCAGGGTTGATAGTTCACTGGAAAACCTGGAATTATCAGGGAATTTTTTTTCATCTCAAAAATACCTGAAATTATCAGGGAATTTTAAAATTTTTTGTAAAAACCTGGAATTTTTTTTTTGGCCTATACTCATATATCGTAGGCTGTCCCCTTGAATGAAGGACGTTTAGGGCCACAAAAACGGCATAGATTTGACAACACTGCTTTGCTATTTTTTTGAAAGATCAACAATAGGTGGCATCACTAATGCCGTTTCGAGTGAGATCATGCAGTGTTCAGAACACAGTGCGAACACCATGTGAGGAAAAGTATAACTTATTAGGAAAGTAACAAATTTCCATATTCTTACTTTTATCACTTTACATGTGTCAATTTATTGGCCGAATGTTCCATTAGACAAGTGGCCAGTGGCTATGCGGAACCTGAATTCCAATACTCCAATCGAACTCACTTCAGTTTCCTTCGGCCTACTAAATTACGTGACCTTGGCGTTTCAGAATTCCGGCAGAATCTCTGTTATAAAGAAAAAAAACCATAACTTTTTTGTTATCAGATAATAGGATTTATAAAAATCTACAACCGTATCTAAAGGATTTTTCAAAATTTGGTGTATTTTTTTCAAACAATAAAAAAATGAAAAAATTGTTGTTACAGATTTTTCTATTATCGACAAGGCTGAAGAAAGAGCCAGGTAAGATTTTTGACTATTGTTAGCAGTGTTTATTTTATTTCAGGAATGAGAGAGTCCAGCAAAAAACTGGCTGGATACGGTTGTGAGGAATTCAAAAATAAACATTCTGCCCGGTAAAGATTAGTCCAAAAACACCAAAGCAGTGTTGTCAAATCTATCCCGTTTTTGTGGCCTTAACCAGCCACAAAATATTGCTCCTATTTGGAAGGTCAAAAAAGAGAGAGAAAACTGTTTTGGAAAAAAAGTTATTTGTGAGAAAAGGAAAGCTCAGGCAGAAATACAGCATATAGAGAAAAAAAAAGCAAATATTGAAAGTTCTCTTAAATATGAAAAAGAAGACATAGGTAGATAGGCGCGTTTCGGAACTTGGAAACAAAATTTAAACTTTTTACCTTCATAAAAATTCAATACTTAGTAAACTTAATGCGACAAAATTAAACTTTATTAATTATTAAACAAATAATATATGTACCTAAAATAAGCCAGTATCTAAAAATAAGCTTAACTGATAAAATAGGTTACACTCTAGCGAAATTCTAGTTTGTAATAAAAGTGTTTTGTTTAATAATGTTATTTGTTAATTGCACTTAAAATGTAAGTCTGCAAAAAAAAATATTTTTTTTTCTAAATAGAACTTGGCATTTTTTAAAAAATTACCTGGAAAACTTGGAAAAATCAGAGAATTTTTTTCTTATTCCTTGCTAGCAACCCTGTTTAAGGCATAATAGATTAATTTCTTCCTAGACGAGAATTGTTTACAAGAGAAAAATCTCTCCTCTAGATAGCGCTGGTTTAACTGGAAACTAAAAATTGCCGGTCTCGCTTACCGATAGATTTGAGTCATATCGTCAGTTCTTAAAAGTAAGGTGCAAGATTCTTACCGACTCTTCATGTATTGCCAAAATAGACCAACTCATTTTAGCGACGTAATTTAGGATACACTAAATTTAATTTCTTATGCTATTAGTTTGATATTGGGAGAGGAAAAGGTTACAATAGTTTAGGTCACGAACTCAGATTCGACTCGCTTTTTGTGTCTTCGGTTTTTGTTTTTTCTTCAGCTGAAAAAAAAATCGTCAAAATCAATTGACAACATTCTGGACGGGCGTTTTGGTTTGTTATCAAATTTCACAGTTGGTCGTACAAAAGTACTCAAAAAAGTTGACTTTCTTGGGATTTTTATACTGACAAATCTACATGAATGAACAAATGGGTGGAAAAAAGA
Source organism: Oxystoma pomonae (assembly GCA_963921995.1). Taxonomy (NCBI): domain Eukaryota; kingdom Metazoa; phylum Arthropoda; class Insecta; order Coleoptera; family Brentidae; genus Oxystoma; species Oxystoma pomonae. The sequence goes on from OY998170.1 coordinate 25,234,319, forward strand.
AATACTAAAGAAATGACATAACGCTTGTGATAACAAATGATCTTGGTCGAAGAAAATATTACTTTAAAATTTAATTCATGCAAAAAATAATTCTTATGACTAATGACATGAACGAAAATGTCAAACAAGCATACTGTCTATTGAGAAAATTGAAAACAAAAAAAACAGAAAAAGCTCAAGATGCAGCCACTACAGAGAAAAATATAATTCTAGAAACAAAAGCAAAAAATAAGACAAAATATTTACAACTGAACTAGTTTTCTTATTTTCTTTAATTTATAGTTGCTAAAATAGCATGCATTGTTTTTAATAATGAAAAATTACACACCTAGTGAAGGAGTGATGTAGTTCAAACTTCATCTATTTTCATGTTCAACTGCAGCTGTAAAAAATACCACCTTTTTAAACAATTTATTGAAGGCAAACTACAGAAATGGATATAAATTATTTTCGTATCAATAATATTCGATTTAAAAATCAAGAAAATATGATTTTATCAAAAACGATAAGAAATAGGTATAATATCTTTGGTACTTGGTTTCTAGTGAATCAAACTCTTATTATACCACGGCAATCGACCTTGAGCCCTGTAAATGTTGAAAACACGATGATATGCTCCAAAAAAAATCTAAGTACTCACTTTTTTCTGGTTTAGCCTCTTCCTTCATTTTATCTTCCACTGTCTCTTTGTTTTCATATTTATGTTGTTCCCCCTGGGTCTGCTGCTTAGGGTCTAACCGCGGACGCTTTCTGCCTTTGTAACTCCTGTTATCTCTCCTGCCGCCTTCGCCTACTCGGAAAACAACAAAATCGCTATTACTTAAAAATTTCAGCAACAATACAAGTTGTGATTATTTTGTAGTAGAAAATGTCTAGCCTGCGGGTTGGAAGAGGAATCTGCCCGGCACTTAATACGAGAGCGTGACGCACAGGCCAGATTAAGGCAGTCGACGTGGGGTTGCCCCACGGCAGAGGAGGAAGAGCAGCAGTTGCTTCGATGGACCGACATACTGAACTTCGGAAAGAAGACAGAAAGACCCAGAGAGTCGCAGCCCGCGTAGCGGTAGTAGGAGGATAGGGATATACAACGGCGTATGGCAGAAAGTGTCCATGAAGTGGCCTACCAAACTAACAATTTTTATGTACTACAGGGCAGTTCTGGCATGTAAATGCCTTATAAATTAGAGCACCAGATTACCAGTTTGCTGTGTTACGGTTTACAAAATCTCATCTAGGTGTTAAAAGCATTTAGCGATGATTATATTGTTGTAAGAATTTTCTTACAGCAACAGTTTATAGGAATATCCTATAAACGCTCTGCTGCGGTGTTACTATAGAGCAGAATTGCCGCAAAGTACTTTAGGCTCTTAAAGTATTGTATAAGAGTTTTTCAGGCGCAATAATACAACAATTGTAAATCAAAAGGGTTCTATAAGGTTTTATCTGTAATTTTACTCTCTGTAAGAATGTTCTTACGGCAACAATTAAAGGAATATCCTGTAAAAGCGCTGCTTCTTTCTGTAAGAACATTTATACGGTATTACTATAGAGCCGAATTGCCGCAAAGTACTTTAGGCTCTTAAAGTATTGTATAAGAGTGTTTCAGGCCCAATAATACAACAATTTTAAATCAAAAGGGTTCTATAAGATTTTACCTGTAATTTTGCTCTCTGTAAGAATGTTCTTACAGCAACAATTAAAGGAATATCCTGTAAAAGCTCTGCTTCTTTCTGTAAGAACATTTATACAGTATTACTATAGAGCCGAATTGCCGTAAAGTACTTTAGGCTCTTAAAGTATTGTATAAGAGTGTTTCAGGCCCAATAATTGTAGTTTTCCTCTCTGTAAGAATGTTCTTACAGCAAAAATTAAAGGAATATCCTGTAAAAGCTCCGCTTCTTTCTGTATCATTTCTCAGTCTCACATAACCTTAAACAACAAACAGTAAACAGAAAGTTTAAGTTTATAAATCCGCCTTAAAGGACCCCAAAATATAAACATGGAACACTCAAATTGGAACAGATGCGGATAATGGAAAACAAGGTGGACGGGAATCCCTACAACTAAAAATTACTGTATGTTATTGTATACTTGCTATAAATCAAATCAAATCAAATCAAAAGTAGCTTTATTGTCTGAATAATAAGTAAATAACTTAAGTGTAATAAAAGTCACACATTCAATCAATCAATATGTCGAATTCAGTCGCACAATTTTTTAAAGAGATAATAATTCATACATTTAAAAAAAAAATCAAAATCAATTTCTAAAATAATTTTTAAGATGGTATGATATTTAAGTACAAAACAAGTTTTTAAAATATAGTACAAAACAAGTTTTTAAAATAACAATAAAAAAAACATTAATATTTTTGACAAATAAAGAAAAACAAAATATATCACAAAATAGTTCATTCCGAGTTTATTCTGTAAAGAACTCTTTCAGTGTGTAGTAAGCTTTGGAATATATATGTTATAAATATTTACAACAAAACGTCCATCTTAGAAATGTTCTGTCTTTCTATGAATTTAACAATCTATCCCAAAAGCAACAAAAACCTTAATAACATAAGGTATAATTCATAAAAATACATAGAAACGATAAACAATGCACAAATATTGCATAATTTGCTTAAAAAAACATCTTCTGTATATATTTTTTCACTTTTTATTTTAAGCTCCAAACAAAGATATTTCAATTTTCTTACATAAATGATAGGGATATTAGTAGTAAAGTATTGTTCGTTAACAATATTGTGGTGTACGTGTTTCAAAATAGGTAAAGTCAAGATAGTTTTGGAGGCGCCATTAATACCTACTGTGGAAGAAAAATCAGTCATAGTTAAGAGCTCATTTTGTTATTATATTTATTCAAACCACATTAAAACAACATTTCTTCTTTTACTTTAAGAGTTCATGTTCTATAAATAGAAGTAAAATACTGTATAATTGTTTCCAGAAGAACCCCCTTATAGTATGGATAAGTGTTGAAACTATTCTATAAATACCACATGAGTTACGCAGATCTTTTATAGTTTTTATGGGTTTATCAATAGAAGTAATTTCCTCTATATGGTTGTGCCCATTTTACACTTATAACCGGCCTAGTAGCGTTTTACAGAACCCTTATATAAGCAAATTGTACAGGCATTTATTCCTGCAGTTTTTGCTGTAAGAATGTTCTTTTAGCTCTTACAGAGAAAAAATGCTGGTTGGTTAATGGCCACAGGCCGCCCCTCTCTACTACTACTTGTACCAGCGGACTGACATAAGTTAACAAATATAATATGTCATTGTGATATCTATCACTCCTCATTCGTTTCAGATATATGACCTCGTATGTGACACTTAACCTTCAAAGACAAGGCAAGGTAACAACCCTTAAAAGTAACAATCCGGGACATTATAGAAAAAAAAAACTTGGTGCATAATGACTGATCCGCAGCTTCACTTCTTGCCGCTCACTTCTATTTCCCTCTTTCAAATCAAATCAATAGATAGAGAAGAAAAAATATTTTGGAATTTTGCTGCCAAGAAGTAGAATCTCGCCCAACTTTTTTGTGGTTTTTGTGAAGACGCTGTAAAATTAACCTCATTTTCAATCGCAAAATTTGGAATATTTAAAAATATGTCATTCAATAATTTTGTTTTACCTTCATCTTCACTGTCTGAAAATTCGTTTTCCGGAACAATGCGTTTGTCCAAGTCTTTTTGCGGTAATCTTTCGTCTTTGTCCACCTGGAAAACGATTTAAAAAATAAAAACTCAGACTCACATTACATTTTATTTTTCTGCGCATGTAGCTCTGGAACCAGTGAACCGATTTCGATGCGGCTTTTTGAGTTTGGAGACTATCCTTCAGGGAGTAATCTTAGCTATGTTTGATAAAAATAGGGTAACTAGTTCCAGAGATAACACCGGTTCCATACACAGATGTCAAGGAATTTAAGATATGATGGCAAATATAATTGGGTGTTAACTGTTTATTTAATTATGATGAAATTTGGTGTGTGGATGGAGATCAGACACTAGTTACGACAAATAAAAAATTACAGCAGGGGCGAAAAACTTGCAGTAATCGGAGGTTTTAAAAATGTTTAGTTTTGTTTTGTATGAATTTTAGTACAATGAAACTACAAACCTTGTCCTCATTATCGCTGTCCTCATTGATGGCGTCCTCAGGAATGGCTTGTACTTGCACGCCCGGAGCGTGGGGTAACATCCTCAAGTTCTCAAACAGTCTGGTTTTGATTTTTTCCAGGTATTCGGGCGTGTTTTGGTTCGCCATGTTGCTTGGACTGATAGACAAAAAAAGTAAGCTTCATAAAATCCGCACTTTTTTCATCAAAAATAGAAGTTGTGTTTATTTTATAGTAGAAATTATCCGAATTAAGTAATTAATTTTTTGATATCATTTTATCCGGTTTACTATCCTTTTTGAATCTGCGATACTATCTTAAGGACAGAAGAAAGAAAAACGTATAAATTTCAGCGGGTACCAAGCTACAAAATAAATTCGAAAATGAAAAATATAACTTATTATACTTTAGTATGAGTATATTGTATTTATTAACTTGGTCGCGATTCTTCAGAAACGAAAGAAAATCTCACCCGTCACAATTCCGGAAGGTGGCAATTTTTACTTATTGCCTCATTTAGAATAAAAAACAGGTCCTTATTATTTATTCTAACGTTTTATGAGAAACTGCGTCATATTTTTAATAACATTTTGTAAATTTAATATTTTAAAGAAATTCTGCAGGACCAGTAAACTGCTAGTGCGCGTACCAATAAAAAAAAAATCTACTAGCGTGCGGAAAATTCACTTTTTCGCACTGTTTTGATGAAATGAACAATTTTGATCAAATTAGGCTTTCTGAAAATCACAGGCTGGTAAATTTATAGAACAGGTCAAAACTGACAGTTAAAAAAAGGTATTTTTGACACTTTATTTAATCTCAAGCATCAGTCACACACCCACATACCTTCCAAGCATTTCGATGTAACACTTAAAAAAATTCAAATAGAACAGAGTTTACCTGCAAAAAGCTATAAGCTAGAACATTTTAAAAAGCACAGCACAAAAAATTCAAAATTTATACACCTATTGCCAAAACTGGCATTTACTTAAAATGCAAGATGGCGGACATATTTAAAAAATATGCATTTTACACCCTCTTGGGAAAAAACTTTCAATTAAAAAGCCACATTCCTTCCAAGTATTTTGATGTAACCCTTAAAAAAAATCGCCTTGGTTTGCTTTCAAACAAGAAAATTTTCGCACTGGATAACTTTTATGTCGTCTCATTTGCATGGAATTTTTTCAAAAGTTGTTAAAAGATTGTTAATTCAAATAAAATTTACTTTATTGCAGAAAGCCAACAGCTAAAAACTCTTAACAGCTATATACTTACAAACTATAATTTTCTAGTAGAAAGAAAATTACGGCATTTTTCAAATTGTAAAAAAGGTTTATATTTTCAGTTATTTAAAGCAAAATTAAATCTTTTTACATTTAAATCTTTTATATTATTTGGTACTCTATTGTAAATAGTTTTTCCTAAATGAAAAAGGGAGTTCCTGGTAAGTGCCGACAGTGGCCTATCAGTATGCAGTTGATTTTTTGTCCTTGTATTATACTGGTGTAGTTCACATCTTTTTTGAAAGAATCCCTGCTGGGTGTAACTGTGAATCAATGTTAGTGATTCATATAAAATAAGGTCATAAAAAGTAAGTATTTTTAGGGATTTAAAATATGATTGGCAAGATGCTAAATTAGAGATTTTTGCTATGTAGTAGTGTAGTAGCAAACAAAGAATGGTAGACCACAATTGCAGCTTCTTGATTTAGAGTTTCTCTTATTACTTTTATTGCATAGAAGCCCGATGCTAATTTTTTTATTGTGTTGTTATACTGTGTCGCCCATGACAATTTATGATCATTTGAAACATCATATGTTTAGTTTTATTTAAATTTAGGGCCAACTTATTAGCACCAAACCATCCTTGCATCTGTTCAAGGTTCTCATTCATCATCCTCTCCAACTCCTCCTAGAGGGTTAAAGGGTTAGGCCGGTATTACACTATAAAATTTATTTGTCAAAGATCTTAAGTAAAAGATGTTTGATAAAACATTTTACAGTGTAATATACCATATTTTATAAAATAAAGAAATATTTTATAAATTTAAGGAAATATTTTATAAAATATGGTATATTACACTGTAAAATGTTTTATCAAATATCTTTTACAAAAGATCTTTGACAAATAAATTTTATATTGTAGTACTGGCCTTAGAAACTGGTCTGTGGTCTTTGTTTGGGTCAAAAATAATGTCAGTAATAATGATATTTAAATATAATTACTAGCAATCAAAATGAAATAAAAAAGTACCCTATGTTTCAATCCAAGTCACACTCAATATTCTTACAAAATTCCATCCAAAACGGTTCAGCCGTTTTTGCGTGATTGAGAAACAAACATAAGGAGATACACACACACAAACTTTCGCATTTATAATATTAGTAGGACTTATTCATTCTCACCTTATGTGCAACTTAAAATCAGGTCCGAAATACTCGAAATAGTCGTTATAAGGAAGCTCGTTGGCAATTTCGACGCCCAAGGCCACCGACGTCTCGTAGGTCCAAGCCCGAGAGACGTTCCTGATGGTGTAGCCCCCGCCGCCTACCATCATGAAAGGAAGGTTATATTTCTTGACGAACTCTACGCATTTGCCATGACCCTGCAAAAAATTTAGTTATAGAGTAAAAACCGACGGCCCATCAACTCCACTACCACTCCAGTGTTCTTTATCGACCTTCAACGCCATTTTAACAGTAAAACGAATGGATTTTTTGTCACATTCGGTGTCGACGGCGAAGATTGACAAAAGGTGAGGGGGTAACCATTTTAAAAAAAAAAAACATATTTTTATGCATTGGTATAGTCAACTTAAAACTAGAATAGTCAAAATATACTATCAGTACCGTTATGATATTATGTTTATATTGTCAAAAAATATAACCCAAAATTGGAAAACGTCAAACCATAAAAATTACTTAAATATTGGATATTGCAAAAATTATGTACTAATTTAGTCCCCTTTTAAAAAATTTTGTACTTAATGAATAACAGAGTTATTCACACTTAAAATCTTAATAACTTTTTTTTGTTTTTATGGGCTGTGCCTCGATATCGCTACACACCCCATAAAAACAAAAAAAATGAAGTTATCTTGACAGTAGGCTATTTTGTAGGAGACGAAATTAGTACATAATTAGTACCATATTCTGGCATAGTCACTTTTGGTCGAATCTCTTTCCTAAGCAGAGGGGGGTCTACCTTGACTGAGCTACGCTTCTGTTCAAGTGTAATGTGCTAAAAAGTTAAGGGACTGTAATGTACTGCTAAAGTACTGAGGTTCAAAATGTACACATATTCCAGGAGTTCATGGGCATTTAGTAGGTTCGGTGCTGCAGTCGGTTTTTCCATTAAACAATAGAAAATTGGATTTTTAAAAACTTCTCTCTAATCTAAACCTGGGTTTACACCAGCTTTCAGACTTTTATGTCTAAACTTCTTTAATAGTCGTAGTAAAAGGAAGGGGAGACTCTATTCCCAAGCCCTTTTTTGCCATTCAACAGAAAAGAAAACCTCCACCCTCCCACGGTTGAACCTTCTTTTCTTTTGGATAAAGGTCAGGATATCCAACCATTTGAGTGTCAGAAGGCGTCCGACTCGAACTTTTCTTCTTAAGAGGATTTCTTCTCTGATTCCTCTGTAGCCTGGGCATCTTGCATGTTGGTAGAATAAAAAATCGTCCTTCTCCAGGTATTCTCTACAAGTTGAGTCCTGCTCGACCTTAATCCAAGCCAGTTCTTACCTTAACTGTCAAATTAAAGCACCCCAGTCGATCTCCCGTCAAGGAATCGGCCCCGCACTGTAACACGACGGCGCTGGGCTGGAAAGTCTCCATGACTTTGCTTATGATCGGGACGAAAATGCTTTCGTAGGCCTCGTCGTCCATGCCATCGCGAAGAGGGATGTTCACTGCATAGTACTTGCCCTTGCCCGCGCCGATGTCTCGCAGATCACCGGTACCTGAAAAAAAAATGGTATCAGAAGTAAGTAGTCGTGTTTGAAAAGTAAACGAAATTAAACGAAATTTTTTCTTAATTTTATAAAAAATTACTTACTAAGGTTCCAAAACACCTTAATCGACGAAAAAAAAAGCTGTCTGTCGGTCTGTCTGTATACACTGTAACTCAAGAACGCCTTAATCGATTTTAACGAAATTTGATACAAAAATCCTCTATCAGCTGACCATGAACTGATTAACTTTCCGGTAGGGTGAGGGGAGGGGGGTTGAAGGGGGGGGGGGGGGGAAGGGGGAAAAAAGGGGGGAAAGTGGGATAAAATATTTACAAAATTGTAACTTTGGAACAAAAGCAAGTAGCGATATATGAATTTTAGATTAAAGTTTCCATGAATATGGACTACAAATTTTGTTATAAAGTCCAATCTTTCAAAGCTACAGTTTTCGAGATATTTTCATTTCCTTTCAACATAAAATAATTGATTGTATGGTGGACTATCCGTGCTTTCTAGCACCAATTTTTTAGTCCACCATACCAATGTGGTATGGGGGACTATTAAAATCGTGAAATTTTGACTTTTATTAATTTTATTAAAAATGAATTACTAAAGTTCCAAAACACCTTAATCAACTAAAAAAAAAAGTTATCTGTTGGTCTGTTGTCTGTCTATATACGATTTTAACGAAATTTGGTACAAAAATCCTCTATCGGCTGACCATGAACTGATTAATTTTTGCGTAGGGTGGTGGGGGTTGAATGGGGAAAATGGGGATAAAATATTTTAAAAAATTGTTACTTTGGAACAAAAGCAAGTATCGATATACGGTTTTTAGATTTAAGTTTCCATGAATATGGACTACAAATTTTGTTATAAAGTCCAAATTCATGGGGGCTATAGTTTCCGGGTTATTTGAAAAAACGTTAAAATATATTTAAAAAATCATAACTTTAGAAGTAAAGCAGCTATTGATATGCGGTTTTCAGATTTTGGTTTTCGTAAATATTGCCCAAAAATTTTGTTATAAGGTTCAAATCGTTCAAAGCTACAGTTTTCGAGATATTTTCATTTCCTTTCAACATAAAATAATTGATTGTATAGTGCTTTCTAGCACCAATTTTTTTAAAGCAGAATGCAAAAGGGTTGGGGGGTTGATTTGTGTTTTCTATCGTGCCAGTCGGGGAAAGGAAAAGACTGGTAGTTTTAGAATCGTCCAAAAATGACCTACTAAATAGTTTTCGGGCTGGTGCTTGTTTCCACGAACTTCCCGTCTCAGGATTAAGTGCCACTTAAGCCCCTTGATATGTAAATATATCCTATTTTAATTTTTTTTTCAGTAAATTATACAAACGCCTGTTTTACACTGACAATTAGTCCATGCTCTATTTAAACAAAAAAACCCTCTTCAGAGTTAACCTCACAAAACAACTAACGAAAAGGAAAAGGTTCGGCACTCTATATATTGACAGTGCTTTTTTATTCTGTCAAAATTGCACTTCAAATTTCGTCAAAATTAGAGCACGAATAGCGTGAATAAATCAAATCAATTTTTGTATTACATTGCTGAATATAAGCAATTTAAACTCAATTTTGGTAGAATTATCTATTGTGCTTACCAGGGAAGTACTCTCCATATTTGTGGAAAGACACGGTCATCACTCTGTCAGTAGTGTAAAAAGCTTCCTCAACTCCGTCTCCGTGGTGGACATCAATGTCAATGTACAACACCCTAAAATAATAAAATATTAAAACACTTATTTCATGAGCTATTTTAAAAACCAGTTTTTTTCTCAAGTCACAAATATTACTTCAAAAAAATGGCGCCAGCAGGCACGTATAGCCATCCATAAAATGATTTAAAAAATTTTTAAAAAAATGATTTTTTTTGGTTGTAAATGCAATTATTTATCTTAATGTAAAAACCACGTGTCGCTAGCTGCTACGATTCGTGAGTTATAATTTTTTTAAAAGTTCAATCCCCCCCTCCTACCCTCTTTCCAACCACCCACCATCAAAAACTAATCAGCTCTGCGTCTGGTGAAAAAGAATTTTTGTACCAAATTTGATAAAAATCGGTTAAGCGGTTTTTGAGTAATCGTGTTACAGAATTTTGTAATTAGGTTTTTACCCAAATAACTTATTTTTAGTGGAAATAACAAACTTTTTTTTGCCGATCGCAATAGCCTCCATACTAAAATAGTTTTGGCAAGCGTTGGTTTTAACGAGTGCATCGAATGATTTAAAAACGCGAATAAAAAAAGAACAGTTTAGCCGCGAGTTGTATACACTATTTTTTTATACCTTTATGATAAAATTTAAAAAAAAAAACAGAAAAAAACTTGAACTTAAGAACCACTCACAGCTCACTACTTTTAACCTATAAATGAAGGACAACTGATGGATGAATAACAATGGTTTTATATAATCGCGTTTCTTTTCAGTCGGTGACACTTACATTGTTTGCCATTTTAATTTCTGACAGTTTGTTATTTTGTCGTTGTTTCAAAATGATTTTTTGTGAATACTTGGAGAAAACTTGAGGAGATGGCTTAATTTTTAGGTAGGGTTTGGTTATTTTCAGTTATTAAAATCGTGTTTTTTATGAAGGTATAAAAATAGTACATTATAAACCTTCAAATCATGAAAATAATGAAAGACAGTACTCGCAGCAGTACTCTAGTTTTAAAATGTCAACCTTGCAGACTGATGAGTGGTTATGCCAGTGTGACGATAACAAACTAAGTTGTCAAAAATGTCGAAAAAATACAATTCGTCATTTTGAAGATGGACATTGAAATAGCCGCAGAAGAGGCTATAGGCCAGCTCCTCCCACAAAACTCTTGGGAAATATATATGAGGCAGTTTTCAGATTTTGTCCTAAATTTGAAAAAATATATGTACTTTTGTATACTTTTAATCCCTAAGGGATTAAATGTGCAACTTAAGTCCCTCAAATGACGGATTAAAAGTACCCTTTCATTCCCTAAAATTTTGCTAAAAAGAGTTTAATAATTTCCAATAGTTGAACGAGTTAAACATATTTAAAAACCTCAAAAATTGTCATGACATTTAAAACTTTGGAGTGAAGTTTGTGAAAATTAAGAAAACAAGAGAAAAGAAAAGGGGGTAAATTTATGGTAAATCTGTGTGACCTATTCCCTATCCCATGCTTTACCTTTGGTGATATTTCAAAAGCTCCAAGATTCCCAAAACAATGTCATTCACATAGCAAAATCCGGAAGCTTCTGATTTTTTGGCGTGATGTAGACCTCCTCCTAAAACAAAAATGTAAAAGCTATAAAAGTACGACTGAAAAACAACCATTATTTAATTTTTTAACTTTACATCATAAACATTATTTTTCCTTCAGGCTGTACATCCTGCTGCTTGAAAATCATTAAAATTTTGCAAATACAACCGAACTAAGCTCAAGTCACTCCTGCTCAACTTGTCCTCCTTACTTTCTTTCACCTGACAGACAAGAATAGACTATTTTGGGTAAGTTAGATAAGAGAATCGAACGTGATAAACTCGTATTATTTTGACCTGCTATTTGCGGCACTAAAAGACGAAGCAAGTTCAAGTGTAAATAATATTCCTAACCTTAAAAACGTGCAATTTTTGTATTTTCGGTCTGTCTACAGTGTAAAGAGGTATGTTATATAAACAGTCCAGTAAACAAATCCTGAAAAAAAAACTTTAAAGATAAAATGTTTTTTATTTTACATAAAGGTATAGTTGAACGTTGTTGGTTCGTATATTCGACTTTTTAAAGAAGCAAAATCCAGTATTAATCTGAAAAAATTCATATCAATTTTTAAACACCGAAAATCTCTTGCATTTTTGAACCAAATAAAATGTTATCAAATTTCACACATTTCTAATAAAAATGTACAAAAATAAAATTATTTTTTCGACAGTTTAGTTTTAAATTTGGTCTTTATTTAGATTTAAATAAACTAAAAAATAACAATTCCAATTTTTGCCCTCTAAGAAGTGCACAGATATTAATTTTTGAAGGTCAAATAAAATTTTGCTTAAGGTCAAAATGTAATTTTTATATTCAAAATAAGTTTTCAAACATCGAATTTTTTTTTATGCTTTTCTCCTATTTGATTAATTTAAAATATTTAAAAGGGTAATATGGTCTGTACACATTGGCCTAAATTTTTTTTTTAATAAAAGGTCAAGAACACAAAAATTGTTTTTGGAATAAAATATTATACAAAAATGTTTGAACTTTTGACATATTTTACCACATATCAGACCAATCAAAATTTTATCTCCAGAAATAAAAACAATAAGTGCAATAAGAAATATCTAAGTCAATAGAAGTATTACACCCGGTTTACAAACATATTATTGCTATTATTCATGAACGTCAAACACTTGATTAAAAATATCTAAAAAATTATTAAGCAAATGTTTGTTGCATTTCTCTGAAAGGCTGACATTAGGGTGGCAACAGGTTTTGTAAAATTTTGGTGGTTTTTCTAGTGATACGTATTACGAAAAAAACTAAATTGCTCTGTTTAGTCGACAGAGTACTTCATTTATAAGGTATTTGAATATTTAGACAAACTTTTTAAAAATAAAAATATTTCAGTCATAAATATCAATAATTTAAGATATGAGTTCTAAAATTTGCTTTTAAAAAATACTATATAATCATAATAATAATAGTAGTCTTTATTCAAGTAAATGTAAATTACAAGAAATGGCGCTGTATGTACAGACATATATCTGCTGGCTGATTTCTACACTTGTTCATAAATAATAAGTTGTTAAATAATCCTATAAAAAGTAACAGGAAACTTAAATTAAAAAATATAACAAAGAAGAAAGATTAAAGAAGAAAAAATTAAATTCAAAAGTACACATATGCCACATATAGTACCTATATATATAGTATCTTATAATAAAAAATAATTTAAGCAATATAACATAAGTTAAAAAAGGTTTTAGAACAAAAAATTAAAAGTATGTAGGTAACACCTATGCAAGATTCGCTTTACTATCTATATGTGGTAGTTACTCACAAAATAATTATATTTTAAAATTTATGAACGATATAAATACTGTAGCCAGGTCATAACTGAAAAAACTTTAGGAAATGCCAGATCTGTGTCTAGGAATAATAACACCTTTCAACCTTACATTAAGATTGTTTACATCTGTCCTAATTGTGATTCTTTCGAAAAGATATTCCTGGCATTTATATCTTACAACGACGACGCATACCATAAGTAAATATCAAGCAACATTTCTGGATTTTTTCCTTGCGATTTGAAGTAGCCACACAACACTTTTTGATTTAGAAAATGTATAGATTTATATTACCTCATTCAGCCGTTGTTTTGAGTGCAAGAGGAAATGTCTTTATCAAAACGAAGCTTATTGTCAAAAATAACACCCAGATTTTTAGCCATCCATACATAGTATAGTATAGTAGTACATAGTAAACGTTTTTTTATTTCCACTAAAAATAAGTTATTTAGGTCAAAAAAGACCAAATTACAAAATTTTGTCATGGTGTCTGTCTGTCTGTCTCTCTGTAACAAGATTAAAAAAACCGCTTAACCGATTTTTATCAAATTTGTTTTTGATGGGGGTGGGGGGTTGGCAAGAGGGTTGGAGGGGGATTAAACTTTTTAAAAAATTGTAACTGACGAACCGTAGCAGCTAGCGACAAGCAGTTTTCAGATTAAGATAGATAATTGCATTTTTAACCAAAAAAAAAATTTTTTTTTTTTGTAAAAATTTTTTTATGGATGGCTATACGTGCCAACCGCCATTTTTTTATTTTCTTTTTATGGACAAAAGGTTATCATCAATTTGATTGGATACTTCCGGCTTCACATCACTGTCGCGACCAAACAACAGTACAACTGACTTTTTCGATTTTAGAAGGAGAGCATTCTAGAGACAGTTATCGAGTTTCCAAGAAGTTCCAAAGAAATCTTTATAACTAAAAGTTCACATGCTTAAAATCATCCAAAATTTTAAATTCATATTTCTACTTTTAAAAAGCGGTAAAAAGTGAACTGTGGTATTATTGCAGTAAAAATGGGTGGAAAATACTCGAAAATGGATCCCATGGATATCGAGGTGCCAAACATCAAAGACTTACTGGACAGGGACGGCTATCTGTGCCCTTACGAAAAGGAAATCAGAAGAAGATATGGCGTGTATAAAGATTACATGGAGACCATAGAAAAAGACGGAGGAGGGCTGGATAAGTTTACCAAGGGATATGAATATTTTGGTAAGCTTTCTATTATTTATCATGCAAAGAATATTGTACATAAAGGCAACCAATTAATTTTATTAATTTAGCTATAGGTATAAGAGGAGATTTGGATCTAATCACACAAAAAAAAAGTGTATCAATAATATAATACCAGTTTTAACAACTAGTGGCTAAAATAGTGCTTTTTTTTACAAGCGTTGTTTTAAATAACGAGCGCAGCAGCAGAGTTTAGCCGCGAGTTGTTAACACTATTTTTTTATCAAAAACTCCAAGAAAAACCAGAAAATACTTTTAAAAATCTCGAACGAAGAGCACTTCTCGCAGCACACCATCTTTACACTATAAATCAAAGCGGCTGGTAAATGAAATAACTATGGTTTCCATAGCGATTTTCCTTTTTACTCGGTGACGTTCATTCTTGCGACATTTTAATCTTTGACAGTTTGATATTTTGAAGATGTTTTTAAATGATTTTTTTTTTGTAAATACTTGGCAAAAACTGACCGAAAATTAATTTTTAGGCCAGAATAATAATATATTTTTTCAATATTACTATATTCCGCTATTTCTCTTTAATTTTGAGTAAAAAACGGACACAAAAAATCTTTTTTTGCACCCTTGATCAAAAAAGAAAGTTTTTTTGCATCGGTAACCAAAAAAGACATGCTTTAGTTATCTGCAGACAGTTATTAAAATCATGTTTTTGATTAAGGTATAAAGGTTTCACATCTTTTTTTTGTGTTTTACGTGTGTTAATTATCTTAAATCACTTAATAAAATAAATAAAAATTGCAAATGGTTCTATCAACGGTATAAATAGTAGTTTTAACAACTAGTGGCTAAAATAGTGCTTTTTTTACAAGCGTTGGTTTAAATAACGAGCACAGTTTAGCCGCAAGTTGTTATGACTATTTTTTTTTAATACCTTTATCAAGAAATCCGAGAAAAACAGAAAAATACTTTTAAAAATCTCGAACGAACAGCACTTCTCGCAACACACCAACTTTACACTATAAATCAAGGTGGCTGGTAAATGAAATAACAATCGTTTCCATAGCGATGTGCTATTTTACTCGGTGACGTTCATTGTTGCGACATTTTAATCTTTGACAGTTTGATATTTTGACGATTTTTTAAATGATTTTTTCGTATATACTTGGTGGAAACTGGCGGAAATGGCTTAATTTTTAGGCAAGAATAATTAGATTTTTTCAATATTACTATTTTCCGCTATTTCTCTTTAATTTTGGATAAAAAACGGACAGAAATCGTTTTTTTGCACCCGTGATCAAAAAGTTTTTTTGCATCGGTAACCAAAAAAGCCATGCTTAAGTTATCTACAGACAGTTACTAAAATAATGTTTTTGATGAAGGTATAAAAAAAATATTTACTGCGAAAAATTTTGTTTACTTGTTTTTACTGTTACAAACTGCTGCCCATCTAAAAAAAAGGGAGTATATAGATAGGAAGCAGCAATATCCAAGTTTTAAATATCAGTGTAGAGAAAAAGTATAAAAGAAAATCTTGGTGCAAACCTTTTTTAGATTTATAAAAAAAAGATACAAGTCGAGAAATAAATCACAGTTAGCAAAAACTGCATATTTAAGAAAAAAACATATATAAACTTTGAACCATATTTTGAAATATATATATATATATATATACATCTTTTTAAAGTGGCAATTTTGAGACCTCTCTTAAATATTTTAACCTTAAAAATTTTAATATGTAATTTATGCATTTTAAGTCATTTTGATGACAAACATGAAAAAAATAGTGCTAGAAAGCACAGATATTTTATGTTGAAAGGAAATGAAAATATCTTGAAAACTGTAGCTTTGAAAGATTTGAACCTTATAACAACATTTTTGGATAATATTTACGAAAACCAAAATCTGGAAACCGCATATCAATAGCTGCTTTACTTCTAAACTTATGATTTTTTAATATATTTTAACGTTTTTTCAAATAACTCGGAAACTAAAGCTCCCACTAATTTGGACTTTATAACAAAATTTGTAGTCCATATTCATGGAAACTTAAATCTGAAAACCGTATATCGCTACATGCTTTTGTTCCAAAGTTACAATTTTTAAAAATGTTTTATCTCCCTTTTCCCTCCTTCAACCCCCCACCACTCTACCCAAAATGCCATGGTCAGCCGATAGAAGATTTTTGTACCAAATTTTGTTAAAATCGATTAAGGCGTTCTTGAGTTATCGTGTATACAGACAGACAACAGACAACTTTTTATTTTCGTCGATTAAGATGTTTTCGAACCTTAGTAACTCATTTTTGATAAAATTAAGAAAAGTCAAAATTTCACTATTTTAATAGTCCCCCCCCATACCATATTGGTATGGTGGACTAAAAATCTGTTTTTCACTCTTTAAATCTCGAAAACTAGTGAAGGAAACCTTATGGTATTTTTAAAAGCTAAATTTTATTAAGAACATTTATTAGTCCACCATTAAAATCAAACAAAACACTCTATTCTCGACGAAAAAAAAAAGTTATCTGTCGGTCTGTTCTCTGTCTGTATACACGATAACTCAAGAACGCCTCAATCGATTTTAACGAAATTTGGTAGAAAAATCCTCTATCGGATGACCATGAACTGACTAACTTTTGGGTAGGATGGGGGGGGGGGGTTGAAGGGGAAAAAGGGGAGATAAAATATTTTAAAAAATTGTAACTTTGGAACAAAAGCATGTAGCGATATACGGTTTTCAGATTTAAGTTTCCATGAATATGAACTACAAATTTTGTTATAAAGTCCAAATTCGTGGGAGCTTTTAGTTATTTGAAAAAACGTTAACATATATCAAAAAATTATAACTTAAGAAGTAAAGCAGCTATTGATATGCGGTCTTCAGATTTTGTTTTCCGTAAATATTACCCAAAAATATATCTTTGAAATCTTTCAAAGCTACAGTTTTCGAGATATTTTCATTTCGTTTCAACATAAAATAATTGATTGTGGACTATCCGTACTTTTTAGCACCAATTTTTTTTCTTGCGATGTGTAGTTTATGAAACTTTCAAATAAAAATCGACAAGTTTCATGCAAAAAAACAACTTGATCGTTTTCCAAAACCGACATCAATTTTTAGGAATGCACGTCCTCCCGGACAACACCATAGTATGTCGAGAATGGGCCCCCGGAGCCAAACAACTCTACTTAACAGGAGTTTATAACGGTTGGAACCGCGAGGGACATCCGTACAAAAAATTGGACTACGGAAAGTGGGAATTGACCATCCCGCCGAAAGATGGAAAGCCCGCCATAGAGCATTTGAGTCAAGTTCAGATTATTGTCGAGACTCAGCACGGCTCCAAGGAAGAAAGGTAAAAATAAATAATAAGGTAATTACAGTACCAGGTATCAGCCGGGGTCATCGCCCTTCCCCCCCTTGCTTCTAACCAAACCCACCTTATTTTAAATTTTGCACAAAAAACGTAAGAGATCAAAATGTTTTAATTTAATGTCTTATTAGCATTTAAAAAGTGTTAGAAATTGCAGTTTTAGTACAATTTTCTCAAAATTTTCGCCTGGGGCCCATTTATGATTTAAAAAAGTTCTTATTTTATTACTAAAAGCAGCAAATACAAGCGGAACGTGTCGTTGGAAATGCTATTTTATCTAGTATCAGATCCAGTGAAAGCGGGGCCTTTTTTGTATATTTCAGTAACAGTGGCGTATCAAAGAGTTTTGGTAGATTTTGAAATTTTCTATTTGAGAAAATCGGACTACGCCACTGGAAAAATTTAATTTTCTGATATAATTTAGGTCATTGTTCTTACATCAAACCTGCCAAGTTTGGTACTCGTAGGTTGAGAAATCTTGATGAAAATGCTAAAAAGGAATATGCAAGAAATTATTCAAATTGGCTTCATTTTTTCTTGGGAGGTTAAAAATAACAGTCCCGAGGGGGTAGGAATGGGGACTTTTAGTATGTTAAATAGTGGACCTTCCTAAGCTTGTTAATAAAAAAAATTGGGTTCTAATTTTTTCCTTTATTTTTCCTATGTAGAGCGTATAAAGAATTACTACAAAAATGTTTGGCTGCGTCGCTAAGAACATCATTGATTGTTACAATTTTAATTTAATTTTCTCAACATTTTCGCCACCGGCGCCTTTATTGAAATATTATCCCACTCCACATGGGTAGATAACCCTGTTTAAATTACAAAAATTTTCGCCTGCGTCGCTAACACATTAATAAATTGTTTCAATCAACAACATTTAGAACGCGTAAAAAATGGTATTTTTAGTATAATTTACAAATATAGAAGTGAGACAAAATCCGCCCTGCTTTTAAAGATAAATAATTTTGTTTTTCGTATAATAACCCAAAACCTACTAAACCCCCCCCCCTTTAAAAAATGCTGCGATCGCCTCTGTATCAGGGACTGATATAGATAAATATCAGTCCCTGGAGGTAATTATTTTTCGTCACGAAAAAAACACATTTTTTTTGTATCTATAGAACTTTTAACACGAATGTTTTTTCCATTGTTGGATATTTAAGATTTAATCAATCTATTCATTAATTTTTAATTTGCTAATTTTTGTTCTATTTTTCGTAGGCTATCGCCATGGGCACCTTATGTCACCCAAAAAGGAACCGAACCGTTTAAGCAAATGTTCTACAACCCACCGCAGGCAGAAAGGTAAATAATTCGAGTAATTTAAAAATATAAATTTTCCCAATTTTTGCGTATTTTTGACATAAAATTTGTGGAAAAGATTGAATGTTACGAGTTAAAAATAGGAAAAATTATCTGTAATCTTAATTATTTATTGGACGAGAATAAGGGTAGGTAAAAAAAATTAATTCTGATAAGTAGCCAATATTGTCCATAAATTTTTGTTTTCTTTAAAAAAGGTTCTGTTGTTTTTTTTGTTTTAAAAATTTAAACATTTTTGCGTTTTAGGGGCTAAAAACGAATTTTAGTCCCTCATTTCTTAAATGCTATTTTAGTATCTAAGAAATAAAATTTAGGGAATAAAATGAAATTTAAGGGAAGAATGATATTTTAGGGAACAAAATAAAATTTTAGGGGTTAAAATTAAATTTAGTGAAAAAATTAAGACTGAAAACGATGTCTTTAATCTAAAGTGCAAAAAAATAGTATACCACGTTACCAAAGTGTCTTTTTATCCCTCAGCAAATGGTGGCTAATTTTTCGCCTCGGCATAAGAAGTGCCACTTTAGTCCCTAGGTATAATAATGTGCGCGCGATTTTTCACTAGAAATAGAAATTTCTATTTTTTAGATACATTTTCAAACATCCCCGACCCCAGCGTCCAAAAAGCGTCAGAATCTACGAGTGTCACGTGGGTATCGCCACCAGCGAACTCTGCGTCGGTTCCTATGACAACTTCACCGACAACGTATTGCCGAGGATTGTCAAGCAAGGGTACAATGTCATACAGCTGATGGCCGTCATGGAGCATGCCTATTATGCCAGTTTTGGATACCAGGTAAAAAGACTACAGTCTCTTAATATGGACTTACTGATACAGTTTTATTACATTTCAATAATAAACTTTACCTAATGGCGAATGGGTGATACGTGACATCTTCAGTTGATCAAAGTGACAATCTTTCATTTACCGAACGATACGTACGCGTAAAACTACAGAGCCTTACGTTGTTCTCATGCATTGTATATAGTCGGGGGTTTTTTATATCTTTTTTCCAGTGTATAGGAAGATTTTTGGTGATTTTGTTTTAACTCGGTACACACTTAGGTATGACTTCGAGGACCACCAAATGAATATTAGTTTTTTCGGCGACGGCGTACGTTAGGCGTCGCGACGCCCTAAACTTGTTTTAGGACTTAGAGTCATTTTGACAGCTATATCTCGGTCAAGTGACAACATTTTAAAATTTTTGTTAAACCTCTTAAAAGGCTATGAAATGGCCTTTAATATAGTATACAAAACATGATATTTTACTTCCGGTTGATTGCATAAAAAAATTTGAAATAAAAAAAAAATTGTTTTTTTTTTCTAAAAATTTATAAAAAAAAATCTATTCTCTATTTATGAACGGGATTGTGCAAATTCATTTTGAAGTGACTGTAAGAAGGTCCTAGCTATTCGCCGATATCAAAAAAATGCAAATTCATGCCACGGAAAAGTCACAAAAAAATCGGAAATTGACGCATGTTCAGAAAATTTACAAAATCTCAATTTTTTGACACCGGCTGCTTAACTTCAAATTTTTTAATTCACATTCCCTTTACAGATCTGCCAATATATGTTTTTTAAAAGGCTATATAACACGCTAGAATATTAAATGTAACAAGTCACGATGGGCCCATAAATTTGTTACATTTAATATTCTATCGGCGAATAGCTAGGACTTTTTACAGTCACTTCAAAATGAATTTGCACAATCCCGTTCATGAATAGAGAATATAATTTTTTTGGAAAATTTTTGGAAAAAAAAAACACATTTTTTTTTTAATTTCAAATTAATTATTTTTTTATGCAATAAACCGTAAGTAAAATATCATGTTTTGCATACTATATTAAAGGCCGTTTCATAGTCTTTTAAGAGGTTCAACCAGAATTTTAAGTCATGCCTATGCCATGAAACCGTATTTGTTTTTTGTCAACAGTTCGCATGTCAAATAATTTGTTGTTGTCAATTTGAAGTAACAGTGAAAAAATCAACGACATGACTTTTTTTTACATATTTATTGTCGCTGTCTAAAAGAATGTATCAAAGAAAAAATGTCGTCAGTCGGCTCATCAAAAAATTGGACTATATCTGCAATTTTGATCAGCTAAAACTGTCACGCATTTACCATTAATAGAATAGTAAGCTCGTACTTCGGGGGGTGGTAAAGGGGTTATCACCCCCCCCCCGTACTCAATTTTTTTTACAAATGTCATTTAAAAATAAAAAATTTGAAATGACTGAATAAAAATTGACAAAATTAGGCAAGGGTATATTTTTAGATTTTAAACACGTCCCTAAAGTTGCAGTACAAAGATTTTATGATTGGAAAAATTAGTGCTAATTAAATGTCAAAGAATGGTCCCGAAAAGTGGTAGGGTAGTCTAAATGGTCCAGAAAATTAAATGCTAAATAAATGCTGTTATTTCAATAAGAAAATTTTATTTTTTTTTATTTTCTGCATATCTTAAACTACAAGAGCATGAAATTTAGTTACTTGACATTTTATTAGCACCTAAATAGCACTAATTTATTCCAATATCAAAACCACCACCAACGTCTTCTTTCACGAAAACTCGAACATGTGTATGACCTAAAGTTAGCAGTGCACCAAGTTAATTTTAAAAAATATGCATTAATTTTCTGGACCATTCTAGCATGGTGCACTGCTATCTTGAACGGGTAGCTAGCAGTACAGGTCATATCCCGGAAACTACAAGAGTACAAAATTTTGTGACTTGGCATTTAATTAGCACTTAATTAGCACAAATTTTTCCAATCATAAAATCTTTGCACTGCTAACTTTAGGGACGTGTTTTAAAGGCTACATATAAAAGCGACCACATTTAATAAGTTTTCTATAAATAGTTTTAATAATAATTGTTTTCTTTTTTTATTTTAGGTGACAAGTTTTTTTGCCGCCTCAAGTCGTTATGGTACACCTCAAGCCCTCAAACGTCTCATAGACAGAGCCCACGAACTTGGCTTAGTAGTTTTGCTGGATTTGGTCCACTCACATGCCAGCAAAAATGTTTTGGGTAAGTGTCAAAACCACGCGTTTATTTTATTTAGCATTTTTCTTTAGACAACCAATATTGGAGCCATATTAGTTATATGATTGGAACCAATTAGTCGATTTTGAAATTAATAGCACTTTTAAATAGAGGTTCAAAACAGATTTTCAAAGATAAAACTTGACTTAGTAGTATTACTTAATTTAAGAGATAAAATTCACCCTCGAATCCTCCTTATTTTTTAAAAGTTAAAATAAAGCAGCTAACAAAGTTTTTTGTTTTAATTTTTAGACGGTTTAAACATGTTTGATGGCACAGATTCTTGCTACTTTCACTCTGGACCGAGGGGAAATCATTCGTTGTGGGATTCAAGGCTGTTCAATTATTCAGAATATGAAGTTTTAAGGCAAGTAAACGGTGGCTTTAGGTTAGTTTAAGCATTTTGAAGTAATTTTATGATTAAGTCTGTCTTTCTATGTCACAGGAAAACTGACGAAAACGCATTAGTTTTTTTTACATCTGTCAACCAATGTGTCAAAAATTTAAATAAACTAATTTTTTTGTCAATTGTTTTAGCTTCAAAATAAACTACATATTTCTCTATTTACTAAGCGGAATAAAGAAAATACCGCACAAGAACACTATTGGCAGCCCATTTGAGGGCCCACACTGAGAGGTACCATTTGTGGCACCTTTTTGGATTTTTTTTTGACATCTGTCAACCCATGTGTTAAAAATTTTACGCCAATAATATCCGTATGTGGTAGTTTTAAAGAAATATGTAGGTTTTTTTTGAAGCTAAAACAATTGACAAAAAATAGTTTTTTTTTTATTTTTGACACATGGGTTGACAGATGTCAAAAACTTTAATTAACCGAATTTCTTTTTTAACAAGCTTTACAAATAGGTACCACAAGTGGAATCTCCTCATGAAAAAAATGTTGGTAGGCCCTGGGCCTTTAGTGAGGGCCCCCAAATGGGCCGCCAATAATGTCCTTGTGTGATATTTTCTTTATTCCGCTTAGTAAATAGAGAAATATATATTTTATTTTGAAGCAAAAACAATTGACAAAAAATAAGTTTTTTAAAATTTTTGACACATTGGTTGACAGATGTCAAAAAAAAAACTAGTGCGATAGGTTTCTTTTTTAACAAGCTTTCCAAAAAGGTGCCACAAGTGGTAAAAATAGTTGGTAGGCCCTGGGCCTCCAGTTGGGGGGCCCGAAAAATCTTTTTTATCATGGGCAGAAAGTCCGTAAAAACTCATTAAAGAATCGCTTTTAGCTTTTTTTAAAGCCTCTTCCCTAAAGCCTATAGAAGCACCGTTCCATGTAAAGAACCCAGCCTGTATATAACTATTTTACTTTTACGGGGCGTTCCATTTTGCAGACGATACTAACGGTGTTGACGTGTCTCAGAATTTGTATAATTTAGTGAGAAACCTGGATGAGATGCAGATGAGAACTAAAGACTGGTTTGGACAAAACCTACTTTTCTAAAAAGTCTAAAAAGCTGTTAAAGAAGGTACTTCTTAACGTATTCCACGCTTATGTACAAGAAAAAATTGCATATCCAATTTTAGCCTGGGGAAATGCAACATTCAGTGACAGAATCTTTCAGCTCCAACGCAGATGTGTAAGGATTGTGGATGGAAAGGGGTACAGGGATGATTGTAGAGAAAGTTTCACAAGATTGGGTATATTAACTTTTCCATCCTTGTATATTTTATATGCTCTAAATTATGTTATTAAAAATAAGGCAAAATACATAACACATATAGATATACATAATCGAACCACAAGAAATGCCAATAACTTACTATTAGAAAGCCATAGGCTTGAGAAAACCAGAACTGGAATTTCGTACTATGGTCCTAAAATTTTTAACAAATTACCCTCAAAAATAAGGGATCTGCCAGCTAAGGCTGCCAAAACACAAATAAAAAATATCTTAAATCAAAGGCTTTCTATTCAATGGAGGAGATCAACTACTCACAGCAATGCAACAGATCCAAAATATTACTTTTGTACGTAGCCAACTTGAAATTAATTGTTAGTTTATGCAACAGATCCAAAATATTACTTTTGTATGTAGCCAGCTTGAAATTAATTGTTAGTTTTATCTACGTTTGTGTTTTTCCATATATATTATACTATTTTATCTATATTTTGTTAATTGTGTTAACTTTTACTATTTTTATGAATTTTATAAGTACCTTTTTAAATTTTTAAGGCTTTGTATAAGTGAGCTATCCAAAAAATGTTTGTATTTTATTAACATGAATAAACTACTCTACTCTAAATATTTTGAAAAAAACCTTTTGAAAAACTTTGGACTTTTTAAACTTTCCTTCAGTGCTCACATGCGGTAACGCGTTTGGATGCGGAAAGTTATACTTTATTGCACTTGTCTGGGCGCCGCAATGTTAACTTAACCGTTATTTTTTATATATATCAACAACCTGACACTTAACTTGCATTAATTTCTCTAGATTCCTTTTGTCAAACTTACGATGGTGGATGGAAGAATACAATTTTGACGGATTCAGATTCGATGGCGTCACTTCAATGTTATACCATTCCAGAGGAATAGATCAAGGTTTTGGTGGCCATTATGACGATTATTTCAGTCTGGGTGTCGATACCGAAGGTAAAAAAAACTAGCACACTGCCAGTTCTAAATAGGGTTTAATACAGAATTGAGGAATGTTTTGTAGTCGCATGCGACTATATTCTGCGCATCCGTACTAAACCTTATTTAGAACTGCCAGTTGGGTAGTTTTTTGAAAAAATGTTTGATGTGTAACATGACTATAAAACTATAAGCTAACCCGTACTCCTTGGGGTGGGGGACAGTCGGTGAGGGGGAGGTAAAAAATTTGGGAGGTCAATGTGAATAAAGCAAAAAAAAAATATAAAAATCGCTTTGCATTTGAGAATGTTATGCCTCCAAAATAGCACCTTCAGCATTCCAGCGATACCACTTGAAATCGGTTAATCGGTGGTACATATAAAGATAAATACATATCCATCCAACTCGAAAAACACTAACCTCGTGCCATAGGCAGTCGGGTAAAAAACTCATCTAAATTAAATTTTTGTTAGGTATTAACTATCTGATGCTGGCCAACCACACAGCACACCACATCCACAAGGATGCCATCACTATAGCCGAGGACGTGTCTGGTATGCCCGGTACTTGCCGCCCGGTAACCGAGGGCTGTCTGGGATTTGACTACAGGTAGGTAGATACAACAGTATTATACTTCAGAAGAGACTTACATTTTAAAAAGTAAAAACAAAAAAATTCAATGTACTAAGTGGCTACACAAAATTTAATCATACTATTTAAAAAAAGATCTGTTTGTTAAAAAAACGCTCCCTTTTTATACGCTTCTATACACCTCCCACCAAATTTAAAAACATTTTTTGTATAGTTTCATCAGAAACACAGTTTGAGTAAATGAGGTGCAAAAAAAATTCCCATCAATTTTTTTACCTAAATATGAAGAAAAATAGCTAAAAAATGGTAATATGGAAAAATCTAAAGAATGTTCTCTAAAAATTAAGCCATTTCATCCAGGTATTCAAAAAAAAGTCATTTCGAAAATAAGACAAAGTAACAAACTGTAGAAATTAACATAGACAGAAATGTAAGGCCACCTTTTGTCGGTGACCATTGTTGTATCATTCATCAGCCATTAGCCGCCCCTGATTTATAGTATACAAATGCTGCGCTTTTTTTATTCGCGTTTTTTAATTACTCACTGCACTGGTAAAAAAACACTATTTAAGCCGCTAGTTTGTAAAAACTATTATTTTATAATAGGTTAGCGATGGCTATTCCAGACAAATGGATCGCACTCCTAAAGCACAAAAAAGACGAAGAATGGAACATGGGCAACATAGTCCACACTTTGACGAACAGAAGATGGATGGAAGGAAATATCGCTTATGCCGAGTCTCACGATCAGGTGAAGTGAATCGATTTAGTTATCAAAATGACATGAAACAATAATTTAATCGAAACATAACCTTTGGTTGAAAAATGGGTGTTTTTTTTAAATTTATAACCAGATATCTTTTATGACTCGTCTTGAAAAAAGAATCACATTTTATGACTATTTACCATAAAAAAAATTCTGATTTTTTATGATTACTAGAAAAAGTATAAATATAATTTTATCTCTTTTAAAACTATTTTCTAGTCAAATTTTCTAGAGTTCTAAAGTATGACCGACTTTTTACGATAATTTTTAAATTTTATGATTCCCTTTTTTACAGGCCTTGGTGGGAGACAAAACGATTGCTTTTTGGCTGATGGACAAGGAAATGTACACCCATATGAGCACGCTTTCCGAACCATCGCCCATTATTGACAGGGGAATAGCTTTGCACAAAATGATTAGGTAAGACAATTGTCAAAAGATAAATAACACGTCTTCATATATGAATACTGACCTTAAATATTTTGGATTCATAAAATCCTGATGTAATAAAACAATACTTAACAATACCTGACAATATATCGGGCAATACCTCAGAAAACTTGACTATGTTTTTTTAGGTTTATAACCCATGGATTAGGTGGAGAAGGTTACCTCAACTTCATTGGCAACGAGTTTGGCCACCCAGAATGGTTGGACTTCCCAAGAGAGGGTAAAAAAATTAAATATATCAATATCTAAAAAATTGTGTCCTATTAGAGGATTCTGGGTTCTACTTTTTTGCCGGTTTTTGGATTTTCTGATAGTTTTTAAAAATTTGCCAAAACTATGCCTTCTTTTACTCTGGTCTTGAAATCATTTACTGCACTATTTTAACCGCAAGTAGTATAAAATATTTTTTTTATACCTTCATCAAAAACATGACTTTAGTAACTGTCTGCAGATAACTAAAGCATGGCTTTTTTGGTTACCGAAGCAAAAAATCTTTTTTTTATCACGGGTGCAAAAAAAGATTTCTGTCCGTTTTTTACCCAAAATTAAAGAGAAATAGCGGAATATAGTAATAAAAATAAAAAGTATAGTAAAAATCTAATTATTCTTGCCTAAAAGTTAAGCCATTTCCGCCAGTTACCAAGTATTTACGAAAAAAATCATTTCAAAACATTGTAAACATATCAAACTGTCAAAGATTAAAATGTCGCAGCAATAAACGTCACCGAGTAAAAAGGCACATCGCTATGGCAACAATTGTTATTTCATTTACCAGCCGCCTTGATTTATAGTGTAAAGATGGTGTGTTTTGCAAGAAGTGCTCTTCATTCGAGATTTTTAAAAGTATTTTCCTGTTTTTCTTGTAAAACAAAGCACTATTTTAGTCACTAGTTGTGAAAACTACCATTTCTAATTAGTTAATTAATTTTTTTTCTTTATATTTTAGGGAATAACAACTCCTACCACTATGCTAGAAGACAATGGCAGCTGGTGGATAATGAACTGTTAAAATACAAGTTCTTAAACAACTGGGACAGAGAAATGAACGAAAACGAGAAGAAATTTGGCTGGTTGGCTGCTGACCCAGGTAAGGATCATATTTGATATACTTGACCAGATTTTTAAAAAAATTGCTTTTTTAAGTTCATCGTATATTTTAGACCGTTATCCGTTTTTCGTTTTCAAATTTATTTGACATACAAAAGGAATTCAAACTTATATGGCAAAAAATCTGTAGAAAAGTTTGAGCAAGTTTGTGAGAAAGTTTGGTTTGGGGAAACGTTTGGTATAGAAATTTTATAAACAATTAAAAGTTTGTTTAAAAATTTGTCAAAAAGTTCGAGCAAAATTTTGTGGAAGTTCTGCAAAAGTTCGCCAAAAAGGGATTGCAAGTATTTTCACAAACTCTTGGACGACCCATTACGCTTTTTTATTATTGCATTTTCCTTCCTGAGATAATTTAACCAAAACTATTAGATTGATTTTAAGATTAAGTTTTCTTTCTCCTTCGTTCAATATTGGGTGTATGTAAAGTCAACAAATTTTGTATAATTTAATTTTTTAGGATATGTCAGTCTTAAACACGAGGGCGACAAAGTCGTAATCTTCGAAAGAGCCGGATGTCTATTCGCTTTTAATTTCCACCATGACAAAAGTTATGCAGACTATAAAATCGGAATCAATGGCCAGGGACAGTACAAAATCGTCCTAAACTCTGACGACTCACAGTTTGGAGGTTTCAACAGGATCGACGCTTCAGTGCCCATTTTTACCCACCCTGAAGGGTGGAACGACAGGTCGAATTCTATGATGTTGTATTTGCCCAGTCGTACCTGTTTGCTTTTGGTTAATGTAGACAGGCTTTAAATTTTGTTTTGCTTATTTCACTGAATATTGTTTTTGTGCCAAATATTATGATTTTGTTTTTGTGTAATAGTTTTGGTTAATACAATTACTTTTTTTATTTAATAAGAGTACTCAAATTTCTTTTAGTTTATGTGATTTATAAAGATAATATTAATATTAGAGCTCTATGCTAAATATAGTTATTTTTGTTAGGACCAATATTGTTAAAAATTATAGTTTTTAAATAAAAATAATATTTCGAATTAAATAGTTTTTTTGACTATAAAATAGGAATCATTAATAATTTGGAGGTTTTAAGCAGATTGGCATTTTGGTGCCTGCTTTTACTTTTCTTGTTTCACAAAAACTAAGAACTTACAGTGTTCGTACAACAAAACAATTGCAATGCATACAAAAATTATAAAAGGTACCACGATTTAGTTGTTTTTTTAAAACCAGCTAAAAACACCTCTGGCAATCAGTTCTCAAAAAAAGCTTGCAACAAATTTCTTATAAATTTCGCAGAGAAAATTTTAAACAATATACCAACACATTCCAGGAGGTTTTGTACAATTTTGTGTCTTCTTATCAACATACCTATAAATGCTCCTTTAAAAAAAAATGGGATCTTGTTGAAGGGTTGAAACATTAACAGGGTGTCCACAGAAAAATTTCGACTTTTCCCTGAGTTTCCCTGACCAGATTAAAAAATTCCCTAACTGATATTTTTAGCAGTCTTAAAAATGGAAACAATTTTTTTAGAATGTTGATTTTACTATAAAATTCAAGTGATTGTACTAAAACTTATATTATTATATATTATTTCACTGCTTAAACACCCATATTACTTAGTTTAAAAGTATTATAGCAAACTTTACAGTGTGCACTTGTGAATAAATCTTCGCGTCTGACCATTGTTCACAAAATAATGTGTTTTTGTTCGACATCTCTAAAGAACAAAGTAGAAGTAGTTGAAAAAGCTTGTTAAGTTTTTGATAAAATAGGAAACTAAAAATTAAAAATATTTGCGAGACAAATGGCAAAGCTTTTTGAACACTTTGCTTCTGAAATAAAAAAGACAGTGCTATAATAGTTTATTCACTAGGGCGCTGTAAAAAATCCCTTCAAATTACTCTTATTGGAGAAAATTCCCTGACTTTCCCTGACCATTTTCAAATTCCCTGACTTTTCCCTGACTTTCCAGGTTGTGGACACCCTGATTAAATATGCTGATTTATTTTGCGCAAAGACCAACATATTTGTTTTTGGTTTTTCGGGTAGGCATAACCACTGGGGTAAAATTTGTGATGCTACTTCAAGTTTAACATATTTTTTCGTGGTTAACCAATCAGAATTGTTTTTTTGACATGTCACAGTGGCAACACACGTATTTTTTTTTTGTTTGGGTAGGTCACCAAGATCAAATTAAATCGGAAATTTTGTAATCACAGAATATTTTTTTTTACTTGTTATTTTCAATTTCTTTATTTGGGTTATTCTCAAGATAACGTGCAAAAAGGTGTCTCAATTGCTAATCAACCTTTATTTTTAAATAAAACATATCTTTATAAGGATGTTATAAAGTACACACAAATATTTTCATATTTTAAAGTTGTTAATAACATCTGAGATCAGGCTTTGTTAATGTCTTCACTCATACGTTGTTGTGTTTATGGCATATTTTTGGTCCTTGAAATATCCAGAAAATACTTCAATATATTTTTTGTTTAAAGAAAAACACAAAACATTTAATTTTTCAGCAAAAAGTGACAATATTTTATTACAGATCTTTAAAAAAAATATGTATAAGTGTCTTCACTTCATCCCCAGTTTTGTTAATAGATATTTATCTGGCTATTATTAATGAGTTGGTGCTGATTTTTAACATATTGTCAATGGGTAGCTTCCATTTCAGTCTGTTATTTTTTTTAGGATTTTTGTTCAATTTCATGTTAAAAAAAGGTAAGTGTCATGCCTATATTCTCAGTTTTGTTGCTTGATTATTATGAAAACTAATTAGCAGTTAAAAAAACAGTATTGTGGAGTTAGAACCTTAAAAGTAAATAAACAATGCAGGATAAAAAATGCATGATTGATTTTTTGGGTAAAAAACGAGCAGGAAAAAGGTAGTGTTAACAAAACTGTTGATTCCAAATTAAAAAGCAGAATAACGAAGATAAAATAATGCGAGGAATTAAAAAAACTTAAATGCTTTCCGATTATGGGCAACAAATTAGACGGAATTGATGTTTTGTAATCCTTACATAAAAACCTTTAAAGGAACTTTAGCTATCTGGGAGCTGATATGGAGAAAGAAATCTAATAACATTCTTGAAGCCAGAAAACTTACATGTTTAAAATGTGCCACTTTCCACTTGGGCTGATACATTTTACAAATCTTTTATAATTTATAATCAGTTCCAAAATCTACACGCCCACTAAAGAAGCATAACTTGTCGTCTATCAGATTCTCTCTCTTCAGTTTTACCTCCAAAAAATCTGAACTAGAGTTATTTATTCCAGCTCTGATGATGGCATCCCATTGGCAAAACTAATTAATTAAACCAACCAAATCACGACATTTCTGAAATCGATTTTTTTTCTATAATTGATGTTCTAAGTAAACCTTAACTTAATACAAATATATGTTTAAAAATCATCCCTCATTCAAAATTTTTCTTAAAAAATGTTTTTGTTTGTATTGATTTGTTCAAAACAATATAAAAATTCATTAACTAATTCATTGGATTATATTATTATCTTAAACTATCATTCTTGTTAACCTTCTCAGTTTTGTTAACTACACATACTTATTTTTAGTTTTCTGAAAAAATAAAAAACATAAGGCCTGACCACTATCTTTATGTTAGAAAAACTTTAAAAAATCTATATTTAAAAAATATCTCTTGTTTTCAAACATGAAACCTTGTTTTGAGAATAGCCCATTTAAGCATGTTTACACTTCTTAAAAACGCAGTTAAACAAAATAAGGTCTTTATGTTTTATTATTAGCTTATATTATATATATTTTATATAAGAAAGCTTTA
The DNA here is from genome assembly GCA_963921995.1 of Oxystoma pomonae. Lineage (NCBI taxonomy): Eukaryota > Metazoa > Arthropoda > Insecta > Coleoptera > Brentidae > Oxystoma > Oxystoma pomonae. Next base: position 25,265,703 of record OY998170.1, read on the forward strand.
AGATGTGAGCAAAATCATGGCATAAAAATGTGAAAAACAAAGTAAAAATTGCTTAAATAAAAACGTTATTTATTATGGTCAAGCCATGATGATAATTTAAGGCTAAAAATATTTTAGCATAATTTAAGGGGTACCGTTTTGTATTAAACAATTTTCACTATGTTTTTCACATTTTTATGCCATGATTTTGCACACATTTTAAAGCTTTCTTTCCAAACTTTCGATTTCTAGAATAAAACACTCAAATTATTTTAAGGGTCATCATGGCTTTACCATTAAAATACCATCATGGCTTTACCATTACTCACATAAATTAAGATATTTTTAAGTAGATATCATCTAGATCAAAACTATTCATTTTGTTCATGCCTTGACGTGCCACAGAACTTTTGTTAAAAAATTCGACACTGACAGGTTTGGGATGCTAATTCTTTTTAGATTAAGATTTTACTTAGTTACCCTGGCAACTGAATTTTGAATTTATCTTTCTGTAAAATACTTTTTTATAGCCACTTCACTAAATTATCTCTCCATCTACCTCTAAAATTCTGCCCTCTCTCTGTAAATATTTTTCATTTTAACAGAAAAAAAATGTACTTTTTTGAACACTAAAAAACAGTGAAAACTGGAAAAAAGTGGTTTTATATAATACCATAAACGTAAAAAAAAAAATAATTTGGTGTGGAATTTTCTTATGGTAAAGCCATGATGGTAATTTAAGCCTTAAAATATTTTAGCATAATTTTAAGGGGTAACCTTTTAGTTTAAGCAATTTTTACTATGTTTTTCACATTTTTATGCCATGATTTTGCTCACATTTTAAAGCTTTCTTTCCAAACTTTAGATTTCTAGAATAAAACACTCACATTTAAGTCTTCAAAAAAAGTCCTGCCAAAAATATTTTTTCTCTGTTAAAATGAAAACTATTTAAGGTTGTTGAAGAGAGACAGCAGGCTATAAAAAGTATTTTAGACAAAGATGGAAATAATTTAAGGCAATTGTTTAATAAGAATTTCTGTTTTGTCATCTGTCTTGTCACCTTTAATGGTGTCATGCATATGATTTTTATTTTGCCATTTTTATCCAAAAAACAGCAACAATTGTAATTGTTCAAAGGGGCTGTGTAACACATAAGGTATTATTTTTTTCAATAAAAATTCTTTAGTCTTTAAATTTACCAAAAAACGTATCTTACTATAAGTGTATTTAAGCACATCTAAAAATAATTTAACAGGTATTTAACTAAATTATTATAAGGTTCATCATGCCTCTACCATAACCAAATACTGAGTGTGGTTAAATTAAATTGTATTTTTTTTAGAAAATTAGGATAATTTTCAAAATACTAATGAGCTTGTAAAAATTTCTGACAATAATTTAACCTATTGTGGTATTACTAGCGGAAAATTTCGCGATTTTTAAGGTGATTTTGCAGAAAAAACTTTTAAGTTTTCATAAAGTTACTTGATTTTACAACTTTTAGAATGATTTTTGATCATATTACAGCCAATTTGTGATGCAACTTAATTATTTTGAATAAAGAGAATTGGTTTCACTTAACTACTGTCTGCCAAAATTTTCTTTAAATCCAATCCAGATATATAAGAAAAATATCAAATTGATTACTCTCAAAATAAGAAAAGTATTAGCCAGGCAAACCTGCCCTCAAATCTAAGGGGGGAAACAGATTTAAGTTGTTTGTTTACATTAAATTATTGGAAAAAAGTTATGTGCCGCAGAAGATTTTAACAAATAATACTGAAAATGCCTTTTTGTCATGACTACATAAAATTAAACTAAAGTCAAAAACTTCTAATGGTTTTATAGCACCCCAAGCAAAAATTTTTGCAATTTAGGCAGGAAGCTCCTGAAAATAATTTTTTGTAATGTTATTTGTGAATAAATTAAAATAGCATTTTGAAACAGGTGGTAGTTTAAAATAAAAAGGAAAATAGACAATTTTCTATGATTTTTCCAGGACACTTAAAATTCCATGACTTTTTCAGGCTTTCCAGGTGAGTGGAAATCCTACTTAAGAGATAAAATTTGAAACACTTTGGCCTAAAACAAAATCTCTACTTACCCCAATTTATGCAAATTTCTGAAGCCTGTTTGTTCAATTTGACTGCAGCTGCCACAGATCCTCCAGCTGACAGTTGACAGAACTCATAAAGACCGTCAAATACAGGACAATCTTCTCCTACATTAAACCTGACAAAAACATAATTAAAAGACATAAATTATTGGTTAAAACACCTAAGCATACCTCAATTCTAGTAATTCTTTAATATTTGAAATGCAATTTGTATATTTGTATAGTAAATTTTTTTAATTGTAGAAATTTGTGTCCCATTAATTATCAGGGGTAAACAAGGGGTTAAATAAAGTTATAAATTTTGTCAGTGTCATACAGAAATTATGTTTGTTATTTGTACTCAAGACAATAAATTATAAACATAAGAACTTACTGAAGCAACTTACCTTTGCATTTGCTTGTTATATTCTGCCATATTGTCTGGCCTAATGGACCTTAAAAATCTGATGTAGTCATCACTGTGGAACTTTGTCATTTCCTCTGCTGTGGCTTTGTGGGGTCTCTGAAAAAAACATAAAAAAACCCCCTTTACTAAGAAAACAAATGCACTAAAACAAGTACTAAATGACAAAAATGATGAATTCGTATCAGTACCCTCTATTCATTTTAAAAGAAGTGTGCTTAGTTACTGTATGGTTAATTTACATTTTTAAATAATTTTTTTTTACATGACTCTCTCTACTTAATACTGCTTTTCGTTAAATAAATAATAGAATAAGCAAATAGATGCCACCACAAGTCCTGAATTTGATATGACCCTAAAAATTTTAATCTATTTTTTTATCTTTTCCTATATAAACTGATTCATTTTACCAAATATAAAATGCATAAACCTATATAAGATAAAATACACTATTTGTTTTTTTCTGAATTATGTAAATTTAAAACTTGCATATATCTCCATTTTTCGGTAGAGCCCATAGTTCAGCAACAAATTGTGTGTCATGCGTATTCTGTGGGGCTTCATTGGATGACCCTGGCCATAGTAGTAATTTCCAATGTCACCTGTAAATGTAAAATAAATCAGTCAATGATAACGAACATGATAACTCTAATATCTACCTTCCATAAAATCTAAATAGCTGTTTCTTTTTAATTATGTGTTATATTAACTAAATGCTCAACTAAATGTTTATTCCACAAAAAAATTGGCCACTTATGTTACCATTGTAGTTACACCTCATTCCAAATTCTCTGAACCAATTTCAATATGGCAGCTGACAATTACTGTGTACATTCTCAGTGTCAAAAAACTGGTCTGCAGCAATTTGGAATGGAGTGTATGTTAGTTCTAATAAACAAATGTTTTTTCTAATCACCGGACCAAGTAAAAAAAAACTTTATATCAACCTCATCTTTTCATAAACAGGGTGTTAGAAAATATAACAAGAGGCTCTTTATACATATTTTTTTATAAAATTTTGCAAAAAGGGGGACATACACTTTTGACTACTTTGGGTAATCTGTATGGTGCACCCCTTCTGAGGGCTATTTAAACTCATACCAACAATTGATGCGATTGGATTGGTTCTCAGACATCCTTAAGGGTGTAAGTGACATATAACAAACAAAAATTATTTACTAAAACTGTGTGTTAAAAACTGGAGATATTTATGGCAATTATGCAGTATATGGTTTTCTGCCATTTTTTATCAAAAATTCTTTATGGGAGCACCCAGTAGGGTCCCTAGGACCGCAAATCCGCCTGTCCTGGTTGATTTTTTTTCAATTTTTTTGTGTTTTTTTTTAATTTTTTTTCACTAAAACAGCCCAATCCAACACAGCTCAACCCAACCCATTCCAACCCAACCCAAAACAATCAAAAAAACACATTACAACCCCCCCCCCCCGGCACCATTTTTTCTCTTAAAAAATAAAAAAATAAAATTCAGGCGCAGGCAGATTTGGGGTCCTAGGGACCGTAGTAGGTGCTCCATAAAGAATTTTTCAAAAAAAATCAAAAATTACAGAAAACTGTATACTGCATAATTACCGTATTTACCTATACAGAAACATTGTTTCAATAAACTTATTGGATGTACCCCAGGGGTTTACCCAACTCGTTAGCATAAATCTCAACATAAATTTAGTGCTAATTCTGTATGTCTGTCACTTTATTTTGATAAGGAAAAAGACAGACATAAATAAAATTAGCACCAAATTTATGCTTAAGCATAATTATGAGCTGGGTAAAATGCCAAAAAATAAAAAATAAATAAATTTCCTGTGCCCCCATTTTTTCTCTTGTTACCCTTCCCCCTTAGAGAGTTAAAAATACAAAGTAGGTATACCTATTTCTAATTTATATTACTAATTAATAAGAGAAAACCATTCAAAAAGATGAAAATAACACATATATATCTAAAAAATACGAAATCATAAATTATAACTCTAGAGATCCACAGTCGACTAAACATATTTTCATCACTCACCCATACTTTTTAGCATCATCCTTTACTATTGACCAATCAACGCGCAGATAAACTATGGCTTGGCAAAGTCGACTGTGTACCAGTTCTATTAAAGTTTCGAAAATCGTATAGCAAAAGGATTCTCTTTGGCGTACTTTCTAGCTTTTACTAGTAATTTATATGTAAAAAAATGAATTATAATCGTAAAGCAAAGAGAAAAGCGTAAATAAGTTTGGTAAAATGAGCGTCAAAATGGTGAATAATACTCACTATCGTAATAGTAGCAGACTCTTTTCCTGCTGTGTGGTTGGGTGGACATTTTTTTCTCGGGACACACGCTCTATTTTTAGTAAAAATTCAGCATTTATGTGGTAACTTTACTGAATCTTATCGAAAAATCCCGCACGCAAATATAAATCAAAACAAGCAGCGCCGATACTCGCTGTCAAACAACCGTCAATTGTCAATCTGCTGTGCTGTGGTGATAGTTTTGCACGCGGTGGCGTTTTTTGGTGTTCGCTTTCGGTTTTTTTCACGTTTTTTTAGAGCTCCAGGCCAGAAATTTTTTGTGACGATTTTTTTTTTAGAAATCACATGTAACCAGTACAACCGGCCGTTCAATATTCAAAGGCAACAACATTTATGAAGTATATGAAAAATATGACTATCTTAGGCTGAACTTCGTTAAGCTTTTTTTCCGTGCGGATTTTGAAATTTGACTCTTGTCTATCAGTAAGTGAAACAGTGACAGAACGATTGGCACCTTTACCATAACTTGAAATCCGCGCGGAAAATCTGCTAATGGAAGGCTAACCTAAAATGTGTTTTACACCCGGTTCATACCTAAGCGTGCTCTCGACCCTGCATAAAAAAACTGTGGAAATCCAAGTCCAGGGTGAGCACGCGATGGTGTGTTTCGGGCTTTATCTTGATAATCGAAGCCTTTTTCGCTCTTCCTGAATGCAAAAATAGACTTAATCCTTCCTTCGCCCATAAGAATTTCCATTGCTCAATGAAGAAGAAGGAAGTTTTGAAAACGATCCGATACTATAAATTTGACCCTGAGACCGACCAAGTCTCAAATGGGAAAATCAAGAGCACAAAAATAGTGATCTGGGCCCGTATAAGGAAAAAGGGAGCCTTGAGGAATGACTGTGAACCCTGAGAAAAGACCTTTACTTCCGTGTTTGAACCGTGACGCCGCACAGTGGAACGAGATATAGGGAAAGTTCGACATTCATTTTAAAATTCAATTACTTTTTTGTCCGTTGACTTTTAATTTTTTATTTTGGTTTGATAAAAGGGTAAAATGTATTTTTTGACAGTTTGTACAGAAATTCCACATAGGTGAAAAATTCAATAAAATTGGAATTATAATTTTAAACATATTTTAGAACACAATTATAGTAGTATCAGTAAACATTGCTTGTTCGGTGGTAGTATGGTAACAAACTATTCACCTGTCTTTGATAGTCAGTAATGTGAACAAAGCTCGTTTTATATAAGCATAAGAAAATGTTTAAAGGCTTTCTTACGGATATACAGGTTGAGTTTTTCGCCAGGTCAGGAATTGATTTTTTTAATATTTTTTAAGGTTTGTGTGCTTTGCTCTAATAAATTTCACAATTTAAAAGCGTTTTGGTATAGGGTGCTCATTTATATGATCACAACTATTCTATCTATTTATATGTTGGGTAGAAAAGTTATACATAAAAAGCTTTTACAACTTTTAATGGTAAAGCCATGATAGTAATTTAAGGATTAAAATATTTTAGCATAATTTAAGGGGTAACGTTTTTGTTTAAACAATTTTTACTATATTTTTCACATTTAAAAAAAAAACTCAAATTTTTCAAGTTTTCACTGTTTTTTTAGCGTTCAAAAAAAGTACTCCCAAAAATATTTTTTTCTCTGTTAAAAGGAAAAATATTTAGAGAGAGAGGGCAGAATTTTAGATTTAGATGGAGAGATTTTAGTGAAGTGCAAAAATATTTAAGGTTGTTAAACAGAGACATCAGGCTATCCAAAAAGTATTTTGGAGAAAAATGAAAAATTTAAGGCAATTCTTTAATAAAAATTTCTTTGATATCATCTCTCTGTCATCTTGAGTAGTGTCTTGCATATGATTTTTATTTTACCATTTTTATACAAAAAACAGTAAAAGTTGTAATTTTTCAAAGCATAAAGTGTGTGAGAGATAAGGTGGTATTAATTTCTTTCAGTCAAAGTTCTTTACAGTCTTTAAATTTACCAAAAAACGTGTCCTACTATAAGTGCATTTAAGCACGCACAGGTATTCAATTAAATTATTAATCATGGCTTTACCATATGAAGGTTTAAAAATGTTTATCTAAATGTCAAATTTAGACAGCAATGTCTCTATCTCTCTATCCCTGTATGTATTTTGATACATTTTAAAATATCAAGGTTTTCCTGACTTTAAAAATGTATATTTAATTATATGCCCTTGTGTAATTAGTTTTAATTATAGGACATGTTTTTCGCTTTCATTACAAAAAAGATAAATCGAGGGATAAATCATATTGGACTTTATAAAGTTTTTTGCATTGCATGTCTAATTAAAATGCCTTAAATTGTAAATAATAAATAACCTAAGTGAAAAAATTATGTAACCTAAGGCTGAAATCCGGAAGAAGCTTAGAATTTGAAAATGGATTAAAATACAGGTTAGTTTATTTATAATTATTATTATTATAATTTATTATGTACAAAGTGATTATTTAAAAATAATTGAATTTTAATATATATGTTAAGTATCGTTCATACAAGGCATAGTCATAGTTTTAGTTCTAATTTTAGTCATAACGCTATCTCTGTCACTGTCTCGTTAAGAAAAAGAAACAGTGACCGAGATAGCGTTATGACTAAAATTATAACAAAAATTATAACTATGCCTTTAGGATCAAACACCGATTTCGGCCAATGGACGGAAAATCTGAACAAAACGCGTTCTGGTCACCAGCATATTGCCAATGCCCGAAATGTTTCTTTCCGGCCGTTTAATGTAGACCAGAACGCTGGACCTTTTGCAATTGCCAGAATGAATACTGATTTTCCCAAGTCACTAGCACAGATTTACGCTTAAATAATTTTAATGGATGCACTCAGATCAAACACTAGATGTATAATGAAGCCGAAACTCCTAGTAGGCTAGTAGCGATAGGTACGGTTTACAAGCTGAGACTCGCACAAAATTTTTGGAGGGTTTGTTTGTAGGCTAGACGCATTTTGGCAATCACAAAAGGTCCAGTCACTCTTTTTTTAAATTAAAATTGGTGGAGAGTAACTGAAAGCTGGGGGGGGGGATATCCAGTAAAAGTAGAAAAATACAATTTTTATGTAAATAAATAAGTTCTTATGAAATTTCCCTTGCTTTAAAGGTTTTTGTTAAAAATAATGATTTATGGCGGGTAATTGAATGAAAAGGGGGGGGGGGGATATAAAGCCCCAGAGTAGAATATATACCTTTTTTAATATTTAATTAAATTTTAGTTCAAAATTTAGTTTTTTTCTAGATAATTATGTTTTAAACCAATTAACATACCTAAGCAGACCTGCACCCTTAATTTATTACACGATTATTTCGAGGGGTCGCAGGTGGTTGCAGACAATATATATGGTTTTTATTTCGAAAAGGTATGGTTTCATTAAAATACATATTTTCAGAGGTCATTTGAGGTAATTTTTTTAAAAGTAAAAAAAAAACAAATAACTAAATATTTACTACGTTTATACACATCTAAAAGCGCTTTTTATAAGGACGGTTTTAAATAAAATCGCTTCTTTCGAGGGTTTATACGTTCTTCATTATGTCATTAAATATGTTACTTTACAGAAAAAAAAACAACTTAGTTAACAACAGATTTTTCTTAAAATCAGGGTTGAGCTTTTCTTTAGGCTGGAAAAAATGCGCTAAACTATTTTTAAAGTGTTTATAACGATCCTAAAATGGGTTTTAAAGCGTTTTTTCTTAAATAACTTTAAAATAAAATCAATCTAGTGCTTAAAACGGTTTTAGTGGTGTTTATACGACAATATTTTCAAACCGTCCTTATATAAAAGAGCTTTAAGAGTCCAAACAAAGCAATTGATAAAAAAATGGTAACTTTAAAAAAAAACGGATACTGGAGAACATCCCAGAACAAATATTTTTGATATACCACTAACCGGGAATCACAAGCTTGGTAAAAATAATTTTTTTGATAAAATGAATATCGTTAAATATTTTGTTGTATTGGACTAATATTGATTTTAACTCATAAATTTGTTATTTTAGTCTACAGTATAAACAACCAAAAGCGCTATATGGTGTTTTCTAAGAAGAACAATAGATTTACAATACAAAAATATAATATAGGTTATATAAAATCGTCAATGTCCGCCCATTTACATTGCCTCGATCCACTGTGCGCCGCCAGTTCAATGCCAAAATGCAATTTTGGTTTGGTTTCGAAATTCTCGCATGCCAAAAAACGACTCTACGGAATTATTCCAGAAAATACTCAGGGTCGGTCACTTTTGTTCCCTTGCGCATTGGCTTCTATCTTTATTTGGGACATAGAACCAAAAAGAGACGCGAAGTAATGAAAGTTTTCTAGTAGTGAGAAAGAATACTGTTTTTTCCTTCCATAAATGCCAAACAATGGCTATTCGTTTTGTAACTGGGTTCGTAATGATTCGTTTCCTACCTTGGTTTTTTCTCGTTATTAAAATAGGACAAAGAAATAAACATGTGGTCTCGACTTGATTTGAAAACGAATCGAAGTTTGTGACCTGCGAAAAAACGTCAAAACTGAAAAACGCCATTGCTCATCACATTTCTGTTTGTAAACATTACCTTTACGTTTATTTTATGCCCAAAAAATAGCGGTGACATAGTGATTGTTTGTGATATTTTCACGAGGAATTACTTGGTGAGTATCTGGCTCTTTTTTGATACAATTTTTGGGGTTATTTTTAGATTATTTTGTGATCAAGGCTTATTATGGTCAGTTCATAAATTTATTTGCTTTGACGTAAACTTGTGACCGTGCAGATTTGATAGGACAAGGACCACTTTATGTAATTGTATGTAATATTTCACCTAGGTAGCTTTATTAGCCCGGATGGTCCATTCAGGTTCCATGAATTACCAAACCTGAATCCACACCACAATCCTTTTACCCCACCGCAACCCCTTTTACCCCATGGCTGCATGGTACAGAAGCAATACTACAGTACAATATTTTCTGGGGGAATCCCCCGTCATTTATTTATTTTACTGCTGGGTATTTTCCACTGATTTCGATTTTTGAGAAAAAAATGGCCATAAGATTGCTTTCTAATATTGCTAGTATGAAAAAGATTTTGTATTACTCATCAGACAATGTAATTTATATTCTATTGATTTTCTGTGAAAAAAACTACATAATATTGTGTGGCAAAAAGGAGCCTCTACTTATTCCATACTCCATTCATGGTATTTTCAAGGACTGTAAAAGATTTTAATGAAGGACTATAAGCTTGACTATAAGGTATTGTAAGGAACTGTAAAGGGCTGTGGAGTATTGTAAAAAGTATTGTAGAAGATTTGTACACCTACTGTAGGAAGGTGTTGACCTCTCACCTTGGTTTTGAACTAATTTGGTTATAAAACACTTCTTGGTAAAAATTCATGAAAAAAAAATTAAGAGGATCAAATGGCATTGGTATTGACTTTAGAAAAAAAAAATGAGAAAAGTTGTCAAACAATCCAGACAACAGAATGTATTTGTATATATTTTTGACTTTTTTTTTGTAGGTACCAAAAGTCCCAGTTATGCACTTTTCAGCAAAAAATGTGTTTGTTATCAATTGACCCAGATTCCAAAGAAACACCACTTATCCAAAATTATTATATTTTACAAATGTTTTGAACTAATTTGGTTCTAAAACACATCTCAACACACAGATTCCAAAGAAACAAAAAGCACCTATCTTAGATATGATACTTGGGATCCAATTCTTCAAAAACTTACAGAAAATCTCACGCTTACAAAAAATGTGATATCTAAACACAAGTTAACACTAACTGCTTTTTTGTCAGGAGTAATTTGCTAATATTTCTTAAAATTTAGTTACTTAATTTACTGTTCTAGTAAATGCAAAATATGTGAATTTTAGTTTTTTTAGACAGTTTTTGTGAAAACCTCTTTTTTTATTTAAAAACCTATGCTATTAAGCTTATTTTTGTGTGTAAACAAACCTTTAAATTTTTAAAACTTTTAACATATAAAACCATAGATAGCCATGGAATATGTCAGTGTCACTGTTCAGAAAAGTCTCACATTCTTTCATTCCTTTTACATGTTGAGAATCTTTGTCACATTTTAATGTTAAGTTTAATGTTTATGTTGTTTAAAACTAGTCTTGTAGGATTTTTTTGAAATATTTCTTTTAAATATTTAATTAATTTAAATAAGGCAACAAGCGAGGCAATAAGTAAAAATCGCCACTTTCTGGAATTGTGATGAGTGAGATTTTATGTAGTTTTTGAAGAATCGCTGCCTTAGTGACATTTTTTTGGATCTTTATTTAAATTTAATAATCACATATGTTTAAACAAAAACACTACACTAGATTTAAAATTATTTTTACTCAAACTTGAGGTAGGGATATCTTATTTTGTTTAGTTTAACAGGATACAATAAAGACAAGGGTCTTGTAGTGGCACATTTTACAATCGTCACCTACAATTTGACTGAATAAATAAACTGAATGCTTTTATAAACAAAGCCAACTTTTGTTTGTTATTATGCCCAGCTTACTAGATATTTGATTAAGATTTTTATGGAATAATATGAGCTGATGTGAAATTATTGTTTTGAAAATTGTCAATTTTGGGCAAATATAGGAGCTTCTGTACCATGGTGCATTGCCATAAATGTCCACAAATTTCATCATTGGTAAAATACGAAAAAAATTATAACTATACCAATGACTACCAATTTTAAAATACTACACTCCGCATTTGAAAAATCAAAATTTTTTTAATGCAGCAATTAATTAATAAAAACAAATTTTGGTTTCATCTCCTTATCTGATTTTTTTTAAGTTTAAAATGTGGGGTGCAGCTGCATGTGCAGTTCCAGCCCGCGTCCATTAATAATAGCAGTACCCAAAAAAAAGTATGTCAGAATTACAGGCTAATCATCTGGGTCAAGAAAAAAATTAGGCTCATCTCCTTATCTGATTTTTTTAAAGTTTAAAATGTGGGGTGCAGCTGCATGTGCAGTCCTACCCTGCATCCATTAATAATAGCAGTAACCAAAAAAAAAGTACATCAAAATTACGGGGTAATTAGGGGCTAATCATCTGCAACAAAAAAATTTGGGTTTATGCCCTTACCTAATTTTTTAAAAATTCAAAATGCATGGTGCAGCTGCATGTGCAAAAAATCAAATAAGGAAATGAGCTCAAAATTTTTTTTTGCAGTAGATAATTAGCCCGTATTTCCTACATTCAAAAAAATTAAATTTTTCGAATGCAGGGTGTAGCTTCATGGACCTAAAATATACACTCTTATAATGACAATTCAAAAAAATATATATTTATTTTTCTATTAAAGTAATTAATGCCTCAGACTTTGCGGACTTAAGGAGACTTCTTGGATTGCTGGAGTGGTTGCGGAGCAGGTGTATATTGTTTATTTTTAATAGTCTTATTCTGTTTCCATATTTTGCTCTTAAACCGATAAAATATAAAAACAAGATAATAACTTTATAAATCTTTTTTAAGTTTTTATAAACTGGTATACTTTATTGTAAGTTGTAAAATATATAAACTAGAGTATAATATCTTAAGTAACACTAAATAATAAATATAATGTGATATAATTAAGTATATAATTTAAGTATGTGATATGTTATTATATAAGTATATTACTTACGGACCCGGACCACTCTCCGGACAAGCTAACTGTGGGCTTAGGGAGACTGCTCCTGTAAATTACATAACATGTAAACTTTTTAAGAGATTGCAAATAAATTGAAATTGAAATACTTGAAATTATAATGGTACTGAGAAGATGCTCAAATATTTGATTCGATAATTGATAATATTTGTCATATAACTTCCTACTTACTTTTTACTGCTTACTGTATTTATTTACAAATCAAAGCTTACCTACTTAAATATTTAAACCTTTTGTTAATCATGTTAAATGAAAATAAACAATTTGTCCAAGAAAAATTACTTTGGGGTGTTTATTGGGTCAAGTTAATTATTTTAAAAAAGTTTTTACATAGGGTTCAATCTAGTTATAAAGTCTTGTATACATTATAAAAATAAGTATAAAAATAAATGATGAAAAAAAGATGTAAAATCCATCTAAAACCGCACAGAACTTTAATTCATGTGATGGTAATGGATACAGGAACAATATAGAAAACCAAGAAATATTGCTAAATGAATAAAATTAATTTTTTAGTAACAGTTGTTTTTATGCCTGTCAACTGAGTTTGCAGACATAGATATCTTCTCCTTTGTTCTGTAGAATCTCTTAATTTTTAACATTTTCTCAGAGCAAAATGGAAGAAGAAGACTTAAAACTGCTCTCGTCTCTGCAAAATTTGGAACTGGACACTCTCCTCGCTTCAAAAACTTTAAAGAGTAAAACTGAGGATCCCACATCAAACCCATTTGGTGGAACGACTTTTAGAAGAAGGTCGAAATCTCTGTCCAGTATTAATTTGGGAGCATCATGTAGTTGTGTGAAGAAAAATATTGCTGTAAAGCATACTACATCTTTTAAAAGGTAGGCATACTAAGAGGTATACTTTTAATTTGATAATTGTTTGTAGGAGTTTATATCGCCATTTGATTTAAAATTATAGGTGCTTTATGCATATGTTCTGTCTTTTAAACTGAAAACCTTGTTGGTTTTAGATCCTCAGAAAGTTAGCTTTTTAACATGCTTCATTATACAGAGTTATTTACAGAAATTTTAAAAATATTACATTGTTATTTGAAAGAAATTGATAATCTTATTTTTTTCTACTGTTAGATTTATATTATTCTAAAAATGCAAAATCGTATACAGGGTTTCTAATTTAAAGTACAACAAAAATTTGAACCAATATTTTGAAATCCTGCAATAATAAATCAACTTGTACAAAAGAATTCTTTATAAATTATATCGCAGAATCCCATAATAGGTCAGTCCAACGATTTGTCACTGTCGCTTGATTGACAAGTCACAGAGGGCAAACAAAGCGATTTTCCATGAGACATAGTGTTCGAGTGATTTTCCGAATTTTCCAGTGACTTTCAATAGGTGAAAATGCTTTTTTATTATAGTTTCTTATTTTTGAAAAACAGATAAAGGCAGTTTGTTAGTGGAGTTTTGCAAGAAGAGCCAAAAAACCGTCCAAATCAATTACTTCAACCGAAAAGAAACCAAAAAAAAAAAGTTCAAGTTTGAATTTTGGTCATTTCCACCCAAGATCTTTTGATCTTTTGTTTGTTTTTTGTTTTTAACTTCTTTTTTTGTTTTTAACTTCTTTTTTTGTTTTAATTGCCTATTGGAAATACTAACATGCCAGGACGAATCTGTATCAGGTAACTTGGATAAGTACCGCTGCGGAACGATGCCTATTTGTGAGTGATTCAAGGTTGGAAATCAAAGTGTATGAGGGTGAAGAGTGAAACCACTGATGAGCTCATGCTGGTTACCCAGAGCGAAACATCATTTAATCATTTTTCGTTTCACTTTGGTCCTTTGTGTGTTCCTTGTGGGATGCTCATCCAAGTGTGAATTTTCGTTATTTCCACCCAAGATCTTTTGTTTTTTTTGTTTGTTTTTTTTTTGGGTCTTGTGGTTTGGTGGGTTAACACAGAAGCGGCGTTTTCTATTTAAATCTGGCTCTAAATTCCTTAAAACACAAATAAAAACCAATTTAACTAAAACAAACAACCCAAAAACCTGTGCCAAAAGACACAGTGGCATAGTTTTTTGGCTCTTCCTGCAAAAATCCAGTAACCAACTGCCTTAATCCGTTTTTCAAAAGGAACAAACTATAATAAAAATGCATTTTCACCTATTGAAAGTCTCTTGAAAATCCGGAAAAGCACTCGAAGTTGACACTACGTCTTATGGAAAATCACTTTGTTTGCCCTCCGTGACTTGTCAATTAAGCGACAGCCACAGATCGTTGGACTGACCTATGGGTTTGTTGAAAAGTCAATAAAACACTGTTATTTTTTTATATGTGCATTAGTGCCAATGCCTCTGTCATTGAAGGAGGCAGTGCAACATGTCAAACATTGCCATGATTTTACTTTGTTTATACAAGCGTCAATTTTCAAAAATATATATTTTTCAACGCCCCTGTAAAATAACTGTTTTGTGTGCTACCCCAATAAAACAAAGACGTCAACAGTCACATCCTTCCTGCGTACAACCGTGTATAACTTGTTAAAATCGGTTAGAAATTAACAAAGTTACATAAATAATTATCTATTGCTTTTTTTGAGGAAAAAGTAGAGCCAATCAAATAAATAAATGCATAAAAAAAGGACTAATAAACCTTTTTACATATTTTTTTTTAATGAATTCAGACTGGATACATAAACTTTGAAGTTTTATCTTTTAAAAGAAGTTTTATCTTTTAAAAGAACTGTAAAATTCAGATAATTTTGAATGATAATAAACTACATTTTCATGTTTTGCAAAAGAGAAAATTGCTCGAATAAACATGTTATTTTTTTAAAATCTGTTTTGAAGAAACAAGTAGAGTAGAGCACACTATTTTAAGTTAATTTACATTTGATATTTTTTAGGTCTAGTAAGAAAATCTTACGAGAACCAGTGTTAAAATTCCTAAAATACCCAATTGAAAAATGTGATAACAGAAACAGTCAAAACAAAGTAAGAGAGAAGTCAAGAGATAAATTATTCGGGCAGTGTTCAAAACATCGAGATAAAGACTTTAAATCGATTTTAGACGCTTGTGAAGGACTTCATCTGGGAGCTGCTCAAACCAAGCACAGGTTAGTACTTTCCAGTTTAAAAAGTTGTTATCTTATTTCATTTCCACGATATTTGCTTAATAATACAAATTTAATATTAGTAGTAGTAGTAGTAGTAGTAACTAGGGGGCGGCCCAAGACCTGGCAAGTAGGCCCAATCGGTCCCTTTTTACCTTACCCCAGCCCAGCCCCCTAATCCACCACCTGTACCGCTTGAACGGTAATGGGCTCTCCGGGCCTTCCTGTTCTCTTCACGAAGTCCAGTACTTTGGGCCACTCGAGAGCTCGTAGGTCCTCTTCGTCCAGGTTCGGTTGTCCGAGTACCTGATGCCTCATCCTTAGGTATGTTCCGCACTCCACAATGAGGTGCCGGGATGTCTCCTCCGCCCTCCCGCAGGCATGGCAGATAGAGTCATTCTGAGTCGGTTGTGGCCGGTCAGTATCCCTGTCAGTAGTCCAATATCTTTTCATGTCCTTCCCAGGAGCCATTTGAGTTCTGGCCGCGTCCGGCCCGTCGATGAATTCTTTGGACTGTCTGCATCCTATTTCGTTCTCCCAGGAGTCTTATTTAATATTAAAATGCGCCTCTTTAAAAATGGGTACATAGTCAAAATATTTCCTGAACTAATTTTTCAGGTACTCGGCCCCGAGCTTTCAGTCGGTAAGATCTCCTCCCACCACGCCACACAGAACCGAGTCCCGGTCATCCCCCCCTCACAGTCAACAACCGCCGAGCAATTGTTCGACGCAGGCGCGTATGGGCACTTCAGCACCATGTGATGTTACCATTGACGAGTTGGCCAGCTATTTCGAGACCAGCGTGCATATTCCTAAAAAGATGTCATCTATGGCAGAGATGATGTACATTTGATGCGTGACCATGTAAGATAGTAGCAAATGAGAGGATATTTGAGGGAGGAGAGTTTTGAAGTTTGGGTTTATTTTATTTGTATTTATTTTATTATAGTACAAGACTTCCTTTAAAAAGTATATACATTGAAAAGTATGAGTGCATACCAGAAAAATCATTCAAAAGGATTCTTTTACTTTAAAATTCATATAAAAAAACAAGTATTTTTTTTTAATTTTGAGATTTTTTTGTAAATATCATACCTTAAATTTTACACCCTGTAAAAATAACTAAGTAACATCCCGACTTGATAGTTTATTTCAGATTGTGGAATGATTAGAGTGGTTCTCTTTTAGTAGCGCAAAAAACACATTTTTAAAAATGCACTGCGTGACAATAAAATTATTATAACTAGGAAATTATAACTAAATGTTTTGCGTTTTCATCGATATTCATTCATTCTTTTTGTCAATTTTTATAAAACAATTTCTATATATTTTTGCAAATTGTAAAAATAACAAAAAAAAAAGAAACATTAAAGAATTATCTCAATTTTTGGGATAAGAACGTTCAAAACTCATTTTCAAAGTAGGTATGTGGATGTTGTTGACATCCCATTCGTCTTTTGTTTATAAAGTATCTTGGCCACACAGTAGCAACGTATGTTTCGTGTGATTTAGTTTACCTACAGAAATACTTTTATTTACTTTCACTGAATAATATACAGATATAACAATAAATACGTAACAATTTTTAAGAAACGATCCTGGGCAGTCACCAAAAATATCTAGGAAATTTACACAACCTTAGATAAAACAGTGACACTTTTGAGCTAAAACAAACAATTTGCTAACTAAGTTACCGCCATGATGGTAATTTAAGACCTAAAATATTTTAGCATAATTTAAGGAGCAACGTTTTTGTTTGTCGGATTTTTCGTAGGTTTTTCACATTTTTAAACCATAGTTTGGTTTCCAAAATGTCGATTCATGGAATAAAACTCACTTTTTTCAAGTTTTCACTGTTTTTTTATATCAAATAAAAAAATACTTTATTTAGACAATAAATAAATATTGCTAAATAATACCACATTTTCTATAGTAAAATTAAAAAAAAAACACTGTAAGAAACACAATCTTCAAGAGACTGCTCTGATTAATACAAAAAAAAAAAAAAATTGAATTGTCTTTTTACGAGATTAAAATATAGACATCACACAAAATAAGTAAATTCAACAATGACAAACCAGAATGTCCAACCTGGAAAGTCAGAGAATTTGAAAATGGTCGGGGAAAGTCAGGGAAAGTTTTGATGGGTCAGGGAAAGTCAGGAAATTTTTCCCAATGAGAATAATTAAGGGAATTTTTCACATTGCTCTAGTGAATAAACTATTGTAGCAGTGTTTTTTTAATTTCAGGAAAAAAGCAAACGTGTAGGGGAAGCCGGGGCAATATGGGGTATCTAACTTTATAAACCAGATTTTATTATAAAGAAAAATAATTTGTCTTGAACATTTTGAATTTAGATAACTGTATACACTATGTTTAGACTTTAACTTACTAAATAAGCAATTTTATACTGTTACCCAATTATTTTATCATTTATTGTACATTAAATGTTTTCCCATTTTGCCCCGTACACGGGGCAAAATGGGGAATATATACGGGGTAAAATGGGATACTTCATGTAAACGCAGTATTGCAGCTAAACTAATTTTATTTATTAAAACAACTAGCTTTTAAGACTTGAGGAAAATAAATGTATATTTAGTATAAACAAATTTAACATAAAAACGTATTCTTACTTTTAGTACAGAAATAATTAACATAAAAATATATTGTTATGTTTAGTACAGAAAAGTTTAAAAAAATGTTTATTGTTTACAAAATTCACATTGGAATACAGTCTCATCGTCATCGCTGTCGATTCCTGCACACGAATTGTGTGCCCATTTATGGCAGAGACAACATGAAATCCATCCCTCAGTGGAAGTACTGTAAAATTCATCGCAGTAAAAACATATTGCTTCGTCTTCGTCAGTTGATGAATCTTTATCGTTTTCTTTCTTTTGCTTGATTTCTTTAATCTTTTTAGTTGTTTTTTTCGTAGTATTTTTCATTAGGCTCTTAATTTTTCTTTTCACGCCTTTAGCTTTTTCGTTTTTCTGTTTAATTGAATTTTCCAGTTCCATTTTGTAGGGAGTAGACGTTAAAATCGCCGTTTTTCCTCGTTTTCGCTGGGGGCGTTTTGCAGTAATAGTTACTTTAGGAATTGGCTGCAAATCCTGCGGCGATGCGAGGGGAAATATGTTTGACACGTTTAGAACTTCCTCATTATTCGGCTCTCGAGGAGGCGCATCAGGCATCCACGAACATTGCGGTATCGGTTCAGCATCATTGTTGATATTTCTCTTGGTCACATATGGCGGCGGAGTTGTCTCTTCCTTTCTTTTATGAATTGAAACTTTTTCTGGTGTTTGATGATGAATGGTTTTTTCTGGCGTTTGATGGACATCACCTAAGGATGGCTGTTCATCTTGTTGATTAGTCTGGGTATAGGCCTCATCGGCTTCATTGTTTATGGGAATATCGGTCGTAGACGCTGGTAGATAGTCACTATCTTCAAAAATATTTTGATTCGGGGGCCAAATTCCAGTTTTTTTGAAAGCATTCATAGCATTTTTCATCGTTGCTGTGTTGATATAGGCAGCGCCAAAAAGAGACGATATTTGCCAAAGTGTTACTACTTTTCCAGGATTACTTCGTAACCAAACTCTTACCTCATTCTCGTAGTAGGTACTGAGAGGTTTCATAAATCCAACGTCAAGTGGCTGAAGTTTATGCGAGCAGTGAGGAGGTAAACAAAGCAGAACCACTCCATTCTCTTTGGCATAATTGATAAGGTCCAGATTTTTCGTATGCGTAGCATGCCCATCGAAAATTAATAGTACGATGTTATCTTTTGAACCTCCAGAAAATTGCACAAATTTTTTAAACCATCGAAAAAAAATGTCACTTGTCACCCAACCAGATTCACTTGTTTCGACCATACACCCCGGTGGCAAACCAAGTTCAAATTCTGGACGCTTCCTTTTCCTGGGAAAAATGAGACAGGGAGGAAAATAACTTCCAGAAGCTGAGCAACAAATTTCCACAGTTACTGTTTCACCTCGATCTGCAGACGTGAGAACACCCACTTGGCGTTTACCTTTAAGGGCCAGTATCTTGGAATGTCCTTTTGGATTTACAGTGAGTCCTGTCTCATCACAATTATAAATTTTGTCGGCGGATAATTGATACTTATCTATAATACTTAGAAGCAAACCGAAAAACTGATTTACAGCTACTTTGTTGAATCCCATGGCTCGAGCTCCTGATGTAGCTTCTGGTTTTCTTAAAGTTATAGTCGGGTGTTTTCGAAGAAAATGCTCCATCCAGTCAGGACCGGCCATTTGAGTATCTTGACTAAACCTGTTTGCAACACCATTTGCGACCGCCAATTGGTAAACAAATTTTCTTAATTCTGTCATGGTGAAGCCAAATAACCTTGATTCCATATCCTTTACATACTTGACAATCTCTAACTCTTGAGCTTCAGTAAACACATTTCTGACACTTCCTAAATGTGCGACTGTAAACATTGTCCCCTGTTCTCTTTTTGCTTTTGCAACATAACGCTCCAATGTCGTTTGAGGTACTTTAAACTGCTGCGCTGCTCTTTTATAACCCATGGTTCTTGTAATAACCGCTTGTACTGCTTCTTTCATCGACTCTGCAGACCAGCTTTGGCGAGTTGTTGTTCTTGTGTACTTTCGCACCATCTGAAAACAAATGCATTCAAGTATATCATCATCCAAACTCGGTATTTGGGGCAAAACGGGGTTCCCTGTTTTGCCCCGTTATTAATACCCCGTATTACCCCAACCACGTACTAGAATAAAACAAACAAAAACACAGTGAACAACTATTATTTTTACGCCGTGCTTTTGTTGAGGCGTGCTCTATAAGGACACTAAAAACCTAATATGAACAACACGTCCAAAATTCTTCGAAAATCCTACTTACCTTAGTTAAATGCAAGAGCCACTTTTACAAAATACGACGTTTATTACACTATCACGGACAAAATCAAACTAACGCTCGACAAATTCATGCCGCGACTATTGCAGTAAAGTAAACTGGTAGTGGGGATAAGGCGCCTGAGATTTGGCGGTTTAAATCGAATGGAATTCAGCTAAGATGGTGCTACCCCATTATGCCCCTGTACCCCATTATGCCCCGGCTTCCCCTATATATCTTATTTTAATGTTTGCTTCCTACTTATTCAGAAGCAAAGCGTTTTAGTAAAATCAGAATTCTGCTAAAAATGTCAGTCAGGGAATTTTTTAATCTGGTCAGGGAAAGTCGGGGAATTTTTTATCGAAAAATCTGTGGACAACCTGCAAACATAATACTAATAATACATAAATAATTAACATAGGAATTTAAGTATTTGCTGAATAAAAAAAAATTACATCATTAAATTTACCTGTTAAGAAATTCGACCAACTTATAATACGGATTTTCTTTAAAAAAATATTTATTAAATAATCTAAGTGGGAATTAAATAACTATTTAAGGAATTGTACAGCTTGCACCCAGTGTAGAAAAAACTTTTTTGGTAAAAAGTTGTTTTATGATGTTCAGGCAGGAGAAGATTTTTATGACGAGTGTTGTAATTATAGTGGTTTCTTTCCTTGGAAAAATAATATAATTTTTTTTAACGTATACACACTCTTCCAAAATAAGATTTAATAAAGATTTTATTTTAAAACCTATCTAAAACGATGGGCGACTAATTTGGTAAAGAATATCTTACGATTTGGTCCAAAAAATTGTCAAGTGTTTTGTCCATAAGGTTGTTGAACTTTCCTAAATATGAATCAATATTCCATCGTCATATTTAACACTAGAACAGAGAAAAAAAAAAGAAAAATCACCCCAACTCACTCTTACTCAAATACAACTTCAAGTTAATTAAACGAGACAGCCATGCTTCTTTTTGCAGCGGGAAGAATCTATTTAATTTTTATAGTGCCGTTTACTACGTTGGGAATTTGGAACCTTTGGTTGCACTATAACAAAGTTATGACTGTTTTCCACAAACCAAAACTACACTTTTTTGCACTAGACGCGCGTTTCGCTAACAACGTTAGCATCATCAGGAGATGATAAACAATAAACTAAATTAACCTACACTCTATCTTGTATACTATCTTTTAGTGCGCGGAGATAAGACTAATAATTTGTGATTGGTCACGCTTTATAATCCTATCTCTCCTCAACTAAAGAATAAAGTGTACTAAACGGAATTGGACCTCTATCTTTATTTAATCTATTTCAGGATTTAATGATTTCCATACTTTCATATGCATTCAAAAGTCTTTTGTTTGATACACTTTTTAGAAGTTTTACGTTATCTAATGTAAATCTATGATTGTTTTCAAAAGCATGCTCGGCCATACTTGACTTTTGTATTCTTCCGTATTTTAAGTGTGCTAAGTGTTCTTTGATTTGTGTTTGAATAGGGCGTCTCGTTTGGCCAACATATTTTTCTGTTCTAGAAAAAAGTGGAATTTACGATAGATCTAGAACAGTTCTTCATGGATTGTGACAAAAAATATTTTGGCCAAACGAGACGCTCTATTCAAACAGGATTCAAAGAACACTTAGCACACTTAAAATACGGAAGAACAGAAAAGTCAAGTGTGGCCGAGCATTCTTTTGAAAACAATCATAGATTCATATTAGATAATGTAAAACTTCTAAAAAGTGTACCAAACAAAAGACTTTTAAATGCATATGAAAGTATGGAAATCATTAAATCCAGGAATGGTTTAAATAAAGATAGAGGCCCCATTCCGTTTACTACACTTTATTCTTTAGTTGAGGGGAGATAGGATTATAAAGCGTGACCAATCACAAATTATTAGTCTTATCTCCGCCCACTAAAAGATAGTATATAAGGTTTATTGTTTATCGTCTCCTGATGATGCTAACGTTGTTAGCGAAACGCGGGTCGAGTGCAAAAAAGTGTAATTTTGGTTTTGTGGAAAACAATCATAACTTTATTATAGTGTCGTTTGTTTTATCAGAGGTTCTTCTTTTAAGTTAGAAAAAAATACTAAAATCAAATTGGCGAAAGCACTAACTGCTATAACCACATCCCAAGTAAGCCTGTCTTGATTCTGAGAGTTTTATGCAATATTATATCAACTCAGGTTGATTTGGAGTAAGCTGAGGGGTGACCTTTTCTGCTAGTTTTCGAATAACTTTTTTACACAACTGATCGTGGGAATAAACCGAACGCACACAAGCACTCTGAATATTGCGAGCATTTTCTGCAAAGAACTCTGCCAATTTCTTATGTAGCGTGGGCAACCGTTAATTTTTTTCAAATTTCAATATGTTATAGGGGGGGGGGGGTGAGACAAATATTTTTCATTGCCACCCCTCCCAATGGTTACAGGGTGATCCAGAAAATAAGGTTAAAAGTTCAAAAATGGACTATATTGTACGTCACTAAATCCTTGTTTTTACGGAAACTATGAAATGGAGAAAAGTGATTTTCAGGTATGTTGTTTAGTAAAGCACAACTAACTTTTTTTGTATCTACACACAAAATTATTCATAAATAGTCAAAAATCGTTACTTTTGCAAAATATTTTTGATGATCTTTAAAGCAATAAAGCAATAAATGTTTGACAATTTCATGTGTATCAGTGGCGTACTAAAATATTTTTCTTGGTGGAGGGGGTTTTACCGACGACGAAAATATATATATAATATTTTCTTTTTACCTACTGGTACTATAAGTAGGTAATTATAGATACTTTAGTAAGGGGGGGGGGGGGCTCAAATATGATCCGGTGAGATAGTGTTACCGAGATTAATTCTAAGCCTTAGTACCTACTTAAGGGTTAAGACGTACGTGATGTAATATCATTGCGCAATAATTAAATATTATGATCAGACTTAAATATATTTTGTATTTATCACTACTTTCCTATTATCCCAGTAGGTAAAAGAAAAGTTAATATATTTCTATGCAGGTAGACCCCCCTCCCCAAGAAAAGCTTTGGTAGGCCACTTTTTTACATAGACATGAAATTGGTAATCATTTATTGTTTTATTGCCTTAAAGACCATCAAAAATATTTCGCAAACATAACGTTTTCAATTTTGAACAATTTTTTTAGCCACCCTGTGCTTTACTAAACAAACTACTTGAAAGTCACTTTTCGCCATTTCATAGCTTCCGTAAGAACAAGGATTTAGTGAGGTACAAAATAGTCAATTTTTTAACTTTAACTATATTTTCTGGCTCACCCTGTACCCATTGGAAGGGGTGGTAATGATAAAAAATATTTGTCTGACCATCCCTTATAAAATATAAAAATTTTAAAAAAATTCACGGGTGCCCATGCTACATAAGAAATTGGCGGGGTTCTTTTTGCTCGGTTAGTTTGTGGGCATGCTCACCTTAACGCGCTTTAAAATCCAAACGTTTGACAACTAAAGTCGGTTCCAGACTATGTAACAAAACCTGTTACATTACAAAGAAGACGCAATATTATGCGTTTAACTTTTTAAAATTAAAATCTTTTCAACTAATCTATAATCTAATCTATAATTAAGGCCTTTCCCCAAGATCTTTTTATTTTCTATCATCTTACAAAGATGAAATTATAGGGTGGGTTACACACAAAGACGTTTACCTTTATGGTTACACAGAATGAGACTTTTTACATGTCTGGAAAGAGTGTACTATATATTTTGCTTACACAGAGAAAAAAAATGAAAAATCACCCCAACTCACTCTTACTCAACTACAACTTCAAGTTAATTAAACGAGACAGCCATGCTTCTTTTTGCAGCGGGAAGAATCTACTTAATTTTTATAGTGCCGTTTACTATGTTGGGAATTTGGAACCTGTGGTTGCACTATAACAAAGTTATGACTGTTTTCCACAAACCAAAACTACACTTTTTTGCACTCGACGTGCGTTTCGCTAACAACGTTAGAATCATCAGGAGATGATAAACAATAAACTAAATTAACCTACACTCTATCTTATATACTATCTTTTAGTGGGCGGAGATAAGACTAATAATTTGTGATTGGTCACGCTTTATAATCCTATCTACCCCTCCTAAAGAATAAAGTGTGCTAAACGGAATTGGACCTCAATCTTTATTTAATCTATTTCTGGATTTAATGATTTCCATACTTTCATATACATTCAAGTCTTTTGTTTGATACACTTTTTAGAAGTTTTACGTTATCTAATGTCACAGAATGAGACTTTTTACATGTCTGGAAAGAGTGTACTATATATTTTGCAGAACAAGTGTCAAAAATGACTTTTTGTACAAATAAAAGATGGTGGAACTTTTTTTTTGCGCCACTGCGAATATAAAAATGTATCACTTATAAAAATCGGTGATGAAATAAAGGCGTTAAAAATAATTAATCTATTGTATTTCTTTTGGATTAATAAACGTCTGTAAAATAAGTTAAATTAAGTCCTATTTTATCTTATGCATTAGCTTTTTTAAATGCTTACGTTCATTAAAATCGCTTTAGTCTCTGTTAAATTATAGCCAAAGTAATTATTTACCTATTTTCGCAAGTGATACATATTTGTGTTCGGGAAAAATGCATCTTTCAAAGAGAAAAATTATTTTTGTGCTAGCGTCACACAAAAAAGTTTCAGGGGTGGTGAAAAATTGCTATTTTTTTAAATTGTGAACCATCTTAAATTTTTAAGAAATGATACTTGTTCTCAAAAATATGAAGTATATTCTTTCCAGTTATGTATTTTTTTTTTAAATCGGATTCTTGGTTTAAAAGTTATAGCGTATCTGCCTGCCGCACGGAAGGTCCCGGGTTCGAATCCCGGCTAGGTGCATGGATATTTTGTGTTTGTGTTTAACTTTGCAAAAACTTGGCTAATACTGGGCATTGATCCTGTAATGGATGGAAGGTCCCAGTATTAAAATTTAAAAAAAAATTGTGGCCCACCCTATATTTTATTGTAAGAAAGTATTGAATGTAACAAAATTATTTGTCTTCTTTGTTATGTATCTAATATGTTTTCTTACATACTCTAGACCCGGGACCCGGTTTAAATGATTTTTTCTGCTTTTTTAGTTTTCCGAGGTATATGCCGTATTATACTTTACGTTTTAGTGATGTTTGCTTATAAGTTAACCCTTAGTTTTGTAATAAATACTTCTAGAGAATTGTGAGAAATATATTATAATATAAATCTGTTAAATCCGTTTTTTGTTTTGTATACTATATACAGTGCGGACGTAAAAAGTCCTCCACCCCCCCTGCTAACCCTTTAACGGTTTGAGGTATCGACCTCAAATAAAAACCATGTTTAATGATAAAACTTTTGCTACTTTTTGACGTATTTTCTATAAGCGTCATATTGACATAAGTCTAAAAGGTCACTAACTACTTTAAAATTTTAAATAGAAAGGGGGGTCGAGTGATACCTTGATTCAAAGGTATTTTAATTCCCTATTTAAAATTTTAATTTTTTTAAAAATCGGTTTACGACTTCCAGAGTTATAAGTTTTTTTGACTATAGTTTACGCAACTCTCCTTACTTTTGTACGAATTGAGATATCGACTTTAAATAAAAAACATGCTTAATGATAACAATTTTGCCACTTCGATGTATTTTAGATTATTCTCATAAATGACTTAAGACTATAAGGTCACTAACTACTTTAAAATTTTAAATAGAAAGAGGGGGTCGAGTGATACCTTGTTTAAAAGGTATTTTAATTCGCTATTAAAAATTTTATTTTTTTTTAAATCGATGTATTACTTACAGAGTTATGAGCATTTGTAACTATAGTTTGCGCACCTCTCCTCTTACTTTTGAACGAATTCAGTTGGCTTTAAATAAATTTTTTAAGGTAAGACCATAAGGTCACTAGCAAGTTCAAGTTTTTATTATTGTTGAGTAATACTATACGTAATACGTAAACTATAGTAAAGAAAACTTATAACTCTGTAAGTCGTAAACCGATTTTTAAAAAAATTAAAATTTCAAATAGGGAATTAAAATACCTTTCAAACAAGGTATAACTCGACCCCCCTTTCTATTTAAAATTCTAAAGTAGTTAGTGACCTTATAGACCTACGTCAATATGACGCGTATATAGAATACGTCAAAAAGTAGCAGAAGGGTTATCATTAAACACGGTTTTTATTTGAAGTCGATACCTCAATCCGTTTAAGAGTTAGCAGGGGGGGGGGACTTTTTACGTCCGCACTGTATATACACAAACTTTCATCTAACATTAAAATTAAGCTATTATGTTTGCATAAATATGCATAAATAATGAGGTTTTCACATATTAAGATTCCTGACAATCTAGCTTTCAGAGATATTTTTACAAAATTGTGAAAAGTGGATAGAGAAAATATTCGCAGAATAGGATGTTGGGAATTCGTCCTTCGGCTGGGGAAAATTTAAACTGCAGGAATACAAAGACATTTATTTATTAATAGTTCTCAATTATTTATAAACAACTATTCCTATATACATTGCATCAAATGATACACAACTATTTTTAAGAAATTTCCTGTTTTATCTTTTTTTGGAAAGAAAAACCAAATAGTGGGCATCTTCTTTTTTTTTTGAATTTTTGGCAAAATGGTAAAATTTGGATTTTTTGCCAAAAGAAAAGCACTGAAATAAGTACAAGAAATTGATAAAATATATAAATTTAGATAAAGGATAAACAAAAAAAATCTTAAAAATATTTCACCATACCATTTAGGTAGTTTTATTATTTGAAAAATCCCTATTTTATTATTAATATTCCTCTTTAAAAAACTAGAGAAATGACCCTTAAGTTAACAGAAATCAGTTAAAATTAACAAAAAATCTATCACAAATAGTAGGTATAATTTTTTCACACTTGTTTTTTGGTGTATTGCGAAACAAAATTTTGTGTTTTTTTTAAATTTTACTCTTAATTTTGTAGCATCTTATACATTCACCAGCAAAAACCTTAAAAACCATTCAAGATTTTCTATCCTAGCTTTTCTTTGATTAAACACTATAAGAGCCGATTTCTCAATAGAGGGTTAACCAGAGAGTTAAATTAACTCTGGCTTTAAATTCCAGTTTTCTGCTGTTTGAAGCCAATATTTTTTAATCCTGACGTAAGGTACCCTGGAGTTAATTTTAACCCGCTTTCTTTAAAAAAATTTACAAGGTTGTATTGCTCGAGTTAACGCTATTGAGAAACCGGCTCTAAGATAGGTAACCTAATGCGAATCCAGGGGCGTCTTCAGACTTTTGGCCGCCCCGGACAAATTGCTTAACATATACCAGGGGTGGTCGCAGCTTCTTTTTAAAGAGGTGTAGGTGTTGGGTTGTGTTTGTATAAAAAAATATTTATTTATATTTAAAAGCCAGGGCGCGAATATTTAATTCTAGATCTTATATAGTACAGTGGCGCACCCAGGAATTGACTTTGGGGGGGAGGGAGTTTAAGGATAAATAATAAAAAAATTTTATTTGAAGTAAAAATGTGACCATAACTCGGCTTCTTGGGGGGGCACCCCCTCGGTGCGCCGCTTATGTTGGAATTGTTTACGTTTGGTTTCTATGACAATAAAGTTTTGATTGACGTTCACAACTAATTTTAAACTGTCAGATGTGTGAAATAAATCCGTCAAATATGGATCACGAAATTTCGCAAGATATTTTGCATTTTGCGAATGGGAGGGAAGAATTTTCCGGAAATTTTTCTTATCCCTTTTTAGGCAGGCAATTTTTTTTTAACTTATGCGCATTAACTTAACGCATATACAAGAACAAAGATTTTTAGTTAAAATTGTAATTATGACGTTTTCTAAATAATTTGTTTTATACAAAAAATATGAAACATTTTGTGGAAGCTGTCCCCTGTAAGAACAGGGGACCCGCAAACTCGGCCACCCCGGGCGATCTCCCGGAACCTGAAGACGCTCCTGCTTATGCTTATAAACAACCCATATTTTTTCCTGCCCTCAGCCCTGCTCTCAAGCTGTGATGATATGGTGTGGCTGATCTATACTGGAATCGGCCTGCTCATATAAAGGTTGATGGCTAACTGTCCGAAGAGGTCGATCAACAACATACGATATGCCGACGACAATGTCATAATAGCAGACACGCTGGAAGGCCTACAGGAGTTATAAAGTTTGAAATTCGGGCTTAACTTAAATGTTGGAAAAACAAAATGGATGGTCATATCCAGGAAAAGAACATCAGAGGCATGTTAGTACATGGGCAGCAAGTCGAACGCGTGGATTCATATAAATACTTGAGTTACCTCCTTAATGAGAACTGGGACAACATGCAAGAAGTTCGTGCAAGAATTGAACAGGCCAGATTATCTTATCAAAATGAAATCATTGTTGTGTAGTCGCGATCTTAATACCACTCTCCGAATTCATGTGTTTCGGTGTTATGTTGACTGAGGCCTTGTGCAAAAAGTTGGAGGCATTCGAGATGTGGTTTTATCGTAGAATACTAAGGATATCTTGCATAGAGAGATTCGAGTAACTAATGTTGAAGTTTTATTTACCATCATCGTGCAGTGCAGAGTGGACAGGGTACAGATCGCGCTGATGATAGTCAACGTTCGAAGAGAGGATGGCACTTGAAGATCTTCACAGCTCGAGAGCATGGCTGAGGGCAAGAAAAAAATGTAGGTCGTTTATTAGGATGCATGTATCTTATAACAGTTAATCAAAGGTCTTTCTTTGTTTTACAACTTGGGCTATTTTATTCGCTTCGTTCTCTAGATATCATGCGCTTTAAGTGATGAGTGTACCTAAATGCTAAGAAAATTAAAGTTGTCTTTCTCACTTGTAAAAAATATTCAACCTAAGGTTACTTTTGATTTTCAATTACCATTTCGAACATTTTTTGATAGAAAAGTAGAATTTAATGGGAAGTTTTTTGTTTGACCTTCTGGTCAAATGTGTTCTATTGAGCAACTCATTAACCCAGTGTTGCCCTCAGTGTACATTTTTCGAGCGATAAGAGCTCGTGGTGCACTCAATTTTTAAATATTTATAACAAGGACGATGAGGGAGAATTTTGTGCGTTGTGTTAAGGAGAAGACATCCCCAAAATAAACATTTTATTTATTGATTAGATGTTTTTTTATTTTTGTTTTAATTTTTGTATAAACAGGTTGTGCCAATTTTTCGTACAAATAATAATTTGTTATGAAAAATCTATAAGTGATATTTAAGAGACCCGTATAAACAAAGTAATAGAAACATTGTTTTTTTTATATGATGTATACTTTATGTATCTTGTAGCCTAAAATCTTATTTGTTGTTGATATCTACTTTGCCATCAAAAAATTGTTTCGAGTTTTCTGTCACAGTCAATACAAACATTGTCTTATAAAAACAAAAATATTATCACGAATGCACAAGCGGCGCGGCGCAAAGCGTGCAAGGGAATTTTGAATATCGTCGTGTAAAAAAAATAGCTTTAAAATCACCCAAAATTTGCAAAGTAAAATGGACAAAAAATTAACCAGGGACGATTTTTAACCGGCTCGGCTGATAAAGCTAAGTAAAGTTTTGGTTTTTTAAGATCTTTTCAGCGCCTTAAAGATAACCCGATCAAAATCGTAAGTTTGAGATTTTTTAAGGCAAAAATAAGTGAACTTTCAAATTTTGGGAGATGGTTTCTTTACCATAACATTATTATGCGTTTAACAATAAGATTCACAGATAGAAAATTCAGACGGCTTCAATAGTAATTGGACGAATTGACCTTAAGGTCACTAAAACGCAGACTTTTCCAGAAACTACGTGCCAGTAAAATCCAGGCAAAAGTTGTGTCCCAATTTAGTGACCTTAATCCAAGAAAGGGGGCTGCGTGCACCATAGCGAATTTTTTCTAGTGCCATTTTGGATTTTGAAATTTTAATTTTGCTTTTATTTTGCGATTCTATTTGCTACAAAAAAAATGCTATTCTCACTAGTTTTTATGATTTTTTTTTCGAATACCCTAAAAATGATTTTTCATCTACATTATTTGGTTTACTATATAATTTTATAGAATCAGAATCGTACTCACTCTATTTTTCCATTCTATCTTGGATTTACAATTTTTGCTATCAAAAACTTTCGTCTATCTAAATAATTGTTTTACTACATTCGGCCTCCATTTAGGCCAGATCACTAGTGCACTTTTTTGCAAAAATTCCTTTGGTCGCTCTAAGACTAAAAATTACGTTCAAATTGTCTTGAAAACTTTTTTTGTAAAAAAAAGTCCTAGATATTTTACTTTTACAAAACCTTCAGCTTTTTACGAAGAAACGGTTGGCATATGGGCTATTCTCAAAATAACGTGCAAAACGGTGTCTCAGTTGCTAATCAACCTTTATTTTTAAACAAAATATATCTTTTAACGATACTATTTTTAATTTTTTTTTTAAGGTCTAGGTTTATGGGTGGAGGGATCTTGTTAATGAAACTTCCTTTTTTTGAAATGTCAACGTTTCGCAAATTTATTTGCTTCTTCATTGAATGTACAATAAAAATTTTTATTGTACATTCAATTTTAAAACTTCTCAAACTTATACTAAAAAATAAAAAAATTAACGTTTTACTTTTTAAACTTTTGCCGGTTGTATAATAACATTTTTTAACAAAAATCCTTCAAATCCACACTATTTTTATCGTACATTCAATTTTAGAGCCCGGAAGAAGCAAATAAATTTTGCGAAACGTTGGCATTTCAAAAAAAGAACGTTTCATTAACAAGATCCCTCAACCCATAAACCAAGACCTTCAAAAAAAAAATATTTTTTTATAATGCTTTCGATATTTTCCATAAACTTTTTATTTTTTTGTCTTTATATTTTCATATTTTAAAGTTGTTAAGAACACCTGAGATCTCAGGCTTTGTTAATGTCTTCACTCATACGTTGTTGTGTTTATGGAGTATTTTTGGTCCTTGAAACTTCCAAGAAATACTGTAATATATTGTTTATTTAAAGAAAAACTCAAAACATTTAATTCAAATTCAAATATTTTAATATGGATCTTTAAAAAAAAATAAGTTTAGGTGTTTTCACTTCATTTCCAAATTTTATTTGGCTATTATTAATGAGTTGGTGCTGATTTTTGACGTATTGTCAGTGGGTAGGTTGCATTTTAGTCTGTTATTTTTGCGTAGCCAGAAAAAAAAAGGTGATTTTGCGGGTTTTTTAAGATTTTTGTTCAATTTCATGTTAAAAAAAGGTAAGTGTCATGTCTATATCAGTATTGTGGAGTTAGAACCTTAAAAGTAAATAAACAATGCAAGATAAAAAAATGCACGATGCATTTTGTGGGTAAAAACGAGCGGGAAATCGAAACGTTTTTCTCAGTTTTGTTATCATTGGTGTTAACAAAACTGAGGTAGTGTTAACAAAACTGACAATCGACAAGTTGATGCTAAAATTAAACAGCAGAATAACGAAGATAAAAAAATGCGAGGAATTAAAAAACCTTAAATGCTTTAGAAAGAATTAGACGAAATTGATGTTTTGTTAAGCCTTACATAAAAACCTTTAAAGGAACTTTGGCTATCCGGGAGCTGATATCGAGAAAGAAATCTAATAATAATCTTGAAGCCAGAAAACTTATATGTTTAAAATGTGCCACTTTCCACTTGGGCTGATACACTTTACGAATCTTTTATCATTTATAATCAGCTCCAAAATCCACAAGTCCATTAAACTTGTCTTCTTTATTAGATTCTGTCTCTTCAGTTTTACCTCCAAAAAATCTGAACTACAGCAATATTTATTCCAGCTCTGATGATGACATTCCGTTGGAAAAACTAATTAATTAAAGCAACCAAAACACGATATTTCTGAAATCGATCTTTTTGATATAATTGATGTTCTAAGAAAAAATCATCCCTCATTCAAAATTAAAAAAAAATATTTTCTTAAAAAATATTTTTTGTTTGTATTACTCCGTTTAAAATAAATAAAAAACTCGTTAACTAATTCATTGGATTGTATCTTAAACTATCATTCTTGTTAACACCTTCTCAGTTTTGTTAAGTACACATACTTATTTTTACAGTTTTCTGAAAAAAATAAAACACAAGGGTTGACCACTATCTTTATGTTAGACTGTAGATGCATTAAATTTAAAAAAAACTTTTAAAAAATATCTCTTGTTTTCAAAAATGAAACCTTGTTTTGCACGTTAATTTGAGAATTTCATTTGATGATTTTTACATCATAAAAATCTGGATGACGTAATGTTAGTCCATGTCATTTGTTTTACATTTTATTTAAACTAATATTGAGGGCAAAAGAGACTTGCAAGCGGATTTATTCCATTCAGGTGCGTTAGCTATAACTTTCGCATTGTTCCTACACCGCGCCGTGCATGTTCATTGTAGGATGGGTTTTTACAGCCTGTGATTTAAACGGTAAGGAGTTTACACTGCATACCGTAAACCGGGGCCAATTTGACATCATTTTAGAGATTTTAGTGCCATCTTTTAAATATTTCCTAAACTGCCGTTTTCTTTAACTCCTATAAACAATTGAACCTTTGGCTCTAATTTTACCAAATATCAAATTTTACAACTTCAAAAACAAATAAATTTGATGTCAAAGTAGCCCCGCGTACCCCCACACTTTGACATATCGTTAATTTTTGTTATAAATAAAAGTAGATCCAGTACAGGGTTAATTGGGCACCCCCGTATGATATATTTTGACAAATACATTATTTAAAGCGATTTAACTGGTAAAAGAAAAAACGAAGCCTATACATTATTTCAATAATAAAATAATTTAATGAAAAACACATTTTACTCCTGTTTACTTCTCAGTAAAAAAAAAATAAAAACTACAAATTAAACTAACGCCTGAGGAAACACCCCAGTATAATATTTTTATATCTTCGTAACCTAATAACTTTCCCAGCATGTTCACTGCTTTCAGGGATGGATAAAGCTCTTACAAAATAAAGGGGGGGGGAGTGCGGCAAGGAAAATTGTTAGAAATCTTATTTGTAATAATTTTAATTTGTTAACTAAAAATCATGCCGCAGGGGAATTTTTTTGAAAATGTACCGTGTAATTTTATAAAATTTACCAAACTGAAAATTTCAATATTTTGCAAAGAAGCCCCCGAAAGGTAGGTGGCAGGCGATTGCCCATCTCGGTAAGGCATTGCTGTTCTGCATTACTAAACAAAACAATAAAAATTGATGCTAGAAAGCACGGATAGTCCCCCATACAATTATTTTATGTTGAAAGGAAAAGAAAATATCTCGAAAACTGTAGCTTTGAAAGATTTAAATCTGAAAACCGCATATCAATAGCTGCTTTACTTCCAAAGTTATGATTTTTAAAAAATATATTTTAACGTTTTTTCAAATAACTCGGAAACTAAAGCTCCCACAAATTTGAACTCTAAAACAAAATTTGTAGTCCATATTCATGGAAACTTAAATCTTAAAACCGTATATCGCTACTTGCTTTTGTTCCAAAGTTAGAATTTTTTAAATTATTTTATCCCCCTCTTCCCCTCTTCAACCCCCCCACTACCCTACCCAAAAGTTAATCAGTTCATGGTCAGCCGATTTGTACCAAATTTTGTTAAAATCGATTAAGGCGTTCTTGAGTTATCGTCTATACAGACAGACAACAGACTACTCTTTTTTTCGTCGATTAAGGTGTTTTTGGAACCTAAGAAAAGTAAAAATTTCCCGATTTTAATAGTCCCCCATACCATATTGGTATGGTGGGCTAAAAAAATACCAAATACCCAAATTTTCAAGTTCTATTCGTTTTAAGAGGTGGTGTCAAAGCAGTCTCAAAACATGTCAAAGTTACCCTGACAGTTAAAGTAGCCCCGGCTTACGGTATTGCTACGTAAACCAAAACCAAAAAATATATTGTATATTTTTTGCCAAAACAAAACACGCCCAGCGTGTTTAGTGGCCAGAATGTAAGAAAGTGTATGTCCTTAAATGTCACACATATTTTTAGAAACAAATGATTTTTAACTTTGCCCCACTTCCAGAATGTGCTAAGTGTCATTATCTTTTAATGTAATGAAAAACGCTTCTTACTTGCCACAACAACAAAAAGAGTAAAATTCGAGGACTTTTACTGTTATACTGTAAACAAAGTAATGCTGCCTTTTGGCACTGATTTATTTACAAAAAACTAATAAGTATAAACACGCTGCAAGCAGTTGTATTTTTGACAACAGGTTTTACATTATGATGTAATATCGATGAATCTTTGGTGTCAAATGATTGGCTTATAAAACCATATAAAATAAGGGTATTGTACCTATAAGGTCAAAATAGTAAAATTCTATGAGGACTGTACGTCTGTGATAGGATATATGAGCCCTCAAAGAACGTATGTCTAATACGAAGACTTTCTCATAATTTGAAAAACTTTGTCTATTTTCATGAATTGGGTCTTATTTAAAAGGTACCTGGAATACTGCACAGGAGCCTCTTCAAGGTTTTATTTTACGGAGGCTTTAGTGTCTGAGGGGTTAATTAAAAAAAAACCTAAAAAACGTTTTTTTTACCGATGCAAAAAAACTTTTTTTTTATCACGGGTGTAAAAGTATTTACGAAA
Organism: Oxystoma pomonae; assembly: GCA_963921995.1. NCBI lineage: Eukaryota > Metazoa > Arthropoda > Insecta > Coleoptera > Brentidae > Oxystoma > Oxystoma pomonae. The sequence goes on from OY998170.1 coordinate 25,300,765, forward strand.
AATCATTTAAAAATATCGTCAAAATATCAAACTGTCAAAGATTAAAATTTGCACCTGAAGACGATTAGAGATTGTACTGATCGAAACGTCATGTATAAATAAATATAGAATGGAAGTCCGAAGCAGAGTTAATTTCAAAGATTAAAATGTCGCAACAATGAACGTCACCCAGTAAAAAGGCACATCTCTATGGAAACCATTGTTATTGTTATCGCACAGGGACGATAAAACACTGGATACGCCCCTATGCAGTATTCAAGTACCTTTTAAATGAGACCCAAATCTTTGACAGCTCATATCTCCTATCACAGATATACGATCCTAATAGAATTTCACTATTTTGACTTTAGGTACAACACCTTCAAAATTCTAAAACATGGCGGGCCTTAGGTTCATGCTGTTATCCGTGCAGGATTCTTTATGTTATTGACTGACACTTAAAGTTAGTTGTTACCGCTGTTTGAAATACATTACACAAAGATAAACAAAAATTACGTCATTGTGACACCAAAAAAACGACTAAATCACAAAGAATCTTTTAACAGGTTTAGGCAGCGCCTTCACTAGATCTGGCATAAAAACAAGCAGTATTATTAATTTTTTGACATTGGTCATTTAGATTGTAAGTTTGTAAAATTTTACACCAAGACATTTTTGACAGTTTTTTAAACTTTCGTTTTAAAACTTACATACTACAAGTATGACAGTAGTTTTTGAGAAATCTGAAAATACCCGGATTCAACATTGTACTATTTTTTAGCGCGTAGTAAGTGAGGTTTTTTCACGAATTCACAAAAACTACTTTACCCTTTAAAATGTAGGTACGGTTAAGTACACTGACAGATAGACACACATACAAACACGCATGCGTGTGTTTTTAGTAATTGAGCACCATGGAAGGAATGGATTTTTTAACCTTATTTGCTATAAAATTAAGAATTACCTAGTTTACACCGTAGAAATGCGCATTAGCGTGCGCGTAAGGTGTCAACACAAAATAATAAATTTAATTTCAATATTTGTTTATTAATACGCGGTCACCACTGCTAAATCGCATTAAAACGGTTCACGGGCCGTGTAAACTAGGTAAATGTGTACAAGCTTTAAAAAGAGGCACAACTATACTGGTTTTGAGGTCCGATTTTTGGATGGCGATGGCGGATTAGGCAGTTTCAGTGAAGCTCAATCACATGAAACGTGTTTAATTGTTTGACTTGCTAGCTTAACTGAAATTTCCTAATTCATCATGGTATAGTTATCTATGGTTTTTTATAAAATTCGTACACATCGATATTATTTTATTGTTTAACCGAAACCTTTACGTAACCTACGATTTTTTTAAAGAAAAAAATCCGGAATTGAATAGCAACTATAATGAAACCTTGTGGATTATTTGTATTTTAAAAAAAAATAGAATATAGCGTAAAAAAATTAAAAATAATCTTTTCCCAAAGCCTTTTTTATGAGTTTTTTAACTAAAACTTTTTAGAAAGTGACAAAGACGAAAACTTTTATTTATTTTTCATACGTTGTTAATGGGAGTTAAAATATTCGCTAGAAATGGGCGTTTTTTTATTCACCTGACCTTTAGGGCCGGTTTATGTTAATTTTAACTCTGGGTTAAAATTACACAAAATGGCAGTTATCCTACTAATATTATAAATGCGAAAGTTTGTGGGTGCATGCAAAAACCGCTGAACCGAGATGGATGAAATTTGGAAGGAGATAGGGCGTGAAATGGATTGAAACATAGGCTAGTGTTTTAATAAAACTATCTTAATCGATATCGACTTATTTCATTTCAGCTAAAAAAAGTCCCTCGATTTTGGCAAGTTACCTACTTATAATTTCTCTAGTATGTTATAAAGCTCCCCGGCAAACACAAATCGTCGGCATTGAATCGGGCCAATGTCGACAGTGTGTCGGCATCTGCGACTACGCGCTGGCCCGATGTGGGGCCTTATTATCGGATCTTTGTTTTGCCATGGTCGCGCCGCTTTAAGCTACCACCGACGGACCTTCGTCAATGGCCGATGTTGGACCGCTTTTTGAAACCATCAATGTCGGACTTGAATAGTTTACCGATGTCGGGCCGAGACCAGCTTGCCTACATTAGACCGACCAAATTAAGCAGCTATATGGGCGGATGGTCGGTACCATGTGGTTAAACCATATCGGACCTTAATCGTACGGCGACGGTATGCCGATGTCAGCAAAAAGTAAAATTTACCATTGGTCCGATGGCGGGCTACAGTCTAACGTTGCGTCGGCAAACATACATTGGGCCTACAAAGCCGACAAAAAATACTGCTGGTCCGACGTCAAATTCGACTATCGACATCGGGCCGACGAAGGCCCGAGGGGACCGTGTTTGCTGGGCCTGTTCGCAAATTTCATTTCAAAAAAATGTCATATTTTCCATTGGTCAGGTGAATGTGACTCCTGCCTTGGGAAGCGAAGTTAGCTGATTAATCAATCCATTGATCATTTTAGGTCACGTGACTTCGACCTTATTTTATTATTCTTTAATTTTGACTTACCTAGGTATTTATTGAAAACTAAAAAATAAAAAAAAACAAAATCTTTTTAGTTTATGTTTTATTAAAAATTATAATAAATTTTAATATTTTTACCATGTATTGAGACTTTTTTACACTGAAATTAGGAAAAAGCTGATCAAAATAATCAAAAGAATATTGCAAAACCATAAATCATATTACTAAATTTAAAAAAAGAGGAGACAAATATAAATAAACACAAAACTTAAAACTTAACGAAATATAATGATTACTATTAATATTTCAAGAGGAAAAGCTGGTTTCAAAAGCGAAATAAAAATTACTTTTTGTAAAACCTACAAATGCCTATTGTTATAAATTTTACAAAAAATATAGCCATAACTTTCCGCTATTTCTATAAAAGTCTTTACATTAGCTTTTGAAATCAGCGAATATTTAAATTGAAAATATTAGGTAACTATCTTAAAAAATAAGAGTTTGTGTAAAAGAAAAAAATGTTAAAAATTGCAACGATAAGAAAATATAAGTCGATAAAAAATGAATTCAATAACTTTTTTTTTCTAATAAGGGATATTTCATAAATTCTTGCTATAAAATTTAATTTGGTGTGCAGTCTTTTAACAAAAATGCCTGATTTAACTTAAAAACTAAGCAAAAATATTAAATAAAATGGAAATAAATGCCAAATTTAACAAATCGTAATTTACAAAACATTATTTGTAATGATTCAATTTTGGAAAAAAACGTTGAAAAAAAATTATTTTTAACAACAACAATTTTTCTATATTCTATAACGTTTTAACCGTCCGGTACAGGGTGATCGTTAAAATTTGGCAATGTTTGGATGTCTATATCTTGATAACTATTCGAGATAGAATCCGTCCAGTAAAAGTAATGTTTTGAAATAACTTACTTCTTGGAATGCAACCCTATGCTTCCCGCAGATTGTTTTAATGAATCAGAAATTCCTCTTCCCAAAAAGAAATCGCATATGCATGCCTATGTTTTCTTTAAACGTTTTCGAGATATTTATTCGCACATAAACTGTAAATATTTTTGTTCTAAGAAGCGCTTTCATATATATAAGAACGGTTTTTAATAAAATCGCTTTCTCCGAGAGTTGAGCGTTTCTTTAGGTTGAAAGAAATGCGCAATAGCGATTTAAAAGTGTTTATAACCATCCTAAAATTGGTTTTTAACCGATAAACCGTCCTTATATAAAAGCGCTTTAAGAGGCCCCTATAAACGAAGTAATTGATACTTCCGTAGAATTTGAAATGACCATTATATTAAACTGCAAAATGATGGGTGCCTCAACTGTGTTAAGAGGCATTTCCGATTCACCTGACCACTGTTAAAATAATGTGCTAGGAGCATAGTTGTCGAGATATAAGGGTCTAAACATGGTGAAAATATTAACGATCACCCTGTACAACTTTCCAGTTCCGAGTTGGTTCGAACAATACGTTGAGAAAAACGAAAACGAGCCAGTGCAGTACAAAAAAATTAAACATGTCACAAAAGTATGGTTTAAAAGTCAGGACGATTCGATAGTGTCCGCGAGGGCGAAGATGGGAATAAAAACGACAGCTGCAGATGTGTTGAAATATGTCTCCTAGTATATTACAGAAAAATATTTGCGAAAAGTATTTTGTAACGTAATACGACCGTTTTTATGTCCAGGTTGATATTATTATTCACATAATTTTATATCTATCTCGACTGTTATTGCAAATGTCGAATTTAATTTAAAGGAAACACTAATTAGAACCCACCGTTTAACATACTAAAAGTCCCCATTCCTACCCCCTCAGAAACTGTCATTTCTAACCTATAAAAAACTCCAAAAAAGCGTTTTTCTTGGATAACTCCTAGACAGTGACACAGACAAAAGTGACACATGGGAAAAATGTTGCAAATTTAATTCTCTATCAATAAGTAACTAGTGATAGTGTAGCTTAAACCACTGCTTCTACCAGAAAAATTGAAAAAATCTAGCAAAAATAATGCCAATTTAAACAATTTCTTGCATATTTTTCTCAACCTAGGAGTACCAAACTTGGCAGGGTTTATCTAAGAGCAATGACCTAAATTATATCAGAAAATTAAATTTTTCCAGTGGCGTAGTCCGATATTCTTAACTAGAAAATTTCAAAATGTACCAAAACTCTTTGATACGCCACTGTTACTGACATATATAAAAAAAACTTTTCACTATATCTTATACTAAATAAAATTACAAAGTCCTAATTTTTATATGTTTTTAGTAAATTTGTTAAATGAAAGATCTAAGGTCCCCTACGCTAGAAGCAGCAAATACAAGCGAAGGGAGTTTTGGTACATTTTGAAATTTTCTAGTTAAGAAAATTGGACTACGCCACTGGAAAAATTTAATTTTCTGATATAATTTTTAGGTTATTGCTCTTAGATCAAACATGGCAAGTTTGGTACTCGTAAGTTGAGAAAAGATAAAAATGTTAGAAAGGAATATGCAAGAAATTGTTCAAATTGGGATCATTTCTGCTTGGTTTTTCAATTTTTCTGGTATTTACTTGTTAATGAAAAAAAATTTTGGGTTATAATTTTTTCTTCTATTCACAAAATTTATTCTAAATTGCCTATCCTATATTAGTTCATCAATATTTAGTTTTTTATCATATTTTTTTAAATTTCGATGGATTGTTTCTTCCTAATTCCAAAAATACCTCCTATATGTTTACCTGTCTTTAAAAAAGTTGATAAAAACGTTGCTATAAGACTAATTTATTTAAAGACCATTAAAGATAAACCTAATATAGGTACCGTATAATTTTGGAATGAAAAAAATTTGTCAACTTCAATGACAGTAAATTTCTGAATTAAGCAATTTTTAAAGGTTTTGAAACTCTTGTTTTAGCTTTATTATTAAGGGAGTAGTGAATCACCCCTAAGAACGATGGAAAGTTATATTAATGATATACAAGACCTGGACAAACTCAAGGCTCCATTATCTTTGTTAGTTCTGTATAACTTTATTGTGTACATCAAAACTTCTGCGCAATGGTTTTTTCCCCGCTGTTAAAGAAATCACGATTTTTAAAAAATACTACAAGGTTTCATTATGATTATGTTCTCTTGCAAATAATAATTTCTATTATTTTCCCTGTAAAAAAATTAGCTTTTGCAAACATTTTGTTGTAATCAAATATGCTAATCTACGTTCTTTCAGACGTTCTAATAAGGTCACCAATACGTGACTCCAATTATATCTAAGCTTTATCAGTGCGACAATTTTTTTTCATACTCACTATTATTTTCGGCTCTTCAGTAATTTTTTTTTTTCTAATTTTAATAATTAATTCGCTAAAAACTGACTCACTTTTCAAAATTTGGCTATTTTTAAACTACTAAAACTTGGTGGTGGTTTTGTTTCGGTTGGTCATTGCTTGCTGAACAGAAAACAGCTGATACCTAGAAATAAAAATAAAATATTGCATAAATAGGAATATTTTTTGGGTGGCGCTCATTAAGTTTGAAAAGTACGGAATCGTAAGAGATATTTTTATAAAATATATTGTGTCTTAATACAGGGTGTCCTAACGAAGCAGATACGTTTTCGAGTATTTAGAGGACGATTTTCAAAAAACCTCGAACACGTCAATTTTTTATTTAAGGAAGAGGGGCGCTTTTTGGAGGGGCGGGTTTTATCACCAGAAATTAAATAGGGAATGTGGGTCAAGTGATACCTTATTTTGCAGGTCTTTTAAATACCTTCACAATTTTTTTTTTAAATCTAGCGATTCGTTTCCGAGATATATACTTTCAAAGTAGGCTCAAATTGTGCAGGCAAATTTTCCTCCTCGTAGGAATGTATCCTAGAAGAAAAAATGAAATGAAAAAATGTACATGGTCGAAATTATACCCATTTTTAGTGACGTCATAGTGGCAGAAAAAAAACGTCCACCGATATTTCTTTTGTCGCAAAGGACTGGTGGACATAAGAAAACATGTCATTTTAACTGTGGATATGATTTATTTATTCGTGACTTTACAATTTAAGACTAGGTACCTACTTAAATTTCCCGAAAAAACACGATCTAATTTTATAACATTATGAATAGGAATAAATAATACATAATTTTCTTTCATTTTAGATCAAGCCGAATGATTCATATTAAATGTAAAAGCAGAGAAGACTGTTAGCGCCTTTTTCACCGCGAATGCATCATACAACTCAATGCAACTTTTCCATGCATCAATTTTACCAAGGACAAGTTAAAAAAAAAGACACCTTCCGCTTTACCTTTTTTTATCTTGTGAAAACTAAAATTGATGCATAGTGGGTTTCCAGCACAGGCCTAGGAACCTTCATTTGGAATTTTATTTTCTAATAAAGGGCAAACAATGTATAAATGCAAACCCCCTTAACTTTTTAGAAGCTATCAGAGTAAGTTAAATCAATTTAATATATATGAATATTAGATGGGTAAGTTTTGTCTGATTTTATCCCATTTTTTTAATATTTGCTACTTGAAGGGTGGTTCCGTTGCGAACTCGGCCTTTTTACAGTTGAAAAAAAGCTAATATATTTAAAATTATTAGCTGCGTTTGCTCATTATACCTATTATATTTTTTCGGGGCATTTCTTGCTTTCAAAAATAACTTTGACAACACACTGACAAATTTATGTTATTGAATGACTAAAAATATAGAGGATGTTTAGCTATAATCAGACACCAATTTTTCATAAAAATTTGTTGTCACTGCCGTTTGAAATGTACCAAAAAGAGACAAACAAAAATGACGCCACTAGAAATGGGTATAATTTCGACTATATCGTGTCCCGGGATTTCTCAAAAACAAAATTTTAATTGTAAGGCACTTGAAATACGTTTAAAATAAGGTATTACTTTGACCAACTTTTGCTATTTAAATTCTGGTAGTGAAACTCCCCCTCAAAAAAAATTCAATATAGCTGAAAAGTGTCCCCCTTAAATAACAAAACGACGTGTTCGAGGGTTTTTTGAAAACCGTGCTATAAATACCAGTTTTCGTTGGGATATCCTGTATAGGACCTCGACAAAAAGAAAAAATGGAATAGAAATACATAAAAGGACGTAAAATTTACTCGAAATTTATCTTAAAAAGGGAAAAAGGGTCCACAAAAATGCTTAACTTTGAGACACTACGTACTCACCTGAGACGGAGGTCGACCTCTCGAAGGAAAGCCGATCTCATTTGATCCCAGAATATGGTTCGGGGTGGAGGTGTATACCTTCTACACTATATATCGACGTATCTATAGAAACATTCAATAAACTTAAGTGTCAAGAATAAACGATAGAAAAATAAACTAAATTAACAAAGAAGTTTTAAGAATAAACAACAGAAAAATAAAATAAATTAACCAAGAAGTTTCTAGAATAAACGATAGAAAAATAAACTAAACTAACAAAGAAGTTTCCAGAATAAATGACAGAAAAATAAACTAAACTAACAAAGAAGTTTGGAGAATAAACGATAGAAAAATAAACTAAATGTTAACCGACATATTATATTGCAAAAATGCGATTTTACTTGAATAAACTGAAGTAAACTAATGCCTAACCTACATTTTTTTTTTAATCACAATCAACCTACAATTTTTTTTTATTAGAATTTTTTTTAAAAGATTGTTCTTTCACGTTTTTTCGTGAAATATTCAAAAAAAGTGGATAGCTGCGAATGGGGGCTGACTTGAGTGAAATCTGGTGTCAACTATAGATTTATAGTCAAAATCATACCAGGCGAAAATTTAAAAAAAAGAGTAAAAATGCCATGTTAAACATTACCCCTTCCCCTAAAACCACGAAAAACAAACGAACATTAAATTTCCCTATCGTTTCCAACGGAATTTTCCAATTTTTAGCTTGCCTTTTCATTTGGTTCGAAATTTCCAAGGTAGATGCAATAGTTTTTAATTTGCCGATTAAAAAATATGGGTAAAATTTCCGGTTTGACATAAAATTTTCGTCTTTTTCCCTGCTCTATGAAATTCCCATCTAATTCCCGTTTTTTCCGGTTGCTGGACACCGTGATGTTATTGAGATAGATGCTGAAAGCATTTTGTCTCATGGGCTCAGCTGCCGACATATACAGGGTAAGCCAATAATAGCTGTCAAGTATGCAATGAGCTTGTTAATATCATGCTTATGATGAGCGATATGAACGAGAAAAAAACATGAATTCTTCGTCGTCAAAATGACGAATAAATAATTTTGACTTTTTTTAAAACCAATACTGTGTTTTTAAATTAAATTAATTAATTAAAAATTAATTTTTACTGTTATGGGGAAAAGTACTGGTTAGATGACATATATTTACAAGTGGGGACTTGAACTATACTCAATCGAGGTGGTTGAATTCAAAAACCAATTTACATTTTTGAAATTTTGATACCTGTCAATTGACAGGGGAAAGAAAATGACATTTTTGTATTCACCGACCTCGATTTAGTATAGTTCGAATCCCAACTCGTAAAAATATATCATTTCACCAGTTTTTCCCCATGACAGTAAATGACAGTTTAAACAATAGTCACTTCTTTTACGGTTTCCAATTCGATATCCTCAACCAAGTAAAACACAGTATTGGTTTAAAAAAACGTCCAAATTCACAAATTATTTATTCGCCATTTTGACAGAGTTTGACAGATGTCAAAATAAATCTCATTTTGAATTTCAGTTATCATTTTACTAAGAATTAGTATTTTTTCTTTTTCATATCGGTCATCATAAGCTAAGCTTGCAAACTTTAACATTTTTTTGTTTGCTCACCCTGTACAAAAGTAGCGGGTCAACTTATAACCCCCCTCTATCTAGCTAAACTTACCATCAGGCAGTTCCCACAACTTCCTGGGCAGTCCTTCGAAGTACCGGTGGTGCATCGCCTCTTCGGCACCCAGCCTTTTGGCGGGGTCTAGTTGTAGTAACCCTGTTGCCATCGCCTCGCCTATGAAAAATACAAAATAGAGAATAAAAAAATTGGTACGTGGAAGAATTAGTCCTCCAGTAGTATATCTCATTTGATTTTGAATAGATTTGTAGAAAAATAGTTTGGCCAGTAGTAGTTAGATTACATTATTTCCTTTTTATATTTTCTGGGTGTTCTTTTTTCTAAGAGCCCAGGCAAATTTTTAATAATTTGCTTCGTTCTTTTTTTTTATGATGACAGTTTATGCCGTCGAAACAGGTTCGTTTTGATTGGATAAAATTTTATGTGGAGGATAGGGGATTTAATTAAATGACTATACCTCGAAATCTTCTTAATTTCGAATGTTTACTTACCATGTACAACATCGTGTAACCTAGGCCAACAGAGGCCTAACCTTCTCTTTTTGTAATTTCCCAACTTGTGCAATTTGTAACCTGGTAACCTTGTACAGCCTTGCCAGTCATCTTCGGTTGGAGTTCCCAGCACCTATTTTAATTAAAAAAAAAAACTTTAAAGGTTATATCAATCCTTATTTCTTTAAAAAGAATATATTAACTAAAAATATTTTATTATAATTAAAGGGGAAACGTTTTTGTTTAAGCAATTTTTACTATGTTTTTTACATTTTTATGTCATGATTTTGCTCACATTTTAAAGCTTTCTTTCCAAACTTTTGTTTTCTAGAATAAAACACTCACATTTTTCAAGTTTTTACTGTTTTTTAAGTGTTCAAAAAAAGTACTGCCAAAAAAACATTTTTTCTCTGTTAAAACGAAAAATATTTACGGTTGATGAAGAGAAAAAAATCAGGTTATAAAAAAATATTTTAGAGAAAGATGGAAATGATTTAAGGCAATTTTTTAATAAAAATTTCCGTTTTGTCATCTCTCTGTTATCTTTAGAGGTGTCGTACATATGATTTCTATTTTACCATTTTTATCCAAAAAACTGCAAAAATTGTAATTGTTCAAAGTGTAAAGTGTGTAAGACATGAGGTGGTATTAATTTCTTTCAATCAAAGTTCTTTACAGTCTTTAAATTTACCAAAACCAAAAACGTGTCCTACTATAAGTGTATTTTAGCACATCTAAAAATAATTTAACAGGTATTTAACTAAATTATTTTAAAGTTCATCATGGCTCTAACATAAGAATAGAAAAACTTGGCCAATATAATTACTAGTAATTTTACTGCTGCTGACTAGAGACCCAGTATGTATGATTTTTATTGAAGAAAAAGAGAGGCGAAAACTCTTTCAAAGTCATTGAAACTGAAATTTTGTGGTTATGTTATTTTTTTGTCAAAACACTTATGTAAATAGGCTTACCTCGATTCTAGATGCCAATATAGAAATAGTATATTACATAACGAGCGAAGTGAAACAACACGCGATTGTAAGAAAGTTACTTTCTATCGAGTTGTGTACGCTATTTTTCCTACGACCATTTTAGGATTTAATTCGTATTTTTTATTATTATTAAATGTTTTTCATTTTCATCTCAAGAGAAGAAAGTATTTTCTTCTCTATGGACGAAAATGGTTTTGGTTTATTTCTGACGCTTCTACAAATCATAGACTACTAGATACCTACATATTGGTATATTTTTGATCAGGAAAATGACAACAATAAATTAAAAAAGTTAAAAATATAAAACAATAACTCACTCTTACACGCACACAAGCCGCATTACCCCTCTGGATCGCGAGACCTATACTATACTTATGAAGTCATGAGACTGGTCAGAAGATATTTTGGAGGCTATGTCTAAGATTAGTCTCTTAGCCTCATCATCCCAAGGTCCATAAGTCTCGACCGCAAATGACACAAAAATGAAGCGATCTAATAGTTCACCATATTTTTTACGTTTTTTGTCGAAATAGTAGAAGCTGCACCAGATGATTTTAAAGTTTTGTCTAAATACCTACATTAATTGTTTGGATGATTTGCTGTCATTCATTTTCGTCACTAGAGAAGAAAGCTCTAAATTTTTTAAGGTGTTATAGGTTGCAGATTTGGTTACTTTCGTGTGTGGTCATAGGAAAAATACTGTAACAGCTGTGACAGTGACATTAAACATCAACAAATACACAAATGCATTTTTCAAAAAAGGAAACACATGTTTTACATCGCAAAAATTTTGTGTGTCCCATTCTTAGAGCTTCGACATGTCGCGAGCGATATTAACCTCCACTTTCGCCGGTGGAATCCAGCGACATCAACTGACTGTCGTGCGCTGGGTGTCGCAAAATATTGTTTTTTGAGGTTAGATTATTATTTAAATAATAACACCATATACAGGGTATCTAAAAAATTATCTGAATAAAATTCCCGCATTTTTCCCGTATTATATTGAAAAATTCCCGTATATTTTTTTAAATTTTATTTCTGTAATACATTTTTTTGGCTAGTTTTTAAAATAAAAAAATTAAATAAAAACTAATAATTTATTGCTAAAAACGGAGCTTTCAATAAAATTATTGAAGCGGTTTTACCAGTATCGTAGCCAAAAATCGACTCTGAGAGGGGGGAGCGTTTCATCACTTAATTAAAATCAACTATCTACCTATGGCAAATTTTTAAAAATTATGTATTGCTTGAGGTCTTGAACTGAAGGGAGGGGAGAGGGGCGGTTTAATAGGCGTTGAGTTAGTGTATACGAAACAAAAATACTCATTTTTAAAAGCAAGTCTCATCTGGTCTCATTTGCAGATTTTTTTGAAAATTAACCCTTAAATGCGACGCAGGCAAAAATTTTGAAAAAATTACAATAAAATGCTATTTTTAATGCGTTTCAAACGTTGTTGAAAAAAAAAATTCCTTAAAATTAAACAAAATTGTAACAATGTTTAATATTGGTAGCCAAAAAAAAATCTCAATCCAAATTTTGAAAACTGTGTTTTGCCCCAGCTGCGACTTATGAATTTTTTACAGTTCAACAGTCTAAAAAAACGAAACAATTTGGAACAACCGCATCGAAAAACTCTCTAAATGTGGCGACTGTCGCGGCTACAGGAGAAAAAGTTAAAATAAATTTACTCTGTCAGCGGAAGCCAGCGACAAATGAGTGGGGGAATAGGGGAAAATCTGCTTAATTGCTATTGGTTAACGAAGTGTCGTTCGCGACACGTCAATGCTCTGAGAACGGGGCTTTACCCTGAAAATTTTGTCCAGCTGATCGTAGGTATCCCTTACTCCCGGAAATATCGCCATACCCGTGATTATTTCGACAAATATACAGCCTACTCCCCACATGTCAAGACTAGTAGAGTATTCTGTTGAACCTAAAAAAAGAAAAACTTATTAACTAGCACCTCAATAAATAATAAAAGCGCACTACAGAGTTGTACAAGCTATACGTAATTAATTATAGCCAAATTTATTGTTTAAGAGTGAATTTGAATCCTAAAAACAGTTCCTTTAGTTAAACAGATAAATCGCACATCAAAAATTAACAAAATTTTGTGCAGCGGAGGCTTCTGGTATCCCTACAGACCATTCGCGTGGTTTTTCAAAAAAATATATATATCTTGTTTTTATTTAGTTTTTTAAAATAATCGATAATTCTTACGGTGAATTAAACATTTTTAGGATACGTAAAATTATGTAAAAAAACTTAAAATTAAACTAATTGGAAGAAGCGCATTTGTTATTCAAATTCACTTTTTAAAGAGAATTTCAATGCTAAAAATAGTTAAATATTTTTATATTATTTTTTAAAATTCTCTTCAAATTTATTTTTACACATTTTATTGCACTTAAAATCAATCGTGTCTATTATATTGCAACAAAAATTTATCATATTTCGTCTTAATTTTTTAACACGAGCGTATGTTAATAAAATAATAAAAAAGTATATATCTTTTTTTATCATCTATAAGTATAGAGTGGAGAAATATATGTTTTAAAGTAGCTACTTTGCTTAAAGTAAATGACTACAAAAACTGTCTGTGGCAACATAGTTGTACATCAATCTGCAGAGTACCTTATAGGTATGATTTCGTTGTGTCTAACACTTACCTAAAAGAACGTCTGGCGGCCGGTACCATAACGTGACTACTTCATGACTACAAAAAATGTATACATAAATTAGATATTTTATTGTTTTGAAGATTGATAAATTTAAATTTAACACAACAAAAAATATATACCTAAAAACTCGTTTGTCTTCGTCTTTATCACAACCAACAGAAAACATCGCAGATGACAAAAAAAATCTAATTTAAAAAAAAGGAACGTTTTCCAAAGATGCCATTTTGAGAAAGTGTGAAAATAGTGGACAAATCCTGAAAAGGATCTCTTTTGGAGGCAGCATTGAACTAATTCAATTTTCTAAGTGATACACAGATCCAAAATTGCAACTGACACACCAGGCAACCCTTCTCTTCGAAACGAGAATATTCGTATTTCAGAAAACACATCCTCACACAAATTTTTTAATACAATCTTACCTATATGTATGACTTGGCACCGACTTCGCCCTGGCCAGGCCGAAATCCGCCAATTTTAATTCGCCTATTTCTGAGATGAGCAAGTTTTGAGGTTTGACATCTCGGTGCAGCACCAATCGTTTATGGCAGTAAGCTAAGCCCCTGAAAAAAGATACAAATTTGTAAAAACGCATAACTTAAATAGATAAGGTTCAGTCTAATTTTCTTATTTTCGAAAAATGGCAAAACATATTTTTTTTTTCATTTTTAGGTTTAGAAAAAGGGACTAAATACTGCAGAGTTTCGTACAGAAATATTGAATTCCCCGACTTTTCCGTTTTTTCCTGACCATTTTTGAAAAATTCCAGTCATTTTTTTTAGCAAAAAACGATCGCAAAATATTCATTATTATACACATAATTTTGTTTGTCTGCTGATCATTTTTTAACAACTTTTTCTAATTATGCAATTAGCTGTTTTTTTTTTGTCAAATAATTATGTACTAATTTCGTCCTCTTCTAGAAAATTGCTTGCTCACAAGATAACTTCATTTTTTTTGGTTTTTATGGGGTATGTAGCTTAATATCAAGGCACACCCCCCTCTGCCTAGGAAAGAAATTTGAAAAAAAATAATTATGCCATAATTTGCTACTAATTATGTAGGTACTAATTTCGTCCCTTTCTAAAAAATTGCCTACTCTCAAGATAACTTATTTTTTTTTTGTTTTTATGGGGTGTGTAGCTTGATATCAAGGCACACCCCATCTGCTTAAGATATAGATTTGAAAAAAAAAACAATTATGCCATAATTTGCTACTAATTATGTATTAATTTCGTCTATTTCTAAAAAATTGACTACCCTCAAGATAACTTCTTTGTTTATATGAGGTGTGTGCCTTGATATTAAGCTACACACCCAATATAAATTAAAAAAGTTATCTTGAGAGTAGGCAATTTCTTAGAAGGGGACGAAATTAGTACGTAATTAGTAGTAAATTATGGCATAATTGCTTTTTTTAAATCTATTTCTTAGGCAGAGGGAGGTGTGCCTTGATATCAAGCCACACACCCGATAAAAACAAAAAAAAATGAAGTTATCTTCAGAGTAGGCAATTTTCTAGAAGCGGACAAAATTACTAGCACATAACTAGTAGAAAATTATGGCATAATTATTTTTTTTTCAAATCTCTTTCCTAGGCAGAGGGGTGTGTGCCTTGATATCAAGCTATACACCCTATAACAAACAAACAAAAATCTTAGGAACCGATCGTTTTTGTAAACTGAAAGTACCCTTCTTTAAGAGGAAGAGTTTAGAGTATTAAATCTGTCTACTAAGCATGGGTGGGGGGGGGGTGCAGCTTAGCTCCAAGCCACATCCCCCACCCCTTTTAAGTGCGAAAAACTCTGTTATTCATAAAGTACAAAAATTTTTAAAAGGGGACTAAATTAGTACATAATTAGTACATCATTTTTGCAATATCCAAATTTAGTTTCGTTGAGGGGGTGTAGCTTGATTGAGCCAAATAAATGTACTCTTACACCTAGTTGCATATTTACTTTAATTGTTTTTTATTTGTGTATTATTTTTAGCTTTTATTTATTCATTGTTTTGTGATGTATATGTGTAGGGTTGACAAAACCTATATCATTTATGTAATGATTTATTGGTTGAATAAAGAATCTGAATCTGATATCCAAATTCCCTGACTTTTCTCTGTTTTCCAGTTCCCTACAAAAGCTGTACTATTCTTTTCCCCTCTTCTAGCAAGTCAGAGAAAGACAAAAAATAAATAAATTTACTTACCTTAAAAGTTGAAAAAGGAACAACCGGACATTATGAGGGCTAAGACCTCCACTATGCCTTTCTAGGTATTGGGACAGGTCTGTATGCTAAAAAAAAACACATAATTTAAGTTTATTTTTTTATTTAACTTTATGTAGGGCCGGAACCACTCCTAGGAACAACCAAGAGGCAATTGCAAAGTCGACTCAATAAATGAGCCAACGATGCCATGGCGACCGCTTGGAGAGGAGGAACAGGATGCAGACAGACCAGGGACTTCGTGAAGGGCCCGGATGTAGCCAGACAAAAATGGCTTCTGCTGACAGGAATCATAACAGGTCAAAACCGACTAAGGAAGCACATGACCCGGATCGCGGTGGAAAATGACTCGACCTGCCAGCCCTGCGGGCGGGCAGAAGAGACATCTCAACATGTTATAGCGAACTGCGAGGCATACCAGAGGACGAGATACCAGGTATTCGGTTCCCCGACCCTGGATGAGGAGGACCTGCACCCGCTCAAATGGGACAAAATACTGGACTTTGAAAAAGAACAGTGAAACCAGATGAGCAGACTGCCAGACCAGTGGTGCACGCGGTGGATTACAGGCAGGCTCGGGGTAAGGCAGAAAGGGCCCAGGGAGACCTACTTGCCAGGCTTCGCGTCGCCCCTTCTCTACCACTACTATAGAAAAAATTCTTACTTCATGAGGTTTGTTTAGGTTTTTACAAGTTTGTTTTACATACTGCATAGAAAACATATAAAACCTGGTTAAACATTATAAAATGTCGTACAACGTTTCTAAGAGATTTGACGCGGTTTTTTTTTTGGCAGGGAGGAAAGTCCTTTTAAGTTTTTGTTTTTCTTATATTATTTGTTAAAAAAAAATTGTCTGTGGCGGGAGGGCTAAAGCTTATTTAAATATAGGCGATACTTGTCTGTCTGTAGAATTTTATTTTCATTTTCATTTTCCCCAGGGGAGGAGGAACCCCCACAAAGTGCTTCGGGTAAATGGGTATAATTTGACAAAAATCACTACTTGGACTGAACAGATCTAAATCAAATAAAAACCGTTGTGTAGCCTTTACACCGATCTTCACCTGGTACACCTAGAAATGCTTTATTGTTGGCCATCCATGCCAGGCTATTAGCATCTAGCGGAACACGCGCCGCTTTTCTGATTTAGATAGATAATTATATTTTTATTGAAAACTAACATTTTTTGAGAAGGAGGAAATAAAAACTAAATTAATTATTTTATGGAGGGCTATATTAAATACCAGCTGGCGCCATTCACTTGTAATAGGATGAAAACAAAATTAAAAAATTGGTGCTAGAAAGCACGGATAGTCCACCATACAATCAATTATTTTATGTTGAAAGGAAATGAAAATATCTCGAAAACTGTAGCTTTGAAAGATTTGAACCTTATAACAAAATCTGAAAACTGCATATCAGCTGCTTTACTTCTAAAGTTATGATTTTTTTTTAAAATATACTTTAACGGTTTTCCAAATAACTCGGAAACTAAAGCTCCCACGAATTTGGACTTTATAACAAAATTTGTAGTCCATATTCATGGAAACTTTCTAAAATCCGTATATCGCCACTTGCTTTTGTTCCAAAGTTACAATTTTTTGTCCACCATACGGATATGGTATGGGGGACTATCAAAATCGTGAAATTTTGACTTTTCTTAATTTTATCAAAAATGGATATGGTATGGGGGACTATCAAAATCGTGAAATTTTGACTTTTCTTAATTTTATCAAAAATGAGTTACCAAGGTTCCAAAACAACTTAATCGATAAAAAAAAGTTGTCTATCGGTCTGTTGTCTGTCTGTATACACGATAACTCAAGAACGCCTTAATATATTTTAACAAAATTTGGTACAAAAATCCTCTATCGTCTGACCATGAACTGATTAACTTATGGGTAGGGTGGTGGAGGTTTGAAGGGGGACAAGGGGGATAAAATTTTTAATTAAAATAAGTTTCAACAAAAAGCACACCCCTAAAACCCTCTTTTTTCGTTTCTGGGAGTCAAAATTCATTAAATTCCTTGTTTTTTTTTTATGAAAACAAGAATGCCTAAAATAAAGATTTATGACGTAAACTGCAAATTTAAAAAGACAGAGAGAGCATACCCTAGGCTATCAAATGAGTCTATAAAGGAAACGACGTTTTTTGGGTTCTTTTACGGAAAACTTACATTTTTATGAAACAAATATTTTGTAAAACAATAAAAAAAACAGAGAGACAAATCCAAAGTCATACATACCTTGCTTAGACTTAACCATAACCATTGTAAATTAAAATAAAAAATAAATAGGAAACGAGAACTTGCTTTGACTTTGAAAACAAAAAAAAATGGAGATGTTTGACCTTAAATAGAAAAAAAAAGAAAAATATCAGCATTTCTATATAAAGGATGTAGTCTATAGTCAATATTAGTAGAAAGATTTTATATTTTGCAAGTTTCAGTTTTCGTTATTTGTCCATTTCTCGAAGCACTGTTCATCGCCCCCCTCCCTACACCCGTTGCTAGTTGTACATATCAATTCTAAAAAAGCAAAATCAATACGTAATATTAAATATTTACGTAGTTATTAAAATGCGGTTTGCCCTTTTGACTGGGGCACAAATATAGCAGGCATGTTTAATATTCGTGTAAATTCGGAAATTTACTAATCAGTCAAACCAGAGAGCATATAAATCTAAATAGAGAGGACACGTAATGGTAATATCCGACCAGCAAGTCAACGCGATTCACAGCGAGTTTTTTATTTTTAGCTGAATGCACCAGGATGAAGTGGTGTAATATTTATTTAAAATTAAAACGGCAATAATCCCGCGCGTTAAATGAACTTGTATATATTTTTGAAGCCTTTATTACTTGTAATAATTAAGGAAAAAGCAGAGGTCATATAATTTAGGTTTTCTCCGGTAAAAAATAAGTGTTTTTATTTAAATATTTTGCTATCTAAGGCAGCAAACCACCCACACTCCAATTTTAATAACCCCGACATTTCCGAATGTTTGAAAAATACATGATTAGGAAATCAGAATGGGTGAGAAGGTATGTGAAAAATGATGGTCTCGATAAATTCCTTCAATGGTTCTGTTCTCCTAATCCAAAAGAGGCGGTTGTGACGTAACCGTGTTAATTCCCATCATGGGGCGTCTTCTCCAAAAGGGAGAGACAAAAAAATTTTTTCAGAAACTTAACACCTGATTATGATTTTTTTTAAAATTTGACCGCCGAATGATCTCGTCGAAAATAGAGGCCCTGTATACGATTTTTGACAGTTATTGTTTTACCAGAGGTGAGCAACTGGATTTGACAGTTGTTTAGGGAAATGTTTGAAATTGTGTTTTGGCAATGATAGTTGGTAACCCCTGACAATAAATAACTTTGTCATTGTCAAATTTTTTATTGAGAAATGTCAGGTTTAAAAATGGATTTTGCTGTATGAAAAACTGTAAAAATACGTGCCTCGACGAAACGGAGAAAGAAATTCAGGAAAAGTGAAAATTAATAAAAATAGCCGAATTTACGAGGTAAGTGAGCTACAAGCAGTAGTTACAAACATACGTATTATTATTATTGTAAGAAAAAGAGTAACAATAATATAGTCATAGGAGTCTTTATAATTTACCTTTTATTTACATTTTTAATATCTACCGTGTGTATTCACTGTTTGTTTTTGTTTTTTGGTCAAAGCTTGACATAGTTTACTAACCAAAAAAAAAATCAATCTTTCAAAAACTGTCTGGGGAAATTATAAAAAGAGACAACAAAACATCAGTCCATTTCATAAAGTCCATTTTACATGCAAATATGAAAACAACTAGAAAAAGAGGGCAATATGAGTTGCCCACTTCTGGTAAAACAACAACTGTCAAATGTATAGAGGGCCTCTAGTCCAAAAAATACGCTTTTCCGGTGCTCCGTCACTGCTTTGGATCGATAAAAATAAGCAAGAGCAAAAGCGAAAGTGGCACCAAGTTTCCAAGCCAAAACAAAAAAAAAACGATAGCTGTGCCACTTGGTTTTCAAGTCAGTTGAGCGTGGCCGCAAATTTAACATTAGGTGTCCTCTCTATTTAGATTTATATGCTCTCTGGTCAAACAAACCGATTTCAAAGCGAATTTTAGATTGCACACAGAATATTTTAATTCATTACCTAATATTACCCGTATAGGACGGTCTAACTAAAACAATCAACAAAAGCTCATTAATATAATTATAAAAAATGTTTTGTTAGTAAGTTTCAAATGATACCCAGTTTTGTTTAAGAAAATAAAAAACGTAAAACTGACCAAATTAATTTTTTAAACTTTTTGTTTTTCCAACGAAGTACATGAAAAGGGGGAGGGGCTGACAAGTAATATCTTAATTTGAACAACATACAGTTAAATAAAATAGTGATTGGTAGTGGCAAGCAAAACTTTTGGACTTTTTATTTATAAAAGAAAAGTAAAAAAAACCAACAAGACAAACAAAAACCGAACCATACCCTGGTAAAAATAACCGTTCTTATAAAAGTTGGTGAGCTTTTATCGACGCTTTTATTCTGTTTTATATATAATAAGATTCTACGTGAAGTATGTTCTTGTGCATTTCCCTTTTCAACGGATTTGTCTTGGTTTCTATGTTTAGTTTGATTCAGATACCGCGTAGAAAACATGTAAAACCTGTAAAATTTTGTAAATCGTTTCTAAAAGATTTGACGCGGTTTTTTTGGCAGGGTACGTAACTTTGGAAAAAGGGCCGCGCGGCCATATAGATACCAAACTGACAGAAAATCATGTTTCAGCTGTCAATTTGGTTATAAATATATAAATTGAAATATTTACTTCAAGTGTCTAATGACCAAAAATACATTATTAATTTACTTAATAAAAATTTCAATCTTTAGCATTTCCCTTTTCAATGGAATTACCCGGATAGAATCTTATATACAGTTTAAAGCAGGCTCTAAGCTCTTATAGGGTCTGACGATGTACCTATAGAGCCTCAAAACTAGAGCATTAAAGTAATCAGGTGAGATATCAAGTTGGCGGCGCTCGGGGCTAAATGTATTCCAGGAATTTGCCGTTTCGCTAGTTACCTAGTTTATATGGACCCCTTAAAACGTTTTAATTATAAACGGTTTTCTAAAAACCCATGAATAAACAATACATAAACCGTTTTAAGAGGCCTAAGTGTATTCAAAAAGCGGATTAGCGTCCTTTTTAAGTCAGTGCTGCCAACACCATAACACCAAATAAATAAGTAAAAAGTTTATAAAATTAAAGAGGGTTCTTTGTTTGGTTAAAGGGAAAACAAGGATTCTCAGTGATTAGCTGTTTCGAAAGCGTTTTTAATTTGAAGGTATAAACAGTGGGTGAAATGCGCGTTGGCTGTAAATCGTATTAAAGTAAAAGCGGTTTATGTGCTATATAAACGAAGTTAGTGAAATGAAGTAAGTTTCGGAACCAGCAGAATGTTTGCATACTTTGAGGTGGTTAAAAAGGTGTGGTTTATTTACTTATTCTACAGATTTTGTACACACGACTGTGTTGACGCGTCTGATGTATTTAATAAACAGCCATTCCATGAATACGTCAAGTTTATTTATATATATTATCCACAAACAACCCCGCTTCTTAATTATTTAACTTATAAAACTACTTTTAATTTGGATCTTTGGCCAAAATAAAAAAAGAATGGCGCCAGCAGGCACATATTATAGCCATCCATAAAATCTTTTAGAAATTTTTTTTATTTTTTTTCAAAATTATTTTTTAAATTTTTTTTTGGTTGAAAATGCAATTATCTATCTTAATGTGACGCATGTCTCTAGCGGCTACGGTTTGTGAATTACAATTTTTTAAGTTTAATATGCCCTCCTACTCTGCTCTGCATCTGGTGACAAAGAATTCTTGTGCCAAATTTGATAAAACTCGGTTAAGCGGTTTTTGAGTAATCGTGTTACAGATAGACAGACAGACAGACACCATGACAAAATTTTGTATTTATGTTTATTATTAAATCATAGAGGCTGAATTTTGTGAAACTCAAACCAAGATTTTTTATTTCTTGCTATTTCAGATTACAACACAATAAATACTATTTGAACAAAAGATCAGATGAGCCCACGCTGGTTACCCAGGGCTAAACATCGTTTAATCACTTCTCTTTTCGCTTTGTTATTTTGTGTGTTCCTTGTGGGATGCTCATCCAAGTTTGAATTTTCGTTATTTCCACCCAAGATCTCTTGATCTTTTGTTTTTTAGTTTCTTTTCGGTTGAAGTAACTGATTTGGAGGTTTTTTAACTTCTTTTTTGTTTTGCATTAGGAGCATAATCCTACTGGAAATATTAACACGCCAGGACGGATCCGTATCAGGTAACTTGGATAAGTGCGGAACGATGCCTATTTGTGAGTGATTCAAAGTTGGAAATCAAAGTGTATGATGGTGTTTAATGATATATGGTAGAGGGTGACCAGTGAAACCACTGTTGAGCCTATGCTGGTTACCCAGGGCGAAACATCATTTAATCATTTCTCTTTTCGCTTTGGTCTTTTGTGTGTTCCTTGTGGGATGCTCATCCAAGTTTGAATTTTCGTTATTTCCACCCAAGATCTCTTGATCTTTTGTTTTTGAAATACATCATTGTCTCAAACTTTCAAACAATATTATTAAAATCGGACATTTCCTTCATTGCTTAATCATAATCATTTAAAAAATGGGCTTTTTTTGACACACCCTATATAATTTAAGCTCGATAGAAAAATAAAGTTCAAGAATCGTAATCGACAATTTTGTTATACTCTCACGGTCACGTATTATTTAAGTTCTATATCAACTTTTTGGCGGGATACTTACGACATACTCGAACACAAAGGTGAGCGTCTCCTTGGTATGAACGATGTCATGTAAGGTGACAATGTTCGCATGTTTCAGTTCTTTTAACAAGGAAGCCTCTCGTATTGCGGTAAAGGGGGCCCCCTCGTCTTCCTGCAGTCTGATCTCTTTTAGCGCCACTACTTGGTTTTGCAAACTGGAAAAAACACGAGCAAAATCCATCGTTAAAAAGGACAAAGTCAAAACAGTTCATAATCAAAACAGTCCTTAATCAAAAGGGACACGTTGTAAAGTCAATGCCTCAAGTTATTCTAAAACCACTACAAAACCCAAGGTGGTTTAACCACATATGTTATACTATATACAGGGTGTAATAAAAAATTAGAAAATATTTCCAGAATGTAGAGACTAACTCCTTTGTATCCAGGATATTTGGTTTTTAAAGCTCCGAGGAGTGAGTAAAAATTGATCGGGCCTAATCATTTTTCAATTTCCCTACAAACACATTTATCGGCCTAAAATCGGGCCAACGCATCGCCAACGCACTGCCGACGCTATCGAGCCCGATTTTGTGCTGACGACTTGAAATTGCAGGATTATCCATTTACTTTTTCGAAAAACTGACAGATTAAGTCGATACAGATGTTCATGTTATGAATCTGGAAACCTTTTTAAAATATCAGAAATAAATTTTTATTAAAAAGAAACTTTTAAAGAACAAGCTTTTATTAAATGCACTTAAAAGTAGAAAATAATTTTTTATCTTTCTTATACCATAATAAAAGCGATGGGTGCAAATTAAAAATTTTAACTTTAGGTATCGTCAGTGGCTGGGTATCGTATATCGGTCACATCGACAATTCACCTAAAAAACAGTTGTATTACTCTATAACCTAAGGACATTTTCGAAGGCTTGGCAAGCACGGCAATCTCACCCGTTCTCAGCTTCTTTAGATGAAAGCATTATGTTTACCATTCGAATAGAAAAAGAATTTAGTTCTTTCTTTGTCACCGTAAACTTAAAATTTTTAATTTGCGCCCATCGCTTTTATTATAGTATAAGCTTGTTTTTTAAAAGTTTTTTTAAATAAGAATTAATGTTTTAATTTTCAAATCTGATTAAAAATTCATATCCGCTTCCCGAAAACCCCTGTGTGCCAATTTTGATTTAAATGTAACAAACTCAATCTTTTCCCCCCTCCACTTCTCTCGTTAGAGGGGAGTGTGTACCTAATAATAACATATTATTGTATTGTCACCGAAAGTATAAACGCATACCAAATTTGAACACACACCCTTAATTTTAAGATTTGTAACCTTAATCGTCCATTTTGAATCCGCCATATTGATATCTTGAATCTGATCAAAAATTCAGAATCCTCCTCCTTAAAAACCTCTGTATGCCAATTTTGATTGAAATCGAACTAACTAAATCTTTTTCCCCTTCCACTCCACACCACCACAAAATCTGATGAAAAATTCGAATGCCTTATCCCCAAAAGCCCCCGTATACCAATTTTGGTTGAAATCGGATAAACTTAGGTGTTTTCCCCCTTCCAATCCCCTCGTAGGGAGGAGGGGTGCCTAATAATGGCATATTATTGCATTGTCATTGGAACTATAAATGCATGCCAAATTTGAAGGCAATCGGATGTGTATCTGTTAGTTAAAATTGGTTAGCAAAAGATGACCAAAAATCGTCCATCTTGAATTCGCCATATTGAATTTTCAAAATCTGATTAGAAATTCGTTATCTCCATCCCCAAGTGCCCCAACACACCAAATTTCAACGAAATCGGGCTTACTTCAACTGTACCCCCTTCGAGTAGGGGGGAGCTGTCAATTTCAGCACACTATATTCTTGTATTGTCACCACAACTATATACGCATGCCAAAGAACCCTGCACAAATTATATTGGAAATGGCTTTCGGCTAAATGTCATAAATTTTTTTATGTTTTAGTACTCGATTAACAAAGCACAAAAATTAAAAAAAACGAGATAGGGAGCAGGATTACTTTCTGAGATATGGAGCTTTAAAGTTGTTGTGTTTTAAGGCTTTATTTTTGACCATGGTCCAAGTTTTGTTTCAATAACATTGTTGATTACCGCCAAAATAAAATGATTCGTTCCTCTGTTTGTCCCGAATGAAACACTCTTTCCATCTATGTAACAATGTTTCTATATGGGTCCTTTGGTACCACCAGAAAAGTCACTGATTTGTAAGTTTTAAAAAGGAAAGAAAACGACAGATTTTAATAGTTTTGCATATGTTACTGAAAATAATATCAGTAAGCTAAAAAAATAATTTTAGCTTGAGTGGTACCATTAATTGCAAAAAAGGTAGGTACCTTTAATACTTTTTAATATTTTTAAAATATTAGTGAAATAACATAGGTATGTCTTACAAACTGTTTTCGGAAAAATGTATTTGACCAATCAAATTTCTAAAGAATATGATAAATCTTTTCCGGTGGTTTACACTGATTTCCCAATAGAATGCGTAAAAAAGTTTTTTTGAAAATACAAAGCCGCCGCATGCCACCATATTAAACATATCTTAAGAGTTTCAACTTTAACTATTCGCTCGAAAATGCATTCGTAAAAACCACTTTCCGCACTTAAGTAGGAAAAACACTTTATCGTATTCTCCTAAAAAAATACCAATAGTAACCGGAAAAATGTTGTCAAATTCTTTACCGACGACCCCAAGTTAGCCTAAAAGCATATATCACACGAGTCAAATGGTCAAATACAGGGACCGATGGGTACTACTTGGTACCAACATATTGGTATTAAGCTTTTGAATTAGATTTTTCCATAAAAAGTTTGTATAACCTACCTATAAGTTAAAATCACTTTTCGTATTTCTCCAATATTTCAATAATATTAAAAAATATTAAAGACGCCAACTAATTTTAAAATTCATGGTACCACTCAAGGTAAAAAGTTTTTTTAGCTAAGTGGAATTATTTTTAATAATATATGTAAAAATTTTTAAAATATGGCCGTTCGTTTTAAAGAAAATCAGAATTGTCATTCTTTTAAAAACGGTCGTTTCCTTTCTTTTTTAAAACTTACAAATCAGTGACTTTTCTGATGGTACTAGAGAAACTATATAAAAACATTTTTATATGGGTGGAAGGGGTGTTTCATTCCAGACAAATAGAGATTCGAATCATTTTATTTTGGCGGTAATCAACCAAGTTGTGGAAAAAAAACTTGGACCATGTCCAAAAATATAGCCTAAAAACACGTCAATTTTAAAGCTCCATATCTCAAAAAGTAATCCTTTTTAATTTTTGTGCTTTGTTGATCGAGTACTACAACATATAAAAAAATTGTGACATTTAGCTGAAAGCCATTTCCAATGTAATTTGTGCAGTGTTCTTTGAAGCCGCTCGGATGTCGGGAAGTTGGTCAAAATTAAGTTGCAAGATTCCACCCGAACAAACATAGTCAGTTACATACATACAATGCAAGTTAAATAAAATCTTGTAAAAAAGAATCTGTTTAATTTAAAATTTTGGGAAAAAAATAAGTTTTATCTTTAACAATTTTTAGAAAAGTTTTTTATATTCATCTTATTATTTTCATTCTAATAAATTTAATTTTTTTTCTACTGTTTTTTAAACAAGCTCTGACAAAATAAAAACGGGCGGTTTGATGCCTTGCATCAAGACTAAGGACATTTGACCCCTGTGTTACATGATTTTTTGGCACGTGTTTGCACCTTTGACACTTACACCCTGTATATATTCACACCGGAGTCCCCAATTTTAATAAGGGAAAAAATAATTTACTTTCTGAAGACTAAAAGAAAATATTAGACATAACTGCAAATAGCATTATTACCAACCTTTAAATTTATGAAAATTATCAACATACAGGGGCGGATTCAGACAACTTTTCAAAAATTACTTTTATACAATTTTTTTTAAATATTTTTCTGATGCATTACTTAAAGTATTAAGAGATGCCCAATAAGTTTCTTAAAATTTTCAGTAGCGGCTCGTTGATGAGGTTTTTGTTCCTTCCTCCCCCCTCCCCTTTAAACAAGCTGTATCAGTCATCATCGAATGTTGGGTTAAACCATATTAATTACACTATAATTTATTGGGCAAATTTGACCAGGAAAGGTGTCAATTATTGTTTCAATTTTGTTAAATATTGGACTAATAATATTGATTCCACTATATATCATTTTTTGGACAAGTTTGAACAGACAAGGTGTTAATTATTTCATAAATTTTATAATCTGATATCAGAATATTAAAAGGCGGTTATTAACACACACATTTAACTAAAGAAGTTATGACAAAATTGATAGTGTCAATCACTTTGTTTATACGGGCCTCTTAAAGCGCTTTTAAGGACGGCTTGTCGTATAAATACCACTTAAAACGTTTTAAGCACTAAATCGATTTAAGAAAGCAGTTTATCGGTTTAAAACCGATTTTGGGGTCGTTATACGCTTAAAAAACGCCTTAGCGTATTGCTTACAATCTAAAAAATACATAATATTAGTTTTATCGAAAAATCTGTTGTTAACTTATGGGCCGTCCATAAATTACGTAAAACTCGAGGGGAGGCTGTTGAAAGTGTGGGGTGGTTCAAGGAAGTGTTACAAAACACTGTCCATAAGTGATGGTTTTTTTAAAATTTTGTTAAATTTTTTGGTTCTCAACTTGGTTGTCAACGTTTTTTTTTTTTGGTTGCCAACTATTTTTCGTCCTTCTTCAGGGGGGGGGGGTTGGCAAAGTGTTACATAATTTTACGGGGGGGGGTATCCACGGAAGTGTTACGAAGTGTTACATGGGGAGAGGGTGGTCTGAAAATTATTACGTATTACGTAATTTATGGACGGCCCCTTAGTTGTTTTTTGGTTTTCTCTTTTAAAGTGACATTTAATGGGGGAGTTATAAATCCTCAAAAAAAGCGATTTTATTTAAAACTGTTCTTATATTAAACCGGTTTTAGATGCGTCTAAACGTAGTAAGTGTATCAATCGGTCAAAAACGAAAGTTGTTATAAGTTATATTTTCTAATGTTCGCGGTGTCCCAAAAAAACGTCCAATGGTTTTCAAATTATTTTTACTTGGGTTAGGTCAGTGGGTCACTGTAAACTATTTGCCAAAAATCACCTCCATTTTTTAAAAATATACCGGGCAGGGTTCCCACCAAATTCTGATTTCCAAATTCCCTGACTTTTCCAGGTTTTCCCTGACCATTTTTTTAAAAATTCCAGGTAATTTTTGGATATAAATTGCTTGCCTACGTGAATACCAAGTAAATGTAGATTTTTGAACGGTTAAATTTAGCAGCTATTTATATTATCGAGATAAAAAGGTAAACAGCAGATAAATAAGACGAGAAACTCTGTTCGAAACTTTATTTGAAGACAAAAATCACAGGATCCGAATTCGTTAAATCCTAAAAACAGATCAGGTACCTACTTAACAGTATTAAAAATAAAAGACTAATTTGCCTAGTTATACTAACGTTTTCTTGGTTCATCTACCAAGTTATAAAACTAAATTGCACGAATTGTTAATATATACGTACATGTGCACATGCAAACGAAAAGAAGACCAGCATAAGCTGAAGACCAGTATAAGCTGGAATACGGAAAAATTCAAGACAGAACAAACACAGGAAATATACCAGAAACCAATGAGTGAAGAAATAAAATAACGAGATCTGGAAGAACATGCAAGAAACAGTTACTAGGGAGGCTAGTCAAGTGCTCGAAAAAAAGAGAAAACAAAGAAGGAAGTAGTTTGATGACGACTGTAGTAAAGCTACGGACCAGGAAAAAACTGCTTCAATACCCAACAGCATCTAATATAGAAGAGTATAAACAACAAAGCTTTGAAGCATACAGAATGATATAAAGGAAAAAGTGAGAACACCATCTAAATACAATAAGAGAATAACCAAGTACAAAACATGATACCAACTCAGAACTGAAAACTTCCTCTCAACAAACAACGGACAACTGATAACCAACGAAAAAGAGAGATCCTAACTACTCAACGAAGAAGTAAATACCGATACTACATCCATAAGCATATAGACCAGATTTTCACTGTTAGACAAATAATGGAAAAATGCTGGGAATTTGACAGAGAACTTCACCAGATGTTTGGTTTTTTGGTTGTGGGAAGCAATGCAGCAACGGAGCTTTTAAAAGCTGATATCCATGGTAAAAATGTGTACGGAGGATATAAGGTGCAAGATAAGGATGGAATAGAGCTACTCTGATTTATTTGGTATCAACAATGGGCTTAAGCAGGGTAGTGACTCTCTTTAACCCCAACTTTTCAACATAGCATTAGAATATGCAATTATGAAAGCCTAAATTGAGACACCAACGGCTTTATTCCACCAGGAAGGACCCAATCTCCTACTGGCCTTCGCAGATGATGTGGACCTAATTGGCAATAGCAGGATTAATCTTAAAGACTCCTGGCACCACAATATTTCTGCAGCCATAACTGATTGCTTAATAAGAAAAGATTACAAAAAAAGAAGTAGAACCCTTTTTGGCAGTGGAAGCAGTTGCTGTGGAGGTTCCTTCACTTCCAGTAATTGGTGTAAAATGGCTCAAGATAGCCTGACGCCCCATATTACTCAATTCAATATTTTTTAAACAAAGCTTACAATATGCTTGATATTTATTGATTTTCACAGCCTGTAGACACTGCCACTCTGGTGGACTTATGGAAGGACTTATCCAGTCTAAATTATAAACTGATTTTTTCGTCATTTTGGATTATTGCTCTTAAAAAAATTAAAAATTCTCGAAATCTCGCATCGCAGTTGTAACAGAAGATAGCCCGATGTGTGCTTAGAACAAGGAGAAATAATACCAGGTGATATTTATGATTTTCTTTCTTTCCTCTCTCTTTTTTCTTGCTTTTGGATTTTAGGTGGACTGGAAACTGATTGAGCGCGAAACAGATGTTGAGCTTATATACGAGCTGAGCAGAGAAGAACTCACATAATATTTTTTACAAAGTTGGTTTAAAAAAAAGGTTGAGAAAGAGAAATTCCAGGTTTTGTGTGCCAATTTCCTGACTTTTAAGGATTTTTTGGTCATTCCCTGACTTTTCCAGGTAGCTCTCAAAATTCCCTGACTTTTCCAGATTTTCCAGGTTTTCCAGGTCAGTGGGAACCCTGCCGGGTAATGCGTTTACCTCCAGAAAAGTTTTTTAAAGCATCTATATTTCGTTTTACAATCAAGCTCCTTAAAAAACCGGCAACAAAAATTTGGACATCCAAAAGACAATAAGACACGGTATCGTATCGCGTTCGAAATAAAGCCAAAATACACTACATTTTTGACTTGTTTATGTGATGTTTCGAAGGAGTGATGAACGTATCGTTACGTCCATCCCAACGCACGCATCGATTGCTGTTAGCAGTTCTGTCATCGCACCTTTCAAAAAAGCGGGCATCGTTCGAAACATGGCATGAGCAAGTCAAAAATGTAGTGTATTTTGGCTTTATTTAGAACGCGATACGTATACCGATAACAATGCGTTGAAATATTTACTTTAAGTGTCTAGTATTATGTCAAAATTAGCGTTTTAAAATTGAACTGTTTTGTTCCGCACAACTGGAAATAATAGTGGAATTTTTTTTCGTAAACCTACGATTTTGCCGGCAGTACCGCCTTCATCGACGTAAATTTTTGAATCTTTCGGAAATCTTGACAGCGAAGTTGTTGTAAGCATATCACTTGTTACCCAGAAAACAATGTTTTTTTTATCCGTCGGCAAAATGTACAAACTTTTCGCCTCAGGGTAAAAAGTACCGCTTTAGTCCCTAGGTATTATAATGTACTATTATTTGTTTAATCTCCTGTCAGAGGCAAAAATAATAGGAGGGGGCTACAACACGGGCCTTTGGTTGCTACAGGAAGTGAACTAAATTTTGGTTGGATGGTCCCAAATACAGGGGTTTTTTAATAGTACTAATAAACAAACAAAATGTAAATATTAGCACAAAAAATAGGTGTTTCCAGCAAGTTTGCTTGCCAAAAATCAATAAGAATGCCATAAGTGCACCACAAAATCATTTGGTATACTGGGGAGCCCTCGGAAGTACCAAAAACTTATCAGTATAGATTAATTAGTTAGGGTTTTTTTGTATAGTAAACAGAGAAAATGCCAAAATTCGATAAAAAAAATATATTCGTTTTATCCCATAAAATTATTTATTACAGGGGTATTCTAAGAAGTTCAAAATATAATCATTATTTTGATATTGGCATAAAAATAGTTTTTTGCCGCAATATTGCTTACCGAAAAAGTTTATGCGACTAAATAAACATTTTATTTATGTTTTCTTTCCTTCGAAAAAGTCATTTGTTATACCGGGGACACTTAAGAAGTGTACCGCAAAATTATTATTAATTCAGTGATTTGTTTTAAATTTCGGTATCTAATGCCCTGTTCTCACTCTGCAACTTTTCCATGCATTTAATTTTCTAATAACAGGTTAAAAGACGACACGAGCAGATTGTGTCTTCTTTTAACCTGTTATTTGAAAATTTGATGCAAGACAAAGTTGCATAGTGAGAACAGGGCTTTACAAATTATAGGGAAAATAATATAAGTTATACCCCATAGGATTTTTTATTATAGGGGTATCTCAAAAAGTTCATTATTAATTTTTATGTAGTCGCATAATTTTTTGTTGATAAGCAATTTTGCGGTAAAAAATTATTTTGTGTGTACTTCTTAAAATACCTCCGTAATAAAAAATCTCATAGGATTTCACGAATATTATATTGTATATGTACTTCAGAAGGGTTCCTGGTATACCAAATGCCTTTTGGGTGCACTCATATGAGATTATTAATTTTTATTTAGTTGTATAAACTCTTTAGGCAAGCAATATTGCGGCAAATATTCACGTTTCGTTGGTTTATATTAAATAAACCCCTGTATCTTGGAAAGTAGTTGTACGATTTCTTTTTGATCAATTTAGAGTTGGATCAGGACATTACAACATACCAAAATTTGGCTCAATTCCTATGGCAAATCCCACGTTAAGTGTGCCCCCTTCCGTTCTACAAGAAAAAACAAGAAAATGGTTGGAAAGAGTAAAATTTTGGTATTATTTGGTGTTAATTTCAAATTTATTAATGTCAGTATTTTTTTTGGTAAAAAATGCAGTAAAACTTACTTGCTAAATCCCTTGTACACGGTTGCATATGAACCTTCTCCTAATTGTTCTAATTTTATGTATGCCTCCGATTTACCGAACGGCGAATCACCCTGAAAAAAAATAATTACAATAAGAAATTGGTAACCAAAGTCAGTAATTTTGAAGTCAAGTATATTAAGGAAACAATAGCTATTAAGCCCCGTTTCACCTTGGGCAGAGTTCCGCTATTCTGATGTACCTTTAGATTAGATAAAAACTATAGATAGAACTATCTACTATTATGCCTGTACGTCTGCAAACTGAGCTACCTTTTGTACTTTTATATTGTTCTCCAGTAATTGTTTTTATATAAGTTCACTAAATCTTTAGAATATTATACTCTACAGACAATTTTTCTGTGTCAAACAAGAGTTGAGGTTCTGGTATTCTATAATGTTTTATACATGTAAAGTGCATTTCGTTGATCTGATGTACCTTTAGATTAGATTAGATGTCTGTACGTCTGAAAACTGAGCTACCTTTTGTACTATTGTATTGTTCTCTAGTAATTGTTTTTATGTAATTTCATTGCAGTCAATTTTTCTGTGTCAAACAAGTGTTGGGGTTCTGATATTCTATAATGTTCTATACATGAAAAGTGCATTTCTTTGTTGGATGTACCTTTAGATTAGATTAGATGTCTGTGAACTATCTATTATTATGCCTATATGTCTGCAAACTAAGCTACCTTTTGTACAAGAGGTATTGTTCTCTAGTAATTGTTTTTATATATTTTCACAAAATCTTTAGAACCTACAGTCAATTTTTCTGTGTCAAATAAGTTCTGGGGTTCCGGGGCGCGTTCAGTGGCGGCTGGAGCCAAACCAAAATTGGTATTAGCCGTTCAGCTTGCCAAAAGTGGTTAGCATATACCGTTCAAGATCGGCTGAAGCCATACCAGTTTTGGAGGAACACGAAAGCGCCGCTAGAATTGGCATCGCTTGTTGTTATTGGTCCGCGGGCAAGGCCAACGAAAAAAAAAATCACTTGCGAGGTTTTCCTAACCTAACAAATTGAAGAAAATTCAGAAAATCATTTGAAAATGAAAAGTGCAACACGTTTCTCCATTTTTTCTTGCATACAATGAATTGTGTCGACGCCACACTTGTGGATTGTGAGGAGAGTGCGTTTATTTTGCGGACAGAAGGTAGGGAGTAGGTATCTGTTTAGAAAAAGCTATCAAATGGCCGTGGCTTAAAGTTCCGACAGTCGGCTTTGCGCGTTCAAAGCTGGTTCGGCAATGTCAATGCCTTTTTTGACATTTCGAGTGGAAGGGGTAAAACCGTTTTTGGTTTGGCTTCAGCCGCCGCTGAACGCGCCCCTGGTATTCTATAATGTTCTATACATGTAAAGTACATTTCTTTGATCTGATGCACCTTTTCGAGCGTAATATATTAAATGTAGATGCCAGGCCTGTGAACTATCTATTATTATGCCCGTGTACGTCCGTATTTTGAGTTACCTTTTGTACTATTGTGCGCAGTTCTCTAGTAATTAAACTTTGGAGGTTGTAATTTGTGTCAAAGAGACAATGCTGTCTGATTTTCTAAGGAAACGCAGGAAAGCCGTGACGGTATCTTGAGTTTGTATAAAATATTTATGTGACAGCTCACCATGCATGTAAGGAATAACTTTGGCGATGACATCTGGCATTATTATTAATTAGTAGTCCCACAAAAATTTCGTATTATTTTCATATGTTTTCTTGCCATGGAAACTCGTAACAAAACACAACTAAAAATTAAAAGTGCTCTTATCGCCATCAGTTTTCATTAGACTTAATATTGTATTTGGCCGATAAAAGGAAATAATTTAGATTAAAAAAATGTGCTATTTATGTGGCATACAACCTTTCAAGGTTGCTAAGAGGGAGGACTGGCCTCATCAATGATTTTTCTGTACGAGAAAGAGAGAGAGAGATTTGGAAGGTCATACCTCAAGCTCGTCCCTTATTAAAGGGAGGAATGAAACAACAAGGTTCGTATGCAAAAACGATCTTCAATTTCCAGGTGTTTTCCAGGTGTTCCAGGTTGTTTCTTACTAAATTTCCAAAGGATGAAAAAGCGAAACCAGAATACAGTTTAAAAAGTAATAAATTTTAATATCTTGTAAAAAATGAAAGACTTTTTTTACTCGCGGTTTTTAAAAAAATTGCTATACACTCGTTCTTTACTCATAGTATAGAGAGTACACAGGGATGAGACACATTTGGTAATTTGAAAAAACTGTATTTTTTCGTAAAGTACATTTCAGACAAACTGCTAAAAAAACAAAAAAAAAAAGATTTTTCTATTAAATAAAGAAATTTTTTAAAAATCTTGCATGAAAATAAAGCTTGAATCTATAGGGTTTTCTAGTAGTTTTATATGCACTTTGAATGTTCCCAGTAAGCACACTTGTGGCTTTAGCCTAATATTTATATAAATCTAAGGTTCATATATTTATATAAAATATCATATTTACGTAAATCCCACATAAAAATATGTTTATAAAAAAAATTTATGAAAACATTACGTCAAAACTTTGACTGTAAGTTAAAGTCATCACAAGCAATGTTAATTTTACGTAAATAATATGACTTTATAAATAAATTCTTAAAATTTACGTAAATAGTGGGACTCTAATTTTACATAAAAAATATTACATACCTATTATATAAAAAATTATATGTAATATTTAAGTTATCTAATTTACGTAAACATTACATAAAATTATTTAATTTAAATGAAAGTAATAAAATTTACATAACTATTATGTAACAATTTAGACATTACGTTTACATTTAAAATTTTACATAACTATTTTACAAAACATTTAATGTGATATTTATATCATCTAAATTACGTAAACGTTCTATAACATGATTTACGTCACATTAAAATTTAGAAATTTACATAAATATTACGAAACTATGTGAACCTTAAGTTTACATTGAAAATTTTATTTATATTAAATTTTTAATAATTTTTTTTTGAATTAATTATGTCATCTACGTTATGTTATTTCCCTGTAAAATTATTTACGTCAAATTAAAGTTCTAAATTTTACATAATTAATATATAGTCAATTGAACCGTAAGTTTACATTTCAAATGTTACATAACTGTTATATAAGACAATTTATGTAATATTTATATCATCTAAAATGAAAGGAATAACCAGTGCTTAACAGTTTCTTCCTAGTAGGTTGAGATGGCGCTAATGTCACTATGTTCCCTGTATAGTGGATGATAATATTATATATATAAAGAGCAAAGATATTTCAAAATAAGAATGCGGACTTTGAGGTATTGACAAAATAGTGATACTTCTCTATAAGAATCACTTCTTCCGCCACTTAAACCAGCCCGTCTGGTTAACTTTGTAGTTTGCCAATGTCGGTCTGTGTCACAGTGTCAAGCAACCACCGACGGACCTTCATAAATCATTGACGTTGGCCCGTCTCAAGCTGCATGCTCATGACGGACTTAGATAGTTAATGCTTTGCGCATGTCATACAGATTAATATGACTTAAACTTTACCTTATTAATAACTTATTGTGACCCTAAATTTACATACCAAGGTAAACCTGTTATGCAAAATATACGTAGTTTTTACTTAACCCTCATGTAACATGGATGTAATATTTATGTAAAAGGTATGTCATTTTATTTACGTCACATTTATGTAAGTATTAGGTGGGCTCTGCGCATGGCATTATGCAGTGTTTTCGCACATTAAGGTGACCCAAATTTTACCTTATTAATAAATAATTGTGACATCTATGTGACCTTAAATTTACATAACAAGGTAGTAATGTAAAATATACGTAGTTTTTACTTAACTCTTACGTAAAATGGATGTAATATTTATGTAAAAGGTATGTAATTTTATTTACATCACATTTATGTAACAATTAGGTGGGCTTTGCGCATGGCATTATGCAGAGTTTTAGCACCTTAATGTGACTTAAATTTTATCTTATTGTGACCTCTGAGTGACCTTAAATTTACGTAACAAGGTAAATATGTTATGTGAATTTTACGTAATTTCTACATAACAGTGTTTACTGGGTTGTTGACAAAAATTAACAATCAATTATTTAATATCGGCATATGCGGGCATAGTTTTGCATTTTAAGCTATCTTTTTCGTGAAATATTAAAAAAAGTGTGTTAGGTTAGTTGGCTTTTGTAGGAATTTATAAGCTTATGCCAAAATCATAGTTGGTCCGCAGGCGAAAATTTTGAGAAAGTGATACTAAAAGGCCATCATTGGAATGGTGTTGAAACAAAACTGCTTAAAATTAAACTAAACCTATATTGTACCAATCGACGTTAAAGCGCCGCGCCGCAGGCCGAAATATTCGATATTAAACCAAAAGTTAGGTTGTGAAATATGTTGTGAATAAGCAAGTCAGACAAAAAATAATAAAATAAAATAAAGATTTTGAGGTGATATATTTATCCAAACCATTTTTCCAGGTGATAATGTCACATAATGATAGTTTTCCAGGTTTTTTTGACTTTTCGTCATTTTCCGGGTGTTTTCCAGGTTTTTTTGCCTTTTTCATTTTCCAGGTGTTTTCCAGTAGCGCCTTTCAGGCTGATGTATTGCTAGAGACACCGCAAACTCCCGTGAAGGTTTAAGTTTAGTGAGTAAGAGCCTCACACTATCTGGCTGTGAGACACATAAAAACCACAAAAAATCTTCTGGAATAATTAATATAATTTCATCACAAAGGGGCGTCCAACAAGGAGATTCGCTAGGACCATCACTTTTCTGTCTAGCAATGCATCTATTAAATCCGACATTAATCTTTGGTACCTCGACGATGGTTGTATCGTCGTAGAGAGATTTTAAAGGTATTATTTTAGTAAGTGCGAGCTTTCTTTTCTCTCTGAACATAATCAAAATTCAACATTACACTCATCATCATCATTTGCTCCTGAAATTTTAGAAAATTCATTGAAATCATTAACTTTACTTGGATGTCCTTTTTGAGAAAATAAAATCAACGAAACAATCAATTCAAAAATTACTATTTTAGATCGTTTTTCTAAAAATTTAACATATAACTAGTTCACAACTAGTTTCTTTCTCCTTAAACACTCTTTTCCAAATCCTCGACTTTTTTATGTTTTAAGATGCGCTCCATGTTGGACCAGTTCTCATGCCCTTGAAAAGTACGATAATTTACTCAGAAAAACTTGGTTACAAAGTTCTCTTCCAGTCAAAATGAATGGACTTAGAATACGAGATTCATCCATACTTTGTGTCAAACCTTTATTTGAAAGCATTCTACCAAAAAAATGTTTAGACCTTGATGATTTGATAGGCTTCTTTCTGAATGTCAAGAACCTAGAGATGTAGGGGATCTTCTGGCTATCCAGGCTTCTGAAAGTAATGCATGGTTGAATGCAGTAAGCAAGCAGATAAATATGACCTTCACGGGCTTAACTGCACAAAAAGTGCAGGCAGGCTGTCCAGATGATCAACGATATCATTAAGCGTGGTTTAGCTTCTGCCAAAGTTCCCTCTGATCTTGAGCCTCTTGGTATCTGCAGGGCAGATGGAAAACGGG
This sequence comes from Oxystoma pomonae, assembly GCA_963921995.1. Taxonomy (NCBI): domain Eukaryota; kingdom Metazoa; phylum Arthropoda; class Insecta; order Coleoptera; family Brentidae; genus Oxystoma; species Oxystoma pomonae. The sequence goes on from OY998170.1 coordinate 25,338,078, forward strand.
CTGATGGAGTAACTTTGGTACCCTGGAGAATAGGAAAGAGTTTATTGTGGGACGCAACGTGTAGATACTCCCTAGCTACATCATATATAAACAAAACATCTAAAGAAGCGGGTGCATCTGCACGTTTAGGTAAACAGGAGAAACTAAAGAAGTATGAAGAGCTGGTTGGCTGCTAGATCTTTTTACCTTTCTCTGTAGAAACACATGGTCCTTGGGGGTGAGGAAGCAAAAAAGTTTGTTAACGATCTATCTCTCTTTGGAAATTAAAAATAAACTTTTTAATAGCTTCTGCACCCAGATGAGCAGCCTGACAATACAGAGAGGAAATGATGCTGCGGTCTTGGGGTCCTTAGGCCATACGAAGGATACAGACCTTGAGGATTAATTAATCCCTAAATGCACCGTAGGCACTTAATCGCAATTGGCTATCTAATCCATTCTTTTTCTGTCTTGATCCCACATAAGTGAACAAAGAGGAAGCATGGATTAGCGAAACTAAGCGACTTAAATTATAAATTTGAATTTATTTAAAAATTTTATCAGTTTCTCTAATTGTAACATTTTTTTTTTATTGTTAATACTTTCAATTTTTTATCAAGTTTTTATAATTTTTTGACGTTATTATGTTCTAAATTTCTTCTAAATGTATAAACCGTATTTTTATTTTTCTTAAATATCTCAAAAACTACAGTTTGAGAGACTTCAACAGAAGTAGTTTTTGCTGAAAAAAACCGTGTGTCGCTGGCTGCTACTAATCGTTTTTCGTGCTTTTGAGTTATGGTGTCCCAGACAGACACAATGACAACATTTTTTCACCCAAATAACCAATTTTTAATGGAAATAAAGTTTTTGTGCCGATCCCATATTCCAATTCACATTTAGGTATACTTTCAAATTAGAATTCCTTTTATTGTGACAAAAATGTATTTTACCTAAAAAATATAATCAACACGTTTTTATGAACATTATAAATGAACCAATGTTTATCATACGCTTTTTTTTTCAGGTCCCTCATCAGCAAATTAATGATATTGGATAAAATAAACATTAGCTAATTGCCTTTTTCGGTTCGAAGAACTGAAATTAAGCCGTCCTAAGTAAAAAAGCAGTATCTCCACATGTAATGATTTTGAGTTAATGGGCATTTACTATTTTTTCGTAGGGCGCCCAAGTAAGGAGGCTTGTTGCGCAGAACCTCCTCCGGAGCGATTGCTTGCTGATGCCTTAAAATTAGGGTCACGTAGTATGAAGCTCCAATTGGGGGCGGTGCTGCTGCGAACGGGTCATTCCATATCAAATCAACCAAAAAATCACAAAAATTTTACGCGACCAATTCCAATTTTGATGATTTTTGGTATATATTTTCTTCTTACCATAAAAGTTGAAAATGCAAATTTTTAGATTTTTTTGATTCGTAGTTTTTTTTTTTAATTTTTCAAAATAAAAAAGTCAGCATTTTGACCTTAACAAGAATGTACAAAACTAGCAATATCTCGAGAACCACTTACACTAGGAAAGTAATAAATGGCTCATTTTAAAGTCATTTTGAAGCTCTTTTTTATGAAATATCACAACATAATTTTAACAAAAAAAAAAATTGGAAATAAAAAATTGAAAAAAAAAATTGAAAAATTCAAAAAGGCCATTTTTAATTTTTTTGAAAAAAATATATAATTTTGGTCAAAGTGTTACTTAATTATCCACAAAATTTTATGATGGAGAAATGATGGGTTCAATGTCAAAAAAAATATCAAAAATATTAAGTACATTTTATAGGCGATTTTTCATGCATGTGACATTTTTAATAAATTTTTTCACATTGAACCCATGATTTGTCCATCTCAAAATTTTGTGAATAGTTTAATAACACTTTAAAGAAAATAATATAATTTTTTGAAAAAAATTAAAAATGGCCTTTTTGAAATTTTTCAAAAAAAAAATCAAAAATTTTTTTTTTATTTTTTTTTTCAATATATGTTATGCAATATTCTCATATGAAAGGTCTTTATAAGAGCTTTAAAATGAACCTTCACCTACTTTTCTATTATAAGTGGTTCTTTGGATATTCCTAATTTTGTGCGCACATGTTAAGGACAAATAAGTGACTTTTTCGATTTTCAAAAATTAATTCAAAATAAACAACTGGTCAAAAAAGTCTGAAATTTTGGATTTTCCAGTTTTTTGGTAGGAAAAACATGTATACTAAAAATCATCAACATCGGAGATGGTGTGGTAAAATACCCTGGTTGACTTGATATGGACTGACCCTAGGGTCATTCCATATCAAATCAACCAAAAAATCACAAAAATTTTACGCGACCAATTCCAATTTTGATGATTTTTGGTATATATTTTCTTCTTACCATAAAAGTTGAAAATGCAAATTTTTAGATTTTTTTGATTCGTAGTTTTTTTTTTTAATTTTTCAAAATAAAAAAGTCAGCATTTTGACCTTAACAAGAATGTACAAAACTAGCAATATCTCGAGAACCACTTACACTAGGAAAGTAATAAATGGCTCATTTTAAAGTCATTTTGAAGCTCTTTTTTTATGAAATATCACAACATAATTTTAACAAAAAAAAAATTGGAAATAAAAAATTGAAAAAAAAAAATTGAAAAATTCAAAAAGGCCACTTTTAATTTTTTTGAAAAAAATATATAATTTTGGTCAAAGTGTTACTTAATTATCCACAAAATTTTATGATGGAGAAATGATGGGTTCAATGTCAAAAAAAATATCAAAAATATTAAGTACATTTTATAGGCGATTTTTCATGCATGTGACATTTTTAATAAATTTTTTCACATTGAACCCATGATTTGTCCATCTCAAAATTTTGTGAATAGTTTAATAACACTTTAAAGAAAATAATATAATTTTTTGAAAAAAATTAAAAATGGCCTTTTTGAATTTTTCAATTTTTTTTTTCAATTTTTTATTTCCAATTTCAAAAATCAAAAATTTTTTTTTTTATTTTTTTTTTCAATATATGTTATGCAATATTCTCATATGAAAGGTCTTTATAAGAGCTTTAAAATGAACCTTCACCTACTTTTCTATTATAAGTGGTTCTTTGGATATTCCTAATTTTGTGCGCACATGTTAAGGACAAATAAGTGACTTTTTCGATTTTCAAAAATTAATTCAAAATAAACAACTGGTCAAAAAAGTCTGAAATTTTGGATTTTCCAGTTTTTTGGTAGGAAAAACATGTATACTAAAAATCATCAACATCGGAGATGGTGTGGTAAAATACCCTGGTTGACTTGATATGGACTGACCCGAACGTTACCTCTTTTCAAGAGTCATGTTACAGTGACCTTATACTTTTACAGATTTCTTCTTTATAACCTGCTAAAAGGTACAGGATTCTGTATTTACAATCTTCTGCACTTTTCAATTTTGATGTTTTTGTTTCTCAGTTTATTCGACAGGTGGCGCACACAGGTACTACGTCTCCGCGGATTACAAACTTTTTGTTTTAAATTTGAGAGATGTGCATGACGCCTGTGTAGCTTCAACTGCCAGGTACAATCCTATGGGTACCTGATAATTCCTAATAAGGAGGAAACAGGTCTGTACGTGTCTGGATTCTCTTAGATATTGGAGGCCTGGTCGTGATGAAGTGAGAAACAAAAACGCTTTGTCCGATATGCCACGAGTTTTAATTTTTATTTGCGGACACGAGATTTACTTTGTTAAAATTAATTATTTTTAGCCCTTTTTTTATTTCGGTTTTACTTCGACAGATTTGTGATTCAACTCTCGTATTTGGTAAGTTTTCTAAAATTAATTATTTGTAGTATGTTTTTATTTCGGTTTTACTTTGACAGATTTGTGATCCAACTCCCCTTTGACAATGACGTTTTAGTCGAAACCGGTCGGGGATTTCAAATAAAATTTGTGAAGAATTAATAGGAATTTTCCTTGCCGTCCATTACCGGATTCTACCATAATTTTACCCTATATATATATATAACCCTTTAATTTACTATAATTTAGAAAAATTGGTAATAAATAAAAATAAACACTATTGTATTTGACTATATTATAGGTCATACGACCTTAAATGACCTTCAAAATCGCAAAAAACAAGATTTTTGCCATTTTATCTTCAAAAAATCTTAATAATTCGACGTTTTGTCAGACCAACTTCAAATATACCTCAAACTATTAGGCATGTATGCGAAACTCGATCCTTAGAGTTTGATGCAGTTTGAAGCTTCATGACCTTGAAAAATACTCCAGAAATTTAAGATATTACAAAAAAAACATACCAAAGGGCGCTATTCATCAACTATTAAAGTAAAAAGGACCAAATTTGGTAAGAAAGAAAAGAAGGTCAAGGTCAATACTATTGTTAAAAAAAAGTTAGTTCAACTAGGACGCGTTTCAATATGGCGGCTGATATCTCAAAATGATAACCTATAACCACATTTTATTTTCTCCTATGTCGTAAAAAAGCAAAAATGGCAAGATGGCCATCAATTCTTGTTGACTTATCGCCGCCTACTATGAAAAAAAAAGTTCAGTTTATCCATGACCTTCATTGACCTTTAAAATACCATGTACACATGAAATCCCAGATTTCTACAGTGTCAATCTCAATTTACCACTACGCAAAAACTTTAAGTTCCGGAGATGAAATTAATATGTTAGCATTAGATAAATACTTCATTTTAAACCTCTCTACCACTTTTTTTGACTGGCGTCCCAGACTTTTATTTATGCTATACCCCGGTAAAAATGACCTATATTTTTTTTCGAAACTGTGAATTTTATGTTCTACTCACTTGTCTAGCCTACAAAGTCATTTAAATTACCTATAAGAGAGTTAGCTATACTCGATTTCATACAACTAGAGGACGAGAATTCCAAAAAAATCACTTTCGAAGTCATCCGACCTCAAATGACCTTGAAAATCGCAAAAAACACAATTTTTGCCTTTTTCTCTTTAAAAAAATCCGCCAGATCAAAAAAAAAAACGTTAGGGAGGTTTAAAATGAAGTGTTTATCTATGGCCAAGATGTTAATTTCATCTCCGGCACTTAAATTTTTTGCGTAGTGGTAAAATGGAAAAAAACACTACAAAAAGCTGGTTTTTTACTTGTACATGGTATTTTCAAAGTCAATCAAGGTCATGCATCAACTAAACTTTTTTTTTTCATAGTAAGCGCCGATAAGTCAACAAGAATTGATGGCCACCTTGTCATTTTCGCTTTTTTTCGAAATTGGATAAAATAAAATTTGGTAATTGGTAAATATTGAAACTCGTCATAGCTGAACCAATTTTTTTTTAACAATATTATTGGACTTGACTTTCTCATGTCTCTTACCAAATTTGGTCCCCTTCGCTTTAATAGTTGGTGAATAGCGCCCTTTAGTATGTTATTTTTGCAATATCTTAATTTTACTGGTGTATTTTTCAAGGTCATGAAACTTCAAACTGCATCAAACTCTGAGGAACGAATTTGGCATACATGTCTAAGAGTTTGAGGTACATTTGAAGTTGGTCTGACAAAACGTCGAATTATTAAAATTTTTTGAAGGAAAAATGGCCAAAATCTTATTTGTTTTTGCGATTTTTAAGGTCATATAAGATCGGATGACCTTGAAAGTGAATTTTTTGGAATTCTGGTTGCGAATGTTGTATTTTTTATGATTTTTGGCCGTCATCTTGAAACATGTCATATCAACCCCTTCTACACGAATGCGAACAAAACACCCGGTAACACTTGATTGTGTGACTAAAAAGCTATCAATCCCACATAGTCATAAAACTTCTTCATAAAAAATCCCACGGGAAAGAAATTATCGACATATGCCCCTACACTAATACCTTTTGACTTGTTTACTCGATATTGAAATATATTGGCTTTTTGACAAGATAAAACGTCAGAGTTTTCCGATTAGGTTAAAAATGTAAAACTTTTAAAAAATTCAAGATGACGGACAGTTTTAAAGAATGTGTAATACGGAAGACCCGTTGTTTATCCGAAATTTGTTCTTAACTGGAATGCAAACTAATGAACGCTACCTATACAAGCAGTGGCGGTCCCAGCCATTTGAGAAGGGGGGGGGGGCGGTTTCGATACGAAAAAAAAACTAGAATAAAAGCATAGCTTTTATGAGGAACATATCCATATATGCAAAGAAAACTTAGTAACTACAAGCGCGGATTTGGCCTTAAATCTAGGGGGGGGGTACTCAGATTTCAAGTTGTTTATTTCACATATTTTTTAAGTTAAAAAATTTTTAAATCCGTCGAAAATTTGAGAAAATTACATTAAAAATGCAATTTTTTGAGTCAAATTAAACTAAAATCGTATCATAGCGCCGCATGCCACGAGTGTTACTTTAATATCCCTAATGTCTTTAAAGGAACGTTCTGCAATTTCTCGTTTTTTCTCCAAAGACTTCAGGGTTACCACCAGCACCTTTGTTGTCTACTTTTTTCTGAAGCAAAGGGGGGGCAATCAAATCAAACAACGGGTCTTACCAATTCCGGTTTTAGAAAATTATGGTTTGACAAATTCCGGGTTTTATTAAAAACGGGTTTTACAAATTACAAGTTTGATATTAAATGAGTTTGATGAACATTGGTTCGATTAAAAACGGGTCTTATAAATTTCGAATTTGTTATTGAATGGGTTTGAAGAAATAAGGTTCGGATAAAAAATGGTTTTAAAGAATTGCAGTTTCTATAGTGAATCATATTGAACTTTCTTTTATTTAACGGGTTTGATTTGCACATTCTGATAAACCGTGGTCGTTCGCTGCAGGCTACAGAGAACCTAGCAGCGGAGATAGCTTCTATCGGATTTTTCTAGAGTAGTATAAAAGTGCATTTGTTATGGGCTTGATATTTAACATAATTTTAGCATTTAGCACTGCTTCCCTCGCTTCCATGGACCGCACGTCGCTGCCTAATATAAAACCTACCCCAAACGCGGAGTATCGCTTCGTCCTTCGGTGATCGGTGGGTTGGCCTTGTTGATTGAGCAGCACCTCGGACTTGGGTCGGGGGGGCTTTCGCGGCCTAAGGATGACCTTTTGTTCTTCTAAAATGTCTTCTTCTAGTAATTTGCTATCCGACGAGACCGATAGTTGGCGTTTGACCCTGTCGTGTCCCGACACGTTATTCCATTCTGAAACAAAAAATATTATAAATATATTTTTGCATTTTGGTTATTGAGATAATCAGTGCGTTCCGGTTTTGGCGGTTCGGCTCAAACGGAAGTAGTAGTTTTCACAACTAGTGGCTAAAATAGTGCTTTTTTTTACAAGTGTTGGTTTAAATAACGAGCGCAGCGAGGTATTTAAAAACGCGAGGAAAAAAGAGTACAGTTTAGCCGCGAGTTGTTAACACTATTTTTTAAATACCTTTATCAAAAAATCCAAGAAAAACAGGAAAATACTTTTAAAAATCTCGAACGAAGAGAACTTCTCGCAACACACCATCTTTACCGTATAAATCAAGGCGGCTGGTAAATGAAATAACAATCGTTTCCATAGCGATATGTCTTTTTACTCGGTGACGTTTATTGGTGCGACATTTTAATCTTTGACAATTTGATATTTTGACGATATTTTCATGCCCTTTATAATGCCTTTAAAAAGACACATTTTTTCAGTCACATTTCTGAGACGTCCAGAATGTTTTCCATTTTTAAATGGATTACAGCACTTCACAGAAAACTTAAACCACTCTTTTGTTTTTTTTTCAGACATTTTTCAGGTCTGCATGCACTCAAATATATTAACAGTTTGCTGAATCAAGTTAAATATTGAAACGATACACCTCAAATGCAGTATCTTCGCGGCGGCGCGGCAAGGGTCACTGCAAAATAAAACCAAACAAAACCCCTTTTTTTCTGGGATTCACACCCGCGATACATTATGCGTAACATTCCGTCCCTTTCTATTACACGGGTAAAGAACAAGACAGCCAGTCATCAGGGGCGTTTTCTCGCGTTGAAATTGTTTAAAATGTTTTTAAAAAGTTTGAAACATTTGTTTTCTCGCGTTGCAACGGTGACGTCACATCTAAACGGGTTAAAAATATTTTGAAACGGAATTCACTCTAGTTTCAAAACTGAAGCGTGCGTAGAAGATACGTCAAAATTCTACAGTCTTGTTTTAACCTAAGATTTTTTTTTGTTTTTGCGTGAAAATGGATGAAAAATCGTATTCTAGATATCTTGTTAGCCATTCTTCATGGTATCCCTGTGGTCTTATATGATTTTCGGAGCTTAAAAGAACAGTAAATAAAAAAACTTCACTATCCATATATACTCAAACTGGCCGTACACTCGAAGGTTTTGTTAAATAAACCAGTAGTTGATCCATTTTAATTTTAAACATCAAAAAAATAAACAGAAAAACAAAAAAGTGAGGTTACACCAACTACGTCAGCATTTTGAACCACTCATTTTTTCTCGGTTCTAAATGATGACGTCACATCTAAATAGTTTCAAATAATATTTCAAAATAATTTCAACGCGAGAAAACGCCTCAGGTTGTTGGTGTCGTTGGTCGCCGCTCGAGCGCGCGAGAATTCGTTCGGCTCGTTTCCCACCCAAAACCAGTAGATTATGAACACTAACTGTGAGCAGCGAATTCACCGACTGATATGTTGCTATGGGTGTAATTATATGCTCGTATTATGCAATTTGTCCTATATTATGCCCAATTATGCTTTTTTACCCATTATGCTACCATTATGCTCCCGCTGGTGAAATTATGCCCAATCGCATAATTATGCTCCGATTGGTAACACTGCCCAAATGATCATAATTAAGCGGAATAAGACCAGTCTATTCCTGCATTTTCTTGAAAGTTAGGACTGAATTTGAAAGAGGGGGGGTAATTTTGTCCAATGAAATCAAAAGGCGCGCAGATACTTTTAACAATATACAAATTTATTCATAAAATATTTTTTTTTAACACTGATCCCATCATTTCTCCATCCTGAAATTTTGTGAAAAACTTAACAAGACATTGACAAAAAATAATTATTTAAAAAAAAAAAATCAAAATGGTGTTTTTGAAAAATTTTGAAAAATATTTTTTTTTTAAATTTTCAAAAAAGGTGCAATATGTGATACTTTATTCGAGATATTTCAAATACCTTGAAAATTAGTTAAAAATCACTATTCTGGTGTAAGTAGTTCCCAAGATATCTCAATTTTCTTAAGTACATGTCTGGGCAAAAATGGTATTTTTTTTGATTTTCAAAAATTGATAAAAAGAGAACCACTTGTCAAAAAAAATTAAAAAATTGGAGTTTTTACTTTTTCTATGGGTACAACAACTGTACCGAAAATCATCAAAATCGATGATGATGAAATCCAAAACCAGCTTTTTTTTGGTTGATATGAAATGACCCAGTAGTTGCACAAGGCTATTTTTCCAGTATAAAACAAAACTAGACAGAACTATTTTACTTTGAGCTATAGAAAAATTAAATTTCAGTTTAATATATCTAGCTAATTTTGATAAAACCTGTATAAAGAAAATTAAAAAACACCGTAACTGTAGTTTTGCTTTTAATAATGACGCTAACAGGCTTTTTACCACGCCTGTATCCAAAAAAGGACAACGTGTATTACATTTTAAATACAAAATACACCACATCTTTTCCTTTTTTATTAGACAAAACAATAAAAACAAGGGACGAAACTGCTCCGAATCAGGCGGTCGGGTCATTTTTCGCTATAATTATAATTATGTCGAGCAAATTCAAAGGCATATTTAAAAAAGTAGCTATTTTAACTACTAATTCTTACGGATCGGTACTATTTAGATCATAAAAATAAACTAAATTATGTTTTAAACCATTATTTCAAACAAAATGTCTGGGCCAAAAAGTATTTATTTTTTTACCTATTTCTATAGAACTATCTATATATAAAATATAAAATGGATGAAAAGGCAATTAAACTGAGTGGAAACTGTATATATACCTACTTTTTTTACCTTTCAACGTTGCAAAATTAAATATTCAATTTACCCTCTTAATTTATGTTTATTAAAAAGCTAAAGTAGGTACGCATCGTTAGGCACCCTTCACTTTTTTATAAAAGAAAAGTTGGTAAAAACTGGGAAAAAAATAAATGTCATTTCAGGCAGCTATTTTATAACCCCCGACGCGAATGCGAAAAAAGACGAGTAAGTATTATAACATATTAATATTAATAGTATGTATCTCTGGAACTAGCAAACCAATTTCGATGTAGTTTTTTCAGTAATTGGCATTCTGCCAATGATTGACACCCATCTTTGTTTTAAATTTAAGGTCGTAGTTATAATCAGGAGAATTGTTTTTAGCACCACTGTACGGGAAATCAATTTAACTATGTCGACCTGATTTTTTTGCAAAATTTTACGTATTTGAATTTGTTTTCCATGGCAACGCGGAGACTTTATTTATGTTTATCCACAGTGGGACACCAGAGATTTTTTAGCACCGGGTCAAAAATTTGGGGTTAGGTTACTTATTTTGACTTTTCGCGTTCTGCGCCGCCAAAAAACTAAGTAAAATACTAAAATAAAAGAAAACCATTTATTGCAGAATTACCTGCAAGAAAAACGCTACGCAACTACGTATTAAAGTAACTGTTTGTAATGTTTAAGGTTGCATTTAGTTATTTACAGGTGCACCTAAGTTTCTAAAATCTATATTTTGCACTCCAAGATTTCACTAGTACAATTGCATATAACTATGCCGCAATAATTTAAATTAAAAAAAAATTGTTGAATCAAAATAAAAACAAAATTATGTGGGGTTATGGGCGCCGAATGTTTCTATGCGAATTCCTAGTAATCCCAGCGAGCCAGTAAAGTTCTCTTGGTTCTTTGATAGACTCGGGGTAATACCCGCGCAGCGCTAGGCCTTTTTCGACGGGCGACCGCACACGCGGAGTGGTTTCATATTTGTTTTAGAACAATGTTTTTGAAAACACATTTTTGGAAGATAAACATAACCTCGAATGGTTTTCTGTCAGAAAACGTAAAAATACTCTTCTGTCCCACTGCGGCCCGATTTAAAGTTTGTTGACAAAACACCTGCAGTTACCAGGGAATTGTATAAATTCTGCGATCTATCGGCCAACACTTGCACTGCATGTGTCCCCCGAATTCAATGAAGTGTGATTGATTGATCGGTTTTCTTTTCCGGAGTGCACAGGCTTTTAGAAAAAAGGAAACTTAGTTTTAATTTTCGCTAAAGCAAGGAAATATAAAAAGGAAAAATGTAATCCAGAGGAAATTGTGAGTATTTCTCTATTTTTTTTTGTAAATTGGGTTTGTTCTAAACCGCAATTATTTTAAAGTTTTTGGGATAGATGACAGCACCAGAGCTTTTATTTTGAAGAAAAAATAATTGAGAATTTTGAAAAATCCTTCAGATATTTTTGTTAAGCATTTAAAAATGATCACCCCCGAAAAATTTCAGCTAATTCTGATGTTTAGTTTTCCCTGTGCACTCTGACAAAAGATTAAACAATTAAAGAACAAAGCGTTGCCAGTTGTACTTTTTTTTTACTTAAAATATGGGGAGAAATTATAGCCTTAACGGCGCAAGAACAATCCAGAGATAATATAAATTTGTCAATCGATTTCAATACGTCATCTACCACTCATTATCTATCTCTGGTTTCTTTACTGTATTCTCCTGTTCACAGATTGCGCCGCGAATCATTGGGGATTAGGGTCACTGGATCCTAAAACCTGCGGCTGAGACCGCAGGTCTCAGGATCCAGTGACCCTATGGGGGATTGTTTATTTATCACCTAGGTGATCGAATTGAGAGCAGTGACAACTAGTCAAATGGCCATACACACAGACCACTTAAGGGTTCTAAAAAGTAGCTTTTCACCAAAGGAAAAATTATTAAATAAAACACAAAAACCAGGCCGACGAACTCCAAAACAAAACGACAAAACTAAGGTTACGAAGAATGTCAGGCAGACACACTGACATTGGTTAGTTGCAAATACAGTGAGTCGACCAATTTCGATGTTTGTATGGTATAATTTTTTTTTCCTGGTAAGGGGTGTTACCTAGGTATATATGCTAGATCTCTCTTAGCCGAATACATTTAGGAAAGGAGAACACTAGAAACTATGCCTAGGGTAAGCTCACAAAAAAAAGACGTGGGTGGTTAATTTTGATGGTGGCGGTATCTATAATATAACCATTTAAGTACTTTTTGATGCTAGGCATATAACTAATATTGATAGGTAACCAGTATAGTCCATGTTTTTACATTTCCGCATGTTTTAGCTTTAGAGGAAAATAATACTCAATTTGTTTTTTATTAGAGGAAGAGGATTACAAAGCTTTTTAATACAATCTAGAGAGTTTTTGAAATTAGGTGTCCATTATTTGGAAAATTACAAATATTTCCAATTTAGTTTTACAGGTCTCTATAAAGGGTATTTCTGACTGTTTCTGACGTAATATGGGCGCGCCAATTTTGAAACACCACAAAAGCTAAAACAGTTTTTTTCAAAAAATAAACAAAATTTTAAAAAAGTACCAAGATTTGATAGAAAAACATAGTCCAATAAACAATTTAGGCAAAATTTCAGGCCATTTGGAAGTCCCGTTTCCGAGAAGCATGCGGAAAAAGAATTGCCTAATAAACGGACCTAACAGCGTTGCCGGTTTAACGATGTAATTGGGCCGTTAAGGTTCCCAGTAGAAACCACAAAAAACACTATTTTCTGGAAAAATATGGTTAATTGTAAATTTTAGAATATAATTTTAACATGCCAATTACTGTCAAACACTGGTCTGAGTGTGCCATTGGTTAATTTTAATGGTGCAGAAATGTGCAGTTACACATAAAAGTTATACATTAAAATGTTTTTTTGCAGACTGAATAATGGCCCCTAAAAAAAATGGCAGAAAAACAAAGCTACAAAAAGAAGAAGAAAAGAAAAAAGGCAGTTTTAAGGGATCAGAAAAAAATGGAAAAACTAAGTAAAAAATATAAAGTTAAAAAGAGGGCATCTGACGACAAAAAGCAAGAGGACTTAGCAATACAAAAGAAAAAGCGAAGAAATGAATTTGAAACCTCTACTTTTGAAGAAGAGTGGGTGCCAAGTAACAGTTCAGATGACATTTATAATGAGTTTAGAGAGGAAGAAGCCAACGAAGCAGTCAAATCTTCTTTTGGAAACCTATACAAAAAATATTTGGTTTAAAATTTTCAATTTAAAATGTTCAATTTTACTTGTTCTTTATTGGTAGCTTTTAAATAAAATGTGATTCAGTCAGTATTTTTTTTTGATATTCGATTATTTTTACTAAAACACAAAAAAATTATTTTTTAATGGCCGTAAATAAACATCTAAAAAGTATATTTATATTATCGTATAATAGGTCTCCCAGACCCCACAGATTTAATTAATGCCCTTATCGACCCTCTCTGCGTGGAGGGGCGAGCAAACGCGTTTTCATTTATTTCAATTCGCCTCATGACGTATCGGACTGAAAGCAGCAATAATACATCAAAAGGCGCCGACTTCAATGCTCCCCTTCGGCTCTAACAGAAGTATTTATACCAACCACTAAACCACACAAAATATAAAAATTAGGGGAATAAATAAAAAAAAGTTTTTCCTTGACTGCAATTCAAAATGGGACCCCTAGTATATCCAAATAGCTGGTCAAAACTTGAAGCTTTGATAGCTTAGTTTGTTAGAGCGTTGGCACCTATCCTTTAGGGAGTGTAGTAGTAGTAGTAGTTCCAGAAATCATCCCATAGACTTTTGATTTTTTAAAGGTCTATGGTACCTACCTACGAATAACTACTGAGAAATCCCCATAAAAATAAGACAGTAAAAAACCATAAAACTGTCTTAAGTGATGAAATAGAGCATCATGAATGGTTTTTTCCTAAAAAATTTCAACTCGCACTCAAACCATGTTTTTGCCAAAAAATGTAAGCTAACATACAACTCGAAATCTGGTTGATCACCAAAAGCATAGCCATGTTATTTTCTAGGGTAGGCAGAAATATTTAGAGCTTGCACATGAAACTACTAATACTTTCTTCCTGACTAGAGCTTATTGCAAACGGAAAAAAACCTCCAGAAAAAACACCCAGGAAAAATTGATTGTTTCATATTAAAAAATAAGTTACAATACGTAAAAATCAAAAAATATTATTTTGGATTGGGTTGGGTGAGCCTAGCTTGAGTTGAGATGGGTTGGTTTTTAAGTATTTTGTAAAATTTTGTCCAAATACGTATAATACATAAATATAATATCTTGTACTTTATCATTAAACTTATTATGAATTTAGGAAACGCTACGGCACTGGAATTCTTTTACAGCGCTGCCATTGAGTCAAATTCCGCATCTTTCGTCTTTGTCTGACACACTGTGATATAAATCAGTGTTGGTTTTATTCAAATTTTATTGTTTTAATGGGTATGATTCATCTTTTGTATTTTGGAAGTCTATAATATATGCTTAATACGCTTTCTACACAGAGATGTCAAGGAATTTCAAATATGACGACAAATATAAACTGCTGTAACTCCTGAACTGTTCATCCGATTAAGATTAAATTTGGTGTGTATAGATGTAGGTTAAGCCCTAGCGAGCCTCGAAGGCTCTAGCCTATTTTAATTCCGTCAGGGAAAAAAGCCCTTCAGGAACGGAAGAAATGGGGCTAGTTTTTAGAAAAATTCAGATTTTTGCAAGAATATACGCCTTGTGAGGTAACAAATCAATGGTAAATCTATCTAGATATTTAATATCATACTCCCAGGTGTTGGAGTTTACCGGGGGTTTTAAAAGCTTCTTGTCAGGCAGATGATATTTTTTTAGCCTTTTCAGTATTTATTTCAAAGGCAAGCAATTCCTACACATACAGGAAATATTCCTGGATTCGCAAAAAGGCCTTCTAATTGGTGACATTAATTCCGGTCGGTGTCTTCGGGCTGTCAAGTTAAGGTTTCTGGGGTCGGAAGTGTCTTTTAATGATAAGAGCATTTGTTAAGGCGTATTTTAATAAGTTTTGAACTCGTTTTCTTGACGTCAAAGGTATTTTATTAGACTTTTGTACGAGATTTTTTTGAGTCCCAAAGATTCAGGTAAAAGGTTATGCCATTTTTTAGCGGATCACTATGCCAAATTTGAAGCCGATCGGATGTCGGGAAGTTGATCAAAATTAAGTTGCAAGATTCCGCCCAAACAAACATAGTTCGTTATTACATTAGATGCGTTAGGGTAATGCACTCCATTACAAACTTAAAGTAAATATTTCAACGCATCGGTATTCGTATACCTAACGCGTTCGAAAAAAGCCACAATACACATTTTTGACTTGTTTATGCCATGTCTCGAACGATGCCCGCTTTTTTGACGGATGCGATGACAGAACAGCTGATTCCACTCGCTGCGTACGGAGGGATGTACGTATCGTTACGGACCCATGAACGTGCGCAACGATTTCAATCAGCAGTTCTGTCATCGCATCCTTCAAAAAGCGTGCATCGTTCCAAACATCGCGTAAACAAGTCATAAATGTAGTGTATTTTGGCTAGATTTCGAACGCGTTAGGTATACGGATACCGATGCGTTGAAATATTTACTTTAAGTGTCTATTGACTTCTTTTGACTCCTTAATTTTTTAAAATTGCCAGTTTCGACTAATACCGGTGATTTAAATAGACAAAACCAAGTCGATGTTGTATGCATCATTTTCCCTACCTGGGCTACTTTTCCGGGCCCATTGCACCCCAAGAAGGGTTTTATTTCTAGCATTATTTTTAAAAGGCACGGATTTTAATAATTATTTTTATATTCTATTCAAGAGGGCTTTCGCTTGGTCTTTTTTGTTAAAAAAAAAAGACTTTCAACACCACTCTGACACATTTTAAAAGCCTAAAAGTCGTCATTTTGATCTAATACGCTTAAATATGGTAAAAAGAGCCAGTCTCCGTACCGCAGTGGGTAGCGTATCGGACTGCCGCAGGGAAGGTCTCTCTTGTGTTTGTCTTTAACTCTGCAGAAACTCTTGGCTACACTGGGCATTGATCCTACTATGGATGGGAAAGTCTCAGTAAAAAAAATGAAGACTTTAATTTGGGTTCTTGAGCAGCTTTTCCGTGCCCATTACACTCATCAAAGAATTTAATTTCCTCCATAATAAATTTTTATTATTATTATTATTTAATTTCATTAATTATTTTTCCGCTATTTTAACGGAGTTTGACAGGTGTCAAAATAAATGTCATTTTTAAATTCAGCGTTGTCATTTTAGTGAGAATTGATGCTTTTTTTGCCCATATCGGTCATCAAAGCATGATAATAATAAGCTCATCCCAAACTTTGGCAGCTATATAAATGCTATCAAGGACTTTTCCATCCAGTTTCCATTTAAATAGTGCGTGGTTCTTTCCTTAAAAACGCTATACTTATAATGTTAATTTTTATATTTTAATATGTTTGTTATTTTTTTGTGTTTTTAAACTATTTTTGTAACATTTTATCGGTGCTTTTCGTAAAAAGTTTACTATTAAAATTAATAAGTATATAATAAAAAAAAATAAAATAGGTATTAAAAAAACAAAAAATAAAATATCATGTGCCATACATCATTTTAAAGGACATTTTATGCTGATTTCAAAAATCGAGTAAAAAATAGGTCATTCCGTAACAAAAGTACCATGGTATATCCCAAAAACTATGATGATTGTCTAAAGCATTCGACTGCGTAGATTAACACGAGTCTTGCACAACTAAAAACTAATGGGATTTACTTGTAGTGTAAACAATCTTATCGCAGGAAACGAGACAAATAATTCGGTAGGTAATACCAAACTCCTGGGTCTGGAGATTGACGAAAAATTAAAATGTCAGCAGCATATAAATAGACTCAATAAAACACTAGCTTCAGGATGTTACTCGGTCCGAGTGAGCTTTCGTGAACTGGGGAGAGATTTTGCCAGAAATGTTTACTTACCTTAGATATGCTCTACTATTTTGGGGAGCGTGCTCTTTGTACCTCTTTAATTCCGTTTTTGTTCTTCAAAAAAGAGCAATTAGAAACTTCTGTCAGGCATCACCAAGGACACATTGTAAACCTCTTTTCATCAAGAACAACATCTTGACTCTTGCATGCTTATTTATCCTTGAGACAGCATGTCTCATTCATAAAAATATATCTCGACTTCCTACCCACCAATATTCATATGATACTAGACAAAAAACAATGTGCCTTTAGCGATGCCATATTTTTCAAAACTCTCTTGTTTACAAAGGGTTCAAAATTTATATCATCTCAGTATGGAGTTGCGAAATATCCAATTTTGACAAAAAAATCTTATTATATTGTTGACGAGTTTTTTACAGATATGTAAGAAAGAAAGCTCATATTTATATATTTTGTATGGTAATATATATTTTGTACAATTTTTATTTTAAATTTTACATTAATATTATTTTCGCTGCCTAAATTATGTATTTCAGATTTTAATGATCAAGGCGGTATAAACGTTTGTTATTGTATGTTTCTACATGTAATTTGTATTTTGTAAAATTTTTATTTTTATGGTTTACAGTGATATTACTTTTACTAATGCGTGTAATGTTGTATTCTTCTTTTTAATTTAATTTTAAACACCTGGTTTGTCAATTAAAATTTCTATTTTATGACAATAAAGCTTTGTTGAACTTGAACTTGAACTAAACGTTATACAGGTTGACTAATAAACTCTACTCTAAATTAGAACGAGTTGAATTACTGATATGCGGTTTTTACCATGATAATTTCTCAAAAATCGAGCCCATAACACGTATATCAGTTTTTCGCCGTT
Organism: Oxystoma pomonae; assembly: GCA_963921995.1. Lineage (NCBI taxonomy): Eukaryota > Metazoa > Arthropoda > Insecta > Coleoptera > Brentidae > Oxystoma > Oxystoma pomonae. The sequence continues at coordinate 25,355,919 of OY998170.1, forward strand.
TCCTTTAGAAATACCCAAAACCCCTTCGAATTTGGACCACCCTCTTAAATCTAATTTTTCATTTTTGCAATAATGGCTATAAGAGCGCGAGTAAAAATCTGTCCTCATCGATAAAACGTCGTGCTGTAAAAATTGCTTCTATTTTATTCAGCTGGAAACTTATTAATGGGACCAAAATTCTTTCGTTAAGATAAAAATATCTTGGACCTTTTGTGGATCGGCCTGGGTTTCTTTTTATCAAATACTTTCTAGTCTATTTATTTAATTTTTGCAATAATGGAAGTATAAGAGCGTGAGTAAAACCAAAAATTTAAAAAAAGATTCAATGTAAAGAAATGGTCTTTCTAGAGATTTATTACATGTATAGACTAACCGTTGTTTAATATATAGGGAAATTACACCACAACCTTGGACAAAACAGTTGTTCCTTCCTATACAGACCGCTTCAAGCTACTGCGAACATAGGGCGGAAGAAGTCTAATTTGCCAGTGTACGTACATGCAGAGACACCGCACGCCTATCAGTGAAGCAACCAATACTCAGGCTTGCGATCACCACTTGCATGACTTTCCTTTGGTATTTAGTACGCCTCTAACCACGGTGCTGTGTGGAGCGTAGTCAATGAAACCGGAATTTGGTCAATAAATACGCAAATTTTTATAACGTAATTTTCTTATTTTTTGTCACTGATAAATAAGAGCGTTTTATTGTCAACTGCTCAGATTTATCAGTGACGACGTGTTACAATGAAAATAATAAGGAGAAACAAAATAAAAGCAAGTTCTCAAAATAAAATAATACAGTCTAAAAACCAAAAAGATCCTCCCAGTCAAAAAAAAATTAGAGCAAATGTTCGAAAAGTCCTCTTTGCTCGGCTAGACAATATCCGAGGCTATTATAAAAACCCCTTTTAACGTTTCCAAGCATGTTAGGGGTGATAGTTTGAAAAGCTTCTTCAATTTTAATCCGAAGTTCTTCCAAATTATTAGCCCTTTCATGCCCGTAAACTTTATTTTTGATATAACTCCACAGATAGAAGTCATTAGGAGCAAGATCGGGTGATCGAGCTGGCCATAAAATAGTTCCCCGTGTACTTATAACCCGATTAGGAAATACATTATCAAGATATTCCCTAACAAGGCCAACATTGTGAGCGGGACAACCATCTTGTTGAAACCATGTTTCACCAAATCTCACACCTAACAACTGCCTAGCAGTTGGAATAATATGCTGCTGCAGTAGATCCAAGTATCTAGGACCATTCAAATTGCCGTTAATAAAAAATGGCTCAATTACGTGTTCCCCTACAATACCCCCCCAAACATTTAGTTTTTGGGGATACTGTGTTCTTACGTCAAAATACAAATGCAAATTTTCCCTCGACCAATATCGAACGTGTGTTGGGTTATGACGATTCAATAATGGAAAAGTACTTTCATCTGTGAAAAGAATAGATCTCAGAAAGTTTTCATCACGATTAGCCCTTTCCATCAGTGTTTCGCAAAATTCCATACGACGATAGTTGTCCTCAGGAAAAATTTGATGCGTTTTTGACGCTTTGTAAGAATGATAACCATTCTTTTTGAGAACACGTAAGACAGTGGCTGAAGACGTATCAACTGCTTCGGCAATTTGGTGGCTAGTTAACTTTCGATTTTCCTCCACTGTAGCGCAAATCATCACATCTCGTACTTCCTGCTCGTCATTCAAAACAGTGGGTTTTTTATGGTTTCTTGGCGCTACACAACCAAACTTTTCAAAATTCTGCACAAACCTATAAATCGTGGATAAACTAGGTTCTGGGCGATTTACAAAATTCTCCAAAAAAAGTTCTTGAATAAGTCTCAATGGTCTGCCTTGATAGTACCATTTGACCATCTGCACTTTTTCGGCAACTTCGTAGACATCCATTTTTAGTTTTAAAAATGTATTATTTCAATTAAGAACTTACCAATCTGTTTCTCGAGCAAAGCAGAAATAAAACAAAATAATAAAAACAAAATGAATTTCCAAAGTGCAGTGCAGTGTTATTGCAGCGTGCTTCGAATCCACCTCGGTCGTACGGCACAGAGAGTAAATTGGACTTGATTCCCCCTATGTTCGCAGTAGCTTGAAGCGGTCTGTATATTAGACAATGCTAAAACTCTTAGGTTTACCTATTTTATGTTTGCAATAATGGCGGTAAGAGCGCGAGTAAAAAATCTGTCTCTTCCTTAGAACATTGAACTACTAGAAGGAGCTTTTTTTCAGACCTAGGGTAGGGTGTTTGAGTTCAACATCTTCCTCCCATTGTTGTCATGTGAACGTAATACATTTTCCCCTGTTTTTAATATTATTTAAAATACCTTCAATAATTTTTAGTTCCGTTTAATTAAATGGTCCTGATATAGTAATAAAAATCTATGTTTCTATAAAAAAAAACCTAAAAATGTATTCAACTAGGATGTACAACTATAAAAACAAGAAAAAGGTGCTATGGAAATCCCTATTCACACTGAAATTAATGACAAGCCGGCAACACAGATTTCCTGCCTTTATTTACCAAGAATGGCCAAATTTGACAAATTCTAACCTAATATTTAGTTAATATTTTAATTTAACGTACCTGTCAAACGAAATACTGGGGGGACCCGGCTTCTGTTTCAACTTGCATATAATAATACACTTCGGAACCATTTTTCGCCACAAAGTTTTCACAAAAATATCAAAAAACACTATAGACAAGTGCTGAAACTTTCACTTTCAAAACAATAATGACATTCCAGGAAAAATAGAGAAACCGCAACAAACAATCAATGTTGCCACGTTGACTACTAAAGAAGATGTTTAAGGAAAACACATGTTAAATTTTCAAAAAAACGTTGAAAGTTTTAAATAGGTTGTGAGTATTATATATTATAGCTTTTTCAACATATATCTTACACCTCATTAATTAATTAATAAATAAGCGTCAAAACTTAATCCAAATTTAGTAAGTTTTTTGTTGCATAATTTTGTTATTAAAATTGGCAACACAGACTTCTTTCTCCCCTTTCCCAACTGTAGCTGTTGCACTCAAACAACCAGTGTAACCAGACAGACCAGACTCCTTCTAGTAGTTCAATGTTCTACGGTCTCTTCCATAAAACGTCGGCGTATAAAAATTGCTTTCATTTTATTTAGCTGGAAATTTAAGAGAAATATAGACGGTTATCCAATTTAGTTCGGACCTGTTTAGCAATAAAATAACATCTGTCGGCTAGAAAATGCAATCCGATTTAATATCCTCGATTTAAATTTGGAAATTATTTTATAAACCTCTAATTTATTTTAAAACCGGAATTAATTAAGTTTACCAAATTTTATTTGTGTATAGAAAAAAAATCTAGAAGTCACATTTTATTCAATAGGCAAAAAAATAAATGGTACCAGCAGGCAGCCCCCTATAAAAAAAAATGTACATAATTATCTATCTAAATGTGAAAACCGTATGTCGGCAACTGCTACGGTTCGAATTTTTGTGTTAAAGATAAAAATTGGTTTAGTGAAAATTTTTTTTTTTTCTGACGAACCCAATAGCCTTCTAACCAGCTGGTCGTTATAGATGGATAAAAATCAAACAGTCTATTATAATTAGGGCTGTAACGAGCCCTGCTTTTTAACTTGACTGAGCACCGAGTACTCGGCTAAAGGTAATGACCGAGTATCTAGTACTCGGCAGCCGAGTAGTAGAATTGTCGGTTTTTTAATGGTCTTCCGCCATTTTTAGCGAAAGATTATTTTCAGAAGCAGGAAACGTTTGTGAGATAAAATGAAATACTTTGACTTATAAAAATGTATAAGTGTGCGTTACGTGAAAAAAGTAGCGAAAAGTCGCCGGGACTGTCTTTTCACGGGTAAACAACACATACGTATGAAACCGCCACATTTTTAATATTGCTTCAGAACCAATCAGAACGCGACTCTATAATGTTGCCATAACTGTTCCTCAGCAATTTCCTTAGATTTGGTTACTGATTTGGAAAATTTGCCTTCAATATATCGTCACCTTAAAATTACAAGGTTCTATCTACCTGCCTTGCAACTTTTGGCAATTGCATTTTTTAAAAATCGTGCTCTAGAACTATGCCATCTGTTTTGTTTAAATATTTTAAACTAATAATTTAATTTGACATAATTTCGAAGATTTTACAAAAGTTGATCTGATCTATTTTTTTCCACAGGAAACTGTCAATGTTTGACACGGAAAATTAGGAATAGAAATTCTCAAAATAATTTTTATATTAAGAAACTGGTAGATAGATCTTTGGTACATTTAAAAGTTTTAACTTCTCGTTAACAGAGTTTAATAAAATTTGGTAAACTTATGTAATTCCAGTCACATTATAATATTACAATAAAAACTGCGTTGGTGGGGGGTAGTTAAGAAGGTGAGTGGGGGTTAATTTATTTAAAAAATAAAAAAATCATAAATTTTAAATCATAGCTGCTACGGATATGCAGTCTTTAGATTTAAGTTTCCCTAAGTTTTTTTCTAATTTTATAACTAACTAGGGAGTAGTAGGGGGTTGATATATTTAAAAATCTAAAAATTTTGAACCAATAATGCTATGAATATGCAGTTTTCAGATTTGAGTTTTACCAAATATGTCCTTATAATGGATAAAAAAGCTATGATGATGGGTGTGGGGTGATTGAAGGGGTGAGAGGGGTTGATATATTTAAAAATTTGTAACTTTTGAACCAAAGCTGCAGTTTTTAGATTTAAATTTACTCAGTGTTTCCCAAACAAAAAAATACACTAAGAAGCAGAAAGTAATTAATTAAATAAAAAATAAGTTTTAATAAAGCTCTCCGTTTTTAAAACGGACTAAAAAGTATAAAATAATTTGTGTTCGTGGAGATTAACAATAAAAAAAAAAACTTGAGTCGCATGCAATAAATAAACGTAAGAACATAATTTAAATTAAATTTTTTTGTATAAAATTGCTTTTCAAACAAAATAACTTTATTATCATTAATTTAAGAAAATTAAATGAATGAATACAAGTTTAATAAAACATAATTAATTCTTTGGGCTTTTAAATGCACTAGTTTGCAAAAAAGAATACTTATTTAAAGTTACGGTTCCTATGATTCGGCGGACGCATGCGGCTGACGGACTGCGTCTGACTTATACGGTTGAATATAGGCACGAAACGCAGACGGGCCAAAGGAAACGATTACTTGTCTCAGACGCCCGATACGTCCGCCGCATCATAGAAAACGTACCTTAAAAGAGGGGGGGGACATTTTTATTTAAAAACGGCAAAAAGATAATTAAAAGTCAGGACTGGCAGAGGAAAAAAGTATAATGAAAATCGCGACTAAAAATATTTTGGTCGATAGAACTTTATAATTCTAAAATAATTTAAAATCATCCACTTGGAACCTTGTCATTTTCTTAATAAATCTGAAACTACCCACCGGTTTTTTCTATTTATTTTTTATTTGATAAAGCTCATAATTATACATTCATTTTTGCAAAAAAATTAAAATGTCAAAATGTTGTAGATAGAACCTTGTAATTCTGATGTGACGATATGGAGTGCTCCTTCTAGTTTATTTTAATTTCTTTGGCCAAAAATACTCTTGAATGCAAAATTTGGCATAGTAAGACAGTGGTGGTCACAGCCATTTGAAAGGGGGGGGGGGGTGGTTTCGATACAAAAAAAACTAGAATAAAAGCATAGCATAGAAAATTTTTAAGAAAATGACACTAGAAATGAAATTTTTAACACAAAATTAAAGTAATACCGTAAATATACAGGGTGGATTCTTTCTTTGGTTTTATAAAAAAATCCAAAAACACGTCAACTGAGATTTTTAATTTTCTTTAATCGTACTATATTGGATTTTTTTATGTCGTTTTGTTTACGAGGTACAGCAAAAAAAAATATATATATTTTTTTAAATAGGACACCCTGTATAGTTTGACATTGTTGAATTCTAAAAAAAATATCTTTTTGCCAATACCACACACTAATACTCTATCTCTTATGGTTTCCAAGATAGAGGCATTTAAACTTGCATGGACTTGTTATCTATGCCCTGTTTTACGGGGGATATTTGAATGAATATCGAAGTTTTCCATACAGATTTAGATAAAAATATCCTTACTATCGTAAAAGATAGATCCTACTGTGTGGTATTGCTAAAAAGGGAATCCAGGGTGGGGGGGGGGGGTAATTAACCGCATACCCCTCGGAAATCCGTGAATGCGTAACTACGTATAATTTTTTCAGTTATAAAAACATAGATAACAAAGAAACCACAAACAAAACCTAATAGATAAATACTTCTTTTTTATACCTTCATAAAAAACATGATTTTAGTAACTAACTGCAGATAACTAAAGCATGGCTTTTTTGGTTACCGATGCAAAAAAACTTTCTTTTTTATCACGGGTGCAAAAAAAAATTCTGTCAGTGTTTTACCCAAAATTAAAGAGAAATAGAGGAATATAGTAATATTAAAAAAATCTAATTATTCTTGCCTAAAAACTAAGCCAATTCTGCCAGTTTTCACCAAGTATTTATGAAGAAATCATTTAAAAACATCGTCAAAATATTAAACTGTCAAAGGTTAAAATGTCGCAACAATGATCGTCACCGAGTAAAAAAGCAGATCACTATGGAAACCATTGTTATTTCATTTATCAGCCGCCTTGATTTATAGTGTAAAGATGGTGTGTTGCGAGAAGTGCTCTTCGTTCGAGATTTTTAAAAGTATTTTCCTGTTTTTTTTTGGATTTTTTGATAAAGGTATTAAAAAAATAGTGTTAACTCGCGGCTAAAGTTTTTTTTACTCGCGTTTCGCTTGTAAAAAAAGCACTATTTTAGCCACTAGCTGTGAAAACTACTATTTTTTTGAGGTCTAAAAAGCTTTTTAAGTTGAAACATTACCTTTTATATCGCATATCTCAAATATAAGATTTTTTGGGCAAACCGGTCAATGACTCACTCAATGTCTGTTGATATGCAGCAACTAAGGTTTTTATCAACAGAAAAATATCGCCACACTTGTTGCCTCGAAAACGTTATTAGGGTCTCTATTCTTGACACCCGTGCCGGTGAGTGTGAACAAATTTCTCACTTCTCACCTCACAGGCCGTCAAGAATACGGGCCCAGGTATGTTTTGATTTAAGCGTTTGCCTACCTCTGACCAATATTGTTTCCAAATACTGACTTCTCCCAATAAAAGTTCAATAATTTTTTTTTGGATTAATCAAACAGTCTATAGTATTTGGAAACAACATTAGTTAACTTTGCATTTATTTTGGCTTCACGTTGTATAAAACTTGGTATGAATATGTTCAGGTCAAAAATACTTACAGTCTCGTTAGTGAACCGTGATTTAATATCCGAAATGATTTTGTCTAAAACTTGTTTATAAATAGAATCTCTATAATACTGTTCTGTATTTCCAATATCGTGGTTTTTGCGTTAAGTACTTTATGCGTTTGTTTCTTCTTGGTGTGACGAATTGAAGGTCAAACTGTCCCAAAATACTGTGGAGGGATTCTAGAATGTCTTTAAAGGAACGTTCTGCAATTTCTCGTTTTTTTCCAAAGAGTTCAGGGTTACCACCAGCGTCTTTGTTGCCTACTTTTTTCTGGAACAAAGGGAGGACCGCCACTGAGTAATACAAGGAAAGCTACCGAAGAAGACTATACTCTTACATTTGACCTATCCAAACTTCCTTCCTTCCTTTTTCCATAAAGTGATTAAAACAAAGAAACCATCTTACTTATTTAAAAAAATTAAATTTAGGCACTAGATTCACAGCTTAAATACGAGACAAAAAAGCAAACTATGTATCTCTAAATATAAAACTACGGCCTATCGTGGGGCTTTTAGTTATTACGTTTCTGTACTTTATAATAAAATACCAGACAAATATAAAAACTTTACTCCCCGGCTAAACAAATAAAGAATCATCTTGCGGTACTTACTAATAAACAGAAAATAATTTTTAATGGATTTTTTCATAAGAGTGTTATCTACAGTCTATATTTTGTTTTGATTATATTTTGTTTTTTTTCTTAATTTATTTTACAAAAGGTTTAGTGGAAGAACACTGCTCCCTATTTCTTAATAGGAGAGTGTGAACTCTGCCTTTTGTCGCATTTTTTTTTCACTTTTAGGTAGTTATAAGATTATTGTATTTTTAATCTTTTACATCATTCAAATACATCATTCATAAAGCATCCATAAAAATAGCCACATTTGCTATGTTGGAAACATTTGCGTAATCCTTCGTAATTCTATTAAAACCTTCGTAAGCCTAAAAATGCGATACAGCGTCCTCTCTAATTATCTTAAAAATCCTCGCGAATTTGTCCGAATTCGCTTGCAATTTGCATATTTTAGCATCCGAAAACGTCCACGAAATACGCGCCAAAGTAATAATGGGAAAATGTTTCCTGCAGAGCAGCCGCTTTTAGTATATAAAACTAGGAAAAAGATTGAAATGAAATGTTTAATTTAGATTTGTACGTTTTATACATAGGCGTCCCTTTTCCCGCACAAAATATTTATGGACAACCACGGTTTATGAGAATGTGCTAAATCAAACCAGTTAAATAACATAAAGTTCAATCATAAAATCATTCACTATAGAAACTGCAATTCGTCAAACCAATTTTATATCTGAACCTTATTTCATCAAACCCATTCAATAACAAATTCGAAATTTATAAGACCCGTTTTAATCGAACCATTGTTCATAAAACTCATTCAATATCAAACTCGTAATTTCAGGCAATGCCATGATCTGCTTCACAGATGAATCCAGGCTAGCAGACAAGGAATCGACAGGAGCAGGTCTATTCATAGGAAATAGGGAGATAAAGAAGTATATGCCATACTGGCAGCCGCACGAGAGGAAGAATTAAGGGACGGAGCAGAAGATAAGGTCTACATATGCACGGACAGCCAGGCTTCCATAAAAGCACTTTGTAAACCTAAAATGCTAAAAGTACTGGTCCAGGAGTGCGCGGACGCCCTCCAGGATCTAGCAGGGGAAAAAGAGGTTGAACTGGTCTGGGTTCCAGGATAAATGGGGATCCCAGGTAACGAGATGGCGGACGAGCTTACAAGGAAAGGGTCAGCTCAAGCATACGTCGGACCGGAACCGTGTCTGGCTTTTACCAGAGGTCAGATCCACACAAGACTAGCAACACACAGGGGACGCCAGGCAGGCCAAGGAGCTCATCCAGGGCTTCAGCAAGACAAGAAGCTCATCACAAAAAGCTGGTTTTTTACTTGTATATGGTATTTTCAAGTGGTAATAGGTCGCCATTTTGATATATCAGCCGCCATATTGAAACGCGTCATAGCTTAACAATATTATTGGACTTGCCCTTTTTTTCTGTCTTGCCAAATTTGGTCTTCTTCACTTTAATAGTTGATGAATAACGCCCTTTGGTATGTTATTTTTGCAATGTGTTAATTTTACTGGGGTATTTTTCAAGGTCATGAAGCTTTAAACTGCGTCAAACCTAAGAATCGAATTTGGCATGTATGCCTAATAGTTTGAGGTACATTTGAAGATTTTTTGAAAAGAAAATGGCAAAAATCTTGTTATATGGAACTGAGTATAATCATGCCCCGGTTGCGAAAGTTGTATTTTTTATGATTTTTGGCCGCCATCTTGAAAGATGACGTCATATAAACCCCTTCTACAAGGATGTGAACAAAACACCCGGTAACATTCGATTGTGTGACTAAAGAGCTATCAATCCCACATAGTCACAAAACTCCTTCATTCAAAATCCCATGGGATAGAAATTATCGACATATGGCCTACACTAGTTTGTGATGCGCTTTTTTTCGCAAGTTTTGACGTTCGCATGTCATAGTAGCTTGGATTTGCATCGATTGCTTCTACCCACTCGATGTAAATTCGAGCGAAAACATCTAAGCAGCAAAAACCGTCCCATTTTAAATTTAAATTTTGGGCCTATTTTGTATATTGTGCATTGAGCATACGAGTTAGAATTTGAGTGCATTTTTGGTATCTGAAATAGATTGACTCTTTTTTCGACAATTTTTTGCTAACATGTGTTTCGTATACGACTAAAAGTGGAGTGATTCAAGAATTGGGCCCCTGGGAAAATATTGCAAACATTTTTTTAGATTACTCATTAGCTACTTTTTTTTTTTTAATTTGCACGTCTATGCGATTTTAGTTCTTATTGTTGCGTCCCTCCCTGTTTAGCTCATTTTCCATTTTGAAACCAATTTAAATGTTTAATGCGGTGGTAGACTTTACTTTGCTGGAAACTACAGATGTTTCTATGGCAGTTTTTATCTAGCGATTTTAAATTAACTTTCACACGTTTTAAATTTCGTTTAGAGAGTAAAGATTCTTGTTTTTCTGTTAATGACCTTAGCTCAGGAAACGTCCAAAGCTGGTCATGTGATAGCCATACTTTTTGGAGTCAAATAAACATCAGAATTCGCTGAACTTTGAATGGAAGGCACATTTTTAAAAACTAAGACACGACGATCTTTTGTCAAATAAGTTAACATTTCTTTCTAAGGACTCAAATATTTGAATATTTAGAATTGTTGGCCTTACAAATAAATTTTCGCTTATTCGGCAAAAAATTAACAAAGTGCTCCGAGCCGTGCCTTAGTTTTTACAAAATATGCTTTCCATTCAAAATTCAGCCAATTCTGACCCGTTTTGACATTTCCTGAGCTAAGGTCACTGACAGGAAAAAATGAATCTCTACTCTTAAATGTATTTCCTCTTTTAGGTTTACCCACGGACGTTTAACTTTTTAGGGTAACTTTTAATTTGTTATTTAATTTGATTTTTTTAAGCAAAACGAATTAGAAATATATTCGAAATCATACCCATTTGTAGTGACGTCATTTTTGTTTATCTCTGTTTGGTACATTTCTAACGGCAGCGACAACAAATTAAAAAAAAATGGTGTCTGATTATTGTTCGTTTTTATATTTTTATAAATATTCGTCACTGTCATTTAAAAACAACAATTTGTCAGTGTGTTGTCAAGGTTATTTTTGAAAGTAAGAAATGCCTCGAAAAAAATATAATAAGTATAATGAGCAAACGCAGCTAATAATTTTAAATATACCAGCTTTTTTAACTGGAAAAAAACCGAGTCCGCAACGGAACCGCCCTTCAAGTTAAGAATGTAATAGAACAAACAGCAGAAGCAACCAAATTAAGTCCCACAACAATTGCAAGTATTAAGAAAAATGCGATAAAATCAAACAAAACTTACGCATCTAATATGTCTTCAAAGCAAAACATAGCCAAAACAAAAATTCCAAACTATTTACAAAATGAAATTCGGGACACAATTTATTTAATGTACGCCAGAAAAGAATATGTGACGTTGGCAAAAATAAGGCAAAAGCTCAGGGAACAAAGATGGATAAACAGTATATGTGGAAGAAATCAAACAGTCGAAAATGTTTAATGGACATACAAGACATTGTCCATAAAAAAATTAACTTTTTAAGGAAGTACATTATAAATAAAAATTTAGGTCCAGAAGGTTTTACTCTAGTTTTCATAGACAAGACGTGGATCTTTAGCAAGGGATCAGATGAAATAAACACACGGATTCAAAAAAAAACAGTGAACGTAAAAATAATTTTGTTATCTTTTTAGAGTTTTTAAATACGTGGAACACTTTTCAAAGGCAAGTTCAAAAGTTAAAAAAAATGTAAAACAAGTTAAGGGGTTAAGGTCAATCTGATGGTTTGCTATGACTCCGAGTATGACTCTCATATTGCCTCACTGTGAAGTTCTGGGAATCTTTAAAGAACAGTATCTTTTAAACAACTTGATTGACCCCCACTTTTATTAAAAACAAATATAAAATGCAATATCAGAGAATTGAATGTCAAATTTTCCAATGTATTTAGTGGTAGTTTATATATTTTTGAAAAATTAATTTTGTTTTACAGAATATAAATATAAAATAAATTTAAATTAAGTAACTTATCTCCGTTTTTTTTCAGGTCATCGATATATTGTGATCCACGCTGGAGCAAAAGATGCCTTTATTAAAGGCGCTAATTTAACATTCAAAGTCTTAAAGATCATGGACAACGCAAGCTACCATTCTAGCATGTATCAGAAGAGATTCCAAGAAAATCTTGGACCAAGCAGAGAAAGAGAAAAGGCTATGAAACAACACTAATTTTATTTTGAGATTTCTTGCATAAGTATTTGAGTCATCTTGTTAATTATTTATCAAGCTTGTATTTTTGTCTCAAACAAGTAAATGAAATTGTTAATATTTTTTTTATTCTGTACATAATCACGGAACGTTTGGTTAGTTGCCTTTTTAACGATAAAGGTAGTCGCTATTCGGCGCTAATTAGCGCCTGTGGTTACCTTTGATAAAGGTAACAGCCTGGCAGTGCGCTACTGCGCCTGCCCAGAATAAAGGTAAAGGTAACAGATTGGCCAAAAACCTGACCAAAATCACCCTAATGTTATTAAATTAAATAGTATTTTTTTCCGGTAATTTAGGTAGGTACCCAGTCCTAATTTATAAGTTCACGGATAAATAGATCATGCATGGACAGCTTTAGACACCTTAGTATATCCAAAGTTAAAGTGAAATTTTGTCATTTCTTGCAAAAAAAAATATCGGTGAACATACGTTTTTGGCTGCCATTATGACGTCACTACAAATGGGTATAATTTCGACTATATGAGCTTTTTGACACTTTACTCCAGGGTTAATTGATTGTTGGTCTTTGTATGGTTATAGTCAACAATTTTTAAAAGGTATTCTCGTTGATTTTTTAACTCAACACCCGGTTCCAACTTATGCGTTTCCCATGCGCGGCCACCCTGACTCAAAAAACTCATCACGTGGTGCGACATGAACTTAAACAGCCAAATGACGTTGAGTCAGGGGGCCCTGCCAAAAAAGTCACTTCAAAACTTTTAAAAACTGATCAAGTCTTTATGAGATTTTAAGATATTTTATTAGTTTGAAGAGACTTGACCTGACAAAAATGTATGACACATGAAAACTGACAAATTCTTATGATGTTTCATGAGAATCATTTTCAAATAATTTCTGACTATTGAAAACTTACAAGGTTTCAAAAGATCCTAAAGACAATACAATTTCATGTTTAGATGTTTTACAAGATTTCATTATGTTACACCAGACACATGATATTTCATGAGCTCTAAGAAGCAAGATTTTGATGAGATTTTACAAGATTTCAAAAGTCTAAAAGAAGGGACGTTTTTAAAAGATTCTACAAGATTTCGTGAGAAAGAGGGTAAAGGGTTGTGAAGATTTGACAAGATTATATAAGTATTAAAGTGTAGAATATAGACATGCAAGCGCAACCAGATTTGACAAGCAATTAATACGATAATTTTTAGAAGTTTTTATGAGTACCGATAAAAATAAATTAAAAAGAATATAAATATTATAAAGATTTGTAATTAAATTTTACTATAGCAAAAGATTTTTCGAGATTTCGTAAGTTTTTATTAGACACAGATTTCATGAGGTTTAACAAGTCTAAAAGAAGGGACGCTTTTACAAGATTTCGTGAGAAATAGGGTAAAGAGTAGTGAAGATTTGACAAGATTACATAAGTATAAAAGTGTAGAAAATAGACAAGCACCAACCAGATTTGACAAGCAAGATGAGAATTTAAAAGATTTTATGATATTAATTAAGATATTTTAAGAGATTTCGTAAGTTTATATCAGACACAGGAGATTTCATGAGATTTAGCAAGCAGGATTTTGACGAGATTTTAAAAGCACAAATGAAGGGATGTTTTTAAAAGATTTTTCAAGATTTCATGAGAACTTAAGTGAAGATTTGTGTCAAGTGTAGAAGATAGACACGCAAATCACTTTTTTGACAAGCAAGTTTTTCAATGAGAATTGAAAAGATTTTAGGAGTACCTATATGAAAGTAAATTAAACAAAAGATATCATATACGTAAGCAGATTTGACTAGCTTTTTAAGAGATTTAACAAGTTATAAAAGAAGGAATAGAAAGAGACAATTTTACTAAAACTTGTCAAAACAAGTAAAATCTTATCAACTTGTTTCCTTAAAATCTGCTTAAAACTGCTAAAACCATGTGGAGTTGCTCATGTAATCTTGTGAAATCTGATGGAGGGTGGGTCTTTTAAAAACTGCTGAAAACATGGGAAATCTCATGAAATCTTGTGAAATCTTATTAACTTTATTTTATATTTTTGTTAAAATCTGCTCAAAACTGCTGAAAATATGTAAACTCGTCAAAACTTCTAAAAACATGTGGAGTTGCTCATGTAATCTTGTGAAATCTGATGGAGGGTGGGTCTTTTAAAAACTACTGAAAACATGGGCAATCTCATGAAATCTTGTGAAATCCTATTAACTTTGTTTTATATTTCTGTTAAAATCTGCTCAAAACTGCTGAAAATATGTAAACTTGTCAAAACCATTGAGACCTTATCAACTTGTTTCTCTTAAAATCTGCTCAAAACTGCTAAAAACATATGGAGTTGCTCATCTTGTGAAATCTGATTTTTAAAAACTGCTGAAAACATGTGTATTCTCATAAAACCTTATGAAATCTTTTGAATTTTGATTTAAATTTTTGTAAAAAAAAACCTGCAGTGGAAGCAGAGCCTTTAAAATACTGATGAAATCTTATCAATTCTTATCATAAATTCTTTTAAAAACTTTTCAAAACTCCTAAAAACGGATGACAGTGCTCATGCAAAACTCATGATTTTTGACGAGGTTTGAATCTCTTCCCAACATTGAAAGTTCATGAGATTTCACCCGAAAGTGGTGTTTCATAAACCGCATGAATAACCGACCAGAACTCGTGAACTTTCACTAGTTTTTATTTACGAGTTTTGACGCGGTATTTTTGGCAGGGGGGCCACGTATGAGAAACGCATAAATGGGAACCGGGTTTTACTGTCTCGATCAAACTTGCAGTTTTTTGACATATTCGAAAAGACCCCAATGAAAAAGTTGGCGTGCTTAAAGGCGATAAAGTACCGATTACACCCACTATTATAATAATTACTAGAGTGGTAATTAACAAACAGTGGGAGTGTATTTTTTATTTTCACTCTAGGCGTGTATTATAAAATAAGTTATTTGATATTTGCATAGTGTGCTGAAGGCTGGAGGCGACACTTCAGGGCGGCGTTTAACGCCCGCGTCGCACTATAGTCTAGATGATCATATCTGACGCCAAAAGTATGCTTTGGCGTTCAAAACTATTAACATGAGGTCTAGAGTTCCACAAACCAAATATATAAGGATAAAAAATCAGTGACATTCCAAAAAAATTTGGAAAAAGGTAGGGGGGGGGGGCGTACGATTATAAAACATATACTACAAATATTTTTTTATTTAAATGTGGTCAAAAAGTGACTTTTCATATCCAAACTTCAACCTAAAAAAGACAATTGTACAGTCACCCTCAGAAATCATGGCACTATTTAAGAACAAAACAGTGTTGTTCGAATTTTTAATAGCATTTTTTTAAATATAATCCTCATATTGAATATAAACGAAATGGATTTTTAATATGTACTTAGGATACAAAGTCTGAAGTTCCCACGAACGCAGTATAGTTATATCATAAAGTAAGTTACTTACTTTATGGTTGTATGCTGTTAATGCTCTTAAAAATTTTTTGGTGGAGATTATATAGCAAATTTATTTTTAGTATTTCTTGTCCGATTTTAACAAGTGATACATCTGAGTACTTAGAAAGTATGTGGCTTTTTAATCCCTTTCCGCTGCCACATAGGTGCAAATAACTTATTTTTTTATTAATAAATGAAAAATAACTATTTTTAAATGTATCAATTATTTGTAAATGCATCCGCCATCTTGGATTTTAAAAAATGTCAACTTTAACTTCTGAGATATGTAGAAAAAATCTTCGAAAATCGAGTAAGAAATCTCCAGCAAATCCCAGGTGCGGTCTGTGACCTACACGGTACACAAGCACCCTCATAATAAAAGCCTCTAAGCTGGTCAAACCTGCAGTTTTCTGCAAAAAAAGTTTTATGTCTGCTTAAAGTAGATATACCAACAACCCTGTAAAAAGTTTTGCTATAATTTCTTATATATTTTTGCATTTATTTTATTCCTGAAAAATTGTAAACCTAATTGACATACTTATTTAATAATTTTATTTTAGTTACCTGCCGGTAAAACATCCATATTAAGGAAATTTAAATTTTTAGATTGGTTATTGTCAAACCACGTCCAAAATATAGGAAAAACCTACCACTTGTAAGAAATTTAGACGCTAAAAAAACAAATGCTAAGTTGACAGTGAAATATGTCAAAGCCTATTTGATTATTCGTAAAACAAATATGTGTGTACAGTAAAGGGAATATTTAGCAATTCATAGGATGCGTATGTTTTATTTTTGATAGAGTTAAGAAATGGGACTTTTGACGCAAATTTCAAGTATCCAGACCATAGTGCGGCGTGGAAATAAAAACACGAGCCGCCACGCTGAGGGTGTTAAAGGACTGAGATACATACAATGTTTTATGCACAACCGCGATTTTTGTAAAAAAAATATTTTAAAATATTATATTTTTTATAGTACGCGTACGATTATAAAACATATACTACAAATATTTTTTTATTTAAATGTGGTCAAAAAGTGACTTTTCATATCCAAACTTCAACCTAAAAAAGACAATTGTACAGTCACCCTCAGAAATCATGGCACTATTTAAGAACAAAACAGTGTTGTTCGAATTTTTAATAGCATTTTTTTAAATATAATCCTCATATTGAATATAAACGAAATGGATTTTTAATATGTACTTAGGATACAAAGTCTGAAGTTCCCACGAACGCAGTATAGTTATATCATAAAGTAAGTTACTTACTTTATGGTTGTATGCTGTTAATGCTCTTAAAAATTTTTTGGTGGAGATTATATAGCAAATTTATTTTTAGTATTTCTTGTCCGATTTTAACAAGTGATACATCTGAGTACTTAGAAAGTATGTGGCTTTTTAATCCCTTTCCGCTGCCACATAGGTGCAAATAACTTATTTTTTATTAATAAATGAAAAATAACTATTTTTAAATGTATCAATTATTTGTAAATGCATCCGCCATCTTGGATTTTAAAAAATGTCAACTTTAACTTCTGAGATATGTAGAAAAAATCTTCGAAAATCGAGTAAGAAATCTCCAGCAAATCCCAGGTGCGGTCTGTGACCTACACGGTACACAAGCACCCTCATAATAAAAGCCTCTAAGCTGGTCAAACCTGCAGTTTTCTGCAAAAAAAGTTTTATGTCTGCTTAAAGTAGATATACCAACAACCCTGTAAAAAGTTTTGCTATAATTTCTTATATATTTTTGCATTTATTTTATTCCTGAAAAATTGTAAACCTAATTGACATACTTATTTAATAATTTTATTTTAGTTACCTGCCGGTAAAACATCCATATTAAGGAAATTTAAATTTTTAGATTGGTTATTGTCAAACCACGTCCAAAATATAGGAAAAACCTACCACTTGTAAGAAATTTAGACGCTAAAAAAACAAATGCTAAGTTGACAGTGAAATATGTCAAAGCCTATTTGATTATTCGTAAAACAAATATGTGTGTACAGTAAAGGGAATATTTAGCAATTCATAGGATGCGTATGTTTTATTTTTGATAGAGTTAAGAAATGGGACTTTTGACGCAAATTTCAAGTATCCAGACCATAGTGCGGCGTGGAAATAAAAACACGAGCCGCCACGCTGAGGGTGTTAAAGGACTGAGATACATACAATGTTTTATGCACAACCGCGATTTTTGTAAAAAAAATATTTTAAAATATTATATTTTTTATAGTACGCGTACGATTATAAAACATATACTACAAATATTTTTTTATTTAAATGTGGTCAAAAAGTGACTTTTCATATCCAAACTTCAACCTAAAAAAAACAATTGTACAGTCACCCTCAGAAATCATGGCACTATTTAAGAACAAAACAGTGTTGTTCGAATTTTTAATAGCATTTTTTTAAATATAATCATCATATTGAATATAAACGAAATGGATTTTTAATATGTACTTAGGATACAAAGTCTGAAGTTCCCACGAACGCAGTATAGTTATATCATAAAGTAAGTTATTTACTTTATGGTTGTATGCTGTTAATACTCTTAAAAATTTTTTGGTGGAGATTATATAGCAAATTTATTTTTAGTATTTCTTGTCCGATTTTAATAAGTGATACATCTGAGTACTTAGAAAGTATGTGGCTTTTTAATCCCTTTCCGCTGCCACATAGGTGCAAATAACTTATTTTTTATTAATAAATGAAAAATAACTATTTTTAAATGTATCAATTATTTGTAAATGCATCCGCCATCTTGGATTTTAAAAAATGTCAACTTTAACTTCTGAGATATGTAGAAAAAATCTTCGAAAATCGAGTAAGAAATCTCCAGCAAATCCCAGGTGCGGTCTGTGACCTACACGGTACACAAGCACCCTCATAATAAAAGCCTCTAAGTTGGTCAAACCTGCAGTTTTCTGCAAAAAAAGTTTTATGTCTGCTTAAAGTAGATATACCAACAACCCCGTAAAAAGTTTTGCTATAATTGCTTATATATTTTTGCATTTATTTTATTCCTGAAAAATTATAAAACCTAATTGACATACTTATTTAATAATTTTATTTTAGTTACCTGCCGGTAAAACATCCATATTAAGGAAATTTAAATTTTTAGATTGGTTATTGTCAAACCACGTCCAAAATATAGGAAAAACCTACCACTTGTAAGAAATTTAGACGCTAAAAAAACAAATGCTAAGTTGACAGTGAAATATGTCAAAGCCTATTTGATTATTCGTAAAACAAATATGTGTGTACAGTAAAGGGAATATTTAGCAATTCATAGGATGCGTATGTTTTGTTTTTGATAGAGTTAAGAAATGGGACTTTTGACGCAAATTTCAAGTATCCAGACCATAGTGCGGCGTGGAAATAAAAACACGAGCCGCCAGGCGAGGGTTTTTACACGCTGAGGGTGTTAAAGGCATTTTATGACTGAGATACATACAATGTTTTATGCACAACCGCGATTTTTGGAAAAAAAATATTTTAAAATATTATATTTTTTATAGTTACTATTTTTTTAAGTATGTTTATTCTTGCATTCGTTTAATAAAAATTATTGATTGACAAATTCAAGAAAAGAGTAATATAAAAAACTATAGAATGACTGCTTTTTTATGAATAATTAAAAAAGACCCTAAATTTAACACATGCGGGTCTTAAAATAAGTTCTGACGCCCACGGGCGTTAAAGTAGTGTTTTAACGCCTACGGGCGTTAACGTGCTTTATTACGCCCTAAAATGCGGGCGTTAAAGTGCAGCATTATTTAATATGCACTTTATGCAAGGGCCGACCTAGTCTTAAATCTAGGTGGGGGATAATCAGGTTTCGAGTTGTTGATTTACCTTAATTTTTTGCCAATAACATGCTTTAAAGCGCCGCACGCGAAATAATATAGAAATAAAAAACCAGGAACCGTCGCAGCTTTTTTTGAAGGGGGGGGACGATTTAGTATGTAGGTGTTGAGTTAGTGTGTAGAAAAAAAACTTATATGTTTAAAAGCAAGGGCAGAATCTCGGCTCGATCTAGTCTCAGTTTTAAATTTGTTGCAAAAATCATGTGTTAAATGCGCCGCAGGCAAATATTTGGAGAAAAATAATGCTTTTTGCCCTTTTCAATTTGGCAAAAATTGCGTAAAATTAAACCAAAATTGATAATTTTTTTTAAGCAGAAAAGAAAATTCTTTAAAAGGTTTGATCCCTTTTGCGTATTTTGTAGAACATTTAAAAAACTGGATAACTGCCAAGGGGACTGGGTTGGACCGACACCTAACTTTGCCTTGGATTTTCTGACTTGCAGATCACGAAAAATAGGTATCTTGGCCCGATTTTACTTCTATTCTAGAGCTGTTTCTGCAGACAGTTGCCCAAAACTCTTTCTAGTGGATGTAAAAACAATGCATTTTACTTTAACCGGAAAACTATTTCAAACTCAAAAATGCGTAAATATTATCAACACTTACACCACTTACGGTCTTTGTTTGTGCTAAATTTTATCTTCAGCTAGCCCTCTAATTGTTGTTATTCATGGCACATAATGGAAAAGGATGGATCGATGCTTCCGATCAACACCGTTCTCAACTAAAAAGCCAGTTAACTCATTTTCGTTTTAGTATCCTTTGGCCTATGATGGGTGCCATATTGACAGCAAACTGGGAGAAAATCCATGTTTTAATTGTCAGTTTGGTTATAAAAATGGCAGCCACAATAGGCTAAAGGGCACTGAGGCGGTATGAGTTAACTGGCTTTTTAGTTGAGAACGGTATTGCTCCGATATTTAATAGGCCTTCCATCTGCTACTCGCGTTTTAGTGAGCTTTGAACGCATGTGGCGGCTATTTTGACCGTATCAATCAATGTAATAACTGTCAACAGTGTCAAAAATTGCGAGTGTTTTTTTACACCTTCATAAAAAAAAGCACTATTTTACGAGTTTTTCTTCAAAAATGTATACAATAGAGAGTTAATAGACCACTAATTTATCGTCACCTTACTTGCTTACGGTATTACCGTAATTAAGATGCTAAAAAAAGTTGTTTTACACCTTTATCAAAAACATGATTTTAGTAACTGTCTGCACTAAAGCATGGCTTTTTTGATCACGGATGAAAAAAGATTTGTCCGTTTTTTTACCCAAAATTAAACAGAAATAGCGGAAAATAGTAATATTGAAAAAATCTCATTATTCTTGCCTAAAAATTAAGCAATTTCCGCCAGTTTTCGACAAGTATTTACGAAAAAATCGTTTAAAAATATCGTTAAAATATGAAACTGCCAAAGATTAAAATGTCGCAACAATGAACGACACAGAGTAAAAAGACACATCTTTATAGAAACCATTGTTATTTCATTTACCAGCCGCCTTGACTTATAGTGTAAAGGTGTGTTGCGAGAAGTGCTCTTTGTTCGAGATTTTTAAAAGTATTTTCCTGTTTTTCTTGGATTTTTTGATAGAGATATTAAAAAAAATAGTGTTAACAACTCGCGGCTAAACTGTGCTTTTTTTTACTCGCGTTTTTAAATACCTAGCTGCGCTCGTTATGTAAACCAACGCTAGTTCTGAAAACTACTATTTTAAACCACAAACACGAATTACCGAAACCGTATTCTTTTGCCTACATACAAACTGCCAATGTTAATAGAACAGAAGAGAAAACAACAATGCCTGTTTTTGAAAATTCACTTTCGCAAAAAAATTAAAAACCTAACTAAAAAAGAAATGAATTATCACCTACCAGCTACAGCTTTTGCACATAAATAAATTTGGTTGGTTGCAAAAAATAAACGAGCGGTTCCTGTTAAGCCTCCGTAAGTAACGTAATTCGGTTCGGTTATTTTTGGATACTGGAGAAAAATAACCGATTTTGCCTACGGTATCACCATTTTTGATGGTTTATTAACGCTTTAATGACCTCTAAGAGAAATTATTCTGACCATGACTGTACAAAAAACTAATAGACAAGTAAATATTTCAACGCATCGGTATCGGTATACCCATATAACTATAAGATACTAAAAACGGCCTAAGTGCCGCAAAATGTGTAACGAAAATAACTTTGAAAAACAAAGAAGAAAATTGAAAATCGCGGTTGGCTTTGAAACTGATTGGGCCACTAGGCCATAAACCAAAAATTTACTGCGCATGCACTAACAAATCCATACCTGGTGTCGACCTTACGATAATTTAATGACAAGGTATTAATTTGAGTGACAGTGACAACGACATCATCTGTGTAATTGAATTTATTTATTATATTATGGGTAAAACATCTCCTACCGCAAGTTTAACCTTACTCGAGGGTTTCAATCCACAAGGTAAACCCTTTACACGAGGACATGGCCTCAAGTGTCGAACTCACTTCCTGAGAAAACTGGGCATTGTACAAAAGTTTATATTTTTGACGAGGTATAGTTTTGCCATTTTGTTTATGTTATTGTGGAGTTTTTCAGTGAGATTTACTAAGATCTAAAATAGTACCCCCCACAGGTCTAAATATTTACACCTGTGCCGGGGTACTAAATTTTAAAACCAATTTTCAAAAAGCACTTACCCATACAAAAAAGACACAAAGTTATTGATTATTTTGTATTGTTATTGCAAAATTCCACTGAAAAACTGCTTTTTTTCTCAAAATATACCATATTTTAGGAGAAATGGTCTAAAACTATTTTATTTTACAGGTTTCAAAATGACAAATGACGAACACGCCAAAAATTTGGCAAATAATAGCTTCATTATCTGTGTTTAAAGTTATAAAGTTGGTGATTTTTTAGACCACCTCTGGGGGGGGGGGTTTAAATTTATAGCCCCCAGAAAGGATTGTTTGGTGGCAATTGGTAATAATTTCGTTTATAATTTCCTTAACTAAACGTTTTTACAAGGATTAATTTACCTTATTTAACATCCCAAGTAGTTCATTAACCCATAAAACACCTCCAATTTTCTCCAGAAAAATGCCATATTTTGAACCCGTTTTCAGCAAGTACGGTGTTGTTTCAGCATAGAAAATATATTTATGAGGGCACTAGGAGGCAAAACAAACATAAGTGAAGGTCACTGATTATGCACGAAAAATATACCAAACAAAAAAATCCAAAACAACCATATTAATTTATTTACAAACTGAAATTAGAGCATTGAGGTTATCTGAAAGCTCAGTCAAGAAAACTTTCCTTACTCAAAGTCCACTCATTTCAATGCTATAGCTTTCATCAGTAGAGGTTGGTGCAAGCCAAGGTACAAGCAGAGGTAAAAAATCCGAACTCGCTGTTTTGTTTATGATTTGAACGCAGCTAATATTTTGAAACTTGAAACTGACATTTCGACAGTGATAAAAATGTGATAAAAGTTTTTTTAATACATTTCATAAATAAAAACACCTTTTAAATAAATACAAAATTAATCTACTCCTTATTTTATTATTACCCATCTAAATTGTTGTGTGGCATCAAGTATTAATTGGAAAAATTAATTAACAAGGGTAAGTTTTAATTAGAGCGACATATAACCCCAATTTTAATTAGTTCTACAGAGTGTTGACTATTTAAACCCCGCGTCGGTTTAAATTTTTTAATTTAATTTTTTTATAAATTGCAACTTTCTTCTTAAATCCAACAAAAGATTATTATTCAAATTCTTCTTATACATCAAACTATCTCTAAAACTCAAGGAGGGTCGGTTCAAAATGCTTAAAATTAAAAATTTCACTTAAACTTACGACCGTTCTAAAATAGACTAAACCATTTTAGTAAATCCCACCGTTTGTGTTTTAAAATTTTGTGGCGGTATTTTCTGTGATTGCGTGCATTATTATTACGGGAAACACTAGACAAACAACACTTTTTCAATTTTTTTTACAGTAGTGTCCACTCTTTTAATAGATTTTTCAAAAGTAAAGAAAAATATTAAACATAAATCTACATTTTTGCTGTCAGATGGTTGTTGGCGATATCCCTTTTAAATGGAATATTGTGGGACCAAAATATAACAAATAATAACAAAAAACTTATATACAACACTATAGTTAAAAGTGTAATAACGTATGGATCAGAAGTTTGGCCAATCAAAGACAGAACCGAAAAAATGTTATGTGCGACTGAAATGGATTTCTGGAGAAGATCAGCTGGAAAATCAAGAACAGAAAGAGTCACAAACCAGAGAGTACGAGAAATAATGAAAACGGGAGAACGTACAATAGTAGACGACATCAGAACGAAACAACTAGTATGGTACGGACATGTACAACGAATGGAAAATGAGAGATTACCAAAACAAATCTTACGGTGGAATCCAATTGGAAGAAGAAAGCGTGGGAGACCCAGAAAAAGCTGGAGAGAGGGCATAGATAATGAAATATCAAACAGAGGCCTAGACGATGGTCTATGGGCCAATAGAGACGAGTGGAGATTGGGTATCGGAAGACGTAGAACGTTGTAAAACCGATTTATATATATATAGATGGTTGTCAGTTTCTTTCACTACTGACGCAATCGACGCGCCTGCCCATTACACTCCTCGTCTATGGGTTTGTTCCAGGCCAACTTGATTGAGAGAGTTATTATCGGTACGCATTTTTTTCGGAAAAAGCAAGAGGAGGGCCGTGATATTAGACACTTAAAGTAACTATTTCAACGCATCGGTATCGGTAAACGTATCGCGTTCGCAATAAAGCCAAAATACACTACATTTTTTACTTTCTCATACCATGTTTCGAACGTTGCCCGCTTTTTTGACGGGTGCGATGACAGAAAAGCTGACAGCAATCGATGCTGTTGCTGTTAGCAGTTCTGTCATCGCACCTTTCAAAAAAGCGGGCATCGTTCGAAACATCGCATAAACAAGTCAAAAATGTAGTGTATTTTGGCTTTATTTCGAACGCGATACGTATACCGATACCGATGCGTTGAAATATTTACTTTTAGTGTCTATTCTCATAGTTATATGGGTATACCTAACGCGTTCGAAATAAAGCCAAGATACACTACATTTTTGATTAGTTTATGCGATTTTTCGAACGAATCCCGCTTTTTTGAAGAGTGCGATGACAGAACTGCTGATTGAAATCGTTGCGTACGTACGTGGGTCCGTAACGTTACGTACATCCCTCCGTACGCAACGAGTGAAATCAGGTTTTCTGTCATCGCACCCGTCAAAGAAGCAGGCATCGTTCGAAACATGGCATGAGAAAGTAAAAAATGTAGTGTATTTTGGCTTTATTGCATTGAAATATTACTTAAGTGTCTAATACCAAAAGAAGACTTATTTTTTAATACATAAATGACTCTATAGTTTATTCCAAATTCTCCGGACCAATTTCAATATGGCGACTGACATTTCAATACACAAACTTAATGTCAAATGTCATTGCCATTTGTTTGAAAGTTTGAGACAATGATGTGTTTGAAATTAACTCTGTGTTTCGGTCTTCCATTGTCTATATTTTATTTATACACGACGTTTCGAACAGTACAATCTCTGATCGTCTTCAGGTGCAAACTACAATCTATTCCTAAGGCTACTTACTTATATACTATGGGAAATCACTCAACCGTGAAGTTAAAGAAGTTGGCTCTGCCCAAGGAGGGGCTTCCAAATATTTGGAATTTCAGTAAACCAAGTGTTGAAATTCCAAATATTTGGAAGCCCCTCCTTGGGCGGAGCCAACTTCTTAAACTTCACCGTTGAGTTATTCCCATAATATATAAGTAAGCCTTAGGAATAGATTGTAGTTTGCACCTGAAGACGATCAGAGATTGTACTGATCGAAACGTCGTGTATAAATAAAATATAGACAATGGAAGTCCGAAACACAAAAAGTGGTCCGATTGAATAAAGAATGTTGAAAAATATATAATCGTGCGTAACTTCTGAAGGTTCATCCGATTTTGATGAAATTTGTCAGTTCAGTCAGGTAAAAAGAATCACTTCAGCGGCGGAGCACATGGGGGTAGTTTTTAGAAAAATTCGCATGTTTGTCGAAAGTTTTCAACATTTTTAATGTTACTTCCAAGACACGAATATTTTTCGCTAAATATCCTTAATTTACACGCTAAATTAATTAAGGACCAAACCTCACACGTCACCATCATGCAAATTGCGACCTGAAACGCTCGGCTCGCGTCGGCCGCGGCTTCAACTTAATTTAAACACCTAGTTGATTGCACTTTTGGTTAATTAGTAGTTCAAGTGAGGGGTCGTTTGCCTCAGGTAGTGCACCGAAGATGAAGAGATGATTTGCATAACACGTAAAACGCGTATGTGGCGAACAATATTGGTCCTCTTATTGTGGTTGATTAAGGCCACAGATTATTGAATCTGTTTTTTTATGAGATAATAATTAATAAGCTTTAAATAAATGTCAGAATGACTTGACAGTGACTTTTTTACATTTTGGTCAAAGTAGGTTGTTTGTTTGGTTGCCACGGGCATGATGCATTGTTAGCAAATGTTTAAATAAATTTCGACACTTGTCAGTTTTCGCTGCAGAAAAGGGAAGCTTTTTTGAAGAAAAAAACGCATAGAAAATGGAGGAAACCGTTCCTGAGGATATCCTTACGGAAGCGGAGGAAGCAGCGACGCAGATTTTGCGAGATGCTTACGACAAGGAGTTCGAAATGTTCGAGTCTTGGATGAATTCCCGGAAAATAAAAGGTATCGATGAAAATGTTATATTGGCTTATTTTTTACATTTGCAAAAAAATTAGCCCCATCGTCGCTATGGACCAACTACTCGATGCTGCTAATATGGCAAAATAACGAGCTTTCTGAAAAGCAAATCACGGGGATAAAAACCAAAGAAGTCCAAGACATTAGAACGACCTGAAATGGAGAAGTTTTTGAACGCAGGTCCCGACGACGAGTACTTGTTGATGAAAGTGGCTTTGATAATAGAGATTAGCGGTGATTGTAGATGCGATGAATTGCTAAATTTAAAAATAGAAAATATTCAAGACAAAGGGAAATATTTTTACGTATTTCCAGTCAACCCGATCAATTTGTGTAAAAATACATGTCTTTGAGGTCAAAGAAGACTAGTTCTAGCCGCTGTTATGTTTTTTTACAAAAATCGGAGGTGTACCAGCCAGTGTGTGGGAATAAATACTTTGTCGCAGATACCTTCAATTGCAATGTTTTTGAAATTGGAGGAACCAGCGCTCTATACCGGTCACTGCCTGAGAAGTTATAATCCATAACTCACTAGTGAGTTATGATATATAATACATGCGACCATGTGACCACAGATCAATTAGATTTACTTTTTTACTTCAATTTTTTTGGTTTAAAACATAATTTTTCTTAAGGACGCGCGATCATCGCCGATTTTTGAGGCAATTTTGGTGGTCAATTATGCATAACACATTAACTTTTTAAGAAGATTTTTAAGAAGAAGTAATCTGTAGTACTGGGCAATACCATGACAACTTATGGGACAAATCTTATATAATTAATTTTTTGATCTCATTTTTCTCTCTCTTGAGATATACCAGAATGACTGCAGAGGGTTTATCTGAACACTTTAAAAATAAAATCATATTCATTTTTTATTCAAAGTCCAGGATATAACCAAAAATTGGTGGAAACTCATGGGACATCAAAAACAGGCAGGGAAAAATCATGGATTTAGAAAGTGCTTTTTCTTGAACTAAAAGCAGTTTAAAATTAGGAGTTGCAAAATACGTTTCTTTTCCCTAGATATAATAAAATGGTATGATATTGTTTTTCTTTACTTGCTTTGATTTTAAGTTAAATGTAATTTTTTGATAACTTATGGGACATTTCTTATAAAACGTTTAAAGATACCCCACACACTACTTTGGTTGTGATAGTTTTTAGATACAAAAATAAAACAAATGCCAAAAACCTTCATCAAGCGTGGAATTGCTCTCCTGTTAAAATAAAACCTGAAGAAGAAGAATTGAACACAATGTTTCGTCGAATTACCGAACAGTTCGGATCCATACCTTTTTTGATAATGGCGTAAGCCGAAACGTACGTAGTAAACAAATAATAAATATTTCAAATGACCGACACACACGAATTTTATTGTTTTAATATACCAAACTTACTCTTCCTGGGGAAAAAAGGACAAGAAAACAGATGAAGAAAAAAAAATGGTACTACCAAACTAAGAAAATGAACGGCTATTAAAAAACTATGGAAACCTGATGAAAAAAATGGCCAATCAAAAGAACATAAA
Organism: Oxystoma pomonae; assembly: GCA_963921995.1. Lineage (NCBI taxonomy): Eukaryota > Metazoa > Arthropoda > Insecta > Coleoptera > Brentidae > Oxystoma > Oxystoma pomonae. The sequence goes on from OY998170.1 coordinate 25,383,780, forward strand.
AATATTTTTACATATCATTTTTACCTGATGATGGCGTAGGCAGAAACGTACGTAGTAAACAAATAATAAATATTTCAAATGACCGAAACCTACGACTTTCATTGCTTTATTATATCAAACGGTCAGGAATCTATCAATAAATTACTCTTCCTGGGGAAAAAAGGACAAGAGAGGAAAAAAGAAGAAGAAAGAAAAATGGTACCACCAAACTTAGAAAATGAACGCTATTAAAGAGCTATTGAAACCTGATGAAAAAAATGGCCAATCAAAAGAACATAAACATATTTTTGCATATCATTTTTACCTGATGATGGCGTAGGCAGAAACGTATGTAGTAAACAAATAATAAATATTTTAAATGACCGACACCCACGACTTTCGGTCAGGAATCTATTAATAAATTACTCTGCCTGGGGAAAAAATGACAATAGAAGAAAACAGAAGAAGAAACAAAATGGTGCTACCAAACTTAGAAAATGAACAGCTATTAAAAAACTATGGGAACCTGATGAAAAAAATGGCCAATCAAAAGAACAGAAAAATATTTTTGCATATCATTTTTACCTGATGATGGCGTAAGCCGAAACGTACGTACTAAACAAATAATAAATATTTCAAATGACCGAAACCCACGACTTTCATTGCTTTACTTCATCTAAACGGAATAAACGAACGATTCAGATTAGAAAGATCAATCTGACGTAAATACCGAACGCATCTACTGTAGGATAAAAAAAAGGTTTTGACACCGTGGTTCAGATCCGCAGCGTGCCTTTTTAAAAATTCTACATCATCCTGTATAACTTATTTTGTACAAACAAATTAAAAACGGGAGCAAAAGAACAAAATGCTTTGTTTACAATACTCGAAAGACTTTCTAAAGAATTAAAGACCGCTCATTTCGCTGTTCCGTCTCCGTTCGCTTGGATTAAAATTAATTTTTCAAGAGATCTTTGCGCTTCCTTCTGCGTTTTTTAGTTAGGTAGAGATTCTTGTAAGTTAAGGGGGCGATCGAAACTCTGATTCGACTTAAAGCCCTAAAATTGTCGGCAAACAAAAAAAACAAGCTGAATTAAAAAAAAGCCCGCCTAATCAAGTAAAAAAGAATTCTGAAAATTAGTGGAAGCATAAAACAAGTGTGAATTTGGAGAACTACAGCGACAATTTCCCGCATATGTAAAACTGTCCATAATTAATAAGTGATAAGTCTCCAGTAGGTGATAATTCCACTGCTCTGACGCGATCTTAATAATATATGAAACACTGCAGGTCACCCTCCCGCAAAGCATTACATGTATCATAGACAAACTACTTGTAGTTTGTAGACCATTTTCTCTTATGGAAAAGCCTAGGTATAATTATTTCGGGGTCTAGTAATTAATAAGATGGCGACAGTAGTACAAAAATTCTAAATTTGTCATATCTCTCCCTTAGCTGACGCCAGCGCGTAGAGGCGGATTTATTGATTTTTAGCCAACAACGACAATGGCGTTTGTTGAGGTTATTTTTGGTTTTTTGAAAAGATAGGAATTATTACAAGCCACAGGCTTTTATAGTGTACGATGAGTAAAATAAAGTGTAGTATGAGTTGTAGTACAATCGTATATCAAATTTAAGCTATATTTTATAAAATATTAGAGACGACACTATGATGGGGAAACCCAGAAAGAAAGGTAGGTAAGTTTTTTTTAAATTTTAGTAGATACCAAAACTGTTCACAAAAATATTATAGCCCTGGTCAAAAAGTATTGAGAAGTTTTGTTTTACTCTGTAAAGAGGGACTAATCTTCTGTGTCTTTAGTGCTCCTGCCTATACATTAAAGCGTTGTACGTATGTCAAGCTGATCATAAAGTGAGCATATTTTATCTTATAAAATTAAAAAAAGGGAGCGTCGGCAATTCGGCTGAATAAACGTCATGCTAAAGAGCCGGTAATAATTATTTATTATGTGTTTTTCATATTTTCGTTTTTTTTAAAAAAAATTTTAAACTAAATTAACCCAACCTAACCTAAATAGACTCAAACCAACTTATTAAAAGCCAAAACAACCCAAAAAACACTTTAAACTAAATTAACCCAACCTAACCTAAACAGACCCAAACCAACTTATTCAAAGCCAAAACAACCCAAAAAAAACACACTACAACACCTACATCTTTTTTTGGCTTGTTTAATTAGGTTAAGGTTGGGTTAGGTTGGATTAAATTAATTTAAAAAAATTAAAAAAAAAGAAAATATGAAAAACACATAATAAATAATTATTGCTGGCTCTTTAGCCTCACGGCTATTCAGCTGAATTGCCCGCTCTTTAGACACTCCGTAAAAAAAACCTGACTATCTCAGTACTTAGAAGTGTTTACAGTAACTACCTTAAACTGAGGCTTAAACAGAAGTCAGGCTTAGTTTTCTTAGTCCCCACAAAGTCTATCCATGGCATAATTAAATAACTATAATGTATTGCATATTTATATGCTTATTTTGTTTTTTAAATTAGCCTCTCTTTCTTTTTCCAATTTGGAAGATTGGTCCATTAATTTGGTCTAGTCTCCCTTAATAAAACTTTGATAGGGACTCCTGATGATGGCAGCCTGAGCTTCCAAAACATGTCGGGTTTAAAATAAATTCAGTGGAGAAAGCACGGTGACCACCAGTCATAAAATCATAAAAAAATCATAAAATTTTGAAAATTTGGTCACAAATTTATAAACAAAAATTACACCCCAGCTGGTGGTTACCCTGAGAACGATCAATTTGTTTGATTTATTTACATTTTTACAAATTTAATGTAATGTAACTAATTAGCTAATGTTTGTTTTATTTCTAGTTAAAAGAAGGCGCTCTTTAATTCCTAATGAAGTCAATGTGCCCAGACCAGCTAATCTCACACCAAAAGCATGACATTTCTATAGGAAAGTTATTGATAGTAGTAAACGATTGCATCAAATGACCAGTTATGTGCAATCATTCCAGAGAAAATTAGCACTCGCAGAAAATGCTTATTATGTGCCAGATTAGAGTACAGCAGCAGAAACCTAAAGCCAGAAGACTTTAGAAGAAAATATTCTCTCCCTCAGTATTTTTAAATCAATCGGTAAGCCGTACAGGCTATTGTCTAAGATTTTTGCTTTGCCAAGTAAAAGAGTAAAAAACTGTGAAGTTTGCAGGATTAAACTTAATTATAAGTCATGATAATGATGTTGACAATGCACTTATTGATGCCTTGCAGTATAAAAACAGAAAGTTGACAAAACCAGGAACATACTTTAATTTTTTATTTGGCAAGACACAAACTTTATTATATTTTTTAATCCCTAAAGTGACCACAATAATAAAGTTAATTCTTAGGTGTTTCTTCTGGTGGTGTAAGCAAGTTAATAAGATTTGTAAGATTTTCTAAAAGTCTAAAAAGAGGAGAATATTGCGATAAATAAAAAAAATCAGCATTTCATAAATCCAAAAAAAAAAGATTTGGAAAAAAATTGTTTTCTTTCTTGAGGCTTTATATTGAATTTTGTGTACTAAATTATGACTTAAGGCAATTATCCTCACAATTATCTGTGGAATAATTTTAACAATAATTATTTCTAGGTAATTTATCTTCTTTTTAAATAATTTTTACCTCGATTTTTACTATAAGGTAATATTTTATGGTTTTACTTATTTTACCAGATGAGTGATTATATATTTTTACCTCCTCTTTAGTCCCTTAGCATTGGAGGGATAACAAATGTTAAACTTTGTAAAAAAGGAATTCTTGTATTCAACACTCCAATAATGAGTTAAGGCAGTGAAAAATATAATGAACCCTTTTTTTGTTTTTAAACCTGTATTTGGGAAATGTACTTCCATTTTTTTTTTAATTACACAATTTATCATCTGTCTTTATCTTTTTACCCAACCTTTTATAAGTTAAATTCTCAATGAAACTATACAATAAAGGGTTTTGTAAAATGACCTATGAAATTAAAAGGCAAAATATTTTTTTCATAACATTTCATTTGGGTCAAAAGTACACATTTGTCTTTTAAGTTCAGTGCACTCAAAGACAAAAAAAGTTTAAAAAATTCACAAAAACATCAACTTTTGATTTATCTTTTAAACCTTTTTTGTTTTTGGGCATATTGTGGTCCTTTTTGCCATGCCAAGAAAAATCAATATTACATTACATTTGTAAAGTAATATTGATTTTTTATTTAAAAATCAATATTCTTTTGTAGTATTAATTTTTGTGGTTATCATGTGTGGTGCTCCATCTATTTGTGTTTCACTGAACTATTTCTGTCGGGCGCCAAGGTCATAATTAGTTCCGTAGCACAGTACAGCAGATAACATTCTGGTCTGCCAAACAGAACGACTTACGGCCTTAGCAACGCGTAGTAAAGTAATAGCTACGCGAGAGTGACCGATACTGTGTTATACTTGGAGAATATGGTTTGACGGCGACACGAGCGCAGCCGGCGGCTACAGGAAGGAACTACTTGTACAGCCAGACTCCCAATAAAATACATATTCTTTTGTTTAATTTTTTACAGACACTACTTATTTATTTAATAATAAAAAGATATGAAAAAATTTAACAGGCGCCGTTTTTCCATACTTTTTAACGTTAAAAAAATATGGAAAAACTTATCAGGCGCCGTTTTTCCATACTTTTTAGTGTTAAAAAAGCAATGCATTCGCGAAAGGTTTTAGCTTTATATACAGACCTTAACCAACTTTGTACTGTTCCATGCAGCTAAAAAACTTTCTTTAGCTTACAAAAAAAACTTTTTTGGACCCTTTAAACATCTAAAATAGGAGGACGGGGTTATAACTATGTTGAGGAATATTATCAAATATTAAAGGTAACAACATTTTATTATGTTATTTTCTTTTATTAATTGGGAAAAAATCCCAGTATTTTATAAATGTTTTAGCCTATATCTCTTTTTTTTGTTGTATTTTAACCTATCATTTTCTTGCTTAACTCTGTATAAATCATCCATCACAATATTTTCTTCAGGGATTTGGTTCGCAAAAATCTGAACCCCAATATTCGGCACTCTTCAAATAGTCCCATGCTCTCTAGCCTTAATGGTAGTGATCCAGCGTGATTTGAATGGCATTTTAGACCTTACAAAAAGTTGTTATTCCACTATATAGCTAATCCCATAAACTCGCGCGATTTCCAACCAAAACTGATTAAAATAACTCGCTTTTGAAAATCTAAAAAAACCGCTTGCCAGGCTTGACAGACTTTGACAAGCGGTGGTAAAAACCGGCAGGTACAAAACTAAAACTGTGTGAAATATACTTCGACAATGAAAAATATTCTGTCTTTCTTTTATGATCATATAAAATAGATGGATGGGGCAAGGTAGGTGTTTACTTAATACAAGCATTACTTTCACTCTCCGCCGCAATGCGCTATGCGCTACAGGAACGTAGTTCCTTCGCGACCCTATCTTTCTGTTGGTCTCCGTAAATTATTATGTTGTCTCTGGTTTCCAAGTTTTCCGAGTTTTGATACAAAATTTACCGTTTCGGGTATATACCAGAGAACACCAGAAAAAATAAAAAGTTTGTCAGAAAATATGAATTGAAGTAGGAAACGCCGGTGAGCGAGATTGAAAATTTCCAGCTTGGGGTGAAAATCTCCCTTGTCAAAACTGAAAATCTCCCTTGTCAAAACTGAAAATTGCCCTTTTCAAAACTGAAAATCACACGTCTCTACCAACAGGTTTCTATTGTCGATGTGTTGTTTGATGATATATAAACAGCGAATATTGACATTTTGGTTTATTGTTGTGTTGTTCGTTTTTTAATTTGGTAAATAATCTTCAAAATTCATTTCGGGATGGTGAAATAATCAGAAAATCATTCTTAGATTTTTTCTCTATTAAACTCAATAAGAAATGAAAACTTGGAGAAATATAAATATCCACAGAAAATTGTTGATAAATAACCTTTTCTTTTAAGTTGGGTTTTTTCTAAACCGCACTTTTTTTCGTAAAAAATCTTTCAAAACTTTTGTAAAGAATTTAAAAATAAAAAACCGGCAAAAAAAATTACGGTAAAAGAAGTTGCCAGTTGTGGTTTTTTTTATAACATCTGGGGAAGAACTACGGCCTTAAGGCATCCTGAAAGAAAGGACCGAAGAAGTTTCAAAGTTCACCCTTAGTCCTTAGTAATTACATACACTTGATGCTCAAGATTTTCCTCTTTCTCAGCTCTTAGCATTATACATATATTTTGCATTTTCTTTTGAATTTTAAAAGCGGCTGCACAGGCCAAGTTACCAATTTTCACAAGAAAAGACCGTCTCGACGTCTGCGACTAAATAATTTTCTTTTGCGAAATTAGCTTCTTAAAAAGGGAGCAAGAACCAAGTCATTATACATTATTTACTTTTTAAATTTTCGAATAACTTGCGGTTAAGCACCAGATTTGTATGAATTAAGAATGAAAAAATCGAAGTAAGAAAAAAAAACCTTTATGCGCTTTAGAGATTAAAAGTGCACTTTTTTAGGGATAGAAGTGACACTTTTAATCCCTCAGGGATTAAAAATAATTTAAATCCCTGGGGGATTTAAATTAAATTTTTCCAAATTAAACAATAATTTTATTGAAATTTTATTTATTTCTTAAAATGTATGAACGAAAAAAATAATTAGCATATGCACTACTTAAATCTAGTTCGGTCATTATGTCTCTTTAGAAATGCCGTGAGTTTACTATATTTGCTTATGTCGACGTTTGCTTCAGATATTATCGTGGCTTTGATCATTTAGTATGCCATCCGTAAAATTCTCTGCATGCTGTTCAGCGCACCATTTTCGGTAATCACGAAACTGTTTCTTGTAAATCTCGCTAGATTTTTGTGGAAGAAGGCTAGCGATGGCCTCTTCCGCGGCCTCTTCAATGTTCATTTTCAAAAAAAAATGCTGTACGATTTTTCTGGACTCACCGTTTGGTGCAACACCTGCTTAACTAAAAATCCAGTTAACTCTTTTTGATTTAGTATCCTTTAGCCTACCATAGCCATATTGACACCCAACTGACAGAAAATCCATGTTTCACCTGTCAATTTGTTTCTAAAAATGGCGGCAATCTTTGTTAACTGGCTTTTTAGTTGAGAACGGTGTTGTTTGGTGATGATAACAACAACTGACTGACATTTGTTTTGTGCCATAGCAACACTTCCATGGCACAATAAATTTTGAGTGAATCCACCATGCCAACAACAATAATGACAACTATCAGTAATACGAGCTGTCAATCTTGAAACTAGACTACCGTTAAGTGGTCTACTGTTAGTTTTGTGATTTTTTGTTTTTAGTTTCTCGCATTCTAAAGTGCATAAAATAGTATATAAACCTCGTGACTAAAGTGTATTTTAATCCCTTGGCGAATGGCGAGGGGAGACCGCGGGATTAAAAGATACACTTTAGTCCCTAGGTTTATAATGTACCATTTTTTACTTTTTTAAAAAAATGGCGTTTTCGACCCCTAACGACCCCGACCTTGGTATACCGGGTGTCGCAAGGTGAGTAACCTATTAGAATATTTTGGAAACTATACAACGGAAACTTTTCAAACTTTCTATTCTAACATAAGTCCATGTCAACTATTTTTATGAAATACTCTCATATTTGCAGGGTTGCCATTTGCAGGAAAACTTGGCAAAAACTTTCTTATTTTAAATTGAACACCCTGTATATTTTTGGATTCTACAAAATATTTTAGGTACATTGTAGAATGGTTTAACGATCCTATTTTTAATTTTTTTGGAGGTGTAGGTTTATGGGTTGAGGGATCTTATTAATAAAACGTCCTTTTTTTGAAATGCCAACGTTTCCCAAAATTTATTTGCTTCTTCAGGGCTATTCAAGTCGCCGTAGTAATAAGATTTTAATGTGTGTGTTTATGTCTTTTTAAAAGTTTGTGATTAAAACTGTACGTGTATTTTTTTTAAATAAATGCCTTTTTACGAAAAGATGACGTTTATTAGCAATAAAATAGACATATGGAACGGCCGTCTTGAATAGCCCTGAAGAAGCAGATAAATTTTGCGAAACGTTGGCAAAAGGACGCAAAAGGAAGATCCCTCAACCCATAAACCTACACCTCCAAAAATATTTTAGGTACATTTTATGTATAATGTCCTATACCTATTTTCAACTGTTTTTAAAATATTGACAGGTGAAAATTGACATTTTTTAACTTTGACAGCCCGTAACATCGAAACGGTTAAGGATAGAGCAAAACGGTTTTTTTATTTCTATCTTGGTTTTTCACAAGGTATCTTTTTGTACTATTTTTAACCCAGGGTTAAACTAACCTTGAGATATTTTAAGCCTGGGTTTAGATATAAAACGATAGCTCGTGAAAAACCAAGATAGGAATGTAAAAACCGTTTTGCTCTATCCTTAACCGTTTCGATGTTACGACCTGTCAAAGTTAAAAATTGTCTATTTTCACCTGTCAATATTTTTTAAATTTAAGTTAAATTAAATTTACCTAAAATATTTTGTAGAATCCAAAAATGCAAAAATACACAGGATGTTCAATTTAAAATAAGAAAATTGTTGTCAAGTTTTCCTGCATAAATAATGTTTACATGGACTTATGTTAGAATAGAAAGTTTGAAAAGTTTCCATTGAATAGTTTCCAAAATGTTCTAATAGGTTACTTACCTTAGGACACCCGGTATATGTATACTAATTTTTACACATTAGATTTCCGTTTGTATAAAAATTTTTACCAAAAATAATCAAACATGTAGTTTTCAGTGGATTTCCTCTAAAAATTTATTTTCTTCCCTAAATTTTAGGAACAAAAAAAATATTTGGCTTGGCGCGAATTTAAGACAAACAAGAGCTTAAATTTGGGACTATTTAAGACAATGCTTACCCTGGTTTGTTTTTTTAAAACGCAAGGACATCCGGAAAATCCTACGTTAAAAATCAACTAAGCCTAACAATGTGAAAAACGGTCTATAAAAGTTTCCTGGTCTCATCCGCGGTTAGCATGTATTTCAGTCTATTACGGTATATAACTTCCTGGTGTTGTCCTTTTCGGACTCAATTTATGGAGGAATTTAGAATTTAAAATATTAAAATACATTGATTATTATTATTATTAACTACTTAAGTAAATTGGAAACTATAAAAACAATTTTCAAGGGCATATCCCTTAACTCCTTTTTTTAAATTTGGAATGTTTTGAATACTTTTATTTTGCATTGGTAAGGATCTGTATGCTTTGATAGCCCGATAGAAGGCACCTTTCTCAAAAAAGGTAGAAGAGTGATGAGGTATGATGCCTGCCTGGTTTTTATAGTCATATCCTCAGAATGGTTATTTTGATTACTAGGGACACAAAATATTAAGATGCTACAGTGAGGATACTTAACTCTTTAAAATATGGTCTGCAGAATGTTTGCGGACTTAGTCCTAGCATGCATCTTAATAGTCGCTTTTGAACAATAAAAATATTCATTGCATAAGGTGAGGAGCCCCAGAACAGAATGCAATATGATATTCTGCTTTGTATAATAGAAAAATTATAAATTTTTAAGCATTCCAGACTAATAACGTCCCGCAGTTTACGAAATAGAGCACAAGTACTCGAAATTTTAGATTTTAGAAGTGTGTATGCTTAATATATCATCCAATTGAACACCTAAGAATTTGATGGAACTGGTTGTAGGGATAGTTTTTTCTTCCAGTTGGACTAGCCCGGTTTTGTCTTTGTTCAATATAAGCGAGTTATCACTACATCATTGAGACATGACATTTGCAACCTCCGAACATCCAGAGTGTGTATTGATTCACTAACTACCACACAAGAGTAGTCGTCAGCGAACTGGGCAGGCATACCTTTTCAGGGATGAAGAGGATTGGTGGCTTCAGGTAACAAGTTGACATGTATGAGGAATAGAATAGGGCCTAAAACTGACCCCTGGGCAACACCAGTACTGATATTGCCCCAATCTGAGAAATATTCCTCACCATCTCTGCAAATGGAGATGATTTGTTTTAGGTGGTAGGACAAGTGCAATCCCTCTGATGCCACACAATTCCAGATAGTCACATAGTATTTTATGGTCTATTGTGTCAAGGGCTTTCGATAGGTCGAAGTACAATGATGCTACTTTGTTACCTTTGTCGAGTTCTTTTGTAATGTAGTCCAATGTAGCAAATATTGCTTGTTCCGTTGATTTTTTTGGTCTGAAGCCATATTGAGATTTTGATAAAATGTTATTGCTGTCTATAAACTTAATAAGTCTATTGTAGATCGCTCTCTCGAAGACCTTTGACACAGCTCCAAGGATTGACACTGGTCTGTAATATACTGGGACCACTTTTGCAAGTTTTAGTTTTTATGGAAAGATTCCAGTTAGGAATATAATATTAAGCCGCCAACTTTTTTGAGAATAGCTGGAGGTATTTCATCTATACCTGATGAGAATTTGTTAGGTAAATTACGAATTATGCTAGTTATTTCAACCTCATCTGTAGGAAGAAAAAACAAAGAATTTGAAATTTTTTTACTGTAATTATTAAAAGGTATTTGGTTATGTCTATTAATGCTGGGAACAGAGAATTGTTGCAGGAAGGTACTGCAAAATTGTTGTTGATTACTTGTTTTGTGTCTTTGTTTATTCGAATCTCTTTTATTTAATTTTTCTTACATTTATTGGTTTCAGAGTTAAAAATAGAACATAACGTTTTTGTTTTGTTTTTCATTTATCGATTTTTTATAGTTAGCTAAAAATTTTTTGTATTGCTTTTTTTCGGACTTGTATGTTTGATAGAGAACTTGCGATTTTGTACTTTGATCATCTATACAGACCGCTTCAAGCTACTGCGAACATAGGGCGAAAGAAGTCTAATTTGCCAGTGTACGTACATGCAGAGACACCGCACGCCTATCAGTGAAGCAACCAACACTCAGGCTTCCGATCGCCACTCGCTGACGTTCGCCGCCGTTCGCCTTGTATTTAGTACGCCTCTAACCACGGTGCTGTGTGGAGCGTAGTCAATGAAACCGGAATTTGGTCAATAAATACGCAAATTTTTATAACGTAATTTTCTTATTTTTTGTCACTGATAAATAAGAGCGTTTTATTGTCAACTGCTCAGATTTATCAGTGACGACGTGTTACAATGAAAATAATAAGGAGAAACAAAATAAAAGCAAGTTCTCAAAATAAAATAATACATTCTAAAAACCAAAAAGATTCTCCCAGTCAAAAAAAAATTAAAGCAAATGTTCGAAAAGTCCTCCTTGCTCGGCTAGACAATATCCGAGCCTACTATAAAAACCCCTTCCAACGTTTCCAAGCATGTTAGGGGTGATAATTTGAAAAGCTTCTTCAAAAACAGATAGAAGTCATTAGGAGCAAGATCGGGAGATCGAGCTGGCCATAAAATAGTTCCCCGTGTACTTATAACCCGATTAGGAAATACATTATCAAGATATTCCCTAACAAGGCCAACATTGTGAGCGGAACAACCATCTTGTTGAAACCATGTTTCACCAAATCTTACACCTAACAACTGCCTAGCAGTTGGAATAATGTGCTGCTGCAGTAGATCCAAGTATCTAGGACCATTCAAATTGCAATTGCCGTTAATAAAAAATGGCCCAATTACGTGTACAAATGCAAATTTTCCCTCGACCAATATCGAACGTGTGTTGGGTTATGACGATTTTACCATTTGACCATCTGCACTTTTTCGGCAACTTCGTAGACATCCATTTTTAGTTTTAAAAATGTATTATTTCAATTAAGAACTTACCCATCTGTTTCTCGAGCAAGGCAGAAATAAAACAAAATAATAAAAACAAAATGAATTTCCAAAAGATAACACTGCAGCGTGCTTCGAATCCACCTCGGTCGTACGGCACGGAGAGTAAATTGGACTTGATTCCCCCTATGTTCGCAGTAGCTTGAAGCGGTCTGTATAGAGGTCCTTGATATAACTGCCATAGTTTCTGATTTCTTTGTCAACCCAAGTATTTGAGTCCCGGATTCGTTGGTTCGCCGGGAAGAAACTAAGTTATTGTCAATTATTGTCAATAACCTGCTTTATTTATAGCGTAAGGATATCCGGAAAAACCCACGCTAAAAATCAACTAAGCTTAACAATGTGAAAAACGAGCAAATGGCCTAAAGGCTAACTAAAAGGCCTATAAAAGTTTCCTGGTCCCATCCGGGTTTAACATGTATTCCTGGTGTTGCGCCCTTTTCGAGGCTCAATTTATAAAACAGTTAAAATTTGCGACAAAAAACTTGTAGGGAGAGTAACAAGGAAAATAAATGGCACTAGCAGGCGCGTACAGCCCTCCATACTAATTTAGAATATTTCAAAAACTAAGGCCCTGACGTACTTTTGACATTATTACAGACTAGCTGAAGACCCGCAGCTTTGCCTGCGGTTTTATCCGTTTTCCCCAGTTTTTCTGGCTTTAAATGGTCATAACTTTTGTTCCCGGGAACCTATTTTGATGAAATAAAGCCTATGTCCCGCTCAGAACTCCAAGGAATGCAGTAGTCTCATCAAAATCGGCCCAGTAGTTTTTACGTGTTGTTGAAATAAATAGACAAACAGACAGAAGACGCCAACATTTTTTTAAAAATATTCAATGTACAGAAATCGTCTAACCAGAGATTTATTATATGTATAAATTTTTGTTACGTTTCGCGAGTTTTTTAAAAGTTTTAAAGAATATTTGTGCAAAATTTGATTAAAATCGGTTTTAACGACTTTTGAATTATTGTTTTCCAGACAGACACCATAACAAAATTATGTATTTAGTCTTAGTCCAACGGTCTAGAGATGTCTCCGTGCCAGTTTCATAGATTTTGGGAAAACTTTTGATTGAATCCCAACACGGAAAACTTATAAAATCTCTTAAAGTTAGTCTAGGAATTTCCAACCTATGCTGCAACTGGCAGCTTAAATAAGAGTTAAAAAAAGGACAACGGTCTCTTTGTCTCCGCTGTTGATAAATATCTACAGTAACAAAATAATAGAAAATGTTCTTCCCAACTGCGAAGAGGGTCTGATTATAAAGGGCATACAAATTACCAACAAGAGATAAGATGACACAGTCATAACTGCAGATATGCTAGAAGGTCTTCAAGAGTTGTTGAATATTGTACAACAAATCGGTCCAGTAGTTTTTGCGTGATGCTGGAAGATACAGAAAGGTTAGAAGACGACACCAAACATTAACAAAAATATTCGATGTGCAGAAATCGATAGATAGACATGTATAGATTTTTGTTACTACGTTTCGCAAGTTTTTTAAAAGTTTCAAAGAACTTTTAGATTTGATTAAAATCGGTTACGCGACTTTTTACTTATTGTTTGCTAGACAGACAAAATAACAAAATTTTGTATTTAGTCTTAGTACAATGCTCTGGGGATGTGTCAGTGCCAGTTTCATAGATCATGGGAAACCTTTTGATTGAGTTCAACACGAAAAGAAGTTAGTCTGAATGGAAAAAAGGCCAACTGTCCGGAAAGGTCCGAATTAGAGGAGGTGAGCGCCAAGGCTGCACGTTACCTCCGTTGTTGATAAATATCTACAGTAACAAAATAATAGAGAATGACCTTCCCAACTACGAAGATGGTCTGAGTATACAGGGCATACAAATCAACAACAAGAGATAATATATGCTGAGGGCACAGTCATAATTGCAGATACGCCGGAAGATCTACAAGAGCTGTTGACCAAGTCGATTCAAATTTGGCAGTCTTTTTAAATGAAAATTTATATTCAACAAATTTTCTGGCCACAAACAGTAATTAAAGTTAACCTTTTCGTTCTTGGAAATAAATTCGTACCCTAAGCCAAACCCCTCGCGTGTTTGCTCGTCTGTATATAGTCCCCAACGATTTGCGAAAAGCCCGGCGTTTTTCCATTCCACACGGCACACACAAAGTAACAAATTGCCGATTGATTTTTCATTAGCTTCCCTTAATTTATAGCCGCCTTTGCCAGTGTTTTTGGGTAATAATTTACTAGTAGAAAACACTGCTTTAGCGCCAACGACCGATTTCGAGCGCAAAAAACTCGAGCAACTTTATTTACCTCATTTGAATAAGTTGCCCCAATTAATCAAAAGGTGTTTTGATTTCTGCTGTCATTGGGTTACCACTAAGGCACCGAACATGCCTGTTCGGTAACTAACCCGAGCCGCGTTCGAGATTAGGTGCAACTACCCCCAAAAGGGTAAACGGCCAGGGGCGTGTCAAACGCCCCCGCTAGACGAGTGGGGCCCCCACGGCATATTGGGGGCCTCTTAGTCGCTTTGCCTTAAAAAAAGCAAAAAAAAAGAATATAATATATAATATCACTTAAGACTAATATACTAATGAATAAAACAATTTTTTTAAATTATTCAACAGTTTTTTATAAAAACTTATTCTTAAAGCTCATTCCTGTAGTGAATAATCTAGTGCAAAAAGTAACCTGGCTTGCTTCTTTTCCGCACTAAGTAAGATTTTCTTGGCAGAAACGCGACATCTATGTCTAGAAAGGCTTATCCGCTGCGCGTCGTTCTTATGGATTCAGGAAAATGTGCCTCAATTTTCGCTTCTGAGGCCATCACAAATGGGTGGTCTTAAAGAAGGTCGATCAGTTGCTGATTCTGCTGAGGCGTACTGACTTGTGTCAAGCCAGTGCCTGGCCTTCGTGGAACAGTTCCTTCTTCTTGATACTTTCTTCTTATTCTTACAATTGTACCCTTGTTTCGTCCTTAAGGGGCCGCTACTCTTCGAACCGACCAATCCCGTCTAATTTTGCTAAAATTTGGGCTTTTTCGAATACGTTTAGTTGAGGCATTTTTAAATATAAGCGTATGACAACAATAAAACCTGTGTTTGTCAATTTGAAATACCTAAAAGGTTACTGAGTTGCGAGGCATTTTATGTGGCCGAAAGTGTACACGAGACCCAATTTTGTACTCTTGTTTTCAAAAAAACGCTTACATGCATTTTTCCCTATATCTCAAACTTTGACTTTTTATTAGTATATACTGAAACACACCACCAGCTTGTAATATCTGGCAGCATTAAATTCGGCATTACGATGATGTTGTCATATTGATAAAATGAAAAATAAAAAGGCCTCTAAATCAAAAAAATGACTTAATTTAAAACAAATAGCTTTATTACCCGACTACGCAACGTAAAGGAGGGTTTTGAGTTTAGTTTCTTGTTTGTTTTTGATGCTTCATGTCATATCAGCTGAACCAGAAACAACATTTTCAAAGCTGATGCTAATAAAGAGCTTTCTAAGGTCTGCTGGGATAAAACAAAATCTTCTTGGCTCTTTAGCAATAATTTCAGTAGAGAACAAAAGAGCAAAAGATGTAGATTTGGACAAAGTTGTAGATAAGTTTCTTTAGTTATATAACGCAACCCAACCCTAAAAAATTTTGCAGGAGGGCCTCAGAAAAATCTGAGTGTGACGGGTGTCTGAGCGTTATAGAAAAGGCCGCGCGGAAGCAGTGGTGTAGCTAGAAATCGACTCTGGCGGGGTGTTTCAGCACTTAATAAAAATAAACTACCTACCTATGGCAGGCAAATTGTTAAAAATTAGATAGATAGGTGCCTATTGTTTGAGCTCTTGAACTGAAAAGAGGGGAGAGGGGCGGTTTAATAGGTGTTGGGTTAGTGTATACGAAACAAAAATACTTATTTTTACTAGTCTCATTTACAGATTTCAAAAAAAAATTGAAGAAATTACACTAAAATGCTATTTTTACGCGTTTCAAATGTTGTTAATAAAAAAATTCCTTAAAAATTTTGATCTCTTAGGTTTTTTGTAAAACATTTTCGATTGATGGGTTGGATGCCAAGAAGGGTTGGGTTGCGGTGGTATATACAGGGTGTTCCAAATTCGATGCTCACCGTGGGAATCTCCTAAACGGTAAGAGATACGAAAAGGTTTAAATTAGGGCAAAGATGCGCAATTTGACGCTTTGCTTAAAACCAAAAAAAAGTTTACAAATTCCGGATAGTTCCGGAGATAGGCGAAAAAAACCGAAATGTTTATTTTTGGTTTTTATTTTTCTGCGCCCTTATTCTTAAAGTTGTCAAAAAACGCGCTTATGACTTTCTACAAGCCCTTTTTTAAGATCTACCTAATAAGAGTTCCATTTTCGAGATTTGACATTTCTGTGTGACAGGAGCACTGTCAATTTCATTTTTTCTTATGGACACATGCTTTTTTTTTCCTGCCGTTTGGGTCTTAAAGGATGACAGATATTTTAGAACCTCATTTTGACAAGTACCTGACGTTTTGAATTAATTGACCATCATCAGCCCATATTCAAAGATTAAAAAACAAAGAAAAAACCGGATTTTTAAAATACTAGGTAGTTATTTTGTTATAACATATATCTCTTGAATAAGTTAGAAGCAAAAATTAAATTTGGGCTAATGATGGTCAACAGACCCAAAACGTCAGGTGACTTGTCAAAATAAGGTTGCAAATGTTGTCAGTGCTCCTGTTAAACTGAAATGTCAAGTCTCAAATACGGATCTCTCACTAGGTAGATCTTAAAAAAGTGCCTGTAGAAAGTTTTAAGCGTTTTTTGACAGCTTTAAGAATAAGAGCGCAAAAAAATAAAAACTAAAAATGAAGATTTTCCGCTTATCTCCGGAACTATCCGGACTTTGTAAACTTTTTTTTTAGTTTTGAGAAAAGCATAAAATTTCGCAACTTTGCCCTAATTTAAACCTTTTCGTATACCCTACCGTTTAGGAGATCCCCATGGTGAGCATCGAATTTGAAACACCCTGTATAGATTTGTTGCCAAATCATAAATGCGCCGCAGATGAAAATTTTACGAAAAATTATAATACTAAGAATGCGATTTATTACACGTTTTGAATGAGGGTAATAAAAATTCCTTAGAATTGGAGTAAAATTCTAACAATTAATGACGTCGTAGCACCGCAAATTTTTAAAATTTAACACATCACACCAAACACACGTCACAAACCGGAGTAAAGGGTCAAAAAAGGGCTCTCCCTGGGACCCTTGATCATGATTAATTTATTGTAGATGGGTTGGACCTACTGGGGGGGTGTTTAACCCCCAACCGCCCCCCCTGGCTACGCCACTGACGGAAGGGACCGAATGTTCGCAATCTTTAAACCATAGTTTAATAACTGGTTGGAAACCGGTGTTATAAAGTTCCACAAATTAGGGGCAGTTGCGGAGAGCAGGCGGAAGTAACTGTGGCACGTGTTTTCGCGAGCGCCATCAAAGATTGATCAAAGACGGACGAACATACGGCGTTTATGACCGCGATAAAAATAATGTTTTTTCTTAATATTTGTCGTAAATTTTGTTTATAAAATAGTCAAAAAAGGGTACTGGTGCAATCAAATTACGAAAGTGCAAGAAATTCTTTTGTTAAATTTAAATTACATTAATTTATATGTAGAAGACCTACATCATTTGAGGGGGATGTTCTTGCCCAAAAAGAGGATGACTGCCCTAGTTTGAACGCGGCTCTGGTTACCATCAGAAAAGGGCGTAGATACGATTTTTCTTGGACGGGGACAGTAAAAAAAAATCAACTCAACTCATATAGAAAAACTGGGTTGGGATCTGGTCTTGATCCTAGATTTTTCGCTAAAATCATGTCATAAATACGCCGTGGGCGAAAATTTTGTAAAAATATAGTAATAACGCATTTTTTAACACGTAAATGCCGTTAATAAAAATTGTCTAAGATTAAACTAAAATTGTAGCAATCAATGGGTTATAGCACCGCAAACAAAATTTTTTGCAGCTTGAGCAGGAAATTTGTTAAATATTTTGATATTTTTTATGTTTTTTATCAAATATAAAAAAAAATCTGGGTTGGGAAATCTTGTCATAAATTTTGTAAAAATATATTCATAACTTAAACTAAAATTGTAGCAAACAATGTGTCATAGCGTCGGAGGCAATTTTTTTTGTAGTTTAAGAAGAAAGTTCTTCCAATTTTTAATCTTTTTTTAAGTTTTCTATGAAATATAAAAAAAAACTGGATTGGGATCTGGTACTAATCCTAGATTTGTTGCTAAAATAATGTCTAGTCTTTATTGGCAAGGCATAAATTACACTTAAAAAGTAAGTTCTGATCTGTTACTAACAAATATACGTATGCCTTGTCCAGGCAGCATGACTTATTTTGACAAAAATGTTTTAACTTACACGTATGCCATACCTTTTAAACTGTTATCGAATAACCTACTCCGGACATCACTTTGTGAGGGCGTGCCTCCTTTCTGGCCAAGAGGAGATTTGGCAGGAATTGAATTTTTTAATGCGTGGATTTATATATGACACCACTTTAACAAACATTTTGGTGTTACTGTAAGCATAGGTTGGCTTGCCCTACTGTCAATTTATTTAAATTAATTGCCAGGAATGGATAAAAGATATGGTAAGCACACGCTGGAACACACTAAAATGACACCTATTAAGTATGTCGCTGGAACACACTAAAATAACACCTATTAAGTATGCCCATTTGTGTTAGGGGTAATTCTACGCCATACAGGACGTAACGATCGTTACACTATTTTACAGTGAATTCGTGTAGGCGTAATGTTATATACAACTTTAAGTTCACACATGTTAAACTAAAGAAATATTCAACTTTCATTATTAGTTACTACTTATGGACAATATTTATAACTTGTGAGTAGCTGGCATTAAAAGTTATAAAACCATAGTTTTAGGGTAACGACCGTTACCGTAGAGTTACCCTTAGCCGATACGTAGGGTTTTGTGACTATGGCTTCTGGTATATAATGTGCCGCAGACGAAAATTTTGTAAAATTTGCTGAGAGACTTTATAGCGCTGCATTCGCGTTTTCTTTCAAATTATTAAAAAAAATGTGGGTTGGATCAACTACAAAGAGGGGAAAACAGAACGCACGATAGCTACCCAGCAGCCAGTAAAACATCGAAAATGCGTATATATACGCTGTACGTAGAATCTTCGCCTGCGCCGCGGTTTCACATATTTCTCAAAAATAGTACGCAATGGGATAAAAATATTAGTATGGTTTTAATAGAATAAAATGGTTATAAACTTTTAGAAGTTGAAAAATAGATATTTCTCACATTCTTCATGCGTGAGAGTAACGGGTACGGACACCAGTTTGAGGGGAGACATGACCCCCTTGTCCCACCCCATTTTTTTACTCATAAACAACTATGAATATTTACGATTGCTTTTTACATATCAACTTCATTTTTTTGGAATTGTATTTTCTTTTTTACATGTAATAATAAGAATGGCAATTCTACAATATAGGGTATGACTAAGACGTTATGTAAACGATATAGTTACCAAAGATTTTTATAATTTTTGTCTGTCTGTCTGTCTGTCCCGGCATCACACAAAAAATACGGAACCTATTTTAATGGAATTACTGCATTCTTTTGATTCTTAGTAATGACCATTGAAAGCAGCAAAGATTTTTGACAAAACAAAAACAAACCGCAGGAAAAGCCATAGGTATTTAGCTAGTTGTTGAAAAGTTGGACATTTCACCATTGTCCTTCCTGATCTAAAAAAAATTACCATTTTCTATTCGGAAATAGCACAAAAAAATTAAAATTTAAATTACAAACGCCAAAATGGGCACCAACCGAATTGCGGCCGACCAAAAGATGGCTTCACTTTAGTCGCACGGTAGGCATACCCTACACCATCATCTCTTGTCGTGTACGAGAGGCAACCTTCCATACTCTACACGGAAAATAATGTATTCTGTTTCCAAGAATAACCTCATACTTAAAATCAGTAGTTTATATTATTAAATTAACAATGATACTAAAAAAATATAAAAAATTAGTAAAGAATACTTATCCTTTATTTAAATTATTATTCCTGCCGTTTGCCAAAAGTATTTTCTAAATAAATTTAACTTAAACTGCATTGAAGCAAGTGCAATTAAGCTCGGTTTATCAATACTAGTACTTATTTTATAAATAGTTTACAGATCAATTTCGGGGGCTTACCATAGGATTCCCCGGTTTCCAAACCATGGGCGTCCTGCTATATCAGTGGCATAGCCAGAAATCGACTCTGGGGGGGGGGGGGTTCATCATTTAATAAAAATCAAGTACCTACCTATGGCAACTTTTTAAAAATTAGGTAGGTGCCTATTGCTTGAGCTCTTGAATTGAAGGGAGGGGCGAGGGGTGGTTTAATAGGAGTTGAGTTAGTGTATACGAAGCAAAAAAATTACACTAAAATGCTATTTGTTACGCGTTTCAAATAGTTGACAAAAAAATTGCTTAAAATTAGAGAAAATTGTAACAATATTTAATATTGGTATAGCGCCGCAGGCGAAAATTTTGACAGCAAAAAAAAACTAAAATTCTTAAAAACTTTTGATCTCTTAGGTTTTTTGTAAAATATTTTTGAAAAAGTAGATTGGGTTAGATGCCAAGAAGGGGTGTGGGTTGCGGTGGTACATATGGATTTGTTGCTAAATCATAAATGCGATGCAGATGCAAAATTTTAAGGAAATGTTTACTAAGAATGAATGAATGAATGCTGGTGATAAAAATTCCTTAGAATTAAAATAAAATGGCACTGCAGACAAAATTTTTAAAATTTAAGACATCACACTAAACACATGTTACAAACCGGAGTAAAGGGTCAGCTATAGCTCTCCCTGGGGCCCTTGATCATGATTAATTTATTGTAGATTGGGTTGGACCTCCTGGGGGGGTTAAACCCCCACTGACTATATTAGTGGTTAGGTGTGTTGTTTAAGCATCTGAACGTATTCGAGGAAGAAAGTCTAAATTGAAGAAGCAGATTTGAAATGGCCTAAAGCTGAGTGAAATAAAACAAATCCATTTTTTAAAAGAATAAATCATATAGAATCAAGAATAAGATAATCTTAACTTAAAAAAAACTCTTTTTCTGACTAAAAGCATACCTTGTTTTCATTTTAAAATGCAACACAGTAATTTCACCAAGCTTTTTTAATCTCTTTATTAAAGTATTTATTATATTTGTTTGAATAACCTATTCTTGGGTCCAGAATTCCTTAAATTAATTCCCAAGATAAGCACTATATTTATTTTAAGCATAAGTTGGTGTTGAGGACTATTAAAACGAGTTTAGTGTTGGCTCAAGTAGTATCATCTTGAAATTAGTGGCGATTTTTCTCCGTGTAATTTAATTTAATTTAAAGACGTTTATTAATCCAAAAGAAATACAATAGATTAATTGGCTATTATGGCAGCCTCCCAGGCTTTACAACCTAGGCGCTGTTTAAGCCGTTAGAACCATATTTTCAAACATTTTGTTCTTAACTTAAGCACTTCTTAATCTAATGACAAGCACTTAAAGCTAGCATTTTACATTATGAGATTTTCTACTACTACTACAACTACATAAGTGTAAGCCTTAGAAAATAAAAATTTCGTACTATTTTCAACAAATTTTAAAGATTAAAAAAAGAAAATCACAAATTTGACAAAAAAAGAAAACATGATTTTAGACATTTAAAAATAAAATAAAACTATCCCGAGGATAAAGTGATAGAAATAGAGTCATTTTAGCTATATTATATTATAAATTTAGCTGTAATATAAATTATAAGTTCGTTCGCTGTTTATCAAAAATTATTGATTTCAATTTTAATTTAAAACTGTTTATTGTGTAGGAAAAATTAGTAATTTTGTATTTGTTAAGAAGAGTTGCTGCATTATAAGAAAAGGAGCGTTTAAAAAGCTCTTTATGATGCCTTGGAATTGAGAACGGAACAGAGAATCTTAAGTTGCGATCATGAGATTGAGAACGAAAATATATTTTTGTGAAAAGATAAGATGCGGTTTTAGTTTTAATAATTTTGTAGAAAAAGCACAAGGAATGGTGTAGGCGTCTGTTAAACATGTTAAGCCAATTAGCGTCAATAAGTTTGTGGGATATTCCTTGACGGCGACGAATTCCATATATAAATCTTAAACATGAATTCTGAACTTTTTGTATTCTTCTGGTATTTATAGAGTCTAACGCTGGACCATAAAGACTATCACAGAAGTTCAATTGTGAGAGACATAGACTTTCACATAACATTTTTTTGGTACTTTGATTAAGATAATGCCGGTGTGAGTATAATGATTTTAATGCAGAATAAGCGTTGTTAAGTTTGGCGGAGATATGTTCGCTAAATCTAAGTTTATAGTCAAATTTTTTGACGAATTTTGAAAAATGACAGGTGTGGTATTAACTGAAATTTTTAGGTTATGAAGAAGATGGGTACGAATAGTATCACAGCAAAGGAGAATTGCAGTTTACTTGGTGGGATTTAATTTTAAACGATGTGCCCGAGACTCTCTAAATAACCTAGCCAAGTCCTGATTTATACAATTAACAGCGTTGACAACATCAGGTTTAAATGAAAATATTAATTGTGTATCGTCACAGTACATGTGATAGTCACAAAAACGTAGACATTTATAAAAGTTTTTGGTGTAAATTGAGTACAACAAAGGACCTAATATGCTCCCTTGGGGTACACCTTGTTCTATGTTGCATTTTTCTGACGTATTTTTGCCCAAAACCACAGACTGTCGGAATAAAATTCATACAGCACCTGACTTTCTCTTAATATCACATTACCCCGCACTTAATAATATTCCTTAAGTCTTTCGGGGGATCTGAAATTGCTTGTTTCTTTTTTCCCCGTACTTTCCAAGAAGTATCCAGTAAGTAATTTGCCAAAAGACGAAGTGGGCTGTTCGGGATTATTGGATTAGAACTTTTTTCTTATCAAAATTAGCCTGACACACGCACATTTTGGACTGGCAAAGTTTTTTCTTGCTGGATTAACATGCAATCTTGTTTGCTGTCGTTTTCGAGAAAGAAAGAGATTTCCTTTTTAATCGAAAAGGACGGTTACAAATTAAGTTTGGTCTCATTAGAAGTTTATCAAGTAATTTGTTACTTTATATAAGACTAGCTGAAGACCCCGCAGCTTCTCCTGCGTTTTTAGCCGTTTTTTCCGTTCTTCTTGCTTTAAACGATCATAACTTTTTTTTACTGTTTTTCCCATAGATACGCTCCCACCACTCCAGATTACCCCCAAATTCCTGTACCATTCATTTTCCACTTGAGGCAAAAATCGTGGTTTCGCAACCAGACTATAACTGCATTTTCAATTATTCTTAGCGCTGCTTTGTAAAAAGTGTTAAAAACTAATCTTTAACTTAAAAAAAGTTTTGGATAAGTGACGAGTAGTTTTAGAAATCGACGTCAAAAAATGGGAGGGGGGTGTGATAGAGGCATTATGACACACCGACAAGTCTTGATTTGCTTAGCTCATCTAGATTTTTTCCATATTCTTAGGACTTGACTGCAGCATCAGAATGCAACGCGATATGCATCCTTGAAACAGGAAGCCCAACCCAAGGCATTCTGCGGCCCTACGGGGATATTTAATATACTAATTTAATAACAATATTCTCTAGCAAAGCCTCTTAAGAACGTATCTCTGGCTAGTTTGCGTTTGTCTAAGGTCTTAAGGACGTAACTCTAGCACTAGGGCAACAACTTGGGGGGTAATAAAGGATGAGTTATTGTTGTTGCAGTGTTTAAGTAATAGGTGTTACCGCTAAGTTGAATAATACAGCAAAATTTACATTTATTCAGGATTTTTAATTAGCAGTTTTGGCGTGATGGAACAAACAAACAAACAGAGATTTTTGATATCTATATGTTCTGGGTAGAAGTCAAAACCAAAAATTTTTTTAAAATATTCAATGTACAGAAACCGTTATAGTCGTTAAAACTGCTTTACAAAAGAAAACGAAAAGTGTGTAATAGGCAGGATATCACGATTAAATCGTAAATTGCTTTACGTCGTTTTCTACTCTGTATTAATACAGCGTGTATTTGTATTTTTGTATACGATTTCGAAAAAAAACCTTGAACACGTGAATTTATTAATCAAGGGGGACACTTTTTGGATATATTGGAAATTTCGAAGAACACACTTTTACCAGGATTTAAATAAGGAAAGTGGGTCAAGTGATACCTTGTTTTGAAGGTATATCAAATGCTTTTAAAATAGTAGTAAAATTTTAGAAATCCAGCGATATGTTTTGAAGATATTCACTTTCAAAGTTGCGTGGACCAATGCTAAAATCGTTTTTTAAATTTTCCATTTAGAAAATCGGAAGGGGTGTGTCCTGCGAAAATTCTAAATATCCAAAAAGTGTTCCCTTTGAATAACACATTGACTTGTTCAGGGGTTTTTTCTGAAATTTTACGCCAAATACTTGAAACCACTCTGTTTATTAATTTTGTTCGGATAAGTTTTTTTAATTAACATTAACTGCATTTTCGGGGCATACGCAGAAAATTTGGCTTTCGTGGACCTTTTGATGAAGATTTTACGAAACTTATTTTATTTGATTACTAATGGACCCACCAACTCTGCCTTACCTGTTAACAGCCTCAAAAATGCTGCAGTCAAACAATAGGGTCAGGGTGTCAATACAGCAATAAAATTTGGCAAATATGTTGGCTTTCCGGCAACGTACCCTCGCGTGTCATAAAAAATTACATATGTGACCCCTAGGGGGCAACAGGGGCAAAAATTTATTTTTAAACTATCCCTCATACCTTCTATACTAAAGCACCTGCACATCTGAATCTGTCAGTTGGTAGTTTATACTAGTGATGGGTACATCGAAAACTCAAGATCGATGCTGAAAAAACATCGGAATAAAAACATCAACATCGATGTTTTTTTTTGCTTTTTTTAGAGAGTATTCCGTTATTCACAGAAACTGTTTTGTTTAAGATTTATTGTTAGTTTTATACAATACTTATAATAAGCACGAAAATAAGAGAATAATAATCGGTACATGATATACAAAAGCTATTGAATATCTTCGCTAGAAAACCACAAAAAATATGAGTAGTACATTCAAAAGAAACTATATATTATATATATATCATTGGTTCAGATTAGGTAGCGACACCTATTGGCGCAAAGGCGACCGACATCTCAAAAATAGGAAATTCATATTTTTTAAGCCGCAGAGGATATACAGGGTGTTCCAAATTCAATGCTCACCATGTGGATCTTCTAAACGGTAGGAGATACGAAAAGGTTTAAATTAGGGCAAAGTTGCGCAATTTGACGCTTTGCTCAAAACCAGAAAAAAGATTACAAATTCCGGGTAGTTTCAGAATTTGTAAATCTTTATTTTTAGTTTTTATTTTTCTGCGTCCTTATTCTTAAAGCTGTCAAAAAGCGCTTAAAACTTTCTAAAGGCACTTTTTTAAGATCTACCTAATGAGAGATAGGTCCGTTTTCGAAATTTGACATTTCAGTTTGACACGAACAGTGTTAAGTTCATGTTTTCTTATGGACACATGCTTTTTTCTCCTGCCATTTAGTTCATAAAGGATGACAGATATTTTACAACCTCATTTTGACAAGTACCTGACGTTTTGAGTTAATTGACCATGATCAGCCCAAATTCAAAGATTAAAAAACAAAGAAAAAAACGTATTTTTAAAATATTAGGTAGTTATTTTTTTATAACAAAATGTCAAAAAACAGTCTTTAAAATGTTAAAAAAAGTACGACAAAAATTAAATTAAGGCTGATGATGGTCAATAAATCCAAAACGTCAGGTGACTTGTAAAAATAAGCTTGCAAAATTTTATCTGTCATCCTTTACGAACCAAACGGCAGGAGAAAAAAAGGATGTATCCATACGAAAAAATGAACTTGACAGTGCTCCTGTCACACTGAAATGTCAAGTCTCAAAAACGGACCTCTCACTAGATAGATCCTAAAAAAGTATCTGTAGAAAGTTTTAAGCGTTTTTTGAGAGCTTTAACAATAAGAGTGCAGAAAAATAAAAAACTAAAAATGAAGATTTCGAGTTTTTCCGCCTATCTCCGGAACTATCCGCAATTTGTAAACTTTTTTTTTAGTTTTTTGCCCTAATTTAAACCTTTTTGTATCTCCTACCGTTTAGGAGATTCCCATGGTGAGCATCGAACTTGAAACACCCTGTATATAGTACAAGTGCAAACTTCTCAGATAAATTATTTCCCATAATTTTTTTGGATCGATGTTCGATGTTCCAATGTTTAAAAAAAGTATCGATGTTTTAACATCGATGATATTTTATAGACATCGATGTTGAACAAAAAACATCGATGTTCACATCGATCTTTGTGCCCATCACTAGTTCATACTATTATCTACAAGTCTACTATACCGACAAAATTTTCATAGCTGTTAACAAGGCCTCTAGATTAGGGGCTAAAAATTTTAGCCCCTAGGGGCTGTAAGGGGTCAAGATCCAATTTTCACCATATTCATATTTTGACGTAGGCAATTTTATTTTGTTGGTGGCTGCCAGTGTCATATCAAAAGTCAACCAGTTTTTGTTTTGTTTACGTTGAAATTTTATTTATTTTTTGAATATTTTTCGTAATTTTTAATTCAAAAACAAACAACTCTTGGCTATATATTAGGCAATGCTTAAAATGTCTTATAGCCGTAACATTCTATACTAAAAGACCCACTCTGAGAACATCTCGTAAAAGCTGTCTGATCCAAGAACTTCATTAAGAAAAGCAAAAACATTTTTGTACATCTAAAAAAATACATATTCAACGCGGCTCTTCTGTAATTAATTTATTTAAAACACTGTAGACAAAAAGGGAATAGAACGCGAAAAAATGCTAATTTCACAGATTAAACAGGTCCACAGCAATGCCACTTAAAACAAATGGTCGGAGCCCTGCATAAAAACAAATTTGAAAAAAAAATAGCGCAAGTGGTAAATATTAACAAAAAAATCATTACGAAAACGACAAAATAACAAACAGTCAGAAATTAAAATGACTTTGAAATTAAACAAGCAGAAATGTACGGTATGAACGTAGGAAAAAAGAACAAATGATTAACTATGAAATTAATAATACCTAATATCAATTTGAACAATGTCCGCCAACAAAAAGATCTGGGCGTTTAAATAAGCCGAGATCTCAAATGGGAAACACATATAACCCAAATATTTAAAAAAGCCAATCAATTAGTGTATGTAATAAAAATAGCCTTTGGGAATCAATCTATTAAAATTATTAAAAAATTATATACCACCTATGTAAGACCCAAAATTGAATATGCCCACACAGAACCCCTAGAGCGTGTGCAACGAAGAATAACACGAATCCCCATAGAAACACGCAATCTACCATATGAAACCAGATTGCAAAAATTTAATTTAAAAACTTTAAAGGAAAGAAGGGAAAGAGGAGATCTAATAGAAACAAGATTCTGAAGGTGTACTACGCTCCTGAATTACATATGGCAGGCATGTTCGAATAAAAGGAAGCATCTCTAACTGAAACAAAAAACTTGTGTAACCGGGTGGTATACCACTGGGTATTCCTAAATGATAAACCGCTTTCTATTAACGTTATTATAAAAAAAAACATCCATCATGTTAATTTATACTATAAAGATGGTGAGCTGTCAGTTAAGTAGGTCCTATAGCGGTCCCTTTTTGCCTTACCCCAAATTCGTTCCTCTAATTCAGTACATTCACCGCCTGTACGGCGCAGCGGCTGGCTCTCCCCACGGTCACCTCCCTGATATCGACCAATAACAGGTTTTGGAGCTATGACGAGTTATCCGAAACCTATCCGACCACGGCCGATTGCCGTGTATCGAAGGAACCTTCCTACACTTTCATACACCTGCCTTTGAGCAGGCGAACGTACTCTCTTGAAAAAACGATAATCCAGTCAGCTTTGCGCGTGCACCATACAAGATTGGCAACTTCTGAGCCTTCTTATTGGTCGAAATGAAGGATATGAACGTTCCCGTGCAACCTTTCCTACGAGATTCAAGAATCAGCCCCCTGGCCTCCCTGTTCTCTTCACAAAGTCCAGTAAAGTTTTTTGTAAGCATTTTTTTTTTTTTGATTTTTCGATAAAGATACAAAGAAAAATTGTGTTTACAACACACGAATAACCTTTAAGTAAGTTGAACTACCTAGTAGTAGTAATAGAAGTAGTATTAGTAGTAGTAGTAATAAGGGGCGGCCCGCAGGCCTGGCAATTAGACCTCTTCATGGGCCTTTTCTGTCATACCCCATCTCGCACCCTTATCCTTTTACTCACTCTACATATCCTACCTCTCTCTCTCTCTCTCCGGACCCTTCCTTACGAAGGTCAGCACGTGGGGGCGCCCCACGTCTGCTGCCTCAATCTGGCGTACCCGTCACACTCTTCTATCAGGTGCACCGCTGATTCCTCTGCCCACCCACATGCTGGGCAGGCGGAGTCGTCCAACACTCTGATGCATGTCAAGTACTTACACAGCCGATTATGCCCTGTCAGCATTCCTACTAATGTACTTGCGAGTTTTTCCCAGGAGCCATTTAGTTCTGGCTGCGTCTGGTCCACTCACGAACAGTTTGGACTGTCTGCACTCTCGCGCTTCCCTCCAGGACGACTTCAGTTGATCGCTCGCCCATTGATTGAGTTCGCTCTGCACCTGTTTTCTTGTGATTCCCAAGAGCGGTTCCGGTCCAATATATTGGGTTTCGGCACCAGCTTTGGCAAGTTCGTCCGCCTTTTCGCTCCCTGGTATTCCCTCGTGGCCTGGGACCCACATCAGTGTCACCCTCTTGTCTTCAGCCGATGTCTGTAGCGCGTTAATGCACTCTTCCACTAGGCTACTGACAATTTCCCGCCTGCCATTTCTCCACCTGAAAGACCGTAGCGTGCTCGTCAAGCGGGTAGCTTTCTTGAACCTCTAGGTCTTCCACATACACTCCTGCGCCTGTTGTCTGCCTGGCTGACAGTTTTGATCCGTCAGTGTAGCAGACCGTCGCATCTCTGCTTAATTCGTTTCGGAATTCTTCTCTCTGCCACCAATCCCGTTCAGGTATTGTGACTATGTACTTTTTGTCAAAACTCCATGGTTTCGAAGGAGTCCCCACTGGCATCTTTAGAAGAGGCAACTCTTTGTTACCAGTTCCTCGCTTGCCAGATGACCCACTTTTTCCCCTTTGCGCTTCCATAGGCCCTTGTCTCTCAGCGTCGCCATCGCTTCCTTCTTGATCCAAGTTGGAAGCGAGGGGAGACCTAAGATGGTCTCTAGGGCTGTAATGAGGATAGTCCTCATTGCGCCTGTTATTCCCCTGCAGGCTCATGAGCTTTCTGGAAGTGGTCCTGGAACTACCTAAGGTTTGTTCTACTATATCTGAACATTTGCTGTAATCTAAGCCAATGCTGTTGTGCGTGACAAATCTTTTAAAGGACCTGATTGAGTTTTTTTCGATTCATTTCGATTTAAAATTCGTTTCTTTTATAACTAACAAGAGCGCTTACTTACAGAAACGAGGCGAAGGGACGGAATTATATAATAAAGGGAAAAAGAATGCTAAAAAAGGAAAATACTTACGGAGGTCATTATTTCGTTGTTCACTTAGGGTCTTACACACAATTAACTCTGGGTCAAACCATATCAAGTCAACCAGGCAATAGTTTTGACCATCTCCGATTTTGATGATTTTTTGTACACTTATTCGCCTTATCAAAAATCTCAAAAATCCAAAAAATCAAATTTTTTGGATAAGCGGTTTTTGTTTTATTGATTTTTGAAAATCAAGAAATTGACCAATATGTCCTTGACAGACACTTACAAAAATAGTAATATCTCAAAAACTATTGATCCTATAGAAGCGAGTGATAGCTCATTTTGAAGGGTTTTTAAAGACCTTTTTAAAGGTATATACAGGTATTATACAGGTATTAAATATCTTATTATTTTTTTTAAGTATGACTTCATTATTTCTCCATCCTAAAATTTTCCAAAAATGTTAAAAAAACATTGAAAAAAAAAGAAATATTTTTTTGAAAAAAATTAAAACATGTGTTTTTGAGATTTTTCAAAAAATTTTTTTTTTTTTATTAAGAAAAAAAATTAAACAAACTATATTGTGTCACACATCTTTAAAAAGGTCTTTAAAAACCCTTCAAAATGAGCTATCACTCGCTTCTATAGGATCAATAGTTTTTGAGATATTACTATTTTTGTAAGTGTCTGTCAAAGACAAAAATCAATAAAACAAAAACCGCTTTTGAAGGGTTTGTTTAATTTTTTTTTTCTTAATTAATTTTTTTTTTAAATCTCAAAAACACATTTTTTAATTTTTTTCAAAAAAATATATCTTTTTTTTTTTGTTTTTTTTTTAATATTTTTGGAAAATTTTAGGATGGAGAAATAATGGAGTCATACTTTAAAAAAATAATAAGATATTTAATACCTGTATAATACCTGTATTAAATATCTTATTATTTTTTTAAAGTATGACTCCATTATTTCTCCTAAAATTTTCCAAAAATGTTAAGAAAACATTGAAAAAAAAGAAATATTTTTTTGGAAAAAATTAAAAAATGTGTTTTTGAGATTTAAAAAAAAAATTTAATTAAAAAAACAAAAATTAAACAAACTATATTGTGTCACACATCTTTAAAAAGGTCTTTAAAAACCCTTCAAAATGAGCTATCACTCGCTTCTATAGGATCAATAGTTTTTGAGATATTACTATTTTTGTAAGTGTCTGTCAAGGACATATTGGTCAATTTCTTGATTTTCAAAAATCAATAAAACAAAAACCGCTTATCCAAAAAATTTGATTTTTTGGATTTTTGAGTTTTCTGATAAGACGAATAAGTGTACCAAAAATCATCAAAATCGGAGATGGTCAAAACGAAAAGTGCCCACGGGTCAAACCATATCAAATCAACCAGGCAATAGTTTTGACCATCTCCGATTTTGATGATTTTTGGTACACTTATTCGTCTTATCAAAAAACTCAAAAATCCAAAAAATTCAAATTTTTTGGACAAGCGGTTTTTGTTTTATTGATTTTTGTCCTTGACAGACACTTACAAAAATAGTAATATCTCAAAAACTATTGATCCCATAGAAGCGAGTGATAGCTCATTTTGAAGGGTTTTTAAAGACCTTTTTAAAGATGTATGACACAATATAGTTTGTTTAATTTTTTTTTTCTTAATTAATTTTTTTTTTTAAATCTCAAAAACACATTTTTTAATTTTTTTCAAAAAAATATATCTTTTTTTTTTTGTTTTTTTTTTAACATTTTTGGAAAATTTTAGGATGGAGAAATAATGGAGTCATACTTTAAAAAAATAATAAGATATTTAATACCTGTATAATACCTGTATTAAATATCTTATTATTTTTTTAAAGTATGACTCCATTATTTCTCCTAAAATTTTCCAAAAATGTTAAGAAAACATTGAAAAAAAAGAAATATTTTTTTGGAAAAAATTAAAAAATGTGTTTTTGAGATTTAAAAAAAAAATTTAATTAAAAAAACAAAAATTAAACAAACTATATTGTGTCACACATCTTTAAAAAGGTCTTTAAAAACCCTTCAAAATGAGCTATCACTCGCTTCTATAGGATCAATAGTTTTTGAGATATTACTATTTTTGTAAGTGTCTGTCAAGGACATATTGGTCAATTTCTTGATTTTCAAAAATCAATAAAACAAAAACCGCTTATCCAAAAAATTTGATTTTTTGCATTTTTGAGTTTTCTGATAAGACGAATAAGTGTACCAAAAATCATCAAAATCGGAGATGGTCAAAACGAAAAGTGCCTTTTTTTTGGTTGATTTGATATGGTTTGACCCCTGTGGTTTTTGCGCCAGAAGATTTAAAAAAGTAAATGGGCCACGACAAGCACGGACGATGCGTGGCGTTCGCTTGTTGTCTCTGTTTGAGGCAAGGTCGAACACTGTGGCAGGAGCGTACGTATCGTCACGGAGACAACAAGACACAAAGTGCTACAAACAGATTATGACTCCATACGGCAAATCAATCGCGAGCTAAGTGGGCGGGCTTCAGACGAAAATGGGTTTCTACGCACATTCCTTAGCTGGCCCATTTACTTCTTAACCGGACCTTAAAGATAGTTTGTCGGTAACATATGATTTCCAAGCGGGCAGTCCGGGTTCTATTCCTGGCCGGCCAAAAAAAAATAAAAATCTGCTGATTGGTCATTTGTGAGGTCAATCAAGCCACACCCCCCCCCCCTTGAAAGATATTCGAGTTTTGATATGCTTATAATTTTGAACTAATTTCGTACTAATTTTTAAAAGTGGTTCAAAATTAGTTCAAAATTATAAGCATATCAAAACTCGAATATCTTTCGGGGGGGGGGGGGGGGGTGTGGCTTGACGTCAACCAACACCCCCAACTATATTTTCTAAATGGGTTTTTGGAATTTTTTTTTGGTGATATTTTGGGATAGTTGCTTTTAATTTTTCTCTACGCTTTAAATAAGGGGGTGTAGCTTGACGTCCGGCTGCACCCCCCCCCCCATTTTGAATATTAAAAAATCCAGGAAGGAGTGTGGTTCAAAATTAGTTTGAAATTGGGTCGAAGTTATAAGCATATAAAAACTCGAAAATCTTTCGGGGGGGGGGTGGCTTGACTGACCTCATTTGTGAGTGTCCCAAAAACTTTTCTTGAATTAACTCTTGGCAAGACTGCAGGACTATCGATCCTTAATAGATCGAAAAAAGACCCAGTATAAAAAATCGGTAAACGAAAAAAAAAGCCCCGGACAAAAACCCCGGAAAGAAAACTCCGTAAAAAACCCCTATGAAAAATTGGTTGTTTTTTCGGGAACTTTCTTTTTGGGACACCCTGCTGTCAGGCTATGGTTATATGGTGTGGTTGAAAACGATGATGTATTGTTTAACGAGAGATATGCATCCTATCTTTAGCGCGGTTAATAGCGTGAAAAATCTTTTTTTTATACCTTCATCAAAAACATGATTTTAGTAAGTGCAGATAACTAAAGCATGGCTTTTTTGGTTACCGATGCAACAAAGCTTTTTTTTTGATCACGGGTGCAAAAAAAGATTTCGGTTCGTTTTTTACCCAAAATTACAGAGAAATAGCCGAATATAGTAATATTGAAAAAATCTACTTATTATTGTCTAAAAATTAAGCCATTTCCGCCAGTTTTTACCAAGTATTTACGAAAATCATGCGCTGCGCTCGTTATTTAAACCAACGCTTGTAAAAAAAAGCACTATTTTAGCCACTAATTAAGGACCTGACTGAGTTTTTTTCGATTCATTTCGTTTGTAAATTCGCTTAATTAACATGGGCACTTACTTACAAAAACGAGGCGAAGGGATAGAATTATACGCCCAAGAGGAAAAACGCTAAAAATTTAGAAAACGAATATTTTAAAAGGAACTGACATTGAGTGCGGTAAAGTACAAACACTTTCCGCATCCCAAACCGCACGCGAGTAGGTAATACTTATTTGCCTAACAAGGGCGGAAAGATTTATTTTTCCGTATACGATAGCAGTTTTTTTTTTAAAATAAATCAGACCAGTTTTTTGACAATGACAGGTCCATTTTGGTTTTTGTGTGTAAATGTCATCCGCCATATTGAAAATTGGTCCGGAGAATTTGAAATGAACATTAAGTTTGACTTTTGTAAGAAAAAAACGTCAGGTAAACTTTATTATTTAGTCTAGATTAAAAAATTCAGTTTTATGACACTTGTAAAACGTGATTTTTGGCTTGTTTTTCGAATGCAAACCAAAATAAAAGCATGCAACTGGGGAAATAAAATATGACTGTTTCCTCTCGGGAAAACTTTTTTTGCGTCCAAAAACAGGGCTTAATCGATGGTCTATCTAAACAAGCGATAACGCAGCAGCGGTGGTTGTGTATAGTATCAAATTCCGACTTTTAAATATCAACAAAGCACAAAAATAAAAAAAACGGGATAGGGACCAGGATTACTTTTTAAGATATGGAGCTTTAAAGTTCACGTGAGAATATATAAGTTTTTTTCCACAACTTTGTTAATTACCGCCGAAATAAAATGATTCGAATCTCTATTGGTTTGGAATGAAACACCCCTTCCACCTATATAAAAATGTTTTTATATGGTTTCTTTGGTACCACCAGAAAAGTCACTGATTTGCAAGTTTTAATAAAGAAAGAAAACGATCATTTTTAAAAAAGTGTTATTATTAAAAATAATAACACTGAAAAATTTGTGTGCGAGTTGATTTTGATCTTTCTTCGCCTATCGAGGTATTACTTATCTAAATTGGTTGTAAGATAAAAAAAAGTTATACAAATTTTAAATCAGGAGTATTTACCAAAAATTGTAATTTCTATAGGAAGATGCACTATTTAAGGCTAGCATAACTTGCGACTAAGTCGTCCGGTTGTGAAAATTTTAGACTTGTTGGTAAGACAAGACATGAGGGCTTGCTAATCTGGCTCAAAATATGACATATGTCAAAAATACAAGATATCGAGGAGCTTTAAAAAATGGGTAAATTTCACCTTCCTGCGAAAAATTTGTGTGCGACCCTGGACTTAGTTTTTGGCAATGAGGCAAAAGCCCCATACTTTCTTCACCTACCGAGGTATAACTTATCTAAATAAGTTGTAAGATAAAAAAAGTTATATACATTTTAAATCTGGAGTATTTAGACCAAAAATGGTAATGTCTGTAGGAAGGTGCACTATTTAAGGCTAGCATAACTTGCGACCTAGTAGTCCGATTTTCAGAATTATAAGCTGTTTGCAAAAATGAGACAAATCTTCACTAATTCTGTTCAAAATTTGACATATGTCGAAAATTGGGCGACTGGGTCAAAAGTTTTTGTGAAAACAATACAATTTTTGGTCTAAATACCAGGAGTATAAAATGTTTATAACTTTTCAATCTCAAAACCAATGAGTGATACCTCAGTAGGCGAAGAAGGTATGAGGCTTCTGCCTCATTGACAAAAACCAAGTTCAGCGACGCACACAAATTTTTCGCAGGGGGGTGAAATTTACCAATTTTTTAAAGCTCTCCCCCATCTTGGAAAAAAAGTGACAAATTTTTTGGCCCATCCCATATTTTCTTTGTTTTTCAAGGTTATTATTGGTACACATTCTGCGATCCTTGGGCCATTATAATACATCATAGTTATATGGCGGGAACGTTACTTTTTTTAAAAGAGATATCCTGTATATATTGGAAATTTGAATAGAGCTTGGCTTCTGTTTCCAAAAAATAATGAGATCAATGAGTTCGAAAAAGAGTCAACGAATATTATTTTTCTTGTTTGTTGTGCGCAGAACCTTCATAACCTTGTCTCCTCTTTTGATTTAATTTTTCTAACGTTATTTACAAATTCTGATCGCGTATGGCGTGGCTTCATGCTTTTAAGTGCAACCCGAAATCTGTCTGGAATATCAACGAAGGTGATAATGTGATAATCTCGTTAAAAAATCAATTGCTGCATGCAGTCGAGACTAGATGCAGAAACTGCTTGTGTAAGCACTCGTCTCATTGACAATTAATTTAAAGTATGGGCACGTTTCTAAAATCCACGTTTCCGAGTTTGGTGGCATCGATTGATGGACAGTAACCTCAGTAATTTTTTAGGTCAGTCAAGGCACCCCCTCCCCCCGAAAGATATTCGAGTTTTGATATGCTTATAATTTCGAACCAATCTTGATCTAAAATTAACTCTGTGTTTCGGACTTCCATTGTCTATATTTTATTTATACACGACGTTTCGATCAGAGATTGTACTGATCGAAACGTCGTGTATAAATAAAATATAGACAATGGAAGTCCGAAACACAGAGTTAATTTCAAACACATTATTGTCTCAAACTTTCAAACAAATTTTGATCTAATTTTAAACCATGCCATGCTCCTTCCTGATTTTTTTTATATTTAAAATGGGCTTCAAGCTACACCCCACCTTATTTAAAGCATAGAGAAAAAATTAAAAGCAACTATCCGAAAATTAAGAACTAATTTGAAACTCCTAATATCACCAGGTGCAGGTTGACATCAAGCCACATCCCCCTCAAAAAAATTTGATATGTTTATAATTTTGAACTAATTTCGAACTAATTTTCTCCAACTTTAAAAAAATTTTAACCACCCAATTTCTGTGATTTTTTATATTTATTCAAAATAGGGGATTTAGCCAATTGAAATCCAGTCAGTTGGGAAAGCATAGAAATATACTAGAAACGAGTAGAAATCACATAAGAAAAACTATTTCCATCTTTGTTGGACTTTTGGTACCTAATATGTGCCTGTGTAAAGTACCTGATTTTACTTTATTGCACATCCAAATCAATTCTTTTTGGTGATATTAGGAGATCGACATTAGTGCTTAATTTTGGGATGGTTGCTTTTTATTTTTTTCTACGCTTTAATTGAAGGGGTGTAACCCCCATTTTGAATATAAAAAAAAACGAGGAAGGAGTGTGGTTCAGAATTTTTAAAAATATCTTTCAGGGGGGGGGGGAGGTGTGTGTAAGGACACTAATCCTAGAGCAAGCTCTAAAGGAAGCGAAGCCTGACATTTATTTTGACACTTGCGTTGTTTGCCAAACACCGTTCTCAACTAAAAAGCCTGTTAACTCATACCGCCTCAGTGCCCTTTAGCCTATTGTGGCTGCCATTTTTATAACCAAATTGACAAGTAAAACATGGATTTTCTGTCAGTTTGGTGTCAATATGGCACCGATCATAGGCCAAAGGATACTAAAACGAATATGAGTTAACTGGCCTTTTAGTTGAGAACGCTGTTGGTTTGCCTCGCTTTTGTCATCGGCTGCTCGTTATTATTGTAAATAGTTTTTTTTTATCAAACGATTTAATTTTATTATTTATTCCTGTTGTGTGCCAGGCTGCAAAAAATAGTCCTGCAACGGATTTCAGCTCTCTTTCAAGTACCTATTAAAGGTAAGTTATAATGAGTAAAGAAGTATTTTTATTAGGAAAATTAAACAGCAATAGAAGGAGAGCTTGGCTGGAAGCCTTCGGACAAGACTTTAACCAGCACAAAAATTTAAGAATTTGTGAGGCAAGTTTTATAACAGTACCTATTTTTGCCCCGACGATAGTGCTTAATAAAGTGGAAGTATAATTTCGATTTATTGTGTATTTGCGTGCCTGGTGTGTGAACTTGTGTGTCCCATTTTATATCCGAAATTAGTAAAAAAATTATTACGGCGTTGTGAAACTTGATCTTTAGTCGAGTTTAGCTATTCTTGGTAAACAAAATCATTTTTTAAAGATATAGGTATATAGTTATTTAGTTTATGGTAAGAATTTACGTACTTCTTTTGGGGCAAGTATTCGCCTGTATATATGTAACCGTAAAACCCCGATTTCAGTTACAACCTGGTTTTCTAAACTTATATAATTTAGTCTAATCTAATCTAATATAGTTAACAGTTATAACTAGTTTTTTACTAGGAAAAACCGGGTTTTAACGGTAACATATAAATGAAAGATTTAAAAATTATAAATCTAATTTAGTGTTAAGTTCATTTGAATAATTTAGATTTTTCTGTAATTATTACGGAATAATTATTTTTTTTACGTATAAGTATAAATGTAATAGTCAAAAGAAAGAAAAAAACTGTTTTAATTCTTACTTGAAACACAGTGACACAAAATGTGTTATTAGTACACCATCATCATACCAATGTATGGTACGGTAGTTCATCAAAAATTTAGTTGCTATTTGGGTCTTAAAACACCTACATCTACAAAAAAAAAATAATTTTCTGTCGGTCTGCACACATGATAGAGGAGGCATTATGTATTATGATTTTAACCAAAATTTGATACCAAAGCGTTTTTTTGGCCACCCACCAAGAAATAGGTGAAAAAATTGTAACTTTGAAAAAACATTTTTCTGCAGTTTGGTTCAAATTACTAAGAGCTTTAGTTTTTGAAATATTTAAAAGAGGTGTTAAAATATTTTTTTAAAAACATAATTTTTGAAGCAAAGAAGCAGATATCAATACAAGTTTCCAGATTTTAGTTCCTGTGAATAGTACTTACCTGAAAATTTTGTTGTCCGGTTTTACAGAGGGTTTACCCAACTTTTTGTATTAATAATTTATTCATAACTTTAGTAATTCTGAATGCCTGTCGTTTTACTTCTTTATCTTTATCAAAATACAGAGGACCTGGACTAAGAGTATATTCGAGAAATTCTTTCTTATCGTATTTATCATTCATTAAAACATTTAACGAGCCGCCCATGACAAAAGCGAGGCAAACAAATCAAAAATGACAACTCAAACTTTCAAAGTTATGTCACGCTTCGCTTCCTTTAGAGCTTGCTCTAGGATTAGTGTCCTTAGGTGTGGGGGGTGTGGCTTGACTGAATTTTTTGCTCAATTTTTGGGTTTTTCTTTCTAAAATTGTGTTTCTAATTTTGGAGTGTTGTTTCTAGTTTTTCTTCGAAAACATCATTAGAGACACTCTTTTAATTTTTCCCTGATTGAAAGATCGCTTTAATGAGGCCGCTATTTTAAACATCGCCATTTTGAAAATCGCTCTTTTAAACGATAACCGGTAAAAACGTGCATATTTTGAACTTGACGCACTTTTGTGTTGGATGCGATTCCAGAACAGTCGAACACAATCATTGCGTACGTAGAGAGGACACAACGATTGCAGTGCACCACAGGGGGAGGGCAAGCTATTCTATAGCTACATGCGTTCTGAGTCGAAGCCTAGAAATACCTCTTTTCTATCGGTGAGATATTAATTTTATATTAAATATTAAAATTTCCAGGGAGAGGCATACACCCCCTCCTCCTTACGCCCATGGTTAGCAGTTCTGTTTTTATCAAATTTGACACGAAAATTCTTAAGCACTACCACGGTTTTCACATTAAAATGATTAATTACATTTTTAATAAAAACAATTTTTTTAAGGGTGATATTCGTACATTTTTTTTAATGATTATTATTAATTATTTCAGAACAATTTTTAAGGTTGTATAAAGGGTTATACGTGCCTGCTGTCGCCATTTATTTTAACTAAAATTAACCTATCTACGGTTTTTTTTTAAACTATGAGCTCTAGCAAAAAATCTTTGATTTCAAAATTTTGGCTCATTGCGCATGAAAATTGAGACTTAAAAAGTACAACTGGCAACGCCTTGTTCTTTAATTTTTTTAATCAACATCAGAATTATCTGAACGTTTGCAGGGGTAATCATTTTTTACTGCTTAACCCCACATAATTTTGTTTTGCGGCATAGTTATGTGCAAGTGTACTAGTGAAATCTTGGAGTGCAAATGATAGATTTTAGAGCCTCAGTTTCAGTACTTGAGTACTAACAAAACATGTCAGTAAAGCTCCATTTAGAGGTTTGAAAGACTCTTGCTAGTCGTTTACGTTCCTGTTTAAAATAGAATACGATTATTTCGTCTGGCGCCAGTAGCCGATTTTTAAATCTGCATGCTTTTAAGTTAACCTGTTGTCGGTATCAGCCAGCGGGAGTGTTTCCAATTCAATTATAAATGCACCTGTGAATGCAACCTTAAACATTACAACCAGTTACTTTAATACGTAGTGGGGTAGCGTTTTTTTAGCAGGTAATTCTGCAATAAATGGTTTTCTTTTATTTTAGTATTTTACTTGGTTTTTTAGTGGCGCAGAACGCGAAAAGTTAAAATAAGTAACCTAACCCCAAATTTTTGACCAGGTGCTAAAAAATCTCTGGTGTCCCACTGTGGATAAATATAAATAAAGTCTCCGCGTTGCCATGGAAAACAAATTCAATGACGTAAAATTTTGCAAAAAAATCAGGTCGACATAGTTAAATTGATTTCCCCTACCGTGTTGCTAAAAACAATTCCCCAGATTGTAACTACCAATACCTTCTCGTAACTACGACCTTAATAAAAACCGAGCTGGTAAGGGCAGGATAGGCAGCAAAATTTATATGAGCATTTAAAACAATTTTTTTCCCTCAGGTATTTATTACTACTTTCTTTAGGGGTGCAGCCTTTTGTATTATTATTATCTAGGTCACTGGACAGGATAAAAGACTCGCATTTATTATTGTTAAATATATCGTATATTTTGCGAGAATTGGGGTGAAAGCCATTATCATTCTCCTTCCCTGCTCCCAAAGTCCAGAGGCTAAAGAAATTAGCCATAATTGGGTAAAAGAAATATTAGATCACATTATTCTATCGTACAATTGGAATCGGTTTTTTTTTTGTTTAGAGATTCAGAAAACAAAAACAAACATCGTTTTATTCCTTTTATTGCATTTGAACACTTATAGGCGTACCAAATTTGGTTCTGTTTTGATGTGTTTTTAGATACAGCTGATTTAATAATAATAATAATAATAATAAAGGTCTTTATTGTAGGAAAATAAATACATAACAAAATTAATAGTGATAAAGTTAAATAAATTAAGTTAGGTTTTATACATCCACAATCGGCGAGATTTAGTTGACCTACTTTTAGGAAACCCTAGAAGCAAGTGTCTGTTCTTACATCTTTAGACGAGACGGGGGGGGGGCAGTTTATCGTAAGTGTGGGGATCGATCAGTGTATACGAAAAAAAAACTTAATAAAAAATGAACTATGTTTGAAAATTATTGTAAACTTGCCAACGTTCCAAATGTTGCTGACAAAAATTTGTCAAAATTAAACTAAAGTTATGACAATCATTGATATCATAACGCCGCAGCCAAAATTTTTGTCAGTTTAGGCAGCATTCTTCAAAAATTCATTGTACACATATTAAAAAAAACTGCGTTGGTATCTGGTTTCAATTCTAGATTTGTTGCTAAAATTACATCATAAAGAACGAAAAATGTTTCTAAATTAAGAGAATCAATTCTTTTTTTCCTGTTAGTGACCTTAGCTCAGAAAATACATTCTGGAAAAACCTGGATACACTGTGAAAATGTTCGAGTACACCATGGAAGTCTGAATACACCCCTGAACAGTGTAGATACACCCAAGAAAAGTCTGGATATACCCTGGAAAAGTCTAACCAACCCAATGTTATCCATGTATTATGAGTAGTGGTTTTTTATATATGTTCTTCTGAGCGAGGGAACTTTTAGAGTAAACCTTTACTCGATTTATTTTATTCTATTTTGAATTTGTTTGGGTGGAAGTTCTCTCAAAGTAAGCAGGACAGAGTTCCAAATTTTTAAAATGTTACACGCTACGTGTTTTTGAATATAACTATAGATTGTTTTGTCAACTTTAAGATTATTTTTAAATCTGGTGTTGTAAGAATGAGAATTTTTATTTTTTTCAAAATTTTTAAATTTATGAAGTGTTCTTTACAACGATCGGTGTTTTTTAATTTTAAAAGTACCCTTATGCATCTTTTTTCGATTTTAAAAATTGTTTTGGCTTCTGTCGAGTTTTGACTTATTCGAGATTGCACATATGCATACAATGAGTAGTGGTTTTTTATATATGTTCTTCTGAGCGAGGGAACTTTTAGAGTAAACCTTTACTCGATTTATTTTATTCTATTTTGAATTTGTTTGGGTGGAAGTTCTCTCAAAGTAAGCAGGACAGGGTTCCAAATTTTTAAAATGTTACACGCCACGTGTTTTTGAATATAACTATAGCTTGTTTTGTCAACTTTAAGATTATTTTTAAATATGGTGTTGTAAGAATGAGAATTTTTATTTTTTTCAAAATTTTTAAATTTATGAAGTGTTCTTTACAACTATCGGTGTTTTTTAATTTTAAAAGTACCCTTATGGATCTTTTTTCGATTTTAAAAATTGTTTTGGCTTCTGTCGAGTTTTGACTTATTCGAGATTGCACATATGCATACAATGAGTAGTGGTTTTTTATATATGTTCTTCTGAGCGAGGAAACTTTTAGAGTAAACCTTTACTCGATTTATTTTATTCTATTTTGAATGTGTTTGGGTGGAAGTTCTCTCAAAGTAAGCAGGACAGGGTTCCAAATTTTTAAAATGTTACACGCTACGTGTTTTTGAATATAACTATAGATTGTTTTGTCAACT
Organism: Oxystoma pomonae; assembly: GCA_963921995.1. Taxonomy (NCBI): domain Eukaryota; kingdom Metazoa; phylum Arthropoda; class Insecta; order Coleoptera; family Brentidae; genus Oxystoma; species Oxystoma pomonae. The sequence goes on from OY998170.1 coordinate 25,425,727, forward strand.
TTAAGATTATTTTTAAATCTGGTGTTGTAAGAATGAGAATTTTAATTTTTTTCAAAATTTTTAAATTTATGAAGTGTTCTTTACAACGATCGGTGTTTTTTAATTTTAAAAGTACCCTTATGCACCTTTTTTCGATTTTAAAAATTGTTTTGGCTTCTGTCGAGTTTTGACTTATTCGAGATTGCACATATGCATACAATGAGTAGTGGTTTTTTATATATGTTCTTCTGAGCGAGGGAACTTTTAGAGTAAACCTTTACTCGATTTATTTTATTCTATTTTGAATTTGTTTGGGTGGAAGTTCTCTCAAAGTAAGCAGGACAGGGTTCCAAATTTTTAAAATGTTACACGCCACGTGTTTTTGAATATAACTATAGCTTGTTTTGTCAACTTTAAGATTATTTTTAAATATGGTGTTGTAAGAATGAGAATTTTTATTTTTTTCAAAATTTTTAAATTTATGAAGTGTTCTTTACAACTATCGGTGTTTTTTAATTTTAAAAGTACCCTTATGGATCTTTTTTCGATTTTAAAAATTGTTTTGGCTTCTGTCGAGTTTTGACTTATTCGAGATTACATATGCATACAATGAGGAGAGTGCTGTATCAAGGTCCACATTATCTCTAATGATTCTTAACGTGTAACTCTTAGGGAATTTGTAAGTTCCCGAATCTGATCATCCCATTTTAAGTGAGCATCGACTGGGTTATGGGTTGGGTGAAGATGTGTGTGCAAACTCTCCACCCGTTACATAGAAATTACCCCCCAGCCAAGTTGCATTTCAGTGGATGGTAAAATTTGTATCACCTTGGCACTAATCTGGTACTTGGGACTTACCGTATCTGATACCATCCTTGCCCGCAGGGATGTTACCGTTAGGTTCCAGACGGTCAAGAAACTCGTCGCTGTACCCGTTGTAAGGCAACTTGCCGTGATGGTGATGGTGGTGATGATGATTGTGATCGTCTTGTTCTTCCTTGGATACCGCTGAAACAAAAAACGAAACATGCATTAAATTGCTTCAAGAAAATGTTTCAAATAAAAAACCCACCCGACTGCTAGTTCTATATCGGGTTTAGTATACAGAATGGAGAAATATTTTTCAGTCACATGTCTCTAATTGAGTTCGTTACTGTGACTGCCATATTGTTTTTTTTACAATAAAATATTGCCTATAGTACTCTCGGGTCTCTTAGCTTTTCAGCGATACCACTTTTATCATCATCGCACATACATGTACATAGTTCATCCAACTCAAAAAACATTACATTAGTAGCAGGAGTTTTTCCGACCTTGAATCAAAGATATGATGATGATGATATGATTCAACGAATTCTTCCGACGAGGGGGAAAATTTACCTGTATAATTTGAAGTTGTTTTGAATATCTTAAAAAGGAACCACTAGATTTTTGAAATTTTTACACGGTTGGAAAGACATCCCAATTAACAAAATCAATAATTAGCGAGCTTTCCCTCAAAAAAGGTAATGGTAACCGTAGATCCGGATTTCGCACTTGTGGTGCTCATCAGTACGGTGTTAGGGATTAGGAGATGAAATGATGATGAAAAAATCTAACACAGGATTCATGTAAAAGACAACCATCTGTCAAATTGCAGAATCGGCAGATGTACCTTCAATTTGAAGAAAAATTAAGCGTCTCTACGGAGACAGATATAATTATCTTTAAAGATATCCTAAGCTCTCGAGTTGATAAATTCAAAAAGGGATTTAGTGAGGGTGAATAAATAACAAAATCAATAATTAGCGTCTCCGTAGAGACGCTAATTATTGATTTTATTATCGAAATCGGGGAGATGGTCTGCCAAACCTCCTTTTTTTTTGGTTGATTTAATATAAAATGACCCTGCACATAAACATTTTTTTAACGTGTACCGTGTACAGTAGATTTATGACTTAAGAGAGGGAGCCGTCAGACTTCATAAATTGTCGAATATTCGAAATTTCACAATCTGACGCGAGAATCTTGTTTGTAAATTTACATTTTGCACCCTCTCCGGCCTAAGGCAACCCGGGGGGATCTTACAGATACTTTAGCAGAGAAAATTTAGCGCAAGATTTAAAACGGTTCACGTTTAGTTTAGTATAGGGTGATTCACAAATTGTCAAAAAATATTAGATTGCAAGTGAGTACTAAAAACCTAAGAACATTAGTACCGTCACACACAGAAAAAATTGGTGCTAGAACCTTATAACAAAATTTTTGGGTAATATTTACGAAAACCAAAATCTGAAAACCGCATACCAATAGCTGCTTTATTTATAAAGTTACGATTTTTGTAATATATTTTAACGTTTTTTCAAATAACTCGGAAACTAAAGCTCCCACGAATTTGTACTTTATAACAAAATTTGTAGACTATATTCACGGAAACTTAAATCTGAAAACCGTATATCGCTACTTGCTTGCGCCAAAGCTAGAAATTTTTTAAATATTTTATCCCCCTTTTCTCCCCTTCAACCCCCCACCACCTTACCCAAAAGTTAATCAGTTCATGGGCAGCCGATAGAGGATTTTTTTACCAAATTTCGTTAATCGATTAAGATGTTCTTGAGTTATCGTGTATACAGCTAGACACCAGACAACATACCGACAACTTTTTTTTTTTTCGTCGATTAAGGTGTTTTGGAACCTTAGTACCCCATACCATATTGGTATGTTGGACTAAAAAGATATACTGCCAAGAGGCGATAGTACTTAATATTGGTGTCATTTATTACGTTTATACGCGCCTAAAACCGGTTTTATTTAAGGACGGTTTTAAACAAAATCGCTTTCTCCTAGGGTTTATACGTCGTTCATTAAATTTCAGTTTAAAAAGAAAACAAATAAAACAACTAAGTTTACAACAGATATTTCGGTAAAACCAAGGTTTGTTATTTCTTTTAATTGGAAGCAATGCGCTAAAACATTTTTAAAATGTTTATACCGATCCTAAAATCGATTTCAAAGCGATAAATTGCTTTCTAAAATCGTTTTACAATAAAATATGTTTAGTGCTTAAAACGGTTTAACAGTGAATTTTAATCCTAAAAACAGTTTGTTCATCAAAAATTAACAAAATTTTGCTTCTGGTATCCCTCACAGACCATTCGCGTTCACAGAAAAAAATGATTGAAAATTAGCCTACTAAATATTTGTTTTATTTTTATTTAGACCCCTTAAATACGTTTTTGTTAAACCAACATAAAATACTTTAAATTAAACAAAGCTGTGTATTTAGATTTTTTTGGACATTTAGTTTTCGTTAGATTATCTAAATATTAGTTTAAAGTAACTAAATTAATTACTCAATCTGTAGATCCTAAATTAAAACACTTGTGTGTTCAACTCAACTAAATAAAGAACCCTACATAACTACATGATTTCCCCACCATGTGATTGACAGAGGTCGCTGTTGTTTGAAGGTGCATGTTGTTATATATTTGGGAATAAACTAGAATACAACAAAGTGAATCTCGTGTCCGCAAATAAAAATTGAGGTAACACTCGTGGCATATCGGACAAAACGTGTTTGTTTCTCACTTCATTACGACCAGGCCTTCAATGTTCAATGGAGAATCCAGACACCTACGGACCTGTTTCATCCTTATTAGGAATCATCAGGGAGTCGGCTTATTCGACAGGTGGTGCACACAGGTACTACGTCTCCACGGATTACAAACTTTTTGTTAAATTCGAGAGGTGTGCATGGTGCCTGTGTAGCTTCAACTGCCAGGTACAATCCTATGACTCCCTGATGATTCCTAATAAGGCTGAAACAAGTCTGCAGGTGTCTGGATTCTCCATTAGACATTGGAGGCCTGGTCGTAATGAAGTGAGAAACAAAAACGCTTGGTCCGACATGCCACGAGTATTACTTCAATAAACTAGAATGTCGAACTCCCATTTATTTTTGCTTTTTTTACTTTTTCACAACGTTTCGATTAGTTATAGGTATCTGCAATCGTCATCAGATGAATTCTCGCGACAGTGACCTTTCAAAACTGTAATATGCGTACATTATTCGTAAGCTAAAATGCTCAGTTAATGAATTCGGTGCTTTGTTGCATTAATTTATGGTTGTGGTTTACAAAAGTTTTGCGTCTTTTTGCGGAAAAGCTGGTTAGATCTGCCAAATATGTACACTTGATTTAAAAAAAAACACATACATGCAGTCACAAAATTGACCTTTCTAAAAGTGTATAATATATAAGGACTACCAGCTAAAATTTCTAAAAACTTCAAAAGTACGACAATTTGTCATATTGTTTAAAAAAGGTCTCTAAAACTGAAAATATTTTTTTACTTAAATTAAAGGCAACCTTATTTTTATATTAAATTTTGCATAATACTAAAAAATCAGCAAAAATAATGCTTTAGTAAAGTCTTTATTGAACAATATCAATTTATCACTCGAGTAACGGACGAAGGCTGTTCTATAAAAAGGGCGGTAACCCATTTTGGACTTGATAAAATAACAATAATACGATGGAAACAGCGCTGGATTGAAAACAATTCGACGAATAGGAAACTTGGATTAGGACAAAAACGATGGTAAACTTAATACTAATTATTTTAACTTAAAAAAGAACTAAAATAAATAATTTAGTATTTAATAGGATCACCATTTTTCTCTATCACAAGCTGCAAACGTCTGGGCATTGAAAAAATTAAATTTTGAAAATACTGATGGTGTTCTGAGAGCTGATCCAATGCGCGATAAATAGCATCGCTTAACTCTTCAGCATTTCGTGGTCTCCAATTCCGTTGGTATATTATTTTAACGATTCGATCCCATTTATTTTCCTTTGGGTTAATATCAGGGCTGTTGGCTGGCCAAGGAAGTGTTTCTATATTATTATTCTGAAACCATTGGCGAAAAACATTAGCCCTGTGTACTGAAAGCCTGTACAGATGGCAGCATAACGTTTTCAAGGATTTCAATATATCGTTCACTATTGAATCTTCCTTAGATTCTTTAAAAAAAACCTAAACCTCTAGCACTAAACCAGCCCCACATGTTTACAGAAAAATGTCCAGCTTTTTTAATTTGGTTTGTATATTCGGGTTCAAATCTAGAATTTGGTGGACGATAAACTAAGATTCTCTTGCTGCTTGAAGATGATTGAAAAATGTTTTCGTCAGTGAAAACCACTCTCTACCAGAAGTCATTATCACGAAGAACGTTGTTCAGTGCAAAAATCACTCTGGCCTGTTTTTGTTCTTCTGTTAGAAAAGGCTTCTTTGCAGCAACTCGACAAGAGACTTCTGATTTCGTTACACTTCTATTTACTGTTGCTAAAGAACCCGGAAATATTGTTACATTAGCTGCTTCAACCGGCGCCGACGTTGAAAAAGGATTTTGTCTGAGATGGTCAATAAGTCTCTCATCTTGCACTTCAGAACTTACTTTTGGTCGTCGTGATCCATCTTTCCTATCCGTAAAATTATTTTCAATCCAGCGCTTTTTCCATCGCATTATCGTCATTTTATCAACTCCAAAATGGGTGGCCGCTCTTCTTATAGACCAGCCGTATTCTATAACTCGAGTGATAATTTGAACTTTTGTAAATGTTGATATCTGTGGCATTTTTAAGGTTGTCACACTGAATTTTAAGCTGTCAGGCATATTAAGCTGGTGGGTGCCTTATAATAGTATACACTAATGGAAAGCTAAATTTTGTGGCATACGAAAAAATGAATGTATGAGTTTTTTTTTAATGAAGTGTACCTACTACGGAGGCATCGTAGGTCATTGGTGTGGCTGGTAAAGCTGTCTTATATCGCGTTTTCTTTAATTTAACGAAATATTTAGTTAGAAGAAACAATTTTTTATTTAGTTTAAATAACAAATTTTTTAAATTAACTAAATAAAGCCATATGAAAAATAAATTTGATATGAATTCGACCCATCTTTTGTTTGTATTGTTTTTTTTTAGTATTAAAACGTGATCAACAAAATTTAGCAAAATGAATCACAGAAAAAAAATCTTGCTTTGATTCAAATAATATGTGGTTGACAATGGAGAAACAAATATTTGTTTGAATTAAAATGCATATTTGTTTAAGTCTTTTTTTTTAAATATTTAGAGAGAACAAACATTAATTTGAGTGAAATAAAATATTTATTTAAGGGAACCAATTATTATCGGGAAATAAATAAAACAGGTATTTAAAAGAAACAAATATTTATTTGCCATGTATGTATATGGTTCACCAGTAACTAATGTATTCATTTGGACCAGACAAATATGAACTAACATATTTGTTTCAGTGAAGCAAAGTATTTTTCGGAATGAATAAACCACGTAATAATTTAAGTAAATATTTCCTTATTACAAACAATTTTTTAAAAAGGAGTCGAACAATTTTTTTAAACAAATATTTGTTTGTCCATTATCAACCACACAATTATTTGGATTAAATATATAATTTGTTCATCAAATATATTTTTTTTTCTGTGTGGTTTTTAAAAAACAATATACATACGTAAAAAACTTAAAATTATGCAAAATCACGTGAATGCTTCCGGGATAATGCTTTAAAATTTTGATTTGATTAACAGTTATTTAGATTAACTAATTTGAAGAAGCGCATTTTTTATTCAAATTCACCCTTAAGTAGTGTTTATACGATCATATTTTCAAACCGTCCTTATATAAAAGCGCTTTAAGAGGCCCGTATAAACAAAGTAATTGAAACAAGAATACAGAGTAGAGTCTTTCAACAGAACGGTGCTTTTGGCGGCTTTTGAAATAAGTTAACCTGTGTGCAAACAGGAAACCTACAGAAATATTTCTTTTAAAAATCCTTGCTCCTCCTTAACTTTGGTGTTCAAAAATATAGAATCTTAATATTTTTGTATTATTTCTGGCTTCAAAATGGCAAAATAAAAATTATGGTCAAATTTAAATAAGCAAAAATATATTTTTTTCATTACTCTAGAGTTGGTCCTGCAATTATTTTTAATAATAAATTTTGAATCACCCCGTATATGGCGTGTTTGTATATAATAAATTTATTAAGTGGCGTGTGTCTACAAAATTTCGTAAAATATTATACTACGGAAGATTTTAGGCTAAATATTTGCGCTCGTATGTTCTTGATTTATGTTGATGATAGTTAAGACGCGTATACACATGTATCTCATAGCATCTAAATAAAATTTTTAAGGTAGAAACACGGTTAAAAAGCTTTTCTCTTTGATTGTATCAAATCTGTTTAGACTTTTAGGATAGTACTGCGTGGTAATGCAAAAAACCAGCGCATAAAAATCAGAAAAACAATTTTGATTAAATAATCCAGGAAAAAGTCATGAAAAAACATAATTTTATTTAACAAAAAACTAAATAGCTTTTAGGGTTAAAATTTAATAAAGTCGGCACGCCTGGGCCTGTATTCTTGACACCCGTGCCCGAGCGTGTACACAAATTTCGCACTTCTCACCTGCTTTGAACCATGTGAAAAGTGAGAGAGAGAATACGAACCCTTCCTGTAACCTCCCCTTGGTTTTTTTGGTAAAATTAAAAAGTTTTTTTGTGAGTTTTCACTAATAGAGACCTTTAGTGCCTATTACAATACGTTTTTCCTTCAAGAACTGAAGTTTTAGCGAGGTTTTTTGTCGAGACCTTCTGTGCTTTTTTACAAGATTTTCTAATAAACATGAGTGATTATCAGGACCGTCCAGTGACCTCGCGATACCTCAAAAAAATTGCAGTGATTAATAATGTATATCCTTTACCCTAAAAGACAATGCCAGAAAATCATTATGACAGATCTTTGGTATTTAGGTTAACATTCTCTGAAAGATCTATAGAGAGATTCAACAAAATTAAAACTGACATAAACGAAGTGTGCATTGCACGTGGTACAAATGTGCTCATATTTTAATAACAAAGCTATATAATTTTTTTGTATGATCAATTAAGCCCTACTTGTCAGTTTGCTGAACTGCACCTTTAAGTTCAAGATAAATTGTGTTTATCTTTTGCCAACTTAAGTTTGTAGTTGGTTAACAAAAAAAAAATGCTAAAGTTGGCCAATCAAACTTTTTCCAGATGCTAATTAAGCCGAACTTCTTAGTATAAGGATTTAAACGAGCGATTCGGGGTAAATTTTTTCCTAAATGGAATATCGTTTACTTTGAAAACGCGCTGAGTTAGCTCATAGGTTACTCAAAGGTGAATATTTCTGTCTGATGTTTACGTTTGTTGGAGGGGTCAACAGGTGATGAAAAATTTGTACACCAACTGACAAATACTCTTGAATAGAATAGATTTACCTAAATGTGTGATAGCCACAGTTTTTCTTTTAGCTATTTGTTAAATCTTTTTCAGCAAAATAAACCAGCTAAATAAATAGGAAAATAATCACAAAAAACAAACAAAAAAGTTTCTTGTTTCTCTTGGCCTAACAAACGATTTCGGAAGAAAGTTGTATGTTACGTCATTACTATGACGTCACAGGTACCAATTGGTTAACTAAATGGTATACCAAGGAAAGCTTGCCGAAATCGCGAAAACATTACATTGCAATTTAAAATTGGAAAAAAGTGCATTTTCGACATTTTTGTATAGGGATCTCCATAAACCCATTTCGCCAAACTTTGAAAATTCATATTTTTACAACCGATTGCCTGAGGAAAGTGGGCATGTTTTTACAGTATCGTGAGTCCCTCAAGATGCGAAAACATTACATTGCAACCTGAAATTCGAAAAAAGTGCATTTTCGACATTTTTGTATAGGGATCCATAGACCCATTTGGAAATTCATATTTTCAGTGGCCATCCCTTTTCGATTATTTTGTTTTTAATTCTTCCAGTCCTAAAGTGCATAAAATATATAACCGCAATATATAAACCGCACTCAGCGAATTGTAGACCGACCGCTCGGAATTAAAAGTACCACTTTAGTACCTAGGTTTATAATGTGTTATTTTTAACCATCCATACATAGTTATTTGTGTGTCATTGTGTCTCTCTGTCTGTAATACGATTACTCAAAAACCGCTTAACCGATCCTTATAAAATTTGTCACCAGGCGCAGAGCTGATTAATTTTTGATGGAAGTGGGGGGTTGGCAAGAGGATAGGAAGGGTGATTAAACTTTTTTTAAAATTGTAACTCACGAACCGTAGCAGCTAGCGACACGCGGTTTTCACATTAAGATAGATAATTGCATTTTCAACAAAAAAAAATAAAAAATTAAAAAAATTAAAAATTGAAAACATTTTATGGATGAATATAATACGTGCCTGCTGGCGCCAATTTTATTAATAAAAATGTCGCATTTTTAATAAATTTTTACAATTCGTAAAAATTTTCGGTGCGAAATCACTTTAGACGCAAACAATACCAATTTCCGGCGCGCGAGGGCTCAATGCGATAAAAGTAAATGGCAACACATAACGAAACAAAAACACCACAATTTTCTGAAGCGTGTTTCTCCGGCTCTACAAACATCATACAACTCGGCTCAATTGGCTCCATTTTTGAACGCTCCAAGGCGACACAAAAACGAACGGAGTAAAAGAGTTAAAAAAAAACAAAAACGAAAAGAAAAGGCAGTGTAGACAAACGGCAAAGTAAAAGCGCGAAAAATTACATAAAAGGAGTATCTATGCAGTAGCGTGTACATGGCACATGGGGGACTATTAAAATCGTGAAATTTTGACTTTTCTTAATTTTATCAAAAATGAGTTACTAAGCTTATAAAACACCTTAATCGACGAAAAAAAAGTTGTCTGTATACACAATAACTCAAGAACGCCTAAATCGATTTTAACGAAATTTTGTACAAAAACCCTCTATCGGCTGACCATGAACTGATCGGATTTTGGGTAGTGTGGTGGGGGGTTGAAGGGGTGAAAAGGGGGATCAAATATTTAAAAAAAATATAACTTTGGAACAAAAGCAAGTAGCGATATACGGTTTTGAGATTTAAGTTTCCATGAATATGGACTACAAATTTTGTTATAAAGTCCAAATTCGTGGGAGCTTTATTTTCCGAGTTATTTGAAAAAACGTTAAAATATATAAAAAAATCACAACTTTAGGAGAAAAGCAGCTATTGATATGCGGTGTTCAGATTTTGGTTTTCGTAAATATTACCGAAAAATTTCAAATCTTTCAAACCTACAGTTTTCGAGATATTTTCATTTGCTTTCAACATAAAATAATTGATTGTATGGTGGACTATCCGTGCTTTCTAGCCCCATTTTTTTTAATATATAATACGAAAATGATACTATACAAATATTATATTCTGATGAAGGGAAATTTTCCCGACGAGTAGTTTTTTTTGGTAAAAGTGATTTAACTCCGTAGTACTAAATGGGTTCTAATGATTCCTGTAACTTTTGGTGTTAAACCTCTTTTAGTTTGCCCATCATCATTTGATATGCTAGCTACCGTAGAAGCGCAGGCTCTATATTTTTAAAAAGGCGAACTCTAAATTTTTCAAGGCGTTAGGAAATTAGTGCCTTAACATATTTAAATAGCCCTTTTAGTTTTAATTTAATAAATTGGATATCAAGAATTTTGGGATAACTAATTGAGATAGACTTAAAATCTAATGCCTATAGGAGAATTTTCCCGAGGAGTAGTTTTTTTTTGGTAAAAATGGTATAAATCTGTAGCACTAAATCGGTCGTAGTGATTATGTGACTTTTAGCTAAATTACGTTTCGTTTGCTTACAATCACTTGCACTGCTTGCTGCCGCAGAAGCTAGCAGCGCACGCGCTCTTTGTTTAAAAAAACGAGCTCTACATTTTTTTATGGAATATAAATTTAGTACTTTGCCCGGTTTTAATAGTTATGTTAGTCTTAAGTAATCTTATTGATTTACTTTAAAATAAAAACGATTTATATTATATCGATCTATCTATCTTTTTTCTCGAAATTCTTTTAATTAGGCTGTAATCGCATGCGCTGCTGGCTTCTCACGGAATGTAGGAACTTTTAAAAAACGCAAGCTCTATTTTTTTGCAGAAGAAAATTGGCACTAAATTAGTTCTAATTAGTTATAAAGGTTCTAATAAAAAAATCGCAAGTTGCGCTGCTAGCTTCTTGTACATCAAAAATCTTACCTCTTTTGAAATTAAATTTTTAAATTGTAGAAAATATCGTGTTTTTTTTTCTTGGATAAAGGAGAAAATAGATAATTTGGCTCCAAATTAGATAGCGTTATAACGGCCCTAAGGGATCGGTTCCCAAACATCTAGGAAACCTCATAGTTGACCGACCGCCGCATGCACAGGTGAATTCGAGTTACGGTAGCAGCACACTCTTGCAATCTCACAGAGAATACATTTCAAAGTTAGATAGAAAGATACAACGCTAACGAAAAATAACTTTGTTTCACAAAAATTTGTCATTACTTCGCGTAGAATTTTCTGTCAATCAGAGGCTGAATTGTTGAGACCCGCACCCGTGAGTGTGAACAAATACTCACCTCATAAGCCCTCAAGAATAGGGGCCCAGTCTTTGGTAAATTAAGATTTTTTAATAATTTCAAATTTTGTAAGGAGGCTTTTAATAGCCAATTACACAAGAAAAACGGTGAACTTTTGAACTGTGAAATTCGACTATTTGATACTAAGTGTCGGCTACGAAACTTTTTTGTGAATAAAATAATGAATCTGGCAAATGGGCTCTATTACCTAACAGTGCACTCCCAAATAACTTATGTGGTACTTATCCTGTTGAATATTAAAGACTTAAAGGCCACACTACACGGGGTTGAAGTGGAAGGTAAAGAAGTGGTACCAAGAGGATACATGTTGATTCAAGTATACAACCACAACAAGCAGCAGCTTCTTAAGGCAAGCATAAGTTATACTTATGGAAAATTAAAGAGACTATTTAGTATTAGTAGTAGTAGTATAGGGGCGGTCCGTGGGCCTGGCAATTAGGCCTCTTCATGGACCCCTTCTGCCATACCCCGTTCCTTACCCCTATGCCCCTACTTCCGCTGCACGTCTCTCTTCGGGCCTCCCTGTCTTCTTTACGAAGTTTAGTATGTCGGCCCATTTGAGCCAGTGCAGCTCTTCTTCCTCTATCGTAGTAAATCCCCACTTCAGCTGCCTTGATCTAGCATATGCATCACACTCTGCTATCAAGTGCTGCGCCAGTCCAATGTCCAAGTCCAGTGTTTGCAGTGCTTCAGCGCACTCCTTCACCAGACTACTGACTATTTTGGGTGCACTTAGAGCCTTGAGGGCAGCCTGGCTGTCGGAGCATATGTATATGTCCCTCCTGCCATTTCTGACCTCGGGTAGGGCTGCTGCCATGATACCTTCTGAACTTTTAGGCTTATCGCGTACGCGCCTGTTGTCTGCCTGCCTGACAGTTTAGAGCCATCCGTGTAGCAGACCGTCGCCTCTCTGCTTAATTCCGTTCGGAATTCTTCGCTTTGCCACTCGTTCCGTTCTGGTATTGTGACCTTGTACTTTTTATCGAACCTCCATGGTTTAAAAGAGACTATTTAAATCAAAGTTAAAGTTAATACAAAACGCAATTCATACTCCAACCATGAAAAAGAATCCTTTATTAGACCAAATTGCCCTCTTGGAACAATTCTGCTTAAACTAAGAATAAGAATTCCTTGAATAAAGGAATCATATATTTGATTCGAACAGATGGTACTCTTAAACTAACAAATCGAACTAAACTATATAACCTAACCTGAATTAATTTTTACATGTCTAATGGAAAATTGTTCTCGTATAAGTAATTATTTGTTGCTAGAGTCTGTGGGGGAGATGTTACTTTGTGAGATTTAATGCGGTTTTTTTGGCAGGGATGCTAATATTTTGGATAATACTAAATGTAAAAGCTATAACTCGTTGTTGCAAACCTAGAAATTCATTTAATGAAGGATAAGTATTTCTTAACTTAAGGTTTGGTTATATTTTTTTTAATAGCGCAAGTTTTCCTAAATTAAATTTGGTTTTATAATATTGATTTAAGTTTATAAACTAAATTTAAGAACACTTATTCTTATATAATATATATAAATAAATATGATATATTAAATATAATTTTTGAATCATAAATACACTTTTTTTTAATTGAATCTATTTTAATTACCACCTTCAAAATTTTAGTAGATTTTCAGGCACCCTACACCCGCATAACGAAATCTCAGCCCAGCTTTTAGGTTTTGTAAAGGTGCTAACCATGCAGTTTTAAATAAAATGTGTAATACAATACACAGTGGACCTCATTCAAAATTGGCGGGGTCCCAGTCGTGCCCCGTCGCGTCGTCTGGAGCCCTGCTAACCAAAAACCGCTAGTCTCGTCTTGGATCTGGCTGCGGTCTTCATAGCTCAAAGGTATAGATAGAGCTTCCGCCCCTGCTAACCTATAAAAGCGCTCGTCTTGTCCTGCTGTGTCCCCAGCTGTGGTCTTCTGGCGGGGCATCCGGCCTCAATCGTTTGGACTACTCCCCAGTTTCGAGGTATTGTACCTATGTGGTGGGTAGTTCTCTTACAAAAGCTGAACCATGTACTGCGGCGTTAAGTGAGCCTGTTGTATCCAGGAATCTACTGAGATTTTGAAGATCATGATTAAAACACGATTCAGGAAACTAAATCTCCTGCAGAATACAAAACTTGATATAAGCTTAATACTTTGTCTTAAATAAAATATGAAAAAAACTAGAACAATAACTGTCAAATGTATCGAGGGCCTCTAGTGAAAGCCTGGAAGCCACACTTTTAATATATGACCAAATGTGTGCTCAGATGACGATAGATTCAATAACCATTCTTTTCGTAAAATATCAGTGCCCTATCCCCGTGACCTATTTGTTATATGGTCCCGATTTCGTCCTCGCTGAGTCCTGTGACCCCAATATCGATCGTAGGCGGCGGCATGGCGTGGCTCGTGCTGTTTGGATGACGCATCCCGAAACGATCCGGGGGATTCCCTCGGGCTCTCTTTACACAAGACGCACAGAAAAAGAAGTTCATTTGCATCAAATAAATATTTGTTTCGTATGGTTGAAACAAATATTTTTTTGACCTTAAATTTTATTTTATTATATTTCTTTAGGAAGTAAAGTAAACATCATTTACCAGTGGCGGTCCCAGGGGCGGCGGTGAGGGCGATCGCACCGCCTCCTTTTTTCAAGAATTTATTTAAAAAATCGCCGATCTTTCATAAAAACAGTAAAATTTTTAATAGTGTTTCAAAAATTTTCGCCTGCTTCGCCCTATTGGGTCGAAAGTTACATTCATCTTAGAACTTTTGCATAAAACTTTTTCTTTGCTTTTACAAAATTTTGACCTCACGCCCTCGGCTATTTTCAACAACGGAAAAAAAACATTTTCCTGTTGAAGATTTATTATTATTAAGATAGTAAATCAGGAAAGAAATATTTTCGTATAAAATGACAAAACATATAATAATTATGAATTAATGCATTCATGAAAAAATATTATATTAAAATTAAAATAGACTCTTCACTTTTTTCAGTGTTGTTCTAATAGATGTTTTCCAAAATTGAGTTTTATACTGATAGCCCAAGAGCGTTAGGTTTCAAAAACATGCCATAGGGAGAAAGCTGGATTTTTGACAGATGTTAGTTTACCACTATAGTAGTTTCTAAAAAAAAGTTTCCCTCTGAGGAAGGCCTGCTTCCTCCGCCATCTTGGATTAAAAATGGTCGACGGAGGTATTATTTAAAAAATCATAACTTTCTCATTTATTAACCGATTTGTCTCAAACAAATTTATATATAACTATATTTATGATACAGCATAGTCTTCTTGATGTTTATGTAGCAAAAAATATATTTTCTTAAAATCATTACTTTCTTTATGTGCTTTTCAAGTTTTTCCACGAAACCGCGTAACTAAAAAAATGCGCACTTTTGAATGCGCACTAATTCTGTTCGTCCCCCCTTTGCTCTAGAAAAAAGTAGACAACATAGATGCTGGGTGGTAACCCTGAAGTCTTTGGAGAAAAAACGGGAAATTGCAGATCGTTCCTTTAAAGACATTCTAGAATTTCTCCACAGTATTTTGGGACAGTTTGAAAAAGACGAAAACCACGATATTAGAAATACAGAACAGTATTATAGAGTTTGAATTTATAAACAAGTTTCACACAAAATCATTTCGGATATAAAATCAAGGTTCAATAACGAGACTCGTTTTTTGACCTGACATATTCATACCAAATACAACTTGAAGCCAAAATCAGTGCAAAATTAACTAATGTCGTTTCCAAATACTTTTATTGAGAGAAATCAGTATTTGGAAACAATATTGGTCAGAAGTAGGCAAAAGTTTATTAAATCAAAACATATATTATAACGTTTTCGAGGCAATAAACAAGTGTGGCGATATTCCTGCCTCAGAAGATCGAAAATATAAGTACTTAAAAACACTATGACGGAAATTCGTCTGACTGGCTTAGCGTTGCTGCATATCAACAGACATAACACTAGACAGTTAAAGTAAATATTTCAACGCATCGGTATCGATATACCTAAAGCGTTCGAAATAAATCCAAAATACACTACATTTTTGACTTGTTTATGCGATGTTTCGAACGATACCCGCTTTTTTGAAGGGGGCGATGACAGAACTGCTGATTGAAATCGTTGCGTACGTTCGTGGGTCTGTAACGTTACGTACATCCCTCCGTACGCAACGAGTGGAATCAGCTATTAGAGACATAAAGCTATTTGTAACTCATCGCGGTATACCTATCCGCATCTAGCGAGAACCAAGCACGTTGATTGGTCAGAAACTTGTACAAGGTTCGAAAAGAGCAGATATATGCTAATTTAAGGTGTTTCTGAACGCAATAGATACTGAGATACGATACGTGTGCCGTAACGATACGTGATACCTAACGCATCTCAACACCTATCGCGTTCAAGAACACCTTAGATTAGCATATATCTGCTCTTTTCGAACGTGGTACAAGTTTCTGACCAATTAATGTGCTTGGTTCTCGCTAGATGCGGATACGTATACCGCGATGATTTACAAATAGCTTTATGTCGCTGTTCTGTCATCGCACCCGTCAAAAAAGCGGGCATCGTTCGAAACATGGCATGAACAAGTCAAAAATGTACTGTATTTTGGCTTTGTTTCGAACGCGTTAGGTATACCGATAGGCCAATTTTGATTTTTTTTTAAAAGTATTAATTAAGAATCATTAAACCCAGCACAGAATTAGCACCCATTCTAAAGGCATCTCAAAAGTGTCCATGTTTTTTGTTAAAGAGTTTTTGGTATAAAGTACACGGTATTGTGGAAAACCTCAAAAGACGGTCTTGGGCTATGATAGTTCTTGGTAAAAAATGGGTTTGTCTGGTTTTATAGTTAAGTACACTGTATTATTTTTTGTAAATTTTAAGGATGATTTATGTGTGTTAAAATTAATAGATTTATGTTGCATAATTTTTATCTTTGGAACATGCTTTGCATTTATTCGGAAATTTAACCCGTAATAAAGTGGAGGTTAGTTTTACCGCAAAGATATTTCAATTGATAAACCGGTCCTTAAAGGTGTATACTTTTAACTTTAATCGATAAGGTAAAAAGCTGATGCTAGGAACGACAGCAGCTAGTTAACAGAGCTTGTTAACGCCAGCCCCTTGCTCTCGGTTTGTTTTATTTTTTTTTTGTAGTTTACTGTGTGCCAGCTAAAGTGCTCTCGTAGTGTTTCCATAGACAGCACAGGGGGCTAGAACGATTTCCGAACGAACGAAAAACACTACGAGTGCCGTCATTTTTATGGCGGAACCGAGGGCGGAACTCATGGTAACTAAAACAACAAACTTTTATCTGTGGTTCGGTGGCTGACTCTCGCGTACATTTTAGATGATTTTGATTTTGGATACAAAATCCAACCCAACCCTACCCAACAAATCTCGACGCTCGCGTATGTATAACCCAATTTTTTTATGAGCGGACTGACGTCATTTTTGCCTCTGAAACGGTATTTCTTTGTTTTCAACAGTTCGCATGTCAAATAATTTGTTGTTGTCATTTTAAAGTAACAGTTGAAACAATCAACGACATGACTTTTTTTTGTATATATTTGTCTAAAACAATGTATCAAATGGAGATCCAAAAAAATGACGTCGCTCATCAAAAAATTGGACTATAGGAAGCTTTATATATCGTTAGAATATTTTAGATGTCATGAACTCGAGCGCGAGACATGTGTCATAATTTATTTACCTAACAAGTGCGGAAAGTGGTACTTTTCCGCACTTGTTAGCTTCGCGTCGTTCCGCAATCCGTCAAGGGTGGAAACGGCATTTTCCGCAAGAGTTAGGTACAATGTTTTTCCTGCGAGTGTTTTTGTACATTTTATTTTTCAAAAAAAAAATGTATTTAATACGCAAAGATTTTATAATTATGCTACAAAATGACATATAAGATAGAACAGTTACATAAATCATTTAATTATTCCTAAATATCTTCATTTTTAACAATACAAAAATCGTGCGTACCTATAGCTAGCAATTTGATTTGAGGAAAAATCTAGTATATCTTGGATTAAAATATTGTGCTTTAAAAAATCGTGTGGGAAAGTACAACTTTCAAAACGAAAAATCGTGCGGAAAAGTAACTTTTCCGTACGCTCGTACGAAAAGTCTGTTTTTAAGCCGAAGAAAAGAATAAAGGAAAATCCAAGGAAAGAGTTTTATTTTGGGCTGTATGACAATCAATTACTAGGTTTACACGTGGAACTTTCGAATCTTCTATGAAAACGCGGCGAATTGAACTTTTTTTTTTCGTTCAATACCGCTTTTTTTTGGGATTGTATTCAACTGCATGAAATATCGTATCTTACTGACTCATGACACCAAAAATAAGCTGTTCGCACATCCAATATTCTCGCAAAAAGTAGATTTATACCTTCATTTTAATTATATTATTGTGCTGTAAACTTGTTGGCTTCAAAAAAGCAAACAAAGAAGTAAAATTGGCAAAAACTAACCTCAAAATCGTGTTCAAAACGCGTTCAAATCGCTTTATGAAAATCGAAAAGTATTGAAAACGTATTCAGTTCCACGTGAAAACGTAGTAAGTTTAATCTAATTGGCCTTTTTCCATAGCTAAAAATAAAAAAATCAACAAAAATACAAAGGTATAATACCAGAGAAACCTAGATTTAAGCTTTATTTTTAAAATGAGACTAAAATTAAAAAAAAAATCTATTTGGATAGAAAAATGTGGGATCAAAAATTCATTTGCAAGCGAAATTTTCCATGAGTAAGGAAAGGATCGCCTAACTTAAACAAACAACCTTTATGCACTTTAGGGATTAAAAATGCACTTTTAATCCCTCATTTTAGGGATAAAAGGGGCACTTTTAATCCCTGGGGGATTTAAAGTAAATTTTTCCAAATTAAACAATAATTTTATTGAAATTTTATTTATTTGTTAAAATGTATGAATGTACTCAAATCTAGTTCATATCATATGATATATAGGAGCACCTTTTCATCCGTAAAATTCTCAGCGCACCATTTTCGGTAATCACGAAACTGTTTCTTGTAAACCTCGCGAGATTTTTGTGGAAGAATGCTAGCGATGGCCTTTTCAATGTTCATTTTCAAAAAAAATGCTGTACGATTTTTCTGGACTCACCGTTTGGTGACGCCGTTTGATCACAACAACTGACTGACATTTGTTTTGTGCCATAGCAACACTTTCATGGCACAATAAATTTTGAGTGAATCCAGGGCACTTTAGTCCCTAGGTTTATAATGTACTATTAGGCGATTTCGGAAAGGTACATGGTTTGGTACCCTGTTTGGTCTGTCAAATGCTTATCAACCGATTTCAGATACAAAAATGATGACGTCACCGTAACTCTGGTATCCTTTTCGGTATGTCAAATTGCATACCGTGGAGTGTAGCACAGTTCGGTGGTTTGGTATAGTGTTATCTCCTTCTATTTTCGTTTTGTCCTGCTTTAGAAATGTAAACAAATAAGTTGGATATGGGGTAAGTTTTTTCCTAAATGGAATATCGTTTACTATTACCAAAAACGCTGAGTTAGCCCATAGATTACTCAAAGGTGAATATTTCTGTCAGATGTTTACGTTTGTTGGAGAAGTCAACAGGTGATGAAAAAAACAAAATCTTTTTTAAAATGTCTACGTTTAAAAAGTTCTTTCAGCACTTAAATAGGAAAATAACCACAAAAAACAAGTTAAGTAGTATGTTACGTCATTACTATGTCACAGGTACCAATTGGTTAACCAAATGGTATACCAAAGAAAGCTTGCAGAAATCGCCTTTGTAGTTCGGCCGCTGACTTCCCTGGCATCCATTTTAGCTGATTTTGATTTTAGATACAAAAGCAAGCTTTATCTATTCCCCCTCTCTTATATCTATGAGCGTTTCTAGCGAGGTTTCTAGAGCTTAGGAAATTTTAGGTGACATGTGGCATGAACTCGAGCGTAAAACATGTGTCAAGAAAAACAGAAAAGTAATTTTTTTTAAAGCCGAAGAAAAGAATAAAGAAAAGAGTTTTATTTTGCGCCGCATGAAAATCAGTATTAATCTAATTCGCATTTTTTCATGGCGAAAAATCACGCGTCAAAAGAAAATAAAAAGGTATATAAGAGTGTCTTTGTTCGAAATCACGATGATATATTCTCAGACTATACTACATTATTATTGCTAAAATAAAAACGAAACACTTTTAATCATTCTGACTGGTCAAATTAACTATAAAGCCTATTGCCAGTGGCGTACGCAGGAATTGTTCCTCGAGGGGGGGGGGGGCAGTTTGACTAACAGAATAATCTCAGATTACCGTTTTATTTGACTATTATTTTTGGGAAAAGAAACCTTTAGGAGTCGCTAGTGGCTCTGGAGGAGGGGCCTTGAGTCCCTAAGCCCCCTCCCACACCAGCATACGTCGGTTCTATTACTTTAAAGGCAACGGAAAGGTTTTAATGAACAATTAGAGTTTCATTCATATAAAAGGGTTGAGACAAAATGAGTGACAGAGCAACAAAACAATAAAACGGTTCGATCCGTATAACTACTAGAGGACGCCAACGGGTTATTAGAAGTAAGTTCATTCATAAAATCATTCACTATAGAACCTGCACATTCGTCACACCAATTTTTTATCCGAACCTTATTTCATCAAAACCATTCAATAACAAATTCGAAATTTACCAGATCCGTATTTAATCAAACTCGTAACTTGTAAATTTGTCAAACCATTATTTATTAAAACCGGATTTCGTCAAACTCGTTGCTTATAAGAAAATATTTGCTAAATTGATAGCGCATTCGCCAATAATACTTACATTAACCGGAGACGTACACGCAGGTGGCGACATCTATACACAAAGGATTGAAAACCTGTGATTGATAACTGTGAATACTTTTATAGAATGACAAATGCATCGAAAGGCCGCGCGCGCCGTGACGCCGCGAAACCCTCGTGTACGCCACCAGTTCATGTAAGTATTATTGACGAATGCGCTATCAATATATCAAATTTTTTCTGATAAACAACTGCTTTTACGAATTCCTGTTTTGAAAAATAATGGTTTGACATATTCCGGGTTTTATTAAAGATGGGTTTTACAAATTACGATTTTGATATTGAATGAGTTTGATAAACAATGGTTCGATTAAAAGGGTCTTATAAATTTCGAATTTGTTATTGAATGGGTTTGAATAAATAAGGTTTCTATGGTGGTGAGTCGTTCTGACGATGAATTTTTTTGTTAAATACGGTCTGGCAAATTCCTGGTTCATAGGCGTTCCTATGAGATACTATAATCCTAGAGTAATACAGGGTTCCTAAGCAAATCCTTAGGGGGCCAAGCAGCCGTGTATAAGACGCAGACAAACGGAAAAGCACATTAGGCAGAAAAGGATGGGCATGGGGCGATGTTGTTACTACATCTTACACGTAGTAAATCCATTCCAGGTTGTTGTTTTCTAATGTTTTCCATTTTCATACCTTTAGGACTGGAATAAAAATTGTTTTTGCTCGACTTTAATACGGCTTTTCATTTTGTAACCATTGTCCTTACGCACTGTTTACAGGCTGGGGACTGAGATACATGCAAATGCCTAACCTAAAGCGTTCATACACGGCCGGAGAAATCGACTGAGATATTTCCGTAGAAACTTTATCAAGCAAATAGGACGGGTTGACGCCTTCGAACGTCCAACCCGGGTTTTGCACTTTTATTCGAAATCAAAAAGGAGCAACAGTCAGATGTGGGGCTGTGCACAAATTACGTAACGATGATTTTACCAATTTTTGACCCCCTCCCTATGTAATGTTTTGTAACGGTTTGGCACGCCACTCCCCTAATATTACGTAGCGATTTCAAGACCACTACCCCCCCTCCCAAAAAAAAACTTTCCACTTATTTTCATTCCAAATTTTCTTAGTTTCACACAAATGCAAACGCTGTCGAAAACCTCCCTCCCCCTACGTAACGTTTTGTAACCCTCCTCCCCCCTATGACCATTACGTAATTTGTGCACGGCCCCTGTAGTCCCAGTGGAGGAGGGCGAGAAAATTGATATTTTTTTCTTAAAAATTATACTCTTTAGACCTATTTCTTTGCGTTCCCGAAATTACGTAATTTTTGAAAAAAAATTGTAAGCGGCGCCATTTTTATTTCGTGCTTTGTTTTTCTGACATTTTTGCGTTCGGCTAATTTAATTGAAAAATTTTTGCCTGCGGCGCCCTTTGTCTTCTCACTCGAAACCAAGATCCCCCGTTTTAGGAAAACTGATCCCATCTCTGTTTCTAAATTTTTTCGAATAAAAGTAGAGTATGACCATGGGGGAAATGACGAAAATTTCGAGAAAGTTGAAGAAAAAAATAAAAAATGGCAGAGCTCAAGTTTTTCGTAAAAAAAAACGTTTTTTGTAAAGAAACAGAGCAAAATAAATCTTTTCACCCCTTTTTCGGTGTTACAAATATTGGCAGCCCCTTATTTTTAGCTTTTACCCTCCCGCTAGTTTTGAAGAATTGGTTCGCTACATGTTTCGATATCATGTCACAAAACACCTCGAAAATATCAAATGTAGTGTAGGGCCAGCTTTATTTAAAATCAATAATATCGCAAGCAAAAAGCTCTGCAGGAAAAACAGCGCCGTTTATTGATTTCTTTGGCTGCTAGTGCTAGCTGCATGGTTTGGCCGTTTCCGGATAGATGTCACTAGTAGAACAGAATGGAAAGAAATTTAATTAAAAGCGAAGATATTTCTTTCTAATGTTAACAACCTTACGAGTTTATCGCTCAGTATCGTAAATAATGGACCCTGCCGCCTCCTTTAAGCAAGAAAAAGCTGTGGTTTGGACCTGAAAACATCTTGTTTTTCCTCGATCATCTCATGGTGTGGCCGCCATCTAGCGGAATTTCCAGACATCTTGTCAACGGTTATTATTGCAACTATGATTTATGCTCACAATGAAAGAGTGGCGACAATTTTTTCTCATGAAAGCAGTCCGGAGATAATAACAAACTGGCACCATTGCTCAATATACCTGTTTCTTTTGTGCGCGCAGAACTTTCTATGCCATTTCTGTTTGGTTTATTGAAATCTTATCCCTGAGGAAAATCTTAGGAACCCTGTATACCTACGGAACAGAGGCGTAAAGCGGTCTGAAGTGGATCGCAGGCTCCTACGCGAATCTGCGATCGATTTTGTCCGGCTTTGCGGTTTATCAGAATGTGCAAAATCAAACCCCTTAAATAAAAGAAAGTTTAATCATAAAATCATTCACTATATAGAAACTGCAATTCGTTAAACCAATTTTTTATCCGAACCTTATTTCTTCAAACCCATTCATTAACAAATTCGAAATTTATAAGAGCCGTTTTTAATCGAATCATTGTTCATCAAACTCTTACAGTATCAAACTCGTAATTTGTAAAACCCATTTTTAAGAAAACGCGGAATTTCTCAAACCATTATTTTTCAAAACAGGAATTCGTAAAACCAGTTGTTTATCAGAAAATTTTTGCTAAATTGATTGCGCATTCGTCAATAATACATGAACCGGAGGCGTACACTCAGGTGGCGCGGCGTTTCGATGCATTTGTCGCTGCTACGTGCGCATACATAGATGTCACTTGCATTCCAGTTAAGAACGATAGAGTGACATCTATACACAAAGTATGGAACACTACCTGTGAATACTTTTAGGCAAGTATGCGCACATAGAACGACAAATGCATCCGGTTCATGTATTATTGGCGAATGCGCAATCAATTTGGCAAACATTTTCTGATAAACAACGGGTTTTATTACGAATCTCGGTTTTAAAAAATAATGGTTTGACGAATTCCGGGTTTTATTAAAAATGGGTTTTACAAATTACGAGTTTGATATTGAATGAGTTTGTTGAACAATGGTTCGACTAAAAACAGGTCTTATAAATTTCTAATTTGTTATTCAATGGGATTGAAGAAATAAGGTTCGGATAAAAATATTGGTTTAACAAATTGCAGTTTTTATGGTGAATCGTTCGTACGATAAAATTTTTTATTAAATAACGGTCTGATATATTCCTGGTTTAAGAAACCATAGGCGTTCTTACTTTATGCTATAATGGCCCAAAGATCGCCAAATGTGATGGATAGGTAACCCTCGCCATTTTTTGATAATATGTGCATTTTCTCGTCCTGAATATGCAATGGACAATCATGTACCTCAAAATTGTGGATAAGGACTTATCAAAAAATGGCGAGGGTTACCTATCCATCATAACTTTTACTACGAACGCTTGTACTATAACTTTGAAAAACAAAGAAATGAATGTAAAAATCAGGCTTGGGTCTGGGCAAGATCAAAGGCGAAAACTCTACTGAACATACCTGACGGATTTATTTCGGAAAATGCAAGGGCAAGGCCATTATATTATCTCAGTTATATGAATTACGCTCATACCAGCTGATATGTTTTGGTTTTAGATATTTTTTATTTACCAATTTTAGACGTTGTTATGACAGAACCAAACCAAAATTATAGAATGGAACATAGAGAACCATGAAAATAACGATATGCGATTTTTCTCTTAGCGAGGGTGGTAAAAAGCTGTATTAACTTATATGTTATGAAAAATAACTGTTATTGCTAAAATAAGAAACACTTTTAATCATTTAAAGTAGCGAAATTAAGTAAAAAGCCTATTACTAATGGCGACAGAACGGTTTTAATTAACACTTATAATTTATAACAGTTTCATTCATTTAGAGGGTAATTTCCTCGCTCTCGTCCGTCGGCAAAGGAAAGCTTTCTTTAACTGCCGCGCTTTAAGTAAATGAATTACGATTTATTAAGTTTGAATCATATAACTATGAGATACTACAACAGTCCTTGTATTTTCCGAAAGGAAGCCGTGTTAGCCTGCAAAAAATGCAGAATTAAAATCTCTTTGGCCTTTCCCAGGGCTAACCCTGATTTTTACATTCTTTTCCTTGTTTTTCAAATTAATTATTGTTACATATATAAGTAGTACCTTATATTTATATGGTTAGAATTGACTTTTATACAGGGTGGGCCATTTAAAAAGGTTCACCTGGATTTTTTCAAAGACTGTAAAGAATTGGAGAAAATGCTGAAACACGTCGATTTTGTTTGGAAGGGGGAGACTTTTTGGCTATCTTGAAATTTTTGTAGCGCGCATCCCTTTTGAGGGATAAACTTTACCCCTATATTTTGAATAGGGAAAGTGAATGTCTTGACAATCGTGTAAAAATTTCGAAAATCTCCCCCTTACAAACAAAATCGACGTGTTTCAGCATTTTCTCCAATTCTTTACAGTTTTTGAAAAAATCCAGGTGAACCCTTTTAAATGCCCAACCCTGTATACACTTCACGAATATCTCAACAATACAAAATGCAAAATATATCTTAACGCAGAGCAGCAGTTTTACCGCCTCGGGCAAAAAAAAATGACGCCCCTTTGCAAAAAAATTGGCAGTGCAATGAGGGCAGGCGCAGCTTTTTTAAAAGAAGGGGGCCTAGTGGATCTTGAGTGAGATTATTTTATTCGCACTTAAAAGAGGGGGGGGGGTGTAGCGTGCTTCAGCATTTTCTCCAATTCTTTACAGTTTTTGAAAAAATCCAGGTGAACTCTTTTAAATGGCCAACCCTGCATACACTTCATAAATATCTCAACAATACAAAATGCAAAATATATCTTAACGCAGAGCAGCAGTTTTACCGCCTCGGGCAAAAAAAATGCCGCCCCTTTGCAAAAAAATTGGCAGTGCAACGAGGGCGGCCGCAGCTTTTTTAAAAGAAGGGGGCCTAGTGGATCTTGAGTCAGATTATTCTCGATGTGCGTGTGAAAATTTTTTGAAGTTTAATCGGTTTTTTTGTGAAGTATCTAGAAAACCAGTGAGTTGTGTGAATAACGGAGTTATTCGCACTTAAAAGAGGGGGGGGGTGTGGCTTGGCGCTAAGCTGCACCCCCCCATGCTTAGGAGACAGATTTATTGAAAGTTGATTTGTCATAATTTTCTACGAATTATGTACTCTTAAAGAAAGGTACTTTTAGTTGACAAAAACCGTCGGTTCCTAAGATTTTTGTTTGTTTTTATGGGGTGTGTAGCTTGATATCAAAGCACACCCCCTCTGCCTAGGAAAGAGATTTGAAAAAAAAAATAATTATGCCATAATTTGCTACTAATTATGTACTAATTTCGTTCCTTTCTAAAAAATTGCCTACTCTTAAGATTAATTAGGTTTTTTTTGTTTATATGAGACAGGCTTAATATCAAGGCACCCCCCTGCTTGGGAAAGAGATTTGAAAAAAAGTAATTATGCCATAATTTGCTACTAATTATGTACTAATTTCGCCCCCTTCTAGAAAATTGCCTACTCTCAAGATAAGTTTTTATGGAGTGTGTGCCTTGATATCAAGCTACACACCCCATAAAAACAAAAAAAAAAGTTATCTTGAGAGTAGGCAATTTTCTAGAAGGTGACGAAATTAGTACACAATTAGTACCAAATTCTGGCATAGTCACTTTTGGTCGAATCTCTTTTCTAAGCAGAGAGGGGTGTACCTTGATATCAAGCTACAAACCCCATAACAAACAAACAAAAATCTTAGGAACACAAACCAAAACTACACTTTTTTGCACTCGACGCGCGTTTCGCTAACAACGTCATCATAATCTTGTTTATCATCTCCTGATGATGCTGATGAAACCAAAACTACACTTTTTTGCACTCGACGCGCGTTTCGCTAACAACGTTAGCATCATCAGGAGATGATAAACAAGATGATTGTTTATCGTCTCCTGATGATGCTAACGTTGTTAGCGAAACGCGCGTCGAGTGCAAAAAAGTGTAGTTTTGGTTTGTGGAAAACAATCGTAACTTTGTTATAGTGCAACCAAAGGTTACAAATTCCCAACTTAGGAATCGATGGTTTTTGTAAACTAAAAGTACCCTTCTTTAAGAGTACATAATTAGTACAAAATTATGACATATCAACTTTCATTAAATCTGCCTTCTAAACATGGGGGAGGTGCAGCTTAGCGCCAAGCCACACCCCCCCCTCCATTTAAGTGCGAATAACTCCGTTATTCATTAATTACAAAATGTTTTTAAAGGGGACTAAATTAGTACATTAGTACATAATTTTTACAATATCCAAATTGAGTTTCGTTGCGGGGGAGGGTGTAGCTTGATTGAGCCTTATTCAATATTTTCAGGAAGCTTAGACTCTTTTTTATACAGGTTCAAAGACACTGAAACAATAAAATCCCTCAAAAGGAAGACTTGAGTGCTACCGATTTGTTTGAAAAGTGGCTTTGAGGGTAAAGAATAGACACGGAATAATATAAACTTATCGGTGTTTACACTGGGACGAGTTCTAAAGACATAAGAAGCAGGATACATAAGAAGCAGGATACATATTTATTAGGAGTAACAATTTTCAGAAGGGGTTGTTTGTTGGGGAGAACAATAGATTTGTAAATTGAAAGTAAATTGAAGTTTTTGGAGAGTGACATTTGATACCATGATTGTATCATTCATTGTTTGAAAACTGAAAGTAATTTAACGGCGCAAGAACAATCCAGAGATAATATAAATTTGTCAATCGATTTCAATACGTCATCTACCACTCATTATCTATCTCTGGTTTCTTTACTGTATTCTCCTGTTCACAGATTGCGCCGCGAATCATTGGGGATTAGGGTCACTGGATCCTAAAACCTGCGGCTGGGACCGCAGGTCTCAGGATCCAGTGACCCTATGAGGGATTGTTTATTTATCACCTAGGTGATCGAATTGAGAGCAGTGACAACTAGTCAAATGGCCATACACACAGACCACCCACTTAAGGGTTCTAAAAAGTAGCTTTTCACCAAAGGAAAAATTATTAAATAAAACACAAAAACCAGGCCGACGAACTCCAAAACAAAACGACAAAACTAAGGTTATGAAGAATGTCAGGCAGACACACTGACATTCGTTAGTTGCAAATAGAGTGAGTCGACCAATTTCGATGTTTGCATGGCATAAATTTTTTTTCCTGGTAAGGGGTGTTACCTAGGTATATATGCTAGATCTCTCTTAGCCGAATACATTTAGGAAAGGAGAACACTAGAAACTATGCCTAGGGTAAGCTCACAAAAAAAAGACGTGGGTGGTTAATTTTGATGGTGGCGGTATCTATAATATAACCATTTAAGTACTTTTTGATGCTAGGCATATAACTAATATTGATAGGTAACCAGTATAGTCCATGTTTTTACATTTCCGCATGTTTTAGCTTTAGAGGAAAATAATACTCAATTTGTTTTTTATTAGAGGAAGAGGATTACAAAGCTTATTAATACAATCTAGAGAGTTTTTGAAATTAGGTGTCCATTATTTGGAAAATTACAAATAATTCCAATTTAGTTTTACAGGTCTCTATAAAGGGTATTTCTGACTGTTTCTGACGTAATATGGACGCGGCAATTTTGAAACACCACAAAAGCTAAAACAGTTTTTTTCAAAAAATAAACAAAATTTTAAAAAAGTACCAAGATTTGATGGAAAAACATAGTCCAATAAACAATTTAGGCAAAATTTCAGGCCATTTGGAAGTCCCGTTTCCGAGAAATATGCGGAAAAAGAATTGCCTAATAAACGGACCCAACAGCGTTGCCGGTTTAACGATGTAATTGGGCCGTTAAGACAAATTTTCGCGGGTTGGGTTTGCAAACCACACAGCGACGGCTCGTCAGATGAGGCAAGTGAGGAGGCGCGTCACTCAAAGAAATTTAAAGTAAATTTTCCAAATCAGTAACCAAATCTAAGGAAATTGCGGAGGATTGTTCATGGCAAAATTGTAGAGCCGCGTTCTGATTGGTTCTAAAGCAATGTTTAAAATGTGGCGGTTTAATAGAGATGTGTTGTTTCCCGTGAAAAGCAGTTTTTCACCTCACCTATCACACACTTCTCATGCATTTTTATGAGTCTTAACGCAAACATATACAAGGTGTAAACTATACCATAGTCATTCTTTTAGCTGATGAAAGGGGGGGGGGGGGTCAAAACAAGTCAAAAAGTTCATATGACTTATGGGGCAAAACTCAACAGATTTTTGTCTAAATGACTTTAAACTTGAAAAATTTAGGTGCTGATATATACCAGAATTTTGGAAATATTCATGTCTAACTTTAACCGTTAATAAAAATCCTCTAAATAAAAAAAAAATATAAAATAAATAATAATGATTTCCTTTGAGTTAAAGATTTAAAAAAGACTTGGCAACAATGCAATTCGCTGCATACGTGAGTCTTTGGCCTCCGACCCTCTCTTCTCTCCACAGCCCAGTGCATAGTTCATCTTCCGCCGCTGTTCGTTCAGAAGGTTGTCAGTCGCGCGAGTCTATCTGAGGTCATTTTTTTAGAGTTTTTTACCGTTTAGTGTGAAATTAAACTGCAGAATATAAAAAGGTTCTTCATGCTATTAGTATACGGTAAAGCTCGCAGAAACTCAAATCTTGCAGCCCAAATGTATCGAGACAGATTTTCCCAGCGGCTTGAAAGAAGTGTTTTTTGCTCCGTTTTTTTAGTGTTTTTCAAAATAAAAAGAGCTTAATTTTTAATTTAAATTAAAAATAGTTTAAAAACCGTGTGAAAGGTGTTTTAATTAAAAAAAAAGGAAGTGTGCCCTACAAGTGTACAAAGAAATGCTTAAAAGAAGTGTTTTTTTTTTGAGAGTTTGTCAAAAAAAAAATTAAAAGAGTTTTTACAAATAAAAAAGAGCTTTGAAAATAGTGTCACAGGTGTCGTACTTTTTTTATAATAAAAGTGGATCATGGAAAACTTCGATTTCGATACCGAAAACGAATTTTAAA
Source organism: Oxystoma pomonae (assembly GCA_963921995.1). Classification (NCBI taxonomy): domain Eukaryota; kingdom Metazoa; phylum Arthropoda; class Insecta; order Coleoptera; family Brentidae; genus Oxystoma; species Oxystoma pomonae. The sequence goes on from OY998170.1 coordinate 25,455,076, forward strand.
TAAACTTTTACAACCAGACGAGGGGTCAGTCCATATCAAGTCAACCAGGGTATTTTACCACACCATCTCCGATGTTGATGATTTTTAGTATACATGTTTTTCCTACCAAAAAACTGGAAAATCCAAAATTTCAGACTTTTTTGACCAGTTGTTTATTTTGAATTAATTTTTGAAAATCGAAAAAGTCACTTATTTGTCCTTAACATGTGCGCACAAAATTAGGAATATCCAAAGAACCACTTATAATAGAAAAGTAGGTGAAGGTTCATTTTAAAGCTCTTATAAAGACCTTTCATATCAGAATATTGCAAAACATATATTGAAAAAAAAAAATAAAAAAAAAAATTTTTGATTTTTTTTTTGAAAAATTTCAAAAAGGCCATTTTTAATTTTTTTCAAAAAATTATATTATTTTCTTTAAAGTGTTATTAAACTATTCACAAAATTTTGAGATGGACAAATCATGGGTTCAATGTGAAAAAATTTATTAAAAATGTCACATGCATGAAAAATCGCCTATAAAATGTACTTAATATTTTTGATATTTTTTTTGACATTGAACCCATCATTTCTCCATCATAAAATTTTGTGGATAATTAAGTAACACTTTGACCAAAATTATATATTTTTTTCAAAAAAATTAAGAATGGCCTTTTTGAATTTTTCAATTTTTTTTTTTCAATTTTTTTTTTGTTAAAATTATGTTGTGATATTTCATAAAAAAGAGCTTCAAAATGACTTTAAAATGAGCCATTTATTACTTTCCTAGTGTAAGTGGTTCTCGAGATATTGCTAGTTTTGTACATTCTTGTTAAGGTCAAAATGCTGACTTTTTTATTTTGAAAAATTAAAAAAAAAAAAACTACGAATCAAAAAAATCTAAAAATTTGCATTTTCAACTTTTATGGTAAGAAGAAAATATATACCAAAAATCATCAAAATTGGAATTGGTCGCGTAAAATTTTTGTGATTTTTTGGTTGATTTGATATGGAATGACCCTAGGGTCAGTCCATATCAAGTCAACCAGGGTATTTTACCACACCATCTCCGATGTTGATGATTTTTAGTATACATGTTTTTCCTACCAAAAAACTGGAAAATCCAAAATTTCAGACTTTTTTGACCAGTTGTTTATTTTGAATTAATTTTTGAAAATCGAAAAAGTCACTTATTTGTCCTTAACATGTGCGCACAAAATTAGGAATATCCAAAGAACCACTTATAATAGAAAAGTAGGTGAAGGTTCATTTTAAAGCTCTTATAAAGACCTTTCATATGAGAATATTGCATAACATATATTGAAAAAAAAAAAAAAAAAAAAAAAATTTGATTTTTTTTTTGAAACATTTCAAAAAGGCCATTTTTAATTTTTTTCAAAAAATTATATTATTTTCTTTAAAGTGTTATTAAACTATTCACAAAATTTTGAGATGGACAAATCATGGGTTCAATGTGAAAAAATTTATTAAAAATGTCACATGCATGAAAAATCGCCTATAAAATGTACTTAATATTTTTGATATTTTTTTTGACATTGAACCCATCATTTCTCCATCATAAAATTTTGTGGATAATTAAGTAACACTTTGACCAAAATTATATATTTTTTTCAAAAAAATTAAAAATGGCCTTTTTGAATTTTTCAATTTTTTTTTTTCAATTTTTTATTTCCAATTTTTTTTTTTGTTAAAATTATGTTGTGATATTTCATAAAAAAGAGCTTCAAAATGACTTTAACATGAGCCATTTATTACTTTCCTAGTGTAAGTGGTTCTCGAGATATTGCTAGTTTTGTACATTCTTGTTAAGGTCAAAATGCTGACTTTTTTATTTTGAAAAATTAAAAAAAAAAAAACTACGAATCAAAAAAATCTAAAAATTTGCATTTTCAACTTTTATGGTAAGAAGAAAATATATACCAAAAATCATCAAAATTGGAATTGGTCGCGTAAAATTTTTGTGATTTTTTGGTTGATTTGATATGGAATGACCCCGAGGCGCTAAAACCAATTTTCGATAGGTCTGTATCTACTGCCCTCTTGGTTATTAATATCCTGAATTTCATAGCCGACTACTTGCATATTATTTATTAGTATTTGCTGTTAATATAAATTAACATTTTAAACGCGAATATCTTGAAAACCGTAAAAAGGTAAAATACTAGTATGTAGTATTTTTGAAAAGTAGATTTTTTGGAGAATTTAAAAATGCCAAAATATATAGGGTGTCCCATTTAAAGAATTTGTTACACCCTGTAAATGACTTATGAGAAATTTTAAGTAAACTATTATACGAAACTTTCAAAAATAGTTCTTTTAGCCACTTTTTGTTTGAAACTTCTATCACGCTTAGTTTAGCCCCTAGATGGGTGGCGGAGACTTATAAAGGATCACCTTGTACCTAAAATACAGAAAGCGCTGTCAGACTAACAAATTAAACGTTGTCCCTCACACCGCAGCGCGATCTAGCGGCAATATATTACACTCTTTTGCGTGTGTACGGTTTTGGCCTTGAAACGTTTTGGTATTGTAAGGATTTAGGCAAGTAAATTGTTTGTTTGCCGCTACATAGTTTCGTTAGTACGTTTTTATATTATATTGTTTTGCTAAATTATAGGCATTCTGCTATAATTATAGGAAATAAAATAAGGGATAATTATGGAAACTTGGCAACCGCGGTCTACATTACTGGAATTTGCGCCGAGATGTGTGATTTGCCTTAATATTTTTATGCGGTTTCTATTTTATTTAATCTTATTTAGCCTCACTACTTTCCTTTGAAAAAGCAATCCCACGTGACATTTTTTTATGCAAGATTTTTTTTTTTGTTAAAAATGGTACATTTTGGACCAAATTTTTAAATTTGGATTTTGAAATGTTTGGCACTTTATTAATTGACACTGATTTTTTATGTTCTGTGAACATTTTACTTCTAACTTGCCCAAAATTAGGTTGTTGTTGTTGTGTAAAATAGGCATAAGTTGTTTCAGAAATAATAGGGTTTATGTTTTTATGTTTGAAGTTGTTGAGGGTTTTAAAAATTTTCAATTTTACTTCGCTTTACTCTACTTACTATTATATATTGTACTGAAAATGTCTACTTTCTACAAGATATTCTTGCGTTCAAAAATGCAATTTTAAAAATCCTCTGTCAACTTCGGAGCCTCGCACTTGGATGGTCTGGGATTTAAAGATTGCACTGTTTGCCGTTCGACGTCTGCATTCTGACATTTCTGGGATAAAAATTGGCTTTATGGATAAATATACTCTGGATACTGGATTCGATATTCTCTACCGTCTCCATTCATAAGAAGCGAGTGGTTGTTTTTATTGTAGTTTCAAGAAAATTGTTTCTCGAAAGCATTTGAACTAAACTGGAAAATATGTAATATTAAAAATTTAATTGATGTTCTTTCAAAAATCCGAATTTTTCTCAAAACTACTCCATTTGCTTCACCCCTGAAGTAATTTCTATTTAATTGATAAATAAACTAGTGCCCAATCTGCATCTATACACCAAATTTCATCATAATTGGATAAACGGTTCAAAAGTTACACACAGTAATTGTCATCATATCGCAAATTTCTTGACATATGTGTGTAAAACGTGTATAACTCTGGAACTACTTAGCCTATTTTTATCAAACATAGATAAGCAGTTCCAGAACCGCATCAAAAATGCATTAACAACCATCAATGGTTCACTATAACACCCCTGTTTTTCCGCATAAAGGAGGGTAAAAATGGGTGCAAATATTGACTTTTTATAGTCATACATTACGACCAACAAATAATACTAATTTTACGACCATGTCAACACGATTTGAATGGCTCATTTACGGTCCTAGGATAATAATAAAGCTTAGATGTAAACCACAAGATGGCGTGACTAGCCATAAAACTTTATTTTATAAGAGCACTAATTGACGCAAAAATGTGAATTATTTTTCTATATTTTTAAGACAATTAATATTTATTAACCGTAAATAAATCCAATATAATTTTAGTACCTAACCAAAAATAAGTCCCGTTAAATTGATATATTATGCATTTTTAAGAAAAAATACCTTATTTGTTTCGACGTTTTAGATAGAACGTCATTGAAACTTCAGGTTATAAAGCAGTGGCGGTCCCAGCCATTTAAAAAGGGGGGGGGGCGGTTACGATACTGAAAAAACATAGAACAAACGCATAACTTTTATGAGGAACGTATCAATATATGCAAACAAAACTACAAGCGCGACTTTGGTGTCAAATCTAGGGGAGGGGGGTCAATATCAACGGTATCATAGTGCCGCAGGCGAAAATTTTTAAAACAATTGCACTAAAAAAATGCATTTTTGATTTAAAATTGAACTAAAATTGTAAATTATCAATGGTTTTAAAGCGTACCAGGCGAAAATTTTTAAGAAAATTACACTACAAATGCCATTTTTAACACAAAATTAAACTAGTACCGTAATTATCAAAGGTGTTATAGCGCCACAATTTATGCCCTACTTTTGATTTTCTAATTGTTTCCATAAAAAATTTAAAGCCAAGGTAGGGGGGTTAACTACCCCCCTGAAATCCGCGCTTGAGTTATAAAAAACATAGATAACAAACAAACCACAAACAAAGCCTAATAGCCAAATACTTTTTTTTTAGGGCTAAACTGCATATCTCAAACATTAGATGCCTGTCTCACAAAAAAATCGTTTCCGGTTCAATTTCAATATGTCTGTTGATATGTGGCAACGCTAAGCCCGTCAGAGGAAAAGCTTCTTTCGGACGAAGCATTACTTAATGACAAACATCCAAGAATGTTCTTATCAACGAAAAAATATCGCCAAACTTATTCATTGCCTCGAAAACGTTATTATATATGTTTTGATTAAGGCTTTTCCCTACTTCTGACCAATATTGTTTCCAAATACTGACTCCCAATAAAAGCTCAAGAATTTCTGTTTTGTATTAATCAAATAGTTTATAGTATTTGGAAACGACATTAGTTAATTTTGCCCTGATTTTGGCTTTACGTTGTATAAAACTTGGCATGAATATGTTCAGATCAAAAATACTTAGAGTCTCGTTATTTTTATGTCACAAATGATTTTGTCTAAAACTTGTTTAAAAATTGAAACTCTGTAATACTGTTCTGTATTTCTAAAATCGTGGTTTTCGCCTGTTTCAAACTATCCCAAAATACTGTGGAGGGATTCTAGAATGTCTTGAAAGGAACGTTCTGCAATTTCTCGTTTTTTCTCCAAAGACTTCAGCGTTACCAGCAGCATCTTTGTTGTCTACTTTTTTCTGGAGCAAAGGGGGGGCGAAAACGCTTAAAATTTTAACATTCCTTATCATAATAATAAACGATAGCCAAATCATACCAATAGAAAGAATTTTTGAAACGTCCTAAAATTGTCCCCGTCAGTTAAAACAGGAAGAATAAGAAACGCAGGAAAACAAAATTAACGTTTCTTAAATTAAAAAGGATAAACTGTATATAAAGCCCTTTGAATCACACTGGAATGTAAAATTTAAATAATTAGTCATGATGATTTTGAAGCTATCTGCAATAAAAGAAAAGTTTGCAATTTTTGACGTCCCCCAATAAAAGCTATCACGAAAATATAAGGAAATGAAAACTGCAACCATCATCACCCCTAAGGTGTTAATGGGATGCCATCAGATAAATGTACAGTAACAACAGTAACATGAGGGGGAGTAAAGTTACCGTTTGAGTTGCAGGGGTGTCTGTAAGGAGGAGGAGTTTAACTCTTAAACTCGTAGGAGGCTTAAGGGCGCAATCCAAGTTACGGGGTGCAGCTTATTCCTACATAGCCCCAGGATTAATTTAAAGTGAGTAGAATGGAGTAAACGTATTATGGCATCTTCTACTCTTAGAAAGTGTAAAGTTTTAAATTAACAGACAGTATGTTTCCAACGAAAAGTATGTTTCAAATAAAAACGTTAAAACCACCACTTTGCCCAAAACTTTTAAAAGTTAGAGAAGTAGTTGTAATAGTCGTTCTACGAAAAGGATTCCCTCCAGTTTTTGGTGGGTCATCTGGTAAAAATCCTTAACGAAATTTTTCATTCATAATTTGTCAGAATTTAAGAAGAAAAGAAAATAATTGGTCCGAAAAAAATTGTCTCGAAAATGAAATGACAGCAAAATCAAATCGCTAGAAAATATAATAATAATGCCGAACCACAAAATTCAAGAACCCCAATCTAGTCGAAAATGATTTGAACCGATAGCCACGCCGAATTCAATGCTACGTTGCCAGGCTTACGGCAGGGAAGAGTCGAAGTAAGTTCTGAGATTGTATTAATTTACCCCCCTTACATTTTTTAACCACCCCCTACCCCCAAACTTCTTCATAATATTCTAAAAAATGAATGAATAAAAAAGATTTGATAGACAGTTGGACAGAGAAACTTGTCAACGCCGCAATCCAGGGCATACGGCGCTCTAGAGATTTAAATTTGACGCATGCCCAATAGCGATTCGGCTGGATTGTGGTTTTGCTCATTTAAGGATCGGGCATATTATTTTCTATTAATTTGTCTGTCGGGTGTTTTTCGTTTTTCTGATATTTTAAGGTTCGGGAAAATTAAAATTCTATAAAATTATATTCGTATCCATTATTTTCTGGGTGTTTTACTTTCGTCATATTTCGTTTCGGACGTTTTATTTTCTGTTCAATTTCGGTTTTTGTAAATTCGGCTTTTTTGTGGGTTCCCTTACAAAAGTTACCTAAGTTTTGATAAGCATACCTAATCAAATTAAAAATTAAAAGTTAACCAAACTATGCACCTTCTCCCGTAGAAAAAATAACTTTGCTTTTTTAACAAGTTATGATTATTAATTTTTATCAGTCAATAAATTTTAGTGGAGCAAAATCTCCGAAAGCAAGTTTGTGTCTCAAGATTTTTGATTTATATTATCGCCTGTATTTTAACGATTTTAATGATCAGAAACAAAAGAATCACTGGAATGACAACTGTCGGTATCATGTGATCAACTTGTACTTTGATTGGTACCTAGATGCAAACTTCCCACTTCCCTCTGCAAAGCGCAAGTAGCGCAACGCCAACTGCACTGAAAAAATGGTATTCTGTATTGAAGAATAGCCCTATACTTTTCTATAAACATTATTAAATTCTTCGAATAACTTAGCTTATTCTTAAACTTCAAGAATAAATGTTTTTAAATTAGTAGTTAATAAACTTAAATCAATAATAACACAAAATTTGACGTAAGAAAGCTTGCACTATCAAAAAAAAATATAACACTAACAATTTCTTTAGGCTTTCCTACGAGCTTTCTGTGCTTTTAAACTCTTTTCTATTAGGTGTTATTATATTAGTGGTTATGTCGTCGTAGTTTAATTTAGGTTCTATGTCGTAGTTTAGGTTATGTGATAGTTTATCTCGATTTGTTGGTTTAAGAGTACAATCCGTTTGAATCAAAGATATGATTCCTTGATTCAAGAAATTCAAATTGTCTGATTATAACAATTTTTGTTTCAAGCAGGCAATCTGGTCGAATAAAGGATACTATTTTTTAAATTCAAGTAATTCCTTTTCATGGTCGAATTGCGAATTTCGTGTTGGAATAAGTATAATAAAATTTGTTTAAATACTCTCTTTACTTTCCTCTACGTATTAGTTGGATTTGCTTTAAAGAACTTATGCTTGGATCAACAAGTATCCTCTTGGTACCAGTCTATATTTTTTTCCGTGTGAACGATCTTCAACTCCAAACGTAAACTGCGAACATCCAGTCTGAGTTTATAAATGCTGTTTTATTGTTTTTCAAATAAACCCTTAAAATATAAAATGGGTTAATAAACTGAGGGTGAATTTCCCAGCGAAAGAAGTGATTTGTAGAAGATTTACAACCCCCAAATTGAGTGGATAAACTTTTCTTACATTTAATTTTCTGTCCTTTCTTAACGTTTATAATAATACGTAGAAAAAAGCAAGAGAAGCCAATAAGTTATGATTATTAATTTTTATTCGTCTTTAAATTTTATTCGAGCAAAATCTGCAAAAGCCACTTAAGTGTCTCAAGATTCTTGATTTAAATTTCGGGTAAGGGAGTGCTCCCGGGAATTAGAAACGCATCTAATTGGCCGAATTCTCATTTTTTTGTCACATTTCTGTCAGTTTTGGCACTAATGTGTTGTGAGCGATTTCGCTCTCCTGCCTTACACGAGGAGAACAAACTAACGGCCAAACCGATCACGAACAAAGTCATTAGTGCCAAAACAGACAGAATAGTGACAAAAAACTGAGATTTCGACCAATCAGGTACGTTTCTGATTTCCGGGAGCATTCTCTTCCCCGAAATTGAAGAATAAGGCCCTGAGGAATTTTAACGATTTTAATGGTAAGAAACAAAAAAATTAGTGGAATGAGGCTCCACACTGCAGGCTACATACTGCAACTCCCAACATATGTTTCTAACTGCAAAAGGTAACGTCAACTAAACGATCTTCAACTTCGAACGTAAACTGCGAACATCCACTTTGCACTTATAAATTCTGTTTTATTGTTTTTCAAATAAACCCTTAAAATGTAAAATGGGTTAATAAACGGAGGGCGAAAGAAGTGATTTGTAGAAGATTTACACCCTCCAATTTGATTTGATGAACTTCTCTTAATTTTCTGTCCTTTTTTAACGTTTAATAATGCGTAGAACAAAGCAAGAGAAGCCAAAAAGCTATGATTATTAATTTTCATCCCTCATTAAATTTTAGCGGAGCCAAATCTGCGAGAGCAACTTTCGAAATTTCTCAAGATTCTTGATTTATTTGAATGATTTTAAGAGTAAGAAACATATCTAAGGGTCCGTACGAAAGATTTGTATTTACGCTTTGAGAAGCGGCGTTGAGTTTTGGAAAATAATTAAAGAGGTTGTAATTAAAATTAGGCACTGAATCGTGTTTAAAGTGAAGAAGGTTGCTGGATAACAAGCGAGTAAGATTGACTAGGCGACGCCATATAGATTAGAAAATACAGTAACGTGAGCAGGAAGGGGAGTCGCCCTCAATTCCTAGTTAGCCAACACCCACCTTTTTTTATTTATTTTGGCTTTAAAATAAGAGCTAACTAAACACACTAACCTCACTCAACACCTACTAAACCAGCCCCTTTCAAAAAAGCTGCAAGTAATAATTAAATCCAATGTTTTTTTTTTAAGTATTACTTGCAATATAATCTCTCTTTAGTACAGAGAATTCCAGAACCTTCATATAATTATTCTTGCCAAATTTTTAGAAAAAAATTATTTCGAAAATACAACAAAATTACAAATAGTCAAAAAATAAACGGGCCAACAGTGTAACTGAAAAGAAACGCGATTACAAAATCATTTACTTTTCACTGCTTTTGTTTACAACCGTCAAAATTACAAATAAAAAACAACTTAAATTTTTACTCAACAAGACTCAGTGTTCTTAAAAGCACGAGTCTTTTGTAAGTATTTTCCTGTTTTTTTTTTGTTACCCATATATAACAAAATTGTGTTTAAAACTTGCGGCCCACCTGTTCTTTTTTTATTCGCGTTTGTGAACTACTCACTGTCCGTGTATGTTCATATAAACCCGTACGAGTCTATATAAACCCGTGCGAGTCTATATAAACCCGTGCGAGTCTATATAAACCCGTGCGAGTCTATATAAACCCGTACGAGTCTATATAAACCCGTGCAAGTCTATATAAACCCGTGCGAGTCTATAGATTCTTGTGAGTCTATATACACCCGTGCGAGTCTTCCCACAGAAATCTCAATATTTTTTTCCAGAACAATTCCAGTAAACTTTACAGGGCATTTTTTTTGTTTTCAGAATTTAATAGTACAAAAAAATGCTTGAAAAATATTAAAATAGGAGGATGATTACATGTTGCCATGCCATTTTTCAATGGGAAACAGACAAAAATTACTGGAAAATTATATTAAAAATCCCATATTTTACTGCTGTGGACAAAAAAAATCAATGTGATTATAGCGCCGCATGCAAAATTTTATTGAGTTTTCTGTAAAACATTTTAAAAAATGTGGGTAGGGTTGAGATGCGATTTTGTATTAATTTTTCAAAATTTTGATCTTTTCTTCTCTCAAAATACATAAAAAGTGGGTTGGGTTACTCACTCGTAGTTATAAACTATAGGTTCTCTACTTCCCTACCAGCTACCCTAGTCAAAAATACATTTACATAAGTTAGGTTAAGTTGTGTTTTATATTGATGTTTTATGTATGTACAAAATAAAATTATAAAATAAACTGATGAAATCGTCTACGAACTGATAATTACCACCCTTCAAGATTAATCTTCACATAAATATAATATTTATATTCTCGAAACTACTTTTTTTGGGTTTTTCGCCACTAAGTTAAGGAAATTTTTTCAAAAATATGTTAAAACCCACTGCGTAAATTCCTAAAGAAAAAAATTTGTTCGTTTGTCAGTGGTTTTTAAATAAGATAAAAAATTTGTCTACACACACGCAAATCCTAACTAGAATCTAAGTACTTATCTGACGTTTCGGCAGAAATTCTACTGCCGTTATCAAAGAATTTTATCCTTTTCAAAAACTTTTTTCGATTCTTTTTTAAAATATCTGTCTGTTAGATTCTAGTTAGGATTTGCGTGTGTGTAGACAAATTTTTTATCTTATTTAAAAACCACTGACAAACGAACAAATTTTTTTCTTTAGGAATTTACGCAGTGGGTTTTAACATATTTTTGAAAAAATTTCCTTAACTTAGTGGCGAAAAACCCAAAAAAAGTAGTTTCGACATTATGAATCCGCCACAAACATATAGATTTTATTTATATTCTCATTTATACTAAAGATCAATTATAACCAGAAAGGCTAAAAAAAATTCCAGGAAACTTCACAAAATTCCAGGAAAATTAACTTTTTTCTGAAATTTCAGGTGAATTCCAGTCCCGGAATTTGGTTTTATAAAATAAACTGATAAAATCTTCCACCAGCTAATAACTACCACCCTTCAAGATTAATCTTCACATAAATATATATTTATATAACCAGAAAGGCTAAAAAAAATTCCAGGACACTTCACAAAATTCCAGGAAAATGAACTTTTTTCTGAAATTCCAGACCCGGAATTTGGTTTTATAAAATTCCAGGTATTCCAGGACGTGTGGGAACCCTGTCTATACAGGATGATTCACGACAAATATTTTAATGGTGTAAGTATTACAGGCCAGGGGCAACTCATATCCAATGCCAATTTTTTTTTTTGAGTCTTTTTGTCAAATATACAGTGTGATTTATGAAAATATTGCAAAAATAAAAACGGACATATCTAGGAAACCAATAAACGTATTTACTTTAAGTTTAGCACACATAAGGAGCCCCAAAAGCAACACCCTGTATACTGCAATTTGCAAATTTTGGTATTACCACACAAAAACTAAAGGATTAAGTCTGTTTTTTATAAAAAAAAATAAAAAATCCAAATTCCGATACTAAGATATTAGGGTTACAATCAATATCACGTTCTAAATGACTAAAAACGTATTTTTAGGTTAAAACTAATATAAGCATAAATAAATCAACACCCACCCTATCCAAGCAAAAAGCAGGCAGGCACAGGGCCTGATTAATATTTTTAAATTTATTTTTATAAAATATACAAACACATACTTTTAAGTTTTTAATAAACCCTATTTTAATTTGACATCCGTTTTCGGAATTGGTTTGAGGTAGTAGTCAAATCATTAAAATTTGTGGCCCGGAGTAATATTTATTTGATTTTATTTGTCCTTATTGGAAAACAAGATTTTTTATGTACTTAATTTGGATATTTTGATATCACAAACAAGACAAGCCATCCCGCGTTGTTTGACGAAAAAAGTTGTTTAAATTCGCTGGGTGTGGTTGTTTATGTTATGCTTCATACACCAGGTACAGTCCTATGTTACCCTGATGATTCCTAACAAGGATGAAACAGGCCTGTAGGTTTCTGGACTATCCATTAGATCTTGGAAGCCTGGTCGTAATGAATTGAAAAGCAAAATGTGTGTCCGATATGCCACGAACCTTTCTTTTTAAGGCAAAGGATGTTGCTATAAGTATTTTTTTATGTTGATCATCATCTACAACACCGTCCAAAGATTACAACCAGGGCATAATGTACAGGGTGATCTACCATAAATGCCACCGCCACTTTTCTTTGTTATTAGGCATGCTTTAAACAGTGCTTGGTACAAAAGCTGTATAACTTTTTCCAGCCTTTTAAAATATGTATGGCAAAGTTTCACAAGGTTTCTTATTTTAAATAAAACATCCTATATTTTATCGAATTTTTAAACTCTTTTTTATAGCGTGCATAATAACAAAGAAAAATGGTGGTGGCATTTATGGTAGATCACCCTGTACATTATCTCCTGTTTGTAATCTTGGGTTTTGCAGATGATAATCAATTTAAAAAAATATTTATATCAACATCCTTGGCTTTGTATGTGTGTAAAATCTTCAAATGAAGTACAAAAAAAATGTTGTTTTCCAATAAGGACAAATAAAAACGAATAAATATTATCCTGGGCATGAAATTTTAATGATTTGACTACGACTTCAAATCAATTCCGAAAATGGATTTCAAATTAAAATAGGGTTTATTAAAAATTAAAAATAATAATCCCGCCCTGCACCAGACCGTTTTTTGCTTGGGTAGAGTGGGTGTTGATTTATTTATGCATAAATTAGTTTTAACCTAAAAATACGTTTTTAGTAATTTAAAACGTGATATTGTTGGATTTGTTGGTAACCCTAATAGCTCAGGATTGATATTTGGATTTTTTTTTTATAAAAAAACTGAGACTTAACGCGTTAAATACAATCCAAGGGTATTATAGCACCATCCTTTAGCTTTTATGTGGTAATACCAAAATTCGCAAAATGCAGTATACAGGGTGTTTTTTTAACAAACATATATAATACTAAATTTTTCTTAGTCCGGACATGGAGTTTTATTTTTTTTTATACATTGGTAGAAGTGGCTTTTGGGGCTCCTTATGTGTGCCAAATTTAAAGTAAATACATTTATTTATTGGTTTCCGAGATATGTCCGTTTTTATTTTTGCAATATTTTCATAAATCACAGTGTAGAATTGACAAAAAGACTCAAAAAAAAAGTTTTACCATTGGATATGAGTTGCCCCTGATCTGCAATACTTACCATTAAAATATTTGCATTTCGTCGTGAATCACCCTGTATACACAGGTAGAAGTTATGAGATTTTTAGTCGACCATACCAATATGGTATGGGGGACTATTAAAATCGTGAAATTTTGACTTATATTAATTTTATCAAAAATGAGTTATTAAGGTTCCAAAACACCTTAATCGACGAAAAAAAAAAGTTGTCTGTCGGTCTGTCTGTATACACGATAACTCAAGAACGCCTTAATCGATTTTAACGAAATTTGGTGCAAAAATCCTCTATTGGCTGTTCATGAACTGATTAACTTTTGGGTAGGGTGGTGGGCGTTGAAGAGGGGAAAAGGGGGGTAAAATATTTTAAAAAGTTGTAACTTTGGAACAAAAGCAAGTTGCGATATACGGTTTTCAGATATAGGTTTCCATGAATATGGACTACAAATTTTGGTATAAAGTCGAAATTCGTGGGAGTTTTAGTTTCCGAGTTATTTGAAAAAACGTTAACATATATAAAAAAAATCATAACTTTAGAAGTAAAGCAGCTATTGGATATGCGGTTTTCAGATTTTGGTTTTCGTAAGTATTACCCAAAAATTTTGTTATAAGGCTCAAATCTTTCAAACCTACAGTTTTCGAAATATTTTCATTTCCTTTCAACTTAAAATAATTGATTGTATGGTGGACCATCCGTGCTTTCTAGCACCAATTTTTTACTGTGTAGAACTAAAAACTACTATTTTTGGTGTATGGCAGCTTCAGTAACATTAAACGTCATATGATTACAATTTTAAGAGATCCCAGAGGAATAAAACCGGAAGTTACTGCCATGCTGTTTCGTCGACGCGTTCCGTTTCCATCCTTTATCTTTTTATAATGCAGGAAGTCACGTCAAACGAATCATCGTGAAGTATATGAGTATTTTGATGCGTTTTTATTGGACGGCCAAGGGATTCTAATATCTCGCAGGTTTTAGTTTTTCCGCATAATGAGGACAAATAAAATAGAAAGATTTTCGACAAGTGCGCATCCCAACTTTATAAAAAGTAACATGCACACCTCTCGAATTTAAAACAAAAAGTTTGAAATGACATGAATATCGGACAAAGCATTTTTGTTTCTCACTTCATTACGACCAGGCCTTCAAGGTCTAATGGAGAATCCAGACACCTACAGACCTGTTTCATCCTTATTAGGAATCATCAGGGAGTCATAGGATTGTACCTGGCAATTGAAGCTATACAGGCACCATGCACACCTCTCGAATTTAAAACAAAAAGTTTGTAATCCGCGGAAACGTAGTACCTGTGTGCGCCACCTGTCGAATAAACTGAGAAACAAAAACATCAAAATTGAAAAGTGCAGAAGACCGTAAATCCTGTACCTTTCAGCAGGTTATAAATTATAAGGTAACATGACTTTTAAAAAGAGGTAAGGTTCGCAGCAGCACCGCCCCCAATTGGAGCTTCATACTACGTGGCCCTAATTTTAAGTCATCAGCCAAAATATTTAAAAAAAGAACAAAGTGAATCTTGTGTCGGCAAATAAATTCGACAGGTGGCGCACACAGGTACTACGTCTCCGCAGATTACAAACTTTTTGTTTTAAATTCGAGAGGTGTGCATGGTGCCTCTGTAGTTTCAACTGCCAGGTACAATGAAACAGGTCTGTAGTCTGTAGGTGTCTAGATTCTCCATTAGACATTTGAGGCCTGGTCGTAGTGAAGTGAGAAACAAAAATGCTTTGTCCGATATGCCACGAGTGTTACTTTAATTTAGAAAAAGTGTCGCCATTTTGATGACACCTTCCCTTGAAATTCGCCTTTGGTCGACATTAGGGTGATTTTGGTTTGGTTTTTGCCCGGTCTATTAATCTTACCTTTATTGTGCGCATCAGTAGCGCTCTGTCACGCTGTTACCTTTATTAAGGCCAAGTCACAAAATTTTGCGCTCTTGTAGTTTTCGAGATATGATCTGCACTGAATGGTCTGAATGATCCAGAAAATTAAATTCTAATTAAATCAGTGGCGGTCTCAGGGGAGGCGGTGGGGGGGGGGCGAGGCGATCGCCCCTGCTTTGCTCCAGAAAAAAGTACACAACCAAGATGCTGGTGGTAACCCTGAAGGCTTTGGAGAAAAAACGAGAAATTGCAGAAAGTTCCTCTAAAGACATTCTAGAATCCCTCCACAGTACTTTTTTGTACAGTTTGACCTTCAATTCGTTATACCAAAACCATTGGAAATACAGAACAGTATTATAGAGTTTCTATAACCAAGTTTTAGACAAAATCATTTCGGATATAAAAAAGCATTTTTGACCTGAACATATTCATAAACAGGGTCCAAATCTCATCATCGTAGGTCAAACCGTTAAGATTTAAAAAAATATTTTTTTGCCCTAACCTCACTTTTTAACTGCAGCACTTTTGAGGCTGTTCACAGGCAACGTGATGTTAAGTGGTCTAATAGTAACCGATTAAAATAGGTTTCGTAAAATCATCATCAAAAGGTCCACGGAGGTCGAATTTCGACTATATGCCCCAATCAAGTTAGCCTGGAAAAAATGCAGAGTCAAAAACTTTTCTGGGCGTGAGAAGACTGCGTCAGGCAGGTGCAGTAGATTTTTCACCCAGGGTTAGTTATAAATGCAAAATAAATATTTAAAAAAAGGGTTACCTTGAATGACTTGAATCAAGTAAGTTATCTTACCCCAGGGTTAACCTAAAAAAATATTGGCTTAAAACAACTAAGTGGAAGAAGGCTTAAAACTAAATACCATGCAACACTTCGGAATTCCCCTTCCACAATATTTTTTTTGTATAATTCCGACGCCTGAAGTAAACTGTCTACTGCACACTACACGCGTTTCCGCCATTATTTCAAGTGTGGCAAAGACAATTCACTGAGAGTGCATATAAAGCATAATTTTCAGGGTTTTGTCTGATGAGAATTGAGGATTTAAGGGGTTTTGAGAGGTTTACATTAGTGCTTTGAGGTTTCTGTAAAAGCTCTACTTGTTTCTATTTGAATAATGTAGTGCTTTTGCTTGTCATCACATAGATGGGTGAGGTAAAAAAGGGAAGAAGATAAATTTTCTTTAAAGAGGTTTAATTAAATCAAATGCTACTTAATAGCTAAGTTTTTAGAAATCACTAGCTGACCTAAATATCCTAGACCTTGTAATGCAAAAATATATCACGTGACCCTTTTCATATTCCGGATATTTCTGGTAGTTACCCTTAGTTGCTAGCGGCAGAATTAATAAAAAAATTAAAACAATCTATATTGCAGCGGGTCAATATTTTTATCAAATATAAGAGTGGGGATGGGGTAATCAAAAATGGTATGAATTATTAAAAAAATATATATTTTTTTAATTATGGCCTCCATTTTCTTCGATTTGATACCCCACAACCCATATTTTAGTAGGTTAATATTTTTATCGAATAGAGGGGGTAATAGGGGCGGGGGAGTAACATACAATCCACACGCGTGTTCACTTATTTTATTAGTAGAGTATACGTACCAATTGCTAAACCTCTGTGACTTTTTTCTTCTGAGATACAGAAGATCCCTTTACCCACTTCGAAATCGAATTACCACTATTTCTCCACCCCCAGTTGAAATTTCGACAACCGCCAAAACATCAGTGTTTACTTATTTTATTAGTAGAATCTACATACCAATTTTCAGACCTCTGCGACTTTTCGTTTCCGAGATATAGAAGACCTCTTTAAAATTTCAACCCCTATCTTTAACTCCTTAGAGGTAAAATTTTCAAAAATCATTTCTTAACGAGCGCCTCCGTCACAAGCCCAATTGTCCTTAAATTTTCATAACTGTAGGTCAGGTGGTTTGACCTGTGCGTTTATAGTTGGTATATCGTGTTGACTACCGTCGTTCTTTAAATGCAATCAGTCTTTTAATAGTAGTTTTAACAACTAGTGGCTAAAATAGTGCTTTTTTTACAAGCGTTGGTTTAAATAACGAGCGCAGCGAGGTATTTAAAAACGCGACTAAAAAAAGCACAGTTTAGCCGCGAGTTTTTAATACTATTTTTTTAATATCTTTATTAAAAAATTTAAGAAAAACAGGAATATACTTTTAAAAATCTCGAACGAAGAGAATTTCTAGCAACACACCATCTTTACACTATAAACCAAGGCGGCTGGGATATGAAATAACAATCGTTTCCATAGCGATGTGTCTTTTTACTCGGTGACGTTCATTGTTGCGACATTTTAATCTTTGACAATTTGAAATTTTGACGAAATTTTTAAATGATTTTTTCGTAAATACTTGGTGAAAACTGGCGGAAATGGCTTACATGGAATAATTACATTTTTTCAATATTACTATTTTCCGCGATTTCTCTTTAACTTTGAGTAAAAAAAGTACATCTTTTTTTGCACCCGTGATCAACAAAAAAGTTTTTTTGCATCGGTAACCAAAAAAGCCATGTTTTAGTTATCTGCAGACAGTTACTAACCTTTAAAACAAGATTATTTGTGTTCGTTAGTTTGTTTTGTTCGTATAGTATGTTTTTTATGACTTGTGTCTCGAAGATTTTACATCAGAATTATGAATTTTGGTTTGCTATGCCACACTTGATAATGATTTTTTTTAAAAACCAAAACGTGTCGTTTGAAATAATACATTTTGTGAAGCTTATTCTGGACTTTTGGTTTTGATGGGAGTTTCACTGCTTGTATTCCTGGACAGGACAAAGGTTTCATTTAATCAAAATCGTTTAACGAAAACAAAAGTTATGACAATTTAAATAAAAACAAACGGGAAAAACCGCAGGAAAAGTGGGTAATAGACCGGATATGAGGTTTTAAGGGTCGGGAGAGGTGGGGGGAAGTTGGAGGATTGACGTGGAAGTGGGGTACTGATAGAAAGGGGAGGGGTAGGTAAGGCGGAGAGAACGGATTGAAGGGTATAAAAGAGGGAAGATAAAGGGTGAAGGGAAATCGAATAGCTAGTTTGTCAATAAAGCTGAATTGATGTTCAAAAATTGCAGATCGAACCATCAAAGGTTTGTATTTTCTCCAACGTTTATTTTTCCCTGCTTAAAATGCAGTAATTGGCTCTTTGTTTAGTTCTCGTTAATTAAAGTTTGCTTTATAATCAATACCAATATTTTATCCTGCTTTTGCTAGCTTCCGTCCAAATTAAATGAGAAAAGTTTTTAGCTGAAATGATTGTTTAGATCAAAGCACTCAACCTAAGGGTACCAAAATCTTAAATGTTAGAAAAAGTCTTTTAAATTTGTAGACGGCAGAGGTTATTTTAGTTCACTAGACTTACGAAATAAATTTTAAAATTTATACAAAAAAATCTACCTGAATAATCTACTCTCTATACTTTAAATTAATTTAAAAAACTTCCATTCCTAATTAATTAGAACGTCAAGCTCATCAAGATTTTTAATTAACAATTTGTCAGATGCAGTGCCAATTAAGAGGTTTACAGTACGCTTTTTATTTTTTATATAAGGAGGCGTTTCTTTTTTAGCCTTCCATAACAATTTTGAAAAGATTTATTTTATAGAAAATATTACATTTCAACTATATTTAAAAAAAAAACAAGGCTTTACACACAAAGAACCCCGCACGAAATACATTGAAAAATTATTTCGGTGGAATTTGATAAAAGATTAGTATGTTATAGTTGATCATGAGATAAGAAAAATGTGTATATATAAAATAAAATGATTTTTTATGTCTAGTTCCAGAGATATTGATGGTCAAAGTTTAAAAAAACGTCGTTTTGGGGTATAATGAGCACGCCAAAAAAGGCATTTCCTGACCGAAACAAAACAAGTTATCGACGAATATAACTGGACAAGTTTTTCTCCCCAGTAAGAGTTACTTTGTGTTACATGTTTTTTTACCATAAAAACTTGTCGAAAATTGTTTCCTACTACGAAATAATTGTTTTGCAACTTAAAAATCTAAATATTCTTTTGCATTCAGTCAAAGAGATGAGTAAATAAACTTTAGATAAAAAATTTTTTGTAGCTACGAGTTACATGCAAAAAGTTCGATATTTCATTTCTTTAAAACTGACAAACAATAATATGCTATAAATTATGATTATGTGTAATTGCTCTCCCTTATACATACCCAGAGGGCCTAACCCATAATAATGAAAGTAACCCTGTAACCCCATAAAAGCATAATTAATTCATTAATTAATTATAAAACCCCCCATAGCCATCTGGCTACGTCTCTGTACCTACATACTCTATTGAGTACTACTCAAAGTCAGTTCTCAGTTTACTCGTTTTATCTTTTGCACTTCGCAAAATAATTAAGCCCCACCAAAAGTGTTATTATTTAGGTTAGAGAACCTTGAGAAACCTTTAAAAAATCATAATCCCCAATGCAAAACACAAAGAAGTGGTAAAACAATTGCACCCTGTATTAGATAAAAGTATGATAAAGGCGTACGCAAAATTAAATTAAAATCCCTCGATCAGGTTTAAAGAAATTAAGAATTGATAACTTTTTTGTAAAAATTAATGATATAGAACTTTTTTCATGTAGCTCGTAGCTAGGGAAAAAATAAAAAATAAAATTCATTTTATTTAAAGTTTATTTACTCATCACTTTAACTGAATGCAAAAGAATATTTAGATTTTTAAGTTGCAAAATAATTATTTCGTAGTACAAAACAATTTTCGTCAAGTTTTTATGGTCAGAAAAACTTGTTCAGTTTATCTAGAAAATACTAAAACATTAATTTTTGCTCAAAAATAATTGTTTTATTTTGATATCAGGGAAAATAAAAAACTATCAAAAATAATTTTTTTGACTAGCCGCTGTATACAACCTGTCAACATTTTACCAACATAATAATATGAAAATCCATGTGTGATTCCTCAGTAGCCCATATTCGTCGATAACTTATTTTATTTCGGTCAGGAAATGCCTTTTTGAGCGTGCCCAATATACCCCAAAACGACGTTTTTTATCAAATTTCACCGAAATAATTTTTCAATGTATTTCGTGCGGGGTTCTTTTAATTTTGCACCGGTGGCACCCAAAAAATATATACGCAGGAGGATTTAAAGACCTATTTTTAAAAATTGTCCACCGACTTAAATTTTTACAAAATGTAAATATAAACACCATATTCCCAAATTTTCAAGTCTTGACTTTTGAAAATGGTGGTTGACTTCAATTTGCTAAGTAGTTTGCTTTGTTATTTTTTAAGTGTATGTTATGTTAAGCTTTCAGTTATTTGACATTTTTATTGACAAAGATTCCAAATTAAAAATATAACCTTTCTGTTTTTTTCTAAATGTTATTTTTAGTCGTTTCGAAATTTTTGGAGGCTTTTTCAAGACGCAAAATGGGAGAAGGAGAGGGGGTTACATTTACAAAAAAAAAGAAAGGTTGCATTTTTAATTTGGAATCCTAGTCAAATATCTATGTTTTTACTATAGGGAAGCACAGTTGGTCGATTAAATTTTGAAGTATTGGTTTTTAATTGTATTAAAATGGGACAAAAACTTTTTAAGTAATGAACAATCAAAAAATCCATTTTTTTTTTGGCTACCCTATATAATGTGGTATTGCGTAAATAAATTTGTAGTCAAAACTGGTCTGCTTAAACCAAATCCAAAACCTAACCGTAATAAGTTGTAATTTGGCGACGATTTTGTCGAGCACGTGGGCCAATAAGGAGTATCAATAAAGAAGCGACGAGACATCTTAAAAGGCAATATCGGAGAGAGATAACACTCCAGTTTATGGAAATCCCATAATGGAAAGTCCGCATGGAGGGAGAAAGAATAAATAAGAACAATATAGAGAAGCTATATACCTAAAAAATAATACAGTGCAATGCCAAATTGTCCCTTGTTGTACGGACTGGTTGGATCAGGCTTTTCCCTATAGGTTGGAATAGAAAATTCCCCAAAATTAGAGCGAATATATTACTCAGGTGTTAAAACTCCATAAGAGGTGTGCAATTTTCGAAAAATTAGCCGATTTGTATTGTAGAAAACAAAAATTGCATGATAGAAATCGAAAATTGCACACACAAATTAAAGTTGAATTGATTGTTATAATTTTGATATGTTATTTTTAATCAAGTCAATCACATTTTTTTGTAACTTTGAATAAAACAGAGGCGCAAAGCGGACCCAAGTGGATCGCAGGCTCCTGCGCGAATCCTCGCGAAAAGCGTTGTTTTACGGAATTTTGCAAATCAAGTCGCAATTCCGAGTTGTTTTACGGAATTTTGTAAAACAAGTCGGAATTCCTAGTTGTTTTACGGAATTCTGTAAAACAAGTCGGAATTCCGAGTTGTTTTACGGAATTTTGTAAAACAAGTGGGAATTCTGAGTTGTTTCACGGAAGTTTGTACATCAAGTCGGAATTCTGAGTGGTTTTATGGAATTTTGTAAATTAAGTAGGAATTCCGAGTTGTTTTACGAAATTTTGTAAAACAAGTCGGAATTCTGAGTTTTTTTACGGAATTTTGTAAAACAAGTTGGAATGCTGAGTTGTTTTACGGAATTTTGTAAAACAAGTCGGAATTCTGAGTTGTTTTACGAAATTTTGTAAATCAAGTAGGAATTCCGAGTTGCTTTACTGAATTTTGTAAAACAAGTCGGAATTCTGAGGTGTTTTATGGAATTTTGGAAAACAAGTCGGAGTTCTGAGTTGTTTTACGAAATTTTGTACATTAATTCGGAATTCCGAGCTGTTTTACGGAAGTTTGTAAATCAAGTCGGAATTCTGAGTTGTTTTACGGAATTTTGTTATGCAAGTCGGAATTCCGAGTTGGTTTACGTAATTTGTGAAATATTTTTAAACCGAAGCAAGGCAGAAATTAAATAAAATAATAAAAAAAAAGTTTTGAGGTGAAATTATGATACAAATTATTTTTCCAGGGGCTGTCTTCTTGACGACTTGTGAGGTGAGTAGGCACTAGATCTTGTTAATGTTCGGTGTCACCGGTGACTATTTGTCTCTCTCACTTTTCACATGGTTCAAAGCAGGTGAGAAGTGCGAAATTTCTCCACACTCACATTATGTCACAAAGATAGTTTTTTTAGGTGTTTTTACTTTTTTGCCATATTTCAGGAGTGCATTGCACGTGGTACAACAACATCATCGTAAAGTTTTTTTTGCCACCGATTAAGCCCAACTTGTCATTTTGGTGAAGTGCCCCTTTATTATCTGGGAAGAAGCTATCTCCTTAAGCTTTAATGCCCCTCTTAAAAATACAGAACCTGAACTTGACACTGTTGAAACCAGGTTATCGATAATAATAATAATAAATATGGCGAAAAATCGAGGGTTTTAGAATTTGACAAACGCCCTAAACTTCATAAACCTGTGGTTGCGACTTCATTAGGCTCAGGCGTCGACCGCAAACAATGTAGTGCAAACGAAGCACCTTAGAGTTTTGAGAGATAATAATGTATCACTCTTAGGGAGGGGCTTTTAGTTTGGTAGGGGTTATTGGAGAGAAAAAGCATTGAATTTTCTTTGGCCAACTTTAAACCTTTCATTCAATTTTTTGTTTCCATCGGGATATATTTTTTTTAATCTGTGCATAAAATAAATATCTAGATATTGTTGATTTTTAGAATTTTTTTGTTTGTTCCAGGATCACACAAAAACTTGGATTTCTGGACAATACACCTGCAGTACATACATCAAAATGGGTTCACTGTTATTCTTATTGCTTCTAAAATATTAAAAAATCCCCATTTGCTCTCACATTTGTCCAAATTTGCTTTGCATTTCTAAAAATCTTATTCTCGGTTTAACTCACAAACATTTATAACCGGGCCGGTCACAACCTCAATAAACACTATATACCCCAAGGGATATACCACCTATATATGCATTAGTCCCCTACAGGCACATATATGAGCCTAGATCTTGAATATTGCGCCGGATCAAGATAGAACTAGCGACAGCCTCACGTCCCTGAAGCTAGCAGAGCAAGGTGAGCAGAACAACTTTTTTTGTAGTGCATAATTGGGTGCTAATTAAGTGCCCCATTTAAAAATTTAGTGCTCCTTTTTTCACAAAATACAGCATGTTTTGCTAGTTTCAGATGAACTCAGCAGAGCAATACATTAAAAATCATCGGAATCAAAATTATCATAGTGTATAATAAACTGCTAAGTACCTCGTTTAAAAGTTTAGTACTCTTTTAAAAAAAAAAAATAAAACATGTTCTGCTAGCTTCAGATGAACTCAGCAGAGCAATACATTAAAAAATCATCGGAATCAAAATTATCATAGTGTATAATAAAGTGCTAATTAAGTGCCCCAATTAAAAATTTTAAAATCTTTTTCTTTTTTTTTGTAAAATAGCATGTTGTGCTAGCTTCAGATGAACTCAGCAGAGCAATGCATTAAAAACCGTCGGAATAAAACATGTAGTGGTGCATAATAAAAAGCTAATTAAGTTCCCCATTTAAAAATTTAGGGCTCCTTTTTTTTAGAAAATGTAGCATGTTCTGCTGGCTTCAGAAGAACTCAGCAGAGCAGTGCAATAAAAATCGTTGAAACAATAACTATTATGGTGGATACTAAAGTGTATTAAGTGCTATTTAAATTAACCTTTTAAAAATTTAGTGCTGCTTTTCTTTAATACAGCATGTTCGGCTAGCTTCAGATGAAAAGGAAAAAGGAGCACTAAATTTTTAAATGGGACTTTATTATGCACTATGATAATTTTGATTCTGATTATTTTTAATGTATTCCTCTGCTGAGTTCATCTGAAGCTAGCAGAAGATGCTGTATTTTATTAAAAAAAAGGAGCACTAAATTTTTAAGTAGGGCACTTAATTAGCACCTAATTATGCACTACAAAAAAATTGTTCTGCTCACCTTGCTCTGCTAGCTTCAGGGTCGTGACAGCCTCTTGTGTTGTACGCGCGCCTTGGGTACTAGCGAGCGTAGAAAGCACTTTATGCCTTTTTCTGTTGTAGGCTGTTGCAGAGAAATACAAGCGAGCATAAAAAGCGCTACCTATCAATTAATATGCGTTGGCAGTGCAAAAATCATGCTTTAATGCGCCGCAGGCATTTCAAATGTATATTTTCAATTAAAATTAAACTAAAAGGGTAACTATTGATGGGGTTTTGAGAATTTGTTTATAAAAATGCTGAAATGCTGAAAATTTTTGCGAAAATGACACTTCTTTTGACAACAAACCGCAGGCAATGTTTTGATAAAATTACATTAAAAACACCATTTTGCCGCAGGCGAAAAATTTTGCAATTTATGATTTTTTCAAATATTTTTGTCAAAAATAAATTCCAGACTCTTGTATTTTATTCCCTATATATTTTATTTCTGCTGTTGTTTGATTGTGTCAATTGTAACCAGGCTTCTCGGAGGGGGGGGGAGGTTAACCCCAACCTCCCCTCACCTTGCTGCGTTACGTAATTTATGGATGGCCCGTAATTTAAATTGTTGTCATCTGAACATGGTCATATCGACATGTTACCTATATTAAAGGTCGGCAGACATTATAAAAGTATTATATTGACAGCCCCGTGCCCAAAAAAGCTCTGGCTATCCGGCCAGCCAAGAAGGTTTCGGATAGCCTCGGCAACAGGGTCGCCCCTAGCATTTTTTCCACCGTGTGCAAAATCCTGCGTTGACGCCCCCCCCTCTATCTAGTCTAACTACTATAAATTTTTTATATAGGTCTAAAAGTTAGGTCGACTAAAAGAAACCACAAAAAAAATTAACTTAAAAACTATTTTTAAAGAATTTTAAACGATTTAGAAACAAGAAGGTGGCTGAGGCAGGTATGAAAATCAAAAAATAAACTTATTTGCAAACATTTTACAAACGAATACCTCTACCTAAATTGGATAAACCAAAAAAACATTATTCTAACTTTAATTTCAGCAACCTGTCTCATGATTGCTGTAATATCCGTTTTCTCACATATCTCGTGTTCTATTGCAATAATAGCAAGACCACAAAGTGGATTTTGTGTGATTGTGGAAGGTCTTGATCCGTTTTAATTTTAAGAAACTCCTTTTTCCTGTAGCGACAGTTACTGGAATCGTTAAAAGGATCCAGATGGCGATACTTAAATTGCGAGCAAAATTCAATTTTCTTATAAATTAAAACACTTCTTTAAGAGTTCTTTTTTTCGCTTAAAAGAGTTCGTCAGCTAGCTCTAAGCCATTTATATCACTATTATCTTCGTCAGTTAAGACGTTCTCAAGTTTTTTGCACCATGTTATTATCTGGCTATTGGGTACTTGGTAATGCATATACCTATAGGTAACGATACACCTAACACGGCATGCCAGCGCAGGGTCATGCTATCTCTCTCGCACAATGTGACGTCACGTGGGAATCATAATTTGAAAACTTCAATATCAAAGGTATGCCTTATATGATCTTTTATTTGGAAATATAGAATATTTTGTAACTGGATTTTGCGAACGTAATATGTGATTTTAACATTGCATCTTTTAATACATTATACACATAGTAAAATCAGATCTTTTAAGTATGATTAAAATGATTGGTTTTAAAAATATTATTTGAAAGATCAAATAGCGCATCCTGTAGAAATCCGTTAGACCAACCTAATATTTCTAGATTTATCAATATTCAAAAAAAAACAGGAAGACTACTGTGAATCAGTGGCGTACCGAGGGAGGGGGGTTTGGGGTTACCCCCCCCCCCGAAGTCAATTCCTGGGTGCGCCACTGTGTGAATTATAATAATTACTGAGTTTTGATTTTAAAAAAAGCTGAAATTTTTTTCTATTCGATTTCTAGATACTGTTGAAAAAAATGCCTCAACTTAAACCTCAGCCTGTATTTACTTTTTTTTAAACAGATAAAGACAGTATCTAGGTAAATAAAAATGCTCTATTACTTTGTTTTAAGAATCCACAATATAGATAATTTCTATTACAGTATATGCCACCCGAAATTTATCCACATTGATTAACGTCAACTGTCAACGAGAATTTTCAATTGGACGTTTATTTTTTGTTTCTCCCTAGATTTTTGGCCACACTGATCACAGTATGGACAGGGCCTCATTCAGAAAATTTTCGATTTTGTTTAGTTTAAATTTTATCATGAGTTGATTGTAATAGAAAGTTTTTGAACCATTTTTTTGCCATTTTGTTATTGTTATCGTAAGACAATTGAAAACAGTGTACTAGATATGGCCAAGGCAGCAAGTGTTGATTCAATACATAAACGTAAATAGTGCGAACTCTACACATCATAGAAGGGACTGGTTATGAAATCTCAAATGAATGAAGCTCAGACATTGTTTGGGGCTCAGGCATGGTGGACGCACCCACCTATTGGTCATTTTCAGGGGCACAATATATAGACATATAGACGCAAGAGTAGCAAGATCAATAGAAATCTGTTTTGTCACAATTCCCTCTAATATAAGGAATATGGTTTTAAAAATATTATTTGAAAGATCAAATAGCGCATCCTGTAGAAATCCGTTAGACCAACCTAATATTTCTAGATTTATCAATATTCAAAAAAAAACAGGAAGACTACTGTGAATCAGTGGCGCACCGAGGGGGGGGGGGGGGGGGGGTTTGGGGTTACCCCCCCCCCCCCCCCCCGAAGTCAATTCCTGGGTGCGCCACTGTGTGAATTATAATAATTACTGAGTTTTGATTTTAAAAAAAGCTGAAATTTTTTTCTATTCGATTTCTAGATACTGTTGAAAAAAATGCCTCAACTTAAACCTCAGCCTGTATTTACTTTTTTTAAAACAGATAAAGACATTATCTAGGTAAATAAAAATGCTCTAATTCTATTACCTTGTTATAAGAATCCACAATATAGGTAATTTCTATTACAGTATATGCCACCCGAAATTTATCCACATTGATTGACGTCAACTGTCAACGAGAATTTTAAATTTGACGTTTATTTTTTGTTTCTCCCTAGATTTTTGGCCACACTGATCACAGTATGGACAGGGCCTCATTCAGAAAATTTTCGATTTTGTTTAGTTTAAATTTTATCATGAGTTGATTGTAATAGAAAGTTTTTGAACCATTTTTTTGCCATTTTGTTATTGTTATCGTAAGACAATTGAAAACAGTGTACTAGATATGGCCAAGGCAGCAAGTGTTGATTCAATACATAAACGTAAATAGTGCGAACTCTACACATCATAGAAGGGACTGGTTATGAAATCTCAAATGAATGAAGCTCAGACATTGTTTGGGGCTCAGGCATGGTGGACGCACCCACCTATTGGTCATTTTCAGGGGCACAATATATAGACATATAGCCGCAATATAAGGAAGTAATTTGTTATTTTAAATCTAAAAACTGCAAATTCGTAGCAGCCTTAAGGCTCAAAATTAGAAAACATTAAGTTTATTATTACAAGCTTTTATTTAACTTCACCTCTATTATCTATATATATTTCTATGTTCGGGCATTACCCTCTCCACATAGGCCGATCAGCTCTTATCGTTTTAGTGTCCTTTTATCCACCTTCGCCGCCATTTTGACAGAAAACTAATGGATTATCTGTTGCTGTTACTTTTGAGTGAAAATGGCGGCGAAGGTGGATAAAAGGACACTAAATCGGTATGCGTTGATCGGCCTATCTGGAGAGGGTACTGGTTCGGGTAAAAAATCTTGCAACTCAATTTTGACTTGTAGTCCGATTGAATTCAAACTTGGTACGTGATTAAGGTTTCGGTGACAATACAATAATATGGTCATGTTAGGCATTCCCAAGAGGGGAAAACGCCTAAGTTTGTCCGATTTCACCCAAAATTGGTATACGTGGGTTTTTGGGCATAAGGAATACGAATTTTTGATCAGATTTTAAAAAATCGATATGGCGGATTCAAGAAGGACAATTTTTGGTCATGTTTTGCTTACCAATTTTAACTGACTTATACACATCCCATTGTCTTCAAATTTGGTATGCGTTTATAGTTCCGGTGACAATACAATAATATGGTATTCTCAGGTACCCACCTCCACCTAACGAGGAAACTGGAAGAGAAAAATATTTAGCTTGTCCGACTTCAAACAAAATTGGTATACGGGGGTTTTTGGGCATAAAATATACGAATTTTTGATCAGATTTTGAAAATTTAATATGGCGAATTCAATATGGACGATTTTTGCTCATGTTTTGCTAACCAATTTTAACTGACTTATACACATCCGATTGTCTTCAAATTTGGTATGCGTTTATAGTTCCGATGACAATACAATAATATGGTATTACCAGGAACCCACCTCCCCTAACGAGGGAAGTGGAGAGGGAAAAATATTTAGTTTGTCCGATTTCTTTGAAAATTTTAATTGGGCGGATTCAAAATTTATATAAAAAAAGCTTTTAAAAAAAAAGCTTTTTAAATGCAAGCTTTTACATAATATAAAGTTCACTAAAAAGTAGGAAATAATTTTTAGCATTCTGATATCATAATAATAAAAGCGATGGCCGTAAATTAGGTCGAGTTGGGTTGAATTTACTTAACCTTCCATTTCTCTGCATTATAGAGAATTCAGATTCTTGCGAACAATCATATAATCAATATAATAAATTTTTCGAGTCAACATGGTCAAACTTTCAATAATGCGCCATTCGCTTTTATTATTATGATAGTGAACTTTATATTTTTGTATAAAAGCTTTGATTTGAAAAGCTTTTTTTTATATAAAATTATTTTTTAATTTTTAGATTTGTACTCTAAATCGTCAATTTTGAACCCGCCATATTGATATTTTAAAAACTGATCAAAAATTCATAATCTCCTTCTCTAAGAACCCGTGTATGACAATTTTGATTAAAATCGAACAAACTAAATCTGTTTCCCCCTCCAATTCCCTCGGGTACCTGATAATACCATATTAATGTATTTTCATCAGAACTATAAACGCATACCAAATTTGAAGACAATCGGATGTGTATAAGTCACTTAGAATTAGTTAGCAAAAGATGACCAAAAATCGTTTATCTTAAATCCGCCATATTGAATTTTTAAAATCTGATTAAAAATTCGTATTCCTTATCCCCAAAAAAACCCCGTGTACCAATTTTCCCCCTCCACTCCTCCCGTAGGGGGAAGGGGGTGCCTAAAATACCAAGTTATTGTATTGTTACTGGAGTTTTAAACGCATACCCAATTTGAAGACAGTCGGATGTGTATAATTTAGTTAAAATTGGTTAGCTAAACAAGACTAAAAATCGTCCATCTTGAATCCGCCATTTTTGAATTTTCAAAATCTGATCAAAAAATTCGTATTCCTTATCCCAAAAACCTTCGTATACCAATTTTGGTTGACATCAGACAAACTTAGGTGTTTTCCCCCACCAATCCCCTCGTATGGAGAGAGGGGGGTGCCTAATAATAGCAAGTTATAGTATTGTTACCGGAACTTTAACCGCATACGAAATTTAAAGATAGGTGGATGTGTATAATTCAGTTAAAATTGGTTAGCAAAACACGACTAAAAATCGTTCCTCTTGAATCCGCCATATTGAATTTTCAAAATCTTATCAAAAATTCGTATTCCTTATATCCAAAAACCTCCGTATATCAATTTTGGTTGACATCGGACAAATTTACGTGTTTTTCCCCCTCCACTCCCCTCGTAGGGGGGAGGGAGGTGCCTAATAATACTATATAATTGTATTGTTACCGGAACCATAAAAGCATACCAAATTTAAAGACCAAAACATGACCAAAAATCGTCCATCTTGAATCCACCATATTGAATTTTCAAAATCTGATCAAAAATTCGTATTCCTTATCCCCGAAATCCGAAAAATTTAGCCGTTTTCCTCCCTCCAGGGGGTGCCTAATAATATCATATTATAGTATTGTCACCGGAACTATAATCGCATACCAAATTTGAATTCAATCGGACATGTAGAGGTTAGTCAAAATTGAGTTGCAAGATTTGACCCGAACATATAAACATACAATACATAGAGGTAAAGTTAAATAAAAGCTTGAAATAAAAAATTCGCAAAATATAAAGCGGGTCCAGCATTTTTAAACGGCTAAATTGAATTTGAATTCATTATTTTTTGGGTGACTTCGCTCACCAGTCTGGGTCTCTCTCAGGCATAATTGGTCAGCATCACGTTTTCTTTGTTAAGTTCGGTGTACAAATAAAAACGAATATCATGGTCGCCTTACCAGGCATATTACATAATAATATATTTTTCATCCATAAAGTATCTCTGGCATCTTGCTGTTTCACTCTGGTGCATTTGATTGATATACAAGCGTAATATAAGGGGTTATTCGGCAACTTAAAAATCTGGTTTTGATTCTATGGAAAGTGAGGTTATGTTTTGTCTAAATAAAAATGGAATGGACTGTAGATATATGGAATTGGAGACACTAATAATAGGCACTTATCGGTACATAAAGTCGGCATAGCCTGACTCGGCACTATTTCTGACAGTTCCGCATGAAGGCTGAAAGATTTCTGACGTTTTTGTCACATAAACATGTCATCTAAACATATTGTGCCATTCTTAAAGTTGAAAAATTAAAGTTAATGCCGTCCTTTATTAGGGAATTATTGAAACGCAGTTAGGGCCCGGCACTAATAAGGCTAGGCTATTTTGACGCTGTTGACAGATACGCATGCGCAAGAACGACCACATTTAGTGCCGACACTAATAAGGCCCTGCCCTTATTTGTGGAGGAATTATACTGGGCATCTTGGCTGTGTTTAGCCGTATTTGACGTTTTTGACAACTATTCGCCATTTTTTTTACATTAACTCTACTTTCGGGAATTTTTTGTGTTGTGACGGCCAAAAAAGCCAAAATTCCGACAAAATAGTTATATTTTTATGAAATCGGATGACATAGCATAAGAAAATTTAAAAAAGCAAGGCTCAAATACTTCCTTTTACCGATGAAGACAATATTTGTTTGCTACGAGAAGTAGTTCAACAAAATCCCTTCAGAACTCTAAATGGTCCTTCTCTCTACCCTCCACAAAGACCTCTGCTTCCAACACATCGCCCATGCTTTTGATCACTCAAAATATAAAAAAAAAACAACACAGAATTTCGAAAACAGGCAGCACATATTTGTAGGTTAGAAATAAAGTCGTATCGTCACCGTTTTGCTAGAGGCCCGTTCAATAATTCTATAATTTGCACCTTTTAGAGCCAGGCACAGCCTGTGTTAAGGTCGGCGCTAAGTAGGCACTATCCAGTGCGGCCGTATTTCAATAATTCCCTATTAAAGGCAGGCACAAACATTATGAAAGTCGACATTATTTTGATAGCAAAAAACATATTTAGACAACAACAATGTCAGAATCCTTTTAAACTTCGTGCGGAATTGTCAAAAATAGTGCTGTCTTTATTAAAGTAAGGCTATGCCGACTTTATGTACCGATAAGTCCCTAATAATTATTAATATCAAACTTAATTTAGAAATTAGGTACGTTATATTAAACTGTACGTAAGTACACAAAAATATATGAATAATATTATTGATAACAAAATCAATGAATAGCTTTCCCTCAAAAAAGGTAATGGTAACCGTAGATCAGGATTTCGCACTTGTGGTGCTCATCAGTACGGTGCTAGGAATTAGGAGATGAAATGATGATGAAATCTGTCAAATTGCAGAATCGGCAGATGTACCTTCAATTTGAAGGAAAATTAAGCGTCTCTACGGAGACAGATATCCTAAGCTCTAGAGTTGATAAATCTAAAAAGGGATTTAGCGAGGGTTATGTTAAATGCATGCAATCATTATGACTTATATTTATAAAAAAAAGGACTGAGTAACCGTTAAACTTTTTTAGTTATGATAGTTAAATGCCTTAAGGTCGTCGATTTTTTATTAAATCACCCACCACCTTAGTTAGTCTGTTGTCAAATCTCAGCAAGACATGCACAAAATGGAACGCCTATGGTTTATCAGACCGTATTTAATAAAAAAAATTCATCGTAAGAACGATTCACCATAGAACCTGCAATTCGTCAAACCAACTTTTATCCGAACCTTATTTCATCAAACCCATTCAATAACAAATTCGAAATTTAACAAACCCATTTTTAATAAAAACCGGAATTAGTCAAACCATTATTCATCAAAACTGGATTTCGTCAAACTCGTTGTTTATCAGAAAATATTTGCTAAATTGATAGCGCATTCGCCAATTATACTTACATGAACTGGAGGCGTACACGAGGGTGGCGCGGCGTCACGGCGTTTCGATCCATTTGTCGTTCTATAAAAGTATTCACAGGTAGTGTTCAATACTTTGTGTATAGATGTCGCCACCTGCGTGTACGCCTCCGGTTCATGTAAGTATTACTGGCGAATGCGCTATCAATTTAGCAAATATTTTCTGATAAACAACGAGTATGAAGAAATCCGGTTTTGAGAAATAATGATTTGACAAATTTCGGGTTTTATTAAAAATGGGTTTTACAAATTACGAGTTTGATATTGAATGACTTTGATGAACAATGGTTCGATTATAAACGGGTCTGTTAAATGTCGGATTTGTTATTGAATGGGTTTGATGAAATAAGGTTCCGATAAAAAATTGGTTTGACGAATTGCAGGTTCTATTGTGAATGATTTTATGATTGAACTTTCTTTTCATTCTGATAAACCGTGGGTGTCCCACAAAATGTATTGCATGAAATTGTCAGACTAAACACTTTTCTCCTAAATCTTTGAAAGTATTTATTATTGATGTTACTATTATAACCTTTGATTTGAATGTATTTAGTATTTCCTGAATTATTGAGAAAATATGTGTTTTCTACTACCTTAAAAAAAATTAATACCAAAAGTCCTTGCCATAAATAGTTTCAGGGTCCTACAAATGTAATGAAAAAAAAATGAAACTTTTTTAGGTGCAAAAACGTCATTCTTTGTGGACAATCTACAAAAACACTAATGCGTATATGGCATATTCCCCTTGGCAACAGCACACTGCTGGCAATAGAATATTATCCTTGCATGCTCTCAAGTTACGAAACTGTAGAGTGAAAAATGGCCGCTATATTTTAGGGATGAAGTAAGCCTATAGGTCACGGATCAGCAATTAGTTAAGATGTTGAGATGAGGTTTTTTCAGAATTTTAGGGCAAAGTACTGTTTCCGCTTTGTTAGGAAAACGGGAAGATTATTTTTTGAATAAAATGAACTACTTAACGCTTACGTACGTTTTGGTTATATTAGACAATTAAAAGTTGGTCATGACACGTACGAGGTGCCTATAGCGGCATAGTATATATATATATATATATATATATATATATATATATTACTTGTTCTGTTATCATTGCTTTACAATTTTACCCATATGGGTGTAGAACCTGTCAAAATATTTAAACTACTTAAAATACATTCATTTAATCTATAATAATATAAAAATTAATATAAAAAAATAATAATATAAAATAGTATTAAAAAAATATAACACAGTACAAAAAATATATAAAAGAAATAATTATAGTAAGTTAGTTACACATTACAGGAGTAATCTTCGTATAAAGAAAAAAAACAAAAAAGCTTGTGGCTACTAAAATGAGACACAAAATAATCTTTAGAAATTGATTTACATTTACAAAACAATTGAAACTAATTACGTCTAAGGAAGAGGTGGAATCGTGACTAGAAAATACTTTTGTAGTTTAGAATTTTGTCTTTAGTTTTATCATTAAGAAATTCGGACCTTTCTGACTTTTACATTTATTTACCATTTCCATCTTGCTTTCTTGGTTTCGGCCGTTTGTATTACCCATAAAGGTATAACTTAAATAGAGACATTATGTTTTCCACAGTTGCGATCAGACATAAGGTAAACAATTTGGCGACAATGCCAGATTGCGCTTAAAGTTGTATCTCTACACGTAATGTGTTTAAAACTTTATCATTTACATGCAATTATGCAAATTGTCCGGTTTGTTTTTTTAAACATGGAGAAATACCTTATTTTTATTCAAATATATAAAGAAATTTAGGTATATTATATAATTGCATTTAAATTTCCTTGAATCTTCACAATTTGAAATATACCTCATTTTTTCGATCAAAATATCATATAAAATACCTGATATTTTGGCCGAAAGAATAATTCTTTTTATTTCCCAATATATATCGGGAATAAACCCTACAAGAATGTGATAACCTCGCATTTGTGGCGGGTCAGCCATATAATCGTGTGTACGCTGCTCCATTCATAATTTCTGTACGGCGTTGTAGCTTTAGCATAATCGAGGTTTTGGTATATTTTACAGATTAATCGAGTTTTTTAATATTTTTTCAATAGATTTTTAAGTGTTTGTGGAAAAAGTGATCTGACAAAGTGCGTAGTGTGACGAAAACTGGGGATTGAAGGTGAAAACCAAACATTTCACAGGTTTGTTATCCTATGCTTTTTCGACGCCATCTTGTGATAGGCCGCCATAGGCGTGCAACTAGTGTTGCAATAAATACAAAATGTAATTAATAAATATAGGAAAGAAATAAGTTTTTTTGGGATATTTTTGCGAATTTGTGATAAAAACAATATGGTAAGAACTTATAATTAATTACACTATATTTGTTATAATGAACCAACCCCAGCTGCGACATTTTTAAATATCCTATATGAGTAGCAAAAAAATGGAAGAGGTGCGTATATTTATTTATAACTACATTCACAGTTTTGATACTATCTGTAGTCAGCTTATTTTTTCTGCTGAGATTTGTTTATAAATAGTACAAGCGTTCCCGGTATAAATATAAATTTTTAAAACATATTAAGTCAGACACAGGATAAAGAATGTATGTTTGTTACAACTTTTTATTTATAATATTTACATAGGTAGATACTCCACATAAGATTTTTTTGTATTTATTAAAAATGTAAAGATACTTTTGTACGTATTAAATAAAATTGATAGTAGAGTGTATAAATTTCATTTTTTTTACACAACGAAAAACCATCATATAGTACCTATAATATAGGTATCATTGTAATAAATACCTATACCAGTATTTTTAGCCGAATTTGCTTATTTTTTCCACATTGGTTTTTTGATAATTTGCCTAAAAAGTGCGGAAACTGATACTTTTCTGCATACAATGGCCGTTAAGGGCGAAAAAGGCACTTTCGACACGTTTTTAGTACAAAAATTTTCTACTTGCATAAAAAGTTTCTGCCTAAGTTTATATATATTTGATATTTTTAAAATTAAAACCAAAAAATTATTTTGTTTCCATTTTTAATTTAATCTAGTTTATAAATGCATCTAAAAACTCCAATTAGACTTAAAATTCACGCCATGCTAAAAAAATACTTTTACCTATGCTCATTTTTTAATAAAGTTTTGCAGATCACTTGACATTAAATAGTTTATAAAGAAACTACTTCGCAAATGCGTGTGAAAAAGTCTTCTTCAACTTCCCACACGCCGTGCGTAAAAGAATAAGCACGGCGTGCATAAAAAAACTGTCATAGCGTGCGTGAAAAAACGTTTAATGCACGCAATTTTTTTTTTAAATGGTACTTTATGGACCAAATTTTTAAATTTTGAGTTTGAAATGTGTGTTCTAAAAACTACTTTTCACACACTCGTAGAAAAAAATTGTACCTAACCCTTGCGGAAGTGTCTTTCCCGCCCGAACTCCTCCCGTGCGTAAAAGTATCACTTTCCGCACTAATTCGGCAGATAACTATCTGGAGAACATTTAAAAAATTAATATTTTCTATCAATTATTAATTATAAAAAAATTAAAGATTGTATTTTCCAAAAAATTTGACAAGTCTGAAAATAACGACCAAAACTTTTTACATTTATAAATAACGAGCCGCTTCTGGCCGCTGCTAAACTAAGGTGGTTGGAGCATATGTGAGGAGAAGCATGTCTGGTGCAGCGTTGCCAGTGGAACATAAAATGGTTTTCCCTAAATCTAACGACTGATCGCGTTTCAAAGCAATTTATGAATGACTTGATGGGTCTATTTTAGTTAAACGTCTTTGGTATTACCAATCTATATTGATTTTTTGACTTTCTTCTTGAATTTTTCCCATATCTCTGCGTTAGCAACATACCGCAAACGTTATAGTACGTAAGCTTGCGTCTCGTCCGAACGTTCTACATGCTGAAGACGTCACCTTGATAAAAAAGCTCAACGGTAGACCGCAGAGATTGAACTCTGATATCAGATCGGAATTCGAGAGGAAGTGTTTGTTTTTTTGTACAGATAAAAGGAAGGCAAAATATTGTGTTAGATTCTACGTGTACGCGTATGTCCTATCACCAACTTAAATTGTTTACTATTAGGGAATTATCGGAACGCGTGAGTCGAATTCGCATAAAATAAATCGGCGCTATTTTTTTGACACTACTGACAGATACGCAAGCGCAGTTAATATGGCAGAGTTGCCGCTCTGTATAAAAGTGCGCCATCAAGGTGGCATTTGGACATTAATGACATGAATGTACATGCGTAGTGTATGCAAAAATAAAGTTTGAATTAATAAAAGGATTGCACAAACTTTATTTGTAACATTATATTTTGGCATTTAGTTACTTTCTGGTTTAATGTATAAAACGACAAAGGTTCACGTTAAGAAAAAGTTATTTGTTATTATTTTATTTCTACCTATGCAAGGTTCTTTGTGACACAATCCACCAATAGTGCTGTCGTCTTCGCTATAAAGTGATTATCGTCGCCAAATTATTCGTGACCTATATTCTACAATAAAATAGTTTTATAAAGGTTTAATAGAAGGGATGATTTTTTTCTGTCAGTGACCTTAGCTCAGGAAATATCGAAGTGACGTTCAAAACTGATCATGTGATATTCATACTTTTTGTAGTCAAAAAAATAAAATCAGAACGGACTGAACTTCGAATGAAATGCACATTTTGTAAAAACTAATACACGGCTCAAATTACTTTTGTGATTTTTTGCCAAATAAGCTAAAATCAAAACCGCACAAGAAGTTCAGCCAATTCTGATGTTTATCTGACTACAAAAATTATGGATATCACAGTTTTTGAGCTAAGGTCACTGACATAGAAAAAAATAATGTTTGTACTTAAGATAAAAAATATTTCATTAACAAAATTTTATTGGTGGGTTTACCTATTAGGCTAAAAAAGAGCGGGGGCTGAGACATCGCTCCAGGGACCTGAGCCCTGCTTCGGCATACCAAGGGCCACCATTGACAAAGAAATCAAAGAGTGGGAAGCTAGGAAAGCGTTGCAGCACTGCCTTTCAACGCCTGGACATTTTGCCCACTTCCCTGTACTCCACCCGAGGGTTCTGAAAATATCAAGTTTGCCCCCCAGTCAATATTTTTCAAAAATTTTGGAGTCATTAGAAAGGTCTAATTTTGCACCATTTTCCACACCTATTTCAAAATTTTGCACACCTCCCTCTAACCCACACGAAGGTTCTGAAAATATCAAGTTTGCCCCCCCCCCAGGTCAATATTTTTTAAAAAATTTTGTGTCATTCGAAAGGTCTATTTTGCACAATTTTGCACACCCTTCAAGAGCGTTCTCAATAAAGTATGCCCCCCCCCCCAAGTTAATATTTTTCAAAAAATGTATATCACTCGAGAAGCCGCTGTCCGCAAATAGCAAGTGCCGTTTTCTTTTTGTCGCGGTTACGGTTAACCTTGGTTCTAAAATTTCCCAGAAGTATAAGCAAAAGAAAGAGACCTCGATTGTGTAATATCTTTGAATATTGTTTAAATTTACAGATAACTGTTTATGTTTACATGTGTATATAAACAAAAGTTTTTAACTTTTATGAATTTCCGGATTATACTTAAATTTTCATATTAAAAATGTTATGACGCCATGTATTAGCTGACATAAACAGAAAAAATCGATGTAGACAGCGCGTAATGTTATGTATTTTAAATAGAGGCGTTCACATTTAAAATACACGTTCCAAACTTCGGAAACTTCACCCGAAGTCATTCTGAATCATGCTCACAAATAAAACTAGGCATTGCTAAGCGACATTTCAATATATTACATAAAAGGCCTTCGCGCGTGGTAGGTGTAGGTACGCACGCATTCCTCTTTACGGCAAGTACAACCTCCCGCTTCCCGCGGATACCTGTCCCGAATTCAGATATAGGTGCATATACCTACCTACTAGTTACTGGAGCTGTTTTATTTTTGTGGCGGTTACGGTTAACCTTGGTCCTAAAATTTCCCAGAAGTATAAGCAAAATAAAGAGACCTCGATTGTGTAATATCTTCGAATATTGTTTAAATTTACATACAGACCGCTTCAAGCTACTGCGAGCATAGGCCGGAAGAAGACCAATTTGCCAGTGTACGTACATGCAGGGACACCGCACACCTATCAGTGAATCAACCAATACTCAGGCTTGCGATCACCACTTGCGTTTGTTATTTAGTACGCCTCTAACCACGGTGCTGTGTGGAGCGTAGTCAATGAAACCGGAATTTGGTCGATAAATACGCAAATTTTTATAACGTAATTTTCTTATTTTTTGTCACTGATAAATAAGAGCGTTTTTTTGTCAACTGCTCAGATTTATCACTGACAACGTGTTACAATGAAAATAATAAGGAGAAACAAAATAAAAGCAAGTTCTCAAAATAAAATAATACATTATAAAAACCAAAAAGATTCTCCCAGTCAAAAAAAAATTACAGCAAATGTTCGAAAAGTCCTCCTTGCTCGGCTAGACAATATCCGAGCCTATTATAAAAACCCCTTCTAACGTTTCTAAGCATGTTAGAGGTGATAGTTTGAAAACCTTCTTCAATTTTAATCCAAAGTTCTTCCAAATTATTAGCCCTTTCATGCCCGTTAACTTTATTTTTGATATAACTCCATAGATAGAAGTCATTAGGAGTAAGATCGGGTGATCGAGCTGGCCATAAAATAGTTCCCCGTGTACTTATAACCCGATTAGGAAATATATTATCAGGATATTCCCTAACAAGGCCAACATTGTGAGCGGGAAAACCATCTTGTTGAAACCATGTTTCACCAAATCTCACACCTAACAACTGCCTAGCAGTTGGAATAATATGCTGCTGCAGTAGGTACAAGTATCTAGGGCCATTCAAATTGCCGTTAATAAAAAATGGCTTAATTACGTGTTCCCCTACAATACCCCCCCAAACATTTAGTTTTTGGGGATACTGTGTTCTTACGTCAAAATACAAATGCAAATTTTCCCTCGACCAATATCAAACGTGTGTTGGGTTATGACGATTCAATAATGGAAAAGTGCTTTCATCTGTGAAAAGAATAGATCTCAGAAAGTTTTCATAACGATTAGTAGCCCTTTCCATCATTGTTTCGCAAAATTCCATACGTATAGTTGTCCTCCGGAAAAATTTGATGTGTGGTTGAAGACGTATCAACTGCTTCGACAATTTGGTGGCTAGTTAACTTTCGATTTTCATCCACTGCAACGCAAATCATATCTCGAACTTCCTGCTCGTCATTCAAAACAGTGGGTTTTTTATGGTTTCTTGGCGCTACAGAACCAAACTTTTCAAAATTCTGCACAAACCTATAAATCGTTGATAAACTAGGTTCTGGGCGATTTACAAAATTCTCCAAAAAAAGTTCTTGAATAAGTCTCAATGGTCTGCCTTGATAGTACCAATTGACCATCTGCACTTTTTCGGCAACTTCGTAGACATGCATTTTTAGTTTTAAAAATGTATTATTTCAATTAAGAACTTACCAATGTGTTTGTCGAGCAAGGCAGAAATAAAACAAAATAATAAAAACAAAATAAATTTCTAAAAGATAATACTGCAGCGTGCTTCGAATCCACCTCGGTCGTACGGCACAGAGAGTAAATTGGACTTGATTCCCCCTATGTTCGCAGTAGCCTGAAGCTCATTGTATAATTGCTTATGCTTACATGTGTCTATAATCAAAAGTTTTTAATTTTTATGAATTTCCAGATTATACTTAATTTTTCACATGCTACTAGCTGACATGAACAGAACAAATGGACGTAGATAGCACATCCTGTATAGATCCATACTTTGAGAACCGCAAAAATTCTGAACCGGCAAAATAGGCTGGTTCCGATTCTCAAGGCATCGAACATGACAGGATGCGCTGTCTACATCGATTTTTTCTGTTCATATTAGTTAATACATGACGTAATTGCATTTTTGATATGAAAATTTAAGTATAATCCGGAAATTCATAAAAATTAAAAACTTTTGATTTTACAAATGTAAACATAAACAATTATCTGTAAATTTAAACAATATTCAAAGATATTACACAATCGAGGTCTCCTTCGTTTGCTTATACTTCTGGGAAATTTTAGAACCAAGTTTAACCGTAAACACCACAAAAAGAAAACGGCATGGGAGGTGTGCAAAATTTGAAAATAGGTGTGCAAAATTAGGCATCTCGAATGACATAAATTTTTTGAAAAATATTAAGTGGGGGGGGGGAACTTTTTGAGAACGCTCTTGTGGGGTACTGAAGGGTGTGCAAAATTGTGCAAAAATTTTTGAAAACTTGATATTTTCAGAACCTTCGTGTGGGTTAGAGGGAGGTGTGCAAAATTTTAAAATGGGTGTGCAAAATGGGGCAAAATTAGACCTTCCTAATGACACCAAAATTTTTGAAAAATATTGACCTGGGGGGAGGGAAAACTTGATATTTTCAGAACCCTCGGGTGGGTTAAAGGGAGGTGTGCAAAATTTTAAAATCGGTGTGCAAAATTGTGCAAAATCAGACCTTTCTAACGACACCAAAATTTTTGAAAAATTTTGACTGGGGGGGGGGGGCAAACTTAATATTTTCAGAACCCTCGTGTGGGTTAGAGAGAGGTGTGCAAAATTTTAAAATGGTTGTGCAAAATTAGACCTTTCTAACGACACCAAATTTTTTGAAAAATATTTACTGGGGGGGCAAACTTGATATTTTCAGAACCCTCGTGTGGGTTACAGGGAGGTGAGCAAAATTTTAAAATTGGTGTGCAAAATTGTGCAAAATAAGACGTTTCTGACGACACCAAATTTTTAAAAAAATTTTGACTGGGGGGGGGAACAACTTGATATTTTCAGAACCCTCGTGTGGGTTACAGGGAGGTGTGCAAAATTTTAAAATGGGTGTGCAAAATTGTGCAAAATAAGACCTTGCTAACGACACCAAATTTTTTGAAAAATGTTGACTGGTGGGGGGGGCAAACTTGATATTTTCAGAACCCTCGTGTGGGTTACAGGGAGGT
The DNA here is from genome assembly GCA_963921995.1 of Oxystoma pomonae. Lineage (NCBI taxonomy): Eukaryota > Metazoa > Arthropoda > Insecta > Coleoptera > Brentidae > Oxystoma > Oxystoma pomonae. The sequence continues at coordinate 25,496,477 of OY998170.1, forward strand.
GTGCAAAATTTTTAAATGGGTGTGCAAAATAAGACCTTCCTAGCGACACCAAACTTTTTGAAAAATATTTACTGGGGGGGGGGGCAAACTTGATATTTTCAGAACCCTTGTGTGGGTTACAGGGAGGTGTGAAAAATTTTAAAATGGGTGTGCAAAATTGTGCAAAATAAGACCTCTCTAACAACACCAAATTTTTTGAAAAATATTGACTGGGGGGGGGGCAAACTTGATATTTTCAGAACCCTCGTGTGGGTTACAGGGAGGTGTGCAAAATTTTAAAATTTGTGTTCAAAATTGTGCAAAATAAGACCTTTCAAATGACATCATAATTTTTGAAAAATATTGACTGGGGGGGGGGCAACGTCAAGTTTGCCCCCCCCCCCAGACAATGGGCTGTAGTTTCTCGTAGGAAGGTGTGCAAAATTTGATTTCTGGTTTGAAAAATTGTGCAAAATGTGTACAAAATTTATGCATAAAAATTTCTGAGAAAATCGATCTGGGTAGGGGGCAAACTTAACTGAGCCTCTCTTTTGTCAGGGAGATTGGGCTGGGTGACATCTAAGTAGGGATGAGCCACAATAGACCACCACTCATAATAAACCTAACCCAACCTATTAGGCTAAAAAGAAATAACTAAAACAGGGCTTATTAAAACATTTTGTAAAAAATTCCAGAGACACTCCCTTAATTTCTATACATTTCCCGGTCTACGTACAAACACCGTTTAAGGCTTATTTTACAACGTCAATTTACTTAACGAAATAATTAAAAGGATTTTACTTTCCTTGCTTTCTAGCAAAACGGCGGCGTAGATGTAACTTACTTTTCTTTTTCTCTTCTCGGTGTAACCGAGAAAGTTTAAGTGACAGTTTAAGCTTTATTTCCTACGGGTTTTTTAATGAATTTAAAACGTTTTTCCGATGAAAATTGTACAATTCAGCTTATATATACATTGTCGCAATTTTAAATTGAGGGGAATAGAAATAGCTAAGTTAAATGAATAACATCAGAAGCATTTTATTCTGGATTTTTGGGGAAAATTTAATCTTTAGTAGTTGATATTCAATGACTCTCGGGGGGCGGGGGGGAGCTTGAGCTCCTAAGCCCGCCTTCCACGCCTACGTACAGGGTAATTCGCTATATTTTGAACCCCTGGTTAGCGCCTTTATTATTGATGATAGAAAAAAGTTTAAATAGAAAAGTTTTACAGTTTTCTAAAAGCTTTCTACCCCACATGACAGATATTGTCAAATGTCATTCCATATGTCAAAATTTGACATCAACTTTCTTATATTCAATAGAACATTTTCCTGACCGTTATATAAGTTTTTTTGAAAAAAAAATTTCCTGGGTTGCGGTCTTAAATAATTAATTTATTCTGTGTAATTGTAACGTTTCGGTTTATTACAACCATCATCAGACTACATCTATCTAAAATTAAAAAATCATATTTTTTGATAAGTTTTACAAAATATAAATATTAAAAATTAAAATACAAAAAAAGAGACAGTTTAAAAAAAACAGTGAATATATTTACATTCATATAAAAAACATACAGAACTAACAAAACAGTAAACTTTTGTTTATATAAAATAAATCTTGGGAAACAAAGAAAATATCAACAGTGGCTTGCCATACTTTATGATTATTTTAAAATATATTTATTTTAAAATATTTGTAGATGCTTTTCGTTGTTCGATGTTAATTCTTTTGTTGCTTTCTATGCATTAATAGTGTATTCTACTATTGTTGTTTTTTTTATTAAAAATGTTCGCAGAGATAATCTTTGCGATGATTGTGTTTTTTTAAATATTAGTTTATACAGAGTGTTATGATTTTGTTGTATATACAGGGTTTTATTATTTTTGTTTACTTATTGCTTTTAGGTGTTTTGTAATTTGTATAATTTTTTGTATTCTTCTTTTATGATAATTGTTTTCGTTTACCAAGATATCTGCATTTTGAAAGTCAAAATTATGAAGGTTTTGATGTGCATGATAGGCTAGTGGCGTTTTGTGTTCATCGTTACGTCTTAGACTGTATTTATGTTCATAAATTCGTTTTTTGAAATATTTTTTAGTTTGAAATGACCAATATATGTTTTGTCACATTCTAAGCAGTTTATTTTATATACAACGTTGGCTGTGTCCAATTTATCAGTTTTGGGTTTTAAGTTTGTAAAGATTATATTAGAGAGTTTGTAGGTAGTTTTTTCCGCTACATTTATGATGTGTGGTTTTAATACTTTTGATATTTTCCTATTTATTTCAGGTATGTATGGAATTGATATAAATTTGGGTAAGATGTTCAATTGTAAATTTTATGTATTTGTTTTTTTTATTATTGGTTCAAAGAATTTTTTTGGATAGTTATTTTCTGTAAGCACCTCTTTCATTTTTTAAATATTTTCAGGTCTGTATTCAGGATCGGATAAAATGATTGCACGGTCGGTAAGGGCTGTAACAACGCTTTTTTTTATACTTTTGTGGTGCATATGAGTTGTAATTTAAATATCGACCCGACCAGACTTCCTTTGTGTACCAATTCGTTTTTATTGAGGTTTGATTTTTGTATATTAAAGTGAGATCCAAGAAATTTATAGAATTGTTTTTATCAAGTTCACTTGTAAATTTAAGGTAAACATATCAAACAATCATCTACGAAACGTTTAAAAAATATTGGTTTGTAGTTCAAGTTGCTTCCATAACTAAATTAGCTATGGTTGCAAATATTGGTGACCCCATTGCAACACCGTATATTTGTGTACACAGAATAAATTAATTATTATTTAAGACCGCAACCCAGGAAATTTTTTCCTTATAAATTCCAAATGCCTATTTTTAAGATAAATGGAGGATTCGTCGCAGCTGAATTGATCAGTCTTTTAATAAAGCTGTTAAAAGTTAAAAACTGGCTATAAAAGTTTTAACTGGATGAAAGCGGAAGGTAAACTTCATTTTAAGAACAAATGGCTTAGCCGCTGGCTGCCACTTTTTTAATTAAATTATTCTACGAAAAACCCTTTTAGTATAGTAGCGAAAAAAAACAAGCAAAAAAACACCAAGTAAGAAAAGCCGCCGTTTTATTTCAAGTTACGGCCATCCTCGAGACTACCTTAGATTAAATAGTCATGCAATCATAGATAATCTACACTAAAAAGAGTTCTATCAGAATTGGTCTTGTTGAAAAACCTGAAAAACACCCATTTAAATGACAACAACAAATAAAAGTGAGGTTATGTGCGACAAAAGTGGTACCGCTGGAGTGCTCTGAGTCTCAGAGGTACTATATGTCATATATTGACAATAACGATACCTCCTCTAGCCGTGTGGGTTAGGGAGGTAAAAATGACAGAATGACGGGTATATTGATTTTTTTCTTGAACAATATATGGCATATAGTACCTCTGAGACTCAGAGCACTCCAGCGGTACCACTTCTGTCAAAATCGGCTGAGCCTTCTGGTCTCTAGTACGGCATACACATATACATAGTAGAAATGGGGATAATAACACGAGCATTTTCCAGGTTCACGGACGTTTTTCACATATCAAAAAATAAAAAATATTTCACCGTTTGTTCTTTTTTAATCAGCGATTTTACGAATTTTGAAAAAAGTTTTTTACATTTTTCAAGTTTGTGCCGCCACTGAGAGTGACGTATAAGAAAAATGTCAATTTTTTCAACTGCATTCAATAGCCTGGCTCTTTACCCAAAAACTACTAAAAGTAGCAAGTTAGTTACTGGAATACAGCAAAATAGGCAAAAAAAATATTTTAGTGAAAAATCCCTAAAATCTGAAACCTCCAACTTTGAACACCTATATCTCTGAAACCGTGCGTCGGATGCCGCCACTGAGAGTGACGTATATGAAATATGTCAATTTTTTCAACTGCATTCAATAGCCTGGCTCTCTACCCAAAAACTGGTCTACTAAAAGTAGCAAGTTAGCTACTGGAATACAAGAAAATAAGCAAAAAAATCATTTTAGTGAAAAATCCCTAAAATCTGAAACCTCCAACTTTCAACACCTATATCTCTGAAACCGTGGGTCGGATCAAAAAACGTTGATCAGGGAGAACAGATCTACAACATGTCAAACGCCCAGCCCATTCCAATCGAAAGCCAGTGGCAATGCTCAGTGAGCAGGATCCTTTGTAATGAACCTATAACTATTAGATACTAAATGACTCAAGGATCGCAAAATGTGTAACAATAGTAACTTTAAAAAACAAAGCCAAAGACAAAAAATCTACTGCGTATGCCTAACGCAGACTGCTCGCGCCCAAGATTGTTTTTGGCTCTGCGTCAATCGCGGCTCGTGACTTTACAAATAGGTGACGCAGCATCGCTGAACATCCACCTCCAGTAAAACACAAACTTCATCAGAAAGACGAAACATTGTCAAAAAAAAAAAATAATAAAAACGAATACGACAACTGAAGAGAAACAATAGCAATAGCTCGGCACGCGACGCGCGATATTACAGTCAGAAAATTATAATAGAGCCAGCTGAAAAGTTTGCATCACATGCAAACACGCCCAAACCTCGGCGCAAACGAGACGCGCGTGCCGTCGTCATGGCAACCGATTTATTTCGGGAATTTACACTGAAAACAGCCTGAAAGACAAGAGGAAGCTGCTTCGCAGCAGCGGTGCCACTTGTATTATGGACACATAATTATGGAATTGTAACATAATTTTTCTTTAAAATTGAGTTAAACGATAGTGTGTAACATAATCGATAATTGTAACGTATTTTTTCACTCTAGGACTGAATTTTTTAACTACTTTTCAGGTTTTCTTCTTACTGTAAGAAAGTAATTTAAGGAACGGATTAAAATTATTTTATTTTATTTAATCAGTTCTGACCCCTCCTGGCAATTACAAACCGAACTACATTACAATAAAAGTCAAAGCACCATCTATGCAAATATTACCGTACTTCGAAAACGTCTTTTGTTTTACGGAGCGAAGGATTCCCTCGACTACACGGGATTCCCCGTACCCGTGTAATTCGCTGATTTTATCGATTTTTATACCGATTGCCCGGATAGATTTAAATTTTTGTGTTATTTTTTGTTGTTGCCGTATTTTTTTTATCAAAAGAAGATTGTAACATAATTTTCAAGAAAAATCGATAATTTTGGCAGCACTGCACGATAATTTCTTCTTTGCTGGCAGGCTGTTAAATGGAAAATTTCGTTACTCTTATGGTTACCGTTACCGTAAAGAAAGGTTACTTCAAGAAGCTAAAAGTAGAGCTTTTGAACGTAGTCAATCGTTTGGCGTTAAACATAACCTTACTTTTTTATTGACTTTTGTTGTTTTTTCTCAAGTCTTTTTTTATTTGCTTTTCTAACCATATCATGAAGGAAAATATTCATTTTGTGATAGGAATGGGACACGGCCACCTCAACATAAATTTAGTCAGGCAAATGATTTTGCAAGATATCTTTGGTGGAGTAATAGAAGAAAACGAGCCTCTGCAAACTTATTTGTACTTACTCGCCTGTTAACCAAAAAGAAAACGGTAAAAAAGGCATCCCACTACTACTATAAACACGATTAACAAAAAATTAAATCGAAATACACAAAATTTTTTCTAAATAAAACAAACTTTTATAACCTAAAAATCTTCCACCACAGAATCACATCAAGTTTGGTTGGTTGTCTTTTTAACGGTAAAGGTAGTCGCTATTCGACGCTAATTAGCGCCAGTGGTTACCTTTAATAAAGATAACAGCCTGACAGAGCGCTACTGCGCCTGCCCAGAATAAAGGGAAGGGTAACAAACTGACAAAAAACCTGACTCATAACTTTATAGAATGAACAGTAAGCATTGACCGTAGTCTAGTTATTCTAAGAAATCTACCGACTGAAGTTATATAGGTACCTATTTGTAAAGTTACGATCGAGTTTAAAACTTTCATTTCATGGAGTTCTTTCTGCTTTCCACCAGAAAAGTTGGTAAAAAGAGGATACTTTCCAGTCGAGGTTAACTTAAAAATAATCCAGTAAAAATAATTTTGACCTAATTTTTCGGCGATAGAGAGTGGTTTTTTACATTAACTGTCGCAATTTTTCAATGTGGATGATTATACGAAAAGTGTTTTTTTATTAAGCAATAGTTATCAATCAAAAATAAAGTGAATTAAAAAATTTATTAAATTAACTCAAAAATTTAAGTTTCAAGAAGTATTTTATGAATAAAAGCGATTTTTTTAAGTCAGTACACGGAAATGACAAATCAATAATAAGAAACATTCTTTTATTAAAAATTTAACTTTTATTTTAAAAAAAAATCTATGTTGATGTCATATTAATCCATTTATTATCATCCCCGACCGTGCTGTATCCAAGCTGAAGTCAATTAGTTAATAGGCAAGAAATTGACTTGTAATGCAGAAAACTGGTATTTTAAAAACATATATCATTTATTAGAAAGAAGGATACACTGTTTTTGCAAGTTATTTATTCAATTTTTATAAAATTAGGTAAAAATTAGATTCAATAATTTGAGGTATATTTAAAACAATTTTTGTGCAAAATTAGCATTTTTCGTAGAATCACCCAAAAGGTAAATATTTTTAAACTCTTTTGGAATATATAATGAGTATTGACTTACCTATTCATGTGTTATGTGTTCAAAGGAATGTAGGGATAAATGTTTAAAAACGTCAAACTTACCTAAAACAAAAAAAAAACAAAGTTATATAACATTTTCTATCAATATAAAAAAAAGTAAATATAAAAGAATTGACTTTCCAACAAGTCCATTAGCGTGCGAAACAAATAAAAAACAATATTTTAAAAATAGAAACAGCATATTATTATTAAATGTATGTTCATAACAAGCATAAAATATAGCAATTTGAATAGTAATAATATTAATATAAATATTCAGTTATTATTGGTTCACGTTTAAAAGCATGATGGAATATAAACACGGTAGCCGAGAGATAACAATGAAAATTGAATTATTTAATATTAAATTTGGCCACTCGACTGATTTTAAAAACTCTATTGATGAAGAATAATACTAAATCTATTTAAAACATATAGATTGTGGAAACAACAACATTCTAAACAGAGGCAGATCCGCAAAGCAAAAAAGATCTTAAAGATGATTAAACCGAAAGGACTCCGCTCACCTAGCATTGCCACTGGCTTTCGGTTAGAATGGGCTGGGCGTATGATATGTTGTAGATCTGTTCTCCCTGATCAACGTGTAACCAGAGAGCATATAAATTTAAATAGAGAGGACACCTAATGGTAAATTTGCGATCCCGCTCAACTGACTTGAAAACCAAGTGGCGCAGCTATCGTTTTTTTTAGTTCTTGGCTTGGAAACTTGGTGCGCCACTTTAGCTTTTGATCTTGCTTATTTTTATCGATCCAAAGCAGTGGCGGCGGGATCTATCCATAATATCGATCGTCCGCGTTGTGCTGCAGGCAACAGACCCGTACCGGTACAGTCACATGTGGCGAATACAGAGGGAGGCGATAGACCCCCTCTCCGACGAAATTACGTACCAACTTCCCCAAAAATGTTGCCCTGCGGCGCTAGTTTTTTTCTTTTATTTTAAATCAAACATTACTCTTTTGCAAGGTTTCGTCTTCGGCGGTTAAATTTAAAAAAAATCAGGTGTTAAGTTTCCGAAAAAAATTTCTTTGTCTCTCCCTTTTGGAGAAGACTTCCTATGATGGGAATTGACACGGTTACGTCACAACCGCCTCTTTTGGATTAGGAGAACAAAACCATGCATTAAAGGAATATCCAAGGAAATTTATCATATTAGATCATCAGTTTTCACATACCTTCTCGTCCATTCTGATCTCCAAATCATGTATTTTTCAAACGTTTGGAAATGACGGGGTTATTAAAATTTGGTATAGAAGCTTAGTTTGGGTGGTTTGCTGCAAATTTTTGTTTTTTATAGCAAAATTGAAGTGAACTTAGATAGCAAAATATTTAAAAAATAAATAAAAACACTTATTTTTTACTGGAGAAAAACTAAATTATATGCTCTCTGCTCTTTCCTAAATTATTACAAGTAATAAAGGCTTGAAAAATATATACAATAAAAACTTTCTGCCAGCTCCCTTAGCAACAAGTTCATTTAAAATTGCATTAAATATAAGTATGTATGCCAGTAATAAATCGATATTCATTCAACGCGCGGGATTATTGCCGTTTTAATTTTAAATAAATATTACCCCGGTTCATCCTGGCGCATTCAGCTAATAATCAAAAACTCACTCCAACTCGCATTGGCTTGCTGGTCGGATATTACCATTACGTATCCTCTCTGTTTAGATTTATATGCTCTCTGGTTTAACCGACCCACGGTTTTAGAGATTTAGGTGTTGAAAGTTGGAGGTTTCAGATTTTAAGGATTTTTTACTAAAATCAGTTTTTTGCCTATTTAGTTGTATTTGAGTAGCTCACTTGCTACTACCAGTACACCAGTTTTTAGGTAGTGAACCAGGCTATTGAATGCAGTTGAAAAAATTGACCTATTTCATTTACTTCACTCTCAGTTTCGGCACACACTTGAAAAAACGTAAAAAACTTTTTTTTCGAAATGCAATTTTTTTTGTAAACGGTGAAATATTTTTTTATATGTTATAGAAAAAAAGCTACATATGTATAAGCTCATCACACTTTGTGAAAAACGCCCGTGAATCTGAAAAATGCTCGGATTACTTACTTTTTTGACGATTTTGACAAAAGTGGTACCGCTGGAGTGCTCTGAGTCTTAGAGGTACTATATGCCATATATTGTTCAAGAAGAATATCAATATGGGGGATGCGAGCCGCCATTCTGTCATTGTTTTATACTTTTGAGATATAACTTACAAAAATATCTTATAATATAAATGTTTTTTCTTTGTTTTGTTTATAGTGATTACCCAATACCGTTTCTCCTGCTTCGGATCCCGCCCTCTCCTACCCCCTCCTTTTCCCAACCCAGGTGAGCCGCTTAAAAATATGTAATGCAAGCTGTTAATTATAAATAAATAAACTCACCGCCCCTACTCAACCCAGGGCACACATACTACATACCAAAAAGTGTCTCCCTCGCAAACAAAATCGACGTGTCCGAGGAAAAAGTTAATATCGGAAGATATCATGCTCAAAAAAAAGTTTTTTTATTTGCCCATGGTAAGTTTGACAGCAAATATCTCGAAAACTATTCAACAAATTTTCGAAGAAAATACGTCGTTGTAAAGACAATCAAAACCCCTTCAAGGTCAAAGTCACCCCTTGTATTCGCCATATTGATTTTCTTCTTGAACAATATATGGCATATAGTACCCTGAGACTCAGAGCACTCCAGCGGTACCACTTTTGTCTTCTTCTGGTCTCTAGCATGGCATACACATATACATAGTAGAAATGGGGACAATAACCAGAGCATTTTCCAGGTTCATGGGCGTTGTGTGATGAGCTTATACATATGTAGCTTATCTTTTTTTCTCTCTGAATATTTTTCTATAACATATAAAAAAATAAAAAATATTTCACCGTTTGTTCTTTTTTAATCAGCGATTTTACGAAAAACTGCATTTAAAAAAAAAAAATTTACGTTTTTCAAGTTTGTGCCGCCACTGTGAGTGGCGTAAATGAAATATGTCATTTTTTTCAACTGCGTTCAATAGCCTGGTTCTCTACCTAAAAACTGGTCTACTGGAAGTAGCAAGTTAGTACTTGAATATAACAAAATAGGCAAAAAACTGATTTTAGTGCAAAATCTTAGGAAACCTCCAACTTTCAACACCTATATCTCCAAAACCGTTAGTCGGATCAAAAAGAGGTCCATTTAAACGTTGATCAGGGAGAACAGATCTAACACATATCAAACGCCCAGCCCATTTCAACCGAAAGCCAGTGGCAGGCTAAGTGAGCGGGGCCTTTGCATAGAGGAAGGGTCTAATTCGCAGTGGCGTAGCCAGAAATCGACTCTGGAGGGGTTTCACCATTTAATAAAAATCAACTACCTACACTTCCGGCCACATAAAATGCGTACAGCAGAAGTTAGCTGCAAGTCTGTTGAATTTACATTTTGCTAATTGCGTTGCTTATTGTAACTGAATTTGACGTTTTCGAATTACAGGTTAGATCTTTTGACATTGTAAACACGAACATAAGGAGACTGGCCACACTTTACTAAAACACTAATATACTAGAATAAAACAATTTTTTTAAGTTATTCAACATTTTATTATAAAAAATTATTCTTAAAGCTCAATATGGACAAAACAAGACCACAATTGTGCGAATAAGAAAAAAGTATCGAGAAGAAGGAACTGTCTGGCGAAAGGAAAGCAATAACTTAATCATAGTAAGCGCACCTCTGCAGAATCAGTAAATTTGAGTAATCTAAGTCTTTGCAAAAAAAAAGTTTGATTTTTTTATATATATATATATAAAAAAAAACAAGAAAACGTTTCTTCAATAGCGTGTCCGTGTCCCGTCAGCCTTGAAGATGTTTGCCAGTCTTCGTGGCATGGAATCTGCTAAATTTTGAAATAAATTTGGATTTGAAACAATGACTTCGTCGTACACACTGACCATGAGCTCTAGTAAGTGGTTGGAATTTCTGGGAACAATATTCATTCGTATTAACTTTTTTGCTATAACGCCCCACACATTTTCCATGGAGTTGGCGTCAAGAGTTTTTGTCGACCATGGCCAGCAATATATTTTTCGAGATAACGTGTTCGTGGCGGGCGATATACCAAAATTTGTTTGCTGTCATTGTGGAACTGAAATATTTTTTCATCCGTGAAGACCACTTGTTGCCAAAATTCTTCTTCTTGTAGTGAATAGTTTAGTGCAAAAATTAACCTGGCTTGCTTCTTTTCCTCACTAAGTAAGATTTTCTTGGCAGCAACGCGACATCTAACCCTGAATTTATAAACTGGACTATATCGGCGAACGGTGACGTTACTGTTATCGCTAGAAGATCAACAATGGAAATGCCATCATACCATTCATAAAGTTTTTGCCGTTATCGGTACGACGGTACCGGTAGGCCAAGATGAACCAAATTTATCTTCGCCGACAACGTCGAGAGCGCGTTCAGATATTCGACCAATGAAAGGTCGCGGTTTTTACCACGTCATATCATACTGTGGCGCCGCCTGTTTTGACGTTTCATTTTGACAAGGGCTTTGTTTGTTTTTGGTTTGTTTTTCAATAAATTTTTTCTGTTTTTTTTTCCGATTTGTTTTGGATTTTGTGAGTAAAATGGAGGATGGTGAAGGTAAGTACTTTGGTTACTTTCTTTGGTAATTATTTAAACGGTTTTCTGCTATTTTTGTTTTTTTTTTTTTAAATTCTTTCTCTGTTAACATGGCTGGTTTTAAATCTTCTTTTTTTCTTTTTTAGCATGTAAGCCATGGATAAACACAAAATAACACTCATTAAACCCAACATCTGGGTTTCAGTATCCATATTTTCTCTTTTTTCCAAAAAAATTTAAAAAGAAACAATCACTGAATGAAAACCAATTTTAGGTTAGGTACAATTGTCCTCTTTTTTTTGTCCCTATCTCTGTCTGATTCTGCCGTCGTCAACCAGTTTATGAAAGGAAAGCTTAACCACACCGACACCGCTGCCGACAACGTCGTCGTTCGCCGATATAGTCCAGTTTATAAATCCAGGGTTAGTTGGGGCCTTTTTAAATATAAGCGTATGACAACAACAAAATCTGACAGTGACATTTTTTGCCAATTTCAAATACCTAAAAGGTTACTGAGTTGCGAGGCCCATAATACTCTATATAAAATCGGCGTACGCATTTTATGTGGCCGGAAGTGTACCTATGGCAAATTTTTAAAAATTAGGTAGGGGAGAGAGGCGGTTTAATAGGTGTTGAGTTAGTGTATTCGAAACAAAAACACTTATTTAATTAATTATTAATTATTATTAATCAATAATTTTTAAAAGCAAGTCTCATCTAGTCTCATTTGCAGTTTTTTTTCAAAATTAACCCTTAAATGCGCCGCAGGAAAAAATGTTGAAAAAAATTACACTAAAATACTATTTTTTATGCGTTTCAAATGATGTGGCAAAAAAATTGCTTAAAATTAAACAAAATTATAACAATATTTAACATTGGTATAGCGCCACAGGCGAAAATTTTGACAAAAAAAAACAAAACTTCTTTAAAACTTTTGATCTCTTAGGTTTTTTGTCAAATATTTTTGAAAAAGTAGATTGGGTTAGATGCCAAGAAGAGGTGTGGGTTGCGGTGGTATATTTTGTTCCTAAATCATAACTGCGCCGCAGATGCAATAAAAGAAAATTTATACTAAGAATGCCACGTTTTGAATGCTGGTGATAAAAATTCCTTAGAATTAAACTTAAATTATAACAATTAATGACGCATAGCACCGCAGGCAAAATTTTTAAAATTTAAGACATCACAGCAAACACACGTTACAAACCGTAGTAAAGAGTCAGCTATAGCTCTTCCTGGGAACCTCGATCATGATTAATTTATTGTAGATTGGGTTGGTCCTCCTGGGGGGGGGGGAGATTTTAACCCCCAAACCCCCCCTGTCTACGCCACTGTAATTCGCCCATATAACTTGAGATACTATAATGGTCCAAGTGTCGCAAGATGTGTAATAATAATAACTTAAAAAAACAACAAAAAAGTAGACAACTTACTAGTTTAAAACAATGTAAGAAGGTACATACAAAACAGTTAGTTAGAGTAGTTAATAGCTTACGTACAAAATTAGCAAAGCATTTTTTTAAACATTGCTACAAGGCAGCGACATAAATTCTCTCTTAACTTCTCCTCTACAAGAGAGCTTCCACGGAGTTTCACGACAAAGCAAAAGTTTCGACCCGGCTTGGTTTCCGTAACGATAATATAATTGAAAGGGTTTTGGCAAAAAACATCCCTGTCAGAATGTAAATAATCAAGTAAAATTGAAAAATTTTAAAGACAACTATGCGAAATTTTCTAAGAACTACTCCTATTTCCTCCGCCCATAAAGTGATTTTTTTTAACTGAAAAAACTGAAGTAAATTAGTGCCTAATCCACATCTACACGATGAACGGTTCAGAAGTTACAACCGATTATATTTATTTGTCATCATATCTCAAATTGCATCGGGGTGTAAAAAGTATTATCTCTGGAACTACTTAGCCTATTTGTATCGAACTTAGCTAAGAACACTGCCAGAAGAATAGGATGCTCCAAACAGAAAAAAACCGCATCGAAATCGGTTCACTGGTTTGAGACCTACATGCACACAGACACAAACACAGGCAGATATAGGATTGAAACTTATAAGACTAGGTGTATGCTATGTTGTGAATTTGGAACCTTTGGTTTAAGACTAGGTGTGTAAGGAACCCTGCTACCGAGTAGTAGAATTGTCGGTATTTTATAGTCTTCCAACATTTTTAGCGAAAGATTATTTTCAGAAGCAGGAAACGTCTGTGAGATAAAAAAAGAAATGCATAATCTTCGTCCTATAGATTATAAGTTTTAAATTATTATTATTTCATTGTGTTTTTATTATTAAATTTAAGTAATTATTATTACTTAGTTTATTTTATTATTTGCCACTCTGCGTCTCATTTCTTTCTGTTTTAACATGCATAAATGGATTGTTCTTATTACTCAACTTTACTAGGCCTACTCGGCCGAGTACCGAGTACATATCACTCGGTTAAAATTCTGACCGAGCACCGAACTACTTGGTACTCGGTGCAGCCCTATACAATGAGCTTCAGGCTACTGCGAACATAGGGGGAATCAAGTCCAGTTTACTCTCCATGCCGTACGACCGAGGTGGATTCGAAGCACGCTGCAGTGTTATCTTTTGTAAATTTATTTTGTTTTATTTCTGCCTTGCTCGCGAAACAGATTGGTAAGTTCTTAATTGAAATAATACATTTTTAAAACTAAAAATGGATGTCTACGAAGTTGCCGAAAAAATGCAGATGGTCAAATGGTACTATAAAGGCAGACCATTGAGACTTATTCAAGAACTTTTTTTGGAGAATTTTGTAAATCGCACAGAACCTAGTTTATCAACGATTTATAGGTTTGTGCAGAATTTTTGGTTGTGTAGCGCCAAGAAACCATAAAAAACCCACTGTTTTGAATGACGAGCAGGAAGTACGAGATGTGATGATTTGCGCTGCAGTGGAGGAAAATCGAAAGTTAACTAGCCACCAAATTGCCGAAGCAGTTGATACGTCTTCAGCCACTGTCTTACGTGTTCTCAAAAAGAATGGTTATCATTCTTACAAAGTGTCAAAAACGCATCAAATTTTTCCGGAGGACAACTATCGTCGTATGGAATTTTGCGAAACAATGATGGAAAGGGCTAATCGTGATGAAAACTTTCTGAGATCTATTCTTTTCACAGATGAAAGCACTTTTCCATTATTGAATCGTCGTAACCCAACACATGTTCGATATTGGTCGAGGGAAAATTTGCATTTGTATTTTGACGTAAGAACACAGTATTCCCAAAAACTAAATGTTTGACGGGGTATTGTAGGGGAACACGTAATTGGGCCATTTTTTATTAACGACAATTTGAATGGTCCTAGATACTTGGATCTACTGCAGCAGCATATTATTCCAATTGCTAGGCAGTTGTTAGGTGTGAGATTTGGTGAAACATGGTTTCAACAATATATTATATAAAATTTACGGGCATGAAAGGGCTAATAATTTGGAAGAACTTCGGATTAAAATTGAAGAAGCTTTTCAAACTATCACCCCTAACATGCTTGGAAACGTTAGAAGGGGTTTTTATAATAGGCTCGGATATTGTCTAGCCGAACAAGGAGGACTTTCCGAACATTTGCTCTAATTTTTTTTTGACTGAGAGAATCTTTTTTGTTTTTAGAATGTATTATTTTATTTTGAGAACTTGCTTTTATTTTCTTTCTCCTTATTATTTTCATTGTAACACGTGGTCAGTGATAAATCTGAGCAGTTGACAATAAAACGCTCTTATTTATCAGTGACAAAAAAAATTACGTTATAAAAATTTGCGTATTTATTGACCAAATTCCGGTTTCATTGACTACGCTCCACACAGTACCGTGGTTAGAGGTATACTAAATACCAAACGCAAGTCACGCAAGTGGTGATCGCAAGCCTGAGTATTGGTTGCTTCACTGATAGGTGTGCGGTATCCCTGCATGTACGTACACTGGCAAATTGGACTTCTTCCGGCCTATGTTCGCAATGGCTTGAAGCGGTCTGTATAAGACCCCTTCTTTTGTATGGGTGTAATTTAGATAAATTTTTGACCTTTTTTTCTGATCTGTTACATAACTTTGTGCTTTTTGCCTAAATTCTCTTCTTCATACAGAGCAGTTTTTAGAAATCAAGAGACATTCCCTTAAGGCGCATTTACACAGACAAACTTTCCTTTGATGTTGAAATGCCGACAAACATTTACACGAGCCTCTTGAGCAAAATGTTCAAAGAAATGTTCGAACAAAATCGCGTACAAAAAAAACAC
Source organism: Oxystoma pomonae (assembly GCA_963921995.1). Classification (NCBI taxonomy): domain Eukaryota; kingdom Metazoa; phylum Arthropoda; class Insecta; order Coleoptera; family Brentidae; genus Oxystoma; species Oxystoma pomonae. Next base: position 25,511,996 of record OY998170.1, read on the forward strand.
ACGTAAATTTTGGAGAGAATGTTGAGCAAAATTTGTTTGAAAAAATGTTGGTAATAAAAATTTCTTACAAATTTAAATTTTATAGTTTTATGGGAATTCATTGAACTTAACCGAAAATAGAAAGACTAAGTTTTAAAACAAGGTATTTTTAATTAAGTGCTTTCCGACGGAAAAACGATTTGATGTCGAAATTCACGTTTTACCTCATAAGCAACTTCGATTGATCTGATTTTTATAGGGGATATGACAGTATACTTGTAACTTTTTAATTTAAAATAAAAATTGGCACTTATTTATTGCTGTTGCTGGGTTAGGAGAAGGTAAAAACCGTAGACTAGTGAGAGGGGGTTTTGGTCAAATGAACATTGACACACAAAATTACAGCAGTGTTTGACAGCGCTGCGTTCCGACTGTCTAAACCTCCCTATCCCCCCCCCCAGGGAACAACTAACTACTCTCCAGAACAGTTCTCTAAAAATATCCACCTGCATTTTAAAAAGTAATTACTTCGAAGACATTTCCGTTTTCTTTTTGTAATGAGAGAAAACCAAAAAAGTTAGAGAAAAGAATTATTACCTCCATCATTAACTATTTTAACATTGCATATGACAAAACTGATAGCCAATAATAATGTTTCGCTTGCCGTCGCCTTTTTTTCACAAAAGTTTAAAATAAAAGTTGGTGTTCCATTTTTTTAAAGAATTGAGATCACTGATCACTGATGTAAAATTATATTTATTCTCATCTTTAAAAATATGTTTCCAAAATAGATAGCAATAACTTGCTGAAAAATTTACCCGAACAAAATGTTCAAAGAAAAGCTCACAAAAATGTTCGCGCGAAAAATTTCAGTTCTTTTGCACGAGCTTTTATTTGAGCATGTTCGTCTGTGTAATTGTACCGTTGAATTGTTAAAGAAAAAGACGACGAATATAAACAACTTTAAAGAGCGCCGCAAGCAAAGTTTACTTAAAAATTATGTAAATTTTAAAAAGTGAATATTAGGTGTTTTTCAGGTTTTTTTGGATGTATTTTCAATAGAAGATGTTTACAACTGTTCTAATTTATGAAACTTGGAACATTGACTTGTAGTGACATAAGGAGTTCTTTGTCAGAAATTTCTTAATTGTAAAACCAGCCTTTAGAGTTTAATGGCTTTGTCATTTAATTAAAATAATAATATTGCTCGGGTCTGTGTCAGAAACTGTATAAATTCTTTGGAAGGGGCTTGTTAAAGCAACCGTCAGCTGTTTACCAGCAACAGAAGTCATATTGTAAGACTTAGATATGATTCTAACGTGATTCTTGCTTTAAAAAAATAATAATTTTTTCTTGTGTTATATTTTTGGGACCCTAACATGAGTACGTGTTTTGCAAGATATATGAACATTCAGATATTTGAAAAATTAAAACAAAAAAGAAGTTTAAAAACCTCCAAATCAGTTACTTCAACCGAAAAGAAACTAAAAAACAAAAGATTAAAAGATCTTGGGGGAAATAACGAAAATTCAAACTTGGATGAGCAGTTTTTTTTTTTAATTTGAAAAATTGATATCTTCAAATGATTTTTCAATTTATTTTGATGAAGATCGATTTTGACAATGTTGGTTACCACTAGAGAAGCACATCCAAGCCATCTTGGATTAAAGATGGGGGGCTACTATTCAAAAAATCGTAACTTTCTTATTTATTAACCGATTTTTCTTGAACAAATTTTGTTACCAGATAGCGGTCTTTTGGAATTATTATCAATACCTTGTAGTTTTGACGTTTTGTGTTCCAAAAAAAAATATTTTCTGAAAATCATTACTTTTGTGACGTGTTTTTGAGGATTTTTTATGAAACCGTGTACTTAAGAAAAAGAAAGATTTTAAATAAAAAAATGCGCATTTTTAAGACGCTTTTAAAATGGACACTAACTGTGCTAGTTGTTTTGAAGAAAAACTGTTTGTTAACTCTGTGAAAAAAAATGTTGAGCATATTTAGCGAACCGTCAACTTTTAGTCGGAACCATTGGTCTCATTTTATTCAAGACTAGCATTATTAGACGGAATTAATAAAAAAATTGAAACAACCTATATTTTAGCGGGTCAATATTTTTATTATTCTGGGCTCCATTTTCTTCGATTTGATACCCCACAACCCATATCTTAGTAGGTCAATATTTTTATCGAATATAGAGGGGGAGGGGGATAAAAAAATTGCCAAAATTAATATAAAAAACACTTTTTTTGATTCCAGGCTTCATTTCCTTTAGTTTGATACCCCACAACCCATATTCTAACAGATTAAAATTTTTATCAAATATGCGGGATAGGCCCCCGTATTAATAGGGGGTTGGTAGAAAAACGCTGAAACACGTGTCCATCTATTTTATTAGTAGAGTCTATAATACCAATTTCTAAAGCTCTGTGACTTTTTTCTTCTGAGATACAGAAAATCCCTTTAACCCCTTCGAAATCGAATTACCCTTATTTCTAAACCCCCAAAATTTCAACCCCTATTTTTACCCCCTTAGGGGTAATATTTTCAAAAATCTTTTTAGCGAGCGCCTACATCACAAACCCAATCTGTCCTCCAAATTACATGACAGTAGATGACTTTCGTAAAAAAGGGAAATTTGGCGGTTTTTTTAAGTATTACTCAGGAACCACTAAACCTAGCACAGAGGTAGTGCCCATTCTAAAAGCGTCTCGAAGTAATTATTATGATGTGCGAACCAGATATAACAAAACAAAAGACTTTTTACCCTCTATTTTTCCTATATGACTTTTTTTTCTTGTTTGGCCTCCCCTATCATCCATTAAAACACTTGCACTCACACTTTGACCCTGTGTAAACACGGGAGACAACCTGTACAGCGAATGTCCGTTGTTGTTTTGAATTTACAACCTAATCAAGTTTATAGTACCTACATAGCTTTTAGTACACGTGTGCACGTTGTTAACTTTGTTAACTGGCTGACAGGACGAAATTTCGATGACGTTGTGTTTGCATAATGCCAGTTTAGAATTGCATTATAAAGCACCATCTGTTTGCTTGTTGCATGAGAAATTTGTGCTAGGGAGAGCTATCAAAAAAAGAAAATAGGACACTTCTTTAAAGTTACAAAGGATTCACTTCATTCTTTTGACTGTAGTGGGTTAGGTTACCACGGTCAACTTTGTCCCCCCCCCCAGACACGGTTCCAAAAAAATTTTTAGGTCATAATTTTGCACACCATAAATTAAATTTTCTACACCTTCCTACCAGTAACTGGTAATTTTTTTCTTCCCATCAAGTTAGACCCCGTATTAGGTTTTTTGAAAATTTTGGTATCATTCGAACGGTCCAATTTTGCACAATTTCGCACACCTATTTTAAAATTTGGCACACCCCATGGGAACCCTCGAGTATCGAGGCTGGCCCCCCAGATGATACTTTTTGAAAATTTTGTTACCATTCGAAAAATCTAATTTTGCCCACCTATTTTGAAATTTTGCACACTCGATGGGAACCCGCAATAGGGTTCTGGAGCAACGAGGCTGCCTCACCCCCAGATGAAATGTTTTGATATCATTCGAAAGGTCTCATTTTGCACACCTATTTTCAAATTTTTCACACCCCATGGGAACCCAAAATGGGGTTCGGTTGGGTTGGTTTGGGTTGTGTCACTCGAGAACCCTATTGCAGGATCCCATGAAGAGTGCAAAATTTCAAAATAGGTGTGCAAAATTGTGCAAAATTAGACCTTGAGGCCAAAATTTTCAAATATATCAAACGGGGGAAGGCAGCCTCGTTACTCGAAAACCCTATCTCGGGTTCCCATGGGGCACGCAAAATTTCAAAAGAGGTATGCAAAATTGTTCAAAATGGGACCTTTCGAATGATACCAAAATTTTCAAAAATATCAACTGGGGGGGGGGCCAGCCTCGTTCCTCGAGAACCATATTGTGGGTTCCCATGGGGTGTGCAAAATTGTTCAAAATTGGACCTTTCGAATGATACCAAAATTTTCCAAAAATATCATCTGGGGGGGCCATCCTCCTTACTCGAGAACCATATTGCGGGTTCCCATGGGGTGTGCACTAGGACCTGTTAGTTACTAAAATTTATTTAATTTTGTTTTATAAATTAATTTAATTAATTAATGATTTCACAGTTCGCATGTGGTTCATAATCCATTATAGTTAGTATAATAAATCATCGCTAAGAGATTCTACACTGTAGAAAAACGCAGCAAAATACAAAATTTATTGTAAAATAAAACTATCGATCGATCTTTGCCTAAAAAATTATGGTTGTGTAACGACAGTCAAAACACCTTCAAAATGTCAACAACAAAGAAAAGGGGATGCATAATGGAAAAAAAATTAAATGTTCTTTTTCCAAAAATCACGCTGTATACCCAAAAAGTATCTGTTTATTTTTCATTAGGACCTAATCAACAATAAGACACCCTACGTTATGTACTATTTCTTTACAGCGTAGAACTGGACTGCATCTTCTTTCGATTTTCAACCGAAAACCATTTATAAATCTGAGGTTGGTGAAAATTTATTAGACAGGGAACTCTTTCCCGATAATAAATTACTTTGTCCTGGTTTTCGGCCACTAAAATACCACCAAGACCAAGTATTTTGTCAAAATTGGAAGTTAAAAAAATAAATTAATTTTCGAAAAGAACTAAGTATTATTTCTAATTTTCTCGGTTCGTCGGAATATTAGGACAAATAAAAGCCGGAATATCTCACTTAGTGTACGTTTCGGTTTTATTTAAAACCATCCTCAGCACTAGTGAGGTTTTCGTACTAAAAGTCTACAAATACTGGGATTTTCCATCCATTATAGGACCAATGCCCAGTTTAGCATAGCCAAGTTTTTTGCAAAGTTAAAGACAATCACAAAATATCCATGCACCTAACCGGAATTCGAACCCGAGACCTTCCGTACGGTAGGCCAATACGCTACCTACTGCTCAGTACCTTGTCCGGAGACCGGCATACTTTGTCATTAAATTATCGTAAGGTCATGTGCAGTAGATTTTTAGCCTATATATTTTTCTTTGTTTTTCAAAGTTATTTTCGTTACACATTTTGCGACACTTGGACCGTTCTAGTATCTCATAGATATACGACACCAAAGCTTTATATTTCTCTACTATAACATATGTATATGTTTACATGTATGTATATGGTTTGTTATACTCGGCTATTTGTAAGTTTCTTTTAGAAAATTGACTTTCACCTATTTCAGTGATTTTAGACCATTATCGTAACTCCAATGGAGCATTGCTGTCGGTCATTTTAGTAGGGGTTGTTAATCATCTCTGGTTAGAGACACGAAAGCTTAGCGCTTTATTACCCGAGTTCAATTTGTACGTAGGTGAATTATTATTAGTAATAATATTTATGTGCGGGCTGACGTCTTATATCTATTTAAAGGGAGAAGGAAACTGCTCTCAGCTCACCCCCAATCAGAGCAGTGACGTCACTAAACTGTCCGGGAGTGATCTGAAAGCGATTCCGAATCCGAATACGCGTTTACGCTCTAAAATTCATTACATAACTCCAGATTTTTTTTTACTTTTCAGGATATAGTTTCGTGGAGCCCCTTGGCTTAGTAGTATAATTAAACAAAGCTTTATTTTAACACTTTGTATATTTGGGCACCACTTTCTGCACAACATTCATAATTTTTGGCCTTCTTTTAGGCTATAGTTTCTCCCCAGATTTTAAGTAAAAAAGTTCAACTGGCAACGCCTTGTTCTTTATTTTTTTAATCTTTTGCCAAAGTGCACAGGGAAAACTAAACATCAGAATTAGCTGAAATTTTGCAGGTGTGATTATTTTTAAATGCTTAACAAAAATATCTGGGAGGATAAAGGATTTATCAAAATTCTCAATTATTTTTTCTTCAAAATAAAATCTCTGGTGCTGTCATGTATCCTAAAAGCCTCAAAATAATTGCGGTTTAGAACAAACCCGATTTACAACAAAAAAAATAGAGAAATACTCACAATTTCCTCTGGATTAAATTTTTCCTTTTTATATTTCCTTGCTTTAGCAAAAATAAAGTTTCCTTTTTTTCTAAAAGCCTGTGCACTCCGGAAAAAAAACCGATCAATCAATCACTCTTCATTGAATTTGGGAGACACAGTTCAAGTGTTGGCCGATAGACCGCAAAATTTATACGATTCCATGTTAACTGCAGGTGTTTTCTCAACAAACTTTAAATCGGGCTGCAGTGGGACAGAAGATTATTTTTACAAAACATTGTTCTAAATCAAATATGAAACCACTCCGCGTGTGCGGTTGCCCGCCGAAAAAGGCCTAGCGCTACGCGGGCATTACCCCGGGTCTATCAAAGAACCAAGAGAACTTTACTGGCTCGCTGGGATTACTAGGAATTCGCATAGAAACATTCGGCGCCCATAACCCCACATAATTTTGTTTTTATTTTGATTCAACCATTTTTTTACAATTAAATTATTGCGGCATAGTTATGTGCAATTGTACTTGGAGTGCAAAGGATAGATTTTAGAACCTCAGTTTCAAGAACAGACGGATACATGAGTACTAACAAAACAGGGCAGTAAAGCTCCATTTAGAGGTTGGAAAGACTTGCTAGTCGTTGACGCTCCTGTTTAAAATAGAATACGATTATTTAGTTACTTTAATACGTTGTTGTGTAGCGTTTTTTCAGCAGGTAATTCTGCAGTAAATGGTTTTCTTTTATTTTAGTATTTTACTTGGTTTTTTACCGGCGCAGAACGCGAAAAGTCAAAATAAGTAACCTAACCCCAAATTTTTGACCCGGTGCTACAAAATCTCTGGTGTCCCACTGTGGATAAACATAAATAATGTCTCCGCGTTGCCATGGAAAACAAATTCAATGACGTAAAATTTAAGGGAAAAACGTAATGTTTATACACCCGACTTCCTGCCCATTGAAATTAACTCTGTGTTTCGAACTTCCTTTGTATATATATTTTATATTTATACACGACGTTTCGATCAGTACAGTCTCTGATCGTCTTCAGGTGCAAATTACAATCTATTCCTAAGGCTACAATATTTATATACTATGGGAAATCACTCAATCGTGAAGTTTAAGAAGTTGACTCTGGCCAAGGAAGGGGCTTCCAAATATTTGCAATTTCCACACTTGGTTTACTGAAAACTGATTGTGCACAATAAATATTGGAATGCTATCTACATAACTCTTATTTTCAGGTGAAAGATAGGTTTTATGCTCAGGATGACGGTCTGCCAATGGGTTCATCGCTTTCATAAGATATGTTGATGATACTTTTATTGTCTGGACCGGGAATGACCAACAACTTTCAGAATTTCTTCACCACCTAAATAACATAAGACCCACCAACAAGTAGAAAGCGACATCAGAACAACAGTCTATCGTAAACCCACTGACACAGGACAATATTTAAATCAAGGTTAAAATCATTCTGCTACAACCAAACGAGACATAATAAGAAGTATAATAGAGCCGTAACAATTCTCATGACTTGGAAATCGAAATAAGTAACAATAAGAAGGATCTGCAACAGAATGGTTAGCCTTAAGCTTATAACAGATACTATTTCTAAATTTAAGCAAACAGGTAAGAGAAAACAAGACCAAAACCAGGCAAATGCACTCCTTGCAATTCCATACATTAAAAGGGTATCAGAGAAAATTCGAAGAGTAGCGAACAACCTTAATATTAAAACAGCTTTTAAATCTAACAATACAATTCGAAGCGTTTTTAGTAAAACAAAACCGGAGAATAGGTGAAACAAAAAGACCACTATCTGTTAGGGTTAAAGAACATCAGACGAATACCCAAAAAGGTAAAACAACGAAATCAAGAATCGCCGAACACGCATGGTCAAAACAACACCGAATGAAGTGGACAGAAGCAAAGGTTTTGCACAAGGACTCACACTAGAAGAAACGAAAATTCCTTGAAGCTGTCTTTATTGGGTAGAATCAGGGTGTTTTTCAGTAAACCATGTGTTGAAATTCCTCAGGCGGAGACAACTTCTTAACCTTCTCGGTTGAGTGATTTCTCATAGTGTATAAGTATGCAGCCTTAGGAATAGATTGTAGTTTGCACCTGAAGCCGATCAGAGATTGTACTGATCGAAACGTCGTGTATAAATAAAAAAATATAGACAATGGAAGTTCGAAACACAGAGATAATTTTCTTTCAAACAAATTTCTACCCATTCTTGTTTAAAAAAGATGCCAGAAACGTTTAAAAATGAAATTAACTTTGGATATTGTAAAATGTTTGTCACCAAACTACTGACAACATCGGCATTATCGGCAATCGGTATAGACATCGATAAAATCAGCGAATTACACGGGGACGGGGAATCCCATGTAGTCGAGGGGATAGGGGATCCTCCTCTCCGTGAAAAAAAAGACGTTTTCGAAGTACGGTAATATTTAAAGACCTGCAAAGAAGTTAAAATGTCCTAGAGTGAAAAATATGTGACAATTATCGATTATGTTACACATTATCGTTTAACTCAATTTTAAGGAAAAATTATGTTACAAGTGGCGATACTGATTTAAATTAAAACGTACTTTTTTACTTATTCGCGTCTGCGCAGTTCAAGGTTACGGTTTGCAAGCTACGTATGTAAGAGTGGCGTCAATAATTTGTAAATAATGAATCACTTGACAACATCGCATAGTTTTCTCTGAACGCACGCTATTCCTATAACCAAACTTTCGCTGACGAACCCTGTATATTCTATGGAGGGCTATGTGTGCCTGTTAGCTGTTTTTTAAACAAAACAGTATGAAGGGAAAATAAAATCTCCGATAGAAAAACCTTCCAAAAACTTCATTCATTAAAACCCAAAGACAAAAGAAACTCCGATTTAGACATCCTTATTCTTTGCGAGCCTTCGTGCTTTAACGGTTCTATTCAAAAATATGAAAACTCTTTTTTCCCTGAATGGAAAACTCATAACCCTTTTGTGGCGGGGAAAAAGTTTTCTAATAACTCTTGCAGTGGGGCGATCGTAATACTTTTAATTATGAGTTTTGCTCACAGATATAATAGAAGGTGTAGTAGTAGTAATAGTATAGGGGCGGCCCGTGGGCCTGGCAATTAGTCCTACTTCCGCTGCAACTCTCTCTCCGGGTCTCCCTGTCTTCTTTACGAAATTCAGTATGTCGGCCCATTTGAGCGAGTGCAGCTCTTCTTCCTCTATCGTGGGAAATCCCCACTTTAGCTGCCTTGATCTGGCATATGCATCGCACTCTGCTATCAAATACTACGCCGATTCCTCTTCGAGCCCGCAAGCGGGATACACGGGATCTCCTGGTACTCTTATTTGCGTCAGAGGTTTGTTTAGCCGATTGTGCCCAGTCAGCAGCCCAATGTACAGCTGGGTCCTTTAAATTTTAGGACGACTTCAGAAAGTGTTTGATTATTGTGAGCAGTTTATACTATTAAGTTGACATTAAAAATTTTGTAGGTTATTTACAACTACAGGATGATCTATGTTTTTTTAAGGGAACTGGTTATACTTGTGACACTAAGGTATTCTTTATTTTTTTATTTTGTTTACTTTATTTATAAGACTTTTATACCAAAAATAATAAATACATTTTGTGTGTGTCTATGTAGTTGTTATAATAATAACAAAAAACTATAAAAAATCAATATTTTGTCATATCTCCGTTTACGTCGATAACTCTTTGTAATCTGCGAGACACAAGAAAGACACCGTGAAATTTTCTTGACCTGCAAGGTTGTGATTTCTTCCCAGATATAATTCAGAGCAAAAAAAAAGCGAGATGTTTCTGTTGCGGTGTAAGCTCAGTTTTAGTAGCTGCAACCCGACAATTTAAGTGTGATCTCTTTATCCTCCTGAAAGCGGTTGTCTTACATCCTGGGAACTGAGACAAAATCCTTGCTAGTTTTGCTGTTAAAAAAGGGTTCTCTTCGAGTCTTTGAATGACAGCTGCATCTTACAATCCGTGCTCTCAATTTCTTCGTCGTGATCTGAGTTTACTGACTAAATTTAAGAATTTTATGTGACTGGATTTTGACGTTGACAATAAATTTTTGAAGTTGACTGCTCAAATTCAAGAAAAAATTTCTTTAACGGTCCAATTACATCGTTAAACCGGCAACGCTGTTGGGTCCGTTTATTAGGCAATTCTTTTTCCGCATGTTTCTCGGAAACGGGACTTCCAAATGGCCTGAAATTTTACCTAAATTGTTTATTGGACTATGTTTTTCCATCAAATCTTGGTACTTTCTTAAAATTTTGTTTATTTTTTGAAAAAAACTGTTTTAGCTTTTGTGGTGTTTCAAAATTGGCGCGCCCATATTGCGTCAGAAACAGTCAGAAATGCCCTTTATAGAGACCTGTAAAACTAAATTGGAAATATTTGTAATTTTCCAAATAATGGACACCTAATTTAAAAAACTCTCTAGATTGTATTAATAAGCTTTGTAATCCTCTTCCTCTAATAAAAAACAAATTGAGTATTATTTTCCTCTAAAGCTAAAACATGCGGAAATGTAAAAACATGGACTATACTGTTTACCTATCAATATTAGCTATATGCCTAGCATCAAAAAGTACCTAAATGGTTATATTATAGATACCGCCACCATCAAAATTAACCACCCACGTCTTTTTTTTTGTGAGCTTACCCTAGGCATAGTTTCTAGTGTTCTCCTTTCCTAAATGTATTCGGCTAAGAGAGATCTAGCATATATACCTAGGTAACAGCCCTTACCAGGAAAAAAAATTTATGCCATGCAAACATCGAAATTGGTCGACTCACTGTATTTGCAACTAACCAATGTCAGTGTGTCTGCCTGACATTCTTCATAACCTTAGTTTTGTCGTTTTGTTTTGGAGTTCGTCGGCCTGGTTTTTGTGTTTTATTTAATAATTTTTCCTTTGGTGAAAAGATACTTTTTAGAACCCTTAAGTGGTCTGTGTGTATGGCCATTTGACTAGTTGTCATTGCTCTCAATTCGATCACCTAGGTGATAAATAAACAATCCCCCATAGGGTCACTGGATCCTGAGACCTGCGGTTCCAGCCGCAGGTTTTAGGATCCAGTGACCCTAATCCCCAATGATTCGCGGCGCAATCTGTGAACAGGAGAATACAGTAAAGAAACCAGAGATAGATAATGAGTGGTAGATGACGTATTGAAATCGATTGACAAATTTATATTATCTCTGGATTGTTCTTGCGCCGTTAACGGCCCAATTACATCGTTAAACCGGCAACGCTGTTGGGTCCGTTTATTAGGCAATTCTTTTTCCGCATGTTTCTCGGAAACGGGACTTCCAAATGGCCTGAAGTTTTGCCTAAATTGTTTATTGGACTATGTTTTTCCATCAAATCTTGGTACTTTTTTAAAATTTTGTTTATTTTTTGAAAAAAACTGTTTTAGCTTTTGTGGTGTTTCAAAATTGCCGCGTCCATATTACGTCAGAAACAGTCAGAAATACCCTTTATAGAGACCTGTAAAACTAAATTGGAAATATTTGTAATTTTCCAAATAATGGACACCTAATTTCAAAAACTCTCTAGATTGTATTAATAAGCTTTGTAATCCTCTTCCTCTAATAAAAAACAAATTGAGTATTATTTTCCTCTAAAGCTAAAACATGCGGAAATATAAAAACATGGACTATACTGGTTACCTATCAATATTAGTTATATGCCTAGCATCAAAAAGTACTTAAATGGTTATATTATAGATACCGCCACCATCAAAATTAACCACCCACGTCTTTTTTTTGTGAGCTTACCCTAGGCATAGTTTCTAGTGTTCTCCTTTCCTAAATGTATTCGGCTAAGAGAGATCTAGCATATATACCTAGGTAACACCCCTTACCAGGAAAAAAAATTTATGCCATGCAAACATCGAAATTGGTCGACTCACTGTATTTGCAACTAACCAATGTCAGTGTGTCTGCCTGACATTCTTCATAACCTTAGTTTTGTCGTTTTGTTTTGGAGTTCGTCGGCCTGGTTTTTGTGTTTTATTTAATAATTTTTCCTTTGGTGAAAAGCTACTTTTTAGAACCCTTAAGTGGTCTGTGTGTATGGCCATTTGACTAGTTGTCACTGCTCTCAATTCGATCACCTAGGTGATAAATAAACAATCCCCCATAGGGTCACTGGACCCTGAGACCTGCGGTCCCAGCCGCAGGTTTTAGGATCCAGTGACCCTAATCCCCAATGATTCGCGGCGCAATCTGTGAACAGGAGAATACAGTAAAGTAACCAGAGATAGATAATGAGTGGTAGATGACGTATTGAAATCGATTGACAAATTTATATTATCTCTGGATTGTTCTTGCGCCGTTAAGAGTCGTCCTAAAATTTAAAGGACCCAGCTGTACTTTCGGGTCTTGCCTAAGAGCCATTTAGTTCTGGCTACCTTCGGACCATCCACGAATAGCTTGGACTGCCGGCACTTTGACTCTTGCTCCAGTGCGTCTTTAGTTTATTGTTCGCCCATTTAATAGAGGGTGTAAAAGGTATCAGTGTAAATATTTTATTTGTGTTTAAAGTTCAGAGAGTGGGAAAAAAAGGAAATTTAAAAACTAATAGCGCCAAATGATTTCCTAATTTATTACGATGCAAAAATGTCGTAAAATGTCGTATTCAGTTTTTTGTGTGTAGGTATACGTGGGGTCCTCTCTTTAATATTAAAAGGGCAGTTTTACTCAAAAATTTTAACTATGTTGGAAATTTGGAACCTTTGGTTGCACTAAAACAAAATTATGATTGTTTTCCACAAACCAAAACTACACTTTTTTGCACTCGACGCGCGTTTCGCTAACAACGTTAGCATCATCAGGAGACGTGGTGTGTGTTATTAAATACTTTGTGTAATCCTTTCGTATAATTAGGATTATAAGGAATTGATACAAATTTTGAGTCGCAGGTATCTTTTTGTCTGAAAAAGGTAGAATTCCCACGGCCACCAACAGGTATATTCCAAATGACTCTTTTCATTGCTTACAACATAAGCTTGCAAGTTTGCACTTTTTAACATATAGATTAGTAAATTTCCCCTTAAACAAAGAAAGATTTGAAGCAGAAAAGAATAGGATTAGGAATATAGCTGGCGAAAACGGTTACGACGAAGGCTTAATAAATAAGCTGATAAATAGACATTCTTTTCAAAAGACCTTTCGGAATTCTACCTTTTTCAGACAAAAAGATACCTGCGACTCAAAATTTGTATCAATTCCTTATAATCCTAATTATACGAAAGGATTACACAAAGTATTTAATAACACCGGTCTTAAATTAGTATATCAATCCGGTAACACAATAAGAAGCTTACTAGGAAATCCCAAGGATAAAACTACAGTTCTAGAAAAAAGTGGAATTTACGAAATTAGTTGCATGGATTGTGACAAAAAATATGTTGGCCAAACGAGACGCTCTATTCAAACACGTTTTAAAGAACACTTAGCACACTTAAAATACGGAAGAACAGAAAAGTCAAGTGTGGCCGAGCATGCTTTTGAAAACAATCATAGATTCACATTAGATAACTTAAAACTTCTAAAAAGTGTACCAAACAAAAGACTTTTGAATGCATATGAAAGTATGGAAATCATTAAATCCAGAAATAGTTTAAATAAAGATAGAGGACCCATCCCGTTTAGTACACTTTATTCTTTGGTTGAGGGGAGATAGGATTAAAAATCGTGATCAATCACAAATTATTAGTCTTATCTCCGCCCACTAAAGGATTGTATATAAGATAGAGCGTAGATTAATTTAGTTCATTGTTTATCGTCTCCTGATGATGCTAACGTTGTTAGCGAAACGCGCGTCGAGTGCAAAAAAGTGTAGTTTTGGTTTGTGGAAAACAATCATAATTTTGCTAAAATTTTAACACCAATTATCTTTTGTAAATTGATTTTATGCTCAATAAATCTTTTTATTATTATGATGCGCGACTCTATAAAATTTTGTTTTTGTTTTTCTTGAAGATACAAGAAAAAATAAAAAGAGAAGATCGCGTACTTTGACACCCTGGATCTTGACACCAAAAGACTGTTGACTCCCATGTTATATGAGTCTTTCTTGTTTTGGACCACCCTATCACCCTGCATATTGGTATTAAAAATATCAAGGGTTAGTTCAAGTTACATTGCAATGTTGTAAGACTCAATCAATCAAATGTTCAGGCTATGGAGACGTTATCGGGAGAACTTGATTAATTTCAAGATTTCTACATGCATGCATGTAAAATAAAACGACGCATTTCACATAGGTAGGTGGTTTTAGAAACACATTGTTTGATTATCCCGCTTATGGAATACTCTTTGACTGTTAACGAAATTAAAACCGCCAAAGCTTCCAATTAATCCGCTATACTACGTTACACATCAACGACCAAAATTTGTCAACTATACAGGGTGTCCCTCAGTTCTTATTCTGAACCTACTAAGCCAAAAAATCGTAACGTCATGTCATATTTTACTTTATGCACTTTAGGGATTAAATAGTTACGTTTAATCCCTTTTTAGGGACTAAAGTGGCACTTTTAATCTCTCAGTCTAGGGATTAAAACTAAATTTAATCCCTGGAAAATTATAATTAAATTTATCGCAAGTCAAGTCAAACAGCACTTGCTCTTGGCCAAGATTTCTTAGCACCCTTTCTTGTAGTCGACGAACCACTTGGCGTAGAAATAACGTGAATTTAATAATAATCTTTTCCTAACGTGCATAAATAGAATATAGATCTCGGAACTAAAGCATCTTTTAATCCCTTAGCAAATTGTAGCCCCCTCCCTACGGTCCGACAGACCTTTCGCCGAGGGATTAAAAGTATCACTTTAGTCCCTAGGTTTAGAATGTACTATTATTAAATTTAAGATAGTTAGTAAATTTAGGTTTATTTTTTTTATTTTTTTCTTAAAATTTACGTGTTAGTATACCCTCCCTAAAACCTAAAATAAAAAAATGGTTAAAAAAATCACATTTTCAATGACAATGAATCCAATTCTTTAAATTTCTATCGTTTGTTTTGACAATACTGAAATATGTTTTGTTTTTTGGAATATGTATGTATGAGTTAATTAATTTGGCCTAGTAATCTCCCACTACATAGTTCTTCTCCTAATATCTCCTCCTCCCCCACAGGCGCGGTGATAATTGTTTTTTGAAACTACTTTTTTTGGCTTTTTCGCCACTAAGTTAAGGAACTTTGTTCAAAAATATGTTAAAACCCACTGCGTAAATTCCAAAAGAAAAAATTTTGGTTCGTTTGTCAGTGTTTTTTAAATAAGATAAAAAAATTTTCTACACACACGCAAATCCTAACTAGAATCTAAGTACTTTACCCCAGGGTTAACCTAAAAAAATCTTGGCTTAAAAAAGCAAAAAAATGGGATTTATAGCCCGAATTAATTTAACTCTGTGGTAACCCGCTATTGAGAAACCAGCCCTAAGCAAGGTATTTTACGAATGAAACAAGTATTTTATGTGGTCTTAAATTTCGAGACAATCTGTATAAACTATCGCATGTTTCGCAAATTGAACAAAATTCGACGTTGTTGAGGTGCCTGAACCTGACAAAATTTAATTTTCGTGTGTTTTGACGTGGAATTGATCTATTGCGCTTCGTCAGCTTTATACCTTGACAATTTTGAATTTTTTGTTCACTAGAGTCTAGTCTTCGATAACAAGTAAAATTAAAAATTTATAGAACCCCCCGAGAACCTAAAACATCAGCGAGTATCACATTAAATAACAGTGGCGGAGCCACGGAAGGGGGGGGGGTTAATTTTGGTATCAAAAACAGAAGCTCGCACAAAAAAAATTAGGATTGCCCCTAAAAATGTCGCCCCTTATTAATTTATTTTTATATGCAATTAGAGCTAGGGGTATGTCTCAAAAATATATAGTTCAAAGTTTATATAATTTTTTTCTTGAATATGCACTTTATGCTAACTGTGGATCGTTGTGGTAATTTTGGAAAGTAGGTTTTAAGCTCTATTTATAATTGTAAAACTATAGAGGAGTGTTTCATAAAAAAAATTGGCGCCGGCACGTATAGGTCCCAGATACAAACTTTAAAAAATCTTGAAATAATTAAGATCATGAATAAAGAAAGTTACGAATATCTCAAAAAATATACGGATCTGAAACATTCGAAATAAGTTCTTGGTTTTGAGTCCACAAGTTACGATTTTTTTAAAGAATCAACCCCCCTTTCCACCCTCTTTCCAACCCTCCTCCTCAAAAACTATTCAGCTTATCGCCTGGTGCCAAATTTGTTAAAAAGGTCACTTCATATGAAATCAACCAAAAAAAAGAGAGGTTTGGCAGACCATCACCCCAATTTCGATAATTTTTGGTAAATTTATTTACTTTATATTTTTTGACCATTACTTTTTTTTAAAATTAATTCTTGAAAATCACAAAAACTACCAATGTTGCTCAAACATGTACTTAAAGAAATTGAAATATCTCGAGAACTACTTAAACTTGGAGAGAGGTTTATAGGTCGTTTTAAAGGTATTTTAAATATCTTTCGAACAGCATTTTTATTTTTTTTTATAAAAATATATTTTGTTTCGCCAAACTATTTACAAAATTTCAAGATGGAGACTTGATGGGTTCATCAAAAAAAAAAATAATTTAAAATGGCATTTAAAATACTTTTAAAACAACTTATCACTCGCTTTTGTAGTATGTATGGTTCTCAAGATATTCATATTTTTATAAATGCCTGTAAAGACAGTCAATTTTAACCAAATGTGCAGGTACACAAAAAGAGTAATATCTTGAGAACTGTATACCGTAAAAAAGCGAGTAACACCTTGTTTTATAGGTATTTTAAAGCCCATTTTGATAAAGTATCACATAACGTAATTTTTTTTGAAAAATTATTTTCAAAAACTTTTTAAAATAATTTTTTTTTGATGAACCCATCAACTCTCCATCTTGAAATTTTGTAAATAGTTTGGCAAAATATCCAGAAACAAAATATTATTAAAAAAAAAATGAAAAATGCTGTTTGTCAAACATTATTATTTTTTTTTATTTAATTTTTTTTTTAAACAAAAAGTACATCATGTGATACATTATTCGAAAGGTATTTAAAATACCTTTTTATAAATGAGCTATAAACCACGTCTTGATATTTTCATTTCTTTTAGGTACATGTTTGAGCAATATGGTAATTTGTTTGGATTTTCAAGAATTAATTTTAAAAAAACTAATGGCCAAACATATTTTAAATTTGGGATTTTTCATTCCCTTTATGGGTAGAATAAATGTACCAAAAATTGGTTTAGCGATTTCTGAGTTATTGTGTTCCAGACAAAGAGACAGACAGGCACGATCACAAAATTAGGTAATTAGGTCTTTTTTGACCCAAATAATATATTTTGAGTAGAAATCAAGTTTTTTTTGTTGATCCTGGGATGAATGGCTAAAAACCACTTAGATCTAAGTCAAATTATTTAATAAGCAGTCTATTTAGTACAATACATTACTTTTCCTTTACTCCAGAATCGTTTTACTTAAAAAAATATTTTCTTTATTTTAAAATATTCACTACTCCCAAATCGCTACTACCCATCGTATGTACGCGCGGTGGAGCTAAAAATAAATAAAAGAAGTACGTGACAAAATGGGGAGTTCGAAACTGAAAAATGGTAAGAAAATTTGAGAAATAGCGTGAGCAATCTTAGCAAAATGCACAGCCGATTTATACCACGATTTACAACGGTCCTCGCTGGTGCAAGGAGTGAAAAATAACAAACGAAAATAATAAAAATGAAACCGCTAAAAAGAGTCGTTAGGGTTTTAAACCAAAGACCTGACACAGTGGGTGGAAGCAGCCACGAGAAAAAAATATAAAAAAGGCAAAAATAGCTTTTTTATACCTTCATTAAAAACATGATTTTAGTAACTAGTGTCTGCAGATAGTAGTTACTAGGGGGCGGCCCAAGACCTGGCAAGTAGGCCCAATCGGTTCCTTTTTATCTTACTCCAGCCCAGCCCCCTAATCCACCACCTGTACCGCTTGTACGGTAGTGGGCTCTCCGGGCCTTCCTGTTCTCTTCACGAAGTCCAGTACTTTGGCCCACTTGAGAGCCCGTAGGTCCTCTGCATCCAGGTTCGGTTGTCCGAGTACCTGATGCCTCATCCTTAGGTATGCATCGCACTCCGCAACGAGGTGCCGGGATGTCTCCTCCGCCCTCCCGCAGGCGCGGCAGATAGAGTCATTTTCGATCCCGATGCGAGTCAGATGCTTACTGAGTCGGTTGTGGCCGGTCAGTATCCCTGTCAGTAGTCCAATATCTTTTCGTGTCCTTCCCAGGAGCCATTTGAGTCTGGACGCGTCCGGTCCGTCGGCGTCGATAAATTCTTTGGATTGTCTGCATCCTATTTCGTTCTCCCAGGAGTCTGCCAGTGCATCGTTAGCACATTTAATGAGTCGACTTTGCTGCTGTCTCCTTGTTATACCTAAGAGTGGTTTCGGCCCCACGTATTGAGTGCTGGCCCCGATCCGAGCGAGTTCATCCGCTTTTTCCTGGTACCCACATCACTGTAACTCTTTTGTCTTGACTCAAGGCTTCCAGTGCTTCTACGCACTCTTCCACCAGAGTATAGGCAATTTTTGGCGCACTGAGTGCCTTTAGGACCGCTTGGCTGTCGGAGCATATGTAACACATGCTCCTCCGGACCATTGCGAACCTCTTCTAGTTTTGCCGCCAATATAATGGCATATACCTCGGCTTGGAAGACCGTAGCTTGCTCTCCGAGCGGGTAGCTCATCCGAACTTCGCGGTTGCCTTGATCTCAAAGGACGCAAGTGGCATCTCCCTGTATCTGCAGATAACTAAAGAATGGCTTTTTTGGTTACCGATGCAAGAAAACTTTTTTTTTTGATCACGAG
This sequence comes from Oxystoma pomonae, assembly GCA_963921995.1. NCBI lineage: Eukaryota > Metazoa > Arthropoda > Insecta > Coleoptera > Brentidae > Oxystoma > Oxystoma pomonae. Next base: position 25,530,915 of record OY998170.1, read on the forward strand.
TGCAAAAAAAGATTTCTGTCCATTTTTTACCCAAAATTAAAGAGAAATAGCCGGCCGCCGTAGCGCAGTGGGTAGCGTATCTGCCTGCCGCACAGAAGTTCCGGGTTCGAATCCCGGCTAGGTGCATCGATATTTTGTGTTTGTCCTAAAAAAACTTGACACTTGGCTCTCACTTTGGCATTGATCCTAGAATGGATGGAAAACTACCAGTATAAAAAAAAAATAAAAAATAGCCGAAAATAGTAATTTTGAAAAAATCTAATTATTCTTGCCTAAAAAATTAAGCCATTTCCGCCAGTTTTCATCAAGTATTTACGAAAAAAATCATTTAAAAACATCGTCAAAACATCAAACTGTCAAAGTTTAAAATGTCGCAACAATGAACGGCACCGAGTAAAAAGGCACAACTCGTGGGTAAACTGTGTTTTTTTTTACTCGCGTTTTTAAAAACCTCGCCGTGCTCGTTATTTAAACCAACGATTGCTCTATTTTAGCCACTAGTTGTGAAAACTACTATTTTAATAGTAAAAAACATGGTTTTATACCAACTACTAGGAACTATTTAGTGGAACTCATCTGAAAACATTCGTAGCCACTTTGGTTCAAAAGTTCTGAATTTTTAAAGATATTAATTCTCCAAACTAACCCCCACTAAATAATTTTTTTACTCTGAAATTAGGAAAAATTAAGTAACTCAACTCTGAAAACTTGATATCCGTAGCAGCTGGTTAAAAAATGGTATTTTTTTTTAGAATATTGTATTTGGTCATCGGACTAACATAAGTATTTTATGCTAAACTAGATGATTACCCGCAGCTGTACCTGCGGTTTTTCCAAAACTTAAAAAAAAACTTTTTATTTATACTATTTTTAAACAAAATTTGACATAATTTAGATAATACGCTTCTCCACAATGAATGGGAGCACTTTACTTCATAGTTTTTGAAATCTGATGAAAAGTTCACAATCCTAGACCCCAAAAACCTGTATATATCAATTTTAAATGTAATCGGAGGTACTTAAATGGTACCCCTTCCCCTTGAGGAGTTTTCAACTTGATGATTTAGAAATCCGACCGAAAGTTTATCCTCGACCCCAAAATCCCACTTCACTTTAAAACGTAATCGGAGACCTCTCTTCCCCCTTGGAGAGATACTTAGATGGGACCCTCCACCCCCTGTAGTTCGTGTAAAATTGGTTTAGTAATACAGCCTTCGCAATCATGCGTACCTCAATTTAGACCTTAGTTGTAGAATCCAGATTGTATTTCGTTTCATTTAAACTCTTTGACCACAAATTTTGACGGATTAACAAAACCTTTCCCCCCACCTTTAATTATTACCTAAAAAAATCAATAAAAAATACACTTTTTTAGATTCCAGACTCTATTTCCTTTAATTTGATACTCCACAACCCATATTTTGAACGATTAAAATACTTATTGGATATAGGGAGGTAATTTTTACCCACTGCGCCGGTCCAAATTTTCCAAAAATTCAAAGACACTTATTATTAGAATGAGAAATACATTTTTTATTTTTATTTATTTATTTATTTAATTTTATTTATTTATTTTTATTTTTACTTTTATTTATTTTTTATCTATTTATTTAATTAACACTTATTGACTAACTTTTAAAAAGAAACCTAAATTCGAATTTTTAGCTCATTAGTGCTCTGCTTCAAAACAGAATCACCCCTAATTTATTAGCAGACTCTATATATCCATTTATAGACCTCTATTCATTTTGTTTTTTTAGATACAGAAAATCCTTTTAAAATTTCAACCCCCATTTTTGCCGCCTTAGGGGCAAAATTTTTAAAAATCCTGTCTTAGTGACCGCTTACATTACAAAACCTAACTATGCGATTTTTAAAAAACCCTCTAACACAACAACACAACTTTTTAGCTATAGTGGGATTTTCGTAGGACACGTCTTTTTTGAAGGGTGAGTTTCACCACCAGAATTTAAATATGTAAAGTGGGTCAAGTGTATCAAGTCTTTTAAATGCCTTAGCAAATTTTATTTTTGAGACGTGATTTCTTCAAATTTTTGATAACATCTTCACAAATACTGATAATCTCATTCTGGATATCAACCGATCGAAAACTTGCATTCTTTTTTCCTTGCTCAAGGTGGTTTTTCAAAACCATGTCTCCTGCATCAATTCGCGTCTTGTATAACCCTTCCAGAATTCCATCATTATAATTTGCCCCTCTTAAAGCTAGGTCGAGGAATCCGCAAAAATGAAATTCCTGTTTTTTCTCAAGATTGTATTTGTTAATTTGCAAGACATAACCTAGCTGCTTCCAATGCCGTCTTATGAATCTGAGTATCCGCGTGCTTTCTGCAATATTCATGAACATCTTTGAATTTACAGAAGAGCTTTATAATGAACGAACTCAAAACACTTCTAACGGAGCTCAGATTGGGTGGAAACAGTGTACATAATTTACAGAATGATCCTTTTTGTTGTCGGGAGTATGCTAACCATGGAAAGTAAATTTCCAACCCGGAATGATTGAATTTTCTTTTCCGATGCTGGGCCTCTTTGTTTTCGTTAATAGTACATTATATCATTTCATTCTTTCTTCTGGGATACTTTCCTACGAGGAGGAAAATTTATCTGTACAATTTTAGCTTACTTTGAAAGTGAATATCTCGGAAACGAATCGCTAGATTCTTAAAATTTTAACATCAACCCACCAAAGAGGCACCCAAAAAGGGTCCCCGTTGAATAACAAATCGACGTGTTCAAGGGTATAGATTTAATTGAAATAAGTTGACGAAAGTTTGTAAAAAACGCATTGCAAGAATTGACAGAATGTAAAGCTAAATTAAATGGTTTAATTAATGACAAAAAGAAAACAGCCTCCATATTTTAGTTCGAAATTTTATTACCGGTCAGAGAAAACCCCAGTGTATGTAAGGGAATATTTTTGGTGATTGATTGATTGATTGAAAGGACAAGCAAAAAAAATCTACGCAGAATATGGGTCCAGGAGGGAGGCACATGATCACCATTCTTTTCGCGAATGAAGAAAAAGTAGAGGATGCATTTCACAACTGCGAAAATGATCTTACTTTACTTACCCTAAACAGTATAAAAATTAACAACCTAAGATATGCTGACGACACGGTCATAATTATAGACACGGTCGAAGGTCTGCAAGAATTGTTGAATCAAACTGGAGTGAAAGATTAGCAATTTGGGCCTAACTTCAATGTTGGAAAAACAAAATGGGTGGTTATAGCCAAGGAAGAAAACGTTAGAGGAATATTAAAGGTAAATGACCAACAAGTCGAACGCGTCGATTCGTTCAAATATCTGGAAAAATGACAAATATGAGCTTTTAGAATTAATAATAGAAGTAAAAATAGAAGACAAAAAACGTCCGGGTCGCAGAAAAATATAATGGCCTAAAAATCCTGGACAATAGTATGGTGTTGGTACTTGTCAGAAATACGTAAGGCCATAATTACGATCTAGCGAAAAAGTTTTTAGCAACACTGCATGCATGTCGATGATAACCTCGATCGAGCACTGGAACATAATCTCTCCTGTAGATTTATCGATCAATGACTTCCTTGGCCGAAGTGCCCAAGCTTTTAGAAAAAAGAAAACCCAGTTTTTTTTCGCACAGGCAGGAATATATAAATAATACAATTCGGAGGAAATTATTGATAATTCTTTATATAAACAGGGTCCATTTTTTTAAAAATCGGGTTTGAAACCTGGGAGAATAACAAGACCTTATTTTATCAAAAGATTTTTAAAAATCCTTTAGATACTTTTGTAAATGAACAACCGTGCAAAATTTTAGCTAATTCTGATGTTTTCCCTGGGCACCCTGCAAATTATGGAAAAAAACTTTGCCAGTTGTTGTTTTTTTCTTAAATATTTGGGGATAAACTGTGCCTTTAAAGAAGAAGAAAAGAAAAAGCTCAAAAAAGCTTGGGGCTTATTTCAAATGGCGACAGTTGTGAAGTTAATCTGGATCTCAGATTAATAAAAAAAATGAGATATAACAGTAAACAATATTACCCCGATCAATCAGCCACAATGTTTATTTCCCAAAAAATACATGGTTGCCAATTTACCGCGGGGTTTCCCTAGAAACAAAACAATTCATAAACTTCTTGAAGCTCTTTTGATAATATTATTGATTATTTGACATATTTTTATATAGGATAATTTTTCTTATGCTAATAACTTAATTCTTAGTCCTAATTTTTAGTCTCAATAATTAACTTTTTTTAATTTTTAATAAGTAGAATTTCGAGATTTATAAAAAAAAACACAAGCCGGCAACGTTTTTTCGACGAGCCGCGAATAAATGCCGACATGTTTGGTTGCAGCTGACGGCGTTGTTGTTAACGGGGGTTTGTGTTGTTCGGTGATTTTTGAATTTTATTGTGACTATTTGTGAAAAAAGAACTGTACCAAGCTATTTTGAGGACCAACAAAATGGTTTACCATTGCCTGGTATGCAATAAAAGCGGATATTCCAGCCCAGAACTAATATTTCGGAGGTAAGAAAGATCCTGTCATTTTACGTTAGTCATGGGCGTAGTATGAGGTAAAAAACTGCGTAAAAAGCTTATGATTATACTATTAATACATCAAAAATCTAAGACTAATACTAATCTTTTTTAAGAAACAAAAGTACCAGATAATTTTGCTCCTTTTGCAGCATGTAAAATATTTATTTATTATAATTTATACATAACAAGAGAAGACAATAAGACCAAGTGCTGATAGTCAGGTATTGGGGCAGGTATTTTTTGTATTTTAATGGGTACCTGGGTACTTTCTATAATGTGAATAAAACCGTTTTGGAGATATTTACTCTGAGCCAGTCTTATTTTTACTTTCATTAATATTTATTATTTATTTTTTTGCCTTTTGACTCCTGTTTCCTGAAAAACTACAAGTAATTTTTTACCTCTTCCTTAAATTTTCCTTGTGTTCTGTATTCAGAAATGAACATGTGTAAAGAATAAAACTTGTTGGGCTTAAAATTTTCATAATTAACATCACAAAAAGTTCTCTTAATTTGATAAATAAAGTTTATATTCCACTAAAGAAAACTAAAAGAGACATTATTATCATAGTGAAAAAAACGCTTAATAAGCCGTTTATTAGCGTGTTTTTTTTTGGACAAAAACGTTATAAAACGGGTTATTAACCGTTTTTTTTTGCTATGAAAATATTTTTTTTTACTTTTGTTTTGTGGGATACTGCACAATTAAAAAAAAATATATAACAGCCATCTTGAATAATTTACCTAAAAATCATTTCAAGTGCTCTTTGGTAAACTTTTGATCTGTTCGTAAATACCTACATTCCTCAAACTAAACTTTATCCTTGAATAAATCTATTTTTTGTGGTTATGCAAGTTCTGGCAGTTAATTCTTTTGAATAAGAAAATCCGACCAACCCTACCTTATATCTCGTTTTCACATTTATATATTTAAATTAAAATTAACGCCGCCACTGGTAATGGGAAAAGCAATTTTTGACAGTGTTGCCGTTTTATTGCTCTATCTCTTTTCTGTTCATATAATCGTCCAGAAGGGTGTTGGATTGTAAACATTAGAGGATTTCAATAGGGAATGTTTGGTCTCTCTTTAGTTATTAGTCTGAGATCTGGATGCGCAGTTCAGTGAAAGGGCTTTCTACCCATAGTTTCATTGTTCTATTTAAAACGAGAGCAACACGAGACCGTGATTTTTCTTTTATACACCCCTCATTTTTATCTGTTGAGATTTTCTTTGTGAAACGAGGTCATTTTTACGGCTGAGAAATATTTGTTAAAAATCCCTTGGTGTTTAAATTTTTCAACGAGGGAAAAATTGGGTTTGTAATTTAGCTGTGAATTCTATTTGAATATCTAAACAAAAAATGATAGCTACGCCGCGAAGAGTTGTCTTTTATACAAAATTCAAGTAATAAAGGAATTTCACTCATTTAGGGTTACTTTGTATCACTAAACATGATCAGAGACAAAACACTATTTGAGAGATTTTTTGTTTGATATTACAATTTTTGTATTAGAGGAATTTAGTTGATACGTCCGTTTTTTAACCTCCGTTAACCTAGCGACCCCACCTTAAGAAAATCAAAATTTAGTCACACCATAATTATGTGCTAATTTCGTCCCCAATCAAAAAATGTTGTGCTCCTTTGGTTTCTGAGATAATCGAAAAAGAAAATGGGGTGGTGGCTAGGTTAATATTAACTTAGCAACCCCACCAGTAAAAATCGAGCCAAACTAAAAATTTTTGGTTTTAAAATTATGTGCTAATTATGTGCTCGACGAATATATAAGAAAAAAATTGAATTTTTCATTTTAAATTATGTTTTTAAAAAAAAGGGTGGGGTAGCTAGGTTAATATTAACTTAGCGACCCCACATTTCTATGTATCAAGGAATTTAAAAATTTCAAAAACCAGCATTATCTGCATATTATGTGCTAATTTCCTCCATAATCAGAAAATTTTGTACTCGTCTGGTTTCCGAGAAAATCGAAAAAGAAAGTGGGTTAGCTAGTTTAATATTAAGTTCACCAGGAAATCTGGCGCCAAGCTAAAAATTATTGGTTTTAAAATTATATGATAATTTTTACACATATTCACGGAGCACATAATTTTGTAATAATATATTTTTACTTTGGAATCGTACTTCAGATTGCAAATGCTAGGTTATTACAAATGATGTAATGTAATATCCTTTATATTGATTTTCTCGGAAACCAGACAAGTACAAAATTTTCTGATCATGGATGAAATTAGCACATAATTTAAAGATAATACTGGTTTTTGAAATTTTTAAATTCCGTGATACCTAGACATGTGGGGTCGCTAAGTTTAATTAACCTAGCTACCCCACCCTTTATTTTGAAAAAACATAATTTAAAATGGAAAATTTGATTATTTTCTTTCAGATAATACTGGTTTTTGAAATTTTTAAATTCCGTGATACCTAGACATGTGGGGTCGCTAAGTTTAATTAACCTAGCTACCCCACCCTTTATTTTTAAAAAACATAATTTAAAATGGAAAATTTGATTATTTTCTTATATATTGGTCGATCACATAATTAACACATCATTTTGAAACCAAAAATTTTTAGTTTGCCTCCATTTTTCCTGCTGAGGTTGTTAAGTTAATATTAACCCAGCTACCCCATTTTCTTTTTCGATTATCTCAGATACCAAAGGAGCACAAAATTTTCTGATGACGAAATTAGCACATAATTATGGCATAACTAAATTTTGATTTTCTTGGGCTGGAGTCGCTAGGTTAAAGGAGGTCGTTTTTTATTGATCACCTTGACGTTTGAATGCTAGAAATACTTAAAATAAAGTGATTAGAAATAGTTGGGGAAATATATACCCTTAAAGAATATATGCAAGCACGTTTTTATACCTTTCATTTATTAAAATAATAAAGTAAATAAAAAAGTGAAATAACACAAAATTTCTTTACTGATGAGACATTATGGACGATACAAATTAGCAAAATCTGTAAGCAAAATTTTGAACTTGTATCTATAGCAGAAAGTTAGATTATATTGGATGGTAATAAGTTTAATTTAAATAAAAATTCAAAAACTGGATCCCAACTGGACGATGATTGTTTTATTAAAAACCTTATTTTGGTTACTACAGTAGAGCAGGAAAATCAAACAATTTACGGCCATTCCAAGCGGTTGGATGGGACAAAAAAGTAACCCATTACTAAAAAAACCAGCTGTGACTTCTATATGATTAAAATTATGACTATATTTTCTAATAAATAATTTCCTAATTTAAAACAATAATGCCCGTGTGCACGAGTTCGGCTTGACATGTAAGCCGAGCTTAAGCTTTAGTTTTGGTGTGCAATGGTGCGGAATATCATGTAAGTGGCACTTAAGCTGCAGTTAAGATAAGCCGTAGAATTACTTCGGCTTAAGTGCATTTTGAGGTTATGTGAGGTATTTTTTGATTATGTTTTTAAACAAAAGCCATTAATTTAATCAGATTATAAAACTGTTCAGTTGCCTTAAGGCGCATTTACACAGACAAACTTTCCTTTGATGTGGAAATGCCGACAAACATTTACACGAGCCTCTTGAGCAAAATGTTCAAAGAAATGTTCGAGCAAAATCTCGTACAAAAAAACACACGTAAATTTTAGAGAGAATTTTGAGCAAAATTTGTTTGAAGAATTGGGGGTATAAAAATTTCTATATTGTTATCGGAATTCATTGAGCTTAACTGAAAATAGAAAAACAAAGTTTTGAAATAAGTTTTTTTTGATCAAGTGCTTTCCCACGGAAAAACGATTTGATGCCGAAATTCACATTTTACATCATAAGCAACTTCGATTGATCTGATTTTTATAGGGGATATGCCAGTATACTTGTAACTTTTTTGGGGTTGTAAAAATAACGAGAATAAAAAAAATAATAATTGGCACTTATTTATTGTTGTTGCCTGTAAAATATAATGATAAAAATTTACGTTTAAAAGAATATCCTTTTATTTTACTTCCTAGTTTAGTCTTTTACAATAGTAATTAAGTCAAATTAAAAAACCTATATACATTATATTAAATCTCAAATATATGAACAAAAGCACGTTCGGTTTAAATAATACCCGTTTATTACCCACTTTTACAACCCTACGAACCCGACCCTTGTCTAAAAAATATAATTTAGCAGTAATTTAGTAGACTGTGTCGCCGATCTATCATCCCGCGTTTTGGATTTCGCAGGTAGTAGGCCGGCCACCCTTTTGAATCGCAATGTTGCCCTTTGCATATTGTTGGTTCACTGTCAGTAATCGACCTTGATTATTACATTAAATTGACAGTAAATATCTATATCTTCAGCATTTTCATAAACCTTTTGCTTTTTTAAAAGCCACCCTTGGGACCTTAAACTAACTAGATAAATCTGGTGTGAGGTATTAAAAAACAACAATAAAAGGTTAAGGTAAAGTAAAGTTACAAAAATATGATTAAAAAAAATCCCCCTCCCCACTACTCCTCATAGTCGTGAAGCGCGGATTACCGCTTCAAAGTGCAATTTTTGAGTTTTTTTGCCGATATTTGAAAAACTCAAAATTTTTCCGGAAAAGAAAAATTTTCCTGGGTTTTTTTTGACTTTAGGAAAAAAACCCTTGGAAATAAAAAAAACTCGCAAGAAAATCCCAAAAAAAACCCCGGCTAAAAAAATCCGGGAAAAACCCTAAGAAAAAAATATTATAAGTAACCCTAATCCATGTGACAAAACTGATAGCCAAGAATAATGTTTCGCTTGCTTTTTTTCACAAAAAATTTAAATAAAAATTGGTGTTGCATTTTTTTAAAGAATTGAGATCACTGATGTGAAATTTTATTTATTCTCATCTTTAAAAATATGTTTCCAAAATAGATAGCAATAATTTGCTCAAAAATTTACCCGAACAAAATGTTCAAAGAAAAGCTCACAAAAATGTTCACGCAAAAAATTTTGGATCTTTTACACGAGCTTTTGTTTGAGCATATTCGTCTGTGTAATTGCGCCTTTAAAATCTTTCTGTGATTATAATAGTGGTCTGTGCTTAAAATGGAACTTCTTTGGGATGACGAAGATGAAGAATTAGACTTTGTAATTAATGGAATACCTACCAAGAAGCATTTTTCAAAGAATGAGATGAAGATACCTTTTACAAAAGGTTTAGAATGTCCAAAAAAATCATGTTTTTTTCGCCAAGCGAATAATTCACCTTTTTTTCGCAAATTCGTTACAAAGAAGCAGAAAAAAGGGTTAGGTTGGTCTGGTGGTGTAATAATTAGTATGTTTTCACATCGTATTCAATGCATATCGAAAATCAAGCATCTTGTTCTTCATATATCGCTCTTTGTCGGAACAGAGAACATGCTCTATGAAACAAAAAGAAGACAATCTTTTCAATACGTATTCCATACGATGTGAAAACATACTAAATAAATAGTCAGGTTTTATGGTTAACCAATTATAGTAGTTTTAAAATTTTATCATCATCATATAAATCATCAATAAAATTTGTTTTTTTTTAAAAACAACCTCAAATTTTACGAGGTTTTTTGACAGCTGACAGGTAATAATCATGATCACCACACACAAAAGACAAAAAATGTAGATAACTGCCATGTTGCCAATAATTTCCTTACTTTGTGGAACATATTCGGAACTTTCGCAAACCAAGTAAATCTCAAGGGTCACACTCAGTTCAAGCGGCGCTTGAACAAGTGGAAGAAGTAAGGGGAAGTGGTGCACACGGGCATAAGTGGTAACCAGAATTTATAGGGCGCACCTTTAAACTTTGGGTTGGACGGGACAAGAAAAACCAAAACCTAATATTAGAAAATTCTTACTTTTATATATTTCAATTTTTTAGAAAAATGCTTTATCATCGATTTTAAAAACTAAACGAAAGGAATTGGAATTAAACATGGAAGCATGTTGTTAAGTCAAGCTTTTCTTTTGGGTTGGACGGGACAAAAAATAAAATAGTTGAAAAAATACTATTAGCTTTAGATCCGAAACTGTTTATATATTTTGGCTTTTTTACATACAAAGAAAAAGTGTTATACTGGTTTTACGATTTGGAGTTATTTTAAGATTTTTAACAAATACCAATAAATTGTTAAGGCGTTTTTCTTTTTTTTTAATAAAATTATATTTACTTGAAATGAGTAAATATTACGGACGATTTGAGTTATCTAAAAAGTAGTTGATCAGATGAAAAGGAATGGAAAGGATTTTGGGATAGAAAAAAACTTAATTGAATTTACCTGACACATAAGTAATCCTTATAATAATAGGCGGCCTTAGGTCTTCAAAATTTTCTTGTTCAACAAGTTCATTTTTCAATTTTCTTGGAAAATATGGACTGTTTGGAGTTTTTGGCATTGGTGGTTTGCTATTCTTGTTTTCAGCCATTTCGGCACTCTCAATTAATAGAAATTTTTTGACACACTTTATTTCCTCGTAAAACAAAAATAAATGTGCACATTAAGAAACTTTACTAAAACTAGATCAACTTATTAAGGAAACCGCTCAAGACCTACTAAAGGTATATTAAAGATTAAAGCGAAATAAAAAAGGCGTGTGTTGCATTATGTACTTAACTTAATTTTCGTAAAATATAAAGTAAGCATGCAATGAAACATTCAAGGTATTAATAGTCTCAACAAGGAAATATCAAAAGATCTTGGGTCGATAACGAAAATTCCCACAAGGACCACTTAAAGGACCAAAGTGAAGAACGATGTTTCGCCTCGGGCAACCACATCTTCACTTTAATTTCCACCTTTGAATCACACACAAATAGGCATCGTACTATTTGTGAGTGGTTCAAAATTAGTAGTTTATGTTAGGTAAAATACAATAACCGTGTAAGTTTATGTATCGTGATATTAAATATCGTAGGCAGAAGCACTACAGAAGCGATAAAAAAATTATAGTTGTTTGAACTTCCTGATCAAACAGTGTTGGCCCAAATATTACTTAACATAAATAAATAGTGTACTTTCCATCTGTACTATAGGTAAATAACTAATACATGGTTGATCCTGCAAATAATAATAATTCTTAAATTCTTAAAAGTCTAAGAAACCGTACATCCAGCTACTACACATTCAATTAAAATTGCATAAAATGTTTTTTTAATCAAACTTTTACTAACCTTGACACGATCTTTATTAGTTCAAATTTTTTTCGGTTAATTTGTAAAACGGGAAGGTACTTAGATTAAAAAGAGACAAGATATCTGGTCCAACAAAAACTCCTTGGCAAATAATAACCACTGTTTATCTAGAAATAACATCACAACAAAACAAAGGTGAGAAATATCGATCATTTTTCTATCCTTTTAAGTCGCATTTACACAGACAAACTTTCCTTTGATGTGGAAATGCCGACAAACATTTACACGAGCCTCTTGAGCAAAATGCTCAAAGAAATGTTCGAGCAAAATCTCGTACAAAAAAACACACGTAAATTTTGGAGAGAATGTTAAGAAAAATTGGTTTGAAGAAATGTTGGTATAGAAATTTCTTACAAATTTAAATTTTATAGTTTTATGGGAATTCATTGAACTTAACTGAAAATAGAAAGACTAAGTTTTAAAACAAGGTATTTTTAATTAAGTGCTTTCCGACGGAAAAACGATTTGATGTCGAAATTCACATTTTACTTCATAAGCAACTTCGATTGACCTGATTTTTATAGGGGATATTCCAGTATACTTGTAACTTTTTTGGGGTTGTAAAATAACGAGAATAAAAAAATAATAATGGCCCTTATTTATTGCTGTTGCCTGTAAAATGTAATGATAAAAATTTACGTTTAAAAGGATATCTCTTTATTTTACTTCCTAGTTTAAAACACAATACAATAATAATTAAGTCAAATTAAAAAACCTATATACATTTTATTAAATCTCAAATATATGAACAAACGCACGTTCGGTCTAAATAATACCCTGTTTATTACCCACTTTTACAATCCTACCATCCCGACCATTGTCTAAAAAAATATAATTTAGCAGTAATAGACTGGACTTCTGAATCGGAATGTTGCTCCTTTGCATATTGTTTGTTCAGTGTTAGTAATCGACCTTGATTATTACATTAAATTGACAGTAAATATCTATCTTCAGCATTTTCATGAACCTTTTGCTTTTTTAAGCAACCGTTGGGGCCTTAAACTAACTAGGTAAATCTGGTGTGAGGAATGAAAAACAAACAATCAAAGCTAAGGATAAAGTAAAGTTACAAAAATATGTTTTAAAAAAAATCCCCTCCCCACCACTCCTCATAGTCGTGAGGCGCGGATTACCGCTTAAAAGTGCAATTTTTGAGTTTTTTGCCAATATTTGAAAAACTCAAAATTTTTTTGGAAAAGAAAAATTTTTCTGGGTTGTTTTTTGAATTTAGGAAAAAACCCTTGGAAATAAAAAAATCTCGCAAGAAAATCCCAAAAAAACCCCCGGGCAAAAAAATCCGGGAGAAACCCTAAGAAAAAAATATTATAAGTAACCCTAATCCATGTGACAAAACTGAGCCAAGAATAATGTTTCGCTTGCCGTCGGCTTTTTTTCACAAAAATTTTAAATAAAAGTTGGTGTTCCATTTTTTTAAAGAATTGAGATCACTGATCACTGATGCGAAATTTTATTTATTATCATCTTTAAAAATATCTTTCCAAAACAGATAGCAATAATTTGCTCAAAAATTTACACGAACAAAATGTTCAAAGAAAAGCTCACAAAAATGTTCACGCAAAAATTTTTAGATCTTTTGCACGAGCTTTTGTTTGAGCATGTTCGTCTGTGTAATTGCGCCTTTAAACGACGTTAGAACTATAGGGACAGAGAATTATGTCTCAACCACTTTAGGTCGTGATTGGCTTGTGGGTGGGGAAAGTCAGCAGAGCGCAGACGGTCGGATGATATTTTTATTGACTTAAGCTTTTTCGTGTTATTTATTTTAAAATTTCAGGATGTTTTAAGCAGTTTATAAGTCGTTTTAAAACCACATTTTGTCAGAAAACGTTTATAGTGTATTTTTTACCAGTAGGAGAATATTTCAGTGCATTTAAAGTGATATTTTGAAACAAACCGTCCAATGTTTAAAAACAAAGGGAGAGCAAGTGAAATCAGTCAGTGGCGATGCATGCCGGTAGATACACAGAAAATAAAAAAACGTGTATGAAATATACTTAAATTAGTAGATCCTTAGATTAAAATATCAACAAACACGTTTTTTTTTTTTGACGAAGTAGTTAATTCTCAATGCGTCAAATGAGATATTTTAGAACGTTTTTATAAGGTTTTTTTCGAGGTTTTTTTTTATAAAGACGATAAAATAAAGCATACCTTTGATGGAGTAGTTAATGCGCAAACAAAAATATTTTCGAAGGTTTTTTTTATAAAGACTATAAAATAAAGGTAGGTAAAGGCCTTAAACCAACTTGCAAACAAAAATAGAAGTTAATTCACATGTGTTCACGTTTGTAAGAATATTGAATTCCTACCTCTTATCAGAATATTTTGGTTGATTGATACTGCCGCCATTGCCATCTGCGCTCGCCCTTCGAATTGATATTTAAATCTTTTTGTCTGTCCTAGATGTCTCTATTAACCTAAGCATTACTAACTTTATTGAGTACTGAAGCAGTCAGTATAAGTAAGTTTCTGCTAATGACCAGAAAAAATAACAAAATTTTTGCTAGTGGGTAATATTCTTTTTCTTGATATTCCAGGTGCTATGAACTGTGTTTCTTTGTTTTAATGTTTGGCATAATTTTATTATGTTGAAAATTGAAATTGCTATAAATCATATACAAACTTTGTAATAAATTTCTTTTATATAAAATTATACTACAAACATTTATTGTTAGGATGCTTCCAAAGCTTAAATTGGCAGAATTATTTTTTGCATGTTTTTTAAATTATTTTGTAGATTTCATATGATGGTAAAATTTTAATAATATAATCCATGTGTAAATTTATATTTAAGTAGGTACGCCACTGGTGTGTTTACTGTAAACAACAGAAAGGTAAAAATTGTTCCATATAATAATATAATCAAAGGCTCCGTAAGTGTCAGGTATCTTGTCTCTTTTTAATCTAAGGCAAACATCAACTAAAATAAGTAAATACATGTTTTGGCGTTTCTAGAAACTTCAACTAGGGGTGGAGAAATAGCGGTTATTCGATTTCGAAGGGGTAAAGGGATCCTCCGTATCTCAGAAGAAAAAAGTCACAGAGGTTTAGAAATTGGTATTACAGACTCTACCAATAAAATAGATGGATACGTGTTTCAGTGTTTTTCTACCAACCCCTAATTAATAGGGGGGATATTATATTATATTTGATAAAAATTTTGTTCCGTTAAAATATGGGTTATTGGGTATCAAACTGAAGGAAATAAAGTCCTGAATCGAAATATTAGTTTTCACAACTAGTGGCTGAAATAGTGCTTTTTTTTACAAGCGTTCGTAAACGGTACGCGAGTAAAAAAGGCACAGTTTAGCCGCGAGTTGTTAGCACTATCTTTTTAATAGCTTTGTCAAAAAATTCAAGAAAAACCGGAAAATACTTTTAAAAGTCTCGAACGAAGAGCACTTCTCGCAACAAACCATCTTTACGCTATACTCCTGGAAAACCAAAAATTTTTATTATGATTACGGTAGCGCGTGTCACTTTCATGGCTAGTTTTTATATGGCATTTTCCGGCGCTGCGACTATATTTACTTTGTAGTTATAATAACTGACAAGTAACTGACCTAGCTATTTAAACCAATTTATTACGCTAAACTGAACAAGGAAAGTGATTCCGTAGTTCCTTAAAAAGGCGAGCCGAGGTCGTTTACCTTGCATTACACCAGTGACCTTAAAAATCAGGCGTGACATTGTGCGTGAGCGGACTACCGAAGAAAAAGCAGGAGAATAAATATCTGAAGAAACTTGTGTGTCTAGTTATCTTATTCTTTAAGTACATGATAAAAAAGGAGAGGTAGATAAAGTCGATGTGCGGGAGCTATAGATTAGAATCGCGGAACAAATAAACAAGATTCTGAATGAGTGGAAGGCAATGCAGGAAGAAGTTGATCTATAAAATGAACCAAGTTTGATTAATTTTGATTTATAAAATAAACCAAGTTTGATTAATTTGTGAACTTAATTAATTAATTAATAAAGGTAAATTTTACCAAAATTTGTCTAGTTATTAATCTTTTTGCAACGTTTTCTGATTAATTAATTTAATTAATTTGTATTGTCATTTACTATTTATAATAATAAAATTAGTTTAAAATTGTATTTACCTAACATTTATAATTTAGGGGGGTCGAACCCTGATTAGCGTAAGCTGTTTTCGATTCCTTTTTGCAACATTATTTAATTCTGATTATAACTGTTGCAAATAAATTGATTATTTATTTATTTAAATAATCCGTTAATTAAAAGAAAACGTAATTTGAATCCCCCGTATACAAACTAAAATATGTATCCGATCATTTTATAACGGAAATTCATCCCTACTTAATATTATTATGCTTAAAAATTGTGTTTTTTGTTCCTGAAACAATCCTACCCATATAACTAGTTTTTCCAACTTTCGACAGCGAATACCTCTGAGACCAGACACTCAATCAAACTTGTCCATGTATTTAATAATGAATCAAAACTACACCGGACTACATCGTAAGGCTTGAAGTAGATCGTGTAAAGCTTAGCTTTAGCATGTTATCATGGCTGCAAAACATTAAAAAAATGGAAAGTATAAGGCTGCCAAAAATATGTTATCAGCGTTTATTAAGCCTTTCTGAGCAAACTCAGAAGCTGTATCAGACAACGCAAATATCTATCTCGTCATTAAGACAGTACTTAATAATTACAGGACTGTCCTTAGACAAAACGACTCAGCAGCTTTGTTTGGCAAACTTTTTAACTTTCAACACAAGTCAGAGTTATCTCACAGTTCCTTGTCCAATTTATATTACCAGAGTGATAGCCCAGCTAAGAAGCTCTAATAAAAAATACATAAAGTTTTCTAACAAAGGCCTATACAATGAGCTTCAGGCTATTGCGAACATAGGGGAAATCAAGTCTAATTTATTCTCCGTGCCGTACGACCGAGGTGGGGTCGAAGCACGCTGCAGTGTTATCTTTTTAAAATTTATTTTGTTTTTATTATATTGATTTATTTCTGCCTTGCTCGAGAAACAGATTGGTAAGTTCGTAAGTGAAATAATACATTTTTAAGACTAAAAATGGATGTCTACGAAGTTGCCGAAAAAAATGTTCAAATGGTACTATCAAGGCAGACCATTGAGACTTATTCAAGAACTTTTTTTTTTAGAATTTGAGCATTTTGAAAAGTTTGGTTGTGGAGCGCCAAGAAAAATCGAAAGTTAAATTTTTCCGGAGGATAACTATCGTCGTATGGAATTTTGCGAAACAATGATGGAAAGGGTCTATTCTTTTCACAGATAAAAGCATTTTTCCATTATTGAATCGTCATAACCCAACATACGTTCGATATTGGCCGAGGGAAAATTTGCATTTGTATTTTGACGTAAGAACACAGTCTCCCAAAAATCTAGATGTTTGGGGGGGAACACGTAATTGGGGCATTTCTTAATGACGGCAATTTGAATGGTCCTATATACTTGGATCTGCTGCAGCAGCATATTATTCCAACTGCTAGGCAGTTATTAGGTGTGAGATTTGGTGAAACATAGTTTCAACAAGATGGTTGTCCTGCTCACAATGTTGGTCTTGTTAGGGATTATCTTGATAATGTATTTCCTAATCGGGTTAGAAGTACACGGGAAACTCTTTTATGGTCAGTTCGATCACCCGATCTTGCTCCTAATGACTTCTATCTGTGCAGTTATATCAAAAATAAAGTTTAAGAAGCTTTTCAAACTATCACCCCTAACATGCTTGGAAACGTTAGAATGAGTTTTTATAATAGGCTCGGATATTGTCTAGTCGAGCAAGGAGGCAACTTTTCGAACATTTGCTCTATTTTTTTTTTCGACTGGGAGAATCTTTTTGATTTTTAGAATGTATTATTTTATTTTGAGAACTTGCTTTTATTTTGCTTCTCCTTATTATTTTCATTGTAACACGTTGTTAGTGATAAATCTTAGCAGTTGAAAATAAAACGCTCTAATTTATCAGTGACAAAAAACAAGAATTCCGGTTTCATGGCATAAACTTCACATTGCACCGTGGTTAGAGGCGTACTAAACGCAAGCCGCGGACGGTGATCGCAAGCCTGAGTGTTGGTTGCTCCCCTGATAGGTGTGCGGCGTCCCTGCGTGTACGTACACTGGCAAATTGGACTTCTTCCGGCCTATGTTCGCAGTAGCCTGAAGCCCTCTGTATAATTCAATTGAGCTTGAGGAAGTATGTACTGTTTGCAACTTGTAAGAGACTCGGACTTTGCAACATTTATTTTTTAATTGCACAATGTACAAAAGCTTTCGAGACCAATTTCTAGGTGACGTATGTTTAGATCTGGATAATTTGATAAGAAATTTTAAATTTCAACAATTTGCAGACACTTTCAAAAATTGTATTTTACATCCTTAACATGTTCTTACATCATTCCTACGTAATGAGTAAAGTATTTTTTTTATTTTTAAGATCTTTTCTTTTCTTTTTATCTCCTTATGTTTTATTAAATAAATTCGGGTGAGCTTCATATTACCAAGTATCAAATCACCGGAGAAACTGACCTTTGTAAATTTAAAAAAAAAATCATTCATCATACCCAAATTTTAAAAGTTGTAAATAATTTGCCCAATTTTCGTACCCCATCTAAATTATTCGAAGGGGAAAATGAAACTTTTTGAAGTCATCCATAGTCGAATGAAGTGAATAGGGGGCTTCAGTGTAAGGGTATTTTGCAAGTTTGACCATTACTTGAATAGGGGATAAATGAAATGGTCATGTCCGCCGTTGGCGGTTGTATAATTTTGAAGGGGTGGAGACTTCGAAACGCTGGGGTCCTATTTTCGAAACCACACGAAAATATCCATACCACCATATACTGAAAAAAATGTGGTCTAATGCAAGAATATTATTCTTCTATAAAGATTATTAAACACTTCGAACAACTACTTCTTAAATTTAAAGAATAGTAGTTAATAAACTTAAATCAAAAATAATACAAAATTCACACTTCAAAACACTATTAAAAAAATATAACCAAATCTTAAGGTAAGAAATACTTATCCTTCAAATAACGAAATATATACGGTTTTCAACAACGAGTCTGTGCTCTTAAATTTAGCTTAATTATTATCGATATAAGTTTTAGCATCCCTGCCAAAAACACAGGATTCAATCTCATAAAATATCATCTCTTCCACACACAAACTCTGGTACTTATATGAGAACAATTTTCTATTAGATATGTAAAACTTGTGCGAGTCGAAGGTGTTATTATTTTAGTTGTTAAGTCGTCGTAGTTCGTAAGAATACAATATGTCAGTCAGGATTCCTTGATTCAAGGAACTTTAATTCTTAGTTTCATCAAAAATTGCGTGTTGGACAAAGTATAACAACTAATCTTCCAAGCAGGCAATGTGATCGAATTATTTTTGGCAGTTTGGCAGAAACATAATTTGTCAGAATTTAAAAGAAAAGAAAATAATTGTCTCGAAAATGAAATGACGGGAAAATCAAATCGCTAGAAAATATATCCAGGGCCTACGGCGCTCTAGAGATTAACGGTGGGATTTACTAAAAGGGTTTAGTCTATTTTAGAACGGTCCTAAGTTTAAGTGAAATTTTTGGTTTTCAGCATTTTAAACTAACCCTCCTTGAGTTTTGGACATAGTTTCAATTATAAGAAGAATTTTAATAAGTTTGTTTATTGAATAATCATTTCAACACAATCTTTGTTGGATTTAAGAAAAAAGTTTCAATATAGAAGAAAAAAAATAAAAAATTAAAACCCATGCGGGGTGATGAAAACGGGTTCAAAATATGGCGTTTTTTTGGACAAAATAAGGTGTTTTATTGGTTAATGAGCAACTTGGGATATTAAATAAGGTAAATTAATCCTTGTAAAAACGGTTACTTAGGGAAATTATAAACGAACTTATTACCAAATGCCACAAAACAATCCTATATATATTTATAATATATTTTAAATTTAAACCACCCCCTGAGGTGGCCTAAAAATCACCAACTTTATAACCTCAAACACAAATAATGAAGCTATTATGTGCCAAATTTTTAACGTATTCGCCATTTGCCATTATGAAACCTGTCAAAAAAATTAGTTTTAGGGCATTTTCTTATAAAATATGGTGTATTTTGAGAGAAAAGCAGTTTTTCAGTGGTATTTTCCAATAACAATACAAAATAATCAAAAACTTTGTATCTTTTCTGTATGGGTAAGTGTTTTTTGAAAATTGGTTTTAAAATTTAGTACCCCCCACAGGTGTAAATATTTAGACCTGTGGGGGTACTATTTTAGATCTTAGTAAATCTCACTGTTAAATTTCACGCATGCCCAATAGCGATTCGGATGGATTGTGGTTCTGCTCATTTAGGGATCGGGCATATTATTTTCTATCAATTTGTGGATCGGGTGTTTTTCGTTTCTAGAAAATTATTTTCGATACTTTTGTTATTCTGATATTTTAAGGTTCGGCAAAATTATATTCGTGTCTTTTAAGGATCGAGTAAATCAAAATTCTATAAAATTATATTCGTATTCATTATTTTCTGGGTGTTTTCGTTCAATTGTGTTTCGGTTTTTGTAAATGCGGCTTTTTTTGTGGGTTCCCGTTCGGAGTATGTGTAACAATATTGGTTTAAATAGTGTATTTACTTTAAGTATTACTTGGACTTGCTTGAAATAACTTATGCTTGCTTTAGGAAGAGCCTCCATTCAAGTTGTTGTGTATACTTGTTCCGTGTACGAGTACTTTGGTGTGCTTAATAATAGCCAATTTTTACGTCTCTTTCTATAGCGTGTGGAATGAGAGGCCAAAGACAAGCCGGTATGTGTGCACCGCGTTCGAATTCGACTGGTTTTCACCAATATGAATCGAGTGGGTGGAGGGTATTCAAATTGTTTCACCTATAAAACCTTATTATTGTTATTCTTTCACACATGTTACCTTAAACGTTACCCCTCATAAGGGGTGACGAATAGAAAAAGAATTAAAATTATAGAAAGGTGCTTCTGAAAAAATTAAAACCGACGTCTCCGAGAGAAAAGTGTAAATTTAAGAATAACAAGGTCAGAAAATTGATTTTTATATAGCTCGTGCAACGTTGACAGTAAATATCTTGAGAAAAGAATTAAAACAAGGTATCACTTGACCCATCTTCCTTATCTAAATAAAAGGGGTAAACTTCACCCCTCAGAGTTTTAGTTTAAATTCGATGGTAACAAGCTCAAAAAATGAATTTTGAATTCGCCAATGACAACTTCACCAGCAAATATCTCGAAAACTAACATTCGATTTTCAAACAAAATACGGCGTTTTAACAAGAGTCAAAAGTCCTTTAAAACAAGGTACCACTCGACCCATCTTCCCTATCTAAAAAAGAGGGGGGAAAGTTACCCCAGCCAGGGGGTGCACCCTAGCAAAATACCGAACGGGTCAAAAAGTTTCCCCTTTGAATACGAAACTGACGTGTCCGAGCGATTTCTTTAAATCGACCTTAAAATACCCTAAAACGCCCCTGTTTCGATGTTCGTGAGGTGCAAGACTGTTTCGTATTGACCACGGAAAAATGCAATCTCAGCAAAAACTGGACAGGTTAGCTATCAATCAATAAACACGGTTAAAACTTTTTTAAAAGCTAATGAAATACTTTCGTTTTTTGTTTCCTTCTGTTAGGCTCATTAAGGAAGTTTATACTTTATTTAAATTAGTTTGTATTTTTATTTACATTTTTAATGTTAGAATTAGGTAGTAACATGGGTTAGGTGGAAGAACACGTCATCTGTTTCCTTCCGAAAATGGATGAACTGAACCTCGCCCAAATTTATCAATTTGCCTGTATTATTTGTTTATCATATGATCAATTATAGTACATTATAATCCTAGGGACTAAAGTGTTACTTTTAATCCCGCGGCGAAAGGTTTGGGGACGAAGGGATTAAAAGACGCTTTAGTCCCGAGGTTTATATATTATTTTATGCACTTTAGGAAAAGATTATTGTTAAAATCACGTTATTTTTACCCCAAATGGTTCGTCGACTACAAGAAAGGGTGCTAAGAATGAAATCTTGGCCAAGAGCAAGTGCTGTTTGCCTTAAATTGCGATAAATTTAATTATAATTTCCCAGGGATTAAATTTACTTTTAATGCCTTAGAGATTATTTTTTTTTTATATAATCCCTTAGGGATTAAAAGTGCTACTTTAGTCCTTAAAAAGAGGGATTAATCGTACCTATTTAATCCCTAAAGTACATAAAATAATAATAATAATAATCATATTTTATACCCTGAACGCTTATACAACAGCTAGATTATACTTGTGATTGTTTATTGTATTTTTATTTTATTAAAACTGACGGTTATCACTTTTTCTTAAAAAACTTGTTGGCTTTGGGCTTTTACCAAAATTACTTTTTTTATGTCAAATATTCTTTCTTGGCAATTTTTCAAATCCCTGGATTTCAAAGTTTATGAATGTTTTCCCCTCATAAACAATGTACAAGAAACACTCCTTATATTGTATTACGGGATAGCAGGTGTCATATTATGCAGGATAAACGCCACAAAAAACATATAAAGGAATTATACTTTTTTTTTGTGGTTTTGATAATATTTATTTCTTTTGTTATTGTATTTTAAAGGGTATCTATCAAACCGTCCGCTTTTTTAACGAAATACAAAATGTTCTTAGTAGAAAAAGTAGGTGACTTATTATTTTTAACCACTTTTTATTATTCATAGTTACGACACACATGTCGGTAATTACCATGCATTAAACGCCAGTAAATCCGCCAAATGACCTCTAAGCTAAGCATTTGAATCTTGATTTTCTTTATCAGGGTGCCCGGGTTTTTAGAAAAAAGAAAAGTTAGTTTTTTCGCTAAATAATGAAAAAATAAAAAAGAATAATAGAATTCAGAAAAATTCTTGATAATTCTCAATTTTTTAGCTATCCATACATAGTAGGGAGGCTATTGGAATCGTAAAAAAAAAATTACTTCCACTAAAAACAAGTTATGTGGGTCAAAAAAATATTGCCCTGGTGTATGTCTGTCTGTCTGTCTGTCGGTAACTCAAAAACCGCTTAACCGATTTTCAGAAAATTTGGGACAAACATTTTTTGACACCAGAGGCAGAGCTAATTAGTTTCTGATGGGGGTTGGGGGGCTGGCAAGAGGGTAGGAAGTCGAATTTAACTTTTTTTTAAATTGTAACTCCCCGACCGCGACATGCGGTTTTCACATTAAGATAGATAATTGCATTTTCAACCAAAGAGTTTCGGAAAAAAAATGATTTTTTTAAAAAGATTTCATGAATGCCTGGCGCCATTTTTTTTAATCGGGTTTGTTCTAAACCGCTCTAAGTTTAAAATCTTTAAAAAAAGTGAGAGCCGCAGAGCTTTTTTGTCAAAAAAAAGGAAAATTTTAGAAAATCATTCAGATATATTTGTTAAGAATTTAAGAATCAACAGCGGTGCAAAGTTTTAGCAAATTTTCATTTACAAAATTATGGAAAAAAGCCTTGGCATGTCCATATCCACCAACGTGAAAATTCTCCAATTAAGCTTTAATCATGATTAACACTAATCGGAGTTTGAAATTAGTCTTGGCAAACAAAGTTTCAATATAAAACATCACATCTTAAACACCGATTAGTATCTAATCATGATTAAACTCAAATTGCGTTGCTGGATATGAGCATCAGTGTTGAAGTTTTTTTATCTTTTAACTGGGGAGACACTATGACCTTAATGAGCCCGGTAAAGTACCATTTCCGTTATTGATTGCGTACTTATTATTAATCTGTCAAAATTTACGAAAAAAATTGTATAATACCACCGTATTTCCCGTGCTGTACAAAATCCAGTATTTACAGGCAACCGTGGAAAAATCCTTTACCCTTATAAAGTAGTAAAAATAAGATTAGCTAATATCTCATTCCGAAATCGCTGCTTTATTCAGAGGCTGAACGAAATTACGTTTTTAATATTTGCGATCGTCCATCTGCTGTTTAAAAAAGGACCCCGCACACATTTACACGAGGTTAGGCAATCACGAAATCTTCTTTAATTTGTGATATTCTGTGGATCTTGTCCCAGTTGGAAAAACTAAAATTAGTGGTATGTTTGCGATACATGAGTCCAAAATGTTAAACTTAAAAAGATGCATTTTTGACAATTATATTTCTCTACCTACAAAACTTGAAAAAATAGATAAAACTTAGAGGGGGTTTAGAATTTTATTTAATCTGTGCAGGGTCGTATACACTTGAATTTTAAGTTGGATGAAGATTGCGAAAATCTTAATTTAGTTGTTCTTCATGAAATTCAGATTTGTGCAGTCTAGCCAGTCTGGTTTGAATTTAAAATTTAACTTGTTTGAATTTTGACTTGAAAATAGTAAAGGTCATTTTATAATATTGTACTGCGGGTCCCTATAAAAAACCCGAAACCAAATTTGTCAGAATTTGAAAGAAAAGAAAATAATTGGTCCCAAAAAAAATGTCTCGAAAATTAAATGACCGGAAAATCAAATCGCTAGAAAATATATGCATAGAATTAAATTTTAACGAAACATATTTTTATATTAAAGTAACACTGCTGCGAACGTTACCTCTTTTTAAGAGTCATGTTTCAGTGACCTTATGCTTTTACAGGTTTCTTCTTTATAACCTGCTAAAAGGCACATGATTCTGTATTTTTTCAATTTTGATGTTTTTGTTTCTCGGTTTATTCGACACTGGTACTACGTCTCCGCGGATTACAAACTTTTTGTTTTAAATTTGAGAGGTGTGCATGGCGCCTGTGTAGCTTCAACTGCCAGGTGCAATCCTATGACTCCCTGATGATTCCTAGTAAGGATAAAAACAGGTCTGTAGGTGTCTGAATTCTCCATTAGACATTGGAGGCCTGGTCATAATGAAGTGAGAGTCAAAAACGCTTTGTCCGATATGCCACGAGTGTTACTTTAATCTTTATTAGTGGACACGAGATTCACTTTGTTGTTTTTAAATATTTTGGCTTTTTAGTTCTGCGCAACGAACCTCCACCGGAGCGATTGCTTGCTGATGCCTTAACGTTAGGGCCACGTAGCATGAAGCTCCAATTGGGGGCGGTGCTGCTGCGAATGTTACCTCTTTTTAAGAGTCCTGTTTCAGTGACCTTATATTTTGACAGGTTTCTTCTTTATAACCTGCTGAAAGGCACATGATTCTGTATTTATGGTCTTCTGCAGTTTTCAATTTTGATGCTTTTGTTTCTCGGTTTATTCGACAGGTGGCGCACACAGGTACTACGTCTCCGCGGATTACAAACTTTTTGTTTTAAATTCGAGAGGTGTGCATGGCGCCTGTGTAGCTTCAACTGCCAGGTGCAATCCTATGACTCCCTGATGATTCCTAGTAAGGATAAAAACAGGTCTGTAGGTGTCTGGATTCTCCATTAGACATTGGAGGCCTGGTCATAATGAAGTGAGAGACAAAAACGCTTTGTCCGATATGCCGCGAGTGTTACTTTAATCTTTATTAGTGGACACGAGATTCACTTTGTTGTTTTTAAATATTTTGGCTTTTTAGTTCTGCGCAACGAGCCTCCACCAGAGCGATTGCTTGCTGATGCCTTAAAGTTAGGGCCACGTAGCATGAAGCTCCAATTGGGGGCGGTGCTGCTGCGAATGTTACCTCTTTTTAAGAGTCCTGTTTCAGTGACCTTATACATTGACAGGTTTCTTCTTTATAACCTGCTGAAAGGCACATGATTCTGTATTTATGGTCTTCTGCAGTTTTCAGGTGGCGCACACAGGTACTACGTCTCCGCGGATTACAAACTTCTTGTTTTAAATTCGAGAGGTGTGCATGGTGCCTGTGTAGCTTCAACTGCCAGGTACAATCCTATGACTCCCTGATGATTCCTAATAAGGATGAAAAAGGTTTGTAGGT
The DNA here is from genome assembly GCA_963921995.1 of Oxystoma pomonae. Taxonomy (NCBI): domain Eukaryota; kingdom Metazoa; phylum Arthropoda; class Insecta; order Coleoptera; family Brentidae; genus Oxystoma; species Oxystoma pomonae. Next base: position 25,556,577 of record OY998170.1, read on the forward strand.
GTCTGGATTCTCCATTAGACATTGGAGGCCTGGTCGTAATGAAATGAGAAACAAAAACGCTTTGTCCGATATGCCACGAGTGTTACTTTAATTTTGATTAGCGAACACGAGATTCACTTTGTTGTTTTAAAATATTTTTATAGTAACACAAAATGTCACAAAATATTTTTAATGAAAATAATTTAATAGAGACATAAAATTTAAGAACCCCAATCTATCCGAAAATGATTGAAACCGATATCCACGAATTCAATTACTACGTTGCCAGGCTTACGGCAGGGAAGAGTCAAAGTAAGTTGTGATATTATATTAATTTACCCTCTTTACATACCTCAACCACCCCCTACCCCGAAATTTTTTCATAATATTAAAATCTTTCACGTGTGTCAAAAATTAATCGCAAGATTTGATAGACAGTTAGACAGCCAGGAACTGTGAAGTTAAATAAAATGGTTTAATAAGAAAAAATCCCCGAGTTATCTTCGAAATAGAGAAGAAACTTGTCAACGTCGCAATCCAGGGCCTCCAGCGCTCTAGCGATTTAAATTTGACGCATGCCCAATAGAGATTCGGATGGATTGTGGTTCTGCTTATTTAAGAATCGGGCATATTATTTTCTATCAATTTGTGGTTCGGGTGTTCTTCGTTTCTAGAAAATTATTTTCGATACTTTTGTAATTCTGATATTTTAAGGTTCGGCAAAATTATAATCGGTTAAATTATATTCGTTTTTTTTGAGGATCGAGTAAATTAAAATTCTATAAAATTATATTCGTATCCATTATTTTCTGGGTATTTTACTTTCGTTCATATTTCGCTTCGGACGTTTTATTTTCTGTTCAATTGTGTTTCGGTTTTTGTAAATTCGGCTTTTTTGTGGGTGCCCTGTACTGCTAGAGTATTTAATTACATCAATAATGCATCGAAAATGGTACGAAGTGGCCAGAAGGTAATTTGTGGAAAACAATACACTGTTATTAAGTTGTTTAACCCAAAAAAAGCCGCACCCTGGGGCTCTGAAAGACTCGCTTCTTCAATTTAAAAGTTAACATGTGTGTTTCTAAAAGTGTAAGACTACCGATAACACAAAAATTGTTTGTAAAATGAATAATTAATAAATAATTATAAATATCGTTTTTTCTTTTTGGTAAAGTCACTGATTGACAAAATGAACAGAAAATTTTTTATTTTCCTCTGAAACGGGCCCTTTTTAATTTTTTTGCCAATCATTCTTGCATCTAATAACTGAAAATTTCACCATGGTCCTTATTTAAAAAAGTTATTATACTATTTTACATTTAAAAATAGCACAAAAAAATTAAAATTAACGTTTCGGGCCGAAAAACGGTGGGTGCCCACCGAAAAACGGCGGATTCCCACCGAAAAACGGCGGGTGCCTAACGAAAAACGGAGGGGGTCCACCGAAAAACGGCGGGTTCCACTAAAAACGACGGCTGCCCACCGAAGAACGACAGGGGCCCACCGAAAAACGGCGGTGGCTCACCGAAAAACGGCAGGGGCCCACCGAAAGACGGCGGCTGCCCACGGGCGGGCATCATCTCCTGTCGCGTACGCGCGCACTAAAACTGATTTTTATGTTTATAAGCTTTCCAACAAAAGTAAAACCATGGTGATATAACTCCTGTGACGTCGAATAGTGGCATTGTTGATTTATCAAGAAGTTTTGATAGACGTTCCGCAAGATATTTCGTATTTTGCGAATGTATCTGCTTTAGAAATTTTTTTGTATCAAGTACGCTCGTAGAAAAATTATTTTCAGACACTCTGGTTAGGAAAATAGCTGTTTTGGAGATATTTACCAAGTAAATATTGAAGGAAAGATAAGATGAGATTGGTGCTGGCGTTTTTAGCTACTGACCATGGGCGACAGACAGACTGACGCAATTGGAAAATATGTTTTTTTTTTTGTATAGAAGGCCGAATTCGTAGATTCGCTAAAATCTCGATGCCCGATTTTTTACGATTATATTACTTCCCTGCGAAATGTACGGCTGACGACGATTTGGGTTTTATCCGGAACAAAAACTCGAAAGCAAACACAAAAGCAACCAATACAAGCTCCTTAACCGACAACAACAATGCTAAAACAAACCAACAACAAACGTTTTTGGGCTAATGCTTTTGCATTTAGAACTTTAGAGGCTTAAGACTCGAGGGATTGTGAAGAAGATGTTTGGCCTAATTATAGGGTTGACAAAAAAGATAATTATCTTGAGACGCCTGCAAACAAGACTTACTACGGATGTGGAGAAGTATACAGGGTGAACCAAAAATCGCAGTTCACTTTTGTATCTCCAAAAGCAAAAGAGACAGGGAATTAAAACTTCTCATAATTAAATGGTTTACCAGAAGATGACTAACTTTAAGAGAGATAATACCAGTACACTTACATCATAACCCCCCTCCCGTTGACTAAGCTTTTTATTAAAAAAACATCACGTTTTTTTATTTTACAACTTTAAGTACAGACATTAAAAACACTAATACCTACTATTTCAGTTCTTATGCCTGAACTTTATTCGTTTATTCATTTATAACATTAAGGGTTCACAAATAACCTCTCCGCTCGACACCTAAACCACCCTCAACCAAGAGCAACAAAACATAGACATAAACAAGCTAAACTTCTACAAAAATTGTCGGCTCACTCAAGAGTTAGAAAGTCTTTTAACCTCATAGTGCGCTTTCTTTCCCACTTAAATCGCAGCCATAGCCCTCTTTACTCGAATAGTAATGCGAGGCGGCCGGCCGAAACTAAACGAACGGAATCCAGAGTGGAACGCGCCACCAGAGTGACACTGAATAAAAAAGAACATCTAGAAATGTAACCTAATGTTTCAGGGCTCGATCGAAGATAAAATACAATACAATACACTATCATTATTTCTCCAACTGACAGTTAATTTATGGATATCGTATAAAAAAATAAACAAAAATTGTTTAAATTATAAAAGTAAAAAAGTGATAGTTACAAACATAATTTTTGAACTTCTTCTCCACCAAAGACTGTTTTCTAAAAAATAAAATTGCTGGATTTATCCAAAGCCTTTGATACTCTTACCCATAATATTCTTTTAAAAAAATTCGATGAATACGGGGTTAGGGGTATTCCACGAAAACATTTTACGTCTTATCTAACTGACAGGAAACAAAAAACAATTGTAAAATCAAGTTTTGGAACCAGTGTGTCTGGCGTACCGCAGGGACCTCTTTTTGTAATTTACATCGATGATATGGATGAAGTTTTTGATCAGAATGAAAACACCAACTATGCGGATGATACCTAGTAGTGGTTCCTGTTCTTAAAAATTAAAATGTTGAAAGAAAATGTCTAGAGATTCTCACTAAAACAAAAAAAAATGGCTTGAAAGTAATCAGTTGATTCTTAATGAAAACAAAACAAAAATCATTGTGGTAAATAATAACAAAACAACATATACTAATAAAACACTTACCTTTAACAATAGACATAGTTTGAGAGTTTGTTGGTGCCTCTAAAGGCGCAATTACACAGACGAACATGCTCAAACAAAAGCTCGTGCAAAAGATCTAAAATTTTTTGCGTGAACATTTTTGTGAGCTTTTCTTTGAACATTTTGTTCGGGTAAATTTTTGAGCAAATTATTGCTATCTGTTTTGGAAACATATTTTTAAAGATGAGAATAAATAAAATTTCACATCAGTGATCAGCAACTTTTATTTAAAATTTTTGTGAAAAAAAGCCGACGGCAAGCGAAACATTATTCTTGGCTATCAGTTTTGTCACATGGATTAGGGTTACTTATAATATTTTTTTTCTTAGGGTTTTTCCCGGATTTTTTTGCTCGGGGGTTTTTTTGGGATTTTCTTGCGAGTTTTTTTTATTTCCAAGGGTTTTTTTCCTAAATTCAAAAAACAACCCAGGAAAATTTTTCTTTTCCAAAAAAATTTTGAGTTTTTCAAATATCGGCAAAAAACTCAAAAATTGCACTTTTAAGCGGTAATCCGCGCCTCCCGTTTATGAGGAGTAGTGGGGAGGGGATTTTTTTTTAAAACATATTGTTGTAACTTTACTTTACCCTTAGCTTTGATTGCTTTCTTTTAATTCCTCACACCAGATTTACCTAGTTAGTTTAAGGCCCCAACGGTTGCTTAAAAAAGCAAAAGATTCATGAAAATGCTGAAGATAGATATTTACTGTCAATTTAATGTAATAATCAAGGTCGATTACTGACACTGAACAAACAATATGCAAAGGAGCAAAATTCCGATTCAGAAGTCTAGTCTATTAGTGCTAAATTATATTTTTTTAGACAAGGGTCGGGATCGTAGGGTTGTAAAAGTGGTTAATGAACGGGTATTATTTAGACCGAACGTGCTTTTGTTCATATATTTGAGATTTAATAAAATGTATATAGGTTTTTTAATTTGACTTAATTATTATTGTATTGTGTTTTAAACTAGGAAGTAAAATAAAGAGATATTCTTTTAAACAGCAATAAATAAGTGCCAATTATAATTTTTTTTTTCTCGTTTTTTTACAACCCCAAAAAAGTTACAAGTATACTGGCATATCCCCTATAAAAATCAGGTCAATCGAAGTTGCTTATGAGGTAAAATGTGAATTTCGACATCAAATCGTTTCTCCGTCGGAAAGCACTTAATTAAAAATACCTTGTTTTAAAACTTAGCCTTTCTATTTTCAGTTAAGTTCAATGAATTCCCATAAAACTATAAAATTTAAATTTGTAAGAAATTTCTATACCAACATTTCTTCAAACCAATTTTGCTTAACATTCTCTCCAAAATTTCCGTGAGTCTTTTTGTACGAGATTTTGCTCGAACTTTTTTTTGAACATTTTGCTCAAGAGGCTCGTGTAAATGTTTGTCGGCATTTCAACATCAAAGGAAAGTTTGTCTGTGTAAATGCGCCTTAAGATATTGGGTATTACAATTGACATCAATTACTACTGTAAGCACATACAAAACTTATGCATTAAACTTAGTAGAGCCAGCTATGCGATAAGAATAATGTCAAAAATTTTAAATAATAATTCTTGCGCCTAAGAACAATATATTATGGTGTTTACTACTCCCATCTCAAATACGCAATACAAGAAACACGAATCAAAAATTATTTTTTAATTATACAATACACAGGTTAAAATCAACAAAAAAAGCACCATTTTATTCAGGAATTAGATATTTTAACAAACTGCAACAGTCAAAAACCGCATAGATTTGACAACACTGCTTTGCTATTTTTTTGAAAGATCAACAATAGGTGGCATCACTAATACAATTTCGAGTGAGATCGTGCATTCTTCAGAACACGGTACGAACACCATATGTGAGAAAAGTATAACTTATTAGGAACGTAACTATTTATTAATGCTTCTTTAAAAGGTTTTGATGCTCGGCTTCATGCTTCATAGATTGCAATGTCTCAAAATTAAAAAGAATCAAAAGAAAAATCATTATTCATCATCAAAAAAATAACAAATTTCCGTATTTTTTTTATCACTTGACATCAATTTATTGGCCCAATGTTCCATTAGACAAGTGGCCGGGGGCTATACGGAACCTGAATTCCAATACTCCAATCGAACTCACTTTAGTTTCCTTGGGCCTACTAAATTACGTGACCTTGGCGTTTCAGAATTCCGGCAGAATATTGCTTCCAAAGAAAAAAACCATAACTTTTTTGTTATCAGATAATAGGATTTATAAAAATCTACAACATTATCCAAAGGATTTTTCAAAATTTGGTGTATTTTTTTTCAAAAAATTAAAAAATCCAAAAATTATGGACCAGGCTAAAGAAAAAGCCAGGTAAGATTTTTGACTTTTGTTAGCCGTGTTTATTTTATTTCGAAAATGAGAGAGTCCAGTAAAAAACTGTCTGGATACGGTTGTTCCTGTCAAATTTCAACAGATTACGTTTTCTCGTTCCCGATATTCTGCCCGTAAAGATTTGCCCAAAAACAGCAAAGCAGTTTTGTCAAATCTATGCCGTTTTTGTGGCCTTAAAGATGCTTTAACTATCTGTCAAATTGAACCTTACACTACTTGAAACTTGAAAGATAAGTAATTTTTTTTATGTTGAATCTGTACCCTCTACCGTTTAATTGTCGATGTTTTTGTTGGTTATATTATTTTTCACTGTATATTTTAACCTTTTTAGCTTTATGATATTGTCTGTACTATGTACCTACAATTATTTATTAATTATTTACTATGACTTAACACTGTGATATTAGGATTATTATTAATGTATAGAGTTTATAAATTATTGTGATTTGTTTTCTTTTTGTAAAACTAAAACTACAGTTAGATAATACTATTGTTTGTATATTTATATATCCATTCTAATCTAATCTAATCAAGTAGTTAAAATTAAAAAATATATAAACCCTTGCAAACATTAATTAGAAACGTAAAAGGTGTATGTCTATACTATAAAAACAGTTTACTATTAAAAATATCTTAAGATTTTTCGTAAAAATATTAACTAACAAAAAAAAACTTTACACTTGTCTCTCACTCTGGCAACACTGGGCATTTGATCCTAGAATGGATAGAAAAAGTTCCAGTATAAAAAAATAAAATAAATAACAAAAAACAAAGAATAGAAAATCATGTAAAAAGCAGCATTAGGCGCCGCAAAATGCAACCAACTAGAGTCTAAACCCATTTCATGTACCAGTACCAAGTTATTGATATTTCTTGTTTTAAAGTATATAATATCAAAAAATATATATAACGAAAAATAAAAAACTAAATGAAAAATAAAATTCAAAATTAGTTTTGCCCTAAACATAAACCTTAACTGGGTTTTGAGAATGATAACCAGCCCTTTTTAAAACGTTTTTAGATAAGGCACATTAGACCCCAATACATTTGGCGCCACATAAAAATCGTACAGAAGAAGTTAGTTAGTAATTATTTATTTAGCTCAAACTAATACATCTTGTAAAATACAACTTTTGTCAAAAAATGACATACAAAATACATAATATTATATAAGGTGACCAACCGTCCCGGTTTGGCCGGGACAGTCCCGATTTTTAACCATTTGTCCCAGGGAAAAAAATCCGTCCCGGATAGTCCCGGTTTTTCAGCAAAAGTTCCGGTTCGCCTCGGTTATGATACCAGTGTATTTTGTAACTTTAAAATCACTGCAATAAAAAAAGCGGATGTTCTCTGCCATCTATATATTTGAATTGAAACCTTACTTAAATTATTTTTCTTTAATAAGTATTTTGGAAAATACATCTTAATATTATTAGAGGTGCAAATAAGAAAAAATACATGATATACAATACATTGAATGGCCGGAGTGTCCCGGTTTTGCCCCTTTAGGAGTTGGTCACCTTATATTATACATACTTATTATTTACATGTTAAAAATTGATAAATACCAATATGTCAAGATCTCTTAAGTTTCTCACTTAATCTAAAAGCACATAGCTTATAAAACCAAGTAAGTCACGTTAAAGAAAAATAATTTAAGACACCTTTATATACAACAGACATAGAATACAGACAGACATGAATTATAATAGCACTTACATACACATAAACAGGTAAAGTAATTAAAATTAATTTTGTATTTTTATAAAAAGACACTTTCAACAAAAGAACATTACTATTATAAAATGCACCGTATTAGGTGTGCCTTAAGTTTAGATTTAGAAATATTTATTGTTTGGCAGTCTTTAATTTCGTTTGATAGGTTGTTGAACATATTTAAACCTTTGTAAAAGACAAAGTTCTGCGTTGAAGTCTTAGTATATCGCGTAGTACGGAAGTCGTTTCTAGCTCTAGTATTATACGTGTGTATCTCCCGATTGTATTCTACTTCCTCCAGTAAGTAAATTGGAGCATTCTTAGATTTTAGTTTGTAAATAAAAACAAGTGCCTGGAAATAAAAAAATTATTTAACTGGCAATCAATCGAGTTCCTTTAGCATATCTCTTATAGGAGTTCTCTTCGGACAACGCAAAATACATCTCATTGCCTTATTTTGCAATTTTTGCAACCTAGATGTTTCATTCGTTTGTAGTAAGAAAAGAATGGTTGCACAATATATAAAATGTGGTAATACTAGTGAATTGAACAGGATTTTTTTGTCCATTTGTTTAAAAAGTTGCATGTTCTATAAAAATATGAGAGTTTAAAACTAATTGTATTAATAATATATTCTGCGTGATCCTTAAAGCCCAAGTGCTCGTCTATTACGAAGCCAAGGTATTTAAAAGTCCTTACTCTATCAATTTGGTCATTCCCAATTTTAGCACATACATTTTCTTCTTCAAAGCTTTTTTGGTATTTAACTTTACCAATTAACATAAATTTTGTTTTCTTTATATTTATTTTAAGTTTATTTATATTACACCACTTATGAATGTGTTCCAGATCTCTGTTTATTACATCCATTATCTCTCTCATGGGTTGGTTAAGTGCAGGTCTGATGTATTCAAATTGAACGGTACTTATTCTAATTGACTTTGACGTTTTTCAATTTTAGGTTATATTTCTTGACAACATTAACATGATATTATAAGGAAACTGATAGTATAGTTGCGTTTTTTTTTTCCGCAACGTTGTATTGGCGTTGGACAACGCGCGAATGTTTTTTTTTGTTTGGTAGAATTAAGATGTGTTCACACGCAATTAAAAACATTTGTGAGACCGTGATAGAACTATTACTTTTATATATTTTAATAGTTATCGTGAGTTAAAGAGGGCATATATTGTCAAATACATGGAAAAGTGGACTTCCGTAAAAGTTGACCATATTCAGATATTTTGAAGCTATCGGTCCTTGGATTAAAATAGTGAAATTATTAGGAGATCGTATGTCTGTGATAGAAGATATGGGCCGTCAAAGACTAATGTCTGAAAATGCATGTAATTCCTTTTGTCTGTGTAACTAGAATTTCAAGAGATTCCGTTTTCTCTTTTCCGATATTCTGCCCGGTAAAGATTGGCTCAAAAACAGCAAAGCAGTGTTGTTAATCTGTGCCGTTTTTTTCCTTTTCGATTTAGTATCCGTTTCCCTACTATATCGATTATATTGACACCAAACTGACAGAAAATCCATGTTTTACCTGTCAATTTGGTTATAAAAATGGCGGCAACAGTAGGCTAAAAGGCACTGAAGAGATAGTAGTTAACTGGCTTTTTAGATGAGAACGGTGTTTATCTAGCCAAACAAAACAAAATTATGATTGTTTTCCACAAACCAAAACTACACTTTTTTGCACTCGACGTGCGTTTCGCTAACAACGTTAGCATCATCAGGAGACGATAAACAATGAACTAAATTAATCTATGCTCTATCTTATATACAATCCTTTAGTGGGCGGAGATAAGACTAAAGGATTGTATATAAGATAGAGCGTAGATTAATTTAGTTCATTGTTTATCGTCTCCTGATGATGCTAACGTTGTTAGCGAAACACGCGTCGAGTACAAAAAAGTGTAGTTTTGGTTTGTGGAAAACAATCATAATTTTGTTTTAGTGCAACCAAAGGTTCCAAATTCCCAACATAGCCAAACAAACCCTTTGTTTATGTTGACAGCAAAAAAAGGTGTTAAAAGAGGTCAAACACAGTTAATCCATTTTTCAAACCCAAAAATTATGCCCGAAATAAACCGAAACTGAAAACCTTTTAAATATTTAATAAAGAAAAGTCTCCTCTGACATCATCTTCTTTAGCAGCAAGCCTATAAAGTAAAAAAAAATGGGTAACAACTTTCAATAAAGGCTCCCCAAGCCGCACTTTCGGGCAAAGATTTTCCGCCAACGAGGGGATACCAATTAAGCGACCGTTTAGGGTCTTTACGACCAACATTGATCTACTAAAAGGGAATAAAGGAAGCCCTAAAAGTTTTATATCTATACACAGGGTGTCACAAAGAGGGTCAAAACGACAAACTTTTTAACTAACAGCTTAAATTTTCCTAAAAAAACCACACTCTTTCTTCAGTCCTGTTCTCACTATGCATCATGGAGCTGTGGGGCCAACATAACAAAATCACAAATCAGGGTTTAAAGTGATTTTCAATTTTGAAATTTCCTGACTTTTCCAGGTTTTCCCTGACCATTTATTACCTTTTCAAATTTAGTCTCATATTTTCTGTACATTATTTTTTCCCTTATTAGTTAAATTATTATTTGAAAAAACTGTTACCACCGCCTTCACCAAACTATAAAAACGCATACGTCAAAACGTAAACCTTGCTTAACACAAAATAATTGGTTTTAATAACAGTCCTACAAGTATCTAAGCACCACAATATCTCGGCATCTACAACGTCTTGTTTTAGAATAAAATCACTCATTATTTTTGTTGTCATGGCGTGTTAATATTTGCAATAGGATTATGCTCCTAAAGCAATTAAAACAAAAAAAGAAGTTAAAAAACCTACAAATCCGTATCAGGTAACTTGGATAAATACCAGTACGGAACGATGCCTATTTGTGAGTGATTCAAGGTTGGACATCAAAGTGTATGATGGTGTTTAATGATGTATGGGGAGGGTGACCACTGAAACCACTGATGAGCTCACGCTGGTTACCGAGAGCGAAACATCGTTTAATCATTTCTCTTTTCGCTTTGGTCCTTTGTGTGTTCCTTGTGGGATGCTCAATAAAAGTTTGTTCTTTAAAAGTTTTTTTTATAAAAATTTATTTTATAATTTTTAGATTTGTACCCTAAATCGTCCATTTTGAATCCGCCATATTGAACCCTCCTTAAAAACCCCTGTATGCCAATTTTGATTGAAATCGAAAAAACTAAATCTTTTTCCTCTCCACTTCCCGCGTTAGAGGGAGGTGGGTACCTGAGAATATCATATTATTGTATTTTCACCAGAACTATAAACGCATACCAAATTTAAACACAATCGGATGTGGATAAGTCAGTAAAAATTGGTTAGCAAAAGATAACCAAAAATCGTCCATCTTGAATCCGCCATATTGAGTTTTCAAAATCTGATTAGAAATTGGTTATCTCCATCCCCAAGTGCCCCAGCACACCAAATTTCAACTATAATCTTGTGTTGTCACCGCATCTATATAAGCAGGCCAAATTTGAAGCCGATCGGATGTCGGGAAGTTGGTCAAAATTAAGTTGCAAGATTCCATCCCGAACAAACATATTTACATACATTGCAAGTTAAATAAAAGATTGTAAAAAAGGGTATATAACCTTGACGAACTTACTAAAATATGATCGAAGTTTCGGGCAAACCTTTCTTCATGTATTTTAGGCATTTAAAAATTATGTGGAAGCAAAAACAGTTGTTGCGCAGAAACTCCGTAAGGGGTATTTCACGGTTTATCCTCTATAGACGATGAAAATTCAACTAATAACCTATTTTTTTTTTTAATTAAAGAACTTTGTAATACGTACACTTATTTATAATTAAAAAAATTAGTAAGGGGCAGCTTTTGCAATTTTATTTGGCGGAAAATTATCTTCACACCCAAAACTTGAATAACTTTTTTTTTACAAATTAAACTAGTATTTTTTTGCATGTAAAAGGCAGAAGTACCTAACTGTAAGTATCGTCACAGCAACTACCATAATTCGGAAATTTCCTGGTCATATTTGTTTTATGTCAAACATCAAACTGAGCACCCAAGATTTTTTTGGTTTTGATCAGAAAACAAATTTATTTGAAAGGGTAAAAATAGGGAGATAATTTTTTTTCTTTTTTAAATCATGTCCGCTTTTTCGTGGAATTTCCCATAAAGTACTGCAAATTAAATTTCAAATTCCATACGAAATCCTTTTTCGTCTAAGACAAGCTCAAGCATCTTGATTACGTTATTAAAGGATGGGGGAGAGCGTAACCCTTTTTTGGGGTTAATCACTGTTCTTCGAAGAGATAAAATACGGGGTACGTCTAAAATGAGCTACTTGAGCTTAAATCATTATAACCAATTTTTTATTTAATTGGTGTTATGAACTCAGTAGAAATGACTCTTAACAGTCCCCGCCTGCCGCCCAAAAACAGCTTCTAGAATAGATACTGTGCATTCTTGACACCTTCCCCCCCCCCTCCAGAGTCAGTTTCTCGGCACCCCACTGCCTTTATCTTTATTCTACGCGGGGTGCAATAGCAATATGTTTTTTTATGGCTCTAATAAGTAAACAGAAACAAATTAAACCAAAACCACCTTAGCTCCATATCTATTTTTTTATTTATTTATTTATAAATATTTTAAATTAAATTAAATTAATAAACCTAATAGCGAGCAGCAATCAATGTTGTTTGTAAGAATCTTTTGTACAAAGGATAGCGAGAGCATTTTCCTTCTTAAATCTAAACTTTCCAACCCCAACATGTTTGTTCTTTGTTGATAAGACAGTTGGGTTTTACTAATACCTAATTTAAACAACAGAAAACCTACGAATCTACGCTGAATTTTTTCAATACATTCATTGTAAAATGGTGACCAAATCACGCAGGAATACTTTAAGTGACTTCGTACCAGACCATAATACAGACATTTTAATGGCTTCAACATCAGAAAATTCATAACAATGTCTGATCACAAATCCCAGCATTTTATATGCTTTACTCACTATATCATGTATGTGATCATTAAAAAATAATTTGTGATCAAATATGACTCCCAGATATCGTATAACATCCACTTGGCTCCCAGATCTCGTATAAAATTCACTCTTGTTATTTCCCTACCGCCTATGTGATATTTAAAACGAATTGGATTGTGCTGCCTAGAAAAAGTAATAACTTTACATTTACTGATATTTAATTCTAGCTTATTTAGCTCGCACCAATCAACCAAGCTATTGATATTATTCTGCAGGGCTATGCAGTCGTTTAGAGTCTCAACATTTTTATAGGTTTTTTTATCATCTGCAAAAGTTAGTTCTTTAATATAATGAATGAGATAAACAAGATTGGGCCTAGATGAGACCCTTGCGGTACTCCTGAAGGAGCTCCTAAGGAGCATGAAACTATATCGTTAATAATTTCATAAAATAGATTTCAGCAATTTTTCGAAAAACTCCCGTATCTCGGGATAGAATATATTTTTTTTTTAATCTGAGACCAGATTTTCAATGTCTCCCAAAAACTGCACATTTTGTCTAATTTGACCAACCTTGTAGTTCTTATAGTTACCGAGATAGCAATAGTGGCCCATGGCAATTAAGACCCCCTGTATATTAGTTTGTGAGAAGAATGATAAAATCCTTACCATAAGGTCAATATGATAGAGAGAGAATAATGTAAGCTTTAATCTTTCTCTCCAACACATTATGCTTATGGTGAGAATTTTTGCATTTTTCTTGCAAATTAATAATGATAGAGGTTGTTGGTTTCAAAATTTGACATTTGCAATGACATTTAGCTATTTTAGATAGGTAACTCTTAAAGTATGCAAACAGTCATACAAGTTTTGCATTCCACCTTTTTTTCCAACATTAATAATAACGGCGCTAACTGGGATGGACACCCTGTACCACCACGGCAAACTAGAATGTACGTTTTTTTTTAAAATTTATATTTCCTTTAATTTCCGACTTTATGTGAAAATCGAATTTTTCCAGCCATTTATTAGCACAGCGCGAAAGGAATTTATTATGGGGTAGGGTAAACTCGTTGAAAAAAGGGTAAAAATCGAGCGAACAGGGATGATTTTTTGTTAAATTTCATTTAGGGTGCGTATTTTAAGTGTCAATACTCAATAAATCGAAATTGGAAGAGGGGATATTTAAAATGGACGATACGTATAAGCGCAGGACAATTGGACTCGTCTAAATGAAGCGCGACCAATTAAGGACTGGGACAATTAAGCGCCGGACCACTGGGCGCTGGGAGTATGTGCTGGTTTAACTGATTATGCCGATGGGGAAGTTTTTCTCTCCACCAAAAAGCAACCGGTGGCAACAATCAGGTTCTTTCATTTTTTTCTTAAATCTTTCCGGTAGAATCCCATCCATCAATCAAGTTACTATATATTTTTCTGATGGATTTCCGATGCCATCTACTGCAAACGGGTCTGGGAGTACCTCACTTTTTTCAGTTCCCAACCTAACTTTTTGTTGATTTGTTGAATTGAGAGTCGACTTTAAAAGACAGCATGCCTGAACTCATTATTTTCTCCAAGAACAAACAGACTAAGGTGGAAGATTATGTGGAGAAAACTGTTGCAAAATACAATTTATCCGACTCCAAGTCACTTCAGGATGTCCAAAGGAGCAGTTGAGGGAAGTGTGTTTTTTACTATCCCCTCCATAGCATAGTTTTCATAATTATATGTCTCTTTCAGCTACTATCAGTAATACCACCTTTTCTTTTTATTCATACTAAGTCTGCGCGCTCTGCGAGTTGCTATGATCTTCGTAACGCGACGTCCGACCAGTTATACAGGGTTCCTAAGCAAGTCCTTAGGGGGCCAAGCAGCCGTGTATAAGACGCAGACAAACGGAAAAGCACATTAGGCAGAAAAGGATAGGCATGGGGCGATGTTGTCACTACATCTTACACGTAGTAAATCCATTCCAGGTTGTTGTTTTCTAATGTTTTCCATTTTCATACCTTAGGACTGGAATAAAAATTGTTTTTGCTCGAATATTTTTCGGCTTTTCATTTTGTAACCATTGTCCTTACGCACTGTTTACAGGCTGGGGACTGAGATACATGCAAATGCCTAACCTAAAGCGTTCATACACGGCCGGAGAAACCGACTGAGATATTTCCGTAGAAACTTTATCAAGCAAATAGGACGGGTTGACGCCTTCGAACGTCCAACCCGGGTTTTGCACTTTGATTCGAAATCAAAAAGGAGGAACAGTCAGATGTGGGGCCGTGCACAAATTACGTAACAGTGATTTTACCAATTTTTGACCCCCTCCCTATGTAATGTTTTGTAACGGTTTGGCACGCCACTCCCCTAATATTACGTAACGATTTCAAGACCACTACCGCTGTCGAAAACCCCCCTCCCCCCTACGTAACGTTTTGTAACCCCCCTCCCCCCTATGACCATTACGTAATTTGTGCACGGCCCCTGTAGTCCCAGTGGAAGAGAGCGAGAAAATTGATATTTTTTTCTTAAAAATTATACTGCTTGGACCTATTTCGTTGCGTTCCAGAAATTACGTAATTTTTGAAAAAAAATTGTAAGCGGCGCCATTTTTATTTCGTGCTTTGTTTTTCTAACATTTTTGCGTTCGGCTAATTTAATTGAAAAATTTTTGCCTGCGGCGCCCTTTATTTTATCACTCGAAACCAAGATCCCCCGTTTTAGGAAAACTGATCCCGTCTCTGTTTCTAAATTTTTTCGAATAAAAGTAGAGTATGACCATGGGGGAAATAATTTTTTTTTACGGTATGACGAAAATTTCGAGAAAGTTGAAGAAAAAAATAAAAAAAGTGGCAGAGCTCAAGTTTTTCGTAAAAAAAAAACGTTTTTTGTAAAGAAACAGAGCAAAATAAATCTTTTCACCCCTTTTTGGGTGTACAAATATTGGCAGCCCCTTATTTGTCGCTTTTACCCTCCCGCTAGTTTTGAAGAATTGGTTCGCTACATGTTTCGAGATCATGTCATAAAACATCTCGAAAATAGCAAATGTAGTGTAGGGCCAGCATTATATAAAATCAATAATATCGCAAGCAATAATAGCAGGAAAAACAGCGCCGTTTATTGATTTCTTTGGCTACTAGTGCTAGTAGCTGCATGGTTTGGCCGTTTCCGGATAGATGTCACTAGTAGAACAGAATGGAAAGAAATTTAATTAAAAGCGAAAATATTTCTTTCTAATGTTAACAACCTCACGAGTTCATCGCGCAGTATCGTAAACTGAAGCGACTCGAAAGGAAATAAAAATGCAATGCCTGTGAATCCCAGTTTTTCCTCGATCATCTCATGGTGTGGCCGCCATCTAGCGGAATTTGCAGACATCTTGTCAACGGTTATTATTGCAACTATGATTTATGCTCACAATGAAAGAGTGGCGACAATTTTTTCTCATGAAAGCAGTCCGGAGATAATAACAAACTGGCACCATTGCTCAATATACCTGTTTCTTTTGTGCGCGCAGAACTTTCTATGCCATTTCAGTTTGATTTATTGAAATCCTATCCGTAAGGGAAATCTTAGGAACCCTGTATATTCAATGTAGGGCGTGACTGAATCACGTCTGGACTGTGTCCATACCTTACAAGAGACTTTTTGTCTGAACCGTCCCCCCCCTACCCGCTTGCCAGACTGGTCTGATGAGCACCCCCTAGGAAGGCAGCTTTTTTTTCTAGAGGGATTTAGACCTAAAAAACCTTTGTCGGGGCTAGGGATCTTTAACGTGCTCCACTATCATTATATGCATAACACGGTCCTTTTATCGTCATCTACGAGGGAAGGTATGGAATCGTGTTAGCCTGTCTTCTAGCTAACACGGCCTACTCCGGTCCATACGGTGTTTTCCTTAATCTCATACTAACCTCTAAATGCACCGTAGGCACTTAATCGCGATTGGCTATGTAATCCATTCTTTTTCTTTCTTGATCCTACATAAATGAACAAAGAGGAAGCATGGATTAGGTAAACTAATCCGAATATTTTTGCGGTGCATCGGTTAGTCGTGATCCAAGTTCTCTTGTCACTTCTCACAAATAATGTCAGATTGATGACATATGTCAGATGTCAACCAACTATTGGCATCGCAAATTCACCGAGGGACAAAAATAGATGAAAAAAAAAACATCCCCGATGTCTTTGTGAGATCAGCAGCCTTTTGTTTCTTGCTGCATCCGCAACGTGGACAAATATACGGCATTCACATTCAGCCCACTTCCCTGGCAGTGAGCAGGGAAGTGAGCATGACAGTGCGAGTGGCTGAATGGAAATGCGGCTAGTTGTCTGCATCCCAACTCTGGTATACCATTGTCCGGAGTATTCTCTGTTTGCTAGTATAAATTTGAAAACCCCTAAATTGTGCATTTTCCATAACATCAATGGGGACATTTGGTACCATCTAAAATAACAGCAAAAATAACTACTTTTGTGGTTAGGTATAGTAATTAACGATGAGAACGTTAAAGAAAACATAACCTAACTTTTGTTGATTTTTTCTTTTTATTTGTTATATTTAGTAGTAGTAGTAATAAGACAATGGGGAAAATCTCGGGAATAATATGCGCTTTCACGAAAAGAAAAATATGAATTATCCAACCAGGTTTTAGTCTGTGATAAAGATAACCACGAAAATCGTTATTCCTATCCATTCTTTTCAATTCCTGCGCAGTTGCAAATATAACGATAACCAAAAAACATGTTATTTTAAGTGGTCGAAAATGTACCTCATAGCTCAAGTTGCCTACGTTCGTTTGCCGGCTGGGCGGGTAATAAAAAGACGAACTCCACACGTGGTCTATAGATTATATACGCTTTTTTGATCCCACGCAACTGATATTAAATCAAATTTTTCTTTCCCTAAAATAAAACTCGAGAAAATGATTGAATAGAATGTCCAAACGAAAATCTCCAAAGAAAAGAAATGATCGTTTTTCAACAACTGAAGGGTCCAGAAATAACATTATACAATAAAGTAGTGGGTCGAAATTTTGTGCTATGCGAAGGTCACAAGATAGTAGATTTAAAGTAAATATTTCGACGCATCGGTATCGGTATACCTAACGCGTTCGAAACAAAGCCAAAATTTGACTTGTTCATGCCATGTTTCGAACGATGCCCCCCTTTTTTGACGGGTGCGATGACAGAACAACTGATTCCACACGAACGTACGCAACGATTTCAAACAGCAGTTCTGTCAACGCACCCTTTAAAAGAACAAGTCAAAACTGTAGTGAATTTTGGCTTTATTTCGAACGCGTTAGCAGGCCCGGATCTAGGGTTGAGGCAACGAGGCAGCCGCCTTAGGCGGCCGTTTTAGGTGGGCTGCCAAATTGCTACAATGAACCCCCAAATTAGTCAGAAAAAAGGTATTAAACCCCTTCATCAGAACCCACTTTGTTAAAAGTACCTCATCAAAAACGTACCGAAGCCAAAATTTTTGAAGAATATTTGGGTTATTATTCAAAAAAACTTTTCTGCCGCGTTACAAGGAATATTGATAGTTACAATTTTATTATAATTTTAAACAATTTAAATATTTAATAAGTGTGAAATTTTATTAAAATTTTTGGCTGCATCGCATTTACGGCATGATTCTGCCATCATACCTAGAATTAGAACTATATCTTGCCCAGTACCCTCTCCAGATAGGCCTATCAACTCATACCGATTTAGTGTCCTTTTATCCACCTTCGCCGCCATTTTCACTCAAAAGTGACAGATAATCCATTAGTTTTCTGTCAAAATGGCGGCGAAGGTGGATAAAAGGACACTAAAACGATAAGAGCTGATCGGCCTATGTGGAGAGGGTAATATCTTGCCCCAACCCAATCCATGCTTTGTTTAAAATAGTCTACGAAAAACGTAGAAGAGATAAAATGTTTGCAACGTTATACAATGAGCTTCATGTAAGAAGTCAGTTTTTTCCGTCGAACTAGACTAATAAATTTACTCTGTTTTGAAAAGGCGACACAGCTCATTTTAAGATAAAGAAAGATTATATTCACAAAAAAGCCAGGCATAATTCGATATTTATGGGTCTGTTACATAAACAAGAGCCTGTGACCCACACTATACTAGCGTTGGGTGTTTCAGAACGTTTTAACACTCTGGTGTGAAAAGTATTAAGACATAAATATTAACTGTGCTTGTGTGTGTAATTGTTTTTGGATTACATTTTCAAAAGGTGAGTTTTCTCACAGAGTATTTCGATTTTCCTTATTTTATATTTATTTTTATGTTCTTTTTGCCAATTTTACATCCTAAAGCATTTATTCATCAATACAGTAATTTGGATATTTTTGTGGTTAAGCTATTAATTTAAAATATTGAAAGGAATGAACATATACACCTATAAATATTGCAAAGGGCTTGAGTTGCATATTACCTTCCCTCTTTTGCACTATGCATTGTCCGAGTCCTTACATTTTTTTGCACTGTTATAACGACGGATGTGTTCCGTCGGGTGCGCTGCAGATATGCAGATATTTTGTTTTGTACTACTGAAGTGGACGAGCCACGTAGTACGTTCCTCTAATACCTTTTTCCAACCTCCTAGTACTTCTAACGAAGTACTGCCCTTGACCTAGCGCGTCTTTGTACCAGTGTGCACAGTGCAAAATAGACAGTGCTAGAGTCGTTTTCACCTGAATCTATTACTGATGTGGAGTGCTTGAGCCACTAGGTAAAATATTCTTATCCTACCTGTATTGTGGAGTGCTTGAGCCACTTGCAGATGACCTTTTTCCGTACTATTAGTATAGTACATAGCCTAACCTTAACCAGTATCCCATTATTACTCCATATAGGAGTATTTCAGCAATAGCACAATTTTGTTACGCTTGTGGGTGACAGACACAATGCGGTTTGGTTTAATTAAATTAAATTAAATAAAAGTATCAATAATAGTCATTAATTAATTGTCTGACTTCAGTACTATTTTATTACTGTTTAATTAACACTTGTTTATAAGCGTTATACTGAATAAATTCATAATAAAGGTAAATTGAATGCTCAGGTTACTCTTTTAATTTCAGGTATGTCACCTCTCATGTCACACATCACCTAGACACAACAGTAGTTTTTTATAATTTTGCTTATACAAATCATTTCGTAAGTACAAGTACATTATCTTGGAATTTATTTAAATTGGTCAGTCCTGATTATTTTTAATAGACGCCCCAGTAGCCTGAAGCGCTCTGTATAACATCATTGATTGCTACAATTTTAAGCAGTTTTTGTCATCATCATTTAAAACGTGTAAAAATTGGCGTTTCTAGTGTAATTTTCTCCAAATTTTTGTATGCGACGCAGGAGTGATTTTAACAACAAATCTAGAATTTTAAACATTTTAATTTAAAAGCGAAGATATTTCTTTCTAATGTTAACAACCTCACGAGTTTATCGCTCAGTATCGTAAATAATGGACCCTGCCGCCTCCTTTAAGCAAGAAAAAGCTGTGGTTTGGACCTGACCTTGTCAACGGTTATTATTGCAACTATGATTTATGCTCACAATGAAAGAGTGGCGACAATTTTTTCTCATGAAAGTAGTCCGGAGATAATAACAAACTGGCACCATTGCTCAATATACCTGTTTCTTTTGTGCGCGCAGAACTTTCTATGCCATTTCTGTTTGATTTATTGAAATCCTATCCCTAAGGAAAATCTTAGGAACCCTGTATATCTTTTAACAGGTCACTTACCTTCTTCCGATAAGTATCCGGGTATAGGGATAAGTATTAAAATTTATGTTTAACTTACTTTGGTTTAGAGCATTTAAAATTTTTTTTATAATATAAGTCACTGACTGTTTAACTTAAACATAGTTTAGTTTTAGAATATTTTAAACAACTTTTTAGTGAGATGGACCGCACCAAGGTGGTTAATTGCCCACCATAAGGATGGTGTGCCAAGCCCTTAGCCTCGTGCATTACAAGACTATCCATTTCGTATTGATGGTGAATAAATTTTTATAAAAAAAATCTTTTAAAGAACAAGCTTTTACTAAATGCACTCAAAAATATTTTTTTATCTTTCTTATACCATAATAAAAGCGATTGCCGCAAATTAAAAATTTTAACTTATTTTCAAAGGCTTGGCAAGCACAGCAATCTCACCCGTTCTCAGCTTCTTTAGATGAAAGCATTACGTTTATCATTCGAACAGAAGAACTTAGTTCTTCTTTTGTAGTTCTCTCTTTGTCACCGTAAAGTTAAAATTTTTAATTTGCGCCCATCGCTTTTATTATGGTATAAGATACAAAATAATTTTTTTTAATAAAAATTTATTTTTCAGATTTTTACCCTAAATCGTCCATTTTGAATCCGCCATATTAAAATTTTCAAATCTGATAAAAAATTCATATCCCCTTCCCGAAAAACCCCTGTATGCCAATTTTGATTTAAATCGAACAAATTAAATATTTTCGCCCCTCCCCTTCCATATAATAATACCATATTATTGTATTGTCGCCGGACCTATAAACGCATACCAAATTTAACCACACACCCTTAATTTTTAGATTTGGACCCTTAGTCGTCCATTTTGAATCCACAATATTAAAATTTTCAAATCAGATCAAAAATTCATAATCCCCCTCTTTAAAAACCCCTGTATGCCAATTTTGATTAAAATGTAATAGACTAAATCTTTTTCCTCCTCCTCGTTAGAGGGAGATGAGTACCTGAGAATACCATATTATTGTATTTTCACCGGAACTATAAATGCATACCAAATTTGAACACAATCGGATATGGATAAGTCAGTTAAAATTGGTTAGCAAAACATGACCGAAAAACGTCCATCTTGAATCCGCCATATTGAATTTTAAAAAATTGGTTAGCCAAAAATCGTCCATATTTAATTCGTCATATTGAATTTTCAAAATCTGATAAAGAAATTTGTTATCTCCATCCCCAGGTGCCCCAACACACCAAATTTCAAAGAAATCGGGCGTACTTCAACTGTACCCTCCTCCACCTCTTTCGAGTAGGGGGAAGATGTCAATTTTATCACACTATATTCGTGTATTGTCACCGCAAGTTGGTCAAAATTAAGTTGCAAGATCCACCCGAACAAAATTATTTACATAGGTACATTGCAAATTAAATAAAAGCTTGTAAAAAGCGCAAAACTCAGCAAAAAATGGTGGGGGTACCTGTTCATCATAGTAATTTATACCACGAACTCTTGCTCTGGCTGCAGACAAAAATGCTCAAAATTTCCAAAATATTGATTTTATTTAATTCTTACCGTCGTTCCTTATTTTTTTATATCAGAAACAAAACTCAAAATAGAGTTTAAAAAAAAACTATTAAAAGCGGCGCATAGTAAATATTAAGTTTTATAAGTGGTCGCGGACTTTCACATGAATTCAATAGTGTCACTGCATTATAAAGGGCCTAAAGAAATAACACATATTAAAGGTCCAAAGGAAATCCACCGGGGACTTTTCCTTATATGAGATTTTTTCATTTCTTGTCTTTGAGCGATCTTACCTCAGGGAAAATGTAACTTTGTTTAAATAAGAGGAGAAGCTTTTTGAAAAATCGCTTTTTTGCAGACTCATGTATCATTTTTATACTCTTTAAATTGAATTTCCGGCTGGAAATTCAAATTAAGATTTATATTTGTTGGTTTCTTTTTATAAACATGAAATTTTAACTTTTGCGGACTACACATTCAACATGGCCGACAGTAATCGGGATACGAGAATGTTTAGGTTGGCTAAAACGGCATGTCTAGTATATTTACACAACGTTTACTGACGAATTTAGATTGAGCTTTAATCGAATTCTACAAGCAAACAAAGTGTCAAGTTTGGTCCCGTTTAATCGAGAAACAACTTCGAATCTTGTTTTATACAAAAAGAGTTTATAGATAGAGAGGTGGTGGCACTAAAAAATTAATCAGTTCATCCCATTTGATAAGGCCACACCAAAGATTAAAAAAAATATTTTCAGACGTCTAGGTGGGGGCTTTTACTACAGGGAGGCCCCGAAACTTGCAAAAATAATAGCTATATGAACTCATTTCATCTCATCTGCAATTTATTTTAAAACAATCTACTTACTTCAGGACTTAAAAAAAATCACACGGTACCCGCCTATGGCGGGGCGTTTACCAGCAGTTAATATTTTTCCAAATATTTATGATACATCAAAAAGTCATTTCATCCCTTTTATAATAAGTGCTATTATGTTAACGGCCACACCAAGATAACAAAAAATTACACACCTCTGGGTGGGGACGTTTTTTACAGTGACGCGTCAAAACGTCAAAACAGTTTTGGGGCCTCTCTGTAAAAAACCCACCAGAGATGTCCAATATTTTTTTTCTTTATTTCGGTGTGGCCCTTAACATAATAGGCACTAAACAGAAAAGAGATGGAATGGGTTCATATAGCAATTATTTTTTGCAAGTTTTAGGACGTCGCGTCGCTGTACTTAAGGCTATAGTTTCTCCCCAGATTTTAAGTAAAAAACAGTACAACTGGCAACGTCTTGTTCTTTAATTCTTTAATGTTTTGCCAGAGTGCACAGGGAAAACTAAACATCAGAATTAGCTGAAATTTTGCAGGTGTGATCATTTTTAAATGCTTAACAAAAATATCTGGAGGATTTTTCAAAATTCTCAATTATTTTTTCTTCAAAATAAAAGCTCTGGTGCTGTCATCTATCCCAAAAGCCTCAAGATAATTGTGGTTTAGAACAAACCCGATTTACAACAAAAATAGAGAAATACTCACAATTTCCTTTAAATTACTTTTTTCCTTTTTATATTTCCTTGCTTTAGCGAAAATAAAAACTAAGTTTCCTTTTTTCTAAAAGCCTGTGCACTACGGAAAAGAAAACCGATCAATCAATCACACTTCATTGAATTTGGGAGACACACGCAGTTCAAGTGTTGGCCGATAGATCGCAGAATTTATACGATTCCATGGTAACTGCAGGTGTTTTGTCAACAAACTTTAAATCGAGCCGCAGTGGGATACAAGAGTATTTTTACGTTTTCTGTGTTTTCAAAAACATTTTTCTAAAACAAATATGAACCCACTCCGCGTGTGCGGTCGCCCGCCAAAAAAAGCCTAGCGCTGCGCGGGCATTACCCCGAGTCTATCAAAGAAACAAGAGAACTTTACTGGCTCGCTGGGATTACTAGGAATTCTCATAGAAACATCCGGCACCCATAACCCCACATAATTTTGTTTTTATTTTGATTCAAACATTTTTTTTAAATTTAAATTATAGCGGCATAATTATGTGCAAGTGTACTAGTGAAATCTTGGAGTGCAAAGGATAAATTTTAGAACCTCAGTTTCAAAAACACACGGATACTTGAGTACTAACAAAACAAGTGAGTAAAGCTCCATTTAGAGGTTAGAAAGACTCTTGCTAGTCGTTGACGCTTCAGTTTAAAATAGAATACGATTATTTCGTCTAGCGCCAGTAGCCGATTTTTAAATCTGCATGCTTTTAAGTCAACCTGTTGCCGGTATCAGCTTGCGGGAGTGTTTCCAATTCAATTATAAATGCACCTGTAAATGCAACCTTAAACATTATACCCAGTTATTTGAATACATAGTTGGATAGTGTTTTTTTAGCAGATAATTCTGCAATAAATGGTTTTCTTTTATTTTAGTATTTTACTGGGTTTTTAGCGGCGCAGAACGCAAAAAGCCAAAATAAGTAACCTAACCTTAAATTTTTGACCCGGTGCTAAAAAATCTCTGGTGTCCCACTGTGGATTAACATAAATAGTCTCCGCGTTGCCATGGAAAGCAACTTTAATAACGTAAAATTTTACAAAAAAATCAGGTCGACATAGTTAAATTGATTTCCCGTAGAGTGTGGCTAAAAACAATTCCCCAGATTGTAACGACGACCTTAATTCGTATGGATGTAAACTGCAGTTTTATACTAGTTATAATGTGGATGAAATCATACACCTCAATTGCCACCTCTCGATCTATTACTATCTAATGATTTAGGGGCCAAAATCTACCGTTCGGACGATACTCGATCGAAAATACGATGCTGGTTACGATATATACAAGGTGGTTGAATCAAACTGGTCACCGAATTTATCTGGGAAACTATCGAGTCCTACAAACCTGGGGAAAAATTATCTTGCATAAAATACTTTCGTGCGTAGTTATGAGGGCTGTAAAACTTATTTTAGACAAATCCGGTGGCCACTTTAATTGGACCACCCTGTATCTATTTAGGATTTTTCATAACCGAAATTATGAACCAATTAGCGATAGGCACGCGTCATTTCCCGCTATATCCAAAACTAATGTAATAGCACAACTATCATTGTGCGAAATGTCAAATAAAAAGCCTATGTTTTAAACCAGGCCACACCCTATCTTCTCACTAAATTTTATCCAAATCGGTTCAGTCGTTTTTCCGTGATTAAGGAACACACACAGACAAACTTTCGCATTTAATATATCAGTAGGATTGCAGACTTTTGAAGGCGTATAGAGGTGTAGTAACCCAAGTAACACAAGGTGCTGAAAAACTTTTGCAAAAACGTTGCGACAACAAAACCCCTCTACTATTGTGTTTTTGCTGTTGTCTGCCACAACGTCTTGAAAGTGTTGATAAAACGTCGCCTAGCCCAATTCGGCAATCATTTGTTTTTCAGTTAACTTAATTAAAAAAAAAAACATTTCTTACAAAATTCAAAGAAAAAATGGCAAAAAAACAATAATAGATTTTTATACAAATAAATGGTCGATGCGGTTTTAAAAACACAAGTATGGATGATGGGAATATTTATTTATACACACACTTAATATCGGATTTTTGGCTTCATCCATAGACCAAATTGACACGTGAAGACCAGTTTTTACCTATAATATTTATCACGAAACCTTACCAAAACAGGCGCGCTTTACATATTAAAAATATTTAAAGTTTTTTTTTTAATTTAATTTTTAGGTTACATTTTTGTGTCTTTGGATTGGAGCCAAAATAGTCAAAAGATTTATCTCTACCTTAAAACTAGTTTTAGTTTCAAAAATACACTCTTTATAAAAAATTTTTGATTTGATTTGATTTTGGAAAAAATAATGTTTTTTTAAGGTTGTTTTCGTGTCATGGCCGTCATTGAAACTAGCATTGCCGTACTTTAGCAAATAATGTTTTTTCCACAATTTTTTTAACTTAATGTGAATAAGGGGCGGGGTTTTGTTCGCGAAGCAAGCCGAAAGAACCCGACGGCTAAAATTACTGTGTTTTAGCTGAAAATGTTTTTCTCTAACTATTTTTACAACTTCCTGCACAAAAAGCGCATTATTGTCGAAACGACCCGACAAAAACCCGACAGCTAAACTTGCTGTATTATAGCCAAAAATATTATTTACTTTTTTTACAACTTTATTGCTTCAATTTAGTTTTTATTGGTATCAGAACTGATTTAAAAAGCTACAAAGTTTGGCTTTAATGAATAGCCAACATTCTGCATATTTCTCTGCCCAAAGAATATTTTTAAGCTAAGTTTAATAAATACTCTTGCTTTTAATACCAGTATGGTCATCAAAATGGATTGCGTTTACATTATGAAAGCCAGAAGTATTTCAAAAACTGAGCAAGCTAATTTACAACCAAAAAGGTGCTGACAAAACGTTTTCACAGCTTTACTTTGGTCATAAATTCTAATGTGTACAATGTGTGTTACTTGGGAATTCTTACCATGACGTCACAATAACTAACTTGGCAAACTACCTAATTAAAGTTGGTTTGGGTTTGTGGTTTAAGTGAGGTTGGTTGGATATATTTGTAGCTCAAAGAATAGCCTTTTTTTAAAATTATACATTTTGTGGCATTAGCAAATATGAAAGGTACGTATGAAAGGTATTATTATTTACAAGAGAGCAAGTTTTAGCAAATTTTAGCCTATTATTTTCGTGTAGCGCATACATTTTAATCGAGATTATTTCTACAATGTATCCATTTTATCCAGAGGAAGTATGAGGGTAGCAGTAAAAACACTATAAAACGGTAACAATATTGCATCGCATGATCCCTGCACGATCGGTTATATACATACAGTTCCGCAATACCAGATTATTGTTAAAAAATATGCTTAATTTATGGACTATGAAAAAAAACTACAAACATTTACGATTCCGTTTAACAGATCAGCTTCATTTTTTTTTGCAACATTTGTGTAAATTCTGACAAAAATCACATCAGATATTGTATTTTTTCTTTTTAAATGTAATACTGGGAACCCGGGACCTTCCGTGCGGCAGGCAGATACGCTGCACGCTTCACAATATTTTTGTAAAATTATATACCGCAAGTAATTTTACAGTAACTATTACAGCCACATGGTAACCAATGATTAATTTTGTAAATTTACTAATTTAATTTATCAGGGTATGTTTGATTTGATATTTTTTAATGAAATCCTGGCAGTACTGCCAAGAGACGTCCTGCTTTTCTCAAAATTACGTTTTTCAACTCTTAAATTTATACTTTATTTGCTGTTCGAGTGTTCTTCTCCACTAACCTTCAATTTTTTGCTACGTTCCTATGAACGGCGTAGATTTTGTCTTTTTCTATCTCAAGGAAAAAAGAGCAATCGAAGGTGTACGTCATTCCTGACGTCATTATCATAAAAAAACTATTGGGCTAGTTAGCAGTGTTGCCAGATCTAGTGAAATTTCACTAATCTAGTGATTTTTTTCACATTAGTAAATACAATATTGTATATATAGGAGATAGCTGGCAAACATTAAAAGAGTGTATAGAAACAGATATCAAAAAGTTAACTGACTGGTTTGCACTTAATCAACTTACTATAAACATAAAAAAGACACAAATTGTGCCCTTTACTTCTTATTCAAACCAACTACCAACTTTTGACACAGTTTGTCTGAGAACTGAATATATCAAAATTGAACGCACCGCAAAATATTATTGTAGACTCTTTTCTGAAATGGGATTATCACATTCTAGCTACTGTAAATAAAATAAGAGGACTGGTGTACCAATTTTATCAATTTAGCAAATTTTTAGGTTTTTCGCATCTTAAAATTCTTTATTATTCTTTGGTGCAATCTCTACTGCAATACGGTATAATTGGGTGGGGAACAGTTTCAAAATCAATCATTAGCCCACTTGAAACTATTCAAAAGTGGATAATTAAAATAGTTTATAAGAAACCTAGGCTTTATTCTACCGATCCCCTGTTCACTAATTTATATATATATATACCAATTTATGAAGATTAGTCAACTATTTATCCAAAAGCTCAGTATTTTTGTGCATAACAATCCAAGCTTTTTAATAGACATAACGCACAACCGAAATACTAGAAGTAGAGCTGCTAATAGGGTGGCAGTTCCAGGAGCAAGTAAAAAAGTCGGACAAAAATGCCTTATGTTCCTTGGGTCAAGACTATTTAATGTTTTGCCGCAAGAGATAAGAAATTTAAAAAATACAAATAGATTTAAGTATGAAATAAAAATATGGATTCTTAGTAAACCAAATATCTATGAAACTATCACAAACATAATTCAGTAAGTAATATCATGTAAACTTTTGTTTTTATTTTTTTTCTATTTTCTTATGTTTAAATTTATCCTTAAACTACTAAATTAGTTAAGAACAGAAAATAATATGTATTTGATCAGTTACCCATTCTTGTTATTGTGTGTTTGTTTGTTTTTTTTTCTTTCCTTTTTTTTCCTCATTTATGCGTTGGGTCAAAAATGTTTAAAATCTTAATATAAATGTACTTATATTTAATAATAATAACGATTTGAATATTGTGTGAATAGTACGCGGAATATGCCCTAGACAAGGCCTTAAGTGACCTTTTTGGGCTCTGTTCGTATTTATTTATAGAATATTGATCCTTTTCATTAGTTTAAAAATGTTTAAAATCTTAATATAAATGTACTTATATTTAATAATAATAACGATTTGAGTATTGTGTGAATAGTACGCGGAATATGCCCTAGACAAGGCCTTAAGTGACCTTTTTGGGCTCTGTTCGTATTTATTTATAGAATATTGATCCTTTTCATTAGTTTATTGATTGTATAGAACCAATTTGTAAATAAATACTTATTGAATTGAAACAAATATAAAAATCCTGCAAATTATGTTCCAATAGATTCCAAAACTAGCTGTGGCTTTAGAAGCAAATAAACTACACCAATCCAGGTTCCACTCGTTTCAATTTCAAATTTATAAATGGTTCCCTTTCGATTCGTAAGAAATAAAAATTCTTAAAAACCTTTATTTTTTAAATTCCAGAAATTTAAAAAATAAAAACTGTTGAAGCGTTAGGTTCACATTTTTCCGAAGAATTCATACATATTAATTTATTAGATAGAGAATTTAGAGAATTAAAAAATTCGGATATAAATATTGAAATGGATGGATGATATTACGTTTTGGAAAAATGTAGCAAGTGTTAAAAAAGGAGATGGAAACTTATCATACTCCGAACGTATAAAACTAGTAAATTTTTTATTTATTTTGCCAACCATTAGTGCTAAGGAATAGGCTGTCTACTGATCTAGTAGCATTCTAAGATCCAAAAGTTTTATGTCAGAAAAAAACTGTTATGATTATGATATACCCAACGAAATGGTACCTTTAATACGTACGTGGTATATTTGTCTGTGTATTATTATTATTTTTGGAATTTAGGTCATTTTTTTCGTGATGATGAAAATTAAAATATGCATTTAATATGTACTTCGGTGTTTTCATTTAGTCACCCCCCCCCCCTTAACAAAAGTTTTCTAAGAGGCAAAGCAAATATAAGTCTAGTGAAATTCTAGTGATGTTTTAAAACTCCATCTAGTGAATTTTTAAATTTTGATCTGGCAACATTGCTAGTTAGGATCTCTTACAATTCTGTACAGTTAAAATGATGTAAAAAATAACTTAAAATTATGTAAAACCGTGACAAAAGAGTCTATAATAATAATCATCAAATTTTCTCCTTTCACCCATACGTATATGCAAAACCCTTCAAAGCCTGAAGCTTTTCCGCGAACAAAAAAATTCATTTTTCATGTAGAGTTTAAATTTTTAACGTGGCTATTTTATTATCCTTTTTGAAAAGGTCCGTAATTCTTTTTCAATAGAAATACGGGAAAATTTTATTTTTCCCAAAAAAAACCATCATGTCCGAGTAGGTGTATATGAAAAACCTCTTTCTGGGGATTTAATAATTCTAAAAACTTATTTTTACAGGATTATTATGGTGCATGTCCTATGATCATCAATTACTTTTGTAAAGCATCAAGCTTGTTGAAGATTAATTTTTTTAAGGTCTACACACAGTGAAACATGTTGTGATGCAAGGCATCGACACAAGGGATCATGGAACTTGCATCACCTGCATAAGCGCCTACACAATATGAAACTTGCCTCAGCTTCACCGAGTCAGCGTGGACGTGTATTCTTGAAAGTCATACGATCCGGTCTTTCTCTCGTGCGACGGGATCTACAGACCGCTTCAAGCTACTGCGAACATAGGGGGAATCAAGTCCAATTTACTCTCCGTGCCGTACGACCGAGGTGGATTCGAAGCACGCTACAGTGTTATCTTTTGGAAATTCATTTTGTTTTTATTATTTTGTTTTATTTCTGCCTTGCTCGAGAAACAGATGGGTAAGTTCTTAATTGAAATAATACATTTATAAAACTAAAAATGGATGTCTACGAAGTTTCCGAAAAAGTGCAGATGGTCAAATGGTCAAATCGTCATAACCCAACACACGTTCGATATTGGTCGAGGGAAAATTTGCATTTATATTTTGACGTAAGAACACAGTATCCCCAAAAACTAAATGTTTGGGGGGGGGGTATTGTAGGGGAACACGTAATTGGGCCATTTTTTATTAACGGCAATTGCAATTTGAATGGTCCTAGATACTTGGATCTACTGCAGCAGCACATTATTCCAACTGCTAGGCAGTTGTTAGGTGTAAGATTTGGTGAAACATGGTTTCAACAAGATGGTTGTTCCGCTCACAATGTTGGCCTTGTTAGGGAATATCTTGATAATGTATTTCCTAATCGGGTTATAAGTACACGGGGAACTATTTTATGGCCAGCTCGATCTCCCGATCTTGCTTCTAATGACTTCTATCTGTTTTTGAAGAAGCTTTTCAAATTATCACCCTAACATGCTTGAAAACGTTAGAAGGGGTTTTTATAGTAGGCTCGGATATTGTCTAGCCGAGCAAGGAGGACTTTTCGAACATTTGCTTTAATTTTTTTTTGACTGGGATAATCTTTTTGGTTTTTAGAATGTATTATTTTATTTTGAGAACTTGCTTTTATTTTGTTTCTCCTTATTATTTTCATTGTAACACGTCGTCACTGATAAATCTGAGCAGTTGACAATAAAACGCTCTTATTTATCAGTGACAAAAAATAAGAAAATGACGTTATAAAAATTTGCGTATTTATTGACCAAATTCCGGTTTCATTGACTACGCTCCACACAGCACCGTGGTTAGAGGCGTACTAAATACAAGGCGAACGGCGGCGAACGGCAGCGAATGGCGATCGGAAGCCTGAGTGTTGGTTGCTTCACTGATAGGCGTGCGGTGTCTCTGCATGTACGTGCACTGGCAAATTAGACTTCTTCCGCCCTATGTTCGCAGTAGCTTGAAGCGGTCTGTATAACCTCCCACGAACGAAAAGTAGTTTAAGAATATAAACATTTAAAAAAAAAACTCTTTATTACGCAAGCGTCACTAGATTCGGCGCTGTTCCCCGGTTTCGGACGATGGGATCGGGAACGTAAGATCGGATCATCGCTCAAGAATATGACGTGTTCGTCCCATGTGATCATTCGCCGTAGATCTATGCCGTTTCCTGTTCAAGAATACACGTCCAGGACCGTTATTCTCTTAGCTAAATACGCTCGGCGTTTTGAACTCGCTGAGCGTGTCATGACGTAATATTCGCAAACCACGTGACCAAAGTAACAAAAATGGAAACGCAAGGCGTAGACGAAACAAGCTCTGCACGCGGCGACCGTTTGAGAACGATTATCCTACCCTACAATACTTTGTACAGTGTTGCGGAAAATATAGTAGTTTTTTAGTTTTCAGTGCTTTTTTATTAACAACAGGGCCACTGGGAAAAAATTTATTTTTTTTTTAATGATTTTATGAAAATTTTTGAAAAATTTTATGGCAATTTTATGACATTTTTTGTAATAATATTTTCCTACGAGCGCTAGCTATGCGAAAAAAATATTTGAGTCGTTAGCCTTATGGTAAAGCCATGATGACCCTTAAAATAATTTAGTTAAATACATGTTAAATGATCTTTAGATGTGCTTAAAAACACTTATAATAGGATACGTTTTTTGGCAAATTTAAAGACTGTAAAGAACTTTGATTGAAAGAAATTAATACCACCTTAAGGCGAAATTACACAGACGAACATGCTCAAACAAAAGCTCGTGCAAAAGATCTAAAATTTTTTGCGTGAACATTTTTGTGAGCTTTTCTTTGAACATTTTGTTCGGGTAAATTTTTGAGCAAATTATTGCTATCTGTTTTGGAAACATATTTTTACAGATGAGAATAAATAAAATTTCACATCAGTGATCACTGATCTCAATTCTTTAAAAAAATGGAACACCAACTTTTATTTAAAATTTTTGTGAAAAAAAGCCGACGGCAAGCGAAACATTATTCTTGGCTATCAGTTTTCTCACATGGATTAGGGTTACTTATAGTATTTTTTTCTTAGGGTTTCTCCCGGATTTTGTTGCCCGTGGGTTTTTTTTGGGATTTTCTTTAGAGTTTTTTTTTTATTTTCAAGGGTTTTTTCTTAAATTCAAAAAACAACCCAGGAAAATTTTTCTTTTCCAAAAAAAGTTTTTCAAATATCGGCAAAAAAATCAAAAATTGCACTTTTAAGCGGTAATCCGCGCCTCACGACTATGAGGAGTGGTGGAGAGAGGATTTTTTTTAGACATATTTTTGTAACTTTACTTTACCCGTAGCTTTGATTATTTTTTTTTAATTCCTCACACCAGATTTACCTAGTTAGTTTAAGGCCCCAACGGTTGCTTAAAAAAGCAAAAGGTTCATGAAAATGCTGAAGATAGATATTTACTGTCAATTTAATGTAATAATCAAGGTCGAATACTGACACTGAACAAACAATATGCAAAGGAGCAACATTCCGATTCAGAAGTCTAGTCTATTACTGCTAAATTATATTTTTTTAGACAAGGTTCGGGATCGTAGGGTTGTAAAAGTGGGTAATAAACGGGTATTATTTGGACCGAACGTGCTTTTGTTCATATATTTGAGATTTAATAAAATGTATAAAGGTTTTTTAATTTGACTTAATTATTATTGTATTGTGTTTTAAACTAGGAAGTAAAATAAAGAGATATTCTTTTAAACGTAAATTTTTATCAATACATTTTACAGGCAACAGCAATAAATAACTGCCAATTATAATTTTTTTATTCTCGTTTTTTTTACAACCCCAAAAAAGTTACAAGTATACTGGCATATCCCCTATAAAAATCAGGTCAATCGAAGTTGCTTATGAGGTAAAATGTGAATTTCGACATCAAATCGTTTTTCCGTCGGAAAGCACTTAATAAAAAATACCTTGTTTTAAAACTTAGTTTTTCTATTTTCAGTTAAATTCAATGAATTCCCATAAAACTATAAAATTTAAATTTGTAAGAAATTTCTATACCAACATTTCTTCAAACAAATTTTTCTTACCATTCTCTCCAAAATTTTGGTGTGTTTTTTTGTACGAGATTTTGCTCGAACATTTCTTTGAGCATTTTGCTCAAGAGGCTCGTGTAAATGTTTGTCGGCATTTCCACATCAAAGGAAAGTTTGTCTGTGTAAATGCGCCTTTATGTGTAACACACTTTATGCTTTGAAAAATTACAATTTTTGCTGTTTTTTGTATAAAAATGGCAAAATTAAAATCAAATGCACGACACCACTCAAGATGACAGACAGATGACATGAATTTTTTATTAAACAATTGCCTTCAATTATTTTCATGTTTCTCTTTGTTTTTGAAAGAAAAAACGAGAAATTGCAGAACGTTCCTTTAAAGACATTCTAGAATCCTTCCACAGTATTTTGGAACAGTTTGAAACAGTCGAAAACCACGATATTAGAAATACAGAACAGTATTATAGAGTTTCAATTTATAAACAAGTTTTAGACAAAATCATTTCGAACATAAAATCTTGGTTCAATAACGAGACTAAGTATTTTTGACCTGAGCATATTCATACCAAGTCTTATACAACGTGAAGCCAAAATCATGGAAAAATTAACTAATGTCGTTTCTTAATACTATAAACTGTTTGAATAATACAAAACACAAATTCTTGAGCTTTTATTGCGAGAAGTCAGTATTTGGAAACAATATTGGTCAGAAGTAGGCAAAAGCTTAAATCAAAAAATATATGATAACGTTTTCGAGGCAATGAACAAGTGTGGCGATATTTTTTCGTTGATAAACAGATTCTTGGAGGTTTGTCAGTAAGTAAAGTTTCGTCATAAAGAAGCTTCTCCCGCCTCAGAAGATTGAAAATATAATTACTTAAAAATACTATGACGGAAATTCGTCTGACGCGCTTAGCGTTGCTGCATATCAACAGACATATTGAAATTGACAATGAGCGGGTCATTGACCGGTTTGCCCAAAAAAACTGTTTGAGATATGCAATATAAAAGGTAATGTTTCAACTTAAAAGCTTTTTAGATCTCAAAAAAACAGTATTTAGCTATTAGGTTTTGTTTGTGTTAACAATGGCATTGCAGCGTCACTTTCTTAAAAAATTTTGCCTGCTGCGCTTTAAAACTATTGGTATATTTACAATTTTAGTTTAATTTTAAATCAAAAAAATGCATTTTTGAGTGCAATTTTCTTTAAAATTTTCGCCTGCGGCGCTACGATACGTTGATATTTGCGATTCTAGTTTAACTTGATTCAAAAACTGCATTTTTCATGTAATTTTCTCAAATTTTCGGCGGATTTAAACATTTTTTAAAATAAAAAAAAGTATGAAATAAACAACTTAAAATCTGAGTACCCCGTCCCCTAGATTTCCGATCAAATTCGCGCTTGTAATTATACTTATAAGTTTTGTTTGCATATATTGATATGTTCCTCATAAAATCTATGTTTTTATTCTAGTTTTTTTTTCGTATAGAAACCGCCCCCCCTCTTTTCAAATGACTGGGACCGCCACTGAGTAAATTATCTCTCCATCTACCTCTAAAATTCTGCCCTCTCTCTCTAAATATTTTTCATTTTAGCAGAGAAATTTTTTTTTTCTGGTAGTGCTTTTTTTGAACGCTAAAACAACAATGAAAACTTAAAAAAGTTAGTGTTTTATTCTATCGAAAGTTTGGAAAGAAAGCTTTAAAATGTGAGCAAAATCATGGCATAAAAATGAGAAAAACATAGTAAAAAATGCTTAAACAAAAACGTTACCCCTTAAATTATGTTAAAATATTTTAAGCCTTAAATTACCATCATGGCTTGACCATTAGATATAAATTTTAGCTTATAATAACCAAGTCAATAAAAACTTTATGTTTTGCTGGTTCCTTGTCAAAAAAATTTGCTGTGGAATTTTCTTACCGAATACCTCGCGAGGTACTAGGTATTGCGAGCCGCAGGCGAGTTCTGTAAACCTGAGGAGACCTGTAAAGACACTTTCCGGTCGTGTATCGTACGTACTTTTTATTTCAAATGATAAAAAAAAACATTTTAGTGGCTACCCACCATTTTCGTCAAGGCCTAGCCGCGTTACGTAATGTATGAACAGTCCCCTAATAAGAAAATATTAGCCTTCTGCTTCCTGTTGGCTAGATAGCCATTGCCGCTAAGGCCAGTAGTTTTTAAGATCAAAACTAAAGGAAAACAAGTAAACTTTTGCGGTTAGAAATGATTTTTGTACTTTTAACTTGTGCCAAATTGTAAAAAACATTAGAAAAATTATAGTGTACTGCCTATTAGCTTCACACAGCTAATTCAGTGATGCCTGACGACCAGTTATGGTCAACCATGGCCAACTTATCAAGCAAAATAATGCTAAAACAACTAATGAAAGGGAGATTTCTAGGTTTGTCCTTTATTTACCTATATTTATAGTATAGTTACTTTGAGCATTAAAAATGTGGGGTCGATTTTGCCGAAAAATATGCCACCAATACATCTTAATTAATTTTATTAACGTTTTTTAATTCGCACCAGTTTATAAACGCATCAAAGTTCCGCTGGTAGCGCCCTTTAGATTTTTCAGGCAGGAAATCGAAAGTGACTTTTGAAGCAGCTCCTAAAGAAAACGTTAGAAACAAATGTAAAAGAGCTTTTTAGAAGTGTCAAAAGCTAAAAGCTGTCAACAAGAAGTCATAGCCAACTTGGCCAAAAATGGGACCGGAAAATTGAACAAAAAGGTCCTCTTGACAGTGGAAATATTTCGAAAGAACATGCATTGTAATGTAGAACTTTCTATACGAAAAATCGTACGGAAAGTAGCTATTTTCCGGTCGTTTGAAAAAAAAAATAAATCCTTCATCTTGCACTCGAAATAATTTTCAAAATATTCATGACCTCGTAAACATTTCCGGAAAAAAATTAACCTCTTTTATTATTATTATTGGGTATTATTAGTCGAACTATTTTAAGGAAAGGGGTGACTAAATCATCAGAATAAACAAAAACGTCCTGGAAAGTTTAACGTTAATTTCTGAAGAAACCGTTTTTATAGTATAAGCATTTACTTTTTAAAATTCAAACACCCAAAAAATATATCATATATTAAGGTCGTAGTTACAATCTGGGGAATTTTTTTAGCAACACTGTACGGGAAATCAATTTAACTATGTCGACCTGATTTTTTTGCAAAATTTTACTTCATTGAATTTGTTTTCCATGGCAACGCGGATACTTTATTTATGTTTATCCACAGTGGGACACCAGAGATTTTTTAGCACCGGGTCAAAAATTTGGGGTTAGGTTACTTATTTTGACTTTTCGCGTTCTGCGCCTACCTAAAAAACCAAGTAAAATACTAAAATAAAAGAAAACCATTTATTGCAGAATTACCTGCTAAGAAAACGCTATCCAACTAAGTATTAAAGTAACTGGGTGTAGTGTTTAAAGTTGTATTTACAGGTGCATTTATAATTTAATTGGAAACACTCCCGCTAGCTAATACCGACGTCAGGTTAACTTAAAAGCATGCAGATTTAAAAATCGGCTATTGACGCTAGACGAAATAATCGTATTCTACTTTAAACAGGAGCGTCACCGACTAGCAAGAGTGTTTCCAACCTCTAAATGGAGCTTTACTGACCTGTTTTGTTAGTACTCAAGTATCCGTGTTTTTGAAACTGAGGTTCTAAAATCTATCCTTTGCACTCCAAGATTTCACTAGTATACTTGCACATAACTATGCCGCAATAATTTAAATTAAAAAAAAAATGTTTGAATAAAAATAAAAACAAAATTATGTGGGGCTATGAGCGCCGAATATTTCTATACGAATTCCGAGTAATCCCAGCGAGCCAGTAAAGTTCTTTTGGTTCTTTGATAGACTCGGGATAATGCCCGCGCAGCGCTAAGCCTTTTTCGGCGGGCCACCGCACACGGAGAGTGGTCTCATATTTGTTTTAGAACAATGTTTTTGAAAACACATTTTTGAAAGATAAACATAACTGTCAGAAAACGTAAAAATACTATTCTGCCCCACTGCGGCCCGATTTAAAATTTGTTGACAAAACAGTTACCATGGAATCGTATAAAGTCTGAGATCTATCGGACAACACTTGAACGATCGGTTTTCTTTTCCGGAGTGCACAGACTTTAAAAAAAAAGGAAACTTAGTTTTTATTTTCGCTAAGGCAAGGAAATATAAAAAGGAAAAATGTAATCCAGAGGAAATTGTGAATATTTCTTTATTTTTTTTGTAAATCGCGTTTGTTTTAAACTGCAATTATTTTGACGCTTTTGGGATAGATGACAGCACCAGAGCTTTTATTTTGAAGAAAAAACAATTGAGAATTTTGAAAAATCCTTCGGATATTTTTGTTAAGCATTTAAAAATGATCACCCCTGCAAAATTTCAGCTAATTCTGATGTTTAGTTTTCCCTGTGCACTCTGGCAAAAGACTAAAAAATTTAAGAACAAGGCGTTGCCAGTTGTAGTTTTTTTTGCTTAAAATCTGGGGAGAAACTATAGCCTTAAAGCAATCAATTGCTCCCTCCCTCTGTGACCCCGATAAAAAAATATGATACGGACTATTTTCACGTCACAGGTAAGTGTGTTTTTCGAGGCTTTTCTATTTATCTTTCAATTCTTTTAGCTCCTCTTTACTCACAACTTTATTTGCAGTAATTGCAACTGTAATTAGTTTTTAAGTGGGGTAGCACTAAAAACCTTCCAGCAATATATATACCTACTAGACCGCCCGTCCCACAGATTAACTTGTTAATACAGGGTGCCATAATTGGTTTGAGCGAAAATACCTTGCGCGCGAAATCCAGAAAACTTTACGAAAAGCTATGTAAGGACTATTTTTTGTGATGTTCAGAGAAGAATATTATTGAAAGTGGATGCCTAAAAATAAAAGAAGACACTTTGCTGGCGTACTTTATCGAAAAGGCGAAACAAGCCGTCTTCCCTTTGGAGCTATTACAGTATGTTGAAGACATAACTATGAGATAATATAAAGCCCTGTTCTCACTATGCAACTTTTTCATGCTTCTCAGAAAGATGCATGCATCTTGTGTGTTCACACTATGAAATTCGTCGAAAAAAGACGCATGCTGCAAGATGCCCTAAAATAGAACATGCTCTATTTTTTTATCAGAAAGTTGCATGCATGCTGGAGAATTTCTAGTTATCTTTTGATTACCAACCGTTTTTTTGTATGTGGTCAAGTTGCTGATCATTTTAGGTTATGACTTTTATTTTCAATATTTTTT
The DNA here is from genome assembly GCA_963921995.1 of Oxystoma pomonae. Lineage (NCBI taxonomy): Eukaryota > Metazoa > Arthropoda > Insecta > Coleoptera > Brentidae > Oxystoma > Oxystoma pomonae. Next base: position 25,595,189 of record OY998170.1, read on the forward strand.
AATCACCTTAAAACTTTCTAAAATTCTTGTTTGCCAATGCTCACAATCTGCAAGTTCTAATTCCCACTCCAAGCCTGTCAATCCTATTTATTTAATATTTCTTATCCTAGAACAATCCAGAATTTTCGACTTTTCCCTTTTTCAAAGAATTCTTTATTTCTAGAATTCTTCAAGGACACCAAATATTCAGTCGTGAAAATATTGCTGGTTGTATACTTAAACTTTTAGCGAATGCGCTAGAAAAGGGTATAGGAAAAAAAATGAACAAAGCAGTTAAACATCTAGGGCCTTTTTGATTTTATTAATTAGGGATTTTGTTATGTTGGCTAAAAATGGCATTTCCTCTACAAAAAAGATGCATAGTGTGAACACCCACCACAGCTCCATGCTTCAAAAAAAAGATGCATGTAAAAAGTTGCATGTGTTTGATGCATAGTGAGAACAGGGCTTAACGGCCCTCCCCTTGCTTTTCCCGAGAAAAATGCGTACCGATAATAACTCTCCCAATCAAGTTGGCCTGGAAAAACCCCATAGACGAGGAGTGTAATGGGCAGGTGCGTCGATTGCGTCAGTAGTGAAAGCAACTGACAACCATCTGACAGCAAAAATTTAGGTTTATGTTTAATATTTTTGTTTACTTTTGGAAAATCTATTAAAAGAGTGGACACTGCCGTTAAAAAAAATTGAAAAAGTGTTATCTAGTGTTTTCGCGCCATGATTTTTCTTAGTTTACTCATGTATCGCTTATTAAAATGGGGTAAGAAATAAGGAAGATATAAATTGTTTAAGTAAGTGGGTTCGGTAAGCCTAATTCAGTCAAGTCGAAAAAAAACATTTTTGATTGGCTCTGCTTTTCGATGTGTATGTTCGATTTTAAAAGTGCTGACCATTTTAAATAGCCAAGATTTCAAAATTTATTAGGTTTTTGGCAAAATTGACATATTGTAAAAATCCGGCGGACAATTTTAAAGAATAGGTGTTTTTGACCACCCTGCAAATTTTTTGTGTGTCCCACTGTTATATAACTAACTAAAAAATATTTCAAAAGCCATACCAGTAAACACCGTTATGTAGATATTACGTAAAATTTACATAACAGATTTACCTTGTTATGTAAATTAAGGTCACTCAGAGGTCACAATAAGGTAAAATTTAAGTCACAGTAAGGGCGAAAACTCTGCATAATACCATGCGCAAAGCCCACCTAATTTTTACATAAATGTGATGTAAATAAAATGACATATTTACATAAATATTACATCTATGTTACGTAATATTTAAGTAAAAACTACGTATATTTTACATAACATGGTTACCTTGTTATGTAAATTTAAGGTCACATTTATTTATTAATAAGGTAAAATTTAAGTCACATTAAGGTGCGAAAACTGTGCATAATGCCATACGCAAAGCCCACCTAATTTTTACATAAATGTGATATAAAATTTTAAAATACAAAAACTCCAGAATAACATAAACAAAATGGCAAAACCATACCTCGTCAAAAATGTAAACTTTTCGACAATGCCCAGTTTTCTCAAGAAGTGGGTTCGGCACTTGGGGCCATGTCCTCGTATAACGGGTTTACCTTGTGGATTAAAACCCTCGAGTAAGGTTAAACTTGCGGTTGGAGATATTTTATCCATAATATAATAAATAAATTGAATTAAATAAAATAAAAGTTTTCGAACAGATGATGTCGTTGTCACTGTCACAAATTAATACCTTGTCATTAAATTATCGTAAGGTCACTACGACACCAGGCATGGACTTGTTAGTGCATGCGCAGTAGATTTTTGGTTTATGGCCTGGTGGCCCAAACAGTTTCATAGCCAACCGCGATTTTGAATTTTCTTCTTTGTTTTTCAAAGTTATTTTCGTTACACATTTTGCGGCACTTGGGCCGTTATAGTAAAGTAAATATTTCAACGCATCGGTATCGGTATACGTGACGCGTTCGAAACAAAGTCAAAATACGATACATTTTTTACTTGCTCATGCCATGTTTTGAACGATGCCTGCTTCTTTGACGGGTGTGATGACAGAATCTCGTTTCGTACGGAAGGATGTACGTATCGTTACGGACCCACCAACGTACGCAACGATTTCAATCAGGAGTTCTGTCATCGCACCTTTCAAAAAAGCGGGCATCGTTCGAAACATCGCATGAACAAGTAAAAAATGTAGTGTATTTTGGCTCTATTTCGAACGCGTTAGGTATACGGATACTGATGCGTTGAAATATTTACTTTAAGTGTCTAATATCTCATAGTTATATGGTTGAAGACCACTATTAGTTTGGACAACAACGTCGACATTAGTAAATTCTCAAACCTTATAGCTTTTTTCAAGCGGACGAACGATTTAATTTTAAGATGGATTAATTTGTACCTATAATTATGTAATTTGTTTATTGTTGTTCTTGAAATAAACATACCTCTTGCCCTCTACGCCACAAATCCTTTCTATGAATAATTTTACTTAAAATTAAGGAAATAAATAGGAAAATATGTTTGCCTTGCCCAGAATTTGAACGCGGAAGCTTTAGACCACCAGTCCAACGCTCTAACAAACGAACCTCGGGAAATCTTTTCGATCAATTTATTTGTTAGTAGCGGATGGTTTTTAAAGCCTACGGCGCGGCTACAGCGACGGTGCGGGCGGCTTGAAAAACCTAGAGGGTTTAATAAAAACATGGAACACATTCATGATCAGTAGAATTAAATTTATATTTCTCTAACAACCAATAATACACAAACTAAAATATAGCGTTTTATTGAAGGTATCAGACGACGAATTTCCAACCAGCAACTTTACTTTTATTTTCAGTTTTATCGAGTCGTACCCTAAACTCAAAAAAAACTCCTAAACCTAACAAGATTGGTATTTTTGGAATCAGGAAAGAACGCTTTTTTTCAATAATATACAGAATCTCTTTTACGAGTGGTAGGCTAAAGATTGTTACTTTTGTTAATATTAAAAAACAGCCGGCAGGCAAACAATAATAAGGAAAAAACTTTACTAAAAGAATTTCGGTCGATTTTAAACCCTTTTCATAAAAAAATTGGTGTAAAATAATAGTTTAATGAAATGATGTAACAGTAGTATTTTAAACGTCCGTATTCCTGTGTTGGTTTGACCATTTACATCCTGTATAAAGACGATGATTGATGACCGGCCAGTGTTGGGTGGACCTTAGAGGCCATGTAGGCAGCTAAATCATGACTAAATACAAGATTAAAATAAAGGTGGACTTGCACAATGTGTTTCATTTCCGCAAAAAGATAAATCATGCCCTATATGTTCAAGCACAAGTGATAACTGACCAAGAAACACGCTGGATAGTGTGATTTTGGAAAACTACAGCGATAATGTTTTTCATTTACGTCAAGTGATAAGAATTATACTGACTATTTCCTTCAGAAAATATTGACCAATAAAATCGATGCGGCTGGCAAATTTGGACCAGGAAACGAATTACAGCGATAATTTCCGCTAGAGTAAAATATCGGTAATTTATTCAATTTCAGACATATTTTGCCAATTACTGTCAGGTAGAGTATTTTTATGGTGCTCAGCGAAACGCAAGTTGAAAAGATTAGGAATATAAAATATGATAACAAATCATAAAAATATAATATAATAATATAATATCCCTCGTGCCTAGCATATTATCATAATTTGCTATGCACTCGGGATATTACCTATGATAATTTTTTCCTTGGTTATTATAATACCAACTTTTTATGCAAACAAATGGTTTGCTTTTGTCAAAGGTTGTACTTTATTATTACTTTATTATTACAAAAGCTGAATTGCTATTGTTTGTGTCAATATTCTAAGTTTTAATTTTTTTTCTTTGAACTCGGTAAAATAAATCGAGAGCTGTTACAGAGGAAAAAATAAACCGAGTACGCAATCGTGAAAAATTATCGGTAATTTTATAGCTCTTGCGATTTATTATCTGTTAAAAGTCCCATAAGACAAGTGCGAGAAGTGTTATTTTGGAAAATTACAGCGATAATTTTTTTGACTTAACTCTTTTTTACTCCCTCTGTCGTGAAATTATAGAAAACAAGAGGAAAATTATAGCTAATTTTAAAGCTTTAGTGGTATTACCACCGACAAATTTCGGTTTTAAAAAAACGCTCGCGTTCGTTCGCATGAAAAATTGGTTTAACAAGTATTTTCTATCTACGGTTTAACGAATTGCATTTTTTAAACCCCGACTAAAAATGTGTGTGTTACTAGATTGGACTCTATGACTGTCTGTTGTCTCGAACTAGTAAACCGATTTCGATGCGCTTTTTTTATTTGAAGCCTATCTTAGCTGTGTTCGATAAAAATAGGCTAAGTAGTTCCAAAGGTAATACGCTTTCTACACACAGATGTAACTGTTATGAACTGCTCATCCGAATATGATGACATTTGGTGTGCACATTAGTGATGGGCACATCGAAAAACAAACATCGATGGTGAAAAAACATCGGAATAAAAACATGGATGTTTTTTTTTGCTTTTTTTAGAGAGTATTCCTAGATTCAAAGAAACTGTTTTATTTAAGACTTATTGTTAATTTTACACACAATACTTATAATAAGCTTGCAAATAAGAGATTTACAATAATAATCGGTACATGATATACAAAAGCTATAATAAATAGCTACGCTTAAAAACACAAAAAATATGAGTAGTACAGATTAGGTAGCGACACCTATTTGGCGGCAAAGCCGACCGATATCTCAAAAATAGGCAATTCCTGTTTTTTGAGCCGCAGTGGGTATATAGTACAAGTGCAAACTTATTTCTTATATTTTTTTTTTGGATCGATGTTCGATGTTCCGATGTTTAAAAAAAGTATCGATGTTTTAACATCGATGATATTTTATAGACATCGATGTTAAAAACATAACTAGTGCACATGCAGATTGGGCTCCAGTTTAGTTCAGTTCCCCATTTTTGCAAGAATCATATGGCTTGTAAGGTATCAAATCAATGATAAATCTATCTAGATATTTGATTTAAAAAAATTAATTTTTAATTTTACTTGTGATATTAAGGTGAAACTTTCTTATTTCTTATTTAACGAGTTTGATCTTGCACATTCTGATAAACCGTGGTTCACTCGCTACTTTTCTCGGGGATAATTGCGCAAGTGCATTAAAATTACCGATAATTCTTGCATAAAACGTGTTTTTTTAAATTGCATGAGTTTGATTTCATCAAGGCATTTTCATAAAATATGAAAACAAAACGAATGCAATTTGTAATAAAAACATGTTGAATACAAAAAATATATAATCTATTTGATTATTTCTCAAATCAAAATCAAGTCAAAATTAAGTTTGCGAAAATTTTTGACGTGGAAACCACTCGAAAGCTCGCCCGAGAGCGGTTTTTTCATGGCAAAAAAATTTAAGAATAATTTTCTGATTATTTCACTATCCCGAAATGAATTTTGAAGATTATTTGGTTCCCTAAATAAAAATCCCGGAACCAAATTTGACAGAAACATAATTTGTCAGAATTTAAAAGAAAAGAAAATAATCAATTGGTCCGAAAAAAATTGTCTCGAAAATGAAATGACGGCAAAATCAATTCGCTAGAAAATATATGCATAGAATTAAATTTAAACAAAATTTTTATAGAAATATAAAATGTTAAAAAATATTTTTAACGAAAATAATTTGAGAGAAACATAATGCCGAACCACAAAATTCAAGAACCCCAATCTGGCCGAAAATGATCTGAACCGGATAGCCTCGAATTCAATTGCTACGTTGCCAGGCTTACGGCAGGGAAGAGTCGAAGTAAGTTGTGACATTGTATTAATTTATCCCCTTTACATTTTTCAACCACCCCGACCCCCTAATTTCTTCATAATATTGTATTGTCATCGGACCTACATTACAAAAATTAATTGCAAGATTTGATAGACAGTTAGACAGACGGAACTTTAGAGATTTAAATTGACGCATGCCCAATAGCGATTCGGCTGGATTGTGGTTCTGCTCATTTAAGTATCGGGCATATTATTTTCTATCAAATCGGGTGTCGGTGTTTTTCGTTTCTAGACAATTATTTTCGATACTTTTGTAATTCTGATATTTTAAGGTTCGGCAAAATTGTTAAATTATATTCGTATCCATTATTTTCTGAGTGTTTTACTTTCGTTCATATTTCGTTTTGGAAGTTTTATTTTCTGTTCAATTGTGTTTCGGTTTTTGTAAATTCGGCTTTTTTGTGGGTTCCCAATTATCTACCAAATTAAAAAACGAACAACACAACAACAAATCAAAATGTCAATGTACGCTATTTACATATCATCAAACGACAAATCGACAATAAAAACCTGTTTTATCAGTATTCGTTACCGCTTTTAAAATCCTGATTAAATGCACGAAAACTTACTTAAAATCATTACGACCGTCCCTGCATACAAAATAATGTTTTGACGCATTTGATTAGCTGGAGCTGTCGCGCATTCGCCATTAGTTTAAAAGTACACCTGCCCGATAGGTCGACTCGATAGAGATAAGGATACGAATGCCGACAGACCCGAAATTTAACTGTAAGTGTCTATTATCAGTTTTGACAAGGGAGATTTTCACCTGCGCGGGAAATCTTCACTGAATAATCAGGTGAAAATCGACCTGCTTTTATAATGAAGAGGTAAATAATCATTTTAATTCCCAAGTAATTCTCATACTTCCTTAAATAAAATTGCTTCATAATCCCTTTCAAAGTATAGGTAAATATTTTCTTTTTATACAAATGCCATGTGCCTGGGCTATTTACACCAAAACTTTTTTCTATACTATATGACGTGATTTCCATTTTGCTCCCCGTATTAAAGTGAAGTTAGTGCTCATCAATCTTAAGATACGTCCCCATTAGTGTTAGGAAAAGCAATCTATATCCTGAACTTGTCAAACAAGAAAACTTTCTTGTTGCCAATCTGTGTTGTCCCTTCCTTGTTGTGTGTAACAAATATGGTCAACTTCAAAACATCTCCTCGTCGATTATTGCCCTTTTGGAAACGTGAATAGAATTCGAAATGAAATTTGATGCTTAAATCGTGAGTAGAAATAGTCCGACTAACTCTCAAGGGGCGTTTATACAGACGAATATCGCGATATGTCGACGAACATTTACTGTTAGTGGGCAATTTTCCCTAACATTTGAGTAAAAGTTTAAGTAATGCGAAAAAACTCACATCAATGCCAGAAAATGCAACAGCACTGCGAAAAGCTGCATGCACATTGCAAAAATAATAATCATATTGATGTAGGTGATCATTCACGAGTGAAATTACAACTGGGGAACAGCAAAAATGTTTCCTAGACCAAAATATTGTTAATTAACAATCTGTCTTGTAAAAGCCTCAGTTGGCTTCGGTTTTATAGTAGTAGGAGTAGGAGTAGGAGGAGGAGGAGGAGGAGGAGGAGGAGGAGGAGGAGGAGGAGGAGGAGGAGGAGGAGGAGGAGGAGGAGGAGGAGGAGGAGGAGGAGGAGGAGTAGTAGTAGTAGTAGTAGTAGTAGTAGTAGTAGTTGTAGTAGTAGTAGTAGTAGTAGTAGTAGTAGTAGTAGTAGTAGTAGGGGGCGGGGGCTCCCGGCCCGGCGACTAGGCTCTACGCCATCCCTCTCACGCTTCCACTTCACCACGGTCGAACCTTCCCGTCCTTTGGATAAAGGTCAGGATATCCGACCATTTCAGCGTCGGAAGGTGTTCCGGCTCGAACACTTCCTCTCCGAAGATTCCCTCTCTGATTCCTCTGTAGGCCGGACCCCTTGCAAGATAGCGGTGTGAGGATTCATCCTCCTCGCAGCACTCTCTGCAAGTTGAGTCCGGCACTACCTTCATCCTTGCCAGGCGCTCTTGGAGCGCCCAGTGTCCAGTGAGGAGTCCCATTAGTGCTCCTATTTCTGTACGTTTCCTGCGCAGCAACCAGTCCCTTCTTGTCTTGCTGAAGCCCTGGATGAGCTCCTTGGCCTGCCTGGCGTCCCCTGTGTGTTGCCACTCCTGATTTAGTCTTGATGGTAAAACCCAGACTAAGCTGACCCTTTCCTTGCAAGCTCGTCCGCCATTTCGTTACCTGGGATCCCCATGTGTCCTGGAACCCAGACAAGTTCAACCTCTTTTTCCCCTGCTAGATCCTGGAGGGCGTCTGCGCACTCCTGGACCAGTCCTTTTGGAATTGTAGGTTTACAAAGTGCTTTTATGGCAGCCTGGCTGTCCATGCATATTATGTAGACCTTATCTTCTGCTCCGGCCCTTATTTCTTCCTCTCGTGCGGCTGGAAAACCGTTGCGTAGCGAGTTAGTGGGTAGCTCTTCTTTATCTCCCTATTTCCTATGAATAGACCTTGTCGATTCCTTGTCTGCTAGCCTCGATCTATCTGTGAAGCAGATCATGGCATTGCCTGAAAGTTCGACTTCGTTCCTAGTCCATGCTTCTCTAGGTGGTATGGTTACACTGTACTTTCTCTTTTCCCTGATTTTGTATTCTGGGTTTCTAGATTCAATAATAAAAGTGTGCTATTGATTGCTTGTGTTAAATTAAAAGTATATGATTATATGTATTTTGTATATTCATTGTATGCTTAAATTTCGTAACCAATTATATAGTTTTTTTTACGGGCCGACTTAAACCTTTAATTGATATTTTTTCGTTACTTGGGTGTAGTTAAACCCAAAAAAATAGTTTTTGTTCAGGAAACAAGAAAAAAATTTGGAATTTGTTACTTAGTGTTATTATATATTAATGTTGTGTTATTACTTTATACTTACAAATCATTCTCTTAGTAGTGGTACATAGTCGAAACTTACCTGAAAAAAATACAAAAAATTTTTAAATTGTTAAATTTGGCACGTTTCGATAATAATAATAATAAATGTCATCTTGTAAAATTTGTGAGACCTTTAATTTAAGAGATATTAAAGCTAGAACCAATTGTTCAATATCCGACGTTTTACGTTTAAATGTAATTATCTGCATAATAACAAAATTAATTTGACTCCATCGCTCTTCTAATTATAAATGCACATAAGTAATTAACTACACCCTGTATACCGATTGTTCGGCAATCGACCTGACTCTCCATTCTCCACTAATAAAATTTTCCAAATGCAATGTTACATTCGTATATGGGCCATTCTCATCCCCGGTACTTTTTTCAAAAGCTGTTGATTTTTTAGAAGTGTTATTTTGAGCACAACTGCTTCTAGCACGTGCGCTGTGTTTTATTAACTTCTGTCCATCCACACTTTCTTTATAATTTGTTTTAACCCCAAAATGTGTCGCAATCTTCAGTGATTGCAGTGCATATGGTCAAAAATAGCATATATATATCTAAGTGTCTGTTTATCCCTCAGCGAATTGTAGGCCGAGTCCGGCTATAAACATTTCGCTTCGGGATAAAAAAGTACCACTTTAGTCCCTAGGTACATAATGTACTATTAGACAGAACAATGACTTTTATTACTTTCTGCAAAAACTATATGATAAGATATTCTTGCAAACCATTCATAATTATCCATTTATTAGCAATGAAAAGTTTGTCACTAGGTTTTACTGTCACTACCATGGACGAGCTGAAACCTCGCTACGGGCTCAGGAAAAAGCAAAAAAAATGTTTGGCAACACTGTTAAAGTCGCATGCTCAGGGCAAGCTATGCAGTTGTCAGATAATTCTGGCGCAGGCAGTATCCAGCCTGGAAAGAGATTAGACCACCCATTTTTGCACAACGTTTTTATAGGGTGTCACTACCATGGACTCTTTAAGTCTCTTACTATTTGTTTTTTTTATTATCAGTTTATTTTATATTATATTTTATAGTATTCTATTGATAATGCTATAATGTCATTTCCATGGACATTTTTTCTAGTATTTTTTAAAATAACATTAGCCTGAGTAATGTGGTTTGGATAAGACAACACCGTTCTTAACTAAAAAGTCAGTTAACTCCTATCTCTGCAGTGCCCTTTAGCCTGCTGTTGCCACCATTTTAATAAGCAAATTGACAGGTAAAACATGGATTTTCTGTCAGTTTCGTGTCGGTATGGCCCCGATAGTAGTCCAAAGGATACCAAAACGGTCAAGAATTAACTAGCTTTTTAGTTGAGACGGCGTTGGATAAGATAATTTTTTTTTGTAGTTTGGTAAACTGTGGTAAAATTTATGTTTTCCTTTCTTTAGTGCGTTAAATTTGTATTTTCTGCTACTTTTACCGTACTTAATACATTGAACCGATTTAAAACAAAGAGAAAAATAAAAATATGTTTTCCAATTATTTATACTTTTAGTCGACTAGAATACATAAAAGGCTAAAATGTAGTGTTTGTATTAAGTGTCGCTAACGTTAATTAATTTTTTTTTTGCCCAGTTTTGAAAAAAATATTTTCACCAATATTTAATAATATTCCATTCTTTCCAATAATTTCCTAACTAAAACATTTTTGATTACATGAAAATTTAATTTTATCAGTAACATGAACCACGCATATCAGTCAAACCAAATAATAGCTTAACTGAAAAAAAAATGTGAAAAACTTTTTTTTTCAAAAATATCAAATGCAAAGTTGCCTATCTGAATGAGAATGGCCTATATAACCTAAACATAATTTGGTAAAAGTACATGTGTTACAGGGTGAGTCACATTATTAGAGCTGAAAGTTTTATGTGCAGAACTTGCATAATTTTTTGTAAACTTTCAAATGACGTCCTTAAAAATTAGCAGCTGTCATCGTAACTGTCAAATTTTGACATTCAATTTTTTGTTTTTTCAAATTTGGAATGGCCTTCGATTCCAAATTCCAAAAATATATATGTTGGAATAAAATACTTTCCCATAAGAGTAATGTCCGGAACGAAAAACCACCTATTGTTGTTAATTGAATTTATGGGAAAGTATTTTTCTTTTTACTCGAAAACCGTTTAAGATAAATCCAACATATTATATATTTATGGAATCAGGAAAAAAAGGCCATAGTAAATTTTAAAAAATATACAGGATATTCTATTTATATCAAAGTATATTTTAAAACAAATTTAATAACCAAACTTTTTTAAGACTCTAACAAGTAGAAAATAATTTGTTAGCTCTCTAATACCATAATAAAAGCGATAGGCGCAAATTAAACTTTAAACTTTAATTCTCATAGAGTAAATGATAGTAAGAATACGCTCATCACAAGTTTGGTACCTACTTAAACTCAAAAGGCATCCAAATTTTAATTGGCGCGCATCGCGTTTATTATGGTATTAGATAAGGTGACCAACTCCTAAAGGGGCAAAACCGGGACACTCCGGCCATTCAATGTATTGTATATCATGTATTTTTTCTTATATGCACCCCTCATTAAATAATATTGAGATGTATTTTCCAAAATACTTATTAAAGAAAAATAATTTAAGTAAGGTTTCAATTCAAATTTATAGATGGCAGAGAACATCCGCTTTTTTAATTGCAGTGATTTTAAAGTTACAAAATACAGTGGTATCAAATCCGGGGCGAACCGGAACTTTTGCTGAAAAATCGGGACTATCCGGGACGATTTTTTTCCCCGGGACAAATGGTTAAAAATCGGGACTGTTCCGGCCAAACCGGGACGGTTGGTCACCTTATATTAGAAAGCTGAAAAAATATTTTCTACTTTTTGCTTTTTATTAAAAAACATTTTCTACTTAAATTTATTTAAATATAAACTTACTACTAAAATTAAAATCGGTGGAATATTACCTAATTTCAAATTTGGATAGATCTCAGTTCATATCTTTTTCGGTAATTTTTGTAGATGTCTACGTGCAAAAATATATTATCGGAATGACAGTGTCCCAATGGTTACCCGTACAATGTGTACACATAAAACCGCTACGGTAACTTCAATGGAACCATCTATACCCCCAAATAACAATTTAGTATTTCCCGGGGTATGGTCTTAATTTTAATATTGACATTGGGAGGTTGGTTGCGTGCACTTTAGAACTAAATTGAAGACGTGCATTTGTAATTAGTGCAAATTATATTAAATTTTTCTCTTACTTAGTGAACATGTTTTCGACCCTTACAGGCCATCATCAGACTAGGAGAAATATTTCTATAATTCCATTCACAACAACAGGACGAAACAAACACTTTAAAAAAGGGGACGTTTACATTTAAAACATAAGCTAAATCATAAAATGATGCTCCAGTTTGCGCTCTTGTAAGGAAAGCGTATTTCATTTTGTTAAGCATCATTTTATGATTTAACTTAATGTATTTTAAATCTAAACGTCCCCTTTTTTAAAGTGTTTGTTTCGTCATGTTGTTGTGAATGAAATTGTTAATCGTTATAATTTGAAGCGTATTTTTGGTCAATAAAACATTATTTTGCGAGAAATTTTACTTTATTTACAAATTACGTCTGTATCAGGTGAGGGGGTTAGGGAAAAGAGGATTGGTCGGGGTTGACATCTTGGGATGTCAAAAATGGTGTAGGAAATCAGGGTTGCCAACATACTTCTGGTAGGTCTTTCGCACATCATGAAAGCGGTCTGAAACGACTATTTAACTGCGATTTACTTAACCCGAGGTTTCAGTTAAAAAAATCATAGAATTATTTCTCCTAGTCGATGATGGTATGTAAGGGTCGAAAACATGTTCACTAAGTCGTCGCTGAAAAAGCAAAGGTGCGAAAGCGACAAGTTGTTAATTTTAAAGGAGAGCGTTGTAAAGAAAATATGTCGTATTTGAAACAGAATAATTTTTAAATAAGTTTAAGAATTATTTTACTATATTATACGAGTAGCAAGATAATTCTTAAACTTATTTAAAAATTATTCTGTTCCAAATACTACATATTCTCTTTACAACACTCTACTGTAAAATTAACAAAAACAAGAAAAAACTGAAAAATTTAATATAATTTTTTAAATTTTTTTAATTTTACACTGGTTGTTTGAGTGCAACATCTACAGTGGGAAAAGGGGAGAAAGAAATCTGTGTTTCCAATATTAATAACAAAATTATGCAACAAAAAACTTATTAAATTTGGAGTAAGTTTTGACGGTTATTTATTAATTAATTAATGAGGTTTAAGATATATGTTGAAAAAGCGAATATACACAGTATATAATATTCACAACCTATTTAAAACTTTCGACGTTTTTTGAAAATTTAACATGTGTTTCTTCTTTTGTAGTCAACGTGGCAACATTGATTGTTTGTTGCGGTTTCTTAAAGAATTGGATTTTTCCTGGAATGTCATTATTGTTTTGAAAGTGAAAGTTTCAGCACTTGTCAATAGTGTTTTTTTGATATTTTTGAGAAAAGTTTGTGGCGACAATGGTTCCCAAGTGTATTATTATATGCAAGTTGAAACAGAAGCGGGGGACCGCAGTATTTCGTTTCACAGGTACGTTAAATTAAAATATTAACTAAATATTAGGTTAGAATTCGTCATATTTGGCCATTCTTGGTAAACAAAGGCAGGAAATCTGTGTTGCCGGCTTGTCATTAATTTCAGTGTGAATAGGGATTTCCATAGCACCTTTTTCTTATTTTTATAGTTGTACATCCTACTTGAATACATTTTTAGGTTTACTATATCTAGACCATTTAATTAAACGGAACTAAAAATTATTGAAGATATTTTAAATAATATTAAAAACAGGGGAAAACGTATTAGGATAACATGACAACAATGGGATGTTCATTGTTCTAAGATAATTTGAACTAAATACAAATTCACGTCTTCAATTTAATTTTAATAGTTTTTAAAGTCCTAAACAACACCTGCGAAAGCTACCAACAGTGGCGTAGGCAAAAATTGTTCCTGGTGGGGCCGAGCTTAAGAAACACAATACAATTCTTGGGGTAAATTCAACTTTTTCGAGTCAATTATCAGTGGAACTGGGCGAGGGGTGGCTTGGGCGCTCAAGTGTGGGTAGATCTGTTTTGGTAAAACTATATTTAATTAAGCTTATTTTTGTGTGTGAACAAACCTTTAAACCTTTTAACACACAAAACCATAGATAGCCATGGAATAAGTCGCTGCCATTGTTCAGAAAAGTCACAAAAATTCTGTCCTTCCTTTTACATGGTGAGAATTTCAGACACTTTTTGACGTTAATTGTTGCGCGTAGTAGCAAATTAGCTCCGCCGTAAAATTAGTCCTGCAGAATATCTTTAAAATATTAAATTTACAAAATGTTATTAAAAAATGACGCAGTTTCTTTTACAACCTTAGGATAAATATTAAGGACGATGTGTTTTTATTTTAAGCGAGGCAATAAGTAAAAATCGCCACTTTCCAAAATTGTGACGGGTGAGATTTTCTGTCGTTTCTGAAGAATCGCGACCTTTATGACGTTTATTGGTACGCGTAGTAACAATTTAGCTCCGCCGTAAACTAGTCCTGCAGAATATCTTTAAAATATTAAATTTACAAAATGATATTAAAAAATGACGCAGTTTCTCTTACAACGTTAGGATAAATATGAAAGACGCTGCGTTTTTATTTTAAATGAGGCGATAAGTAAAAATCGCCACTTTCCAGAATTCTGACGGGCGAGATTTTCTGACGGTTTTTGAAAAATCGCAACCATGATGACAAATATAATCAGGCGTAACTTCTGAACCGTTGTACGATTATAAGGAAAATGTAGATTAGTTTGTTTTAGTTCTGTAAAGTTAAAAAACACTTCAGGGGCGGAGAAAATGGGGCAGTTTTAAGAGAAATTTGCATGGATGTCGGGTATTTTTTATTTTTTTTATTTTCCTGCTTTCTCTCTTAATTTTTCAGGTTAATCGCAGGTTCCTCTATAGGCATTTTCCAAGGGTAAGTGGGGCTTATTCCCCATGGCGGGATTTAATGAATAGAAACTCCAGCGCTCGATATGATATATAAATAGAACCGGATCCGGCACAAGTGCATTATTATATCTGGAGTGGTAATATGCAGTAATATAAGGTGTTATACATACGGAATAATTACTTACTATATAGGGGTTAATCGAGAAATGTAATATAACTTTTTTTACTAAGGAGAGGGTACCTCCCTAGTTAGATTTACTTAGTTTAACTGCCTCTACCCTGCAGATCTAAGGGTGAACCAATCCCCAAATGTTGTACACCTCCTGCCAAAAAGGCCCATATTCTAGGTCCTGCCAAGTCCTGCTAGCGTCCTGTGCTCTGAGGGGGGGGGGGCTCGCCATTTATTAAAAATCAACTACCTACCTATTGCACATTTTTAAAAATTACGTAGGTGCCTATCTTGAACTAAAGAGAGGGTAGGGGGGCGGTTTAATAGATGTGATTAGTGTGTACGAAACAAAAATACTAATTTTTAAAAGCAAGGGCGGATTCTCTGGTAATTCTAGTCAAATTTGCAATTTTTTTTTCAAAATTACCCCTAAAATTTGGAGACAATTACACTAAAATGAGGCGTTTTAAATGTTGCTGAGAAAAAAATTGCTTAAAATTAAACAAAATTGTAACAACTAATAATATTATAGCGCCGCAGGCAAAAAAAAATCTTTGAAAATTTGGATCTCTTGGGTTTTTTTGTCAAATATTTTTGAAAAAGGGTTAGATGCCAAGAAGAGGTGGGTTGCTGTGGTGTTTATAAATTTGTAGCCAAAATCACATCATAAATGCGCCGCGGGCGAAAAGTATATTTTTGAATGCTAGTGATAAAAATTGCTTAAAATAAAACTAAAATTGTAAAAAGTGCACACATCACAAACAAGAGTAAAGGGTCCAAAAAGTGAGGAGGGGGGGCTATAGCTCACCTTGGCGCCCTTGACGTGACGCCTTGATGATTAATTTATTGTAGACTACTTTTCAGTTGACACATGACAGAACCTATAACGAGGGGTAAACCACTTGTGAAATTTGGTGTACAAGCTATGTGAAATCCGTGAAATTTTTCGAAATTCTGTGAAATTTTTGGAAGTTTTTACTCCAAATTTTTAGAAAATTTTAGATACATACATATCCGTAATTCTGCAAAAGTGCATTATTTTTTGACATTACATTTACCAAAAAAATCTTTAAAAATTTGGATCACTTGGGTTTTTTTGTCAAATATTTTTGAAAAAGGGTTAGATGCCAAGAAGAGGTGGGTTGCTGTGGTGTATATAAATTTGTAGCCAAAATCACATTATAAATGCGCCGCGGGCGAAAAGTATATTTTTGAATGCTAGTGATAAAAATTGCTTAAAATAAAACTAAAATTGTAAAAATTGCTCACATCACAAACAAGAGTAAAGGGTCCAAAAAGTGAGGAGGGGGGGGCTATAGCTCACCTTGGCGCCCTTGACGTGACGCCTTGATGATTAATTTATTGTAGACTACTTTTCAGTTGACACATGACAGAACCTATAACAAGGGGTAAACCACTTGTGAAATTTGGTGTACAAGCTATGTGAAATCCGTGAAATTTTGTGAAATTCTGTGAAATTTTGAGAAATTTTGTGAAATTCTATGATATTTCGTGAAATTTTGTAATATTTTGTGAAATTTTTCGAAATTCTGTGAAATTTTTGGAAGTTTTTACTCTAAATTTTTAGAAAATTTTAGATACATACATATCCGTAATTCGGCAAAAGTGCATTATTTTTTGACATTACATTTACCACAAATTAAAAAAAAAAACATTTTAATACGACCATGCGGAAAACACCCCTTTTCCGCACACATTTTAGTCTGGAAAGTATCACTTTCCCGGACTGAGTGCGCGAATAAATTTACCTCGAGACTCGATTTTTCATTATTGTTTTTTTTTCTTTTTGATTCGTCGTAGAAAAAATATTCATCCTAGCTCATGCGTTAAGTATCTTTCCCGCTCTTGCCTGGTTGCCCGAACTCCGCTCCGCGTCGTTCGGATCATCGGCATTTATTTTTATTGTATTGGGATCACAATTAAGATTGACAAATCAAAAATATATCCTTTTTGATTCAGTAGAAAAAGGGGAGATTTTAAACATAACCTTAAAAAAGCAAAGGTGGTTTTTACCTAAATACATTAAAATGTTCATGTGACTTTATTGCTTTTTTAATGAAATATATCCATACTTTAGGGCAGACGAATATAGGATTTTCTGAACAATATTAAGTCTTTAAGTATAAAGCAATGCAAACTTTTTCGCTCTCCTGTGAAGTGAATGTTTTGTGATTTAAATAATACATTTTTGTTGAGGTATGTACGTATCTGAAATTTTCTAAAAATTTGTGGTAAAAATTTTAAAAAATGTCTCATAATTTCACAGAATTTCACATAATTTCACATAATTTCACAAAATTTCACTGAATTTTGCAAAATTTCATAAAATATCTCAAAATTTCACAAAGCTTTAAAATTTCACAGAATTTCACAAAATTTCACATTATTTCACAAATTTTCACAAAATTCAACAAAATTTTCTTAATTTAACATAATTTCAAAAAATTTTACAAAAGTTTACAAATTTTTACAGAATATCACAAATTTTTACAGAGTTTTATCAAATTTCACATAATGTAACTAGCTTATTATGAATTCTCTTAAATTTAAATGACTGATGGCTATCATAAAGTTAAAACTAGCCAAGCAATAATGTATTGTTTAAAACATTTTTTTTCCATGCTGTTATTAATAAAGTTAGTGATACAAACCTATTTTCATAAAAGGTTTTGAAATAACTTTAATTTCACTTTACATATACCACAAATAAAAAAAAACATTTTACCTTAATTTTAAGGTCGATCTATTTTTATTGTATTAGGGTGAAAAGATTGACAAACCAAAAATATATCTTTTTCGATTCAGCAGGAAAAGGGGAGATTTTAAACATAACCTTAAAAAATAAAAGTTAACCACCTAATTAAATACAATAAAATGTTCACGTGGCTTTATTGCGTTTTAATTGAAATATATCCATACCTCAGTACAGAAAAATATTAATATTATTAAGTCTTTATATATATATATATAAAAAGCAATGCAAACTTAGAATCTTTATTTTCGCTCCTCTGTAAATTAAAGTTATTTCAAAATCTTTATGAAAATAAGTTTGTATCACTACTTTACTACTACTATCATGGAAAAAAATAGTTTTAAACAATACATTGTTTAAACAACATGTGTTAAAAATGCTTATGTTTTGGCCAGTTTTTACTTTACGAAAGCCAGTCATATAAATTTACGGGAATTCATAAATATAATAATCATAATTAAATAAACTAGTTAAATTAATTGAAATTTTATAAAATTCTGTAAAAATTTGTGATATTGTGTAAAACTTTGTGAAGTTTTGTGAAATTTTGTTAAATGGACGAAATTTTGTAAAATTTTGTGAAATTATGTAAAATTTTGTGAAATTCTATGAAATTTTAAAGCTTTGTGAAATTTGGTGTACAAATTTTTGCAAGTGGTTTACACCCCGACCTACAATTTTGGTTCAGTCTAGTCCTAAAACCTAGATCCGGCTAAGAATTTTGTACACCTCTTTCCGGATTGGTTCACTCCTCGATAGAAACAACGTTCATCATTTTATCAGATTTGATTTGTTGAAAAAAATTAAATAAATAAAGTGCATTTCTCTTGGATTTTTATCGCCCTTCTTCGTCGCGCATCAGACAATCCGCGGGGACGAAAATGGTACTTTCCTATCCCGTTATGTAAATAACTATTAAGCACTATGGCTAGTGTAGGGGCATATGTCGATAATTTCTATCCCGTGGGATTTTTTTATGAAGGAGTTTTATAACTATGTGGGATTGACAGATTTTTAGTCATACATTCAAGTGTAATCGGGTGTTTTGTTCGCATTCGTGCGGAAGAGGTTGATATGACGACATTTTTCAAGATGTCGGCCAAAAATCATAAAAAATACAAATTTCACAAGCGGGGCATGATTATACTCGATTCCATATAACTCGAGGACGAGGATTCCAAAAAAAATTACTTTCAAGGTCATCCCAACCTTAAATGACCTTGAAACTCGCAAAAAACAAGATTTTTGCCATTTTCTCTTCAAAAAATCTTAATAATTCGACGTTTTGTCAGACCAACTTCAAATGTACCTCAAACTATTAGGTATGTAGGCCAAATTCGATCCTTAGAGTTTGATGCAGTTTGAAGCTTCATGACCTTGAAAAATACCCCAGTAAAATTAAAATATTGTAAAAATAACATATTAAGGGCACTATTCATCAACTATTAAAGTGAAGAGGACCAAATTTGACAGGAGAGATAAGAAGGTCAAGTCCAATAATATTGTTAAAAAAAATTTGGTTCAGTTATGACGCCTTTCAATATGGCGGCTGATATATCAAAATGGTGACCTATAACCACATTTTATTTTATCCAATTTCGTAAAAAAGCAACAATGACAAGGTGGCCATCAATTCTTGTTGACTTATCGGCGCTTACTATAAAAAAAAAGTTTAGATGGTGCACGACCTTGATTGACCTTGAAAATATCATGTACAAGTGAAAAACCAGATTTGTAGTGTTTTTTTCCAATTTACCACTACGCAAAAACTTTAAGTGCCGGAGATGAAATTAACATCTTAGCCATAGACAAACACTTCATTTTAAACCTCACTACCATTTTCTTTTGATCTGGCCGCCTAGATGTTGTTGTAACAAAACGTTAAATTATGGAGATTTTTTTTAAAGAGAAAATGGAAAAAATTGTGTTTTTTGCGATTTTCAAGACGATTTGATGTCGGATGATCTCGAACGTGATTTTGTTTGGAATTCTCGTCCTCGAGTTGTATAAAATCGAGTATAATCATGCACCGGTTGCAAAAATTGTATTTTTATGATTTTTCGACCGCCATTTTGGAAAATGGCATCTAAAACACCTGGTCCAGAATATGGCAATGTATATCTAACTTCTACTAACTCTCTTATAGGTAATTTAAATGACTTTGTTGGCTAGACAAGTGAGTAGAACATAAAGTTCGTAGTTCCGAAAAAAAACTAAAAAATAATATAGGTCATTTTTAACGGAGGATAGCATAAACATCTCAAACGCAAGTCAAAAAAAATGGTAGGGAGGTATAAAATGAAGTGTTTATCTAATGCTAACATATTAATTTCATTTCCGGAACTTAAAGTTTTTGCGTAGTAGTAAATTGAGATTGACACTAAAAAAAGCTGGTTTGGTTCAAGGCCAATCAAGGTCATTCATCATTTTTGCTTTTTTACGAAATAGGATAAAATAAAATGCGGTTATAGGTCACCATTTTGATATATCAGCCGCGATATTGAAACACGTGATAGCTAAACCATTTTTTGTAAAAAATATTATTGGCCTTGACCTTCTTATCTTTCTTACCAAATTTGGTCCGGTTCGCTTTAATAGTTGATGAATAGCGCTCTTTGGTATGTTATTTTTGCAATATCTTAATTTTACTGGGGTATTCTTCAAGGTCATGAAGCTCCAAACTGCATCAAACTCTAAGGATCGAATTTGCCATATATGCCTAATTGAGGTACATTTGAAGTGGTTCTGACAAAACGTCAAATTATTAAGATTTTTTGAAAAGAAAATGACAAAAATCTGTTTTTTTTTTGCGATTTTTAAGGTCATTTAAGGTTAAATGACCTTGAAAGTATTTTTTTTGGAATCCTCGTCCTCGAATTATATGGAGTCGAGTGTAATCATGCCCCAGTTGCGAAAGTTGTATTTTTTATTATTTTTGGCCGCCATCTTGAAAGATGTCGTCATATCAACCAATTCTACACGAATGCGAACAAAACAACCGGTAACACTTGATTGTGCGACTAAGGAGCTATCAATCCCACATAGTCACAAAACTCCTTCATAACAAATCACACGGACTTACACATGCCCCTCCACTAGGACGCAACTAAATTTAATTGTATGTAACAAAATTCTCAGTCCCGAGAACTTTTGTATATACTGCGTTTTCACGTGGAATTAAATACGTTTTCAATACGATTCAGTTTTCGGTTTTTATGAAGCGATTTGAATGCGTTTTGAACACTATTTGACTTTTTGACAGTTGCCTGATGCATTTTGAGTTTAGTTTTTGCCAATTTTACTTCTTTGTTTGTTTTTTAAAGGGTCATTTCAAATCAAATCAACCAGAGGTTTGGCAGACCATCTCCCCGATTTCGATAATTTTTGGTACATTTATTCTACCTATAAACCATTAGTTTTTTTTAAATTAATTTTTGACTATCAAAACAAAGAAATTAAAATATCTCGATAACTACTTAAACTAAGACAGTGGTTTAGAGACCGTTTTAAAGGTATTTTAAATATCTTTCGAATGATGTATTACATGATATACTTTTTGTTTAAAAAAAAAGTTGAAATTAAGAATTTTTTTTTTTTATTTTTGACAAACAGCATTTTTATAAAAAGAAAAGTTCGTGGCACGGACAAGAAATCTACTTTTCTTAGCATTTTTTATGTTTTTCGAAAAAATATATTTTGTTTTTGGATATTTCGCCAAAATATTTACAAAATTTCAAGATGGAGACTCGATAAGTTCATCAAAAAAAATTATTTTAAAAATTTTGAAAATAATTTTAAAAAAATAATTAGGGTATGTGATACTTTATCAAAATGGGCTTTAAAATACCTATAAAACAAGGTATTACTCGCTTTTATACGGTATACAGTTCTCAAGATATTACTCTTTTTGTGTACCTGCACATTTGGTTAAAATTGACTGTCTTTAAAGGCATTTATAAAAAGATGGATATCTTGAGAACCATACATACCACAAAAGCGAGTGATAGCTTGTTTGAAAGGTATTTAAATGCCATTTTAAAGAAGTATCACATAACCTCATTTTTTTGGAAAAAAAAATCAAAATTTTTAAAACATATTTTGTTGATGAACCCATCAAGTCTCCATCTTGAAATTTTATAAATAGTAGTAAAATAATGGTCAAAAAAAATTTAAAATTTGGTTCAATTTTTCCATTTTTTTTTTTGGTTGATTTCACATGAAATGACCCTAAAGCCAATAAGTTTCCAGCACAATAGTATAATTAAAATAAAGGTATATACCTACTTTTTGCAGATATATTGGAAGTGCTAACAGCTTATTATTGGTGTCATCAGTCAGTTCGATACGATACCCGGTTTCAAGCGGTTGCATCCCCATACGATCCCAAAAATTCGCGTTTTCATTGAAGGTTTGAAAGTGAATCGTATTGAAAACGTGTTCAGTTCTACATGAAAACGTAGTAATAGAAAAGGGTCTGGTCCGTCCACTATCGTGGTCAACTTGACAACTTAAGTTAAAATGTCCATTAGAATTTGCTTCCTGAAGTAATCTCAAGAACGAGAAGTCAAGTATTCAAACCCAAAATAATTAAAGCATTTCCATAAAGGACCAAATTCAGACTGATCATGAGTCCAAGGCTAAAGCCAGATTTTGATTTTAAATATCTATACTTATAATAAATGTTGGTGTTGGCTCCTAACCAAACGATATAGATAACAAAAATTCAGTTTTCAGAATTTTTGTCTGTCTGGGGTCATTTCAAATCAAATCAACCAGACGTTTGGCAGACCATCTCCTCGATTTCGATAATTTTTGGTACATTTATTCTACACATAAAACTAATGGTCAAAAAAATTTCAAATTTGGGATTTTTCATCCCATTTATGGTTAGAATAAATGTACCAAAAATTATCGAAATCGGGGAGATATTCTGCCAAACCTCCCTTTTTTTTGGTCTGTCAGTTTGTTGCAGCATCACGCAAAAACTACTGGACCGATTTTGATGGGACTTTCATTACTGCATTCCTTGGACTCCTAGCATTTTTTCAAAGCAAGAAAAATGGGAGAAAACGGGTAAAACCTCAGGCGAAGCTACGGGGTGTTCAGCTAGTAGGTAATATGAAAAATTCCTAATGCAGATTCTTTATGAAGGACGACGAGGTGACTAAAAATATACTATATATTATAAAATATACTAATATACGCCCCAGAGCCGTTATTGTGCCCACGCCCTTATTGGGGTCAGTATTATTAATATTTGTTAGTGTCATGGGACTTTGTGCATTTCAAAAGGTTTCAATAAGTTTATTTAATAAGAAAAACTTTAAACGATTAATGATCAGTGTACTGTGTGTGTTAAATTTAGCACGAATCATCAAATTCAAGCAATTTGTCATGCTTCTTCGATTTCAATGTGTTAATTATAAGGAAACAAAGTATTAAATCAATAAATTTGATTTGTTTAAATAAGTTGGCACACAAGTGATATAATCAATAACCGTCATACGTGTGTATACCTAATTTGTTTAACTTATTGAAAATAAATTAAAAAAACTGCAGCGTAGGCAACACTGTTGGTGCAGCGACAAATTCATGAGATCTTAGAAAATACTAAAACTTTGGAGGTTGCATTAATTTATTATTTTATTGAAAAAAAAATCAATTTTTATTTTCAAACTAGCTGAGGACATCGCAGCTTCGGCTGCGAGTTTACCGTTTTTTTTTCTTCAGTTTCTCTTGCTTAAATGGTCATAACTTTTGTTCCTGTGAACCTATTTTGATGAAATAAAGCCTACGTTCTGCCCAGGAGTCCAAGTAATTCAGTACTTAGTGAAACTCCCACCAAAATCCGTTCAGTAGTTTTCGCGTGTTGCTGGAACAAACAGATAGACAACAATTATAAAAATTGCATTTTTGGTCTCTATAACGTCTGTTTAGAAGCCCGAAACCAAAAATTTTTAAAAATATTCAATGTAGAGAATTATTATATTCTAACAGCACTTATACTTATTAAACAGATAATTTGAAAAACATATAATAAAATTTCCACCTTGCAATTTACAGAAAAAAAATGAACACGCGCTGAACGCAATTCTGCATTCCCATAACGGAAAAAATTTACATGAAAGGGCACTTACAGACAGCCAAACAGGCCATTTAGTGCACCAGAAGTGCATTACTACACACATGAACTTGTATGAGAATAAAATGTCTTGAGAGTGGAATCCATTAGGCACTATTGTTGTAGAAAGACGTTTTGTACGCTTTGGACCACTTTTTTGACTACAAAATTGTAGTTTGTTTCTGCTAGACTACGGTGGCCCCTATGCGCCAGCTAACTTCTCATTACGCACTTCTGACGTCACAAGCGGGAAATTTCTCAATTGTTTCTATCCGCCAGCGCGTTTCACAGTTCTCACTTCCAATTTATGACGTCACAATCGCACTTTTGACCTCACAAAAGTATGAAATCTTCTTGAATTACTTTACGGAACTATGAATACAGCTTTAGTTACATAATGTCGAGGAGAGACTTATCCATGAATCCCTGAATATGTTTGTTCCGGTGGAATCTTGCAACTTAATTTTGATCAACTTTCCGACATCCCCGACAACTAGTGTGATTAAATTGACAGCTCCCCCCTACTCGAAGGGGGTGGAGGGGGGTACAGTTGAAGTACGCTCGATTTCGTTAAAATTTGGTGTGTTGGTGCAATTGGGGGTGGAGATAACGAATTTCTAATCAGATTTTGAAAATTCAATATGGCGTATTTAAGATGGACGATTTTCGGTCATGTTTTGCGAACCAATTTTAACTAACTTATACACATACAATAATATGTCATTATTAGGCACCCCACCCCCCTACGAGGAGAGTGGAGGGGGCAAAACACCTAAGTTTTTCCGATTTCAACCAAAATTGGTATACGGGGGCTTTTGGGGATAAGGAATACGAATTTTTGATCAGATTTTAAAAATTCAATATGGACGATTTTCGGTCATGTTTTGCGAACCAATTTTAACTGACTTATCCACATCCGATTGCGTTTAAATTTGATATGCGTTTATAGTTCCGGTGAAAATACAATAATATGGTATTCTCAGGTACCCACCTCCCTCTAACGAGGGAAGTGGAGGGGGAAAAGATTTAGTTTTTAAGGAGGGGGATTATGAGTTTTTGATCAGATTTGAAAATTTCAATATGGCGAATTCAAAATGGACGATTAAGGGTACAAATCTAAAAATTAAGGTGTGTGTTCAAATTTGGTATGCGTTTATAGTTCCGGCGACAATACAATAATATGGTATTATTAGGTACACACTTCCCTCTAACGAGGGAAGTGGAGGGGGGAAAAGATTTAGTTTGTTCGAAAATGGACGATTTAGGGTACAAATCTAAAAATGAAAAAATACATTTTTATTAAAAAAAGAACTTTTAAAGAACAAGCTTTTATAAAATGCAATCAAAAGTAGAAAATAATTTTTTATCTTTCTTATACCATAATAAAAGCGATGGGCGCAAATTAAAAATTTTAACTTTACGGTGACAAAGAGAGAACAAAAGAAGAACTAAATTCTTCTTCTATTCGAATGATAAACATAATGCTTTCATCTAGAGAAGCTGAGAACGGGTGAGATTGCCGTGCTTGCCAAGCCTTTGAAAATGTCCTTAGGTTATAGAGTAATACATCTGTTTCTTAGGTGAATCGTCGATGTGACCGATATACGATACATAAATTTAAAATTTTTAATTTCCGCCCATCGCTTTTATGGTATAAGAAAGATAAAAAATTATTTTCTACTTTTGAGTGCATTAAATAAAAGTAAATAAAATCTATATGTTTGTGGCGGATTCATAATGTCGAAACTACTTTTTTTGGGTTTTTTGTCACTAAGTTAAGGAAATTTTTTCAAAAATATGTTAAAACCCACTGCGTAAATTCCTAAAGAAAAAAATTTGTTCGTTTGTCAGTGGTTTTTAAATAAGATAAAAATTTGCCTACACACACGCAAATCCTAATTAGAATCTAAGTACCTATCTGAAAATAAATAATATAAAAAAAAAAAAAAAAAAAAAAAAAAAAGAATCGACAAAAGTTT
Organism: Oxystoma pomonae; assembly: GCA_963921995.1. Taxonomy (NCBI): domain Eukaryota; kingdom Metazoa; phylum Arthropoda; class Insecta; order Coleoptera; family Brentidae; genus Oxystoma; species Oxystoma pomonae. Next base: position 25,621,029 of record OY998170.1, read on the forward strand.
TTGAAAAGGATAAAATTCTTTGATAACGGCAGTAGAATTTCTGCCGAAATGTCAGATAAGTACTTAGATTCTAGTTAGGATTTGCGTGTGTGTAGGCAAATTTTTATCTTATTTAAAAACCACTGACAAACGAACAAATTTTTTTCTTTAGGAATTTACGCAGTGGGTTTTAACATATTTTTGAAAAAATTTCCTTAACTTAGTGGCGAAAAACCCAAAAAAAGTAGTTTCGACATTAAATAAAAGCTTGTTCTTTAAAAGTATTTTTTTAATAAAAATTTATTTCATTTGTAACCCAGTGTAATCAATAGTGTGCTTTTTTGCGACTTTTTTTTAACATTTTAACATCATCTTTGTTCGGCGATACTCGGGTATCTTTTTACATCTTGTGAAAAATATTAGAATATCGGTTTAGAACACACACGCCCACGGAACTTCATGAATCTATAATTATTCATAATTATAAACCATGTCAATATTAAATTAATGACACAATTAAACAGCATAGCGATAATTTGGGCCAAATTAGAACATATAAATAATATAGTGAATTCCTATTGGCCTATAATAATGGACACTTACAGTGCGATACGCTTAGATATTAGACACTTACGGTGGGATTTACTAATATCTAAAATAGTACCCCCCCACAGGTCTAAATATTTACACCTGTGGGGGGTAATAAATTTTAAAACTAATTTTCAAAAAACACTTACTCATACAGAAAAGACACAAAGTTATTTATTGATTTTTTGTATTGTTATGGCAAAATACCACTGAAAAACTGCATTTTTCTCAAAATATACCATATTTTAGGAGAAAATGCCCTAAAACTATTTGGTACATAATAGCTTCATTATCTGTGTTTGAGGTTATAAAGTTGGTGATTTTTTAGACCACATCTGGGGGGTGGTTTAAATTTATAGCACCCAGAAAGGATTGTTTTGTGGCAATTGGTAATAAGTTCGTTTATAATTTCCCGTTTTTACAAGAGTTAATTTACCTTGATAAATATTCCAAGTTGTTCATTCACCAATAAAACACCTCCAATTTTGTCCAGAAAAACGCCATATTTTGAACCTGTTTTCAGCACAAAAAATATATTTATGAGGGCACTATGAGGCAAAAACAAACATAAGTGAAGGTCACAAAAATATACCAAACAAAAAAACCCAAAACTGAAATTAAAACATTGAGGTTATCTGAAAGCTCAGTCAAGAAAACTTTCCTTACTCAAAGCCCACTCATTTCAAAGCTGTAGCTTTCATCATTAGAGGTTGGTGCAAGCCAAAGTACAGGCAGAGGTAAGAGATCCGAACTCGCTGTTTGTGATTTGAACGCAGCTAATATTTTGAAACTGACATTTCGACAGTGACAGAAAACAAAACTTGCATTTAAGTTATTAAAACAGCTTTTAAATAAATACAAAATTAATCTACTCCTTATTTTATTATTACCCATATAAATCGTTGTGTATTAATTGGAAAAATTAATTAACGAGGGTAAGTTTTAATTAGAGTGACATATAACGCCAATTTTAATTTATTCTACAGAGTGTTTACTATCTAAAACCCGCGTGGGTTTAAATTTTTTAATTTTCATTTCTTCGAAATTAAAACTTTCTTCTTAAATCCAACAAAAGATTTTGTTAAGATGATTATTCAATAGACAAATTTACAAAATTTCTTCTTATAAATCAAACAATATGTCCAAAACTCAAGGAGGGTTGGTTTAAAATACTTAAAACCAAAAATTTCCCTTAAATTTAGGACCGTTCTAAAATAGACTAAACCCTTTTAGTAAATCCCACCGTTAAAGTAAATATTTCAACGCATTGGTAACTAACGCGTTCCAAACAAAGCCAGAATATATTACATTTTTGAGTTGTTCATGTCACTTGTTTCGAAGAATGCCCGCTTTTTTGACGGGTGCGGTTGCGTACGGAGGGATGTACGTAAGCAGTTCTGTCATCGCACTCTTCAAAAAAGTGGGCATCGTTGGGAACATCGCATAAACCAGTAAAAAATGTAGTGTATATATGCTCCTTCGTCGCCTTGTCCATAAACATCTAGACTTGTACTTTAATAGAGCATTTCACGGCCTTGTGACGTAAATTAATATTTTTCGGTACTTTTCAACTCGTGGTCATAAATCGATGCGAAAAAATTGAAAATAATTCAAAAATAAATATTAAATCCAAATATCCCCGCAAAGCTCCAATAAAAATGCTTTATTTGGGGTTTTACTACCGAAACGCTACTCGCTATAGTAAGATGAATGAGAAAAAATCGCAATAAAGAACAGGATAAATGACCGGATGGGAAATATTGATATAAATTACCAAATTTTCTTCGCATTAATAAAATACCTTTAAAAGACACTTCTTTGTTAAATTGTATTCTGGACTACCAACAGCAGACAGAGAAATAATAAGGACTTCAACAGTGGTGGTCCCAGAAGGGGGGGGGCGACCGCCCCCCCCCTCTTTGCTCCAGAAAAAAGTAGACAACAAAGATGCTGGTGGTAATCCTCAAGTCTTTGGAGAAAAAACGAGAAAATGTAGAACTTTCCTTTAAAGACTAGAATCCCTCCACAGTATTTTGGGACAGTTTGAAACAGACGAAAATCACGATATTAGAAATACAGAACAGTATTATAAAGTTTCAATTTATAAACAAGTTTTAGACAAAATCATTTCGGACATAAAATCAAGGTTCGTACTCTTAAGTATTTTTGACCAGAACATATTCATACCAAGTTTGTATAAAACTTGAAGCCAAAATCAGGGCAAAATTAACTTATCGTCGTTTCCAAATACTATAAACTGTTTGATTAATACAAAACACAAATTCCTGAACTTTTATTGGGAGAAGTCAGTAATTGGAAACAATATTGGACAGAAGTAGGCAAAAGCTGAAATCAAAACATATATGATAACGTTTTCGAGGCAATGAACCAAGTGTGGCGATATTTTTCCGTTGATAAAAACATTCTTGGATTTTTGTCAATAAGTAATGCTTCATCAGAAAGATGCTTCTCCTGCCTTAGAAGATTGAAAATATAAGTACTTAAAAACACTATGACGGAAATTCGTCTGAGGGGCTTAGCGTTGCTGCATATCAACAGACATTGAAAACAACAAACAGATTTTTTTTTGCGGTTTGAGATATGCAATATATAAGGTAATTTTTCAACTTAAAAAGCATTTTAGACATCAAAAAAAAGTATTTAGCTATTAGGTTTTGTTTGTGGTTAGTTTGTTATGTATGTTTTTATAACTGAAAAAATTATACGTAGTTACTCAAGCGCGGATTTCAGGGGGGTAGGGGGTTAATTAACCCCCCTCCCACCCTGGATTTAAATTTTTTACGAAAATATTTAGAAAATCAAAAGTAAGGCATAAATTGCGGCGTAATAACACCAATGATATTTATGGTATTAGTTTAATTTTGCGTTAATAATGGCATTTGTAGTGTCACTTTCTTAAAAATTTTCGCCTGCTGCGCGTTGAAACCATTGATATATTTACAATGTTAATTTAATTTTAAATCAGAAAATGAATTTTTCAGTGCATTTTCTTAAAAATTTTCGCCTGTGGCGCTATGATACGTTGATATTTACGATTTTAGTTTAATTTGAGTGAAAAATTGCATTTTAGTGTAATTTTCTCAAATTTTCGGCGCATTTAAACATTTTTTTAAATAAAAAATGTATGAAATAAACAACTTAAAATCTAAGCCCCTCCCCCTAGATTTGAGGCCAAATCCGCGCTTGTAGTTACCAAGTTTGGTTTGCATATATTGATATGTTCCTCACAAAAGATATGCTTTTATTCTAGTTTTTTTTTTCGTATTGAAACCGCCCCCCCCCCCCTTTTGAAATGGCTGGGACCGCCACTGACTTTAAAAACATACCTACCTAAATGTAAAAATTAGGGACTTTTCAGGCAATTTTCTTAAAAAAAAAAGAAAGTAAATTAAGGACTTTCAAAATATTTTTAAAAAATACTGCAACATTTTTCCTTGCCCTCCCTTCACCTATTGGAAAAGATATATCCACCCCGCTTAATGCCTTACACCCGGTGCCCACCTACGATTTTTTCGTGATTGCCCACTCATGCGTCACATGATGTCAATAATAAATGTTGTGACAGTCATGTGACGCGTGCTCGGGCACGCACGAAAAAGTCAAGGTGGGAACCGGGTGTTAACTCTACAGAAATAAAAGGATAAAATCGGGACCTCTCCCGACAATGGTTAACAGAATAAATCGAGTAATGATTTACTCGAAAACTTTCCAGGGATGTACCCGGACTTTCCCAAGTTGTGCATCAGGCTTCTTTAGAGTGAATCCAGACTTTTCCAGGACAAGTCTAGACTTTTCCTGGGTGTATCCGAACTTTTCCAGGGTGGATCCAGACTTTTATACGGTATATTCAGACTTTCCCAGGGTGTATCCAGGCTTGTTTAGAGTGTACCCGGACTTTTCCTGGGTGTATCCAGACTTTTCCGAGGTGTATCCAGACTTTTCCAGGGTGTATCTGAACTTTCTATTACATTCCATTATGTGCTATATAGGTGTTATCAAAAATTTTAGCGCCAATAAACTAAGATTGTCAAACAATCACGCAAAAACGACTGAACCCATTTGGATGAAATTTGATAAGAAAATAAGGCGTAATCTGGATCTTAACCTAGGCTTATTTTTATTTGACATTTCGCTCAATGACTTGAATTATACGGCACACAAAATTTAATTTTTTAAAAGTTTTGGCGACATTAAAATAAGCTTCCAACGAGGTATCACAAGGTAAGAAAATTTCTTTTTAGGTATGAAGTTTTTTGGGGGTTGTTTTATATTTTAAAAGGTGTAATGAGGGAACGTTCAAATACAACTCATCATTATGTAAAATTTCGTTATGATTGGTGCAGGCGTTTTTGAGTCACAGTGGGTACAAAGTGAGCGACAGAAAGACCGACCGACAGACAAGACGGAGCGATGGCGATGACGTCTGGAAACGTGCTTATCTGGATTTGCATTAACACGCAAAAAAAATGGAATGCACGATGCGAATAGATTTTCATTTTTCCTTTATCTAAAAGGGAAACTATCTTTCGAAAAATATATGTATAAAAAATATATATATGTTTAGTCCACCATACCAATATGGTATGGGGGACTATTAAAATCGTGAAACTTTGGACTTTTCTTAATTTTGCCAAAACTAAGTTACTAAGGTTCCAAAACACCTTAATCGACGAAAAAAAAAGTAGTCTGTTGGTCTGTTGTATGTTTGTATACACGATAACTCAAGAACGACTTAATCGATTTTAACGAAATTTGGTACAAAAATCGTCTATCGGCTGACTATGAAGTGATTAACTTTTGGGTAGGGTGGTGGGGGGTTGAAGGGGGGAAAAGGGGGATAAAAGATTTAAAAAAATTGTAACTTCGGAACAAAAGCAAATAGCGATATACGGTTTTCAGATTTAAGTTTCCATGAATATGGACTACAAATTTTGTTATAAAGTCCAAATTCGTAGGAGCTTTAGTTTCCGAGTTATTTGAAAAAACGTTAAAATATATTAAAAAAATCATAACTTTAGAAGTAAAGCAGCTATTGATATGCGGTTTTCAAATTTTGGTTTTCGTAAATATTACCCAAAAATTTTGGTATGGGGTTCAAATCTTTCAAAACTACACTTTTCGAGATATTTTCATTTCCTTTCAACATAAAATAATTGATTGTATGGTGGATTATCCGTGCTTTCTAGCACGATTTTTTTTTAATATGCTGCTAAAACCAACTGTGAGGTATATTCATAACGCAACGTTACAATAGGTAATAGACAATAGACACTAGCGACATAAAGCTATTTGTAACTCATCGCCGTATACGTATCCGCATCTAGCGAGAACCAAGCACATTAATTGGTCAGAAACTTGTACCACGTTCGAAAAGAGCAGATATATGCTAATCTAAGGTGTTCTTGAACGCGATAGGTGTTGAAATGCGTTAGGTATCACGTATCGTTACGGCACACGTATCGTATCTCAGCACCTATTGCGTTCAGAAACACATTAAATTAGCATATATCTGCTCTTTTCGAACGTACTCCAAGTTTCTGACCAATCAATGTGCTTGGTTCTCGCGAGATGTGGATACGTATACCGCGATGAGTTACAAATAGCTTTATGTCTCTATTTTTAAACGCATCCGATACTTAATGCGTTCAAAACAAAGCCAAAAGGCACACAGCTGACTGCAATTGACGCGTGCGTGGCTGTGCTCGCAACATTACGTTCTTCCTGACGTACGCAACGAGTGCAGTCAGCTGTTTTATCATCGCATCCAGCATAAAATCGGGCCACGTTCGAAACATGGCATAAACAAGTCAAAAACGCAGCGCCTTTGGGATGTGATTTGAACGCGTTAGGTATAAGTATACGGACACTTTTAAATAATAGCTAAATTTCCCTAATAACTGGCATCAGACGTTCTTTCAGCGGACCTATCGTAACGTCATAATTGTTCTGTCTCTTTCCCATAACACGAATGGAAACGTTGCCCTCCGCTGGTAAATAGGTTTCCATTTTAATCAATCCATTAAAACCGGGCATGGAGAGCCTGCGAATGGATAGAATGATTTCACACCTGACAGCTTTTAAATGACTCGTTTTGAACATTTTGAACCCCTATGGACGGCCCTGAATGTGTTTTTGTTTGGATTTTGGACGCTTGTTTGTCTGTCTGTCTGGCCTGCATATCTAGCATAAGTGTTAAGAAATACGATATTTTGGCTAATATAATGGTAAACAACTAACCAATATAAAATATTACTCGGTGCATTTATTAGGGAGACTAAATTTAGATGCACTATTTTTTGTTTGGAATCTCCTACGACATTAGATACTTGAAGCTAATTATAAAGGACCAAAAGAACATTTGTTAACTATAACAGTGCTAACTTCAAGAGAGATAAATCCAGTAAACTTACATCATACCCCCCCTTTTTAACGGTGACTTAACTTAACGTTTTCATTTTTCACAAAAATAAAAATAATAATACCTACTATTATGATACCTACTTAATTGTTTTCGTTAATAGAACGTTGGGTACATCGAAGAATCGTGCATTTTTTGTTTGAGGTATGCCACTTTCTGGGGTAGTAGTTGATGCCAAAAGAAAACCTTTAGATCCACAACCATCTCTGAATCCATATAGAAAAATTGGTTAAGCGGTTTTTGAGTAATCGTGTTAGAGGCAGATAGACAGACACCCAGATACCATGACAAAATTTTGTATTTAGGTCTTTTTTGATAACTTATTTTTGGTGGAAATAGAAAAAGCCTTTTTTTTTGACGCTCCCAATAGCCACCATATTAGTATGGATGGCTAAAAGCAAAAGTCTTAGAGAAGCTTCCAAAACAATAGTTGTCAAACACAAAAATTCTTGTAACGTAAGTAGTTGTTTGTCGCCGTTTTAACAAAAATTTGCAGTGGTGGTTGGTGTTCTTATTACACATTTGATTTGATCCGCCATCTTGGTTTAAAAACTGGCAGCCATTTTTTAAAATGCGATAAAAAATGTTATTGATTAGGCCATCAGTCAATAAAATCGGTCTTAAACTGAAAAAGCTCCAGCTGATTAAATTTATTCCCCTGTAAAGATAAATATGTACAGACCGCTTCAAGCTACTGCGAACATAGGGCGGAAGAAGTCTAATTTGCCAGTGTACGTACATGCAGAGACACCGCACGCCTATCAGTGAAGCAACCAATACTCAGGCTTGCGATCACCACTTGCATGACTTTCCTTTGGTATTTAGTACGCCTCTAACCACGGTGCTGTGTGGAGCGTAGTCAATGAAACCGAAATTTTTATAACGTAATTTTCTTATTTTTTGTCACTGATAAATAAGAGCGTTTTATTGTCAACTGCTCAGATTTATCAGTGACGACGTGTTACAATGAAAATAATAAGGAGAAACAAAATAAAAGCAAGTTCTCAAAATAAAATAATACATTCTAAAAACCAAAAATATTCTCCCAGTCAAAAAAAAATTAAAGCAAATGTTCGAAAAGTCCTCCTTGCTCGGCTAGACAATATCCGAGCCTACTATAAAAACCCCTTCTAACGTTTCCAAGCATGTTAGGGGTGATAATTTGAAAAGCTTCTTCAAAAACAGATAGAAGTCATTAGGAGCAAGATCGGGAGATCGAGCTGGCCATAAAATAGTTCCCCGTGTACTTATAACCCGATTAGGAAATACATTATCAAGATATTCCCTAACAAGGCCAACATTGTGAGCGGAACAACCATCTTGTTGAAACCATGTTTCACGAAATCTTACACCTAACAACTGCCTAGCAGTTGGAATAATGTGCTGCTGCAGTAGATCCAAGTATCTAGGACCATTCAAATTGCAATTGCCGTTAATAAAAAATGGCAGAATTACGTGTTCCCCTATAATACCCCCCCCCCAAACATTTAGTTTTTGGGGATACTGTGTTCTTACGTCAAAATACAAATGCAAATTTTTCCTCGACCAATATCGAACGTGTGTTGGGTTATGACGATTTGACCATCTGCACTTTTTCGGCAGAAATAAAACAAAATAATAAAAACAAAATGAATTTCCAAAAGATAACACTGCAGCGTGCTTCGAATCCACCTCGGTCGTACGGCACGGAGAGTAAATTGGACTTGATTCCCCCTATGTTCGCAGTAGCTTGAAGCGGTCTGTATATATTATTTTCATAAAAAGCTTTCGAACAAAAAAAAATCATTAAAATCGGACCACTAGAAGGAAAGATAGGATATTAACTAAAGATTCTTATGGCAGCCATCTTTAATGGCGTTTAGCTATTGCGCAGACGCAGTAATTACCACAACGATTACGAAGTGTCAAATAAGCGTTCAAAATATCTCTATTACGAGGATTCAGCGAATAGGGTTCTTTGTCGCTTTCCGTTTATTGTCAATTTCAATGAACCATTTGCGTATTTTAGTGGTACCGTCATGTCCTGGAAAAGGGTGCCATTATTTAAAAAAAATTGCAGAGACTTTTGAAAGCGGCGTATTATTTTTTTTAAATATTTTGTTATTACTTGCAGTCAACATAATAAGTTTCTCTTGTGTAAAAAATGGACTCACGATTTCGCAGGATTTGCTGCATCCGGTAACTTTTTTTGGTTAATTATTAAAAAATATTTTCCCTTAATTCTTGCTTGTTCTTAGTTAAAATAATAGGTAAATATGATTTAGTTTCCTTTTTTTACAAAACAGTCGGTTTTTGAAATATATTTTATTAAATTCATAAAATGCCATTATACAGACCGCTTCAAGCTACTGCGAACATAGGGGGAATCAAGTCCAATTTACTCTCCGTGCCGTACGACCGAGGTGGATTCGAAGCACGCTGCAGTGTTATCTTTTGGAAATTCATTTTGTTTTTATTATTTTGTTTTATTTCTGCCTTGCTCGAGAAACAGATGGGTAAGTTCTTAATTGAAATAATACATTTTTAAAACCAAAAATGAATGTCTACGAAGTTGCCGAAAAAGTGCAGATGGTCAAATGGTCAAATCGTCATAACCCAACACACGTTCGATATTGGTCGAGGGAAAATTTGCATTTGTATTTTGACGTAAGAACACAGTATCCCCAAAAACTAAATGTTTGGGGGGGGGTATTATAGGGGCTAAATATTTGGGGGGGGGTATTATAGGGGAACACGTAATTGGGCCATTTTTTATTAACGGCAATTGCAATTTGAATGGTCCTAGATACTTGGATCTACTGCAGCAGCACATTATTCCAACTGCTAGGCAGTTGTTAGGTGTAAGATTTGGTGAAACGTGGTTTCAACAAGATGGTTGTTCCGCTCACAATGTTGGCCTTGTTAGGGAATATCTTGATAATGTATTTCCTAATCGGGTTATAAGTACACGGGGAACTATTTTATGGCCAGCTCGATCTCCCGATCTTGCTCCTAATGACTTCTATCTGTTTTTGAAGAAGCTTTTCAAATTATCACCCCTAACATGCTTGGAAACGTTAGAAGGGGTTTTTATAGTAGGCTCGGATATTGTCTAGCCGAGCAAGGAGGACTTTTCGAACATTTGCTTTAATTTTTTTTTGACTGGGAGAATCTTTTTGGTTTTTAGAATGTATTATTTTATTTTGAGAACTTGCTTTTATTTTGTTTCTCCTTATTATTTTCATTGTAACACGTCGTCACTGATAAATCTGAGCAGTTGACAATAAAACACTCTTATTTATCAGTGACAAAAAATAAGAAAATTACGTTATAAAAATTTGCGTATTTATTGACCAAATTCCGGTTTCATTGACTACGCTCCACACAGCACCGTGGTTAGAGGCGTATTAAATACCAAAGGAAAGTCATGCAAGTGGTGATCGCAAGCCTGAGTATTGGTTGCTTCACTGATAGGCGTGCGGTGTCTCTGCATGTACGTACACTGGCAAATTAGACTTCTTCCGCCCTATGTTCGCAGTAGCTTGAAGCGGTCTGTATACCATTTTAATTAGAGCATGCAGCTATACATAAGACTTAATGCGGTCTACCAAAAGTTGATTTAATGGGAGTCGTATCGTAGCGGTTATCCAGAAACTAAAACTAAAACACTAAAATCGCATTAAGGGGCAGTTTATCGTCGTATAATACTCGAAATACGGTATAAATCTGTATCACACGAAGTTTTAAACAGCATAAAACCAGAGTATAGTTATAGTTAAGTTTACGGATAAAAGTTTAATTTTTATCCTCACAATTACGAGTTAGTGCTACTCCAAACAAGATTATTTTTACTGTTTAGTAGCACTTAACTCCGGGGCAAAGCAAAGGGGCGATTAGGAATTAGGGCGTGTCTATCTAGAGTATCCAACACTATATAAAATACCTACGGAACAGAGGTGCGTGTGTGTAGACTACATACAACTATGAGATACACTATTACTATGTTTTCACGTGGAACTGAAACGTTTTCAATACGATTGACTTTTCGGTTTTTGAGGTTAGTTTTTGCCAATTTTCCTTCTTTGTTTGCTTTTTTAAAGCCAATAAGTTTAAACAGGGATATAGTGATAAGTTTACAGCACAATAATATAATTAAAATAAAGGTATATACCTACTTTTTGTAAGAATATTGATTCCGATACGATCCCAGTTTGCAAGTTAATTGTATTGAAAACGTATGCAGTTCCACCTGAAAACGTATCATATAATTTTAAGAATTTTTTTGATGGGTTATAGGGGTAGGTTTAATAAGAACACCAATATTCTTTTGGCGACGTTTCGGCGCGGGGTTGCGCCTTTTTCAACCTTAAGAGCTAGGTGAATTTTGTTGGTGGTGTGTTGATCCATTTGGCAGTGTCCTGGAATAACTGTTGTAAGCAACATAATCTATCAAAATGCTTGTTTTTTTGAGTTAAGGTCCTTTAACCTCAATTTTCTTGAGTTAAAGTCCTTTAACCTCAAAAAATTTTGACAATAAAAATTTTTTTTCGCAAAATTATTAATCAAAAAAAAGCATTTTGATAGATTATGTTGCTCATAACAGTTATTCCAGGACACTGCCAAATGGATGAACACACCACCACCAACAAAATTCACCTAGCTCTTAAGGCTTGGAAAAGTCGCAATCCCGCGCCGAAACGTCGCCAAAAGAGTATTGGTGTTCTTATTAAACCTACCCCTATAATCCAACAAAAAAATTCGTAAAATGTATCCACAAGGGGACGGACCAAATCTGAGTATTATATAATGGTCCCTCCCTTGCAGTCAAGGCAAAGGTACTTTTCTCAATGCTATAAAAGCGAGCAAGCTAAAATTTTGCATGGGTGTAGGGTACCACTGGGAAAGCTTAACTATAGATTTGCACCATTCTCATCCCCTTAACTTCGACGCCATCTTGAATCAAAGGGTTAAATTAGTTTTTTGCTCATAACTTCTGTTAATTTTTCACTAGAAAAAAAATCAAAAAAGCATGTTACAGGGAAAAACAATACATACAAAACGACGTTTTTTAAAATTATTATAACTTTTTTGTTCCATTATTTAAACAAAATAAGCACAATTCAATTCAATTCAATTCTTTATTGGCGTTATCATACTTAAAGCACTTACGCAAGTCAAGAAATACAATAAAGTAAATATTAAACTTAAATAAATATAAAAAGGTTATCACACAAAAAATAAGCATTATAAAAATAATATGACTTAACTTAACACAACTGAAAAAAGTTCTAATTTCATATTATGCCTCACGCTTTATAATAAAAATTTGCAACATTAATTACTTATAAAAAAAACACACAAAATCAGTAATTAACAAACAAAAAAATGAACAAAAAAATGAAAATAACAGAAAAACATGACAAATTTACTTGTTAACACATATTAGAGAGATCTGCATGAAGAAAGTCATTTAACTTTTTTAACGTAACTTTAAAGTGTTTGGTATCGAGATTTATAGTGTTGCTTGGAAGAAGATTGTAAAATTGAATATCATAGTAGTCAGAGCCAATTTTTGTTTTTTTTTAGTGTTCTAAATGGAATAATTAGTTTGTTACTTTTTCTGGTGGGAATATTATGAATGCTACTATTACTTTTAAACTCTTTAATGCGATGTTTCACATGCAATAAACACAGCAGAATATATTGAGACGGTAAAGTAAGGATATTTAACTGTTTAAAAGCAGATTTACAATCGTCTCTATAACCCAGATTTACCAAGATCCTTGCTGCCTCCTTTGAATTCTAAAAATGTTACATGTAAAACTTGAATGACCCCATGCAATCAGCGCATAAGACAAAACAGAGTGAATTAAGCCAAAATAAAAAAAGTGTTTTAATACCGACTATCTTTGACAAAAATCTTAGTAGGTAGGTATTTCTGGACAACACCTCAACCAAACTATTGGCATGATGCTCCCAAGTCAGCTTCACATCTAGTATTACGCCTAAATATTTTACATATGAAGTTAATTTAATGCCTGAACTATTATCAAACGGTTTCAAAGAAAAAACAATATGTTTGGTTTTTTCTTCATTTACACAGAAAGTTTATTGCAGGCAAACCAGTCCTTCAAGGCACACACAGTTCGTTGCCGAACCCTTATCCATGAATGAGGTCCGGAACACCAGTTGATTTTTGGTCTGGGGGTACTACTACATCATATATGTGAAATTGGTGGGGTTACCCTACCCCCTCTAAAATTGCCCACATTTGGATTGGTGTGTCGAACCCTTATCCACAATTTTGAGGTACAGGATTGTCCATTTCGTATTCAGAACGAGAAATTGCACATATTATTAAAACATGGCGAGGGTTACCTATCCATCATATTTTATACCTTGAACTCTTGCTTTATAACGAATCCTCGTCCTCCAGCGATTTTTAAATCGTGCGCAGAGCGACTGCAAGATCGTTGAAGTTTGTCAAACATTTTTCGCGGTGTACAACAAAAAGAGTTAGTTTAGGAAAAAAAAATTCTCTCTGCTCTACAATGTTTGTTAAAAAAAAATTTCAATCAGACAAACAGGAAATTAGAAATAGCGAAAAAACTGAAATCATTATGCTCACTTGTTTAAATAATGGAATTCTGAGTATGAACAAAAAAGTTACTATAATTTTGAAAGGCGTTGTTTTGTAGTAACTGTCTTTCCCTACAAAATGCAAAATTAGCGAAAAACCGATTTAACCCTTTGACTCAAGATGGCGCCGAAGTTAAGGGGCGAGAATGGTGCATGCAAAATTTCAGCTTGCTCGCTTTTAGTTCCCAGAAAAATTACAATTTGCCTGGATTATTACACTTTTCGAAAACAAGCCATTAGCGATAATAATTCTCCTAATCAAGATGGCCTGGAAAAAGTGCAAAGCCAAAAACTCCTCTGGACGCGAGCAGGCTGCGTCAGGAATGCGCAGTATATTTTTCGTCTTTTCCATTATTTTGTTTGTTTTAAAAAGTTATTATTGTTACACATTTTGCGATCCTTGGGACATTATAGTATCTCATAGCTATATGGTAGACTCCGAAATGGATTGCAGGCTTTTGCTAACCATCTGAAACAACGGCAACGTCAGGAAACGAACAACATCTAGGAAAGTTTTGTAAAAACGTAAACGTGATCGGCTAAATCAGACGTGGATCGCAGGCTTTCGCGCCAAGACAAAAACCTGCGAACACATCATACATCTTAAGGCCTGGCATCCAGCACCGGTTTTTCAATCATTTCACTTTTGTTATGCAAATACAAATACCAAATTTGTTACGAAATTTCTGGTTTGTGTTGTGACTTTGGGGAAACTCGTTCGCAAAACCACGCATATTTTTATTTTTTTCTCGTGCAATCACAAAAAAGTGCATTGTGAAAAATTTCTAGGAGTTTTGGTACAATTTTTATTATTTCGGTGGTAAGTACCGTTTTCTACAAGCTGATGATAGTATTTCATATATTTCTTTTTAACCAAAAGTATGGTGTCCTGAAAGATACCTTCTTAAGGCCTGGCATCCAGCACCGGTTTTTCAATCATTCCACTTTTGTTATGCAAATACAAATACCAAATTTGTTACGAAATTTCTGGTTTGTGTTGTGGCTTTGGGGAAATTCGTTCGCAAAACCACGCATATTTTTATTTTTTTCTCGTGCAATCACAAAAAAGTCCATTGTGAAAAATTTATAGGAGTTTTGGTACAATTTTTATTATTTCGGTGGTAAGTACCGTTTTTTACAAGCTGATGATAGTTTTTCATATATTTCTTTTTAAATAACCAAAAGTATGGTGTCCTGAAAGATACCAAAAATGTATTTAGTTTCCCAAAAACTTATAACATTTATTATGTCTTAGTCTTAAGAAAACTTTTAAATTATGTAGGTATTAGGTGTACTTACGTTTTTTATTTATGTATAGTACTAAAATTACACTTTACATTTCAAAAAGTTTCAGCGTCATCTTTTTTTTAATAAATTATTTTTTTATAAAATTTTTGTTTTGCAGCATTGTCTTCAAAATATTAAAACAAGAAAATAACACAAACTTTTTAAAGAATGTTTTGCCTGTAGTTAAATTAACATCCGTTAAAATTATATTAAAAGTTTAGATTCACACCCACTATATAGCAAACTGTAAAACCTCTTAAATGATTATTTGAAATCTAAATAAATGCTGTTTAATAATAATAATTTAAATATTTTATTTTCAGATGCAGCTGCAGTAAGTAGATATTCTTTTTCAGCGTCATCCGTAGCAAACTGGAAGTTGATGCAGATAGACAGTAATCTACTAACCAAAAAAGTTAAGAAGAATAGAGATAAACGTAACCTAGGATATTATTATGTAATGCCAATAATGCATATGGTGCTTGCCAGTCAAAATATTCCGATTTCTTTGACTTGAACTAGATTTTTTTTTAAATAAAATTAAAAATAAACTGTTTTAACGAAAAATCGAATTTTCTATTCAACACGCGTTTCAATATTTGTTGAATGACGTCGGTAAATTTTAAAAATTTTGCGGAAAAAATTGATAAACAATCAGAAAAAGTAGGGTTAGATCGATAGATTCGAATGCGAAAATCTCTATCCGAGTGGGACGGGCCTCTCGACTTCAACTCCGAGCGAAAAAGTGGTATACGAGCGTTTAAGAAATCCGTATACGTTCTGCGAAATCCGTGCACAGATTTTTTTTCAAGAATTGGGTCCCAGAAAGCAAAGATGTTGGAGATTTTAGAATGAGCATGGGACTACTGCGCATCCAAATTTTGACAAAGTTCATAGAATAAAATTATCAAAACTCTTTGTCAACTAAACGAACTTACTTTTTAACTCATCATATGTTTATTTTTGGTGTTTGCTTAATTTTCGACTTTATGAATTATTTATTTTTACCCAACAAGGTTAAAAATGCCTATTTGTGAGTGACTCAAGGTTGGAAATCAAAGTGTATGATAGTGTTTAATGATGTATGGGGAGGGTGACCAGCGAAACCACTGATGAGCTCGCGCTGGTTGCCCAGAGCGAAACATCGTTTAATCATTTCTCTTTTCGCTTTGGTCCTTTGTGTGTTCCTTGTGGGATGCTCATCCAAGTTTGAATTTTCGTTATTTCCACCCAAGATCTTTTGTTTTCTGGTTTCTTTTCGGTTTAAGTAACTGATTTGGAGGTTTTTTAACTTCTTTTTTTTTAAATAGTGCGGAATTATATAACTAACTATGAGATATAATGAAGGCCCTGCTCTTGAATTTTCCAAAAAACCAGCCGTAGCCGATTTTTACATTATTTTTGTTTTTCTTGGACACTTGGACCATTGTAATATCTCATAGTTATATGGGTTAAACCATAACGGCTGTCAAAACCTTAAGCCTGTCAAAATGTCCCTAATGCCACAAATAAATTTCTGTAACATTTTTTTTTATTTCCCTTGCGCCCCAACACAACGTAAAAAAGTCATCTTTTATTGCTCGCCTACAGTGCGCCAGTAGAGAGAAAAATATATGTAAATTTAGGTTTAAATCCAATAAAGTTACTGTTGCTCCATAAACAGGCATAGTGCATGCAAACCGAGGTACATGCACCAAGACAAAGTATTGTGTTAGAACAGGCATAAAAATATTATCTTAATAACAACTTACATAACCATCAAACTCGAAGCAACCAGGAGATACACTTGCCATTCTCCAGGCTTGGAACCTGCCAAAACTCACCCATATTTATGAGTGTAGTGTTTCAATAAAGCAAAAAATCTATTTAGAAATAAAACCAACAAAAAAACTGAAAACTGCCTTAGAGACCTTCTAATAGATAAATGATTTTACCCCGTCAATGAATTTTTAAGATCATAGTTAATGTTGATGATTAATGAGGTGGGCAACTCATATTGCCCTCTCTTTCTAGTTTTTTTCATATTTGCATGTAAAACGGATTTTATGAAATGGACTGATGTTTTGTTGTCTCTTTTTATAATTTCCCCAGACAGTTTTTGAAAGATTGATTTTTTTTTGGTTAGTAAAATATGTCAAGCTTTGACAAAAAAAATAAAAACAAACAGTGAATACACACGGTAGATATTAAAAAAGTAAATAATAGGTAAAATATAAAGACTCCTATGATCTATATTTTTGTTACTATTTTTCTTACAATAAAATATGGAAACTGTTATTTAGTAACGTAATGCGTATGTTTGTACCTATTGCTTGTAGCTCACTTACCTCGCAGTTAGTCAGTTTCAGTGACGCTGTGCATGGCCTACTTGACGCGAAACAGTCACGTGGTACATCGAAAGTTTTTTTCGACCAACCAACCAAAAGTCTAAGCTATGGTTTGTTATGACAACACATTTTGACATCTGAAAATTTTGAGGTTAGAAATAAACAAAAATTTCTAACCTGAAAATGTCAAAATATTTTTAGATGTCAAATGTGTTGTCAAAACCAACCATAGCTTAGACTTTTGGTTGGTTGACCAAAAAAATTTTCGATGTACCGCGTGACCCGATGTTCAATTGTTTTGCGTGTGACGTCAGTTGAAAGTGGCTTATTCGGCTATTTTTATTAATTTTCCAGCTTGGGAAATGCATGTTTTCTTTTCACTTTTCCTGAGTTTCTTTCTCCGTTGGACAAAGGAACAATACAAATTCGTCGAGGCACGTATTTTTACAGTTTTTGATACAGCAAAATTCCATTTTTAAACCTGTCTTAATCAAAAATCTGACAGTTATTTATTGTCAGGGGTTACCAACTATCATTGCCAACAAACAGTTTTAAACATTTGCCTGACAACTTCAGAAATCCAGTTGCTCACCTCTGGTAAAACAATAACTGTCAAAAATCGTATACAGGGCCTCTAGCTAATTTTGTAACAAATTCGTATCAGATGAATAAATGCTTTTTGAATTTGAATTTGAATAACGTCTTTTTTAAAGTTAACAGCATGACAGATAGCACTGCGCCCCTGTATAGAGTGAAAAGCCATCTATGAGACACTATATTAGCCAAAGTGTCGCAAAATGTCTAAAAATAATAACTTTGAAAAACAAAGAAGATAGTTGAAAAACTAGAGTTGGCCTTGGGCACGGCTAAAGGCAAAAGATCGACTGCGCATGCCTGACGTAGTCTGCTCGACCCCAGGGGTACGTTCACTTAAAGCGTCGGGCGTCGTCAGGCGTGGTCTAAAGCGTTCAGTTCAAACACTGGGTGAAAATTACCCCCGTTCAGATTTGATGAAAATATCGTCCGGCGATTCGCCATTTACGCACTGCTATGGGAGGTGGTTGAAAATCGCTCGTCTTGCGCAGTAGGTTTATAAACAGTTAGACCTAACGAAAATCAACCTTTTGAATTATTTTGAAAATTTTGATTTAGACCGAAAAGACGCAAATCCATAGAACTGAAGAACTTTGAAGAAGAAGAAGACAAATTTTGGTTTAAACGCCAGCGATAATTTTTGTTTTGGTATATTGTTTACAAGATTGGTGAGCGAAAATAATGGAAGCAGAGGATGTGGTATTTTCAATAAATAATCAAACTATTCTTTTCTCATAAAAAATCACATGTACTACGCACCAAAAAAAAAATCGAAAAAAAAACTAAAATGTTCATCCAGTTCACATTAAACCAACGTTCGTCTCGCCCGACGTTTTAAAGTGAACGTACCCTATGGGTGCATTCAGATTGAAGAGTCCGGGTGAAGTCCGGCGCATAGCGAGTGTGCCCGGCAATTCGTCCAATATGAACTCTTAAGATTTTAATTTTTTTTGTAATTAAGGAAGAAGTAATAGTAAATGCGTTTATAAATGAAGAACGACTCGTTAAGGATGATTCACTTTCACCTCTTTTTCACTCACTTCAGCACACTTGATTGTTCCATCTAGAACAAAATTACCTTCCTCGTCCAAAACCAAATTATGTGAATGTGTACTGATTCCTTCCATTGCCAAAAACTTGACTTCAAATTTAAAAAACACAAATACAAAAAATATTGCCTCTGAAATAAAGTTAGAAATGCTTGTGCATTTGATCTGCGCATGCAGGACCAATTTTATTTTGGGTAGCGTCTGGTAAAAATCTACCGACAATCTGAACAGCCGGGTAAATTTTAACCACAGCATTCTGAACGGCCAGGACCGGTATTCTCGTAATACGTAACGTTTTGAAGTCGCTAAGCGAAACGAATAACAGCGCGTTCAGCGGCACGCTGACCGACGACTTTTCGTATTCGCTCTGCCGAACGCGCTGCCCTACGAGCAGACAGAATCAAATTCGCTTAGCACATCTTGGTATCACCGAATTTTGCATTTTTATTTCTTGTTAGTCTTGTCGCGCCTTTTCTTTTTCTATGTGTAAGAAAGAGGCCATTACGTGATCGATTTCGATCCGTAGTTCAGAAAGGGTAAATCAAATGATGACTTGCACGAGTGCATGTTGATCCTTTAAAAAATTACTTGATGGTTTGATTGAGCTCAGTTAAACCCGCCCTTTGACCCTGTGATATAAACTGGTAGCACGTTCCCGCACAGTGTGCGGGAAAATGTTTACCCCGAGACTTACCCGCACACCTACAAAAAAATTCCGCACTCAGTGCGGGAAAGTTTAAATTTATTCCGGCACTCAGTCAGGGAAAGTGGTGTTTTCGGCACGGTCGTATATTCATATTGATACTTTATTATGTAGCATTTATGGTTAAAATGATTTCACAATAGTTACTTATATATCTAGTAAGTTATACCTTTTAATTATAGTGAACATGCGTTTTCTACATTTTAAGAAACAGAAAATAAAACTCTAAGGTATTTTTACCCAAAAAATAACCTAACCAATTCAACAACAAACACAGAATTCATACATCCACAAGAGAAACCTTGCGCGTGAAAAAATGTATGTTTTCATGGAACTGTTAAATTAAAAAAAGAAAATAGTAATTTTTAGTACATTTATGAATAAATAAAATGACAAAACATAAAAAACATAAAAATGGTAATTAATGTGAAAAATGTGATATTTCAGAAAAGTAAAGAAAATATAGACGAAAACACAGAAATAAAGGTAGTTACCTATATTGTTTACTAATTATTTTTTATATCAATTAAGCTATTTATTTCATGTTTGCTAATTTCATATTTCATGAAAGCTTTTAGTTTATTTTTGAAAGAAAACAATTAATGTGGGCAGGAGCCTAACAAAACCAGATATTTTTTGGTACACATCCGATGAAAGATACAAAAAGCACCGCTGACCAATGGCTTTTTTTACCCTTAGTTTTACAGAATTTTGATTGCTTCTATTTCTAGTATTATACGGATGCTCAATTATTTCGATGTCGATTTTGATAAGAAAAGTTTTTGTTACAATTTTTTGGAAAAAAAAGTTGTCTTAAATCGAGCATCAAATAGTAAGGTTGATGTGTACGTGTTTGTCACCCCTTCCCCAAGCTACTAATAAGAGATTTTTATTTTTCTAATTATTAATAAAAACGCAAACTGAAAAAACTACTATATTTTCTGCAGCACTCTACAAAGTATTGTAGGGTAGGAAAATCGTACGCGCGGAGGGCAAAACAGCTGGCAAATGGTAGGTGTTTCTCAAACGGTCGCCACGCACCGAGCGCACTTCGTCGACGCCTTGCGTTCAATATACGTGAATACCATTTTTGTTACTTTGGTCACGTGGTATGCGAATATTACGTTATCATACGGTCAGCGAGTACGAAACGCCGAGCGTATTTAGTTACGAGAATACCGGTCCTGGACGCGCCCGGGTGTCACCCGACGTTCAATCTGAATGCACCTCAGAAGAGTTTTGGGCTCTGCATTTTTTCCAGGCTAACTTGATTGGGAGTTATTATCGCTACGGGCCTTTATAGTAGACACTTAAAGTAAATATTTCAACGCATCCGTATCGGTATACGTAACGCGTTAGAAACAAAGTCAAATTTTTGACTTGTTTATGCGATGTTTCGAATGATGCCCGCTTTTTTGGAGGGTGCGATGACAGGACTGCTGATTGAAATCATTGCGTACGTTCGTGGGTCCATAACGATACGTACATCCCCCCGTACGCAACGAGATTCTGTCATCACATCCGTCAAAGAAGCAGGCATCGTTCGAAACATGGCATGAGCAAGTCAAAAATGTAGCGTATTTTGACTTTGTTTCGAACGCGTTACGTATTCCGACACGGATGCGTTGAAATATTTACTTTAAGTGTCTATTATCTCATAGTTATATCAGTAAAACCAAAGGTAAGAGAGTGAGGAAAAATAACAGAGATCAAATGCAACAACGTAAAATACAAATATTATTGGATCAAATTATATAATTATATTCACATAATTATAAACGCATAGGTTTTTCTTTTGGCTGAAGCCATTGCGACAGCCTGATAATCAGTGGCGGCTCGCCCATTGAACCAAGTGAATCAGTGATTCACCTTAAACTTTTGCAACTCATGGTATATTATTTTCTATATTTGCAAAAATATTGTATTTTAATTCAAATAATAAACAATTAAACATAAAGTCTAATGTTTTAAGTCACTAACCCAAGGTTCTAAACGAAATAGTAGTTTTCACAACTAGTGGCTAAAATAGTGCTTTTTTTTACAAGCGTTGGTTTAAATAATGAGCGCAGCGAGATATTTAAAAACGCGAGTAAAAAAAGCACAGTTTAGCTGCGAGTGGTTAACGCTATTTTTTTATACCTTTATCAAAAAATCCAAGAAAAACAGGAAAATACTTTTAAAAATCTCGAACGAAGAGCACTTCTCGCAACACACCATTTTTACACTATAAATCAAGGCGGCTGGTAAATAAAACAATGGTGGTTTCCATAGCGATGTGCCTTTTTATTCGGTGACGTTCATTGTTGCGACATTTTAAGCGTTGACAGTGTAATATTTTGACGATATTTTTAAAATATTTTTTCGTCAATACTTGGTGAAAACTGGCGGAAATAGCTTAATTTTGAGGCAAGAATAATAAGATTTTTTCAATAGTACTATTTTCCGCTATTAGTCTTTAATTTTGGGTAAAAAACGGACAGAAATCTTTTTTTGCACCCGTGATAAAAAAAAAGTTTTTTTGCATCGGCAACCAAAAAAGCCATGTTTTAGTTATCTGTAGACAGTTACTAAAATCATGTTTTTGATGAAGGTATATAAAAAAAGTTTTTTTGCATCGGTAACCAAAAAAGCCATGCTTTAGTTATCTGCAGACAGTTATTAAAATCACGTTTTTGATGAAGGTATAAAAAAAACCATTTAAATAATTCTTAATAGCGACATAAAGCTATTTGTAACTCATCTCCGTATACGTATCCGCATCTAGCGAGAACCAAGCACATTAATTGGTCAGAAATTGTACCACGTTCGAAAAGAGCAGATATATGCTAATCTAAGGTGTTCTTGAACGCGATAGGTGTTGAGATGCGTTAGGTATCACGTATCGTTACGACACACGTATCGTATCTCAGCACCTATTGCGTTCAGAAACACCTTAAATTAGTATATATCTGCTCTTTTCGAACGTGGTACAAGTTTCTGACTAATCAATGTGCTTGGTTCTTGCTAGATGCGGATACGTATACCGCGATGAGTTACAAATAGCTTTATGTCTCTAATATCGCCCAAGACGCAGCATCGCGGCAACACTACGAATTTATTTCCATGCATTCAAAATGAATCAACTAGCCGCGCTTCCGTCCCTGTGAACAATTTTGTAAGATTTTGATGTAAAGTGTGCCCGTGTAATTCATTTAGCCCTTTTTAGTTCTTAGAATCCCTCTTAAGCCAAGATTTCATGTCCTAATATTAAGAAAAAAAATGTTTTATTGCTCAAAATTATGTAAAAAAAATATTTTTTGTTTTTTTCATGGATTTCTTGTTATTTCGATAAATTATTTGATTTTTATAAATCCAATAAAGTACGCTTTACAAAGTAATTTTTAAGAAAACTAATAACTCATTATTTAATACTATTCTTTGGTCATAATTTATATAATTTATACAAGACAGGACGTAGCATTTACCAAGATACTTTTATGAAGTATGAAATTTTTGAGTGGAAAAGGAACAAACGCTCAGAATATCAATAGTTATTTACACTACAAGGAAGCTAAGTGGTGATAGTCCGAGACGAATCAAGGGCACTAACTCCAGAGTATCATATTTTGTCTACTCCCGCTTTCCTATCTGCACAAACAATTGTTTGAGGCAATATCCGAGTAGAATTTTTTTCTTATATGTTTGTACCGCGACTGAGCAAATTTGGATTTTGGGGTAAATTTAAATTTGAAAAGGGCATGCAACGAGTGCGAGTCGCAAGCAAAATGGGCATTATTTATTTAGACTTTCAGGTTGGTGTATATTTCTTTAGGTAGAACCTAAAGAACGTAAGAAAACAACTCCGTTCTATTCTCCACATAAGAAAATAAATGAAAAAAAAAACATAAAACCCGACTATGTTACTTTTCACTAACAAGTGAGAAACAAGTTTTTTTTAAATCAAATTGTAAAATCTTTTATAATATAAATATATTTTTACTGCTACTTGAATTTTTTTAACAGTTGCTGGATGAATGGACCTTCCAGTGGGTGATTTCACACCACGGTCTCTAGAATAAATACGGTGTAGTAATTTTTTTGCTCCGCCCACCTGATGACGACACAAAGATATCAGCTGCTTTCTTTATTGATTTTTTTGATGGGTAATATTTGAGGTTATATTATTTTTGCATAAATTTTTGTAATAAAAATTGTATTTGTTCATCATTTCTTTTCTTCTCGCCCTAATTAAATACCCTGTGGTATTTCTTACATTATTTTCGTCCTAGGTAGCTGGATTTATGCGTTTTCTTAGTGAGAAGGATCATCATTAAATAATTAAAAAAAACAAGAAACAAGGCACCTTATAGTTTTAAATTTGCAATCAGATTTATTGCATATAGTATGCACAACAAGTCTTCCCTTCTAAATAACAAAATAATCACTCTCCCAAAAATGCCTGGCAAAAATCAAGTACAAAATAAAATAGCTTCCAAAACAGGAAAAAATAATTACATAACCTAACTTCTGAACTACGAGCTCGAACTAACTCCAACTCATCCGATGAGTTTCTTGAGGGAATCGATTACCAACTAATGATCTTAATTTCTATTTGGTGAAAGATCAACGCATGCAGGCCAAAAATAGATTATATTTACTTATACACAAAAAATTATAATAAAAGATACAAGCAAAAAATAGGTCGTGCATCAATCATTTAAAGTTAATTTAATTTGTTAAGCCTTCAAACAATTTTTAAATGGCGGACAAAAATCAGCTGCTATCTTTGGGTCGTCATCGGATCGAAGAGTGGGGCAAAATTACTAGACGGTATCTATTCTACGGACCGTGATTGCGAACAACCACAGTGTATATAACAAACAGTGGGGGCAAAGTAATAAAATTTCCTTTAACTGCCGTCGCAAGACGCTCATCTATATATTTTCTTACTCAGCAAGAAAGTTTCATTCGGTGGTTTATACACAGTGTGAACAACAACGGAGTATATAGAGCAAGCAAAATAAAATGACCAATTATATTATTATTAGTGTTCGGTGGATTGGTGCAAGACTGATACAATGTTTAATTTTTTACACTTCCAAGGGATCTGGCGAGGTAAGTAACTTTTGATTTAAAAAAGTTTCATAAACAATAGTAATACAAGATGGACCAAAAAAAACCGTACATTTTTTTTTCGGCTGTAGTTTTGCTACCGTAACTTTGATTTTTGTGATTTTTAGTTTCTGCTAAAAGCTAAAGCTTCAGACTATATGAAACTTTTATCAAAATTGACATTTCGTTAAAATCCAAGATGGCGCATGATTTTTAAATTTCCCCATTTTTAACGAACCCGCCAAAATTTTATACGCGCCACTGTATTCAATTTTAAACATTTGCCATAAAGACAGGTCTTTGTCGTGCACAGAAACTTCTAAAATTCAATCATCAAAACAAAAAAAACAAAAAAAATTTCTAACAAAAGAAAACGTTGCCCATCGTTTTTTCATTAATTAATCCGGCCTATTTAGTGTAATTATAAAGGATTTTGTGACTGTGGGATTGATAGCTCTTTAGTCACACAATCGAGTGTTACTGGGTGTTTTGTTCGCATCCATGTAGAAGGTGTTGATATGGCGCCATCTTTCAAGATGGCGGCCAAAAATCATAAAAAATACAACTTTCGCAACCGGGGCATGATTATACTCGATTCCATATAATTCGAGAACGAGGATTTCAAAAAATTTACTTTTAAGGACATCTGACCTTAAATTAACTTGAAAATAGCAAAAAAACAATATTTTTGCCATTTTCTCTTCAAAAAATCTTAATAATTCGAGGTTTTGTCATTCCAACTTCAAATCTACCTTAAACTAAATTCGATCCTTCGAGTTTGATGCAGTTTTGAAAAATACCCCAGTGAAATTAACATATTGCAAAAATAACATACTAAAGGGCGCTATTCATCAACTATTAAAGCGAAGAGGACCAAATTTGGTAAGAAAGATAAGAAGGTCAAGTCCAGCAATATTGTTAAAAAAAAATTGGTTTAGTTATGACGCGTTTCAATATGGCGGCTATATATCAAAATGTCGACCTATAACCACATTATATTTTATCCAATTTCGTAAAAAAGCAAAAACGATAAGGTGGTCAATAATTCTTGTTGACTTATCGCCGCTTACTCAGAAAAAAAAGTTAAGTTGAAGCATGACCTTTATTGACCTCGAAAATAACATGTACGAGTGAAAAACCAGCTTTGTGATTTTTTTTCTAATTTACCACTACGAAAAAACTTTAAGCGCCGGAGATGAAATTAACATCTTAGCCATAAAAAAAAAACACTTCATTTTAAACCTCCCTACCATTTTTTTTGACATGGCGTCCCAGATGTTTATCCTATAGTTCGGTAAAAATGACCTATATGCCTGTCGTTTTTATTAAGTTTCGGAACTGTGAATTTTATGTTCTACTCGCTTGTCTAGCCAACAAAGTCATTTAAATAACCTATAAGAGTTAGCAGGGTTAGATATATATTACCATATACTGGACCAGTGGTTTTAAATGCCATTCAAAAAAGCATAAAAAATTCTAATTATGCCATAGCGCACGACTATACTTGTTTATTAACATTAATAATAAAATTCAAGGATAAGGATTAAATAGCTATTAAGTCACACATTCATGTGCCACCGCATCCCTGTAGAAGCTCCGAAACTTAATAAAAACGAGAGGCATATAGGTCATTTTTACCGGGGTATTGCATAAACATGTGGGACGCCATATTAAAAAAAAATGGTATGGAGGTTTAAAATGAAGTGTTTTCTTATGGCTAAGATGTTAATTTCATCTCTGGCGCTTAGAGTTTGTGCGTAGTGGTAAATTGGAAAAAAAAACATCACAAAAAGCTGGTTTTTCACTTGTACATGGTATTTTCAAAGTCAATCAAGGTCATGCATCAACTAAACTTTTTTTTCATAGTAAGCGCCGACAATTCAACAAGAATTGATGGCCGCCTTGTCATTTTTGCTTTTTGGATAAAATAAAATGTGGTTATGTCGCCATATTGAAACGCATCATAGCTGAACCAAATTTTTTTAACAATATTGTTGGACTTGCCCTTCTTTTCTATCTTACCAAATTTGGTCCTCTTCGCTTTAATAGTTGATGATAGCGCCCTTTTGTTATGTTATTTTTGCAATGTGTTAATTTTACTGGGGTATTTTTCAAGGAAATTAAGCTTCAAACTCCATTAAACTCTAAGGATCGAATTTGGCATATATAATAGTTTGAGATACATTAGAAGTTGGACTGACAAAAACTTGAATTGTTAAGATTTTTTGGAATCCGCGTTCTTGAATTATATGGCATCGAGTATAATCATGCTCCGGTTGCGAAAGTTGCATATTTTATGATTTTTGGCCGACATCTTGAAAGATGACGTCATGTCAACCCCATCTACAAGAATGCGAACAAAACACCCGGTAACATTTAATTGTGTGACTAAAGAGCTATTAATCCCACATAGCCACAAAACTCCTTCATTCAAAATCAAAAAATGTGAAACCTTGCCAAAGTTTATCTCAAGGTGTTTTTTACATTTTATTAGAACTGGAATAAAATATTTTGATATATTTGGTTACAGAATGAGAAAAATAATATAAAAAGATTGGAAACATTTTGATCTCGATTCTGAACCGATCACTGATAAAAAAGTTAAAATTGAGATGACAAACTTACTAAGTAACTTATTCTTTCGATGGCTGTACCATTATCGCCACCCTTTCTGATCAGAGCTCCCCTTTTAGTGCCCAATACGTCTAGTTTCCAGCCGATTAGACTCTGCCAAATTAATAATTAACCTCCCTCGCCATTTTCCCCCAAATACTTCAAATCCGCCAAAATCTTGCAGTCAGAGCCAGTCAGATTAAGTAATAATTGATTTTTAAGAGTGTAGGTTCGCACCCGAGTCTATATTTAAAGGACCCTGCACGGATTACGTGGAAGTATGGACCCCCGTAAATGCAGGGTTGTCAGAATTTTCAATATCAGAATCATTAATTTTAACCAGTAATACCACAAGAAGTTTTCATTTACTGGGTTATTCAGTTGCCATGGTAAATATGTGAAATCCTATCAGTTTTAATCTAAAAAGCCAAATTCTTTTTCGCCTTTAAGAATAGAGATTCATTTTTATTTCTGTCAGTGACTATAGCTCAGGAAATATCGTGGCGTTCAAACCGGTGTGCCTGAATGGACTTAGGACACATGAAAATGCCACCAAAATTCGTCTTGTGATAATTGATGAGGACCATTCCGTTAGCTCAAAAACTGGATTCCATGCAATCCTAGCTGATCCCTTTTTTAAATTTTGCACAAAACATTACTTTTTTAAGAACAAAAATATAACAAATTAAAAAAAAACTAATTGTTTAAGCTTATATTACCAAATAAAAATATTTAGTTATGTCAGTTTTCTAAATTATTTCAAATAAATGTTTATGGTTCTCAGAAGATATTTCTATGTACAATATGGCGTTGTGATGTCACGTGGGTATCGATTGAAATTTTATTGCTTGAAACTATGTCTAGTTTTTTTTTTATAGTTTGGTGTTTTTTCTTTGCTTTGAATACTTTTTTGCAAAAATAAATATTTTCAGTAAAGTTTATTTAAATCCATATTTAATTAAAATCGTCGCTTTGTTTAAAAAAGCACTTGAAGTTCTCTCCAGCACACACTGCTTAATAGGTTTTTGCAATTTCTATATACATATCTTAAAAAAACGAACAAAAATTTATAAAAGAACTAAAATGACGCTACCATTTTGTTAATAAAAAAGCGTTGGTGTTCAGGTGACGTTTCAATATGGCGGCCAGTCATGTTGGGCTCACTTGTGAGTATAGGCGCCTTGAATACAAATATGGAGTGTATCTATGTTTTAAAAACCAAACAGAGAATTTGCATAATTGCAGTTAAATAATAAAAGTTATAAAAATAATATGTTTGTAGAAACATTACGTGTAGGGATAGAACTTCCAGCGCACTCTGGCATCGTCGCCAAATTGTTTACCTTATGTCTGTCTATTTTAGTTATACCTTTATGGATTTGTGCCTCATTAACTGCCTTCGTTGTCACACTTGTTTAAAAATTCATCTACAGTCCATAGATTCCAAGAAATTAAAAAGCTTTAGCAAAATACTTTATTCTTAAGAAGCACACCTAATTCCTGGTTTTCAGAGGAAATTCAAGCCCAAATAAGCCTCCCTTGTTTACCAGAAAAAAAAAGACAACATAAAGCAGACAGACAGCTTTACAGAAGGAACAGATAGCAGCTGGGCAAATAGGCTCCATCCTCTATCAAGATTGCCTTTTTTCCCAGTGAGAGGGATGTTTATTTGTACTTCTAATTTGCTCTATATAAATTAATCTAAGATTTATACCGGATGGGAACAGAAAACTAGTAGAAAATTGCTTTTAAGGCGTAGTGGTAGAAAGTAAAAAATGTTTGCATTTTTTTTAAAACAGTTGCCAAGAAAAGGTTAAAACTATTTGCAAAAGATTTTTTATGGTTGACATCACAAATGAGAAAGTCCCAGGAAGTCTGGATACACCCTGGAAAAGCCTGGAGACACACTAAAAAAACCTGGATACACCCTGAAAACCTCTGGATACACTGTGAAAAAACCACTACTTACACACAATACAATACATAAATGCATTTATGTATTAATACATAAATGCATTTATGTATTGCGTGTAAGTAGTGGTTTTTAAGGAAAGTTTTGGAGTAAACCTTTACTCTTTCGCATTGTTTTATTTTTATTAGCTTTTAACGACCCAAAGTAAATAAAACAAAATTGATTTTTCTGCATTTAGTCACCAAAGATTGATTCAATGACTCCTAGGGACTTTGGCACGCACAAGTCAATAAATCAAACTATAAACAAATATTATAGTACTTACAGATCCTTTCAAAGATGGTACTTTGTATCTGAATTACTTACCTAAAACAAAAAAAAACAACAATTACTTTAATTCTACAATGAGGTACTTCTCAATAAATTAAAAATATGAATTCTGTCCTCTCCTTTTCTCAGCACGAGTCTAATTGACTGGAAAGGGTACCCCTCTTTTTAGGGATTTTCGATTTACAATTGGTCCTGGTTCAGGTTGACATTATTTTGAGAGCGGTTCTAAAATAATGACGCCATTCATAATATTGTAAAGATATATTTTTACTCAACAAAAGAAAATCTACAATTTTGTAAAATTTTAAGGATTACGTTTACAACCAACCTCCCAGACTGGTTTTAAAATTTTCGAAGGGGTAGCAACTGACCCAAAATTTGTACATCTATTGCCAGTAATGATATGTAAATCTGGTAGTAATGCCAACTAATGCCATGAGTGGTTTTCCCCTCGAAAATTTTATAATGTTGCAACTGTGACGTCATTATTTTAAATCGAAAGGACCGGTTCCGATTCTGGTTCAACCAGAACCAGAACCAATTGTAAGTCGAAAATCCTTTTAGCTAGATTAAATTTTTAAAATAAAATTGCGCTTGCAAGGGTTACTCTGGTCCTAAATTTTTGTTTGTTTTTTGACAAAAAATATTAGTTTTATTTGATAGGTCAAGCTTAGAACCAGAGTTCTTACAGGGTTAATTTTTTTTCCTTTTGTTTTCGGTACCACGTGCAGGCGGAAAAATTTTCACTAGTAATTCCACAAGAGGAAATTTGTACGAGCTCATGAATATTTTGAAAATTAAGTCAGAGACGAGGGATAATTTTATAAAAATATTCATGAGCGAGCAAAAATTTCAGGATATAATTTAAACTCGCGCGCTATTCGGCAAGAAAATTCCACAGCAAATTGTGTTTAAAATAAAAATAAAATATTTTTAACAATGCCAATTTTTTTCTTTGACAAAACACCAGCTAAAAAATATGGTAACTAAGTAAAATTTTGCAGTGGGATTTACTAAGATCTAAAATAGTAGGTCTAAATATTTACACCTGTGGGGGGTACTAAATTTTAAAACCCATTCTCAAAAAACACTTACCCATAGAGAAAAGATACAAAGTTATTGATTATTTTGTATTGTTATTGCAAAATACCACAGAAAAACTGCTTTTTTTCTCAAAATATTCTATATTTTAGGAGAAAATGCCCCAAGACTAATTTTTTTTGACAGGTTTCAAAATGGCAAATGGTCAATACGCCAAAAATTTGGCACATATTAGCTTCATCATCTGTGTTTGAGGTTACAAATTTGATGATTTTTTAGACCACCTCTGGGGGGTGGTTTAAATTTATAGCCTCCAGAAAGGATTGTTTTGTGGCAATTGGTAATAAGTTCTTTTATAATTTCCCTAAGCAACCGTTTTTACAAGAATTAATTTACCTTATTTAATGTCCTAAGTTGTTCATTAATCAATAAAACACCTCCAATTTTGACCAGAAAAACGCCATATTTTGAACCCGTTTTCAACACAAAGAATATATTTATGAGGGCACTACGAAGCAAAACAAACATAAGCGAAGGTCACTGATTATGCACGAAAACTGTCTCCAATGAAAAAAATCCAAAACAACTGTACCTATTCATTTATTTACAAACAGAACTGAAATTAAAACATTGAGTTTATCTAAAAGCTTAATCATCAAACCAAGCTTTCCACTGAAAAATCATACTCAAAGGACTTAACTCTGCAGTACCGAACAGTTTGTTGAGCCGACATGACTCCTTTGTGAACGCATCAGTTGGATTCAGGTCTGTTTTCAGCCGCATTTTTTTTCATGACCTACTTTGATGAAATATTTTTATTTGTAGTTTGCGATTGCGATGGGTTTGTGTGTAAAGTTTTTTCATACTTTTGATAGATAAAAACCCCTTTTAAATAAATACGAAGTTAATCTAATTCTTATTTTATGATTATATATCGAAATGGTTTTGTGACAGTGAGTATTATTTGCGACAATCAAGAAACAAGGGTAAGTTTTGATAAGAGTAACATATAACGTCAATTTTAATTTGCTCACCAGAGTGTTTACCATTTAGATCCCCCCCTAGGGTTAAAAAAAACTTAAATCCAAAAAAAGATTGTGTGTGTGAAAGAAGGTGATTATTCACTAAAAAAAACAATTTAAATTATTCTTATAAATCAAACTATGTCGAAAACTCAACGAAGTTGGTATTAAATGCTTAAAACCAAAAATTTCACTTAAACTTAGGACCTGTCTAAAATAGGCTAAACCCTTTTAGTAAATCCCATTGTAAAAGTTCTGTGGCGCGGCGTAAGTAAGTAACAGAAATTCTATTTTGAGACATATCTTTTAGTTTTACATAAGCTTTGGGTTACTTTAAGTCTTAAAAAGAAACTTTTTCGCTTTTTAAGAAAAAAAAGGTGGCAGAAGAATATAAGTAGACCTAATTTTGTTCATCTGCGTTTTTACGAAGTGTAAACACGTTTAAATTCAAACTAACTTTAAGTATAAAAAATATTCTGTGATTACGTCAAAAAATTTCCAATTTAATTCGTTGATGGTCATCTATCCAACCGAAAAAAATTTGCAAAATATACATGTGTCAAAAAACACATTTTGGCATTGGTGTGGAATTTTCACCAATATTGCACAAGAAAAAACAGAAAAAAATCAAAATACCACCACTAGGAACCCTTATTTTAATCATTATGGGTCAAAAATTAAATAAAAAAATCCCTTTTTGAGCAAAAAGTACCACTGAATCGGAGCGTTTTTTTTTTTGCAGAAAATAATACTTCAATACTTGAATACCCCAATTGAACGAAATTAATGGAAAAAACCTTTTATAGGAAACGAAACATAGTCATTTGTAACTGCCGGATTCAATAGATCGCTGACAGGAAATTTATTGTTTTTTATCGAGATTTACCTTCCTTAACAAATTACCTAAACCTACCAAACAAGTGATATGCTAAATTCGATTAATTCTTATTTGTTGTGGCCGTGAACTTTAAAAAAATAGAGACGAAGCAAAATCTTTATCAAATAGTAACCAAGATTAAACTTACGATATCTACCGGGTCTTTCACGGAGGTGGTTGACCCACTTTTTTTCTGCATTATTCAGGATAAAGAAATTAAATTTGAGCATATAATATAATGTCAAATTTGACGTTTTTTAACAAGTCACGTGACTACCGGTTTCACCGGAAACAGCTTTAATTTTCGATTTTCAAATAAGACACCCTGTATATTTTTACATTTTTTGATTCCTTTGAGTTTCTAAAAAATAAAATGTTCCGCATCGTTCCGCATGGTACTTATTATAAGTCACCTGATACGGGTTCGTCCAGGCGTGTTAATCTTTCCAATAGGAATATGCTCCTAAGATAATTAAAACAAGAAGTTAAAACTTCCAAATCAGTTACATCAACCGAAAAGAATCTAAGAAAGAGAAGATCAAAGGACGAACCCGTATCAGGTGACTTAAAATAAGTACCATGCGGAACGATGCCTATTTGTGAGTGTTTCAGAGTTGGAAGTCAGAGTGTGCGATGGTGTTAAATGATCTCTGGATTGAGGGTGACTAGTGAATCCACTGACGAGCCCACGCTGGTCACCCCGGGCGAAACATTGTTTAATTGTTTCTCTTTTCGCTTTGGTCTTTTGTGTGTTCCTTGTGGGACACTCATACAATTTTGAAATTTCGTTCTTTCCTCCCAAGATCCTTTGATCTTCTCTTAAGTTAGGTTAGGTTTTGTAAAACTGTCATTGGGAAGTGCATTTTGGCGTTAGCAAGAACCGATGATGTTGTGGTTGAACCGGTGACGTCACATTTCGAAATCACGCAAGCACCGTATTCTACGCCAAAAACGACTCTTAATAGACAACGGAAGAAAAAACTGGGCGATTTAGTAAAGACATCGGTGGACATCCACCGGTGAAACCAAAGCGTTCTTGGGCCATTCCACGGTCACGCATAGGACATTTTTTTCTACTTTTTGTGTTTTTAAAAATAATTGTTGTTCAGAAAAGTAGTATAAAAAATATTTTTCATGTAGTTTAAAATGTTCGGAAAATAATAAAATGGACCGGAACCCTGCAGGTTTATTGGTAGTTTAGTAACAAAATCTAAAAGGAGCGTCACGTACAGGACATTTTCATTTTCCAAAAGTGTCCTGTACGTGACGGGCACTTAAGATTTTGTTACTAAATTATCATTAAACCTGTAGGATGTCGGTCCCTTTTATTATTTTCCCAACACATTAAACTACATTAAAAATATTTTATATACTACTTTTCTGGACAAGAAATATTTTAGAAAACAAAAGAGTTGAAAAAAATGCCGAAAAAATGTCCTGTACGTGAACGTGGAATGGCCACAGGACATTTTCATTTTCCAAAAGTGTCCTGTACGTGACGGGCACTCAAGATTTTGTTACCAAATTATCATTAAACCTGCAGGATGTCGGTCCATTTTATTATTTTCCCAACACATTAAACTACATTAAAAATATTTTATATACTACTTTTCTGGACAAGAAATATTTTAAAAAACAAAAGAGTAGAAAAAAATGCCGAAAAAATGTCCTGTACGTGAACGTGGAATGGCCCTCTTGAAACTTTGTTGCCGTCGATGCGCTCACCTACAATGGAGGTCGCTGAAGATTTTTTGATAGATTAACATAACCTCAAAAAAAAGGCTGTTTACTTTTTTTTCGATTTTTGCTTTAAACGAAAACGTAAATAAAGTGGTTATTGGGCAATTATAAAATTGACGAAAGTTCGGTTGATTATTTGACATTTAACGAAGCTGACGTCATTCTACCTATTGCTGCAATCGAACTCAACAAACCGGTGGATTACTGTGGAATTTACGAACTCGACCTCGGTCAAAACTGGACATAAGAGGGAAAGTCAGTGGTTGAATTCTTTACTAACCTATGTAGCTCGCATTGTACTAACCAACTAAGCAATGTCATCCACAGGTGACAAAAGTTGACAAGACGTTGACAAGGATGAGTCAGGAATGCCAATTAGCGAATTCATGTGGACTCGTATTCTTTAATTTCGGGGGAGGGAATGCTCCCGGGAATTAGAAACGCACCTGGGCCTTTATTCTTGAACTGCCGGGAGGAGAACTTGCTAGGGAAGTGGGCGTGGTTTACAATAAAGTGAGATGGAGATATGACAACGGATAAAGGTGTGAAGAGGAAAAGGATACTCCCGCGAATTCTCATTTTTTTGTCACATTTCTGTCAGTTTTGGCAGTAATGGCATTAGTTGTGAGCGATTTTGCTTTCCTGCCTTATACGAGGAGAGCAGATTGACGGCAAAACCGCTCACGAACCAAGTCATTATAGTGCCAAAACACACACAGAATAGTATGACAGAAAACTGAGATTTTGACCAATCAGGTGCATTTCTGATTCCCTTCCCCGAAATTGAAGAATACGGGCCCTGGTCGTCTTGTACAGGGTGTTTGTTTATAACTGGAACACTCAGTATCTTTTTTATTATTGAAAATAAAGGGCACGTCTAAATTCAAAAATTTCTTGGCAAATTGCAACGAACTTAGGCGCTATAACAACTTTTTTTGTTGCCCTTGGTATACAGTGTGTGGCAATATAGAGAATTTTGTAAAATAGAACACCCTGTATATTTTTGCATTTTTAAAAAATTAGCTTTACAAACATATCAAACATTATTTCAATATCTTTTGTAGTTCCTGAGATATTTGCGTTTAAGTTTTAATAATTGTCAAAATGAAAATATATTGGAAACAAAGACGTTTAACTAAAATAGACCCATCAAGTCATTCATAAATTGCTTTGAAACGCGATCAGTCGTTAGGGAAACCATTTTCAGTTTCACTGGCAACGCTGCACCAGACATGCTCCTCCTCACACATGCTCCAACCACCTTACGTTTAGCAGCGGCCAGAAGCGGCTCGTTATTTATAAATGTAAAAAGGTTTGGTCGTTATTTTCAGACTTGTCAAATTTTTTTGGAAATACAATCTTTATTTTTTTTATACTTAATAATTGATACCGAGGGTATGGAGAGGTATTATATTTGTCATTGTGAAAATATTTATGTAATGTATATATGTAGAAAATATTATTTTATTAAATGTTCTCCAGATAGTTATCTGCCTAATTAGTGCGGAAAGTGCTAATTTTACGCACGAGTTAGGTACAATTTTTTTTCTACGAGTGTTTATGATGACTTTTTTAATCAAAAAGTAGTTTTTAGAACACACATTTCAAACTCAAAATTTAAAAATTTGGTCAATAAAGTACCATTTAAAAAAAAAATTGCGTGCGTTAAACGTTTTTTCACGCACGCTATGACAGTTTTTTATGCACGCCGTGCTTATTTTTTTACGCACGGCGTGTCGGAAGATGAACTTTCCACATTAAAATTGATATGTAACGGTAGACTTTTTCACACGCATTTGCGAAGTAGTTTCTTTACCTATTTAATGTCAAGTGACCTGCAAAACTTTATTACAAAATTAGCATAGGTAAAAGTATTTTTTTAGCATGGCGTGAATTTTAAGTCTAATTGGAGTTTTTAGATGAATTTATAAACTAGATTAAATTAAAAATGGAAACAAAATTATTTTTTGGTTTTAAAAATACCAAATATATATAACCTTAGGCAGAAGCTTTTTATGCAAGTACGAAATTGTTGTACTAAAAACGTGTCAAAAGTGCCTTTTTCGCCCTTAACGGCCATCGTGTGCAGAAAAGTATCACTTTCCGCACTGTTTAGACAAATTACCAAAAAACCAATGTGGCAAAAATAAGCAAATTCGACTAAAAATAGTGGTATTTCGAAAAAGGATGATACCTATATTATAGGTACTATACGATGGTTTTTCGTTGTGTAAAAAAAAATGGAATTTATACACTCTATTATAATTTTTATTTAATACGTACAAAAGTATCTTTACATTTTTAATAAATACAAGAAAATCTTATGTGGAGTATCTACCTATGTAAATATTATAAATAAAAAGTTGTAACAAACATACGTTCTTTACCCTGTGTCTGACATAATGTTTTAAAAATTTATATTTATACCGGGAACGCTTGTACTATTTATAAACAAATCTCAGCAGAAAAAATAAGCTGACTAGAGATAGTATCAAAAATACTCATATAGGATATTTAAAAAGTCTCAGCTGGGGTTGGTTCATCATACCAAATATAGTGTAATTAATTATAAGTGCTTACCATATTGTTTTTATCACAAATTCGCAAAAATATCCCAAAAAAACTTATTTCTTTCCTATATTTATTAATTATATTTTGTATTTATTGCAACAGTAGTTGCACGCCTATTGCGGCCTATCACAAGATGGCGTCGTCTCTACCTGTAAAATGTTTGGTTTTCACCTTCAATCTCCAGTTTTCGGCACACTACGCACTTTGTCACATCACTTTTGCCACATAGACTTAAAAATCTATTGAAAAAATATTAAAAAACTCCCGATTAATCTGTAAAATATAGCAAAACCTCGATTATGCTAAAGCTACAACGCCGCGCCGTAGAGAAATTATGAATGGAGCAGCGTACACACGTTTATATGGTTGACCCACCACAAAAAATGCGAGGTTGTCACATTGTTGTAGGTTTTATTCACGATATGTATTGGGAAATAAAAAGAATTATTCTTTCGGCCAAAATATCAGGTATTTTATATGATATTTCGATCGAAAAAATTAGGTATATTTCAAGTACCATAACACGTACCTCCACATTAGAAATTCTTTATTGATTTAAAATTGTGAAGATTCAAGGAAATTTAAATGCAATTATATAATATACCTAAATTTCTTTATATATTTGAATAATAATGTGTTTCTCCATGTTTAAAAAAACAAACCGGAGAATTTGCATAATTGCATGTAAATGATAAAGTTATAAAAATAATATGTTTTTAAAAACATTACGTGTAGGGATACTTTCAGCGCAATCTGGCATTGTCGCCAAATTGTTTACCTTATGTCTGATCGCAACTGTGGTAAACATGTCTCTATTTAAGTTATACCTTTATGATTAGAAATGACCAATGGATCAACCTACCAAGTGGGCCATGAATGTATTTCTTTATTTTAACAACATAAACTTAAAAATCTAGTGGCCTTGAAAAAAAAAGATTGAAGGCTATGATCAGATGGTCGGTTCTAATGTATTTTATTAAAATTTTAAACGCAAATATCTCAGAAACTACAAGAGATATTTCAATAGTGTTAGGTATTTTTGTAAAGCTAATTTTTTGAAAAATTCAAAAATGCAAAAATATCCATTTGAAAGAAGTTTGCTTTATTGCCACACCCTCTATACCAAGGGGAACAAAAAAAAGTTGTTATAGCGTTATAAGTTCGTTGCAATTTGCCAAGAAATTTTTGAATGCAAACCTACCCTTTATTTTCATGAATAAAAAAGATACTGAGTGTTCCAGTTATAAACAAACACCCTGTACAAAAAGGTTGAAAAACGAATTCAGTGATAAAGCCGTAACGGAAAGTGCTAGAGATACATTTTTTTCGAAATTAAAATGTCAGATTTGACAGTTTCCTCCACTCTTTATTCAACTATGAATAAAACTTGAAAAATTTCGTGACTCTAGCACGTTTGGACTTCAACTCGTTTTACAAGCGCTGACCTTCCGTCTTAAAATCCCTGGCGGAAATTTATCAAGCAATAGATAGTTTTTGGTCGATTAGTTAGTTTTTGGTCGTGCCTAAAACACCCGACGACTAACGCTATTTGACACTGTTCACATGTGAACGTAATACATGATTGAAGGTTGCCATGAAACGCCGCAAACGTACGGACGATTAACACAGGTTAACATATGATTTTTGACGTACGAATGCGCATTTGTGTTTTGGCGAGCTTCTATTAAATTCCACGGCATTTCGGACAGGGTGGCGCTGCGGTCAGTACCCAATACAGACCCAAGCATGTTTTTCTGTTTGAGAGTTAAATTATTAAATGGATACTGCTACTGCTTTAAAACGCTATAAATTTGATTCCTTTACATTTTCCCGGAACTTAATTAAGACGATATAAATTTTTTTTTTATCTTGGAACGAAAAACCACAGTAGACTTTTATTTTGAAAATTAAAAACAAAAATTATCTCAAATGTCAAATAACCGGAACGTCGCACACTGTTCCAGGATAGGATATTACCGCGCGGAAATTCAATTATTTAGTAGATTCAAATGAAAAATATTTTATAAGCTATCAAATTTTTTTAAATTATTATGACAACCTCCGCCCCCCTAAACGCAACCCGCCTCCCTTCCACTTTCCCTCATTTCTCAGTTGTGCAGAGATTACAAGTAACCAAAATATTAGTCTCCGTAGAGACGCCTAATTTTCCTTCAAATTGAAGGTACATCTGCCGATTCTGCAATTTGACAGATGGTTGTCTTCTACATGAATCCTGTGTCAGATTTTTTCATCATCATTACATCTCCTAATTCCTAGCACCGTACCATTACCTTTTTTGAGGTAAGGCTCGCTATTCATTGATTTTGTTATTTATTTACCCTCACTAAATCCCTTTTTAAACTTTCTAAAATATTACGGTGGGATTTACTAAAAGGGTTTAGTTTATTTTAGAACTGTCATAAGTTTAAGTGAAATTTTTGGTTTTAAGCATTTTAAACCAACCCCCCTTGAATTTTAGACATAGTTTGATTTATAAGCAGAATATGAATAAATTTGTTTATTGAATAATCATCTTAACACAATCTTTTGTTGGATTTAAGAAGAAAGTTTCAATTAAGAAGAAAGGAAAATTAAAAAATTTAAACCCACGTGGGTTTTAAATAGTAAACACTCTGCAGAACAAATTAAAATTGGGCTTATATGTCCTTCTAATAAAGACTTACCCTTGTTCAGTAATTTTTCCAATTAATACTTGATGTCACACTACGATTTAGATGGGTAATAATAAAATAAGGAGTAGATTAATTTTGTATTTATTTAAGAGGTGTTTTTATTTATGAAATGTATTAAAAAACTTACATACAAGTTTTGTCTGCATTTCTGTCACTGACGAAATGTCAGTTTCTAAATATTAGCTGCGTTGAAATCACAAACAGCGAGTTCGGATTTCTTAACTCGGCTTGCACCTTGGCTTGCACCAACCTCTACTGATGAAAGCTTTACAGCTTTGAAATGGGTGCGCTTTCAGTAAGGAAAGTTTTCTTGACTGCGCTTTTAGATAACCTCAATGTTTTAGTTTTAGTTTGTATATAAATTAATATAGTTGTTTTGGGTTTTTTTGTTTGATATATTTTTCGGGCACAATCAGTGACCTTCATTTATGTTTATTTTTCCTAGTAGTGCCCTCATAGATATATTTTTTGTGCTGAAAACGGGTTCAAAATATGGAGTTTTTCTGGACAAAATTGGAGGTGTTTTATAGGTCAATGAACAACTTGGGATATTAAATAAGGTAAATTGATCCTTGTAAAAACGGTTACTTAGGGAAATTATAAACGAACTTATTACCAATTGCTACAAAACAATCCTTTCTGGGGGCTATAAATTTAAACCACCCCCCAGAGGTGGTCTAAAAAATCACCAACTTTCTAACCTCAAACACAGATAATGAAGCAATTATATTATATATTTAGCGTATTCAGCATTTGCCATTTTGAAACCTGTCAAAAAAGAAAGTTTTAGGGCATTTTCTCTTAGAATAGGGTACATTTTGGGAAAAAAAGCAGTTTTTCAGTGGTATTTTGCAATAACAATAAAAAATAATCAATAACTTTCTGTAGTTTCTGTATGGGTAAGTGTTTTTTGAAGATTGGTTTTAAAATTTAGTACCCCCCACAAGTGTAAATATTTAGCCCTGTGGGGGGTACTATTTTAGATCTTAGTAAATCCCACTGTGTAAGTGTTTACAATTAGAGACCAGCAGAGGTTGGTTGGTTGGTTGGATTATCATATTTAATAATTTCTAATTACACATATTTTCATACAATTTTATATTTAACCCAAATTAATTAGTGCTTCTCCTCACTGCTACATTCTGGTGCAACTATCGTGTCTGCATTTGGTTCTGCGAGGTAGTAAATAACTCCTTTTGACAGTACTTTTTTTTTGGTCTAGTAGGTGGTATTAGTTGCGAAATTATTGTATAAGACGGAATCAACAGGATATGAAGAAGATCTTCGCTGGTATGTATCCGTGACAATGTAAATGACAACCTTTCTTTTTTTAAAAATTATTTTCTTGCTCGCAGGTTGTAGCAGCCAAATTCTTTTTAGCTGATTAGAAGAAGGTTCAAACTTGATCGTACAGCAGATCAGCGTTTAAATATTGCTAAATTAAATAAACTTTTTATTTACACAAATTGTGCATTTTTCATCAAATTAGTCGATTTTGTAGAACTGTAACCAGGGGCTTGAAAACCCAAAGTTGACTAAAATCATCTCAAATTAAGAGGAAACATCTGTATTTTGAATGCGTACTCAAATATTGAGATTATGTAACATATGGATTGCAAAATATTTTTTTCTGGCACTCGCTTAAAACAGCCTAAAAAACAACATTTTCGACTTTTTGAAGCCATGAGCTAATCCAAAAAATAAAAAGTAAAAAAAATAAGCTCCGATTGGACACAAAGGGTGTGTCTAG
This sequence comes from Oxystoma pomonae, assembly GCA_963921995.1. Taxonomy (NCBI): domain Eukaryota; kingdom Metazoa; phylum Arthropoda; class Insecta; order Coleoptera; family Brentidae; genus Oxystoma; species Oxystoma pomonae. The sequence goes on from OY998170.1 coordinate 25,662,253, forward strand.
GGAATATTTATGACTTTTGTGTTCATGAAAGCGATTATTTTTGGAAAAGTAAGGAAAGTTAAAAAAAAACGCGTTTGTTCCAATAGTTATTCGATATACGATGCTGGCCCTGTGTGTAAATAATATAAATGGTTGGGTGTAGCCAAAACAAAGTGAGTCAGTGAAATAATGATGATTATTATTAAACGATAATTAACAAGCCTTAATACCAACTTATTTACGGCTCATTTTACGCTTATTTGAATCGTAAAAATGCCGAATGGTAATATATATTTAGAACTATACAGGGTAGGTCAAAACGGTTCGTAAAAAGTAATAATTCTTTAAATATTTTAAGATTTTTTTGTAATTTTTTATTGGTTTTTAAAGATTCCAATAAGACAGCTACATTTTATTTCTTACTTAAAAAACCTATCTTGTATATTAAAATTTAAAAAAAAAACACAATTATAAAATTTATTTAAATTGAAAGTTTTTAGAATCATATCTGTGTAGTTGGGATGCCTTGCTTAACGCCCAAAAATTCTAGTGTTTATGTCATCATCACCAAAATTTTAAAAAGAACAAACACGAAAAAATTGAGAAGTAGAAAGGTTACACACCGACTACCAATTTTTTTTTGTAAAAAACGGTCTCTTAGAAGCTCAAAATCTAATTTCTTAAAGCAAACCTTGCTATTCTTTACATAAGGTATACTGTGGACTAGTTAATAAGCTAAAGCTTCTTAAAGCACCCTGTACTTAATTTTCCTCCCATTAATTGCTTTAAAAAGCAAACAAGACATTTTTAATAGACCGATTTTGATATCCCGTACATCCGCCCATAAAATTTAAATTTATTATGTACAGTCGGAGTAAAAATACATATAGTCTTACTTCTACTAAGTATATTTAAAAAATCATTGGTTAATTTTTAAGTTTAAACTTGTTAACATTGGTGCGAAAATTATGCTATTGCGTCATTCAAAAAAAGGGAGGTTTGGCAGTTCATTTCCCCATTTTGAATTTTTTTTGATCATTAGTTTTTTTCCATTATTTCTTGAACATCACAAAAAGTACAAAGGTATTTTAAATACCTTTCAAATGATGTATCCCATGATATACTTTCTATTAAAAAAAATTGAAGTTAAAACAAAACTTTTTTAAAGATTTTTGAAAAACTTAATTTTTTATTATTTTTTATTTAAATATATTTTGTTTCTCGGTATTTCGCCAAACTATTTACAAAATTTCAAGATAAAAACTTGATGGGTTCATCAAAAAAAATATTTTAAAAATTTTGAATAAAAAAAAATAAGGTTATGTGTTACTTCATTAAAATGGCCTTTAAAATACCTTTAAAACAAGCTCACACACATCACTTGCTTTTGTAGTATGTATAGTCCTCAAGATATTCATATTTTGATAAATGCCTGTAAAGACAGTCAATTTTAACCAAATGTGCAGGTACACAAAAATAGTAATATCTTAAGAACTGTATACCGTACAAAAGGGAGTAATGCCTTGTTTTGTAGGTATTGTAAAGCCCATTTTGTTGAAGTATCACATAACCTATTATTTTTTTTGAAAAATTGTTTCTAAATTTTTTAAAATATATTTTTTTTTTTTGATGAACCCATCAAGTCTCCATCTTGAAATTTTGTAAACAGTTTGGCGAAATATCTAGAAACAAAATATTTTTTTTTTTGGAAAAAATAAAAAATGCTGCTTGTCATTTTTTTTTTTTAATTTAATTTAAAAAAAAACAAAAAGTACATCATGTGATACAACATTCGAACAGTATTTAAAATACCTTTAAAGCGAGCTATAAACCACTGTCCTAGTTTAAGTAGTTATCGAGATATTTTTATTCCTTTAGGTACATGTTTAAGCAAAATGGTAGTTTGTTTTGATTTTCAAAAATTAATTAAAAAAAACTAATAGTCAAACAAAATTTAATTTGGTATTTTTCATTCCCTGTATGGTTAGAATAAATATACCAAAAATTATAAAAATCGGGGAGATGGTCTCATCGCAGGCGAAAATTTTGGGAGAATAATCCTAAAAATGCCATCCTAAAATAGGCTAAACCCTTTTGCAGTGGGAGTTACTAAAAGGGTTTAGCCTATTTTAGGACGCTCATAAGTTTAAGTGAAATTTTTCCTTGAGTTTTGGACATAGTTTGATTTATTTAAGAACTTTAATCAATCTGGTAGTGTTATTACATTACATTTCATATTGACATCATGTGACGCACGAAAAAGTCGTAGGTGGGAACCGGGTGTATCAAATAACACTTACCAGAATTATCATAAATCAAACTATGTCCAAAACTCAAGGAAAGTTGGTTTAAAATGCTTAAAACCAAAAATTTCACTTAAACTTAGGAGCGTCCCAAAATAGGCTAAACCCTTTTAGTAAATCCCCTCTGCAAAAGTTTTTGCCTGCGGTGCTATAACAATAACGTTACTAATTGTTACAATTTTAGTTTAATAGACTCAACAGCAAAATGGCATTTTTAGGATTATTTTCCCAAAATTTTCTCCAAGAAGAAAGTTTCAATTTGGAAGAAAAATAATTAAAAACCTATATATAGACACTGTAGAGCAAATTAAAATTTGAGTTTTATGTCACTCTAATCAAAACTTACCCTTGTTAATCGATTTTGTGTAATAATAAAATAAGGATTAGATTAAATTTTTATTTATTTAAAAGGTGTTTGTATTTATGAAAAGTATTAAAAAACTTAAATGCAAGTCTTGTTTACATGTCTGTCACTGTCGAAATGTCAGTTTCAAAATATTAGGTGCGTACAGATCAAAAACAGCGATTTTGGATCTCTTACCTCTGCTTGCACCTTGGCTTGCATCAACCTGTACTGATGGAAGCTGCAGCTTTGAAATGAGAGGGCTTGGAGTATCAAGCTTTTAGATAACCTCGCAATGTTTTAATTTCAGCTTGTAAATAAACTAAATACAGGTTTCTTTTTGTTTTACATAATTTGTATAGGCTGATTTGCCTCTTAGTGCCCTCATACATATGTGCCATGCTCTCTTCGAATGTTGGCTATCATCAGCGCGATCTGTACCCTGTCCACTGCTTTGTCGAAGTGTCGTAGATGTCTAAGATATTAAAGCCATGATATCCGTCCACGACCTGGACCTTTGTGATGGTAAATAAAACTTCAAGATCTTTATTTATTCTAAGCAGATGTATTTGGTTCTGAAAACTGGTTCAATATACGGCGTTTTTTTGGACAAAATTAGAGGCGTTATATTGGTTAATAAACAACTCGGGATATTAAATAAGGTAAATTAATTCTTCTAAACAAGGTTGATTTCAGAAATGAGAAAATAACCAATCGTCACAAAACGGTACTTTCTGGGGGCTATAAATTTAAACCAACCCTAATCATCAACTTTATAACCTCAAAAACAGATAATGAAGCTATTCCGTGCAAAATTTTTGGCGTATTCACCATTGGCCATTATGAAACCTGTCAAAAAGTATTATTTTTAAGGCATTTTCTCTTAAAATATAAAATATTTTGACGAAAAAAGTAGTTTTTTAGTGACCGGTATTTTGCAATAATAATACAAAAATAAGCAATAACTTTGTGTCTTTTCTGTATCGGTGTTTTTTGAAAATTGGTTTTGAAATTTAGTACCCCCCACAGGTCTAAATATTTTGACCTGTGCATGGGGGGAACTATTTTAGACCTTAGTTTTAGTTTAAGTAGAAAATTCTTAACAAATGTTGATGTCTTGTCACGTTGTTTGTGAAAAATAGTGGACTCGAAACCACTTCTTCAAAATAAAGATTTCAATAATGAAAAGTCTAATTGTTGATCTAACCAGAGCATGATTATAAATTTGCAGCGCAATTTTATAGTAAACATCATTTTGACTGAAATTAGCGAAGTTTTTAATAATTTTAAAATTTCAAAGTTTACGCTTATGCAATTTTAAACTGAAAAAGACACTCGTGTACTATGGGCACTAGTGCTCTTTTTCACCTCAAGATGCATTCGATCAAGCAAATTTCCTAAAAGTTACTGTAATTTTTATAGCACTTGTTAGTTGTTACTACTTAGTTTAATCAGATAAGATGTGATATTTTTAAGTCTAATAAAAATTTCAAGAATGCAACGTAAAATTTTGTTGGTGTGTTACTCAGACAGAGTCATATAATAAAAATTTTAATACCTGGTAATCACGACGATTAGCGAAACTTAAGATTAATGAACGGCAAAATAATAATTAAGACGGATATGCAATAAAATATAATGTTATAGGTCGGGAATATTACAAATGTTCGTCTTTTTTTTAACTATTTTAACACTATAAAAAAAACCTCAAATATAAATGTCCAAAAAAACTACTCCTTTTGTCTAGAAAAAAATCATTATAACGTGTTCGAAACAAAGGCATTAATTTATTTAAAAGATTCATTTATGCCACGTTTCGAACGTCGATCGCTGTTATGGTGGATGCGATTAAAGAACACAATGTTACCCAACAAAAATTGAAGTTTAGATGGCTCCTAGTACAGTGCACTGTAGGTATATTTTAAGTAAAGTTTGACCTTAAATGTTAGTTGGGTAAGCCCATCCCTACGTATGCTTATGGGTAAGTCATTTCGTTACGGCACTTTAGGGTTGGCTGTACTCATAATAAATTTATCTCAGAAGCAGTCGGGTGGGAAACAAATAAATAACTTTTGGCTCTCATGGCAGTTGGCCTGTTTTTAATAACCCATAAATAAAATGTTGTGTCAGATATTTTAAGACAATTTTAAATTGCATATTATAATAATATGAAGTAACGCAACCTTCTGGGATGCTACTTCTTTTCTCTTCGGAAGTTGTCCATCTGTCTTTATTTGAAAAGTATCGTAGTATTAACACTAGATCATTTTTGCCCCTGTCGATGCCGTTCTGTTTATGAAGGATAACAGAGAATATTGTGCCATTCACAAGTTCCCTGACGGTTTGAAGCCAAATTCAATATTTTGGAAACACGCTTGTGGTACGTTTTTTGACATTTTAAAAAGTTTGACGTTTTGTTTTAACAAAATAATTTTGCCTAGTATTTGAAAAATACGATTTTACTTTTTTTTAATTAAAATTCTTGTTTATAAATACTATTTACTGACATAACATATGAGAGTTAAAATCTAAAAATTTTATTTAAAAAAAACCTAAAAAAAGTTTTAAAGTGTCAAAAAAGTTACTGCTATTGGGTTTCCAAAATATCTTGAGTAAGTTAAAAGCAACAATTGAATTTGGGCTGATGATCGTCAATTAACCCAAAACGTCAGGTGACTTGACAAAATAAGGTTGCAAAATATTATTTGTCATCCTTTATGTCCCAAATGGCAGGAGAAAAAAAACAAGTGCCCCTAAGAAAAAACGAACTTGACAGTGCTCCCGTCAGACTGAAATGTCAAAAACGGACCTGTCATTAAGTAGCTCTTGAAAACGTGCCTGCAGAAAGTTTTAAGCCTTCTTTGACAGCTTTAAGAATAGGGGCGCAGAAAAACTAAAAATAAAGATTGCTTTGTTTAGGCCTATCTCCAGAACTGCCCGGAATTTATAAACTTTTTTTTTAGTTTTAAGCAAAGCATTAAATTGCGCAACTTTGCCCAAATTTAAATCTTTTGCATGTACATATCAAAAATTTTGGCGTTATTAAACTAAAAATTGTATTAAGCTTTCCAACGAGGTGTCACAAGAAAAAAAAAAATTTTTTGAATTGTTTAGTTGGTGCAAGGGTTTTTGAGTTACACTGGCTACAAAGTGAGCGACGGACAGACCGACCGACGGCGTCTTGAATACGTGTTATCTGGATTCGGAAACATGAAATTCATGGAGATTCATTAAAATATCGAAGACGGCTTGGCACACTAGAAAAGTAAGAAACAAAGATATAATGTCAGCGTAGAAAATTCCCTAGTTTTATTTTTCTTTCGCGCAACGGTCTCGCCTTTATGATTAGCAAACAGATCCAGAGCTATAAAATATGACATCACAGAGTTTTAACCAAAAAGTTAGAGGTGCAAACGCCAGTTATGACAAAATATTAAGTCAAAATTTCACAAATCTTTGATTTCACGGGAGATGGAAAAAACTGACCCCCCCCACTTGCGAGGCTTAATTTTTAAGAGAAGTTTAAAGGTGAAAACCAGCCATTTGCTACGGAAGCTTTTTGAAAAGTCTGCATTTTGGAATGGGGTCTATAACTTTTTTATTAGTGAAAATTTCTGTTGGGTGTAAATCGCTTTTTTGTAGATTTTTTAACGCAGAATTCGACTCAAACTGGATTTTATCTGTCGTTTTTAGTGTTTTAGATATTACTCAAAGTTGATATTTTTCTTATGGAATGACCCTTTCTTTATTTGATTTTTAAAATCAGCTTAGAATTCCCTTTAAAATGATGTATCACACTTTGTGTTTTATTTTTTGTATTATTTATATATTTTTATTTTTTTATTACTCATTTATTTTTTCTATTACTATCTTATTTACCTGCTTCGCTCACTTTTTGCAATATTTGAAAATAAAACATTCAACAAAAATAAAAATATTAAAAATAGCTATTAAGAAATAAAAAAATATAAATAAATAACACACAAAGTTTGACACATCATTTAAAAGGGAATTTTAAGCTGCTTTTAAAAATCAAATAAAAAAGATCATTCCTTGAATTAAAAGTGACAGAGAAAATCCAGTTAGACAGTCAAATTCTGCTTTAAAAAATCTACAAAAAGCCATTTACACCAAATAGAAATGTTCAGAAATAAAAAAGTTATAGACCCCAATAAAAAATGCCTCTTAAAACAATGACCATAAACTGAAATAACTCATACTGAAAATTTAATTGTTTACAAGACGCACTAATGTTGATATGAAGTCAGTAATATTTTTACTTATTTTTTCTTAAACTTTCTGTGAACTCAGAACGTTCGCACGTTACCTACTAATCAAACGCAAACAATAATAGGCACATGTTTGCAGGTAAAATACTGAATTTTTCCACCATTTGTCATTTTCCATGTTTTCATTTTCCCTCTCTGTGTATTTTGATATATTTTTCTGTTTCAATTCTAGTCTTTACGTTTCAAACCAAAAATACTAATTTATGTGACTGGGTCGAGTGTGACTAATTACGAGTTTTAATGTACGTACATGTACAAAAACTTGCATATCTTTAAGGGCGGAGTGGGCCTCAAATCTATCGAGAATAATCAGATTTGGAGTAATTTGAGAAATAGATAGATTAAGTATGTAGACCATATGATACAAAGACTTCCGCTCGAATACGGATATTAGAATTCCATCTCTTTGATCTTGCTTGAGCCTTTTTATCAAGGCCACGCTTACGGCGTCTATATCTACGTAAACTTAAATATACTATGTTATCACGTAGAACTGAATGCGATTTTAAGACGATGCATCTTAGTCATAGTTTGGGTTGCTACAATGAAACTATGGCTAAGATATATGGACGACATATTCATCACCTGAGAAAAGGACAACAACACACTAGAACAATTCTTCAATCATGTAAACAGCATAAAAACTGCATCAAATGCACTCTGGAAAAAGATGAAAGTTTTCAGCTCCCTTTCCTCGACGTTCTAGTCACCAAAAATAATTCAACCATAACCACTTCCGCAAACCAAAACAAACTGGGAATTGAAAAATCATTCAGAGATCGAGCTACCTATCTGCAATACAAAAGAAGCTTTAAATAAAGAAAAGTCAAAATTCGATCCGATCTGCGAAGAAATGGTTTCCCCAACTACACGATCAATAAAACTCTTCAGACCACACCAACACAAAGGATGACATACGTAAATACTGAAAGGAAGGCGACACGGCCACTTATAATCCCATACATAAAAAGATTCTCAGAAAAGATAAGAATAGGCAACCAATACCAACTTCGGACTGCCTTCAAAACGATCACAACAATAAGAAGTGATCTGACAAAAAATAAACCACAACGACATGAGACCAAGAACTGCATCTACCGATGCAGTGAGGGGATATTTACATCGGGGAAACCAGCCGACCCATGGAAATTCGCCTTACACAACTCAAACGCAAAACTCGACAAATGGATACAACTGGATCGAAATAGCTCAACATTGCTGGGAAAATCAACATCGTATGGAATGAAAAGAGGCAATGATAGCCGCCAGGGAGAAAAATCTATTCAAGCGGAAATTGAAAGAAACAGCATTAATTCTGAAGAACCAGAATGTATTTTCTCAAACAAGCGTTAGCAGATTAGCAGTATACAGTTAGCAGATCAAGGTTATTTGAAAACCCACACTTTTCGGAGGTAACATATTTCAATTGACCAATTTCCGAGGCAAAAAGGTTTGCCACCAGACTAAAACAAAATGACCAACAGAAAAAATAAAAAAATTGCGCAAAAAGCAAACGGGCACTACAGTGACCGCCCTGGTTGGTGTCGGGGTACATACCTCGACTTTCAAGCAGGAGACGCCGGGTTCAAGTCCCAGGTCAGGCAAGTAGTCTACTTGGACTTTTTCTTATAAAATTACAGAATTTTGTAAGATTAAGGCAAAACGCAGTATGAAGCGGATTAGACCGTGTTAGCTGGAAGGCAGGCTAACACGATTCCATACCGTCCCTCGGAGAGGACGTTAATAGGACGGTCCCGTGTTATCCATATATTGATAGTGGAGCATGTTAAAGATCCCTAGCCTCGACAAAGGGGTTTAGGGTAAATTAAATTCTTCTAGAGAAAGAAAACTGCCTTCCTAGGGGGTGCTCATCAGACGAGTCTGGTAAGTGGGGCAGGGGGGAAATTAGAGAGAAAAAAATTATATGCCTGGTCGGTCGTCACAGTAACGCGAGGCCATTGTAAATCGAGAGAGAGAGAGGGAGAGAGAGAGAGAGAGAGAGAGAGAAAAACTAAAGGTATAATGTAACAAAAAACCCGCGGAATTACTGCTGCGGAGTGAGAACCATGAAAACCTGGTTTAAAAAAGATCAGCTCATGCTCAAAAACATGTTCAACAAAAACGAGTTGTAAAGATTTGGCTTATATAATCACCTACTTAGAAATGCATAGCATACAGACTTTTTACTTCTCTGATGAGAAATCCAGCCAGTTACAGATATGCATCGAGATATGTTCTTTCCAATATTGGCATGTAAGTTAAAAGTTTAACGATGCAGTCAGAGTTCCGTAAAGTAAGAAGTAACCCCGCGGGGATTTTATTACACTATATCTTTAGTTTTTATGTAAATTTGAACTTAAATTCACTTAAACTTAAGTGCTCGCTTGTTTATCTTTGTAAATTAAAACAAAAAAAGTTTGGTTATGTCAAAAATCAGAGTTCCCACCCAAATTTACCTGTCAATTTTTCTTTTTTTCGTTGGTCATTTTGATTTAGTTTGGTGGCAAACCTTTTTGCTACCCAGCCTGTCAAAATCAGAAAATGGTCAATTGCGAAACAGCGGAACCAATCCAGTGTAAAATTTATAAAGACCGCTTCAAGCTACTGCGAACATAGGGCGGAAAAAGTCTAATTTGCTAGTGTACGTACATGCAGAGACACTGCACGCCTATCAGTGAAGCAACCAATACTCAGGCTTGCGATCACCACTTGCATGACTTTCCTTTGGTATTTAGTACGCCTCTAACCACGGTGCTGTGTGGAGCGTAGTCAATGAAACCGGAATCTTATACCTAACAACTGCCTAGCAGTTGGAATAATGTGCTGCTGCATTAGATCCAAGTATCTAGGACCATTCAAATTGCAATTGCCGTTAATAAAAAATGGCCCAATTACGTGTTCCCCTATAATACCCCCCCCCAAACATTTAGTTTTTGGGGATACTGTGTTCTTACGTCAAAATACAAATGCAAATTTTCCCTCGACCAATATTGAACGTGTGTTGGGTTATGACGATTTGACCATCTGCACTTTTTCGGCAACTTCGTAGACATCCATTTTTGGTTTTAAAAATGTATTATTTCAATTAAGAACTTACCCATCTGTTTCTCGAGCAAGGCAGAAATAAAACAAAATAATAAAAACAAAATGAATTTCCAAAAGATAACACTGCAGCGTGCTTCGAATCCACCTCGGTCGTACGGCACGGAGAGTAAATTGGACTTGATTCCTTCTATGTTCGCAGTAGCTTGAAGCGGTCTGTATAAGATTGGGTAGTTTTAGTTTTTGTTGGTATTCATCTGATGACGATTACAGATACATAAGCATTCGAACCGTTGTAAAAAAGTAAAACTAAAAATAATTGAAGTTTGAGTTTACTCCCAAGTTCAACATTGTTTACCACCATCAAACAAAGAAGTAAAATTGGCGAAAACTAACCTCAAACTACATTAGGCAAAAGTCAAATCGTGTTCAAAATGCATTAAAATCACTTCATGAAAACCTAAAAGTTAATCGTATTGAAAACGTATTCAGTTCCACGTGAAAACGTAGCAATAGTTCAACTTCTACTATAACCGGAGCGTCGAAAGATTGGTAATACGAACGTGCCGAACCAAAGAAAGCAAGATAGAAATACTGGCACTGAATGTAAAAGACAGAAACGTCCGATCCGAAAATGACCATGTTACGCCAAGAAAATATCACAAAAAACAAAAACAAACACAAATTGCTTCATCATCAGCCAAGGCGTGATAAAGAATAAAAAAAAGGTCTCAAGGCCTCACCTAAATTGACCCGATATCCTGATAAATCGTTTACATTAGCTTTCCCTGGAACAGTCTTTCCATTTTTATCCAATGTTTTCATCTTATATGATTTATTCTGTCATGATGATGCGATTTTTTTGTTTTCCAAAAACAGAGGAAAAACGCGATAACCGAAGGAAATGGACAGTTTTATTCTTTTAGTTTATTTGGTCTATAAAAATATGGGGCAAAAAAAAGGTTTTTAATTTTTTTTTTGCATTTTTGACTTTTTATATCTCAATGTTATTCTCGTTCTCCGTACATAGCAAACGCAAGCTTGGACTATAACTATGATGATATACCATTTCTGCATAGATTTAGAGTAACGTATGGTCCGAAAGTTATGGGAAAAATTACCAAGGTTGATAACTCCTGTAAACATTATTTTTATGAAAATTATAAACAATCTATCTTAACTATCCTAATTATGATGCACAATTTAAATAATCGAAGTTTTCCCCTTCCACAGCGTTTATTTCTCTGACATCTCTGGGTGTAACGCTCTGCATTCAAGGCTTCGCCCAGAACAACACCAATGTAGGGCTGCGAGATCTAGCCAGCCTCAGAAATCGCACACCATACCAAAATTTTGTCCTCAAACTTTTTTTTGCTTTTTAATCTAACATCATCAGGGACATTCTCGTAATCGTCCGTGTAGAAACCGTCATTGGCCTTCATCTCAGAGTTGGACAATGTAGGTGCTAAAGTAAATAAACATGGTGACTTTCTCATCAAACTCAAGGACCATATAGTTATGTAGGTATAAGTTTCATATCTCAAAGTATTTACTACATATGTGCTAATGTACATGCATTTTTGAAATTAGCAAAATAGGCTAAGCTACAAAGGAAAAATAAAGGAAAAAATTAGAATCCAAAATTTTTTTTGATTAGCAAATTTAGAAAGCTTCACCATTTACCATACTAAAAGTCCACATTCCTACCCACTGGGGAACTGTCACTTCTAACCTCCAAAAAAGCGTTTTTCTTCTTAGAACATTGAACTACTAGAAGGAGTCTGTCTGGTTACACTGGTTGTTTGAGTGCAACATCTACAGTGGGGAAAGGGGAGACAGAAATCTGTGTTGCCAATTTTAAAAACAAAATTATGCAACAAAAAACTTATTAAATTTGGATTAAGTTTTGACGCTTATTTATTAATTCAATAATTAATGAGACAACCTATTTAAAACTTTCGACGTTTTTGGAAAATTTAACATGTGTTTTCCTTAAACATCTTCTTTTGTAGTCATCGTGGCAACATTGATTGTTTCTTGCGGTTTCTCGATTTTTCCTGGAATGTCATTATTGTTTTGAAAGTGAAAGTTTCAGCACTTGTCAATAGTGTTTTTTTGTTATCTTTGGGAAAAGTTTGTGGCGAAAAATGGTTCCGAAGTGTATTATTATATGCAAAAGTTAAAACAGAAGCCGGGGGACCGCAGTATTTCGTTTCACAGGTACGGTAAATTAAAATATTAACTAAATATTAGGTTAGAATTCGTCATATTTGGCCATTCTTGGTAAAAAAAAGGCAGGAAATCTGTGTTGCCGGCTTGTCATTAATTTCAGTGTAAATAGGGATTTCCATAGCACCTTTTTCTTATTTTTATAGTTGTACATCCTACTTGAATACATTTTTAGGTTTTTTTTTTATAGAAACATAGATTTTTATTACTATATCTAGACCAATTAATTAAACGGAACGAAAAATTATTGAAGGTATTTTAAATAATATTAAAAACAGGGGAAAACGTATTAGGTTAACATGACAAGAATGGGATGAAGATATTGAACTCAAACACCCTGCCCTAGGTCTGAAAAAAGGCTCCTTCTAGTAGTTCAATGTTCTAAGTTTTTCTTGGATAACTCCTAAACGGTGACAAACTGTCAAAAGTGACAAATGTTGCAAATTTAATCCTCTATCAATAAGTAAAGAGCAAAAGTGTAGCCTAAACCACTCCTATCAGAAAAATTTAAAAAACCCAAGCAAAATTGATGCCAATTTAAACAATTTCTTGTATATTCCTTTTTAGCATTTTCACCAAGATTTCTCAACCTACGGGTACCAAACTTGGCAGGGTTGATCTAGAAGCAATGACCTACATTATATCAAAAAATAAAATTTTTCCAGTGGCGTAGTCCGATTTTCTTAACTAGAAAATTTCAAAATGTGCCAAAACTCTTTGATACGCCACTGTTACTGACTTACAAAAAAAGGCCCCGCTTTTCACTGGATCTTATACTAGATAAAATTGTATTTCAAACGGCACCTTCCGCTTGTATTTGCTGCTTCTAGTAATAAAATAAGAATTTTTTAAAGTCATAATTTTTTATATATTTTTTTAGTGAATTTGCTAAATGTAAGAGCCAATGTCCCCTACTCTTCCAATACTTTGAGTTTTTGTAAACGACTATTTTTTATAAAATGCATAATAACAGAAAAAAGGAGGGGGGAATTTATAACGGATGATCCTGTACCGATAAGTCCCTATTTAGACAGACAGGCGCGACGTTATTCAGTTCATAAAATAATTGCAGGACACTGACGCACTGTACAATATGTCACTCGTTCATTTAACAATTGGGGCTGGCTCGAAGTTTAATTTTAATTTATCAAAGGCTTATTGCTTGGGTCACTGAACGGGGAATAATTTTCTAAATGCGAAAGTCAGTACAAAGTAAGGATCATATATATACCAAGGCCCTAGCGACCTAATATAAGGATCTTACATTTAAAACATACTTATTCATTCTATTATAATCTCAACTAGCATCAGAACTAAAGAAGATAAGAGACCAAACATTCCGCCTAGAAATCCTCTGATGTTTATAATCCAACACTCTTCTGGACGATTATATGAGCAAAAAAGAGATAAAACAATAAAACGGCAACACTGTCAAAAATTGCTTTCACCATTATCAGTGGCGGCGTGAATTTTGATTTAAATTTATAAATCTGAAAAACGCGAGATATAAGCAGAGAGAACATAAATCTAAATAGAGAGGACACGTAACGGTAATATTCGACCACCGCGCGTTGAACAAAAATCGATTTATCACTGGCGTAAATATTTATATTTAATGCATTTTTAAAAGAACTTGTTAAGGGAATGGCAGCCGGCAGAGTTTTTACTGTATTTATTTTTGAGGCCTTTATTACTTGTAATAATTTAAGAAAAAGCAGAGAGCATATTAATTTAGATTTATATGCTCTCGGAAAAAACAACATTTTTGGGGAAGTTGGCACGTGCGATCATAGAAATGTTACTAAATTTTTATGAAATTTCCGAGAAGCCGTCTATAAAGAGGGGGTCGATCGCCTCCCTCTGTGTTCGTCACCTGTCACTGAACCGGCACGGCGCAACGCGGGCGATCGATAAGTATGTATTTCCTGTGTGCCGCCACTGCTTTGGATCGCTAAAAATAAGCAAAGTCGAAAGCGAAAGTGGCGCACCAACTTTCCAAGCCAAGAAATAAAAAAAATATAGCTGCGCCACCTGGTTTTCAAGTCAGTTGAGCGGGGTCACCAATTTACGATAAGATGTCCCCTCTATTTAGATTCATATGCTCTCTGATATAAGGTTGGGTTGGTAGGAAACACGCAATACTTCGGATTTTCTTACATTCGCACGAATTAAAATAAAAAAAAGTGTAAAATTACTGCCAGAACTTGGATAACCACAAAAAATTGGTATTTGTAGAATAGAGTTTAGTTTGAGAAATTGTAGATATTTAGAAACAGATCAAAAGTTTACCAAAGTTTCACCGCTGGGAATGTTTTTTAGATCAATTTTTCAAGATGGCAGTCATATATATTTTTTTTAATTGTATAGTATAAACTTTATTTGCTAAATTAAAAGAACATTTGCTAAAATAAAAAATTTAGGTAAATTTCACGCAAATATAGGATGTTAAAAAGAAAATTTTAAATTCAAATTCAAAATCAATAATTAGCGAGCTTTCAATCAAAAAAGGTAATGGTAACCGTAGATCCGGATTTCGCACTTGTGGTGCTCATCAGTACGGTGCAAGGAATTAGGAGATGAAATGAAGATGAAAAAATCTGACACAGGAATCATGTAAAAGACAACCATCTGTCAAATTGCAGAATCGGCAGATGTACCTTCAATTTGAAGGTCTTTTACATGAATCCTGTGTTAGATTTTTTCACCATCATTTTATCTCCTAATTCCTAGCAGCGTACTGATGAGCACCACAAGTGCGAAATCCGGATCTTTGGTTACCATTACCTTTTTTGAGGGAAAGCTCGCTAATTATTGATTTTGTTAAAAATTTTAAGGCTAACAAATTTTATTGTTTAATTATTAGCTGCATTAGTATTTATCTTAGATTTTTGAGGTATCATTAATTTAATTTCAAGCTTTTTACATCCAACTACGCCCATGACCAAGCTAAAATTACATGATCTTGTTGTCTTCCGAAATATTATTTCTGGGCTGGAATATCCCCTTTTATTCCATTCCACGCATTGGTAAATCATTTTGTTGGTTCTCAAAATGGCTTTATTTATGCAGTTCTTTTTTTACAAATGGTCACAATAAAATTCAAAAATCACCACACAACCAAATGCCGTAAACAACAATGCCGTCAGCTACAAACCAAAATGTCGCAATTTATCCGCGGCTCGTCGAAACAACGTTGTCAGCTTGTGTTGTCTTTTTGTGAATCTAGAAATTCTACTCAATAAAAATTTAAAAATGCTAATTACTGAGATTAAAAATTAAATTATCAGCCTGAGGGTAATTATCAATATAATGTAAAAAGAGAGCCAAGAAGTTTATAAATGGTTTTGTTCCTAGAAAACTCGACGTTGAATTGGCAATCATGAATTTAAATCAATCAATCAACCATTCATAAGGTTCATTTTCAATGGTTTTGTTCTTAGAAAAGTCGGCGGTAAATTGGCAACCATGCATTTTATGGAAAAATGAACCTTATGTATGGTTGATCGGGGTAGTATAATATTGTTTACTGTTACATCTGACTGGGATACAAGTCTAATTAACCCAACTTTCGTTGCCATACCCCGGTATAACCGAAAGGGCCCATGAAATGGCCTAATTACCAAGCCCACAGGTCGCCCCTCTCTACTACTACTACTACTAACCCAAGTTTTGTTACGTTTTTGTAAAATTACCATATAATTAAAAAATTTTAAAAGGGATTTAGTGAGGGTGAAAAAATAAAAAAATCAATGAATAGCGAGCTTTCCCTCAAAAAAGGTAATGGTAACCGTAGATCCGGATTTCGCACTTGTGGTGCTCATCAGTACGGTGCTAGGAATTAGGAGATGAAATGATGATGGAAAAATATGACACAGGATTCATGTAAAAGACAACCATCTGTGAAATTGCAGAATCGGCAGATGTACCTTCATTTTGAAGGAAAATTAAATATAAAACAGATATAATTATCTTTACAGATATCCTAAGCTCTGGAGTTAATAAATTTAAAAAGGGATTTAGTGAGGGTGAATAAATAAAAAAATCAATGAATAGCGAGCTTTCCCTCAAAAAAGGTAATGGTAACCGTAGATCCGGATTTCGCACTTGTGGTGCTCATCAGTACGGTACTAGGAATTAGGAGATGAAATGATGATGGAAAAATATAACACAGGATTCATGTAAAAGACAACCATCTGTCAAATTGCAGAATCGACAATTGTACCTTCATTTTGAAGGAAAATGAGGGAAAGCTCGCTATACATTGATTTTGTTATTTACTCACCCTCACTAAATCCCTTTTTAAATTTATTAACTCCAGAACTTAGGATATCTGTAAAGATAATTATATCTGTCTCCGTAGAGACGCTTAATTTTCCTTCAAAATTAAGGTACATCTGCCGATTCTGCAACTTGACAGATGGTTGTCTTTTACATGAATCATCTCCTAATTCCTAGCACCGTACTGATGAGCACCACAAGTGCGAAATCCGGATCTACGGTTACCATTACCTTTTTTGAGGGAAAGCTCGCTATTCATTGATTTTGTTATTTATTCACCCTCACTAAATCCCTTTTTAAATTTATTAACTCCAGAGCTTAGGATATCTGTAAAGATAATTATATCTGTCTCCGTAGAGACGCTTAATTTTCCTTCAAAATGAAGGTACATCTGCCGATTCTGCAATTTGACAGATGGTTGTCTTTTACATGACTCCTGTGTCATATTTTTCCATCATCATTTCATCTCCTAATTCCTAGCACCGTACTGATGAGCACCACAAGTGCCGGATCTACGGTTACCATTACCTTTTTTGAGGGAAAGCTCGCTATTCATTGATTTTGTTATTACCAAATAATGTTTTCAAAAGTTATCATTTAAAATTACCTAACTAGTGACTGAGGTCTTGGATAAAATACAATACACAACTTGCATGTAATGGGTGATTACACGCTCAGGTAAATTAGGACGTCCAACCAAACCTTCTTCACTACATTCTTGTTGTGTAATATACTATCCCGTCATACCTAAGATAACGTCTAACATGTATATGGGTAAGATGCGATGTCATATACAACATGATAGTTTTACGCAGATAATAGGGAACGAAATTTTATAAATAGAACTCATGTGGGTATAAATTTTATTCGGAAAAAAAGTTCTTTAGCATTCAAATAGCCGATTTTAAAATTGACAATGTGGTTCACGCAAAAAACCTATATTGTACTTTTTGGCTTTTATTGTGTTCTTCTAGGTGGACAATTACATGGTAGCTGGTTTTTATTCGGCTTCAATCCGTATATGGGTCCTTCTTGAAAAAAGGTAACATTTCAAGTGGTAATTAAAAAAAAATAAATTAGTGAACTTTGAATTTGGGTAATTATTAAATGTTGCTGTAGTCGATTGGACTAAAATGTGCTATATGGCCGAGATAACAATTCACTAGTTCTTGAGTTATTTTTGAGTTTGTGAATTAATCTGCTAACACAGGTAGTAGCCAGCTAACACCAGTTATACCTATTTTATCAAAATCAAGAATCTCTATAGCTGGTTTGTTCTTGAAACATGGTAACATTTGGTGTAATAGTTTTTAAAAAACAAAAATATTTACCACCTTTTAAGTAAATATAATAGAAATATCTTGGGTGGAAATAACGTATTAGGTGGAAGTAACTGATTTGGAGGTTTTTTTTTAACTTCTTTTTGGTTTTAATTGCCTTAGGAGCATAATCCTACTGGAAATATTAACACGCCAGGACGAATCCGTATACGGTAACTTGGATAAGTACCAGTGCGGAACGATGCCTATTTGCGAGTGATTCAAAGCTGGAAATCAAAGTGTGACCAGTGAAACCACTGATGAGCCCACGCTGGTTACCCAGGGCGAAACATCGTTTAATCATTTTTCTTTTCGCTTTGGTCCTTTGTGTGTTCCTTGTGGGATGCTCATCCAAGTTTGAATTTTCGTTATTTCCACCGAAGATCTTTTGTTTTTTAGTTTCTTTTCGGTTGAAGTAACTGATTTGGAGGTTTTTTTTAACTTCTTTTTGGTTTTAATTGCCTTAGGAACATAATCCTACTGGAAATATTAACACGCCAGAACGAATCCGTACCAAGTAATTTGGATAAGTACCAGTGCGGAACGAAGCCTATTTGTGAGTGATTCAAAGTTGGAAATCAAAGTGTATGATGGTGTTTAATGATGTATGGTGGAGGGTGACCAGTGAAACCACTGATGAGCCCACGCTGGTTACCCAGGGCGAAACATCGTTTAATTATTTCTCTTTTCGCTTTGGTCCTTTGTGTGTTTCTTGTGGGATGATCATCCAAGTTTGAATTTTCATTATTTCCACCGAAGATCTTTTGATCTTTTGTTTTTTAGGTTCTTTTCGGTTGAAGTAACTGATTTGGAGGTTTTTTAACTTCTTTATTGTAAATATAATATGTTGCTATGTATATAATATCCTTACTTGATTTCTTCTCTCTATTTCATTTTTCGTTTTTGGTGCTTTTGCCAAAGACTTTCTAGTTTTTGCCATTTTTTTTCTAAAAAATATTGTTTTTTTAATTACAAGCGAAAAATTTCGCAGGTGTTATCAATAAAATATTCCGAAAGAACACAGCAGTGACATTCACACGAGCGACACCAAAATCAATTACACGTGTTTTTTTTTCGTTTTTTGATGAAGACAAAAAACTTATAATCAAACTATTTTTTTTAGGATATAAATTTTTGAGTTTTTATCTATCTAAATCATTATCTTAATAAATTTTATGATCCTAAAGTGTAACTTTGAAATTACAGATCACACCACGTGACATGTCACATGGTGTGAACAATTTTTCTTTCATGGAGACATTTCTTGGAGAGTTCATTACTGCTGGATAATGTTAGCCTTTGAGTGAGTATACTAACTATCCTCCTACTTTGTTTTCAAAGGATAAGTGGTTTTAAATTTACAAACCAATTACATGCAATGTTAGCTTTTTTCAAGAACGACCCATATATACCAACTTTTTGTATAAAATAAAAACTAAAACTGAATCAACCGGATTTAATTATTTTCGCCAATTTTGTTGACAAGGACACCTTACAGATGATAACAATAAGGCTTCTTTATCTAAATGTCAAAAAAATAACATTTTGTGACAATCCAAGATTTTACATTTTTATGCATTTTAAAAAACCCGTTGGATTTTTTCTTAAACCACTTAAAATAACTATTTTTATGTTATAACATCCACAAAAAACTGGACTCTTCTGGAAACGAAATGAAGTATATAGAAAAATTCAAAATGGCTTTACTTTTTGCTACTACAAAAAAACTTCCTATCTATTGTCTGTAAACCGATGTATCATTTGATAAATTCTATTAAGAAATAAAAAAAAACTATGGGTTTTTTCGTATATCAACTTCTTGCATAAAATAAAAACTGCTAATAATTTAAGATAACCGAATTTTGCCAATTTTGTTGCTAAAAATAAGCTTACTTTTTCTAAATGTCAAAAAATGACATTTTTTGATAATTAGAATTTTATGCATTTTATGAAAGCCGTTGGCATTTTTTAAACACTATATATTTTTATGCTATAACAGAAAAGTACCAACTACTGTCTGGTAACCCATGTATCATTGGTTAAAATCTATTAAGAAATAAGAAAAATATTGGGATTCTAGTGTAACACCTTTTTTGCATATTATAAAAACTTTCCGTTAATTTGGGGCAAATGGTGACCAAATTCGTCCAACAACATGATGTTAATTTTTTATTTTATGCAAAAAAGGTGTTACACTACAATCCCAATATTTTTCTTATTTCCTAATAGATTTTAACAAATGATACGTGGGTTAACAGATAATAGTTGGTACTTTTTTGTTATAGCAAAAAAATATAGTGTTTAAAAAAGTGCCAACGGTTTTCAAAAAATGCATAAAATTGTAATTGACACAAAATGTCATTTTTTGACATTTAGAAAAAGTAAGCTTATTTTTAGCAACAAAATTGGCGACATTCGGTTATCTTAAATTATTAGCAGTTTTTATTTTACGCAAGAAGTTGGTACACGAAAAAACCCAGTTCTTTTATTTCTTAATAGAATTTATCAAATGATACATCAGTTTACAGACAAAAGATAGAAGTTTTTTGTAGTACCAAAAAGTAAAGCCATTTAAAATTTTTGTATATACTTTATTACCTTTCCAGAAGAGTCCAGTTTTTTGTGGTCCACCTTATATATTGTGGATGTTATAACATAAAAATAGTTATTTTAAAGTTCGAAATTTTTGAATCATAAAATGTTCGAAACACTCTGTTTAATTACTCTAAAATACCCGTAACGGCTCAGTATCTCGATAACAAAGCTTTTAACAACGTTAGCTGTGCAGCTTTCTCTCTGACATTTACGTTGAGTGGGGCGGCTAATTCATCTCTGTAACAGAATTAGGACGACATTATCAGGACGTTTCCTAGTGCCTGTATAACGCTTGTTTTAATTTTATCCATTATCAGGTACAACCCATAGCAGAAAATTGAAAATGTTAGAGGCAGAGTTGCTATTTTGTAATAATGATGACAAATAAAGGGTAGGAAATTTAATACAAACTAACCCAAAAGGCTATACATTCTGCATTGATATTTTTATTACATACATGTTTTTTTTCTGTGGTGTGTTGGTTTTTTTTTACGGCAATCGCCTCCGCTTTGCTCCAGAAAAAAGTAGACAACAAAGATGTTGGTGGTAAACCTGCAGTCTTTGGAGAAAAACGAGAAATTGCAAAAAGTTCCTTTAAAGACGTTCTAACGCATGACGTGCTTACTGCGAAACCATTGGAAATACAGAACAGTATTATAGAGTCGTTTTTATTTATAAACAAGTTTTAAACAAAATCATTTCGGACATAATTTTTTTTTTTACCTGAACATATTCATACCAAGTTTTATACAACGTGAAGCCAAAATCAAGGCAAAATTAACTAAAGTTGTTTCTAAATACTACAAACTGTTGACTAATACAAAACACAAATTCCTGAACTTTTATTTGGAAACAATATTGGTCAGAAGTAGGCAAAAGCTTAAATCAAAACATACCTGATAACATTTTCGAGGCAATGAACAAGTGTGGCGATATTTTTCCGTTGATAAGAACATTCTTGGATGTTTGCCAGTAAGTCTTCGTCAGAAAGAAGCTTCTCATGCCTCAGAAAATTTAAAACATAAGTACTTAAAAACACTAAGATGGAAATTCGTCTGACGGGCTTAGCGTTGCTGCATATCAAGACATATTGAAATTGACATTAAGCGAGTCACTCATTGACCGGTTTGCCCAAAAAAACCGGAAACGATTGTTTTTGTTGAGATATTCATCTTATGTTTGAGATATGCAATATAAAAGGTAATATTTTACCTTAAAAAACTTTATAGACCTAAAAAAAAAGAGTATTTAGCTATTAGGTTTTTTTTTGTGGTTTGTTTGTTATCTATGTTAAAAAATTATACGTAATTACTCAAGCGCGGATTTCAGGGGGATAAGGGGGGTAGTTAACCCCTCCCCCTTCCCTGGCTTTAAATTTTTTATGAATCAAAAGTAATGCATAAATTGCGGCGCTATAACCTTTGATACTTACGATATTAGTTTAATTTTTGTGTTAAAAATGGCATTTGTAGTGTCATTTTCTTAAAAATTTTCGCCTGCTGCGCTTGAAACCATTAATATAGTTACAATTTAAGTTAAATTTTCAATAAAAAAATGCATTTTTTATTTGATATTTACGATTTTAATTTAATTCGACTCGGCATTTTGAATGTAATTTTCTCACAAACTTTCGGCGCATTTAAACATTTTTTAAAATAAAATATGTATGAAATAAACGACTTAAAATCTGAGTACCCCCCCCCCTAGATTTGATTTGCATATATTGATATGTTCCTTAGAAAAGCTATGCTTTTATTCTAGTTTTTTTCGTATCGAAACCGCCCCTCCTCCTTTCAAATGGCTCGGATCGCCACTGATGGCATAGATATCTCTTGTTATGCTAAAAAAAACTCCATTAATATATTTTTGGTTTAACCAAGACTTCGCAAATTTTTACGGCGCCATTTTTTACCTTAAGCAGTTCACCAAAAAGCTCAGTATGCCATGGACAAGCAAACATTGATTGAAATAGAAGACCCAACCCAACAAATGCATTGTTTAAATTGTTATTAGCCAACTTCAAAACCTTGCATTGATTACGTAAATAATTGCCAATAAACAAAAAATCTTTTTTCTTTCTCACTATAATCTATACCTAAACTTCCACAAGGAAAAACATAAACCAAATGAAACGAACTGAACAAAAAAATTTTCGGTATTTACTACATCACTGCGGTAGCATCAATAGGATCCCGTTGAATTGAGTTGGATTGTCTTACATACACTTCTTTTATATGAATAAGTTGAATTGAATTCATAACTGGTTTTTATTAATTTTTTATTCAACTTTAACGACTTGGTGTTATTGATTTAAAGGGATTGTCATTGGGACAATTCCTAATTGGAATATGGATGTGAACTCCTATTGATGGTAGCGCAGTGTTTTTTTCTGCGTACGCAGGTCAAGAAATATTTAGATCTTAACAGTAGGTCAGTATATTTTTGGAAAAGCTAATGACTTTCAATTTACACAAACGCGTAAAGGAAGCGGCAGGATTATTTAATAAAAGACAAGCTGGAATCCTTGTGGACAATCGAATACCAAAGAAAAAGTAAAAGAATGGTTTAGCTACATAGAACATCTCTTTACCGATAACCTATCCGAATAGCCAGAAGAATTCTCAAACCATTGCATAGATATAACAACAGAGGAAGTACAACACGCAATATCTTCAGCTAAAAACAGAAAAGCGGTAGGGCAAGACGAAGTATACATTGAGGTTTTAATAACAAACAAAGATTCGCTAAATACGCTGGTCAAACTTTTTCACTTGATTTATCGTAGCGGTAAAATCCCTGCTGAGTGGCTAAAATCAACCTTTGTTACGCTGCCTAAAAACCATTCAGCAAAGAAGTGTAGTGATTATCGTCTAATCAGCCTAATGAGCCATAAAGATCTAAAGAAGAATCCTTTATGGGCGACACGCAGTTTGGATTTCGTGGTGGGTTTGGGACAAGAGAGGCATTATTTGGCATTCAAGTCTTAGTTCAGCGGTCTAGGGATGTGTCGGTGCCAGTATATGTCTGTTTCATAGATTATGAGAAAGCATTTGATCGAGTCCAACACGAAAAGCTCATAGAATTGCTAAAAAAGTTGGTCTAGATGACCGAGATCTAAAGATAATCGCTAATCTATACTGGAATCAGACTGCTCACATAAAGGTTGATGGCCAACTGTCCGAACAGGTCCAATTAAGAAGAGGAGTACGCCAAGGTTGTATACTGTCTCCGCTGTTGTTTAATATCTATAGTAACAAAATAATAGAGAATGCACTTCATAACTGCGAAGAGGGTCATAATAGCAGACACGCTGGACGGGCTGCAAGAGTTGTTGAATCAAATTGCTGCCGAAAGTTCGCAATTCGGGCTTAACTTAAATGTTGAAAAAACTAAATGGATGGTCATATCCAAGTCGAACGCGTGGATTCATACAAATACTTGAGTTGCCACCTCAATGAGAACTGGGACAACATGCAAGAAGTTCGTGCAAGAAATGAACAGGCCAGATCATCTTTTATCAAAATGAAATCAGTGTTGTGTAGTCGCGATCTTAATACCACTCTCCGAATTCGTGTGCTTGGGTGTTATGTTTTTAGCATCTTATATTATGGCATGGAAGCATGGACACTGACTGAGGCCATGTGCAAAAAGTTCGAGATATTCGAGATGTGGTGTTATCGTAGAATACTAAGGATATCTTGAATGGACCGAGTAACTAATGTTATAAACTTGAATATTTTGGTGATATTTTTAGAAGTGACAAATATAAACTTTTAAAATTGGTAATAGAAGACAAAATGAAGGCAGAAGAAGTTTAGGTCGTAAAAATCTTGAAGAAGAAGAATACTACTAACTAATAGCTTGAAAAATTGTAATAAATTCGCAGCTAGTAGTGTGGACGTTGATTATAATTTTTTTAATGAATAACAAGAACTAAATTAATAAACATGCCCTGGTGACCTACCTAGAGAAAATGAAACTAAAGATTACTTAGAACCAATTAACTGAGATAGAAAGACCCGTGACAGTTCTCGCAAATGGTTCATATTGATAATATCATTGCTCAATCTAAGAGTACAAGAAAGTTATGTCGAATTCGTTCCGTAAGTAAATCGCTGCTATAATTGCAGACAAACGATTTTAATAGGTTTTTTTACAATAAAATGATTAATTGCAGTATTAAAACAATGCGAAATATTAAAATTAACCGTACGCAAAACATAATAATGCAATACTGAGGAATTTTCGCCTATTTATTGTTTTAGGTTGACAACTTAAGGTACTATTCGGCGCGGCTGACTCGGCGCGATGGCAGATATTTTTCCTATTTAACACACAAGTCTATATTTAATCAGAGTGCACTTTCATGAACGCCTTGTATAGATAGCATTCCGCATTACTTTAATTTTAAGTTTGTGTTTAGGGTTTTTATGTTGAGTTTGGATTTTCATGTTGAGTTTGTGTTTAGGGTTTTTATGTTGAGTTGAGTTGGAGAACGGAGAATTTCGAGGAAACACTATGTACTACATGATATTTTGTCCTAAAAGCACTTTCTCTAATGGTATACAGTTGAAATATATCATTAGAAAAAGTGGTAATAATATTTAGTAGGTACGCCATATTTAGTAGGTACGCCGAGTTGTACACTGGCTTTGAGTCGACCGCACCGAGTTGTCCTAGACCCCTTATAAGTTTCACCTAAATTTTCACGTGTATCGCTTTGTGCTCTTATCGATCTATAAGGAGAAAAACAGTTATTTTTGTCAGTACTGATTATAATTATCAGGATTTAGATCACCCTGTACATCTTAATGTGAAAACCGCGCGTCGCTAGCTCCTACGGTTCGTGAAAAAAAAAATTACCCCCCTTCCTACCCTCTTTCCAACCCCCACCGCCACCAAGCTCATCGCCTGGTGACAAAGAATTTTCGTGAATAAAATCGGTTTGGCGGTTTTTGAGTGTGTAATATAAAAGTTGTGTGCATCTTAAAATTGTTAGTCATATAGGACACACCCTATAGTAACTAGTGTGGAAAAAAGCTGACTTTTTTTCTCCAAAATCCTGAGTTATGTCTATTGAACCCCACAATAGAAGCTATAGTTCTACTACTTTTATTCGCCAATTCAATCCCCAAAGGGCCTTTCCATAAAACCGTTTGACATCAGGAGAAGTGTTAACAAAATTTATCGAAGTATTAGGGATAAAGTAGGGGGAGAGAGACTTTACAAATCTCGTAATGTATTATTTGTACGGGGACGTATCCAAATTTTTCCCCGAGTATTATCCTAAAAAAATTGGTGCTAGAAAGCACGGATGTCCAACATATACAAACAATTATTTTATGCTTAAAGGAAATGAAAATATCTCGAAAACTGTAGCTTTGAAAGACTTCAACCTTATAACAAAATATTTGGGTAATATTTATGGAAACCAAAATCTTAAAACCGCATACAATAGCTGTTTAACTTCTAAAGTTATAATTTTTTAATATATTTTAACGTTTTTTTCAAATAACTCGGAAACTAAAGCTGCCACGAATTTGGAATAACAAAATTTGCAGTCCATATTCACGATAACTTAAACCTAAAAACCACATATCGCTACTTGCTTTTGTTCCAAAGTTACAATTTTTTTTTAATATTTTATCCCCCTTCAACCCCCACCCGCCCTACGCAAAAGTTAATCAGTTCATGGTCAGCCGATAGAGGATTTCTGTAACAAATTTCGTTAAATTCGATTAAGGCGTTCTTGAGTTATCGTGTATACAGACAGACAACAGACCCACAGACAACTTTTTTTTTCTTCGATTAAGGTATTTTGGAACCTTAAGTAGTAACTCATTTTTGATAAAATTAAGAAAAGTCAAAATTTCACGATTTTAATAGTCCCCCATACCATATTGGTATGGTGGACTAAAAAATAGAAATAAAGTTTGGTGGGTTGAAACTGATTTTCAATTTTTGAATTTCCTGACTTTTCCGGAGTTTTCCCTGACCAAAAATAAAAAAATCCAGGTTATATTACAAGCTCCAATAGGCACATTATTTTTATTTTAATGTTTACGTCCTGAAAATTACTACGTTTTTATATGGAAATGAATACGTTTTCAAAACAATTTTCCGTTGAGCGAATTGAACGCGTTTTAAAAACTTTATTGACATTTGCCAATTTTACTTCTGTGTTTGTTTTTTAAAGTCAATAAGTTTACAAGTTTAAAAAAGATGATGCCGTATGAAGAACATAAATGGGTCGTTCTTGAAAAATGGTAACATTTGGTGTAATAGTTTTTAAAAAAACAAAACTTGATTTACCACTTTTTAAGTAAATATAATATGTTGCTATATATATAATATGCCCTTACTTGATTTCTTCTTTTCTCGCTTTTGTCTATTTCCTTTTTCGTTTCTGGTGCTTTTGCCAAAGACTTTCTAGTTTTTGCCATTTTTTTCTAAAAATTATTGAGTTTTTTTTTAAAAAATACAATCGAAAAATTTCACAGGTGTTATCAATAAAATATTCTGAAAGATCACACCAAGTGACATGTCACACACACTATCCTCCTACTTTGTTTTCAAAAGGATAAGTGGTTTTAAATTTACAAAACAATTACATGCAATGTTACCTTTTTTCAAGAATGACCCAAATACTGTTTATTTTAAAGTCTTCTGCCCATAAGACTACAAAAAAGGTCAATCTGTGTTTCGAGGTCGTTGACCTCGATCAACATTCCTGATCCTTCATGTTTAAACTTGGTATTTTCCATTTCCTAAACCCAACAAAAACAAACACAAAAAAAAACTCAAAATATAACCTTAAAAAGCTATAACTAAAAGATGAACCCAAGTCCAGAGTGTGGTTATAAATCAGCTGATCCGTTACGTCACAATTTCTCCTACTTTGGTTAAAACCGTTAAGGAAATGCATAGGCCAATACCAATTAAGAATCATTCCACGCCTTTTGGGTAACCAAATGTTTGGTTTTCAAATGAAAAAAAAAAATGTCGGATACGCCCCTTTCCGGTTAATAAAGTGGTAGGTACAAATCTGGTGTCAGTGTATTACACGCAATGCAATACTATACGTCCCTCCTCAAAGGAAAACGATTCATTTGAGAAAATTGAAATTACTGTGAGTGTAGGTGTATAGTGGAGTTACAGCGAAAACACAATTGGACAAAGAAAAGAAAATAGTGAAAGGAATTCGCAGGCACGATATGAAATCCAGAATAATCATTTTTCAAGAAGACATTTTTACTCAAAGAAAAAGTTAATGCGCGCGTATTCTAAAAGCAAGGAGCAAACTTCCACCGAATAATTTTATTGCAGTGCACGGAAAAAAATGATCCACTTAATATTGCTGTTACTATTTTGGGTTTTTCGCCACTAAGTTCAAAAATATGTTACTACTGCGTAAATTCCTAAAGAAAAAATTTCTGTTCGTGCCTACACACTGGCAAGGGAACCTACATAAAAGTCGAATTTCCAAAAACCGAAACACAATTAAACAGAAAATAAAACGTCCGAAACGAAATATGAGCGAAAGTAAAACACAATTTTAGTTTACTCGATCTTTAAGAGACACGAATATAATTTAACCGATTAGAATTTTTCCGAACCTTAAAATATCAGAATTACAAAAATATCGAAAATAATTTTCTAGAAACGAAAAACAACCGAACCATAAATTGATACAAAATAATATGCCCGATCCTTAAAAGAGCCGAACCACAATTCATCCGAATCGTTATTAGGCATGCGTCAAATTTAAATATCTGGAGCGCCGTAGCTCCTGGAATGCGGCGTTGACAAGTTTCTCTATTTGGAAGATTACACGGAGATTTTTTTTATTAAACGATTTTATTTAATTTCACAGTTTCTGGCTTTCTAACTAAAGTGTCGAGTAATTAAAGCAATATTACTTACAGTTTCAGCAGGATATCCATGATATGGAGGAGCTCCAACCATTGGGCAACGTGCCAATTTGAAAGCCAGGAACAAAGAGGACGTCCTTGACATTAACGTTTTTCAGGCGCACTTTCGCGCAAATTCGCGGGAAATTCAAATATACTAAATCCCTTCACACTTAAGATGACTTTCCCACTTGAATTTCTTTGTAGCCCCTTTTCTTTTGCCTGCACATTTATATCACTTATTTATGTTTTTTTTTTCACTTTACACAATATTACACATATTTTTATATGACATATAATTACAATTTACACTAATATTAAATGTGACAAAACTGTAACTGTCCTCTATTGTGTATTTTGGATTTTGATTCTTTGATGTTCTCTTGGGGAAACGGGTAGGGATCTATTTACTTGAATTACCCCTGAGTCTCAATCCCATCCTCGTCGCCAGTCAAGTGTCGAGTAATTAAAGTAATATATGCTACGTTTTCATGGGAATTGAGTTCGTTCTGAAAACGATTTCAATCCGATACCGTCCATGAAAACGCCTGTTTTTCCAGTATTCAAATCGATTTCAATCTAGATCGGACCCTGAAAATTTTTAGGGTTGGGTCAAGATCGTATTGAGATCGAAATACCGATTTTCCATGAAAACGGGGATTGAGTCTACACATGCGTATTGCGTCGGATTACCAGACAGCCGCCAAATTATATTTTATTGCTTTCACTCTTTTTGAGAGAGAGAGAGAATTAGAAGTGAAACTGTGGAACCGGCGTTCTAAAATTTGGTGGAGTGTATAGAAAAAAGAAGATTAATAACATAACCTTACTTAAATAAACTAAAGATTTGTTTTTCTAAAGACTTTAAAAAAATTAATTATGGAAAATAAAAGAAATATTTGGCTCGAAAGTGTATGTGCTATGCACATATGCCAGTCCAGAATTTCTTTCTTCACTTCCACTTGCAAACATAGTATTAATTAAAATTTAAAAAAAAAATGTGTGGCAATGGCCAACATCATCTTTTGAATAGGTAATTATGCAGTATACGGTTTTCTGCCATTTTTGATTTTTTATGAAAAATTCTTTATGGGGGCACCTACTAGGGTCCCTAGAACCCCAAATCCGCCTGCGCCCGATTTTTTTTAAAATTTTTTTAAGAGAAAAAAGGGTGCCTGGGGGGGTTGTAATGTGTTTTTTTGATTGTTTTGGGTTGGGTTGTATTAGGTTGGGTTGGACTGTGTTGGATTGGGTTGTTTTAGTGAAAGAAAATTTTAAAAAAAAACAAAAAAAAAATAAAAAAAAACCAACGGGCGCAGGCGGATTTGGGGTCCTAGGGACCCTAGTAGGTGCCCCCATAAAGAATTTTTCATAAAAAATCAAAAATGGCAGAAATTGTATACTGCATAATTACCTTTGGAATACCAAAACTCAAAAATTAATATTTGACTACTATGACATATGTCAGCTGCCAAATATCAAAATTTGAAAACCGTTTTCAAATCGATTCAAAATCGATTTGAAAACCTGTCATGAAAACTCATGAAAAAAAAGTTTTCAAAACATATTGAAAAGGAATTCAATATCCATGAAAACATAGCAATTACTTACAGTTTCAGCAGGATACCCACGAAATGGAGGAACTCCAACCATTGGGCAACGTGCCAATTGGAAAACCAGAAACAAAGAGGACGTTCTTGACATTGACGTTTTTCAGGCGCACTTCCGCGCAAATGTAATAATAATAGTAAATAATTGTCTATAAAATCTTTAATATTATGAAAAAATTTGGGGGTAGGGGGTGGTTGAGGGATGTAAAAGGGGTAAATTAATACAATATCACACAGTATTTAAAAACGCGAGTAAAAAAAGCACGGTTTAGCCGCGTTAAAAATCTCGAACGAAGAGCACTTCTCGCAACACACCATCTTTACACTATAAATCAAGGCGTCTGGTAAATGAAATAACAATGATGCCTTTTTTACTCGGTGACGTTCATTGTTGCGACATTTTAATCTTTTAAATGATTTTTTTCGTAATTACTTGGTGAAAACTGGCGGAAATGGCTTAATTTTCAAGTAAAAACTTATATTTTGGCTTAATTTTTTCATTAAAAATACATCAGGGCAATGAACATCAATGCTATTTTTAATTTATTTTTAAAACATTTTATTCACTAAAAATTACAAGATAAATATATCCTTAAAAAAATATGCTTACAACAGTATTAATTTTATTTTTATAATTTGGGTTAATTTTTTCATTAAAAATACATCAGAGCAATGAACATCAATGCTATTTTTAATTTATTTTTAAAACATTTTATTTACGAAATATTATAAGAATAAATATATGCTTAAAAAATATGCTTACAACAATATTAATGTAATTCATCTAAGATTTTATTTGTTAAAATATCTAAACCACCATCTTTTTAGGTAAAGCAGGGCGCTATTCTTCAATATAATAGATAGTTTTTGGACTGGCCAATTAACAGCCCGATAACTTCACCGACAACGATAACTTTAACTATTTGACAGTTCAAAATAGCCTTTTCGGTACAGGTTTTACGTTGACGGTCCGATTATTTGACGTTTGGGATATTTTGTTAGTTTTTTTTTTTAATTTTCAAAATAAAATTATTTTACTGTGGTTTTCCATTTTACACCGAAATTTATTTTTTCTTCTATAAGAACAAATGTTACGTAATCTTATTGTAAGTACCTTGAAGTTTATTTAATCAAGGACTAAACATTAAAAATTATGAACGAGTTTAATTTCATGAGTCTACGTATATTATTATGATTATTAAGTAATTAAAGATTATAAACATATTACATAAACACGGTATGCTACTTAAAAAAAAAATGAGTTATTACACTGAAAAAAATATCGTACCTACTATTATTAACAGGCGTTTATTAATTTTTTATAACACGTAACTGTTATAAAAATCGGAGGAAAGTTATAAAAATTGTCATATACAGTAATGAAATTAATAAACGTAAGTTACGAAATCAATGAAAAATATTTCTTGACATTTTATAGAGTTGTTATTAATAGTATGTACAGGTTATGGAGATAATAAAAGATCATATGAGATAAATAAAAAATGGTAACGATTTTAATCAATGCCCTAAATAAATTTAATAAATGGCGATCATGGACTGGAATGTATTGGCAAGTTTATGAAAGTTATGAACCGGGCATACAAAACACATAAACAAGGTTATGAAATTTATGAACGTAACAGTCTTTTACTAAATTCATTCTTAGGTGTAACTAAAAGTTATGAAATCATGTCTCTTAATCCATGATATCAGAACAGCTTTCATAAAAGTTATTCTTATATATTGTAACAACTTTTTTTTGAAACTGTGACTTGCAGCAGCAAAATCAATAACTCGTTTTAGCTATAAAATTTGTAAAATGTATTTTTTTTACAAAACGGTGCCTTTTTTGGTTCAGTGTACCATTCCTCAAAATAATATAACAAAATTTGGTGATAACACGATTAAAAGTAATAAATAATTCTCAGTTGACCCGTTTTTAATTAAAAACAAAACAAAATTCTAACCCGTTATAGCTGCCTACATTGTTTTATTTAAAGCCTCCACCCTGTATCCATATATTTGTTAAACAGCTGTATGCCTAATGTAGCTGCATATAACTAATAGAGATGCCAGACGTGCAGAATACACGATTTTCCGTCTTATTGAATCCATTCGAGGGCTCCGAGGTAATCAAATTCCGAAATTTTGTGGTCGCACAGAGTACATGGGAATAACGTCCGTACACGAGCATTTTTTGTATAAAGAATGGCGGTAAAAAATATTTGGTGACAGTTACTACATAGTGCCAACCCAAAAGCAGATTGAGCAAAAAAATTTTTCCCGTTTTTCTTGTTTTAAATGATCACAACTTTTGTTCCCGTAAGCCGTTTTTTTATAAAATAACGTCTACGTCTTGCTCAGGAGTCCAAGTAATCCAGCAGTGAAAGTCCCATCAAAATCGGTCCAGTAGTTTTTGCGTGCTGCTGGAACAAACGGACAAACATTCTAAAAATTGTATTTTTGGTATATGCTTGGTTTGGTTAGGAGCCGACACCAAAAATTAAAACAAAATATTCAATGTACAGAGTGATCTAAATTCGAGGGGATTGTGGTGTTTTGGGTATTTCTAGGGGAGATAGCGAAAAACTAATATACGTGTTACGGCCGATTTTTGGGAAAAGTCCCATCAAAATCGGTCCAGTAGTTTTTGCGTGCTGCTGGAACAAACGGACAAACATTCTAAAAATTGTATTTTTGGTATATGCTTGGTTTGGTTAGGATCCGACACCAAAAATTAAAGCAAAATATTCAATGTACAGAGTGATCCAAATTCGAGGGGATTGTGGTGTTTTGGGTATTTCTAGGGGAGATAGCGAAAAACTAATATACGTGTTACGGCCGATTTTTGGGAAAAGTCCCATCAAAATCGGTCCAGTAGTTTTTGCGTGCTGCTGGAACAAACGGACAAACATTCTAAAAATTGTATTTTTGGTATATGCTTGGTTTGGTTAGGAGCCGACACCAAAAATTAAAACAAAATATTCAATGTACAGAGTGATCCAAATTCGAGGGGATTGTGGTGTTTTGGGTATTTCTAGGGGAGATAGCGAAAAACTAATATACGTGTTACGGCCGATTTTTGGGAAAAGTCCCATCAAAATCGGTCCAGTAGTTTTTGCGTGCTGCTGGAACAAACGGACAAACATTCTAAAAATTTTATTTTTGGTATATGCTTGGTTTGGTTAGGAGTCGACACCAAAAATTAAAACAAAATATTCAATGTACAGAGTGATCCAAATTCGAGGGGATTGTGGTGTTTTGGGTATTTCTAGGGGAGATAGCGAAAAACTAATATACGTGTTACGGCCGATTTTTGGGAAAAGTCCCATCAAAATCGGTCCAGTAGTTTTTGCGTGCTGCTGGAACAAACGGACAAATATTCTAAAAATTGTATTTTTGGTATATGCTTGGTTTGGTTAGGATCCGACACCAAAAATTAAAGCAAAATATTCAATGCACAGAGTGATCAAAATTCGAGAGGATTGTGGTGTTTTGGGTATTTCTAGGGGAGATAGCGAAAAACTAATATACGTGTTACGGCCGATTTTTGGGAAAGTAGAGAACACGTCTGCTTCGATAAATTACGTCACACTTATCGATCCGGTACACGTAACGTATCGCGATCCGTGACGTATCCAAACCAATTTACCTATTCTTTGGTCTTAAGACGCAAAGAAAAATATGTGGTTGATTGAATAAAATAAGGAGATACGTTACGTATGCATTTAGGCTGTGCTTTATACCTTTTTTTGATAGGTCACTTATTATTTTCCGATTTGTAGATGGATAGGGATAAGTGTTGAAATTTATGATGTTACTTTATTTCTCTATTATTAGACACTCAAAGTAAATTTTTCAACGCACATTTTTGACTTGTTTATGCGATGTTTCGAACGATGCCCGCTTTTTTGAAGGGTGCGATGACAGAACTGCTCATTGAAATCGTTGCGTACGTTCGTGGGTCCGTAAGGTTACGTACATTGCTCCGTACACAATGAGTGGAATCTGTTTATTTATCATTTATTATTAAGGATTTAAATTATAATTTTATGCATTACTTTTACGATAAATAAACTAATTTATTATATTACTGTTATACAGGTTCTGTTATCGCACCCGTTAAAAAAGCAGGCATCGTCCGAAACATGGTATGAACAAGTCAAAAATGTACGATAAAACCGCATGTCAATATCTCAACCCGTTTTTGAGCTACGGGGGCTTTTTGAAAAATATGCGTTTTAAAATTTGGCTATAACTTTTTTATTATTTAAAAAAAAAAATGAGTTTGTTGTCCGTGAAAAATAAATAAAAAGGAAGGTTAGTGCCATATCGGACACACATTTTCAATTCATTACAACCAGGCCTCCAAGATCTAATGGATAGTCCAGAAACCTACAGTTTCATCCTTGTTAGGAATCATCAGGGTAAGACTATACCTGGCGTATGAAGCATAACATAAACAACCACACCCAGCGAATTTAAGCAACTTTCGTCGTCAACCAACGCGGGATGTTGGATGTCTATATGCAGCGCGCCGGCTATCGGAATAAAGCGAAAAGCAAGGATGCAAAGGATGCAAATATCAATAAGAATGAAATTTGCGAGCAGGACAAAAAAAAGAAAACTGCAAAACGGTACCGGTTACTGAAAAATTATTGAAAATTTCTTTCTGGTGTAAAGTCGTTTTCGATAGATAATTTCAAGTAAAATTTCTCTGTCAAATTGGATTTTGGACTACTTGGTATTTTTCTTATAAAATGAACAATTTTTTTTAAATTGTTATTTTTTTCTTTTATTCTCTTAATAATTTTTTTGTGTTTCTTTAGTTTTTTTCATTTTATATTCGTTTATGCTACAAAAATAAATAATAAAAAAACGACAAATAAAAAAAATAGGTAAATAAAAAAATATCATGCCTGACACATCACGGGTCCAAGCGTTTAAAAAAATAAATACCCAGAAACGGCTCCCGCTCGTACCTCCATTAACCTCAAATCAAATCAAAATTTAGTCACACCATAATCATGTGCTAATTATGTGCTAATTTCGTCCCCAATCAAAAAATTTTGTGCTCCTTTGGTTTCTGAGATAATCGAAAAAGAAAATGGGGTAGCTGGTTAATATTAACTTAGCAACCCCACCAGGAAAAATGGAGCCAAATTAAAAAGAAATTATTTTAAAATTATGTGCTAATTATGTGCTCGACGAATATATAAGAAAAAAATCGAATTTTTCATTTTAAATTATGTTTTTTTTTTAAAAAAAGGGTGGGGTATCTAGGTTAATATTAACTTAGCGGCCCCACATGTTTATGTATCACGGAATATAAAAATTTCAAAAACCAGCGTTATCTGCATATTATGTGCTAATTTCGTCCATAATCAGAAAATTTTGTACTGTTTTCCGAGAAAATCGAAAAAGAAAGTGGGTTATCTAGTTTAATGTTAATTTAGGAACTCCACCAGGAAATATGGCGCCAAGCTAAAAATTATTGGTTTTAAAATTATATGATAATTCTTACACATATTCATGGAGCACATAATTTTGTAATTATATATTTTTACTTTGGAATGGTACTTCAGATTGCGAATGTTAGGTTATTACAAATGATTTGATGTAATATCCTTTATATTGATTTTCTCAGAAACCAGACAGGTACAAAATTTTCTGATAATGGATGAAATTAGCACATAATTTGCAGATAATACTAACTTATTTTTTATATTTTGTAAGACACAACTATTCAACATTATAACAAAAAATTAAGACTGAAATAAAATATAAATTTTTTTGCGGGCTTGCAGAGTCAAAAAAGTAACGGAAAGGAAGAAAATTTAGTGATGATGATGAGCCATTTTTTTCCGTTTTAAAAGCTATAAAAGTGTTTCCGAAGCTTAATAGATGTTTGAAAATTGTTTGCTTCCAAACCATAACTACAACATAAAAAATATTTATATATTCTTGCATATTTGCAATTATAAATCGGACAAAAATATTCATACATTTAAAAAGTGAAAAAATAAATAATTTTGTGCCCCTAATAGTAGCCTTTTGCCGTATGTGCGTCGTTATAGACAGATATTCTTGACGTCTACGAAATACCTGCAATTTAAATTTTCCACAATTTGCAACGCAATACGACAGTCGATGTCCTTTTTTGCTTTTCCGTCTTTCGGTCTGCCTGTCTATAGAGGAAACCCCTTATTGTACGGCTTGATCTGGTTTGGAATCTCCACTCATGAATATTTTAAAGGTAACTGGAAAATTTTGAAACGAGAGAATAAAATATTTGCTTATTCAGGAATATAAAACGGAATTATATAATATACAATCGTTATCCATATAAATTTCGTTTTTTTATTTGATTGATGGATTGATTCAGCCAGTCTGGCACTTTCCACTGCGCCCACCACGGTCTGAATTCTTGAATCTCAAGCGCGGGTCCCGCAGGTGGCGCGGCGTTCAATTCAATACTATGTGTATAGATGTCATTCTATTGTTCTTAACACTGCGTGTACGTCTCCGGTTCATGTATTATTGGCGAATGCGCAATCAATTTAGCAAAAATATTCTGATAAACAATGGGTTTTACGAATTCCGGTTTTGAACAATAATGGTTTGACAAATTCTTTTATTTAACGGGTTCAATCGAACCACTGTTCATCAAACTCATTCAATATCAAACTCGTAATTTGTAAAATCCATTTATAATAAAACCCGTTGTCAAAATTTTTGCTAAATTGATTGCGCATTCTGCAATAGCACATGAACCGGAGACGTACGCGCAGGTGGCGCGGCGTTCACAGGTTAAGAATCCGATCCCTGAGCGGCTCTATTGTGGATTACTTTTGAGATTGGGAGCCTTGTCAACCCAAAAGTATGCATTGTCTAATCGCGCGGAGTTGCCGTAATAAAAATATCGTTATCAAAAATTGCTTTACTATAGATTTACTATCTGATCGTTTAGATGATATAAACGATCCTAATACTGCGACCATTTACGCCAAACCGTCAGGTTTAAATCCCGGTATAAACTCAGATATTATTCTGATTTATCGGTTAAAGAGGGACTTAATATTCTGTAGGGAGTTTGTAGTAACTTCAGAACAGATAGATAGAATAGGGAATTATTGAAACGCAGTTAGGGCCCTGCACTAATAAGGCCAGGCACTATTTTGACGCTGTTGACAGATACGCATGCGCAAGAACGATCATATTTAGTGCCCACACTAATAAGGTTAGGACCTGCCCTTATTTGTGGAGGAATTATACTGGGCCGCATCTTGGCTGTGTCTAGCCGTATTTGACGTTTTTGACAACTATTCGCCATTTTTTTACCTTAACCCTACTGTAGGAGAATTAGTGAATTAGAGAAAATAGTGTTGTGACGGCCAAAAAAGCAAAAATTGGGACTAAATAGTTATATTTTTATGAAATCGGATGACATAGCACAAGAAAATTTAAAAAAGCAAGGCTCAAATACTTCGCTTTACCGATGAAGAAGTAGTTCAACAAAATCCCTTCAGAACTCTAAATGGTCCTTCTCTCCACCCTGCACAAAGACCTCTGCTTCCAACACGCTTTTGATTACTCAAAATATAAAAAAAAACAACACAGAATTTCGAAAACAAGCAGCACATATTTGTAGGTTAGAAATAAAGTCGTATCGTCACCGTTTTGCTAGAGGCGCGTTCAATAATTTCAATAACTTTTTAGAGTCAGGCACAGCCCGTGTTAAGGGTCGGCGCTAAGTAGGCACTATCCGGTGCGGCCGTATTTCAATAATTCCCTAATATACAGGGTACTTTAAAAATAGGCACATGATAACTGGTGGCCTATGTTACGGTTCATACAAAAACAATGAAACTACCAAAATACTAGGCCTGTCTGTACACCTATAAAATATTTTTAATTTTTACCGAAATATTTTTCTCTTGCATGTGACTTGTGATGTAGGTTTTGTTATTGATAAAATATTTAAAAAAAGAGAAAAATAATTCATACAATACAAAATCCGCCTTTTTTTAAAAGCCTCGTCTCACTTTTGTCAGCGCTACAGTTATTGTCTTGGCCGGGAAATATAATACCAAAGAAAAACGCAACTAGCGAAACAAAACACCCAGCAAAACAAAAATTACTTCTGCAAATCACCCGTCGTCCTTGAAGGACATAACATATCGTACATTACATACCCATTGTTAGACCAACTAGGCTACATCACAGACGCTCAATGCACTGATGCGAGTACTAACGATTTCTATGGCAGCCTAAAATCACGGATCACCTATCAACCTCCTTATTTCTTCTAATATTTTCCTACTTTGGCCAAAAATAACTAAGGTATCTTTTTGTTCTAAATTCTGGGCACTTTGGCAAAGAAAATCAAGGATTTATTATTGTTGCTTTCTAAGCGTTTCTATTAAATTAAATCTGAGAGATAATGCCTGGTCCGAGGGTTGTCATATAAGTAGATCGAAGTACTGTTCCGATATTCGGTCAAGGTCATTTGACGGATTTACCAGCGTTTTATGGTAATTACCTAGATCGTACCTATGAACTTAAGTTATTTCGTATAATAGACTCTTACACTCGACCACCCATGCGGCATCCATGGAGTTAGTTAGTCTAAGTATCGAGTCATGTCTGGCCTAAGAAAGAGTGCACCAGTTGCAACCAGAAATAGCCTTTTAAAGACATGCAATAATTACTTTATACTGGTTAAGCTACCGCATTCCGCGTTGGCAATGTTAAAAGCTTTGAATATTGAACTATATAGAAGGTTGTTTGAGTTAATAAACTTTGAAACATGGTTGTGATGTTAACTTAAAGCATATTTTATCATTAATTTAAATGCCTCCATTATTTTACTTCCAAGATCACTTCCAAATGTCATAGTATGCCTGGACCAGCTCTGTTTACGATTTTTGGAATGCCATACATTCATTCAGACAATAGATTATTTATCTTTAGTATGAAAAGAACCTTATCGCATATGTTCAGTCCCGAGGAATGCCTCACAGTCGCACCGTATAATCGACACAGAGCATTCCATGTAATCATTGTATCTTTAATGATTACATGGAATGCTGTATCTTTGACAGTTAAAACAACAAAATTAACCAATGGGAGACCGTTCTCTTCTATGTACAGCCACCAATGGCACTCCTCTTGAAAGATTTTTTGCGTATCGGAGAAGATCACTTCTATGCAATCTTGGTTTTCAATACCACAAAAAAAATAAATATCGTCTTCATTTGCCATAAACAACTTAAAATAAAATTCATAATACCTAAAAAACCCGTTATGACAAATTTTACTCCTTTCTTAAATATTGTAATCTCCGCAATTTTGCTGACGACTCTGTCAATTCCATACAAAATCCAAACCATCTCCAGGATCTACAGAATAAAGTTAACTCCGATCTCAAAATCATCTACGACGTATCGACCGCGCATGTATTAGCACTAAATTCCATAATATGCTCCCTTGAAAAAGCGGATCTGATCGACGACAATCCGGAATATGGTTGGATGTGATTACTGTCTCGGTTAAGCATTTAACACCAAAAGGTGACATAAACAACGATCATGGGCCGTCCTATTTAAAAGCGCTTTAAAATGATCAAAAAGACGGCTCTGATATGGAAGCACCAGACACTTCTTTTAATTTAAATAACAATGAAACTGAACTCGAATCTACTCACAGAACTCCTTAAAGAATCCGCAAACCTCCCAAGGATCTTTAGGTTCCTGTATATTTTGCAGATTTTATGATC
This sequence comes from Oxystoma pomonae, assembly GCA_963921995.1. Taxonomy (NCBI): domain Eukaryota; kingdom Metazoa; phylum Arthropoda; class Insecta; order Coleoptera; family Brentidae; genus Oxystoma; species Oxystoma pomonae. Next base: position 25,701,928 of record OY998170.1, read on the forward strand.
TTTTATTTGTGTTATTTGTCAATCAATCGGAATTAAGTTGCCTGACTTTAATAAAGTTGGCACTATTTTTGGCAGTTCCTCACGCAACTACTACATATTTTTAGGCATCTTACTGGAACAAATTCTCGCATTTTTCCTGTGAATCCCCCCTCCACCCTTGTAACAAATTATAACACTTACACCACCACTTTGCTGCGTTAAGTAATTTACGAATGATTCCTTAGTTGGTTACCCAACGCTCTTGCTACTATTTCTTACTATTACTATAATGCCGTCGTTTATTAAAGGTCGGTACAAACCTTGGCACAAATATTATAAAAGTCGACATTATTTTGACAGCACTGCGTCCAAAACTTTTCTGCATGGCCGTATGTTTCGGATATCCCCGGCAACCAAGAACAGCGCGGTCTAATTTGTTATACTCGGGCCTAACTTCAACTTTGTCATAATAACTAATCAGTCTTGATAAAAATAACTGTTTCTTCTTTATAGTTGGATAAGAGCTTAAGGTCGTAGTTACAATCTAGGTAATTGTTTTTAGCAAACTGCACGGGAAATCAATTTAACTATGTCGACCTGATTTTTTTGCAAAGTTTTACGTCATTGAATTTGTTTTCCATGGCAACGCGGAGACTTTATTTATGTTTATCCACAGTGGGACACCAGAGATTTTTTAGCATCGGGTCAAAAATTTGGGGTTAGGTTACTTATTTTCACTTTTCGCGTTCTACGCCGTTAAAAAACCAAGTAAAATACTAAAATAAAAGAAAACCATTTATTGCAGAATTACCTGCTAAAAACGCTACCCAACTACGTATTAAAGTAACTGGGTGTAACGTTTAAGGTTTCATTTAAAGGTGCATTTATAATTGAACTGAGCTGATACCGACAACAGGTTAACTTAAAAGCATTCAGATTAAAAAATCGGCTACTGGCGCTAGACGAAATAATCGTATTCTATTTTAAACAGAAGCGTCAACGACTAGCAAGAGACTTTCCAACCTCTAAATGGAGCTTTACTGACCTTTTTTGTTAGTACTCAAGTATCCTTGTGTTTTTGAAACTGAGGTTGAACGGTTGAATCAAAATAAAAACAAAATTATGTGGGGTTATGAGCGCCGAATGTGTCTATGCAAATTCCTAGTAATCCCAGCGAGCCAGTAAAGCTCTCTTGGTTCTTTGATAGACTCGGAGTAATGCCCGCGCAGCGCTAGGCCTTTTTCGGAGGGCGACCGCACACGCGGAGTGGTTTCATATTTGTTTTAGAACAATGTTTTTAAAAACACATTTTTGAAAGATAAACATAACCTCGAATGGTCAGAAAACGTAAAAATACTCTTCTGTCCCACTGCGGCCCGATTTAAAGTTTGTTGACAAAACACCTGCAGTTACCATGGAATCGTATAAATTCTGCGATCTATCGGCCAACACTTGAAATGCGTGTGTCTTCCAAATTCAATGAAGTGTGATTGATTGATCGGTTTTCTTTTCCGGAGTGCACAGGCTTTTAGAAAAAGGGAAAAAATAACTGAAAATTTTGAAAAATCCTTCAGATATTTTTGTGAAGCATTTAAAAATGATCACCCCTGCAAAATTTCAGCTAATTCTGATGTTTAGTTTTCCCTGTGCACTCTGGCAAAAGATTAAAAAATTTAAAAAAAAGACGTTGCCAGTTGTACTTTTTTTTTACTTAAAATCTGGAGAGAAACTATAGCCTTAAACGTGAAAATTTAATTTAATAATTTAATTATGGCGTTTTTTTTATTGAATGAAAACCCGCCCCCAAAAATGTCACTCTGCATATCCTGTTGCTTACAAATTTTAAACTGCTCAATTAACTAAATAAACACACCGATACTTATTTTAACTCCACTTTAAGTGTCATTCATCAATCCAAGAATCAATCATACTAAATAAGCAAATAATAACCCCTTTAAAGTCAATATCAATAAACTCCTTTTAAGTCAAGAGCCAAGATCACTTTTATTATAGAATAAAGTCCTGCTTTCTTCACGATAACGAGTTAACATGCTCATTTATAGTAAAAACAATCAATCTTATGAGTGCACTTAAGAGGAAAAATACGTGATGATTTCACTAATATTTATTATTGTAGTAAAGTGTGTTAGATTTTATTTAAAAAAGATTACCCACTTTTTTTCCTTTTGGATGCAGGTGAGCCTCCTTTTCGGATTTAACCACAGGAGACGTGGATTCAATATTCTACATTATTCATTATTCTACAAACACTATTAGCATTTCTATTTTCACTTCTAGTTGGGGGGCATATGGACTTCCGTGGGCTTTTTGATGATGATTTTACGAAACCTGTTTTAACCGGTTAGTAATAGGCCACTTAACACCACCCTGCCTGTGAACAGCCTCAAAAGTGCTGCAGTCAAAAAGTGAGGTTAGGACGACAAAATATTTTTTTTAATCTTAACGGTTTGAACTACGATAATGAAATTTGGTACTCCTATTGGCCTTCTGGCCAGATTGTATTATATAATTTCAAAAAAATAACATTTAGTGCATCTAGGGGCCGGTAGAGGGCGAAATGTGTTTTTAGATGTTTCCCTGTATCTCCCGAACGACTTATCCTGCACACTTGAAACTATGTGGTTTTGTAGTAAAACCTATTAGCAATCAGCCTGATATAACAAAAAAAATTTTTAGCCTGTGAGCGGAGGGCCCTGAACAGACGCAATTTTTTTGACAATTTCGAAAAAAAAAATCTATTTACGCAAACTTAAGTTAAGGGCATCGAAAATTTATATAAATCGGTTACTTATAGACCACTCAGTATTTCTCAACCTATGAATAGCCTTTAAAATGTTGCAGTTCAAAAGTGAGGTTAGGGGGACAAAATATTTTTTAAAATCTTAACGGTTTGACCTACGATAATGAAATTTGGTACTCCTATTGGCCTTCTGGTCAGATTGTATTATATAATTTAAAAAAATAACATTTAGTGCATCTAGGGGCCGGTAGAGGGCGAAATGTGTTTTTAGATTTTTCCCTGTATCTCCCGAACGACTTATCCTGCACACTTGAAACTATGTGGTTTAGCAATCAGCCTGATATCACAAAAAAAATTTTTAGCCTGTGAGCGGAGGGCCCTGAACAGACGCAATAAGTTAAGGGCATCGAAAAATTATATAAATCGGTTACTTATAGACCACTCAGTATTTCTCCACCTATGAATAGCCTTTAAAATGTTGCAGTTCAAAAGTGAGGTTAGGGGGACAAAATATTTTTTAAAATCTTAACGGTTTGACCTACGATAATGAAATTTGGTACTCCTATTGGCCTTCTGGTCAGATTGTATTATATAATTTAAAAAAATAACATTTAGTGCCTCTAGGAGCCGGTAGGGGGCGAAATGTGGTTTTAGATTGTTCCCTGTATCTCCCGAACGACTTATCCTGACTACTTGAAGCTATGTGGTTTTGTAGTACATACTATTACCAATCAGCCCGATAAAAAATGTTTTAGGCTGTGAGCAGAGGGCCCTGAACAGACGCAATTTTTTTGACAATTCCACCACATTTCGCTCTCTACCGGCTCCTAGAGCCACTAAATGTTATTTCTTATTTATATAATACAATCTGGCCCCAAGGCCAATATGTGTACCAAATTTCAGCATCGTAGGTCAAACCGTTAAGATTTAAAAAAAATATTTTGTCGCCCTAACCTCACTTTTTAACTGCAGCACTTTTGAGGCTGTTCGCAGGCAAGGTGATGTTAAGTGGTCTATTAGTAACCGATTAAAACAGGTTTCGTAAAATCATCATCAAAATGCCCACGGAGGCCGAATTTCGACTCTATGCCCCTCGCCTATTCTGTCAGATTTTATCGAAGTTTAAAAACGTTTGCAGTCTATTTATTCCCTCCTCCTCCAAATCCCACTTCCCTCCCCTCCCCCCCCCAACAACAACAACAAATAGTTCTTTAGAACAGTTACGACATTTAAGCCCTTCAGGCAGCTAGTCTCCCCAAAAATCGACAAAACTTAGGCTACCTAGCGGTAGGGAGAGTTTAAGAGGTCCACTTGAAGGTCAAGTGGGGGTGGAAGGAAAGGTTTGGCAGAATAATTAGTGTCAGCGCACATAGATGTCCGCTAACACTAAGGATTCTTCCAGATCGGGCCCTCTTACCGGGCGTTGTTGTTGTTGTGCAATCTATTTCATTAACTTTTAGCCCCTTTTCAATTTTGCTTATTCTTACCATAAAGACTCTCTTTTGTCATATTTACCAGAATCAATAATCCTAGAAACCTCATTCGTTAATAAATTATTGCTGTTTAAAGTTATTTCTCTTTTCAGGCTATTATTTTATTTACTATTACTCACATCTATTAAAATCATTTATTTCGTTTAAAGTTAATGTGATGATACATTAAAAGCGATTAAATAGTTTTATCATCTTTTATTAAATTCATTAAGAGTGTTCGTTTAATTTTAAGAATATTCCAACTTCTTAAGGATGTCTGCATCTACTAGCCAAACTGTCAAAATTGTAGATCGTATTTCAATGCATGTAAATGTAGCATGGAAGTTAACGTAAAATTGTAAAGTTTTTACAATGATTTGCGGTTTAAATGAACCTTGTAATCATTAAAATTAGATCAAAGGCCCTAAATTAGCCATAAATACTTTCACGGAAGTCGTTATTGTCTGTTTAAAAATTTCTTTCTTACGAGCATTTTCAATTTCAGACTCAAAGAACGCTCATATTATTACCTCGTTCTTGACTATTGGTAACAGTAATATTTTCGGTTTGAGCGTCATTTCTTAATACGTTTTCAGATAAAGCACATACGACCTGCTAAAACGATTTATGTAGTGTTTAAACCTATAACGGCCCTGCCCTTGCATACTCTGAAGAAAATCCGTACCGATAATAACTGTCCCAATCAAGTTAGCCTGGAAAAAATGCAGAGGCAAAAACTCTTCTAAACGCAAGTCGACTGCGCCAAGCATGCGCGTAGATTTTTAGCCTTTGGCCTTGCCCACGGCCAACCATAATTTGTTTGTTGTTACACAATTTGCGATTCTTGGGCCATTATGGTATCTCTTATATTTATGGTTTCTACAAGGGTCCGTGAAGTTAGCAGCCAATGTGTCGAATTTTATCGCCAAATATTTGTCAATAGTTAGTGCCTCGTTAGTGCGCTTTAGTGTTTTAATAAATTACTTTAGTGCTCTTTTACTTTTTGAGATATTTGAGTTTCTTTTTTTTCAAGGTCAACACCCGATCATTGAGATAAAAGGCTTAAACAGAAGTCAGTGGTTAGTATTTTGTTAGTGCTTTCATCTGCTCCAAATAGTTTCGTTAGTGCTCTTATGGTTTTAAAGATATTTCAAAATTTAGTTTCAAGGTCATCAGCGGCACTGAAGTTAGCAGCCAATGTGTCGAGTTTTATCGCCCAATATTTGTCAATCGTTAGTGCTTCGTTAGTGCTCTTTAGTGCTTTAATAAATTACGTCAGTGCTCTTTTACTTTTTGAGATATTTGAGTTTCTTTTTTTCAAGGTCAACACCCAATCATTGAGATAAAAGGCTTAAACAGAAGTCAGTGGTTAGTATTTTGTTAGTGCTTTCATCTGCTCTAAGTAGTTTAGTTAGTGCTCTTATGGTTTTCAAAATAATTCAAAATTTAGTTTCAAGGTCACCAGCGGCACTTTTAGTCAGAATTACAAAATTATACTCATTTCAAAGTATTTCGTTAGTGCTCTTTAGTGCTTCAAAAAGCGTCGACTTTACTTTCTTTTTTCAAAAGTTATCGCGTTTTTAAAAGTCAAGCATAACCCCGCACTGGCGGGTGAATTTGGCAGCCAGTATGTCGAAGTTTATCACCAAAAATTTACAGTTGGCAGTGGTTCGTTAGTGTTTTCTAGTTGTCTAAGAAGTTTCGTTAGTGCTTTTCTAGTTTTCCAGATATTCGACCTTTTTTTTATCCTAGGTCAGTTCGTGAAGTTAACAGCCGATATGTGAAATTTCATCACCAAATTTTTACCATGAAGCACAAACGAAACTGGTTGGACAACTAAAAAGCATTAACAAAACACTATCGATGGTAAAAATTTGGTGAAGAAATTTATTTTTTTTAAAAGTTATCGCGTTTTTAAAAATCAAGGTCAACAGCCGCACTTTTATTCAGGATCACAAAATGATACTCATTTCAATGTAAAACAAAATTATGATTGTTTTCCACAAACCAAAACTACACTTTTTTGCACTCGACGCGCGTTTCGCTAACAACGTTAGCATCATCAGGAGACGATAAACAATGAACTAAATAAATCTACGCTCTATCTTATATACAATCCTTTAGTGGGCGGAGATAAGACCAATAAATTGTGATTGATCACGATTTTTAATCCTACCTCCCCTCAACCAAAGAATAAAGTGTACTAAACGGGATAGGTCCTCTATCTTTATTTAAACTATTTCTGGATTTAATGATTTCCATACTTTCATATGCATTCAAAAGTCTTTTGTTTGGTACACTTTTTAGAAGTTTTAGGTTATCTAATGTGAATCTATGATTGTTTTCAAAAGCATGCTCGGCACACACTTTTGAAAACAATCATAGATTCACATTAGATAACCTAAAACTTCTAAAAAGTGTACCAAACAAAAGACTTTTGAATGCATATGAAAGTATGGAAATCATTAAATCCAGAAATAGTTTAAATAAAGATAGAGGACCTATCCCGTTTAGTACACTTTATTCTTTGGTTGAGGGGAGGTAGGATTAAAAATCGTGATCAATCACAATTTATTGGTCTTATCTCCGCCCACTAAAGGATTGTATATAAGATAGAGCGTAGATTTATTTAGTTCATTGTTTATCGTCTCCTGATGATGCTAACGTTGTTAGCGAAACGCGCGTCGAGTGCAAAAAAGTGTAGTTTTGGTTTGTGGAAAACAATCATAATTTTGTTTTAGTGCAACCAAAGGTTCCAAATTCCCAACATAGTTAATTTCAATGTATTTCGTTAGTGCTCTTTAGTGCTTCAAAAAGCGTCGACTGTACTTTGTTTTTTCAAAACTTATCGCGTTTTTAAAAGTTAAGGTCGACGCCGCACTGGCGCGTGAATTTGACAGCCAGTATGTCCAAGTTTATCATTAAAAATCTACAATTGGTAGTGGTTCGTTAGTGCTCTTTAGTTTCGTTAGCGCTTTCTAAGTTTTGTAGATATTCGACATTTTTTACCCAAGGCCAGTCCGTGAATTTCTTCACCAAATTTTTACCATCGATAGTGTTTTGTTAATGCTTTTTAGTTGTCCAACCAGTTTCGTTTGTGCTTCATGGTAAAAATTTGGTGATGAAATTTCACATATCGGCTGTTAACTTCACGAACTGACCTAGGATAAAAAAAAGGTCGAATATCTGGAAAACTAGAAAAGCACTAACGAAACTTCTTAGACAACTAGAAAACACTAACGAACCACTGCCAACTGTAAATTTTTGGTGATAAACTTCGACATACTGGCTGCCAAATTCACCCGCCAGTGCGGGGTTATGCTTGACTTTTAAAAACGCGATAACTTTTGAAAAAAGAAAGTAAAGTCGACGCTTTTTGAAGCACTAAAGAGCACTAACGAAATACTTTGAAATGAGTATTATTTTGTGATTCTGACTAAAAGTGCCGCTGATGACCTTGAAACTAAATTTTGAATTATCTTGAAAACCATAAGAGCACTAACAAAACTACTTAGAGCAGATGAAAGCACTAACAAAATACTAACCACTGACTTGTAGTTAAGCCTTTTATCTCAATGATCGGCTGTTGACCTTGAAAAAAAGAAACTCAAATATCTCAAAAAGTAAAAGAGAACTGACGTAATTTATTAAAGCACTAAAGAGCACTAACGAAGCACTAACGATTGACAAATATTGGGCGATAAAATTCGACACATTGGCTGATAACTCCACGGACCCTTTCTACAAACGTTTGGTGCAGTGATATGGAGTCCAGTACTGCGCACAAAGAAGTACAAAAACATGCTGATAAGAATGCAACGGGAGGCCTTGCTAAGAGTAGCCTGCGGCTATCGAACGATATCAACGGAAGCTATTCAGCTTATAACATGAATCCCGGCCATAGACCTAATTGTCGAAGAAATTGTATATGAAAATAAAAATGGTCACAGTGAAGAAAACAAAGAAACTGCAAAAGAGAAAACCCTGGAATCCTGGCAAGCAAGATGGGACCGAAATACCGAAAAAGGACAATGTACGAAAATAATTATTTCCAACATTAAAACATGGATAGACTGCAAACACAAAAAATGAATTACCATATGACACAAGCTCTCACGGGACATGGATCTTTTGTCATGTCAAAGAATAGATGACGCAGAACATACCTTAATTTACTGGCCAAGATTTAAGAACTACCGCCAAACAACAAGACACGATACACAATAGAGAATATGACCATAGGGAACCTCTTTAAAGAGATGATACAACACGTAGATAAATGAAACCATGGCAATGATATAATAAGAACGATTCTAGAGATTAAACACCAAGACTAACGCACCTAAAAGACCAAAACAGTAAACGGCGAAATAGTGACGTTATATTCCTGAGAATGGTTCCGCTATTTCGACCAAATCTACAGCGGAGGGGTTTAGTCCGTAGGCGTCCTCAAGAGAGGATGAATCGGACACATTCGGCAGACCACCAGAGGCTGGTGTCTATGAAGATTTCTCGTCGCTATACATAAAAAAACAAGCGTTTTGCGAAAACCGTTTATAAATTAAACGTTTTACCAGGTACGTATAAACTACGGAACTATCTAGTTCGTTGCTTTTTTTTAACTCAATGCTTTAACTGATCGTCAGCCAAATTATTGACGTCATCTAAATAGCAAATAGTAGAAAAATCATTAATAAATAACTTGATGGTCTGGATCGTATGCATTTTTATTTTTGAATCTCATTCATTTTTACTTGCCTCATTTGTTGACATAGTTCCAAAAATCTTAACATCGACGATTTGATAAATAATTTTTTTCAGAACGTTGAGCCCTTGAGGATCAGTTAACACCATCATGCAATTCTTATGCAACCTTGAAACCATCAGAAGACCATGGGTGGAAATAACGAAAAATTTGGCGAGGAACACTCAAAGAACCGAAGCGAAAAGATATATAATTTTAAAAAAAATTGGTCCCTGTTTCGCCGTGGGTAACCAGCGTGGACTTGGATTTTAAACTTTACAGATGATGGTGTTGAATTTTGTTTGGGGAGGGTGAGAATAAGAAGTACGAAGCATGGTCCTTTAGGTGTTCCTTGCAGAACTTCTCGGTATTTCCACCTGTGAGGAACCGATTTGGAGTTTGTTAAAACTTCTTTTTCTTTTTGTCTTTTTTAATCTTTGCAAAAAACAAGACAAGGTTATAATGTTTTTTTGCAATTCAGATACAAGAAAAAACGATATTAAATTTTTGTTTCAGATATCCTTAATTACAAAAAAAAGTGAACCAAATTCGACAGGTGTGCATGGTTGCCTGTGTAGCTTCAACTGTCAGGTACAATCCTACGACTCCCTGACAATTCTTAATAAGGATGAAACAGGTCTGTAGGTGTCTGAAGAAACAAAAACGGTTTGTTCCATATGCTGCGAGTGTTACTTTTATCCATATAACTATGAGATATGCTACAGGGTGTTTTTTTTTAAACGAAACAGAGAGTTTTTCGAGTATTTGTCATCAGTTTTTGGAAAAACCCTCGAACACGTCGATTTTGTTTGCGAATGAGACACTTTTTGAATGACTCGCTATTTTCTTAAGACGCACCCTCTACGAGGGGTGGATTTCACCCCACTTATTTAGATGGGGAACATGGGTCATGTGCCATTTGTCGCCCAGTTTTTCAAAAACAATAGAGCATGTCGATTTGGTTTGAGAGTTCAAAATGTATTGTTATTTTTGTAGGATGCAGTCCATACGAGGGGTGACTTTCACTCCACTTTCTTAAATAGGGAACATGTATCATGTAGCACCTTGTTCGAAAGGTGTTTCCATTGCCATTAAGACTCTCAATTTTTTTTAAAAAATCTATGATTAGTTTTTGAGATGTTTGTAAATTGCTCCTAAATGATAGATTTTGCCGAAAAATTTGAAAATTAATCTTTATCCAGATTTGTGGAAGAGTATTATTCTTGTTTTACCTGCCTCGCAAAGCAATTATTCTTTTACAACTTCCTTTCTGTAAAGACTATTAAATGAACTTTTGAACAAGGTGCAGAACATTCAGGTTTTTTTCAAACTTAAAAAAAATGGTTACATTTAACACGTTGAAGTGCTCAACAGCGCAATTAGTAATAAAATCAAAAAATTGCAAATATCTCAAAAACTAATCGATAGATTTTTAAAAAAATTGAGGGTCGTAATGTCAATGGAAAGACCTTTGAAACAAGGTGCGCATGATCCATGTTCCCTATGTGAGAAAGTGGGGTGAAAGTCACCCTTCGTACGGGTTGCATACTACAAAAATAGGAAAACATTTTGAAAGTATCCCCCTAGCAAACGAAATCGACGTGTTCTATTATTTTTGAAAAACTGGTCGACAAATGGAACAAAAAGCTTCCAATTTGTTAAAAATAAGATATCTTAAAAACGAATCGACAGATTTCGAAAAAAAACTTGACGTTCATAATGACAATCTAAATACCTTTCAAACAAGGTGGCACTTGACCCATAAGTTGAGTGAGGTCTTCAGAGTGAAGATTATTCATATTAAGACGGCAAGGAAAAGTCCCATTAATTCTTCACAAACTTTATTATTTGAAATCCTCGACCGGTTTCGACTAAAACATTGTCAAGGGGGGAGTTAGATCACAAATCTGTCAAAGTAAAACAGAAATATAAACATGCTAAACATAATTAATTTAAAAAAACCTTACCTAACACATTTACAAAGTGCGGTATATAACACAGTAACATAAACACATTTTAAAAACAGAAATTTCTTAACATTACAGAACAATTAAAATTAAAACATTTACGTGTTAAAAATAAAACAAAACTGAATGCGAATCAATTGGTATCGTCGACAGAGCAGTCCTGTTTGTGATTTGTGAGATTTGTGATCCAACTAACCCCTTGACAAAGTCGTTTTTCCTTGCCGTCTTAACATAACCCATGTTCCCTATCTAAAAAATTGGGGTGATATCCACCCCTCGTAGGGGGTGCGTCTTACGAAAATAGCGAGTCATTCAAAAAGTTTCGAGTTCGAGGGTTTTTCCAAAAACTGTTGACAAATACCCGGAAAACTCTGTTTCGTTTTAAAACAAATCACCCTGTATGTATGCCCTTGCATTTTCGTAAACAAAGTGTAAACACTGCGTCAGGCATGCCCAATAGATTTTGCGCGTTTGGCCTTGCCCAGAGCCAACTGATGTTTACATTATTTTCTTCGTTTTGAACTAGCCATTTTCCTCACAAGTGCGGAAAATCGATTTTTCTGCACGCAACTGCCATTGACGGAACGACGCGGAGCGGAGTTCAGTCAAACAGTTAAATGCGGAAAAAAAGCTTTTCGCACGTGTTAGGAACAATTGTTTTTCTACGAGCGAGCGTGAGGAAAATACACTGAAAATAGTTTTTTAACATTTTTAATTAAAATAATATTTATTCACTTATTTATATTATAGTTAATGGTAAATGTACGATGATTGGCACTATCCAGTTGGTTGTGGTTGCCCAATAAAGATTGTGGGTCCTGTTGTACAGGGATAATTACTTTAGTAGACTGCAGCTCATTTACGGATTCTTGATGCCCAGTTTGCTTGTGTTGTACAAGTGCACTTGTTTCACAACTGGTGAAAGCATTGGCTGGAGAAGATTTCAATATTTTCCTTGCGATGAATTTTTTATTTTCCAGGGATTCATTCTGGTAACCTTCGGCTACTTTTGTGGATTGTCATCCTCCATGGCACTTCAAGTTCGTTATGCCCACTCCAGCATCTGTAAGGGCAGTGGCAGAAGACCTTCGATAGCAATGTCCAGTAAACTCTTCTGGATTCGGAAGACGTAAATATGCCGCTACCTCAGATGGCATTTTTCCAAATTTATTTATACCGATGCACTGGATACTACATTCCCCTTTGCGACATTGGACAAAAAACCTTTGGTGTGTTGTATGTTTTGGTCTAAGTAATGCATATTTTCTTACCAAGTTCAAATTTTTCTCTCCATTGATCACGAAACTTCGGCTTGTGTGCGTTTTGTTGTCGGCTATTTTAACAACAATCATAGATTTTTTCAGCTGCACGTTTTCAAGTAACAAGTTCGTTAATTCTTCCCGTCTGCACGCCCCTGCTAGGCCGAAAATTGTTGCCACTTTAATAAGGAGGTAAATGTCATCGAGAGCGCTGTCAATAAATTTCTCCACGTCATTTATGGTTAAAAGTTTTGATTTTTTTTGGTCTAAAGCCAACCATTTTTTTCTTGAGAAAAGCAATTAACTTGAAATGCCTACTAATATCCACATTTTTCTTTAGCTTGAGCATACTTTTCAACATTGAGTACCTTGACCAGAGTGTGGACGGTTGACACGATGTCGATAATTCGTGAAAATAAGCTAGGAAAACTTCTTCCTTTTGAAAATTCGTGTTTTTTTTGTCCAAACTCCAGTTACAAAAAGCGTTGTACTCTTTCTCATACCTTTTTCTGGATTTATCTGGCAACAAATCCTCTTTTTCAAATTCAGCCGCCAAAAGAATCTCCTCAGGTACCTCTTCTACCGAATTTTCAGTAATTTCTTTATTGGAAGTCATTTAATTTTTTTTTCCACTGACAAGTAAATGCATAAACCACTGGTTAGTCACACCATAGCAACCAAGGCAAGGCAAAACGAATTTTCCGCACTAAAAATAGTGTGGAAAATGCGATTTTCCGCACGCTCGTAGAAAAAGTTATTATTGTTACACATTTTGCGATCATTGGGCCATTATAGATTCTCATAGTTATATGCTTTTATCCTTAATTACGTCAATTTTTTAAGTATACTCTCTGAATCTTCAAAAAGGAGGATATTGCCTTTTCGGCTTCTTGTTCGAGTATGCATTAAGCATGCCTTTCTGAATTTATGTATCAATTTCATATATTGCCTCGAATATCGAGTGTTTATGGGTCCTGTATACGATTGCCTGGAATTGGTTTATTACTCACAAATTGGATTGGATAGAGGATTGGATGTTTTATCAGGCAGGAATACTAAGGACGGTTTATCAATTTTAATCCCGGGTCAAGTTAACCCTGTGTTAAAACTCGCAAAAAACACAATTTTTTGTTCGACGATTGTTTATTTTAACATTTTATAATATTACGGGCCGGTTTATAAATTTTAACCCCGAGTCAAGTTAACCCTGTATTAAAACTCGCAAAAACACAATTTTGTGTCGGACGATGGATTATTTTAATATTATAGAACAGATTCCGTTTTCTCGTTTCCGATATTCTGCACGGTAAAGATTGTCCCAAAAACAGCAAAGCAGTGTTGTCAAATCTATGCCGTTTTTGTGGCCTTAAGAGCAGATTCATTTTTTTCTGTCAGTGACCTTAGCTCAGGAAATGTCGAAGTGACGTTCAAAACGGATCATGTGATATCCATAGTTTTTGGGCTCAAATAAGCATCAGAATTGGCTGAACTTTGAATGGAAGGCACATTTTGTAAAAATCAAGATAAACTAAAATTCGAAATATTCAAACATTTGAATCGATGGCCTTAAAAAGATATTTTGGCTTATTCGGCAAAAAATCAAAAAAGTGCTCCGACCCGTGTCTTACGATTTTACAAAATGTGTCTTCCATTCAAAGTTCAGCCAATGCACTTGACCTGTATGTCACTTCGATATTCCTGAGTTAAGGTTACTGACAGAAACAAAAGACTCTCTATTATTAAGTATAAATTTGAAAAACAATACCTCGAAATATAAACGATTCAAAAAATTAATTAAAACTTTTCGACAGCCGGAAATCCCCGTAGACTCAAAACAAACGGGACTACGAACGCCGCAAGGAAAAATTTGCACGTAATTCCAGGAATAAAACTTTAGTGGAAAAGTCAGTGAAACTGAGTTCTTCATTGCATTATTCCGCGTAACACTGGGACCGTTTGTTTTATTTTTTTTTTTTAATAAGGAATAAATTCTTAATAAACAAGAAAGTGAATTTCGTGTCCGCAAATAAAAATTAAAGTAACACTCGTGACATATCGGACAAAGCATTTTTCTTTCTCACTGCATTACGACCTGGTAATTTTTTTTTTGATAAACTCAATACGACGAAAGCAGCACTGGCTAACCTAACAACAATTTCTGAGTCAGCCATATTGAAATGATCGCGGAAAATAGATGGATCAACTGCGAACCTGAACAATTTCGCAAATCTTGCTTGCTTTTTTGGTGAATACGCACCTTTACCTTGTTATTTATTTTACTCGCCGAGCATTTGTCCATAACTTGTTGATATGATCGTTTGTCTTCGTCTACTTTAACTTATAGCGCACTGATGAGTTCCTAACAAGGGTGAAACCCGTGTCTGTGTCTACTCTTCAAGTCGCACCCGGTACGGTACCTTGTGATACACCGGTGTAAAGTTTATCTTTTTGCTAACTACGCCGCGCCGGTACCACAGTTAGCATAAAGTGCATATTCAAGAAAAAAAATACATAAACTTTCATCACTATATATTTTTGAGATAGACATACCCCTAGCTTAAATTGCATATAAAAATACTAATCTTCATTTTAGATATTTTTTGGAGGGACATTTTTGGGGGCAATCCTTTTTTTTTGTGTCATCTCCTATTTTTGATACCAAATTTTAAATCCTCATAAAATTTGCTTTTTACAGATACCCAATATCATAAGGCGCATTTACACAGACAAACTTTCCTTTGATGTTGAAATGCCGACAAACATTTACATGAGCCTCTTGAGCAAAATGTTCAAAGAAATGTTCGAGAAAAATCTCGTACAAAAAAACACACGTAAATTTTGGAGAGAATGTTGAGCAAAATTTGTTTGAAGAATTGGGGGTATAAAAATTTCTTTACAAATTTAAATTTTATAGTTTTATGGGAATTCATTGAACTTAACTGAAAATAGAAAGACTAAGTTTTAAAATTTTATTAAGTGCTTTCCGACGGAAAAACGAAATTTACGTTTTACCTCATAAGCAACTTCGATTGATCTGATTTTTATAGGGGATATGCCAGTATACTTGTAACTTTTTTCGGGTTGTAAAAAAACGAGAATCAAAAAAAACCATAATTGGCACTTATTTGTTGCTGATGCTGGGTTAGGAGAAGGTAAAAACCGTAGACTAGTGAGAGGAGGTTTTGGTCAAATGAACATTGACACACAAAATTACATGACAACAAAGAAGGGTCAACGCAGTTTTTTTATGAAAGTTTTAGAACAAATCTTTCCATAAAAGGGCTCTCCGACGCAAAACAAAGAAATTTTCTTTAGTACGCTTTAATATGTTTATTTCGTTTTATTTTATTGACGCGTAGAACTTGTGTTTCCGATGTTTTATGAAATTTTTGGCGATTTTTACAAGCTTTTATTTATGTATGTTTGTATGTTCGGCTCAAATCTTGGAATTCAAATTTGGTATTCAATTTCAGTTTTCGGTGTGCATTTATAGTTGCGGCGACAATACAATAATATGGTATTATTAGGCACCCCCTCCCGCTAATGAGGGAAGTGGAGGAAGAAAAAGATTTATTTTGTTCGATTTCAATCAAAATTGGCATACAGGGGTTTTTAGGGAAGGGGATTATCGAGAGGATGGATTTATGATGGTCTAAAAATTAAAAAATTATTTTAAATAAAAAGAAGCTTTTATAAAATATAAAGTGCACTAATAAGTAGAAAATAAATTTTAGCATTCTCATATCATAATAATAAAAGCGACGGGCGCAAACTAAAACTAAAAATGTCCATCCAAATATCTGAGAAACGTAGAGTAGTTTTGGTCGAGTTGGGTTGGATTTACTTCACAAAAAATTGAACTTACAATACCAGAAAAAGTGGTGAGAGTCGCAAATATCTCCGTTAAAAAAATAATTGTATTTTTTGTACTTATAGTATTTATTGTTTTTTTGATACGTTAGTTATAAACGCCTTACCACTCATATCTCTTTATTTTACTTTTTAGTTTAGTCTTTTACAATAATAATTAAGTCAAATGAAGGAAACCTATATACATTTTATTAAATCTCAAATATATGAACAAAAGCACGTTCGGTTTAAATAATACCCGTTTATTACCCACTTTTACAACCCTACGATCCCGACCTTTGTCTAAAAAAATATAATTTGGCAGTAATTTAGTAGGCTGTGTCGCCGATTTATCATCCCGCATTTTGGATTTCGCAGGTAGTAGGCGAATCGGAATGTTGCCCCTTTGCATATTGTTTGGTCAGTGTGAGCGTAGATAGAGTAAATACTCTATCTACGGTGTGAGTAATCGACCTTGATTATTACATGAAACTGACAGTAGATATCTATTTTCATGAACCTTTTGCTTTTTTAAGCAACCCTTGGGGCCTTAAACTAACTAGGTAAATCTGGTGTGCGGAATTAAAAAAAAAACAATCAAAGCTAAGAATAAAGTAAAGTTACAAAAATATGTTTTAAAAAAAATTCCCCTCTCTACCACTTCTCATAGTCATGAAGCGCGGATTACCGCTTAAAAGTGCAATTTTTTAGTTTTTTGTCGATATTTGAAATTGGGTTTTTTTTTTAATTTAGGAAAAAAACCCTTGGAAATAAAAAAAAACTCGCAAGAAAATCCAGAAAAAACTTACGGGTAAAAAAATCCGGGAAAAACCCTAAAAAAAATATTATAACTAACTAACTCTAATTTAACCCAACTAAATTAGAAAAAAAAACACAGTTTAGCCACGAGTTTTGAACACTATTTTTTTTAATACATTTATCAGAAAATTCAAGAAAAACAGGAAAATACTTCTTAAAATCTCAAACGAAGAGCACTTCTCGAAAAAACACCCCATCTTTACATTATAAATCAAGGCGGCTTTTAAATGAAATAACAATGGTTGCCATATAGTCGGGCAGTAGAAACCTATTTTCTTTATTTATGTGGTGATTTTGATATATTTTGGTATGATAATATAATAGACCAAAACACATTCAAAAATAATATTTTTTAGTTCGGCGTCCCATTACAGGTGACGTCGCGGTGCTCTAAATTACTTAAATGTTCTTACATTAGTTTTTATATGTATCTCAAAAACTAAAGCTCCCGACACAATTTTTTTGCAGATTTTATTGACCAATAAAATTACCTTTTTATTCATGTATTTCACTTTGTACGTGCTTTTCACAAATCCAGTAAATTGTTTTTTTTTTAAGCCATTTTAGAGGTGATATTGATTTACCATACAAATAATTCTATCTTTTGAGTTCCTGAAAATTAACCATTTCCTATTTTTTTGTAACATTTTTCTCTAGCTTAATTTTTCAAAAATTTTTGTTAACGTAAGAGAAAATAGTGCAAAAAATTAACTTAGATCATCTTTGTCATTTAAGTGTTCAAATTTTGTTTTTATACATCTTCAAATATAAAAAAGAATATGGAAGAGAAAAACGATTTTTGGCTCCAAATTGACATACTTTTACTTTTGTCCCTGGAAATTTAACATTTTTCATCTGATTATGACGCCCCCTTCAAATAACTGCTCCTTAGATTACTAGTATTTAAACTATATCAAAAAATATAAAAAAAAAATGAATTTCATTTAACCGAACGGGTGCGAATGTTGGTTTTTTTGCAGATTTCTCTAAATTCACGACAAAATCATAACAAAATTTTGTAAAATGTATGTGTTTTTGCCTTAATTGAGATACACATGTAATTAAAAATTAGTATTAACTTTTTAAAAAGTAAAAACAAAGTTTAACTTAATCTATTGCATTTATTATATTACTATGGGTGCAAACGTCAATTTTAAAATTTTTAAATTAATTTGGAAACAAAATGTTATAATATTGATTGGATCATATTGAATTTATATTAGGCTGCCAATTATTTTTAAATATAATTGATCTTTTGCTTCCTAATAAAAATAGAACATCCAAAAAAAGGAGACTAACAAGTGGAGCAATAAAAATTGTCAATTAAATATTTACTTTCTTAGTTCGATCGTTTGAATTTAAGTAAAAACATAAATTGCTTAAACTTATTGTTGTTACATCATATAAGACAAATTTTATTGCTTACATCTAATAATAGTACAGGATGTCCCATTTTCGATGGGATTCAATGGGAAACTTCGTTGTTATTGAAGATAGAGACATGCAGTTTTCGCATTACTGTCTTAACAGATTTATTCTGTTTCTAGTAGTTTATAAGCTACAGGGGAAAGTTGAAAAATGGTCGGAATTACCAATTGATGATATCTCCCTTAATTTAAGAGATAACTAAGTTCTGTAAAAACATGTCTGAGGCAACCTTTTAAGAAACACACAATGGTCTTTTCGAAATTTTAATCCGACGTTTCGTTTCGTACATACAATCATCAGGATCAAAAAGTTAAATACGGACCAAGATGTTTTACTTTATATTTTAGTTTCATTTTACGTTTTTTTGATAATAAAATATGTTTTCCGGTTTTTTTCGGTTCACCCGATATGATCATATAATATATCTTGGTTGTCCACGTCTACTATATAGTAGTTAAATATAAATGGTCTCAAAAAAAAATAGGTTGGAATGGGACAGAGTTGTACCAAAAAAAAATGAACTGAAGATGATTTTTTTCGGGATCGAAACTTCAAAATTAAAAAAATATATTTTATTATCAAAGAAACTTATAAAAACTAAAATATGAAATAAAACATTTTGGTCCGTATTTAACTTTTTGATCCTGATGATGGTATCTACGAAACAAAACGTCGGATTAAAATTCCGAAAAAACTATTGTGTTTTAATAAACAGGTTTTTACAGACATGTTTTTACATAACTCAATTATCTCTTAAATTAAGGGAGATATCATCAATTGGTAATTCCGGCCATTTTTCAACTTTCCCCTGTAGCTCAAAAACTACCATTGAATTTCCCATTGCATCCCATCGAAAATGGGACACCCTGTCCAGTATTACGGTTTTACGTACAGAATATAAGACTATTTTATTCCTATCAACCATACTTTAATTTAAGTACATACAAAAAAATATATTATTTTAAAGTAATATAATACGAACATAACATTATTTGTTATATACTTACATATGGGACTTCTACTACTATGTCCACTTATCATTTTTAATTTGAATAAAGTAAAGGTTGAAATCGAGTTGTTCTTACCTTATTTTTTAGTTAACTTACGTTTCAACGTAGTTTTTAGGAGTGAATTTGAACAAAAAAAGCGTTACTCGATAAACCCTACTTCAGGAACCCACCATTTTTGCACTGGACGCTTATTCTTGACCGACCATGATGTGACGTGAGCGAAATTCCCTGTAGAAGAAGGTGGTGAAAAAAGTTCAGCTCATCTCACGGTCGTTCAAGAATAAGCGTCTAGCCTCAGATTACTAGTCTGAGCGTCCAGGAAATCGATACTTTACAAAGATTTGTAAATTTTATTTTATTTTATTTTTTTATAGTTTTATTTCGTTATTTATTTTCTTACAAATTTTTTCCCACCCATCAATTTTGAAAGACCTGAAACTATCTATATGGTTCAAATCTGAAACAAAGCTTTTGAATACACATATGCTACAAATGTCGAAATCTAAAAATAATAATTGTTATTTACATAACAAAGGAGGGAAGTGCCACATTTCCTCGGTTCCTCGGTTTGTTTGATGCTCCACGTTAGGAGGGCAATAAAAAACCAAGGGAGGTGGTGTACTTTACACCAGAGGCATGTATCTGATTTCATCTACCACCTAATAATACAAAGTAACAACAATTTCAGCACCGATTTTTAATTATTTTTATTTGCAGCAAGGGTCTATACGCGGTACGGTGAGGTAAAGTAAGCCAAACTCCTGGAGGGAGGTAAAATATACAAAACTCCCTAGGGAGGTAAAGTGACATTTTCGCCTCTCATGCGGGTCAAAAATTTCATTTTCTGATAAGGTAGTAGATAAAAATTTTATTTAAAGAAAATTTAAACTGCTTTGGATAAAAATTTGGAATAGAGCAATTCCTAAAATGCATTTATTGTTTTTAATTGAAAAATTTATTTATCTGTCTAAACCATGTCAAAACGCAGTTATTAACAGCATAAAATGACAATTTGGTGACTAGTGTTATTGTCACCCTGTATCTGAAGCGTCCCATTTAATGCCCATTATAATATACTATGTATATTAGGTATTCAAATTAAAATAGAAACTTTGTTAACACAAAGAAGAAGTTAAAAAACCTCCAAATCAGTTACTTCAACCGAAAAGAAACTGAAAAACAAAAGATCAAAAGATCTTGGGTGGAAATAACGAAAATTCAAACTTGGATGAGTATCCCACAAGGAACACACAAAATATCAAAGCGAAAAGAGAAATTATTAAACGATGTTTCGCCCTGGGTAACCAGCGTTGGCTCATCAGTAGTTTCACTGGTCACCCTCCACTATACATCATTAAACAGCATCATACACTTAGATTTCCAACCTTGAACCACTCACAAACAGGCATCGTTCCGCACTGGTACTTACTTATCCAAGTTACCTGATACGAATTCGTCCTGGCGTGTTAATATTTCCAGTAGGATTATGCTCCTAAGGCAATTAAAACAAAGAAGAAGTTAAAAAACCTCCAAATCAGTTACTTCAACCGAAAAGAAACTAAAAAACAAAAGATCAAAAGATCTTGGGTGGAAATAACGAAAATTCAAACTTGGGTGAGTATCCCACAAGGAACACACAAAATATCAAAGCGAAAAGAGAAATGATTAAACGATGTTTCGCCCTGGGTAACCAGCGTGGGCTCATCAGTAGTTTCACTGGTCACCCTCCACTATACATCATTAAACACCATCATACACTTAGATTTCCAACCTTGAACCACTCACAAACAGGCATCGTTCCGCACTGGTAATTACTTATCCAAGTTACCTGATACGAATTCGTCCTGGCGTGTTAATATTTCCAGTAGGATTATGGTCCTAAGGCAATTAAAACAAAGAAGAAGTTAAAAAACCTCCAAATCAGTTACTTCAACCGAAAAGAAACTAAAAAACAAAAGTTTACCCAGGGCGAAACATCGTTTAATCATTTCTCTTTTCGCTTTGATATTTTGTGTGTTCCTTGGGGGATACTTATCCAAGTTTGAATTTTCGTTATTTCCACCCCAAGATCTTTTGATCTTTTGTTTTTGATTTTTTTTTCGGTTGAAGTAACTGATTTGGAGGTTTTTTTAACTTCTTCTTTGTTTTAATTGCCTTAGGAGCATAATCCTACTGGAAATATTAACACGCCAGGACGAATTAGTATCAGGTAACTTGGATAAGTAAGTACCAGTGCGGAACGATGCCAGTTTGTGAGTGGTTCAAGGTTGGAAATCGAAGTGTATGATGGTGTTTAATGATGTATAGTGGAGGGTGACCAGTAAAACTACTGATGAGCCCACGCTGGTTACCCAGGGCGAAACATCGTTTAATGATTTCTCTTTTCGCTTTGATATTTTGTGTGTTCCTTGTGAGATACTCATCCAAGTTTGAATTTTCGTTATTTCCACCCAAGATCTTTTGATCTTTTGTTTTTTAGAAACTTTGTTGTCCTGGACTTTTTAATAATTAAGTGCAATGTTGAGTTGCATGGTTATTTACGGGAATTTTTCTTTAATTGTAGTATTGCATTAAATGTATACATCATAATTTTAAGAAAAAAAGATATAGTATTTGTACGCCTCTGGTAGTAAAGTAAAGAAACTTAAAATCATACAGTCATTCCTTTTTTTAAGAACCATAGGCACTGTACTTGGGACAACGACTAAAGTTCAATTATGAAAATTACGAAACTGACGTTTGCACAATACTAATACAATAAATGCAATGCCTACTGTAAGATGTACTTTGGTTTTACTTTGCCAATGTTAATACTAATTTTTAGTTACATTTGTACCTCAATGAAGACAAAAAAATATACATTTTACAAAATTTTGTTTTGATTTTGTGACGAACTTCTGCAAAATTATCAACTTCCGCACCCGTCTGGTTGAATGAAATTTAATTTTAATTGATTTTTTTTATTATATAGTTTAAATACTAGTACTCTAAGAGCAGTTTTGTAAAGGGGGCATTATAATCAGATGAAAAATGTAAACGTTCCAGAAACAAAAGTAAAAGTATGTCAATTTGGAACCAAAAATCGTTTTTTTCTTCCATATTTTTTTCTATGTTTGAAGATGTATAAAAACCAAATTTGAACATGACAATGACAAAGATTACGCTAACAAAAATTTTTTAAAAATTTAAGCTAGAGTAAAATGTTACAAAAAAAAAGAAATGATGACAGAAACTACGAAACGAAACGAATTTTACTTGTTCTATATTTTGATCCAAATTTTTTTTTATATACAGTGGTGAAGAGCACGAATAAAGTGTAATAGAGGGATAAAAAGGTAATTTTATTGGTCAACAAAATCTGCAAAAAAAATTGTGTCGAGCTTTATTTTTTGAGATATATATAAAACTAATATATGGACATTTAAGTGATTTAGGGCGCCGCGACGCCATCTGTAATGTGACGCCGAAATAAAAAATATATTTTTTAAATTAGTTTTGGTCTATTTTACAACTATGCCAATTTGTATCAAAATCATGACAACTTCACTTTCTACTGCCCGACTAATAGCGATGTACCTTTTTGTTTGTTTGATATTTTTAAGATGTTTTTAAATTATATTTTTATTATTATTATTTATTTTTAGGCAAGAATAATTAGATATTTTCAATACTACTATTTTCCGCTATTTCTTTAATTTTGGTTAAAAAACGGACAGAAATCTTTTTTTGCACCCGTGATAAAAAAAAGTTTTTTTTTTATACCTTCATCTAAAACAGGATTTTGGTAACTGTCTGCAGATAACTAAAACACGACTTTTTTGGTTACCGATGCAAAAAAACTTTTTTTTTATCACGGGTTCAAAAAAAGATTTCTGACTGTTTTTTACCCAAAACTAAAGAGATATAGCGGAAAATAGTAATACTGAAAAGATATCGCTATGGCAACCACTGTTATTTCATTTACCAGCCGCCTTGATTTATAGTGTAAAGATGGTGTGTTTTGCGAGAAATGCTCTTCATTCAAGATTTTTAAAAGTATTTTCCTGTTTTTATTGGATTTTTTGATAAAGGTATTAAAATAAATAGGGTTCACAACTCATGGCTAAACTTTGCTTTTTTTTATTCGCGTTTTTAAATACCTCGCTGCGTTGGTTTAAATATTTAAAAACGCGAGTAAAAAAAAGCACAGTTTAGCCGCGAGTTGTTAACACTATTTTTTTAATACCTTTATCATAAAATCCAAGGAAAACAGGAAAATACTTTTAAAAATTTCGAACGAAGAGCACTTCTCGTAACACATCATCTTTAAATTATAAATCAAGACGGCTGGTAAATGAAATAACTGGTTTCCATAGCGATTTGCCTTTTTACTCGGTGACGTTCATTCTTGCGACATTTTAATCTTTGACACTTTGATATTTTGACGATGTTTTTAAATGATTTTTTCGTAAATACTTGTTGAAAACTTGGGCAATAATAATTAGATTTTTTCAATATTACTATATTCCGCTATTTGTCTCTAATTTTGGGTAAAAAACGAAGAGAAATCTTTTTTTGCACCCGTAATTAAAAAAGAAAGTTTTTTTGCATCGGTAACCCAAAAAGCCATGCTTTAGTTATCTGCAAACAGTTACTAAAATCATGTTTTTGATGAAGGTATAAAAAAAAATATTATTTTAAGTTATAATAATTTTTTCTTGGGGGTTATTGTCGAGGTTGTTTTTTAGGGTTTTCTTTCCGGGGTTTTTTGCACAAAATGCTATATAAAATTTTTTTAAAGAAAACTATAAACATCTATGTTGAGTGTTCTATTTTAAAATTTGAGTTTATTTTGCGTCAAGTTTTTTTTATAAAAATTATAATAATACCTAAACCTTAACAAAATCACAGAGAATATATACCAGGCTGCAGGTATAGTCTCTGTGATTAATTAGAGAAATTAGTGTTTTGATAATATTATGTCCAGGGCAATAAATCTTTAGCCGCTTTTTCTTTAACCATCTGCAAATCCATCGCTTACCAATAATATACCATTGTTTCTATGGGAATTTGGGGATTCAGTCCTTAGTCAATATAAAAAATCGCCACTGGATGCTATTCATTAACTTGTTCTTTGAAAAATAAAATGTTCTGTTTTAATAACGTGACATGATTAAAAAGATGTTTTGGAACCGCAAACGAATTTGGCACTATAATTTGTTTTTTTACATCATGGTGCAGTCAACGGGTATTTTTGATATTGTCCTGGAAGCGGAAATTTTTTTTCTGCCGTTTCGTAAATTTTCATGTTTTCGAAATAATTTTTTTTTAGTTGAAACCAAGGGGTAACCGACTTGTGAAATTTGGTGTACAAGCTTGTGAAATCCGTCTACTTGTGAGATTTGGAGTACAAGCTTGGGAAATCCGTGAAATTTTGTGAAGCCCTGTGAAATTCAATGAAATCTTTTGCAATTCTGTTTTTTTTTAAAACTGTGTAAAATTTGGTGTACACATTTTTGCAAATGGTTTATCCCTTGGTTGAAACTTGGACAAGAGGAAATGGCTTACTTACAGGTAGGAATAACTACTACTAACATAGGAATAATTAACTACTAACATAAACCTAAGGTGCCTTTTTCAACCGAACTCTTCAAGCGTCGTTCGTGCAACAGCAACCGCTTGCTAATTTTAAGTGATGATGGGTTAAACAATTTAGTCGCGCATCCAAAAGTTTCTTCTGCGGGGTTGCTGCACCTATGCAGCCCCATGCAAAGGGAACCTATTTGCACAAGAACTTGGAATTCCTCGTATCATTTAATATCTCGTTTTAAAAACCACATTTATTTCTACTTTAGCCAAAAATAATCTAGTTCGTCCCAGCCAGGACGGAAGAGGTCCCCTGACTCCGCCCGATCAGTTCCCACTGATCGCCTCAACGAATGATAAAATACGAATAAAATCTGTTTTGCTAAAAATAAAGCTTGAATACCGCATTGCTACCGCGGATACCTCCTAGCTGGGGCAAATAGTTCTGACTTATTATATACCTCCAGGGTGGAAAACGTGTTAGTGCATATGTAACAACATTTGGTATTACAATTTTTACTTTCATTTTATGCAATAAAGTCTCTATTGACAGATAACCTGACGCATTTTTTTAAATATTATTATCAAATATTTAAAAAAGAACAAAATTTTTGAAAAGTTTTCCGCCTAGAATAAGGCTCATGATACCAATGATTGTTGCACCTTTAGCTAAATTTTAGAGTTTCTGTTTATACTTAACATTCAAAAAGCTTAAAAAATAATTTCATATCAAATATATCATGCTGGAAATATTATGAACTAAAGCAAAGACTTAACTAGCGCCGCAATAGAAACTAGAAATAAATAATGCCGCAAATTTTATTAACTAAAGCAAAGACTTAACTAGCGCCGCAATAAAAATTTAAGAAATATATCATGCTGGAAATATTATGAACTAAAGCAAAGACTTAACTAACGCCGCAATAAAAATTTAGAAATAAATAATGCCGCAAATTTTATGAACTAAAGCAAAGACTTAACTAGCGCCGCAATAAAAACTAGAAATAAATAATGCCGCAAATTTTATTAACTAAAGCAAAGACTTAACTAGCACCGCAATAAAAATTTAAGAAATATATCATGCTGGAAATATTATGAACTAAAGCAAAGACTTAACTAGCGCCGCAATAAAAATTTAAGAAATATATCATGCTGCAAATATTATGAACTAAAGCAAAGACTTAACTAGCGCCGCAATAAAAATTTAGAAATAAATAATGCCGCAAATTTTATGAACTAAAGCAAAGACTTAACTAGCGCCGCAATAAAAACTAAAAATAAATAATGCCGCAAATTTTATTAACTAAAGCAAAGACTTAACTAGCGCCGCAATAAAAATTTAAGAAATATATCATGCTGGAAAAATTATGAACTAAAGCAAAGACTTAACTAACGCCGCAATAAAAATTTAGAAATAAATAATGCCGCAAATTTTATGAACTAAAGCAAAGACTTAACTAGCGCCGCAATAAAAACTAGAAATAAATAATGCCGCAAATTTTATTAACTAAAGCAAAGACTTAACTAGCGCCGCAATAAAAATTTAAGAAATATATCATGCTGCAAATATTATGAACTAAAGCAAAGACTTAACTAGCGCCGCAATAAAAACTAGAAATAAATAATGCCGCAAATTTTATTAACTAAAGCAAAGACTTAACTAGCGCCGCAATAAAAACTAGAAATAAATAATGCCGCAAATTTTATTAACTAAAGCAAAGACTTAACTAGCGCCGCAATAAAAATTTAAGAAATATATCATGCTGGAAATATTATGAACTAAAGCAAAGACTTAACTAACGCCGCAATAAGAATTTAGAAATAAATAATGCCGCAAATTTTATTAACTAAAGCAAAGACTTAACTAGCGCCGCAATAAAAACTAGAAATAAATAATGCCGCAAATTTTATTAACTAAAGCAAAGACTTAACTAGCGCCGCAATAAAAACTAGAAATAAATAATGCCGCAAATTTTATTAACTAAAGCAAAGACTTAACTAGCGCCGCAATAAAAATTTAAGAAATATATCATGCTGGAAATATTATGAACTAAAGCAAAGACTTAACTAACGCCGCAATAAAAATTTAGAAATAAATAATGCCGCAAATTTTATGAACTAAAGCAAAGACTTAACTAGCGCCGCAATAAAAACTAGAAATAAATAATGCCGCAAATTTTAAAAACTAAAGCAAAGACTTAACTAGCGCCGCAATAAAAACTAAAAATAAATAATGCCGCAAATTTTATTAACTAAAGCAAAGACTTAACTAGCGCCGCAATAAAAACTAGAAATAAATAATGCCGCAAATTTTATTAACTAAAGCAAAGACTTAACTAGCGCCGCAATAAAAACTAGAAATAAATAATGCCGCAAATTTTATTAACTAAAGCAAAGACTTAACTAGCGCCGCAATAAAAATTTAAGAAATATATCATGCTGGAAATATTATGAACTAAAGCAAAGACTTAACTAACGCCGCAATAAAAATTTAGAAATAAATAATGCCGCAAATTTTATGAACTAAAGCAAAGACTTAACTAGCGCCGCAATAAAAACTAGAAATAAATAATGCCGCAAATTTTAAAAACTAAAGCAAAGACTTAACTAGCGCCGCAATAAAAACTAAAAATAAATAATGCCGCAAATTTTAAAAACTAAAGCAAAGACTTAACTAGCGCCGCAATAAAAACTAAAAATAAATAATGCCGCAAATTTTATTAACTAAAGCAAAGACTTAACTAGCGCCGCAATAAAAATTTAAGAAATATATCATGCTGGAAATATTATGAACTAAAGCAAAGACTTAACTAGCGCCGCAATAAAAACTAGAAATAAATAATGCCGCAAATTTTATTAACTAAAGCAAAGACTTAACTAGCGCCGCAATAAAAATTTAAGAAATATATCATGCTGGAAATATTATGAACTAAAGCAAAGACTTAACTAACGCCGCAATAAAAATTTAGAAATAAATAATGCCGCAAATTTTATGAACTAAAGCAAAAACTTAACTAGCCTCGCAATAAAAACTTGGATACAAATAATGCCGCAAATTTATTAACTGAAGCAAAGACGTAACTAGCGCCGCAATAAAAACTTAGAAATAAATAATGCTGCAAATATTATGAACTAAAGCAAAGACTTAACTAACGCCGCAAAAAAAATTTAGAAATAAATAATGCCGCAAATTTTATGAACTAAAGCAAAGACTTGACTAGCGCCGCAATAAAAACTAGAAATAAATAATGCCGCAAATTTTATTAACTAAAGCAAAGACTTAACTAGCGCCGCTATAAAAATTTAAGAAATATATCATGCTGGAAATATTATGAACTAAAGCAAAGACTTAACTAACGCCGCAATAAAAATTTAGAAATAAATAATGCCGCAAATTTTATGAACTAAAGCAAAGCCTTAACTAACGCCGCAATAAAAATTTAGAAATAAATAATGCCGCAAATTTTATGAACTAAAGCAAAGACTTAACTAGCGCCGCAATAAAAACTAGAAATAAATAATGCCGCAAATTTTATTAACTAAAGCAAAGACTTAACTAGCGCCGCAATAAAAACTAGAAATAAATAATGCCGCAAATTTTATTAACTAAAGCAAAGACTTAACTAGCGCCGCAATAAAAATTTCAGAAATATATCATGCTGGAAATATTATGAACTAAAGCAAAGACTTAACTAGCGCCGCAATAAAAACTAAAACTAAATAATGCCGCAAATTTTATTAACTAAAGCAAAGACTTAACTAGCACCGCAATAAAAATTTAAGAATTATATCATGCTGCAATTATTATGAACTAAAGCAAAGACTTAACTAGCGCCGCAATAAAAACTAGAAATAAATAATGCCGCACATTTTATTAACTAAAGCAAAGACTTAACTAGCGCCGCAATAAAAACTAGAAATAAATAATGCCGCAAATT
Organism: Oxystoma pomonae; assembly: GCA_963921995.1. Lineage (NCBI taxonomy): Eukaryota > Metazoa > Arthropoda > Insecta > Coleoptera > Brentidae > Oxystoma > Oxystoma pomonae. Next base: position 25,730,719 of record OY998170.1, read on the forward strand.
TTATTAACTAAAGCAAATACTAAACTAGCGCCGCAATAAAAACTAAAAATAAATAATGCCGCAAATTTTATTAACTAAAGCAAAGACTTAACTAGCACCGCAATAAAAATTTAAGAAATATATCATGCTGGAAATATTATGAACTAAAGCAAAGACTTAACTAGCGCCGCAATAAAAATTTAAGAAATATATCATGCTGCAAATATTATGAACTAAAGCAAAGACTTAACTAGCGCCGCAATAAAAATTTAGAAATAAATAATGCCGCAAATTTTATGAACTAAAGCAAAGACTTAACTAGCGCCGCAATAAAAACTAGAAATAAATAATGCCGCAAATTTTATTAACTAAAGCAAAGACTTAACTAGCGCCGCAATAAAAATTTAAGAAATATATCATGCTGGAAATATTATGAACTAAAGCAAAGACTTAACTAACGCCGCAATAAGAATTTAGAAATAAATAATGCCGCAAATTTTATTAACTAAATCAAAGACTTAACTAGCGCCGCAATAAAAATTTAAGAAATATATCATGCTGCAAATATTATGAACTAAAGCAAAGACTTAACTAGCGCCGCAATAAAAACTAGAAATAAATAATGCCGCAAATTTTATTAACTAAAGTAAAGACTTAACTAGCGCCGCAATAAAAACTAAAAATAAATAATGCCGCAAATTTTATTAACTAAAGCAAAGACTTAACTAGCGCCGCAATAAAAATTTAAGAAATATATCATGCTGGAAATATTATGAACTAAAGCAAAGACTTAACTAACGCCGCAATAAAAACTTAGAAATAAATAATGCCGCAAATTTTATTAACTAAAGCAAAGACTTAACTAGCGCCGCAATAAAAATTTAAGAAATATATCATTCTGCAATTATAATGAATTAAAGCAAAGACTTAACTAGCGCCGCAATAAAAACTAGAAATAAATAATGCCGCAAATTTTATTAACTAAAGCAAAAACTTAACTATCGCCGCAATAAAAACTAAAAATAAATAATGCCGCAAATTTTATTAACTAAAGCAAAGACTTAACTAGCGCCGCAATAAAAATTTAAGAAATATATCATTCTGCAAATTTTATGAACTAAAGCAAAGACTTAACTAGCGCCGCAATAAAAACTTAGAAATAAATAATGCCGCAAATTTTATTAACTAAAGCAAAGACTTAACTAGCGTCGCAATAAAAACTTGGATACAAATAATGCCGCAAATTTATTAACTGAAGCAAAGACGTAACTAGCGCCGCAATAAAAACTTAGAAATAAATAATGCTGCAAATATTATGAACTAAAGCAAAGACTTAACTAGCACCGCAATAATGTTTCTCCCTTTTATCTAAAAAATAATATTGCCACCACCGACGGCGTTGCCGTAAATTCCGACTTTTTAGAATGCATACTGCAGCAGCTAACCGACGCGACGATATCTTTGAGAGGGCATTATGGTTCGACTGATCATCATTCGCAGTACCCTACATTTCTTTTCTGTTACCACAACTCGACGCCCCCCTACTTGCGAGGGGTTGAACCGGTAAGTAGGTACAATGCGGCACAAGTGTTACTTCAAAGGGCGAGACCACCTAGTGTTCTTTATTCACAATAATATACCTATTTGTAATGACGTCATTTTTGTTTAAACTTTGTTTAATATATTTCAAACAATAGTTACAAATTTTTAGGAAAAATTGGCGTCTGGTTATTGTATCTAGATAAAATTTTATTGTTTCTAAACTAGGAGATATTTTACTCTAGATTCAACTTGTTATTGTTTTTAAGACCACTGTTTACAATATTAGTTGATTTTCTTACCCCTCACCCCTTGACTAGCCTAGGAAAAAAAATCGAAAATAAAGAAAAATTTGTTGTTTTTAATCCATCTGACTTTTTATTGTTGTAAGGGTAATTCTTAAAAATCTAAATATTTTTTTTAACTCTTCACCCCCTGAATAATCCAGTAAGTAAAAAACAAAATTTTTTGTGGTTAAAAAAAAGTTATTTTACTCTGGATTCAACTTATTATTGTTTTAAAGACCATTCTTTAAAATGCTGAGTAATTTTCTCACCCCTACCGCCTGAATAGTCCAGTAAAACAATAAAAAATAAACAAAAATGTTCAATATTTCAAAGAATGATTTTAAAAACAATAATAAATCTAGAGTGGAACATCTTTCAATTTAGAAGCAAGGAATTTTTCAAGATTTTCAATAAATTCTTTTAATATTGCATTGGAAAACGTGAGATATCACTAAATTATCAAAAAAACTGCGAAAATTTGTAAAATTACCTTGGCGAAATCGCGCGCAGAGAAGTTTGGTCGGTAACAAAAAAGTAAGTTTTGTGGTGGTGGGGTGGAAAATATGGTGAATCACCCTGTACACACAAAACAATTCATGTTTCATATTAGCAAAATATGATCCAACTTTTTACTTCCGAATTACTGTACTTTGTAATACAATAACGTAAAAACACATTTCTTTAACGGACCACATTTTTTATACATTTTTACCAAAATGGCTAAAAGTAAACGCCATCAAGAAACATTTTATAGCACCTAAACGAAACTAATAAATATACCGAACCTGACCAAATGCCTATTTTTCCGGATTTTTAATGAAATAACTACCAACAAAATTATATAATATTGTTAAAAAATAATAAAAAATTAATTAAGAGCAGAGTTAAATGAGTTTACGCAGCGTTTGACAGGTCTGCGTTCCGACTGTTTAAACCTGCCTCCCCTCCCATGGTCCTGAAAAAATAACTGCTCTCCAGAACAGTCCTCTAAACATATCCACCTGCAGTTTAAAAAGTAATTACTTCGAAGACATTTCCATTGTCTTTTTGTAAGGAAAGAAAACCAAAAAAGTGAGAGAAAAGAATGAAATGCTATTACCTCCATGGTAAACTATTAACATTGCATGTGACAAAACTGATAGTCAATAATAATGTTTCGCTTGCCGTCGGCTTTTTTTCACAAAATTTTAAAATATAAGTTGGTGTTCCATTTTTTTAAAGAATTGAGATCACTGGTCACTGATGTAAAATTATATTTATTCTCATCTTTAAAAATATGTTTCCAAAACAGATAGCTAAAATTTGCTCAAAAATTTACCCGAACAAAATGTTCAAAGAAAAGCTCACAAAAAAGTTCACGCAAAAAATTTTAGATCTTTTGCACGAGCTTTTATTTGAGCATGTTCGTCTGTGTAATTGCGCCTATAGAGTTCGAATATCTTGCAATCAATGTCTTAAAATTTCAATTTTTAAAAGCGATTATCTCACAAACTAAATAAGGTACCGTAGGAAGTTGGGTGTCATTTTAAAGGATTTTTTAAGGAGAATTCAGAATTGACATATGTAATTTATCCATTTTTGGTCATGTTGACGTCATTTAATTAAAAGTGTTGATACCAGTGCCTAATTCCAAAAATGTTATTACTTGTAGATTCTTTAGAATCTTATTTAGTTTGTGATGAATTAAATTCTAAGACTTTGATTGCAGATATCTCGAGAACTAGATATGCGAACCCTATGATATCAGGTATCTTTGAAAAGCAAATTTTATAAGGATTTAAAATTGGGAATCAAAAATAGGACATGGCACAAAAAAAATCGGATTGCCCCCAAAAATTTCCCGCCAAAAAAAAAACGAAGATTCGTATCTTTATATGTAATGCCAGTAGTATGTCCATCCCAGAAATATATAGTTGAAAGTTTATGTATTAAGTATGTTTTTCTTGAATATGCACTTTATGTTAACTGTGGTACTCACGCCGAATTACAAAGGATTTGTCGCAGAGAAAAGCTCGACTGATGAAATAGTTCGGAATTATTAAGTTAGTAAGTTACTTCTTCTGGTCAAATTCTATTACTTTAATTAAATAAACGCCAAAGCAGCGACTCACCTGTTTTTGGAAGATACCGCTTTTCAAGGGACTTTTAATATTTTTTACACCCTGTATCTTCAATCACAGACATTCGACCGTTTTCATGTTTAAGCTCGCAATTAGGCCCTTCCAAATTTTATATAAAAGGAACAATAAATTTCAACTTTTGAGAGGGATGACGGGATAAAATAATTTTGGGCGACGGAGATTTGGGGTAATGAGAACAAAAATAATTATTCTGAAATGAATTTATATTGTCATAATTTTATTATTAATGTGAAAATGAGGAAAACTTGCAACTTTGAAAAAGTTTGTTCGGAAACATAAAAAGTATATTCGTAAGTATGAATACAGGGTCTCAGAAGGTGCCGATAATTTAATTTACTGATACTTTACAGAAATCTTAACACTAAAGATTATTAAGATTTTTAGCCATCCATACATGGTATGGAAGCTATTGGGATCGTCAAAAAAGGTTTTTTTATTTCCACTAAAAACAAGTTATTTCAAAAAAGACCCAAATACAAAATTATTCAAAAACCGCTAAACCAATTCTTATCAAATTCAGAACAAAAATTCACCCTACGCAGAGCTGATTAGTTTTTGATGGGGGTGGGGGGGGGTGGAAAGAGGGTGGGAGGGGGGATTAAACTTTTTTTAAATTGCAACTCGAGAACCGTAGCAGCTAGTGACACGCGGTTTTCAGATTCAGATAGATAATTGCATTTTCAGCTAGAAAAAAAATACCTATATCAAAAAATTCAAGAAAAACAGGAAAATACTTGTTTTTATACCTTCAACAAAAACATGATTTTAGTAACGGTCTGCAGATAACTAAAGGCATGGCTTTTTTGGTTACCGATGCAAAAAAACTTTTTTTTTTTCACGGGTGCAAAAAAAGATTTCTGTCCGTTTTTTACCCAAAATTAAAGACTAATAGCGGAAAATAGTAATATTGAAAAAATCTAATTATTCTTGCCTAAAAATTAAGCCATTTCCGTCAGTTTTCACCAAGTATTTAGAAAAAATAATTTAAAAACATCGTCAAAATATCAAACTGTCAAAGATTAAAATGTCGTGAATGTCAGCGAGTAAAAAGGCACATCGCTATGGCAACCATTGTTATTTCATTTACCAGCCTCCTTGATTTATAGTGTAAAGATGGTGTGTTGCGAGAAGTGCTCTTCGTTCGAGATTTTTAAAAGTATTTTCCTGTTTTTCTTGGATTTTTTGATAAAGGTATTAAAAAAAATAGTGTTAACAACTCGCGGCTAAACTGTGCTTTTTTTACTCGCGTTGTTAAATACCTCGCTGCGTTAGTTATTTAAACCAACGCTTGTAAAAAAAAGCACTATTTTAGCCACTAGTTGTGAAAACTACTATTAAAAAATTCGAACGAAGAGCACTTCCCACAACGCATCATCTTTACACTATAAATCAAGGCGACTGGTAAATGAAATAACAATGGTTTCTATAGCGATGTGCCTTTATGCTCGGTGACGTTCATTGTTGCGACATTTTAATCTTTGACAGTTTGATATTTTTGAATGATTTTTTTTTCGTAAATACTTGGTAAAAACTGGCGGAAGTTGCTTAATTTTTAGACAAGAATAATAAGATTTTTTCCATATCACTATTGTCCGCTATTTCTCTTTAATTTTGGGTAAAAAACGGACAGAAATCTTTTTTGGCACCCGTGATTAAAACAATTATTTTTTGCATCGGTAACCAAAAAAGCCATGCTTCGGTTATCAGCAGACAGTTACAAAAATCATGTTTTTGATAAAGGTATAAAAAAAAATATATTTTTCTCAAAGATTTTATGGATGGCCAAACGTGCCTGCTGGCGCCATTTTTTTTTAATGGTATGCACATAGAATAGAAAACTTATTTATTTGCGTAAAATAACTAGAAATAACACATGCATGTGTATTTATTTGACAAATGCTCGTTTAATTTACTATGCATGCAAATTTATTTATTTTAGAGATTTGACCAACTTATATTTTTTAGAGTTTTCTATTAAATCCCGATTTATTGCGTCTGTTACACAACTTGCAGTTGTCTCAATATAAATAACATTATTTTAATATGCCAATGGTAAAACAAAGTATTTGATTTTGATCAAATATTCCGAAAAAAAACAAGTAAAATTGAAAATTTTTAAGACTCCCGACAACCTCCAACATAAACCGTATTATTATCTCTGGAACTACTTAGCCTACATTCATCCAACGTCGTTTTTCGAGTTCGCGTCGGGAGTTAATAAATGTTGATACTGCAACATCAAAATCTGATTTTCAATATTTATTCACTAATAAATCAAAATCACGTAGATGCCGTGGCAAAACACCAAAATTGCATAATTTTACGTGAATTTATAATTTACGAGTATTGATGTTTGTAGTTACTATTCATAAATAAATCGCTCAGTCAAGTGGAAAAACTAGGCAATAAAATAAGAATTATGACATAATTTTAATATTAATTTTCACCTCTTTTCTGGATATATGCTACTACACTGCATTTTAGCAATTTTATTAATACTTCATAAGAAAATGGAAGTATTATCGTGGACATAAAAAACGTCTCAACTTAAAGGTCATCTGACAAAGATTTTACAAAAATAGAGACGAAGCAGTCATTTAAAACATTTTAGTTGGATTGTACTCAACATTAATTTTATACCAATCTTTTAGAAAAAGAACAAAGCCGTGTGTTTTAAATAAATGGCAACGCGCGCGGTATTAACTAGTAACTATTAAGGCTATGGTAGCAGATTTTTAAAGCTTTATTTACCAATAAAAATTTCATCATTCTACAAATCTATCCTAATTAATCTACACCCCAGCCATGGAACTGAAATAAAAACGACCTATTGGTTGAGTTTTTGATATCAACAGCATTTGTGAGTTTCTTACAGATCTCGCGAAAAAAGCTGGAATTTCAGGCCATTTAACTCATTAATAGTTATTATTTTAACTAGTGTACAACTTATTTGTAAACATCTTTTTGAGTTAATAAACGTCTTATTATTATTATTATTATTGTTATTACTGGGACATTCCATCCTTCCAGGTACAGAGAAAAAAATTTGCACCAAGAACAATTTTGTGTAAATATTGTCAACAAATTGTTCTAATAAAGTACATTTTTGGTGTTAATTTAAATATAGAATTGTGTACAATTTGTACACAAATTGTTCTTGTGCAAATCTAAGAACAATTTGTGTGAAAATTTTACACAATTGTGCAAAATAAATCCATACATTTTTCCCCAGTGTAGATTTTTAGCCCACCATTTCCCTTTTGGAAAATAGATAATGCCAAATAAATAATAAGAAACTTACATAATCGTCCAAAAGAATGGGACAGCCTCTTCCTAAGTTTCTGCATCCTGGAGAGGGCGCCGCTCTTCTTCTCCCTCATGGTGACGCCGCCGCCGCACTGCGGCAACCCCGGCACTGGAACAAAAATTGTATTTTAATATCAGCAATGAAATTTATAAAAAAGCAAGTGAATGTGAATTAATTATTTCAGATGGTTAGTTAAGAAAAAATGTCCGACCTTTTTTAATGCTTTTTTTCTATCCGGGTTATCAAGGAGTAGCACAATACAAGTAAGAACTTAACAATCCTGGCAGACTGTTGGTTGTTATTTAGGGAAACGCCAACTACAGATTACTACAGATAATAAAAAAAAAATAAAAGGAAGCTTTTTTACAAGCTTGTCTACAAGTGATAAAATTGATAGCTTCCCCCTACTCGAAGGGGGTGGGGGGTACAGTTGAAGTACGCCCGATTTCGTTGAAATTTGGTGTGGTGGGGCACTTGCGGATGGAGATAACGAATTTCTAATCAAATTTTGAAAATTCAATAAGGCGGAATTAAGATGGACGATTTTTGGTCATCTTTTGCTAACCAATTTTAACTTACTTATCAACATCCGATTGTGTTCAAATTTGGTATGCGTTTATAGTTCCGATGAAAATAGAATAATACGCTATTCTCAGGTACCCATCACCCTCTAACAAGGGAAGTGGGGGGAAAAAGATTTAGTTTGTTCGATTTCAATCAAAATTGGGATTTTTAAAGAGGGGGATTATGAATTTTTGATCAGATTTTGAAAATTCAATATGGCGGAATCAAGATGGACGATTTTCGGTCATTTTTTGCTAACCAATTTTAACTGACTAACGGCGAAAATAGGATAATATGGTATTATTAGGTACACACCTCCTCTAACGAGGGAAGTGGAGGGGGAAAAAGATTTAGTTTGTTCGATTTCAATCAAAATTGGGATTTTTAAAGAGGGGGATTATGAATTTTTGATCAGATTTTGAAAATTCAATATGGCGGAATCAAGATGGATGATTTTCGGTCATTTTTTGCTAACCAATTTTAAGTGACTAACGGCGAAAATAGGATAATATGTATTATTAGGTACACACTTCCCTCTAACGAGGGAAGTGGAGGGGAGAAAAGATTTAGTTGGTTCTATTTAAATCAAAATTGGGGTTTTTCGGTTAGGTGATATGAATTTTTGATCAGATTTGAAAATTCCAATATGGCGTATTCAAAATGGACGATTTAGGGTACACATCTGAAAATTAAAAAATTAATTTTTATTAAAAAAAAACTTTTAAAGAACAAGCTTTTATTAAATGCACTCAAAAGTAGAAAATATTTTTTTATCTTTCTTATATGTACCATAATAAAAGCGATAGGCGCAAATTAAAAATTAACTACGGTGACAAAGAGAGAACTACAAAAGAACTAAATTCTTGTTCTATTCGAATAATAAACCTAATGCTTTCATTTAAAGAAGCTGATAACGGATGAGATCGCCGTGTTTGCCAAGCCGTTGAAAATGTCCTTAGGTTATAGAGTAATACAACTGTTTCTTAGGTGAATCGTCGATGTGACCAATATACGATACCTAGTTAAAATTATTTTCTACTTTTTAGTGCATTTAATAAAAGCTTGCTCTTTAAAGGTTTTTTTTTGATAAAAATTTATTTCATATTATTTGCGGTAATTTTTAGTGTAAGCATTCGAACCAATTTAAAAATGTTTTCGAAGGAAATTTTACGACCCTTTTTTACCTTGTGGTAATAATATGACAGTTTTTTTGACAAATTATTTTAATAACGCCCGGATATAGCAAGATAAATTTCGTTTAAAATAATTGTTGGATAACCTCGTAAACCTCCTCGGCGAAAGCATTATACTGCCATTCTAAGCTAAAACTCAGTAACTCTACATTTTGCTATTTTGGAGTAACTGCACTCCTGACATGTCACACACACACACACACATTTTTGACGCTTCTTAAGTGCGAAAAGCAGAATTGGCGTCGAGTACTTATAAAAGTGACAAAAACGTTTGCAGTATTTCCACTTTTTAATGTTTATACATTATAAAAGGTAGTATTAGACATTTGCTTAACTAAAATATATATTCTCTTAAAACATTGAACTACTAGAAGGAGTCTGGTCTGTCTAGTTAAACTGGTTTTTTGAGTGCAACATCTACAGTGGGGAAAGGGGAGAAAGAAATCTGTGTTGTCAATTTTAATAACACAATTATACAACAAAATACTTATAAAATTTGGATTAAGTTTTGACGCTTATTTATTAATTAATTAATGAGGTTTAAGATATATGTTGAAAAAACTAATATACACAATATATAATACTCACAACCTATTTAAAACTTTCGACGTTTTCTGAAAATTTAACATATATTTTCCTTAAACATCTTCTTTTGTAGTCAACGTGGCAACATTGATTATTTGTTGCGGTTTCACGATTTCTCCTGGAATGTCATTATTGTTTTGAAAGTGAAAGTTTCAGCACTTGTCAATAGTGTTTTTTTGATATTTTTGTGAAAAATTTATGGCGAAAAATGGTTCCGAAGTGTATTATCATATGCAAATTGAAACAGAAGCCGGGGGACCGCAGTATTTCGTTTCACAGGTACGTTAAATTAAAATATTAACTAAATATTAGGTTAGAATTTGCCATATTTGGCCATTCTCGGTAAACAAAAGCAGGAAATCTGTGTTGGCGGCTTGTCATTAATTTCAGTGCAAATAGGGATTTCCATAGCACCTTTTTCATATTTTTATTACTATATCTAGACTATTTAATTAAACGGAACTAAAAATTATTGAAGGTGTTTTCAATAACATTAAAAACAGGGGAAAACGTATTAGGTTAACATGACAAGAATGAAGATGTTGAACTCAAACACCCTGCCCTAGGTCTGAAAAAAAGCTACTTCTAATAGTTCAATGTTCTAAGTATATTCTAAAGACATTGGAGACGCTACTTTAAACAATGGAATACTTAAAAAAGGTGTTTATTTAAATTTATACTTAATGCAGTGGAGTAGCCAGGGGGGGGGGGGTTCGGAGTAACCCCCCCCCCCAGGTGGTCCAACCCAATCTACAATAAATTAATCATGATTATAGACCCCAGGGAGAGGTAAAGCTCTCCCACTTTTTTGACCCTTTACTCCGGTTGTGTCATATCTTAAATTTTAAAAATTTTACCGGCGGCGGCAATTTTAGTTTAATTCTACGGAATGTTTCTCACAGCATTCAAAACGTGTAATAAATGGCATTCTTAGTATAATTTTATTATTTATGATTTGGCAACAAATCCGCAACCGCAACTCACCCCTTCTTGGCATCTAACTCAATCTACTTTACCCAAAATATTTTACAAAAAACGTAAGAGATCAAAATTCTTAAAGAATTTTTTGTTTTTTTTTTTTGTCAAAGTTTTCGCCTGCGGCGCTATATCAATATTAAATATTGATACAATTTTGTTTAATTTTAAGCAATTTTTTTGTCAACAACATTTTAAACGCGTAAAAAATAGCAGTTTAGTACGTAATTTTTTCAAAATTTTTGACTGCGGCGCATTTGAGGGTTAGTTTTATAGCAAATCTGCAAATGAGACTAGATTAATAACTCAACACCTATTAAACTGCCCCTCTCCTCTCCCTCCAGTTCAAGAGCTCCAGCAATAGGCACCTACCTAATTTTTAAAAATTTGCCATAGTCGATTTTTATTAAATGATACGCCCCCCCAGAGTCGATTTATGGCTACGCCACTGCTTAATATCAGAACATTCTACCCTACTTTATCTGGTGGCCCAGCGAAAAACAATTAATAACTCGAAATCATTAAATATGGAGATACAGCTTCTTCACTTAGGACAACAGTATATTTCATGGGAAACCGCAAACATTAAACCGTAATGGGCCCCCTTAAATTGCGAGTGGAGTCAAGTAGGCTGCTTATAAGTTGTCTAATAAATCCTATGCACGATAAGATATCAAATCTGATAATAATATAAAGAGGTTTTGTTATGATTATAAATAAATAAAAACGCTTTTATTTTAAACTCGGCGAAGGACAGCTAAACCGAGCATGTAAAAGAATGACAGAAGAACAAATTTATAATAGTCTTAAATCATGAAGACTAAATTAAATTACATAATAAATATTAAATTTAAAAAAAAAATGGTAAATTTACAAAAAATCTTATCCGTTCGCAGTCCCTTGCAGCCCCTGAAACTACTTAAACCTCACTAAACCCTGGCTTGCAGACCCTATCCGTGTCTATATATTTACACTCGTGGGGGGTATTAAATTTTAAAACCCATTTTCAAAAAACACTTACCCATAGAGAAAAGATACAAAGTTATATTTCGCGATTCTTCAGAAACGACAGAAAATCTCACCCGTCAGAATTCTGGAAAGTGGCGATTTTTACTTAACGCCTCATTTAAAATAAAAACAAAGCGTCCTTCATATTTATCCTAAAGTTGTAAGAGAAACTGCGTCATTTTTTTAATAACATTTTGTATATTTAATATTTTAAAGATATTCTGCAGGACTAGTTTATGGCGGAGCAAAATTTTTACTACGCTTACCAATAAACGTCAAAAAGTATCGAAAATTCTCACCATGTGAAAGGAAAGACAGAAATTGTGTAATTTGTGTTTATTTTATTTCGGGAATGAGAGAGTCCAGCAAAAAACCGTCCAGTGACAATACAATAATATGTCATTATTAGGCTCCCCTCCCCCCTACGAGGGGGGAAAACACCTAAGTTTGTCCGATTTCAACCAAAATTGGTATACGGGGGCTTTTGGGGATAAGCAATACGAATTTTTGATCAGATTTTGAAAATTCAATATGTCGGATTCAAGATGGACGATTTTCGGTCATGTTTTGCTAACCAATTTTAACTTACTTATCCACATCCGATTGTATTCAAATTTGGTATGCGTTTATAGTTCCGGCGAAAATACAATAATATGGTATCTAACGAGAGAAGGGGTGGGGGAAAAAGATTTAGTTTGTTCGATTTCAATAAAAATTGGCATATAGGGGTTTTTAAGGAGGGGGATTATGAATTTTTGATCAGATATGAAAATTTTCATATGGCGGATTCAAAATGGACGATCAAGGGTGCAAGTATAAAAATTAAGGGTGTGTGTTCAAATTTGGTATGCGTTTATAGTTCCGGCGATAATACAATAATATGGTATTATTAGGTACACACTTCTTTCTAATGAGGGAAGAGTAGGAGTGAAAATATTTAGTTAGTTCGTTGTAGTTTGTTTGAGGTTTTTTCAGGAAGGGATTGATTTGAAAATTTCAATATGGCGAATTCAAAATGGACGATTTAGATAACAAATCTCAAAATTCAAAAATAAATTTTTATTAAAAACAACTTTTAAAAAACAAACTTTTATTAAATGCACTCAAAAGTAGAAAATAATTTTTTATCTTTCTTATCCCATAATAAAAGGGATGGGCACAAATTCAAAATTTTAACTTTACAGTGACAAAGAGAGAACTACAAAAGAAGAACTAAATTCTTCTTCTATTCGAATGATAAACATAATGCTTTCATCTAAGCTGAGAACGGGTGAGATTGCCTTGAAATATTAACCTATATATATTAATATTAATAATATTACCTCACACACTTCATTGGCGGTAATAGTTTTTCAGATAAAATAAATGTTTATTTAAAAAAACTTTTAAAGAACAAGCTTTTATTAAATGCACTCAAAAAGTAGAATTTTTTTATCTTTCCTATGCCATAATGCGATGGGCGCAAATTAAAAATTTTAACAGAAAAAGATTTATGTCGTAGAGGGCAACGGGTGAGGGAATAAATCGTAAAAAAGTTTTTCCTCGACCAGGATTTAAACCCGGGACCTCTAGAAATCCTGGTCGAGGAAAAACTTTTTTCCGATTTATTCCCTCACCCTTTGCCCTCTACGCCTCAAATCTTTTTCTGTAAATTTATTAGGGCGCTAAATTTTCCCTTTATTTTGAAAAAATTTTAACTTTAGATATCGTATATCGTTCACATCGACGATTCACCTAAGAAACAGTTGTATTACTCTATAACCTAAGGACATTTTCAAATGCTTGGCAACCAAGGTAATCTCACCCGTTCTCAGCTTCTTTAGATGAAAGCATTATGTTTATCATTCGATCGATAGAAGAAGAATTTTTCTTCTTTTGTAGTTCTCTCTATGTCACTGTAAAGTTAAAATTTTGAATTTGTGCCCATCCCTTTTATTATGGCATAAGAAAGATAAAAAATTATTTTCTATTTTTGAGTGCATTTAATAAAAGTTTGTTATTTAAAAGCTTTTTTTAATAAAACTTAATTTTTAGATTTGTTACCTAAATCGTCCATTTTGAATCCGGCATATTGAAATTTTCAAATCCATCCCTTCCCGAAAAACCTCTGTATGCCAATTTTGATTTAAATCGAACAACAAACAAACTACAACGAACTAACTAAATATTTTCACTCCTCCGCTTCCCTCGTTAGAGAGAACTATAAACGCATACCAAATTTAAACACACACCCTTAATTTTTATATTTTCACCCATGATCGTCCATTTTGAATCCGCCATATGGAAATTTTCATATCTGATCAAAAATTCATAATCCCTCTCCTTAAAAACCCCTATATGCCAATTTTTATTGAAATCGAACAAACTAATTCTTTTTCCCCCACCACTTCTCTCGTTAGATACCATATTATTGTATTTTCGCCGGAACTATAAACGCATACCAAGTTTGAACACAATTGAATGGATAAGTCAGTTAAAATTGGTTACCAAAACATGACCGAAAATCGTCCATCTTGATTCCGCTATTGAATTTTCAAAATCTGATCAAAAATTCGTATTGCTTATCCCCAAAAGCCCCCGTATATCAATTTTGGTTGAAATCGGACAAACTTAGGTGTTTTCCCCCCTCGTAGGGGGAAGGGGAGCCTAATAATGACATATTATTGTATTGTCACTGGAACTATAAATGCATGCCAAATCTGAAGGTAATCGAATGTATATAATTGAATTTTCAAAATCAAATTTCAACGAAATCGGGCGTACTTCAACTATACCCCCCTTCATCCCCTTCGAGTAGGAGGGAGCTGTCAATTTCATCACACTATATTCTTGTATTGTCACCGCAACTGTATAAGCATGCCAAATTTGAAGCCGATCGGATGTCGGGAAATTGGTCAAAATTAAGTTGCAAGATTCCAACCGATCAAATATAGTTCGTTATTACATACATTGCAAGTTAAGGCCACAAAAAACGGCATAGATTTGACAACACTGCTTTGCGGTTTTTGGGCCAATCTTTACCGGGCAGAATATCGGAAACGAGAAAACGGAATCTGTTGAAATTTGGCGGGAATGTTTATTTTTCAATTCCTCACAACCGTATACAGACGGTGTTTTGCTGGACTCTCTCATTCTCGAAATAAAATAAACACAGCTAACAATAGTCAAAAATCTTACCTGTGTTTTTCTTTAACCTCGTCGATAATACAGAAATCCGTAACAACAACTTTTGGATTTTTTAATTTTTTGAAAAAAAATACACTAAATTTTGAAAAATCCTTTGGATACGGTTGTAGATTTTTATAAATCCTACCATATGATAACAAAAAGTTATGGTTTTTTTGTCTATAAGCGAGATTCTGCCGGAATTTTGAAATGCCTAGGTCACGTAATTTGGTAGGCCCAGGGAAACTGAGTGAGTTCGATTGGAGTATTGGAATTCAGGTTCCGCATAGCCATGTCTAAGGCTCGACTTCCATAAGCTTTTTTTCCGCGCGAATTTTGAAATTTGACCTTGTCTGTCAGTGAGTGAAACAACAGTGACAGAACTATTAGCACCTTCACTATAACTTAAAATCCGCGCGGAAAATCTGCTAATGGAAGGCTAGCCTCACATATGGTGTTCGCACCGTGTTCTGGACACTGCACGATCTCACTCAATGACATTTCATTAGTGATGCCACCTATTGTTGGTTTTTCAAAAAAATAGCAAAGCAGTGTTGTCAAATCTATGCCGTTTTTGTGGCCTTAAATAAAAGCTTGTAAAAAAATGACAAAAATCTCTATCGATCATTGAATTGCCCTTATAGTTGGGGGGCATATGAACTTCCGTTGGCTTTTTGATGATGATTTTACGAAACCTGTTTTAACCGGTTAGTAATAGGTCACTTAACATCACCCTGCCTGTGAACAGCCTCAAAAGTGCTGCAGTCAAAAAGTGGGGTTAGGACGACAAAATATTTTTGTAAATCTTAACGGTTTAACCTGAGGTTAGGGTGACAAAATATTTTTTTAAATCTTAACGGTTTGACCTACGATGATGAAATTTGGTACTCATATTGTCCTTCTGGCCAGATTGTATTATAAAATTTTAAAAATAACATTTAGTGCATCTAGGGGCCGGTAGAGGGCGAAACGTGGTTTTAGATTTTTCCCTGTATCTATCGAACGACTTATCCTGAGCAGTTGAAACTATGTGGTTTTGTAGTACATACTATTACCAATCAGCCCGATAAAAAATGTTTTAGCCTGTGAGCAGAGGGCCCTGAACAGACGCCATTTTTTTGACAATTTCGAGAAAAAAAAATCTATTTACGCAAAAAATCAAAACCACATTTCGCCTTCTACCGTCTCCTAGAGGCACTAAATGTTATTTTTTTATTTTTATAATACAATCTGGCCCGAAGGCCAATATGATTACCAAATTTCATCATCGTAGGTCAAACCGTTAAGATTTAAAAAAATATTTTGTCACCCTAACCTCACTTTTGAACTGCAACATTTTTGAGGCTATTCATAGTTGGAGAAATATTGAGTGGTCTATAAGTAACCCATTTACATAAATTTTCGATGCCCTTAAGTTAAGTTTGCGTAGATTTTTTTTTCGAAATTGTCAAAAAAATGGCGTCTGCTCAGGGCCCTCCGCCCACAGGCTAAACAATTTTTTTGTGATGTCAAGCTGATTGGCAGTAGTATGTACTACAAAACCACATAGTTTCAAGTGTGCAGGATAAGTCGTTTAGTAGATACAGGGAAAAATCTAAAAACACATTTTGCCCTCTACCGGCCCTGAGATGCACTAAATGTAATTTTTTAAATTATATTATTTAATCTGGCCAGAAGGCCAATATGTGTACCAAATTTCATCATCGTAGGTCAAACCGTTAAGATTTAAAAAAATATTTTGTCGCTCTAACCTCACTTTTTAACTACAGCACTTTTGAGGCTGTTCACAGGCAAGGTGATGTTAACTGGTCTATAATTAACCGATTAAAAACAGGTTTCGTAAAATCATCATCAAAAGGCCCACGGAAGCCGAATTTCGACTCTATGCCCCTCGACTATAAACCGAGATGAAAAGAGACGCATGTAATTTCTTGTTTTATTGCCCATGACAAGCGGGATTTAGAAGGTAACAATTTTCTTGCATCAAAACTTGTCCGCCTGAAATCCTAAAACTTTTCCCGCAGAAGACTATAAAGTAAAAAATTTGATTTTAAAGTTTTGCAAATCCCTAATAGGTTGCACGGCGCGTCTCCGCCCAGAAAACTTTTAGCCGGATTTTTAAAGTCGTCGGTGGATGAACGGAGATTTTTGGTTAAAGGGAAAACAAAAAGAATTTAAGAGTCAACTTTTTGCCGCGGTTTTATTTGGGGAAAGTTTATCTATTCTTGGGTTTGAATGAAATAAATTGTACCTGATTATATAAAAACAACGGAATTAAATATATTCAGTAAGTGATGAAACTGAGACAGGCGCCCTCCTGGCAACGTCCCAGGAAAAAGAAATAGGATGCAGACTAATCATCTATTTCTTTCTCACTTTATTCTATGGACTTCACAAGGAGAAAAGATAAACTCATGCACTTGACCCAAAACATCAAACGTACAAACACGCAGTCGAAGGATATATCCAAACCTGGATATAAAGCTCCTGAAAATCATGTACAAGAAGCTAGCAACGTAACTTGCGCTTTTTTTTATTAGAACCTATACTTATAACTAATTACCTGCATTTATTAAAAGTTAGCGCGTGCGTTGCTAGGTTCCGTGAGAATTCAGCAGCGCATGCGATTACAGCCTAATTAAGAGAATTCAGAAAAAAAAGATACCTACATAATTAGAACTAATTTAGTGCTCCATAGTTTAATATATTTTTTTGAATATAAAGGGTGGCCCATAAAAAATCGCACATTTTTTTTAGGGTATAAATTCGTACCCACTTGTCCGATTTCAAAAATTGTTTTATTGGAAAGCTAAAGCTTTAAGTTATAGGATCCTGTCACCAGAATTGACATTTCGCTAAAATTCAAGATGGCGGACGCTTTTGAAAAATGCCAATTTTTCGCTCCCCACTGTCTTTTCTGACTAACGTCAGTTAAAAAGGCACACCCTTGACGTGTTCAAAAAGGTATCACTTGTTATAATTGGTCATGAAATACGAAAGATGTAATAAAACTAACAGAGTGAGTTTTTGGCCTCTTATTAAAAGTGGTTGGGTGTTTTTGACATTACATTGACAATAGATTCCACGTTTTATCAAAACCAAAAAAACTACTCCCTTGACTACTGGCGCGACAGGAGTCTACTGATTCACAAAAAAATCTCTGCTAATTTTTCCAAAGTATAGTAAAACTGTATGCTTAACCACAAAATTCATTTTTTAGTGGCCAAAAACTCACCCTGTTAATTTTATTATATCTTTCGTATTTCATGACCAATTTTAACAAGTGATACCTTTTTGAACACGTCAAGGGTGTGGCTTTTTAATTTACGTTAGTCAGCAAAGACAGTGTCGCACATAAAAAATTGGCAGGGGAGGCGAAAAATTGGCATTCAATAACTCGAAAGTTAAAGCTAGGAAATTTTTTTCACCCCCGACTATATTTGCTAGGAATGGTTTGATACAAAGATGCTTATTTTGATAAGGATTGAATTGAGATTAAATTCCATCATGGCGATGAACTTTAGTTTTAGTACCATTCCAGAATAAATAAAATAAATAAATTAATTACTATTGTTGATAAAACGAAATAATCAACAAATCAAATATTTATAATAGCAATTCCGAGAGGTATTTACTCTGCAATACTATACTACCATTAAATGCTTAAATATTTGTGCTCAAGGCATTCGAAAAAAAATCAGTTTACCATTTACTTTTGGCAAATAGAAATAATTTAGAGCAGTTTATTGCCTTTTAAAAAATTCCGGTGCATATTTAACAGGAAAATCACAGTAAAAAGACGAAATTTTAAATTTTTTATTAAAATATTTCTCAAGTATTTTGCGTGTGACTGCACAAACAAATGTGCACAAATTACGGTAAATGGAAGGTCCCTCAGAAATGCCGCTAAATGCAAGACAACGTAGTACAATGAAATAAAATGTTCAAACAACGTAAGACAATGCCCAGGAATGTAAGAAAATGCCAAACAATGTCAAGCATTGTAGAATAATGCCAAGCAATGTAAAATAATGCCACACAATGTAAGAAAAGATAATGCCAAGCAATGTAAGACAATGTCAAGCAATGTCAGACAATGCCAAACAATGAAAGACAATACCAAGCAATGTAAAACATGCCAAGCAATGTAAGACAATTCCAAGCAATGTCAGACAATGTCAAGCAATGTAAGACAATGTCAAGCAATGAAACACAATGTCAAGCAAGTAAGCAATGAAAAATGAGACAATTCAAGCAATGGAGGACAATGTCAAGCATCTAAGCAATGAAAGACAAGACAATTTCAAGCAACGTAAGACAATGTCAAGTAATGTAAGACAATTTTAAGCAACGTAAGACAATGTCAAGCAAAATAAGACAATGCCAAGCAATGTAAAAAAATTCCAAGCAATGTAAGACAAGATAATGCCAAGCAATGTCAAGCATGCCTGTACCATTATTTATAAACAATACACATACTTTCGTTTATACATCCGCTTGTCTTCAATTATGAAGTTATTCTTAGTTAAATTGACCTGCATAATTAAGACAATTTACTATCTTTAGAACATAACGATAATATTATACGGAATAATATCATCCAGTTATGTCAGATAGTTAGTTAGATTAACAGGTTAATTTTACACTAGCCACTCGGGCTGTCTGACCCAGAATCCAGGCAATTTACTCGCCATTTTAGACGCTAATTAGAGGTCCCCAAGAGATGCTCATAAGAGTGTGTCACATTTTAATGTTCCGAATAGGGCGTGGTTTATGATTTGCCATATTTTTAACGACCTTATTTTCGTATTTTTAGCAATGTTACATAAAAAAGTAGCTTTTTTCGTTTTTTACACTTTTAGAACCTTAATAAATGAAAAGTTTTTCACTTCTTCGCGCAGTAGCGCAGTGCGCAGCGTATCTACTAATGGTACTGCCGTATGAAAGGTCCCGGATTCGAATCCCGACTAGGTGCATGGATATTTTGTGTTTGTCTCAAAACATTTTACACTGACTTTGGCAACACTGGGTATTTGATCCTAGATTGGATGGGAAAGTCCTAGTATACAAAAATTTGTGCTAGAAAGCACCATAAAATCAATTATTTTATGTTGAAAGAAAATGCAAATATCTCGAAACCTGTAGCTTTGAAAGATTTGAACATAATAACAAAATTTTTGGGTAATATTTACGAAAACCAAAATCTGAAAACCGCATATCAATAGCTGCTTTACTTCTAAAGTTATGATTTTTTTTCATATATTTTAACGTTTTTTCCCCCCTTCAACCCCCCACCACCCTACCCAAAAGTTAATCAGTTCATGATCAGCTGATAGAAAATTTTTGTACCAAATTTCGTGAAAATTGATTAAGGCGTTCTTGAGTTATCGTGTATACAGACAGACAACAGACCGACAGTCAACTTTTTTTTTTTTTCGTCAATTAAGATGTTTTGGAACCTTAGTAACTCATTTTTGATAAAATTAAGAAATTAAAAAATTTAACGATTTTAATAGCCCCCCATACCATTTTGGTATGTTGGACTAAAAATACGCATAATTAAGTAATTACTTTCTGAACTTCAATAAGAGACGAAATGAAAAAAATCTAGAGGAGCGGTATTGCCGCCCCTTTTTCTGGGGCGGCCTGGGGGCAGCATGTTAAAAAAAGTTAAATGGAAACACATATCGAGTTGCACCATATTTTAATGGTCTACTAAAATGCTGCGTCGTAACGTCAATATTATTGACATCTGTCAGTCCTGTCAAAAGTTATTAGGAATAATTTGATATATTAAAAACTCCCCCCTTAAATCTCCAAAGGCTCTTGAGGTATTATAAAAATACTTCGGAAACTTCATTGAGAGGTTAAATGGAAAAAATCTAGAGGGGCGCTGTCACTGCCACTATTTCTGAGGCGGCTAGGGGCGGATTACTAAAAAAAGTTAACTGGAAACGCATATCGAGTCGTAGCTTATTTTAAAGGTCTTTAAAAATGCTACATACTATCATCAATATTATTGACGTATGTCACTTCCGTCGAAAATTATTCAGGTCAAACTAATTATTAAAGCCATTAACATTAATAATTGGTTATTGTAAAGGCAACACCATAAAATTTATTTAACAAATCTAGGTAGAATACATTTGACTAAATTACAAAAACTGCTAAAAGTGACCTCCTTGAACTAGCAAAACTAAAGTCTATTTCGAATTCGCCTCGGACGCTTCTTAGTATCTCAGGAGTAATAGATTGACAAACCTGAATTATTCGTTTTCTTAACTGTTGCAAGTGCCCCGGCGACCTATCCAACGATGAAATTGGGTGGCAAGTAATTGTCTAACAGGTAGATAAAAATGTGGAGGTGCCCCATGTTGTTGAAAAATGCAACTGCCAACTTCACCAATTTCGTTTTCAATTTCTCTTATAGCAGAAATAATCTGCTCCTCCAGAAGCCTAAGTCTGGGTTTTCATTAGCCTAATAGCGACAATTGTGCCTATTTACGGTTCCATTTAAAAAAAAGAGGCCTCATCGCTAAAGCATATCTTTGTCAAAATATCTGGCTCGTCTGTAATTAAGTTCGTCATTTCTTCCGTAAACTGAACTCTTCGATCGAAATAATCTTCATTAAGTTCTTGAACTAACCTAACTTTATAGGGGTGAAATTTATGAGCTTTTAAAATCCCACGAACATTGTCCCAAGGACTTGTTCTTGAATTTCTTCTGTTGCCATTTTCGGGCGGCCATAACTTTTTGAAACTGGTGAAAAACTTTTTTGAATTGTGCGTAATACTTGTTTGACAGGATTTTCTTTTGTTTTATTATGATGCCATGGAATCAGCCTTAAATTGTTTCCAATAACTTTTGACAGGAGTGACATACGTCAATACTATTGATGTTGGTATGCAGCATTTTCAGAGATTTTTAAAATGAGTTGCGACTCGATATGTTTTTCTATTTAATTTGATTTTTTTCAGTATGCCGCCCCCCAGGCCGCCTCAGAAATAGGGATGGCGATGCCGCCCCTATAAATTTTTTCCATTTTGCTCCATTTGCTCTCATTAAAGTTCTTAAAGTAGTTTTACAATATCCCAAGAGGTTTTGGAGATATAGGGGGCGACTAAGGCTTTTTGATATATCAAATTGATCCCAATAACTTTTGACAGGAGTGACAGGCGGCAATAATATTGACGTTAGGATAAAGCATTTTAGGAGACCTTTAAAATGTGGTGCAATTCGATATGTGTTTCCATTTAACTTTTTTTTGTATGCCGCCCCCAGGCCGTCCCAGAAAAAGGGACGGCAATACCGCTCCTCT
This sequence comes from Oxystoma pomonae, assembly GCA_963921995.1. Lineage (NCBI taxonomy): Eukaryota > Metazoa > Arthropoda > Insecta > Coleoptera > Brentidae > Oxystoma > Oxystoma pomonae. The sequence continues at coordinate 25,752,781 of OY998170.1, forward strand.
AGACTTTTTCTATTTCGCCTCTTATTGAAGTTCCCAAAGTATTGTTACAATGTCTCAAAAGCTTTTTGAGATATAGGGGGGGACTAAGACTTTTGGGACACCCTGTATATACAGCGTGGATTGTTTAAACGGAACGGTGCTTCTAGCGGGTTAGAATCTGGTTGAATAAAAAAATCCAAAAACACGTCAACTGAGTTTTAATTTCCTTTAATCGTGCTATCTTGGAATATTTTGTTTACGAGGTATAGCAAAAAAATATATTTTTTTAATAGGACACCCCGTATATTTTGCAATTTTTGAAATCTGCAAACAATTCTCTCTTCAGCAATACTACACAGTAGAATCTATCTTTTACGATAATCAAGATATTTTTATCTAAATCTGTATTCATTCAAATATCCCCCGTAAAACAGGGCATAGACAACAATTCCATGCAAGTTTAAATGCATCTATCTTGGAAACCATAAGAGATAGAGTATTAGTGTGAGTATTGTCAAAAAGATAATGTTTTTTAGAATTCAAAAATGTCAAACTATACAGGGTGTCCTATTTTTTAAAAAAATGTTTTTTTGCCATACCTCGTAAACCAAATGACAAAAAAAATCCAAGATAGCACGATTAAAGAAAATTAAAAATCTCAGTTGACGTGTTTTTGTATTTTTTTGTAAAACCAAATTTTAACCCGCTAGAAGCACCGTCCCGTTTAAAGAATCCACCCTGTATGTATTGTATAATAGGTGTAAAAGGTATAAGAGCAAATATTTTAATAGGTGCTAGGAAATGAAAAAATAAGAAAAAAGTTCCTATAATGCAGGGTAGATAGTTTTTAAAGTTCGAGGAGTAAGGAAAAAAGAACACAAAAATTTAAAAAAATGATATCGTCAGATGATTGTTTAATTTTTACGATGTAAAAATCCTTATTCATTTTTAGTCCACCATACCAATCGTGAAATGTTTCTTAATTTTATCAAAAATGAGTTACTAAGGTTTCAAAACACCTTACGACGAAAAAAAAGTTGTCTGTTGGTCTGTTGTCTGTCTGTATACACGGTAACTTAAGAACGTCTTAATCGATTTTAACGAAATTTGGTACAAAAGTCCTCTATCGGCTCACCATGAAATGATTAACTTTTGGGTAGGGTGGTGGGGAGATGAAGGGGGGAAAGGGGGATAAAAAATCTAAAAAAAACTGTAACTATGGAAGAAAAGCAAGTAGCGATATACGGTTTTCAGATTGAAGTTTCCAAGTTATTTCCAAAAACGTGAAAATATCTAAAAAGAAATAATAACTTTAGAAGTAAAGCAGCTATTGATAAGCTGTTTTCAGATTTTGGTTTTCGTAAATATTACCCCAAAATTTTGTTAGGTTCAAATATTTCAAAGTTACAGTTTTCGAGATATTTTCATTTTCTTTCAACATAAAATAATTGATTCAAGGGGGGAAAAGTGGGATAAAATATTTAAAAAAATTGTAACTTTATTTTCAGATTTAAGTTTTCATGAATATGGACTATAAATTTTGTTACAAAGTCCAAATTCGTGGGAGTTTTAGTTTCCGAGTTATTTGAAAAAAACGTTAAAATATCTAAAAAGAAATCATAACTTTAGAAGTAAAGCAGCTATTGATGGGGGGTTTTCAAATTTTGGTTTTCGTAAATATTACCCCAAAATTTTGTTAGGTTCAAATATTTCAAAGCTAGTTTTCGAGATATTTTCATTTCCTTTCAACATAAAATAATTGATTGTATGGTGGACTATCCGTGCTCTCTAGCACCAATTTTTACACTCATTATGGTGGGCGACTTTACAAATAGTCGTTTTTAGTTGTGAGTTCCAAACAAGATATAACAAAAAAAAATCGCGCACTTTGAAACTCTGCATATCGAAAAAAAACTACTTTTGACTCATGTATTACTTTTTTTCTTCTTTTTGCCTTCCCTATTTCGAACTTTTTAAATAAAGCATTAAACGCGGCGAACTTATAGGCCGAGAAGGTAAAAAAGTATTAACAGAGGCCTTTCAGCAATTCACGTCTTCAATTTCAGATGTGTTCAAAAAAGTCGCTTGTCACGACCACTTTCTACCAATTTAGCTCGTCTAGAACGGCCTGCAGACAAAAATAACGGCAAATTCTATTCAAATCTAAGTCAAAGCAATTGTCTGATGTGTTATTCTAGACGCTGCAGCAGCGTAAAAAATTCACGCATCGCTTGTTTTTAGGAACGTCTTGCTTCAATCACCTTTTAGAAAGAATGGTCAAGATTTTATATAATATTACACAAATATACGCAGTGCCGTACCCAGAAATTGGCTCTGGAGGGGTGGGTTGAGTAATGGATGGATTTTTTTGGGGGACCCCTCTGGAGAGTAGTTATTTACCCTCCCCAAAAAAAAAGGGGGGTAATGTGGAAAAATGTGGGGTATGATATACCTAAGGTTGCCAAACGTCCCACTTTCGGCGGGATGTCCTGCTTTTGGGCCATTTTGAATTCAAACGCACTCCGTGTGGAAGGAGACAATATTGAAAGTCCAGTAGATTTGTGGACCAGGATTTTATAGTTTGAAAAGTATCTTGACTCCATACCTATTTCGATTGCTCCCAGGAAGACAAATTATCTCGCTACTATGCATCTCATTGGTCCAAATCTTCGGTTTAAATCGGTTTCTCTCACTTTTGCCCGATATTGATCGAAAGTAATTCTCTTAGTCAAGACCAATAGAATTACTTTCGATCAATATCGGGAAAAAGTGAGAGAAACCGATTTAAACCGAAGATTTGGACCAATGAGATGCATAGTAGCGAGAGAATTGGACTCCCTGGGAGCAAATTTTCTCTCGATTCAAGCATAGACCCCCTGGGAGCAAATTTTCTCTCGATTCAAGAATAGACCCCCTGAAAACGCTTGAAGTGACATTCGCAACTTACAAATAAAAGTTAACTTCACAGAAAAATGTTCCTAGTTTTAAAAAATAAAGTATTAAAAAATAAAAATATACTTTCCGCGGTAAAGTTCTAAAATGAACAGCCATTTATTAATAATAAAACTTGAGTCATAGTACCTATATTTATGTACCTACTTGTATGATATTTTTATTCTTACTTTTCGTATTAAAAACCAATTTTAAAAAATGTCCCGCTTTTTTCGTTAAATTCCGCCAAACGATGAAAAATACTTGGCAAGCCCAATTAAGTTTGGGTGTAGTTATTTTTTAATAATAAAAAATATATTTCTTTTAACAATATATTTATTTAACTACCCTAAAATTTAAACTAGCAAATAAAACTATAGGTAAAAAAAATAAATAAATATATATAAAAAACTTAAAAGCTACTTTTTTCATACCAAAAAGAAACAAAAACAAATTTTTCATTAAAAATGTAATAAAAATGTTTGCACGGAATCAAAAACTTAAATAATTAAAAGAAGAAACTGTATATTTACCAGAAATACCACATACATAATTATTTTTAATTATCTGCCTGGCTATCGGGGGTTGCGCATCTCAAGCAAAAAAATATATAAGCGTCACATGTAATGCAAGTTCTGGGATAAATATAACACCAGTGGGTTTGACTTGATGTTTAGCATCTGGGTTGGGGTGGGGTTTGGGTGTCAGCAAACTTCCAAAACTTCAATAACTTTTACTGATCTTTCTCCTAATTGTAAAAAATGATTATAACCTAGCAAATATTGTTGGCCCCAACAAAAAAAAACAAAATACTACAAAAAAAATGTATCATACCTTCTTAATTGCTTTAATACATTTTGAAACGAATTCGGTAAGCTAGGGTATGATACACCACAGTGAACAGCAAGACTGAGCATGCGAAAAGGTGGTGCACAATAAGGGCGGTCAACTTTGCCGCCTCCAGATAAGGTTTCTGAAAAATTTTTAGGCCATAATTTTACACACCACAAATTAAATTTTGCACAACTTCCTACGAGTAAAAGTGGTCATTTTTCCATGGGGGGGCTAAATTGATCGTATAGCCCCCTTATATATGAGGTGTTTTGAAAATTTCGCACACCTATTTTAAAATTTTGCGCACTCCATGGGAATCCGCAATAGGGTTCTCGACTAACGAGACTGACCCCCCCCCCCAAATGAAATTGCTTGAAAATTTTGGCCTCATTTGAGAGCTGTAATTTAGCCCCCCCCCACAGAAAAATGACCACAGTTACTCGTAAGCAGGTGTGCAATATTTAATTTATGGTATGCAAAATTGTGCAAAATTATGGCCTTAAAATTTTTCAAACAACGTAATTGGGGGCGGGGGCAAAGTTCAAGCTCTTATTTAAAGATACAGAAGAGGCTGTGGCGTACACCTTAAATTAGAGAAGAAATAAATGTTACCAACGCAGGGTTAAGAAAAATTCGCAAAATTGTCGGAGGTTTTAAAAATTTTAGTTTTTTACTTTTACGTTTTAAGAAAATTGTTATTTGCCAGATATTACCATTTTTAAATCGTTAGAACTGATGGAATAACGTATAATAAAACCGGAAATCACATAAAACTAGATAGATTTTCCACCAACTTAATAAAACTTTTAGTTGCAAAATTCCCTAGTTTGATGCACAGAACGTTCAAAAACATCTTCTTTTAAACTGTTAAGTCACAAAGTTTTAATAACGTCCATGTACAGGGTGGGCTAAATTCGCTGGGATTTGGGTACTTTTAGGCAAGATAGCGAAAAAATAGTATGCATGCTTAAATACGAAAACTGCATCTTGATATGTCTTACCTTTTCCGAGCTACGGGGGTATTTTAAAAATTCTGCATTTTGGCATGGGGTCTATAACTTAGTTATTTATAGGAATGTTGATTTCATGTAAATAGCTTTTTTGAAGACATTTTAAAAAAGAACTTAACCTTCTAACTGGACATTTAGTTTTTGAGATATAACCCAAAGTTGGTATTTTTCTTATAGAATGACCCTTTATTTATTTGATTTTTAAAATCGGCATAAAATTTCCTTTAAAATGGTGTATCACACCTTTTGTTATATTCTTTGTATTTTTTTTATTTTTATGTATTTTTTTATATTTTTATTACTTTTTACGAATATTTATATTTATTTTATCTTTTTAATTTTACTTTATAGTAAAAATTACGTTAAAAAAGTTCAAAAGATAATTAAAAAAATAAATAAATACCGAAAAAATAAAAATATAAAAAAATACAAAAAATAAAACATAAAGTGTGGTACATCATTTTAAAGGGAATTTTATGCTTATTTAAAAAATCAAAGAAAAGAAAGGTAGTTCCATAAGAAAAATACCAACTTTAGGTTATATCTCAGAAACTAGATGCGTTAAAGAAATTTCAGTTTGACGGTCGAGTTCTTTGTCAAAATGTCTACAAAAAAGTTTTCTACATGAAAACAATATTCCCATAAATAACAAAGTTATAGACCTCCTCCAAAAATGCAGACTTTTCAAAAATCCCCCGTATCTCAAAAACCTCTTAACATATCGAGATGCAGTTTTCGTATTTAAGCTTGTCTCCAAATCGAACCCAGGACATGTATACTATTTTTTTGCCTAGAAGTACCCAAAACCCCCAAATCCCAGCGAATTTAGCCCACCCTGTACCTGTTCCCTAATGTCCATTTTACGTATAATATCACTGTTAAATCTTTCAGCAAAAGCGAGAAAACTCAAGGACATACAGACTCGTATTTTGGTAATTGATATTTCGGTTAAATGTCTATTCCAGTTAACTTTTACCTACTTTAAAAATTTAAAAATTACTCATAGGTCAGGATTTTTAATTTTTCAGAAAAGATTTGTGGCGTAGAGTGCAAAGGGCGAGAGAATAAATCGGAAAAAAGTTTTTCCTCGACCAGGGTTTGAACCCGGGACCTCTAGAATACCAGTTTAATGCTCTACCAAATGAGCTATCGAGGATATGGGGTTTTGATTGGCTATTCGGAAATCCTTTCGTCCGATTCGTACAACTAATAATTAACTTTATAACATCTCTAGGTTTTTAAAGCCGCAGTAGGCTTTAAAGATCTCCCCACTACTAACATATGAATCGGACGAAAGGATTTCCAAATAGTCAAAACCCCAGTTCTTCGGTAGCTCAGTTGGTAGAGCATTAGACTGTTATTCTAGAGGTCCCGGTTTCAAATCCTGGTCGAGGAAAAACTTTTTTCCGATTTATTCCCTCACCATTTGCCCTCTACGCCACAAATCTTTTCTGTAAATTTATTAATTTTTACCCATGTTTTGCCAATTTTCTCTCTCTCTCTCTCTCTTTCTCCCTCTCTCTCTCTCTTTCTCTCTCTTTCTCTCTCTCTCTCTCTCTCTCTCTCTCACTTCGTAACCGTAAGGTTTGTAATTTTTTTGCTTAAAAATTACCTTGAGCCAAAGTTAGTTTTAGTCTAAAAATTACCTATTTCTAATTTAATTTTTAAATATTAGCATATCACCACAGCATGAGAACAGGGCTGTGAGCAGGAAAAAATAAGTTTATTATAGCATTTGGGGTCATCATATCATCACAGGTTTAACAAAAAAAAATTGGTGCTAGAAAGCACGGATAGTCCACTATACAATCAATTATTTTATGTTGAAAGGAAATGAAAGTACCTCAAAAACTGTAGCTTTGAAAGATTTAAACCTTAAGAATTTTTGGGTAATATCTACAAAAACCTAAATCTGAAAACCGCATATTAATAGCTGCTTTACTTCTAAAGTTATGATTTTTGACTTTATAACAAAATTTGTAGTCCTAATTCATGGAAACCTAAATCTGAAAACCGTATATCGATACTTGCTTTTGTTCCAAAGTTACAATTTTTTCTCCCCTGCAACACCTCACTACCGTTCTCAAAAGTAAATCAGTTCATGGTCAGCCTATAGAGGATTTCTGTACCAAATTTTGTTAAAATCGATTAAGGCGTTCTTGAGTTATCGTGTATACAGACAGACAACATACAACTTCTTTTTTCGTCGATTAAGGTATTTTGGAACCTTTTCATATTGATAATTTATAACCTAAGCAAAATTTTATTAATAGTCATAATGTTAAATACATTATTCTTAATAGAAGTGTTTACCCAAGTTTTTATAGTTATAACTCACAATTCATAAGCACAGTGCATAATTTAAAAGTTGGTTAATTTTAACTTTATGCACTATCAATATAAAAAAGCAAAGAAAACATTTTCGTTGGTTGATTGCAAAATGGGAGTGATTGATTTTAGCTGATATTAGAAAACAGAAATTTAGTAACAAGGAAGAATACCTAACCTGTTGAGGTTAGGTAAAGCAAAACATTTTTTTTGTTCTTCTTTTTGGTCAATTTGGTATGTCAATTTTCAAAATTTATCCTAAACTCTTGGATACACAGGTGCTGTTAAATTATGTATTAAAATTAAAATTGTGTTTATACACTACGACTTAAAGTTATGAATTATTATCAATATGAAAAGTTGGGTAAACCTGCCTTTAGTAACTCATTTTTGATAAAATTAAGAAAAATCGAAATTTCACGATTTTAATAGTCCCCCATCCATACCATATTGGTATCGTGGACTAAAAATATCCAAAAAATTTTTATAGTTTTAAGCTAGCCAGAGTTCACCTTTTAGTTATTTTTTTTAACTTTAGCTAAAATATATATTTTGTTATGTTTATTGGTGATATTGTGATGACTAAATGTTCGCTTAATATCTGATCGTTCATTAATGCAATGATTTTAGGCTTACGCACACTTTTATTTTACGAAACACTTTTCTTTAGAAATTTAAAATACATTTTAACAAATGATGAACGTCGTATTAAAGCCACGCAAGCGTGCTTTCAGTTTCAAAGCTTAAACTAGACTTTTTTCTTGAATCCCCTAACCTAAAGGCGCAATTACACAGACGAACATGCTCAAATAAAAGCTAGTGCAAAAGATCTAAAATTTTTTGCGTGAACATTTTTGTGAGCTTTTCTTTGAACATTTTGTTCGGGTAAATTTTTGAGCAAATTATTGCTATCTATTTTGGAAACATATTTTTAAAGACGAGAATAAATAAAATTTTATATCAGTGATCAGTGATCTCAATTCTTTAAAAAAATGGAACACCAACTTTTATTTTAAACTTTTGTGAAAAAAAAGGCGACGGCAAGCGAAACATTATTATTGGCTCTACTATCAGTTTTGTCACATGGATTAGGCTTACTTATAATATTTTTTTCTTAGGGTTTTTCCCGTATTTTTTTGCCCGGGGTTTTTTTTGGGATTTTCTTGCGAGTTTTTTTTATTTCCAAAAAACTCAAAAATTGCACTTTTAAGTGGTAATCCGCGCCTCACGACTATGAGGAGTGGTGGGGAGGGGGATTTTTTTTAAACATATTTTTGTAGCTTTACTTTACCTTTAGCTTTTATTGTTGTTTTTTAATTCCTCACACCAGATTTACCTAGCCCCAAGGGTTGCTTAAAAAAGCAAAAGGTTCATGAAAATGCTGAAGATATATATTTACTGGCAATTTAATGTAATAATCAAGGTCGATTATTGATACTGAACCAACAATATGCAAAGGGCAACATTGCGATTCAAAAGGGTGGCCGACCTACTACCTGCGAAATCCAAAACGCGGGATGATAGATCAGCGACACAGTCTACTAAATTATTGCTAAATTATATTTTTTAACAAGGATCGGGTTCGTAGGGTTGTAAAAGTGGGTAATAAACGGGTATTATTTAAAACGAACGTGCTTTTGTTCATATATTTGAGATTTAATAAAATGTATATAGGTTTTTTAATTTGACTTAATTACTATTGTAAAAGACTAAAAGAGGAACTAGAATAAAGGGATATTATTTTAAACGTAAATTTTTATCATTACATTTACAGGCAACAACAATAAATAAGTGCCAATAATTATTTTTTTTATTCTCGTTTTTTTTGCAACCCCAAAAAAGTTACAAGTATACTGGCATATCCCCTATAAAAATTAGATCAATCGAAGTTGCTTATGAGGTAAAATGTGAATTTCGGCATCAAATCGTTTTTCCGTCGGAAAGCACTTGATTAAAAATACCTTATTTCAAAACTTTGTTTTTCTATTTTCAGGTAAGTTCAATGAATTCCGATAACAATATATATTTTGCATTTGTAAAGAAATTTTTATACCCCCAATTCTTCAAACAAATTTTGCTCAACATTCTCTCCAAAATTTACGTGTTTTTTTGTACGAGATTTTGCTCGAACATTTCTTTGAGCATTTTGCTCAAGAGGCTCGTGTAAATGTTTGTCGGCATTTCCACATCAAAGAAAAGTTTGTCTGTGTAAATGCGCCTTAAGCTAGATAAAGTCCTTTAACACATATCCCCTTTCCACAGAAAAATCCACAATCGTATAATGATAAAACCCTATCTTACAATTATCTGCTTCCAAAGGTCTTTCCAATAATCTAATCAACATAATGTCTATTGATGTTTGAATAATTTGTTGTCGCCATAATTTGGTATTCTCTCTTGGCTATTGTCGTGTTTCTTTTCATATTTTGTTTATTTGCTCTTCGGATTGACGCTTGGAAACGATTTATAATCTACAGTATGTTTTCTTTATAAAGTATACGTGGTTTTAGCAAAATAACCGCACATCTATATCATATTAAATAAATTGAATAAAATTGCAATATTACTAACAAGAAACTTTCGTAATTCTTATGTATACAGACCGCTTCAACCTACTGCGAACATAGGGGGAATCAAGTCCAATTTACTCTCCGTGCCGTACGACCGAGGTGGATTCGAAGCACGCTGCAGTGTTATCTTTTGGAAATTAATTTTGTTTTTATTATTTTGTTTTATTTCTGCCTTGCTCGAGAAACAGATGGGTAAGTTCTTAATTGAAATAATACATTTTTAAAACTAAAAATGGATGTCTACGAAGTTGCCGAAAAAGTGCAGATGGTCAAATGGTTAAATCGTCATAACCCAACACACGTTCGATATTGGTCGAGGGAAAATTTGCATTTGTATTTTGACGTAAGAACACAGTATCCCCAAAAACTAAATGTTTGGGGGGGGGGTATTGTAGGGGAACACGTAATTGGGCCATTTTTTATTAACGGCAATTGCAATTTGAATGGTCCTAGATACTTGGATCTACTGCAGCAGCACATTATTCCAACTGCTAGGCAGTTTTTAGGTGTAAGATTTGGTGAAATATGGTTTCAACAAGATGGTTGTTCCGCTCACAATGTTGGCCTTGTTAGGGAATATCTTGATAATGTATTTCCTAATCGGGTTATAAGTACACGGGGAACTATTTTATGGCCAGCTCGATCTCTAATGACTTCTATCTGTTTTTGAAGAAGCTTTTCAAATTATCACCCCTAACATGCTTGGAAACGTTGGAAGGAGTTTTTATAGTAGGCTCGGATATTGTCTAGCCGAGCAAGGAGGACTTTTCGAACATTTGCTTTAATTTTTTTTTGACTGGGAGAATCTTTTTGGTTTTTAGAATGTATTATTTTATTTTGAGAACTTGCTTTTATTTTGTTTCTCCTTATTATTTTCATTGTAACACGTCGTCACTGATAAATCTGAGCAGTTGACAATAAAACGCTCTTATTTATCAGTGACAAAAATAAGAAAATTACGTTATAAAAATTTGCGTATTTATTGACCAAATTCCGGTTTCATTGACTACGCTCCACACAGCACCGTGGTTAGAGGCGTACTAAATACAAGGCGAACGGCGGCGAACGGCAGCGAATGGCGATCGGAAGCCTGAGTGTTGGTTGCTTCACTGATAGGCATGCGGTGTGTCTGCATGTACGTACACTGGCAAATTAGACTTCTTTCGCCCTATGTTCGCAGTAGCTTGAAGCGGTCTGTATATGAACGCGTTTTACAATTTCACGTTTTATGTCGTTTAAATTCAGAAAATTTTCAAATTCCAGATGACTACAAGCATGTTTGGCCAATTCATCTGCAATCTATAACTTTAAGAGAAAAGAGGATGTAAGTGCCTTGAAACAATTTAAAACCCTGAATATTTTCCAATTGAATTACAAATACTAAATTCTATATTCGCATAATTATTCTATTGACATTAAAATACGCTTTATAAAAATATTAATCAGTTTAAATTGGTCATACAAGATACCTAGGCGTAGACGTGGAATTTGTGGCATCGGACGTTTTTCTCTTACATTTTAGTACCAGTAAACTGTCATAAATACCTCGAAAAAAAATCCTGGGAGGCTAAAACTTTTATATGTTGTTGGGGAGGGTCTAAAAGTACGATCCTCAAGTTTGTGTTTCCCTCACTCCTCGGGAATCATCCGCAATTTTGAAAAAACTTTGTAATTGACTTTTTTTGCCTCCGACCAACAGAAATAGAGAAACTCGGTTCCAAAGTTTGTTCAAAATGGCGGACAGTTCCCGAGGAATGGGGGAAACACAAATTTGGCAATTTTACTTTCAGAGCCTCAAAGAACATACAAAAAACTCAGCCTGTCCGGTTTTTTTCGACTGTCAATTATGTTAAACCATTTTTCCAAATTTTGGCCCGTCCCCCTGCAACATTTTATAACATTTCTGCAACCCCTTCCCCCTCCCTTTTAGCATTTACCCCTATTGGTATTTTTTTGTTGAGCGGTTTTGTTATTTGTGCGGTGATTTCATATTGCCGGTAAGTCTTCTTAAAATTTTTAAGAAAATTCGGAGATTTTTTGAAGAAACCGGAAAGAGGGAGAGCAATTGCCCACTTCCCTTCATCCCTGCACTTCTCCCAGACCTTGCCTTACGCCAAAAGTCCACATTACAACTTCTTGGTGGCGTCCATAAATTAAGTAACGGCGGCGCGGGGGCGTATATAAAAGTGTTCCGATGGGGGAGGGTTCGCAACTTCGTTTCGTTATCATTTAACATAACAACATAATAAAATAATTAAATACTTCAAAATTAAAAATATTATTATGTTAGGGGAGGGGGGATGGAAGAAAGGTATAGAAAATATTATAAAGATGGACGAAATTAAAATTTGTGGTTCACGCATTTATAGATGAAGAAGGTACGGTTCTCGTCCAAAACGAGCAAAAAGTCATTGAATGAAACGTCAGTTAAGTCTTTTGACACTTTTCAATCGATAAAATAGTTATTTACCCAACAGGCAATTGCAAAGTCGACTCAACAAATGAGCCAACGATGCCATGATGACCGCTTGGAGAGCAGGAACAGGATGCAGACAGACCAAGGACTTCGTGAAGGGCCCGGATGTAGCCAGACAAAAATGGCTCCTGGGGAGATCGCGAAGGGACGCTGGTCTGCTGACAGGTATCATAACAGGTCACAACCGACTAAGGAAGCACATGACCCGGATCGCGGTGGAAAATGACTCGACCTGCCGGGCCTGCGGGCGGGCAGAAGAGACATCTTGACACGTTATAGCGAACTGCGAGGCATACCAGAGGACGAGATATTAGGTGTTCGGTTTCCCGACCCTGGATGAGGAGGACCTGCACACGCCCAAATGGGACAAAATACTGGACTTTGCAAAAAGAACAGTGAGACCAAATGAGCAAACTGCCAGACCAGTGGTGCAGGCGGTGGATTAGGGGCAGGCTCGGGATAGGGCAGAAAGGGCCAAGGGAGGCCTACTTGCCAGGCTTCGCGCCGCCCCTTCTCTACTACTACTATTTACCCAACAAGTGCGGAAAATGGTACTTTTCCGCACGCGACGGCAAGCCGTCCAGGGTGGAACACACACCGTCAATTTCTTTTTGTTCCATGTTTTTTTTACGAAATTTTTGGAAACCCAGGTTTTCCTTGCGAAATTCCTTCAATAATTTTATAGTAAGTCCAAAATTCGAAGTTTTACTCAAGTTTAAAGAAAAACCCGCAAAATTAATATTAAAAACCACATGCGTCCCATAGTCCGAATATCAATATAACACAATTTTTTTGAGCTTTTGACTGTGTTTCCCATGAAATTTTGATAAAAAACTGATATTTTATAAGTTTGATGAACTAGGCACGAAATTAGTTAAATCTTACCTTCAGGATAGACCACAGCAGGTAAATGTGGGGGCCTTGTAATCGGGGGAAAATGTGTTGAACCTCGGGATCCCGCAGGGGTCGGTCTTGGGCCCTGTGCTTTTTCTTATCTATTTATGACCTCCCCCTGTGTGACCCGGAGTCTAAATATACACGATTTGCTGATGATACGACCACCAAAACCAAAGATAAAATCCTCAGGGCAGTAAAACGAAAGTCACGAAAGCACAGTCGAGAGCTAAATCATGGTTTAATACAAACAAACTCTCTTTAAATGTCGATAAAACACAAAGAATGATTTTCACTCTCTGGAACATTCCAGAGAACCAAGATCCAGTGAAATTTCTAGGTGTTTACATCGACTCGGGCCTGAGATGGGACTCTCAGGTTAACAATTTGTGCAAAAGTCTCCGCAGTACTGTTTTTCTTGTCAGAAACTTGTCAGGATGTGTATCCTTAGAAGTTATAAAAAACGCATACCATGCACTTTTCCACTCTGCAATGAACTAATTTTAAAGCATTTTGGATATTGTTAGAAATCCTTTATTGTTATACTTTAAAAAAAATTTCATTTTTGACGTGTGTAAAAATTGTACAATTTAATAACATGAATAAACTATCTATCTATCTATCTAAAGTCCCAAACCCTAACCCATCTTAGCAAATATCGCCCAACTGTTTATTATTGAAAGTATGCAGCCCGCATTTGCTTTGTCGTAAAAACAAGGACTATTTGGGTATTCTTCCGGAAATTGAGTTACATCCAAAGTCGTGAAAGATTTAAAAAACAACAAACAACAGAAAACTCTAGAACTTTTCAGTTTTTCTAAAAAACATCGAGAACGATTCTTCTGGTCTTTTTCGTAGAGAAAACAAACACACATCAGTGTGCCAACAGCGAAGTTTTTGTTTTGTTCGGTGAATTTTCTCCGAATTTTCGGGAAAACTGTTGTTTTGCTGGAATAAATCTACAGGGTGGACCATAACTGGCAACTGCAGTAAACGTTCCTAAGAAACTATTAAATATTGTATTGCCATCTGCATGCAGCAGACGATATGCGATATGCTGTGGTTCCTCACTGTCGATAGGTAACTATGAGTAAGAGTAGCTTACATCGGGAAGGTAGGTCGTGTGGCACACCATTGAAAACCTAATTATTTTCTCTATGCACTGGTGCATTTTTTTTTAATTTGGATAATAAGTTTTTGAGATAAATAAAAATATATATTTTTTTCAAAACCTTAAAAATTTAAAAAAAACCTTACATTTTTCTTTTTCAATTTAAAATAAGCAGTTTGTCAGCTAATTTAGATAATAAATTTTTGAGATAAATAAAAATATACATTTTTTTCAAAACCTTAAAAATTAAAAAAAACCTTACATTTGTCTTTTTCAATTTAAAATAAGCAGTTTGTCAGCTTTAGAGAAATCACTTTTACCAACCCCTAAAGAGGATAGCTTCAACCCTTTAATTTTGATTAGCACAAACACACCCTGTGACACATCGTTGAAAAATTAACGCTAAAAATCAAGAAACAGGAATTGTAGGTACTCTATTAAAGAAATTTTTATTATTATTTAAAATTAAACATCATCCTAATTATCCTAAATTTATGGCCATAAGTTAGCTTAATAATAAAAATTCAAAAAAAATTACACCTAGCTCCGAGTCTAGCTCATTATCTTAAGTAAAATTAGCAACTGTTTTCTGAAATTATTTTTAAAAAGATAATTTTAATATCGTATTTAATAACAAATAATAATATTAAACGAGATATTAAACAATTATTTTCAAAATCGTTTAATCAAAATTAAAAACAAATAGCAGCCATGGAGAAATAATAAAATTACCTTTCCAACGATTAAGGGTTTGAAGCTATCCTCCCTTTAGCGATGACGGAAGTGGTTTCTCCAAAGCGGCAAACTGTTTATTTTAAATTCCAAAATCTTTAAGGTTTGTAAAAAATATTAGATTTTTATTTATCTCACAAACTAATGACCCACTAGTGCAGAGTAAATAATTACCATTTTAATGTTGTGCCATACGACCTACCTCCCCTATTTAAAATTTAAGGGTTGAAACTACCATGTTATAGCTAGCATGCTGAGGGTGCGGCAAAAAATGCCTCCTTACAAACAAAATCGACGTGTTTCAGCATTTTCTCCATTTTAAATGGCCAACCCTGTAAATGCTAACAAAATGAGCACTAAACGAATGGCTGCTAACCGAAATTTGAGAAAAGCTTACACAACTTAAAATACTATAAAAACTTTTCAAGAAATCTGGTAAACTGGATTTAGGGGCTCTATTTCACGGTACTGGTTTGTCACAGAATTTTCAACCTTTAAACAATTATTTACTTTCCACATAAAGTATTAAATTTGAACCACCCCGTACATATATTTTTGAATTGTTATGATTACCAATGCACTGAAAGGCAGGAAGTATTTATTAGGATATTGTGATTCTAAACGAGTTTTTAACGAGGTTTTTTTTTGCAAAATAGTATTATTATGGTAAATAAAAGCTCATGTTAAATTTGAACCAACTTTTTAATTTCGTCTGGGTCACGGTATCTTCCAAAACATTTCTTTGGCCAAGTAAAATTAAAAATTTTTGACACCCTCACAACAATGCGAATTTTGTTTTACGTAACGGAACTCAAATAAACTGAAGCCTAATCTTAATCTATATCACTGAATTTCATCAGAATCACACAAACGGTCCAGAAGTTCATCATATCTCAAATTCCTTGACATCTGTGTGTAGAAAACGTTATATTTTTGGAACTACAAAGCCTATTTTCATCGAACATAGAAAACAAAACCTTATCGAAATCGGTTCACTGGTCAAAGAAATATAATATAAATAATATATTTTTGCGAACCAAGCTCTAAGTTAGCCTTTGCTATAATTGTACAGGGTGTCCCGCTATATTCTGACCCCCAAGTTAACGCCGTTATTTATGAATTTAAAAAAAGGAATTTGTTGTCCGTGAAAAATAAATAAAAAGAAAGGTTACTAGCATATCGGACACACATTTTCCTTTTCAATTCATTACGACCAGGCCTCCAGGATCTACTGGATACTTCAGAAACCTACAGGCCTGTTTCATCCGTGTTAGGAATCATCAGCGTAACATAGGACTGTACCTGGCGTATGAAGAATAACATAAGCAGCCACACTCAGCGAAAAAAGTTGTTTAAATTCGGGTACTTCTAAATTTCGAGACCTGGTGAAAAACGCATTTTGATATGTCCACGCACTCATCTTTGAGATACGGGGGCTTTTTGAAAAGTCTGCATTTTGGGATAGGACCTGTAACTTTGTTATTTATAAATTTTTTTTTTGGTATAAATTGCTTTTTTGTAGGTCTTTTAAAGCAGAATCCAGATCTCAAACTGGATTTTATGAACCAATTTTAGTTTTCAAGATATAACGCAAAGTTACCTTTTTTCTTATGGAACATCCTGTTTTTTATTTTACTTTTGTGTTCAGAATTAGATTCTAATTAAACTGATGTGTCATATGTGATATTTTGGTTAAGTAGTTTTTGAGATATTCAACATTTTCTTTTCACAACAAGGTGGCCATGGCCGGATATAAAAATTGAGTCGGCTATGCACCAAATATATGAACTTATAAGGTCATGTCAAATATGTCATAGCCTACTACATTTTTCATTTTGAACAAGGCTTCTAACAATTTCAATCAAGTTTATATTTATATTTTTTATATTTTTAAATATTTTATTATTCGACTATTAAACTTTATATTCTAATTAATAACATAACTAAATAGATGAAAACATTGTTGACTCTAATTAATCTCAAAATAATAACTAATAAAAAAAAGTACCCCTACCCTACTCCATTTGAAACAACTTAATCTTAAAAAAACTCATTAAAAAAAACTAAAAACAAGACTATAAATACATAAACGGGGGCACTTATAGCGGCATTAAGAAGGTCTACATTTCTTAAAGCATTAACGCAATCCATAAAATGATTTTCCAGGTCTTGTTTGTTGTCAGGTCACCCATATCTAAACGTTTTATCCGTTAACATGCCCCATAAGTAATAGTCGCAAAGGGTCATGTCCGGATACCAACCTAACTAACTATGAGTCTTGAAGAATTAATTTCAAACCATTAAAGTTTCTTATGAAGAAGCCTCAATTTCCGCCTACTCCAAATATTTAAAAGAATTAGGCTAAGACACCATATTATGGCAGTCGTCAACTCTTTAGTGCATGACCTACTTTATTTTTATTGTCAAAACCAACACCGTTCTGAACTAAACAGCCAGTTAACACTTATCTCTTCAGTAAACAGGTAAAACATGGATTTTCTGTCAGTTGGGTGTCAATATGACCGCTATAGTAGGCTAAAGGATACTAAATCGAAAAAGAGTTAACTGACTTTTCAGTTAAGCAGGTGTTGGTCAAAACCATATCCGGCCATGGCCACCTTGTTGTGAATAGAAAATGTTGAATATCTCAAAAACTACTTAACCGAAATATCACATATGATACATTGTTTTGATTAGAATTTAATTCTGAACACAAAAATAAAATAAAAAAAACAGGGTGTTCCATAAGAAAAAAGGTAACTTTGCGTTATATCTTGAAAACTAAAAGCGGCAGCTAAAATCCAGTTTCAGATCTGGATTCTGCTTTAAAAGGTCTACAAAAAGGCAATTCATACCAAAGAGAAAGTTTCATAAATAAACAAGTTACCGGCCCTATCCCATAATGCAGACTTTTCAAAAAGCCCCCGTAGCTCAAAGATGGGTGGACATATCAAAATGCGGTTTTCACCAAAAATTAGGTCTTGAAATTTGAGCTTCGCAAAGGGGGCCTGGTTTTTCTTTATCTCTGCTAGAAGTACCCGAACTCATACAAAAGTGCCCAATTTGATTCACCCTGTACATTATACTTGCGAGAACGAACTACTTTATTATAACGTTTCAAATTTGAACTTGCTGCCTTATAAAGTCAAAGGTGGAATATAAACTCCTACAATAACAGAATGTGACTATCGATGGCTGGTGGGCAGATGTAAGATTTACTTTTACTCGTTTCGAGTTAGTATGAGCAATAACAAACCATATGGTTTAAATTTTCTTTCTTTGTGAATAACATTACGATAGAAATATTGCAACAATAGTAAGTTAGTAAAGCGAGAAATAAAAGTGGTGTTACAAGGAAAGGAGTTAAAAAAAAAACTCCAAATCAGTTACTTCAACCGAAAAGAAACTAAAAACAAAAGATCAAAAGATCTTGGGGGAAATAACGAAAATTCAAACTTGGATGAGCATCCCACAATGAACACACAAAGGACCAGAGCGAAAAGAGAAATGATTAAACGACGTTTCGCCTTGGGTAACCAGCGTAGGCTCATCATACACTTTCTTTTCGCTTTGGTCCTTTGTGTGTTCCTTGTGGGATGCTCATCCTTTTCTTTTCGGTTGAAGTAACTGATTTGGAGGTTTTTTTTTCACTTCTTTTGTTCTAAAAAAACAAAAGATCAAAAGATCTTGGGTGGAAATAACGAAAATTCAAACTTGGATGAGCATCCCACAAGGAACACACAAAAGATCAAAGCGAAAAGAGAAATGATTAAACGATGTTTCGCCCTGGGTAACCAGCATGGGCTCATCAGTAGTTTCACTGGTCACCCTCCACTATACATCATTAAACACCATCATACACTTTGATTTCCAACCTTGAACCACTCACAAATAGGCATCGTTCCGCACTGTTACTTACTTATCCAAGTTACCTGATACGAATTCGTCCTGGCGTGTTAATATTTCCAGTAGGATTATGCTCCTAAGGCAATTAAAACAAAGAAGTTAAAAAACCTCCAAATCAGTTACCTCAACCGAAAAGAAACTAAAAAACAAAAGATCAAAAGATCTTGGGTGGAAATAACGAAAATTCCAACTTGGATGAGCATCCCACAAGGAACACACAAAAGATCAAAGCGAAAAGAGAAATGATTAAACAATGTTTCGCCCTGGGTAACCAGCGTGGGCTCATCAGTAGTTTCACTGGTCACCCTCCACTATACATCATTAAACACCATCATACACTTTGATTTCCAACCTTGAACCACTCACAAATAGGCATCGTTCCGCACTGTTACTTACTTATCCAAGTTACCTGATACGAATTCGTCCTGGCGTGTTAATATTTCCAGTAGGATTATGCTCCTAAGGCAATTAAAACAAAGAAGAAGTTAAAAAACCTCCAAATCAGTTACCTCAACCGAAAAGAAACTAAAAAACAAAAGATCAAAAGATCTTGGGTGGAAATAACGAAAATTCAAACTTGGATGAGCATCCCACAAGGAACACACAAAAGATCAAAGCGAAAAGAGAAATGATTAAACGATGTTTCGCCTTGGGTAACCAGCGTTTCTTTTCGGTTGAAGTAACTGATTTGGAGGTTTTTTGTAACTTTTTTCGTTCTATTGGAAATATTAACACACCAGGACGAATCCGTATCCGGTAACTTGGATAAGTACCAGTGCGGAACGATACCTATTTGTGAGTGATTCAAAGTTGGAAATTAAAGAGTATGATGGTGTTTAATAATGTATGGGGCGGGTGACCCGTGGAACCACTGATGAGCCTACGCTGGTTACCCAAGGCGAAACATCGTTAATCATTTCTCTTTTCGCTTTGGTCCTTTGTGTGTTCCTTGTGGGATGATCATCCAAGTTTGAATTTTCGTTATTTCCACCCAAGATCTTTTGATCTTTTGTTTTTAAAAAGTAGTGTTGTTAAGGCGAGCTATCAACAGGGTAATTGACAACCACGAAAATCTTTAATCCTTAAGGATTCACCCTGTATCTCAATTTCAATTTATTATACACTACATTTGCACAATAAAAAATACAAAGTAAGATGCAATTGCAAAGTCGACTCAATAAATTGGCCAACGATGCCATGGCGACCGCTTGGAGGAGGAACAGCATGCAGACAGACCAAGGACGTCGTGAAGGGCCCGGATGTAGCCAGACAAAAATGGCTTCTGGGGAGATCACGAAGGGGCGCTGGTCTGCTGACAGGAATCATAACAGGTCAGAACCGACTAAGAAAGTACATGACCCGGGTCGCGGTGGAAAATGACTCGACCTGCGGGGCCTGCGGACGGGCAGAATTGACATCTCAACATGTTATAGCGAACTGCGAGGCATACCAGAGGACGAGATACCAGGTATTCGGTTCCTCGACCCTGGATGAGGAGGACCTGCACGCGCTCAAATGGGATAAAATACTGGACAGACTGCCAGACTAAAGACGGCGGATTAGGGGCAGGCTCGGGGTAAGGCAGAAAGGGCCCAAGGAGGCCTACTTGCCAGGCAACGCGCCGCCCCTTCTCTACTACTACATGTCTGTTAAGCTCTACATCAAATCAAAATCTTGCCATGATCGTTTAAAGAAGCTCCCAACGTAGAAAAAAAAGGTAAATCAGTACAAGTAATCTCTTAAAATAATAATAACAATGTTGTTGATATTAAAGTCAGACCTTAAATAATCATCTATGCTATAAAAGCAATTTAATAAAAGATATTTTTTAATCGTGATTTTAAATTTTTTGAAACTTGAATTTTGTACTGTTTTGGGTAGCTTATTAAAAATGTTTAAGTCAAAATATTTTTTCTTGCTTTTTGTTAATTTAAATTAGATGAAAGTTTGTCTTTTTGATTCTAGATTTCAATCAAGGCAAAATATAAATACACACAGGGCAGCGGATGATTTTGTATTTAAGAAAAAGCGGTCGGCAATAATAGCTATATATATAGCCTACTCCAGCCAAAACTCTAATGACTCGTTTTTGCATAATAAACGCACTTTCTGCAGCAGAACTGCTTTGAGCGGAAACGACCAAAGTAACAAATTCTTATGGTTTCAAAATTAATAAAAGATTTTAGTCTACGAAACAAGAAAATAAGACTTATAAGCTCATAGCACAAAACGTCTACGTGTGCAGTCTAATTCAAACTATCGTCAATCGTTATGCCTAAAGTTTGAGTCTTATTAGCATTTAGTAGAAGACCATTGGCTGAGAACCACTTCTAAGCTTTGAGAACCTTTCCATTGGAAATTTGATCTAAAGCAGCTAATATCTTGCTATAAGAGAAAAAGGTTGTGTCATCAGCAAAGTTGGCAATTGGTGTGTTGGTCATGTAATATCAAAGATCGTTAATAAATACAATGAATAATAATGGTCCTAAAATAGAGCCTTGAGGAACTCCATTTTTAATCATTTTAATGTCCGAAGTTTGACCGTTTTTTTCGACATATTGGTGACGGAGACTAAGATAAGATTCGACCAGTTTATGAGGAATTTCCCTGACATAACAAAATGTTATCTTATCGTATCTTCACTTATTTTTCCCTATCAAGAGTAGAGATTCTTTTTTTCTGGCAGTGACCTTAGCTCAGAAAATGTCAAAGCAACGTTCAGAACGGGTCATGTGATATCCATACTTCTTGAAGTCAAATAAACATCAGAATTGAACTTTGAATGGGAGGCACATTTTGTAAAAACTAAGACACGACTTGGAGCAGGTTTTTGATTTTTTCCCGAATAAGCTAATATTTCTTTCTAAGGCCACCCCACTTACAAAGAAATTTTGACTTATTCGACAAAATATGAAAAAAGTGCTCCGAGCCGTGTCTGAGTTTTTACAAAATGTGCCCTCCAGCAAATATGAAGCAGATTTCCCTTTGACAGTAATTTTGTGTCTGTCCCAAGTTTCATAATTTTATATAAATACCCAAAAAAGGAGCATAAAAAGCCAAGACTTTATGACTGTAACAAGAAAAACTCCTCAAGAATAAGCTTCAAAAGAAAAAACATCCAGACTTACTTGAGAGCCGCACAGCACAAACATATTTAATGCAAGCAGAAACGCTAGAGCAAAGAAGCCAAATAGGTACACTTTAACAGCATCAAAAACAAAAAAACAAGAAGGAGAACGAAACCTTGGAAAACATACTAAAATTGACTAAACCTTTTAAGCTTTGAAAGGCTAAAGCTACAGAGACGATGTTTGGAAGACTTGAAGCTCTTTCAAAGCATCGGTAAATATTCGTTTTTTTGTGCTTTTTTTATAGCCATTTTGGAGCTAGATCGAAGCCAAAGAACTCCGAACATTTTTACTTTCGTACGACTATAGTTTCCGAGGGGAAAAAATACTGAAATTTAAAATTTAAATAGCTGACGAAATTAAGACTATTTCCAGCCTGGAATGATGCCTAATTGGTATAAGTATTTACCAATAGTGTAGGGGCATATGTCGATAATTTCTATCCCGTGGGATGTTGAATGAAACAGTTTTGTGACTAAGTGGGATTGATAGCTCTTTAATTACAGTGTTACCGGGTGTATTGTTCGCATCCGTGTATAGGGGGTTAATATGACGTCATCTTTCAAGATGGCGGCCAAAAATCATAAAAAATATAACTTTCGCAATCGGGGAATGATTATACACGATTTCATATAATTCCATATAATTCGAGGATATTTTTTCAAGGCCATGAAGCTTTAAACGGCATGAAACTCTAAGGATCGAATTTGGTATACATGCCTAATAGTTTGAGGTACACTTGAAGTTTGTCTGACAAAAATATTTTTGCGATTTTCAAGGTCATTTAAGGTCGGTTGACCTTAAAAGTTAATTTTTTAAAATCCTCGTCCTCCTTCTAGACGGATACGAACAAAAAACCCGGTAACACTTGATTGTGTGACTAAAGAGCTATCAATCCCATAGTCACAAAACTCTTTCATTCAAAATCCCACGGCGTTCCACATGCCCCTTCACTACAATGCATTTCCGCGATTTCGCTTTTAACCAAAGTAGGGGAAATTGTGACGTAACGGATCAGCCGATTTGCTTTTGGTATTTAGCACTTATAACCACACTCTAGAATTGGGTTCATCTTTTGGTTACAGCTTTTTAAGGTTATGGCTTTGTTTTCTTTTGTGATAAGTTTTGTTGGATTTAGGAAATGGAAGAAAAATATCAAGTAGTGGTCAACGACCTTGAAAGAGTAAGTCTTCTGCTTAATGGTATGTTTTTGTAATAGGGGGCCCACAAAATGACCTTTTTAGTAGTTTTATGGGCAAATATTTATGAGTCACAAAAAACGAAAACAAAACCCTACATTTCTTTACTATTTAAACGGGCATATGACGTCACACATACTGTCAAAGTGTCAACAAAGGCTGAAAATCGCCTTTAGTGGAACAAGTAATTTAATCTCGAATTTAATCGAATTGATAGAGTGACAGGCGCGGCGACGCACAGCTTAAACCGATAGGTCTAAAAGAACTTCGATATTTTTAAGGTTATTGACTGAATTTAAATAAAGAAGATAGGTTACGTGGCATCTTTTTAAAGCTTTTCAATTGCCTATACTGATACTTTTTTGTTAATTCATTGATTAGTTTTCGAGATATTTAGGTTTAAAATTTTTGTGTTATCCACTTTTCAATTTATTTTAAAAATATTCCTAGGATACGTCGATTTTATTTTATTATTTAATTTTGGGGGCGGGTTCTTTCCAAGGGTTAATACTTACGCCTGAAATAACAAAACAAAATACGTATAAAGCGTTGTTCCCGTTTTAAAATGGAAACCAAAGTTATCTTCTCTGAATATTTCATTCGTCTTTGATTATTTTCTATTACGTTCCCTATTATCTTGCTTATCTCTCTAGTTTTATTACAATCACCATTTTATCGGTACACATTATTGATTGATGACTGTTTTATCAACAAAAGATTTTTTCAAAATTTTGTAATATTAGTAAGTAGGACTGTAGACTAATAAACATACTGAAATAGAAGGATCATTTTTCCTACTAGGTGATTCTAACTTCAACAAAAAAATTCTGAATCTTTCATTTATAAGCGACCCTTACCGTAGAGTAATATACCTACGGAACAGAAGCGCAAAGCAGACAGACGTGGATCGCAGGCTTCTGGGCGAATCCTCCCGAAAAGCGTTTCTGCGCACAAGTCTGCGATCCATTTCGGCCGGCTTTGCGCCTATGTTCCGTAGGTATATTACTTTATGCTCTTACAGTGTAAGAAGAATATTATTACGGAAACAACACATAGTATTTTTTTTTTATTTAAAACAAAATATTAATTTTTAACGCAATTCTACATTATATTGAGTTTAAAATTTTATTATTATAGTAATAGTGGTTGTCTAGTCGTCTATGGGCTTTCCGTTCCTCTTATTTATATGAATAAAAATCAAAATATCGCATAGGCCACCGAGAATGACCTTCTATTACAGTAGGTTTATTACTCTATGGTATAAGAGATTTTTTTTTAAGATCAATGGACTACTTAAAAGTATTGACAATTTTTTTTGTTAGTATCTACTGGATTAAAATGGGTATTTTCAAGTACTGGAATTTGAAACCCCGCCGATGGACTTGAATTAGCAAATTTTTCTTAGAATTTTTAAAGGTTAGGGAGGTCTTTTGTAAACCGTGGATTTTGGCACCCCTGTTAAATTGTTTTTCATTTAAAATAAAAATAGTTTCTAAAGTAAATAGTGAGTAGAAAAATCGATAAGTGGAATAATTTAGTACATATTTAAGTTAATAACTAACTAACAATTTCATTTGCATAGAAATCAAAGGATGCCATGAATCACTGAAAGCCAGCCAGATCACTACATAAATATTTAAAATCACATTTAAATAATAAAATCGTAAACAATTGTTGGACAGTCCTAGAATATTTTAAGCTATTATAATATATATTCATGACTTTTGAAATAAAAATAAGTTAACCAATGCAAGCAACAAAATATCATGTTTTTTTATTATCCCAAAAACTAAAGCCCTGACAATATTTCTTGTTAAAATGAAAACTATTTTTCGCAGATATATTCAAAATACTAAGTGTGGCGGAGTTACACAATTGTATTTTGGATATATTTGAAAGGATGGGCGGTGTTTTCCAATCGAATTAGCCCATTTTGAATGTAGAACCGAATATGTTTTCAATAAGATTCACTTTCAAAACCATCGTGCCTCAGTTCAATACGCCTGGGCTAGTATGGGAATCTAGCTGTCGTGACCAGACTGGATTTGACAGTTGATTATGTGGGTGAGATAACCAAACTTTTATGTTTGATTTATAATTTTAGAAATAAAAAAAAATTGTGCTAGAAAGCACGGATAGTCCACCATACAATCAATTATTTCATGTTGAAAGGAAATGAAAATATCCCGAAAACTGTAGCTTTGAAAGATTTGAACCTTATAACAAAATTTTTGGGTAATATTTACGAAAACTAAAATCTGAAAAATGCATATCAATAGCTGCTTTACTTCGAAAGTTATGATTTTTTTAAAAATATATTTTAACGTTTTTTCAAATAACTCCGAAACTGAAGCTCTCACGAATTTTAACTTCATTACAAAATTTGTAGTCCATATTCATGGAAACTTAAGTCTGAAAACCGTATATCGCTACTGGCTTTTGTTCCAGTTAAAATTTTTTAAAATATTTTATCCCCCTTTTCCCCTCTTCAACCCCCCCACCACCCTATCCAAAAGTTAATCAGTTCATGGTCAGTCGATAGAGGATTTTTATACCAAATTTCGTTAAAATCGATTAAGGCGTTCTTGAGTTATCGTGTATACAGACAGACAACAGACAACTTTTTTTTTCGTCGATTAAGGTGTTTTGGAACCTTAGTAACTAATTTTTGATAAAATTAAGACAAGTCAAAATTTCACGATTTTAATAGTCCCCCGTATGAGGGACTAAACAGTATTAAAATGCAAATAATTTGAACGTGTTCAAAACACGTTCAAATCGCTTCACGAAAGCTAGTTCACACTAGTCCAGAAAAATTTTAATGAACAGGAGATAGGAAAAACAAAAAAATAAGGATAAAAGTAATCTATGTTTATTTCTTTGCAGCGTGCGTTCGCGCTGTTTTTACATTACGGAGCATCAAACCCGTAAACAAGGTTATAGTTATTCTAAAAGTATTTAATATTATTCAATAATTTACTAATATTTTATATCATGCAGTTTAGATATATAAACAAAAATTTAGCAGGTAGTAAGAACGTGCAAATTCGCGAATTTTTCAAAAACTACACACTAATTAACATTTTAAGAAAATCAAATAAACTGTCTCGTAAAAATAGTACATTATAAACCTAGGGATTAAAATATACATTAGTCACGAGGTTTATATACTATTTTATGCACTTTAGAATACGAGAAACTAAAAACAAAAAATCACAAAACTAACAGTAGACCACTTAACGGTACTGTAGTTTCAAGATTGACAGCTCGTATTACTGATAGTTGTCATTGATTGTTGTTGGCATGGTGGATTCACTCAAAATTTATTGTGCCATGTAAGTGTTGCTATGGCACAAAACAAATGTCAGTCAGTTGTTGTTATCAAACGGCGTCACCAAACGGTGAGTCCAAAAAAATCGTACAGCATTTTTTTTTTAAATGAACATTGAAGAGGTCGCGGAAGAGGCCATCGCTAGCCTTCTTCCACAAAAATCTCGCGAGGTTTACAAGAAACAGTTTCGCATGCATGCAGAGAATTTTACGGATGAAAAGGTGCTCCTGGCATACTTCCTACAGAAGTCTAAGAATCTCAAGGCATCTTTTGTATGGAACCAATATTCCATGATCAAAGCCACTATAATATCTGAAGCAAACGTCGACATCAGCAAATATAGTAAACTCACGGCATTTCTAAAGAGACAGAATGACCGAACTAGATTTAAGTAATGCATATGCTAATTATTTTTTTCGTTCATACATTTTAACAAATAAATTAAATTTCAAGAAAATTATTGTTTAATTTGTAAAAATTTACTTTAAATCCCCAGGGATTAAAAATAATTTTTAATCCCTGAGAGATTAAAAGTGCCTCTTTTATCCCTAAAATGAGGGATTACAAGTGCACTTTTAATCCCTAAAGTGCATAATACAAATTAAAATCATAGCTGGATTTATACAGGCAAATAAAAAATAAAAACAACACATAAATCTTAAAATTCAAATATGAAATAACTCTGGTTTACAAAGCCAAATAAAAATAAGAATAAAAATAACTTTGAGCCAATCAGCACACAGCCTGTGCACATACAAACAAAAGTGAGTGACACCAATAATTGAAATAACTCCATCATACTGTTTTCTTAAATATCTGCCAAAAACAAACGAAAAAATTTAAAGAAAAAAACAAAAGTTAGATTATGTGCAACAATAGGACATACGCAAATCCTTTTTCAGATAAAAATAAAAATAAAAGTTAAAAGTTGCCTATCTTTTTATTTTAATTTTAATTCCATATTTTTATTTCTTCTATATAAACGCCTACACCGTTCTCCATGAGATCAACTTTTATTTAGATTTTAATTATTATTTTTGTTTGCCTGCATAAACCCAGCTATAGAAATTAAAAAAATGGCATTACAATGAAGCAGAACATAACTATTATTATGAGCTTGGGTTATTATAGAATCATGTAAAAAAATTAAAGGTTTCTAGCTCTAATAACTCACCTTTTTCGCCTTTAAAAACCATTTGGGAAGCAATTTTCACGAAATTTGTGCAAAACTATTTTAATCCGCAAAAAGCTCCTTCGCTAATAATTCGGAATTCTTGGCACAGAATATCCTGATAAATTATACTACACAGTCTTTAACACCTAAGCATAAATACAGGAATTCCAAGCATTCTTTTGAACTTCGTTTCGTATTGTTTTCTCCAATTAACGCAAATTTTTAACCAAAGTTATTTAACACTAAATTTATTGGTTGTGAACACGTAATAAAAGTTTTATGGATTTTTGTTTTCTGTAATATTGTTAAAGTGGATATATCAGCAAAACGATTCTTTTTTTACTATCAAAAACACCTATAATTGCGAGACACAGTCCTAGCTCAAAGCACACCACTGAAAAAAAGCGCGGAAAGCTTTTAAGCAACAACAAAAATATTGTTGAAAACCGCGACACTCGTTCAATGTGTACAAAACATTCACTGACTGACTTCAATGCTTGCTAGATTTTGTTGTGAATGAAATGCATCAAGCAGCAGTAGCAGGAGAAAACGTCAAAACAGTCCCGGCCTTTTCTGCTGTTACAATTAATTTTCCGCGTGTGTGCAAGAGAGCGAAACAGAAATACGGAAAAGTAAGCGCGATAGATAGAGATAGATAGATAAACAGAGCACGGATGGAATCAAGTGATCAAATCAGGGAGTTTCAACGCACCCTGCGGTTAGAGTGCGAATAACTTCATGAAGTTGGCCATGTGCCGCGTAGAGTTAGAAACGGTCGGGAAGTTGCGTGAGGTTGCGCGCTGCGCGCATGTTTGCGAGAAAGATAGACGATATTTCATGTGCGTAAGTGAGACGGATAGATTCAAGAGCGATTTGAGGGGTGGTGATAATATTTGGGGGTGCGTGGGTGGTTTTTTGAGCTAGAGTGTGCGATAGAGAGATTTTCTTTGTTATGACGAGGGGCGTTTGGAAATGATTACGGGAAAGAGTTAAAAAGTGGGTTAGGTAAATATCGTTTTTTTTTGTGCGGGGGATATTATTTTAGTAACCTTATTTCCTACAAGAAACTTTCAGTTTTTTAGCAAAATAAGAAAGGAGGTACACCTCTTTTACTTCCCTCGCTAAAGGGAAGTAATGTAATAATCGAAAAATCGCACTTCATTTTCATGATCCTCCACGAATTTTGAGGTTCCGCACGAAAGCACGAATCCAGACGCCGTCGCTGTCTGTCGCCTACTTTGTAGCCACTCTAACTCAAAAACTCCTTCACTAATCATAACAAAATTTTACATAGTGATTACTTTTGTTGACGCGCAGATCCCTATTGTTTTTGAGCATTCTCCTAGTAGACCCTTCGGAGCTACACCCAAAAAACTTCATCCCTAAAAAAAAAATTTTTTCTTACCGTGTGATACCTCTTTGGAAAGCTTATAAAAATTGTAGTTGAATGGCGCCAAAATTTTTGACTACATATATATATATATATATATATATATATATATATATATATCACATAAAAAATGCAAAAAAACAATTGAAAAATTCAATTTTCTGTGCCATATATCTCGAGTTATGAAACGAAATGTTAAATAAAAAGTAGCTTAAGATAAGATCCAGGTCACACCCTATTATCTTATCAAATTTCATACAAATCGGTTTAGCCGTTATTGCGTGATTAATAGACAAAAATCTTATGTATATGAGGATATATATATATATATATATATAGCACATGTAAGACGAAATGTTTTTAGAAACAATAAAGTCTGAATCTATATATGTATATATATATATATATATAGCACATATAAAATGTATTGGAAAAGTCCGTGCACCCTAGAAAAGTCTGGATACACCATGAAGAAGTCTGGAAAGACTCTGGAAAAGTCTGGAAAGACCCTGGAAAAGTCTGGATACACTCTGGAAGTCTGGAAAGACCCTGGAAAAGTCTGAATATACTCTAGAAAAGTATGAATATACTCTGGAAAGACCCTGGAAAAGTCTGCAAAGAACCTGGAAAAGTTTGGATACACTCTGTAAAAGTCTGGAAAGACCCTGGAAAAGTCTGGATACACTCTGGAAAAACCTGGATACACTGTGAAAATGTCCGAGTACACCATGGAAAAGTCTGAATACACCCCTGAACAGTGTAGATACACCCAAGAAAAGTCTGGATATACCCTGTAAAAGTCTGACCAACCCAATCTAACCCATGTATATATGAGTAGCGGTTTTTTATATATATTCTTCTGAGCGAGGGAAGTTTTGGAGTAAACCTTTACTCGATTTATGTTAATGTGGGATCAAATTAAAAGCAATTGAAACTAAAATTAAAAAAATAACTTTTTGAAAAGTAGAGGGGGACAGTCTTATGTCCCATTAATATGGCAGGCTATTAAACAAGTAAATATTGAAATATAAAATAAATGTTTTGAAAAATGCGATTGCTGCATATTACACCGAAATATAAGGTGGGCCAAAAAAAATCGTACATTTTGTTTTCTGCTGTAGTTTTGCTACCGTACGTTTGATTTTTGTGATTTTAGGTTCTGAAAAAAGCTAAAGCTTTATGGCGCATGTTTTTTAAATTTCCCCATTTTTAACAGCGACGCCAAAATTTTATGTGCGCCACTGTACTCGATTTTAGACATTTTCCATGCCGAGGTATCCCTTTTAAAAATCGGACAAGAAGTAGAAAAGCTTTGCGAAAGAGGTGCTGTTTGTAACCCTGTAAACAGTGTACCTAAAACGAGGGGTTACTCGGTAATGCACTTTGGTGTACACGCTCATTTCGGGGGCATTTAGAGGCAAAATCTGGTAAAAAATACTTTTTGGTGTACACGAAATGACGACCGAGCCACCCCTCGACCTAAAAACACTATTCTATTAAATCCAATCTAGTACGCTATTGTTGCTTTTGTCAAAACTACGTGGCCATACAGTGGCGGTCCCAGACATTGTAAAAGGGGGGGGCGGTTTCGATATGGAAAAAAAATAGAACTAATGCATAGCTTTTATGAGGAACATATCAATATATGCAAACAAAACTTAATAACTACAAGCGCGGAATTGGTGTCAAATCTAGGGGGGGGTACTCAGATTTTAAGTCGTTTATTCCATACATTTTTTATTTCAAAAAATTTTAAAATGCACCGAAAATTTTTGGGAAAATTACAATAAAATGCAATTTTTGAGTCGAATTATTAAACTAAACCGTAAATATCAACGGTATCATAGCGCCGCAGGCGAAAATTTTGAAAAAAATTGCACTAAAAAATGCATTTTTGATTTAGAATTAAACTAAAATTGTAAATATATCAATGGTTTTAAAGCGCAGCAGGAAAATTTTTTTAAGAAAATGACACTACAAATGCCATTTTTAACACAAAATTAAACTAATACCGTAAATATCAAAGGTGTTATAGCGCCGCAATTTATGCTCTACTTTTGATTTTCTAAATGTTTTCATAAAAAATTTAAAGCCAAGGTAGGGCGGTTCACTACCCCCCTATCCCCCTGAAACCCACGCTTGAGAAACTATACATACTATATATATATATATATATATATATATATAGTATAGTATATATATATATATATATATATATACTATACTATATAATTTTTTCAGTTATAAAAACCTAGATAACAAACAAACTACCAGCCAAAACCTAATAGCTAAATAGTTTTTTTTTTTTTGAGGTCTAAAATAGTACATTATAAACCTAGAGACTAAAGTGCCACATTTCATCTCGCGACGAAAGGTTTCGCTAAGGGATTAAACGACACTTTAGTCGCGAGGTTTAGATACAATTTTATGCACTTTAGGAAAAGATCTTTGTTAAAATTACGTTATTTCTACGCCAAATGGTTCGTCAACTACAAGAAAGGGTGCTAAGATTGAAATCTTGGGCAAGAGCATGGGCTGTTTGGCTTGACTTGCCATAAATTTAATTATAATTTTCAAGGGATTAGTTTTTTTTAATACCTGAGGGATCAAATTTACTTCTAATCCCTAAGCTGAGGAATTACATTTATTTTTAATCCCTTAGGGATTAAAAGTGTCACTTTAGTCCCTAAAAAAGAGGGATTAAAAGTACCTATTTAATCCCTGAAGTGCATAAAGCTTTTTTAGTTGAAACATTACCTTTTATATTGCATATCTCAAACATTAGATGCCTATCTGAAAAACATAAATCGTTTCCGGTTTTTTTTGGGCAAACCAGTTAATGATTCGCTCAATGTCAATTTCAATATGTCTGTTGATATGCAGCCACGCTAAGCCCGTCAGACAAATTTCAGTCATAGTGTTTTTGAGTACTTCTGTTTTTAATCTTCTGAGGCAGGAGAAGCTCCTTTTCTAACAAAGCATTACTTACTGACAAACATCCAAAAATGTTCCTATCAATGGAAAAATATCGCCAGACTTGTTCATTGCCTCGAAAACGTTTATGAATATGTTCAGATCAAAAATACTTAGAGTCTCGTTATTGAACCTTGATTTTATGTCCGAAATGATTTTGTCTAAAACTTGTTTAAAAATTGAAACTTATAATTTAAGGGAATGTGCAATTCTAGTTGATTCTAGAACTAGTTGCTGCGAACGTTGTATTTTGAACGGTCTTCTTTCAGTAACCGGTACCGTTTCGCAGGTTTCTTTTTTTTTGTCCTGCTCGCAAATTTCATTCTTATTGATATTTGCATCTTTTAACGTTTTGCTTTATTCCGATAGGCGGCGCGCTGCATATGGCCATCGAACATCCCACGTTGTTTGACGACGAAAGTTGTTTAAATTCGCTGGGTGTGGTTATTTATGTTATGCTTCATGCGCCAGGTACAGTCCTATGTTACCCTGATGATTCCTAACAAGGATGAAACAGGCCTGTAGGTTTCTGGACTATCTATTAGATCTTGGAGGCCTGGTCGTAATGAATTGAAAAGCAAAATGTGTTTACGATATGCCACGAACCTTTCTTTTAGAAATCAGAATGTTTAATTTTTTCGATTTCCGAGATAAGTAACTTTTGACTTAAAAAGGTTTTATATACACTAGTAATACAAAATATGCAAAAATCAACAAAGAGATTCCAAAATTGAAAATTTTGCCAATTCTTTAAAAGAATATGTGGACATATGTATGTATATTATATATATTATTATGTTGGTTATTTTTGTAATTATCATTTTAATTGTATAAGTTTTAATTCTGTAAGTCAATAAAAACATGTATATTTAAAATCATTTTCTTTTTATTCAACAATTTTGAAATTTATAACATCCTGCATGTAATTAAAGCATTCTGGATCAACCCTCGTATGCGAACCCTCGTAAACTATCTCGATAATTTTATTGCCCCTCGCAAAAAACGCCGGCTTTTTCGAGACATCAATGAAATGAGCTGACTGTTTGTTAGATAGACTATGACTGTGCCTAAAACGTTTTAAAACCCAACAATATTAATTACAATATTGGCATCCCTGGACATTTATGTTGGCAATATGGCTAAATTTGTGCCATGTGCGACATTTCACCCTCCTTCACTCGAAAATAACCCAGGAACGTGTCAGAAAACACTCAAAAGACATGTGTGTGTGTGTTCTTCCTGCCCCTAGGCTCGTAAAATTTCAAAACCATAAATACCATAAGGCTATAAATATAAGTCGTTTTCCAAGAGGTTGTTTCCTATAAAAGCAGAAGTTTTAAGCTTGCAATAATCGCGCCGAGTCTGTAATAATGTCTTGTTAAAAATTTAGATCTAGAGGTCCCTTAAGGTGGGCCAATGGGAGAAATAGGAATGATAGTCAAGACCCTACTTAAGAAGGATCGATAGGATTGCCTGCCAAAATCATGCCGGAACATTGCTTTTTGTGAATTAATAGATTTTTTTTTAATAGAATTAAAGAAACAATTCAAACCGCCAGGTGGGAATTGGTTAAATTGTTCCATGGATGGGGGAAAATTAGCTTAAAACTTGACAAAACAAAAACGAAGAGACAAAAACTTTAAGAATTTTTTTTCACCGGGGGGTTTTGGCGCTTAAAAAAGTGTCGCTACAAACAAGGTTCAGTTAACTAGTGAGAATACTCCAGGGTTCAGTGACCTATAAATACAAGATGGTCTTGTTTGAGACCCTTTTATAATTGTCAAATTCCCGGAAAACTAAAATAAAAGTTGTTTTAAAGCAATTCATAAGTATATCAATTGTAATGCAGGGTGTCCTTGCGATTTAGGAACAGTTTAAGTAGGTATACACCTGAGCCTTCTGGTCATAGTGGAGTTTATGTGTGCACTGGTCACCGTATAATCTCCATCCGCACAAAATTTTGACAGAAGATCCAAGAATCTTCACTTTCCATCTGTCTTTCCAGTATGTCGAAAGGTTTCGACCTTGTTTGGTCGTATCCAGATAACCTCACTTTTCAGACATTCAACTTCTTTTTGTGAATTATCCAGTTCCAATTTGTCGAAAGGTTTCGACCCTACTGGATCTCTCCAAGTCAGCCAATCTTTCCAGAAATGTTCAACCTTTCACAGCGTACGCAGGGGATGAGTTTTAATAAAGACAACTTTAGCCCATTTCCTCTAACACATACAAAGGACTGGTACAACTACTCCTTTGGCCTATACATTAACACATGTTGAGTAACAAAAATTAGGGCCACATACACTTGAAGCCGCCTTTTTGGGGTCTGATTTTCGAATCCATAAGTTCATCTGTGTGCTAAATAAAATGCAATATTTATATCAGTCTCTTTCTATACCGTGTAGAATGAGAGGTGAAAGATAAGCCGGTATATGTTCACCCCCTCCTTTTTAATTAGTATGGTGGTGTTAAGTAAAAGTAAATTATGAAAACTATCAAGAAAAGATTAACAGAATGAAGGTTAGAGGCTATTGTACAAACGAACATTTTGCAATTAAGATATTTTTTGTGGAAAATATTGGCTTGACCAAAAGCAGCTTTTTTGGTTAGAGTTCTTTTCTTATGGGGTTCGGTTTACTTCCATATTAACTTTTAAACAGGGTTAAAAAAAGCTAGGTACGGGACTAAAAGTTGTATTTAAAATATCAGGTCGTAGAATAATGCCTTGTGTAGAAATTTTTATTTTAAAAATTATGTATCAGTATAGGTACGACAGCAACGTCTTTTTACACACACACAACAAAAAACAATCCATGTTGTCCATTATTTACTTATTTTTGTGTTTTTACTTTTCCCTTCAAATATTCTTGTGTTTTTTAAAGCAATTGTAAGTTTTTTTAATAGTACCTAATTAAATACTTTTCATCAGTGGTAACCAACTTGAACTAACTCGAGTTTGTTAAATTTTAGACAATACCGGATAACACCTATGGACATGTTTACTTCAAAAATACCTGCCTCTGCCCCATAAGGTACCAAACAAAGTAACAAGAGAGATCAAAAACAATAAATGGATGCTTTTATTTATTATCTCAGAGTAATGTAGAGTTTGCTTTAAAAATTAAAATATTTATTTATTTTTCCCACTAACAATTATTTTTTTTAATAATTTTAAAATTAACTAATTTGTTTTGTTAATAATGATTAAATATTATTTTACTATTCCTTCTGTTAAATTTTAGATGATACCCTCGGACACTTCAAAATACCTATCTGCCTCTGCTCATTAAGGCACCAAACACAAAGTAAGCAAAGGACACGACAGATGGAACCCAAGCAACAGAGGTTAGATTTATTTTGCGAGTTAAAGTAAGTATGTTTTGTAACAATCTCAGAGTAATATAAAATTTGCTTCAAAAGCTAAAGTCTTTACTTAATGTCCATAGGTACCAAAGGATATTGAACAACCTCTAAAAAAAATGTAATCTCTTTTTGGCCAGAGCAAAGAAAAGCAAGGCTGCTATAAAAATTTTACTCAACTGGAAGAAAACCTTAAGTTTATAGTATACAATATAAACAAAAATTGTGATAAATATTAAGAAAAATCAGTGCAAAATATTATTACACCGTCTGTGTGATATTTTTAGATAAAATAAAAAAAAATGTTGAAAGTTACAAAATATTGTGTATTCTTTACTCACAAAATGGTGTAAAAATTACAACAAAAATTGCAAAATATTTTTACAACTTGTACATTAATATTAAACAATATTTAGCAATTTTTCATAAACAAAAAAAACTTGTATTTTTAATTGTATTATAGTAAAGATATCCACAAATCAATTAAAAATTGTATAAAAAATAAATACACAATATTGTGTAAAAACCGTCCAGGAACATTTTGTGTGAAAATTTGATAGGATTGTAAAAAAAATCCACATATTCTTCCCAGTGTGCGAATATAATCTCTATGCACCGATATTTCCTCTTGCCTTATCTAGCTCGGTTGCCAAAAAAGAAACAACTTAAAATAAACCGTCAATGATAAGTTCTTCTTTTGCATGCGATATCTATGTTAAACAAACAAATGCCTAAAATAAAGCAAATTTTTCTAGAATTGAGTCTAGATCCTTCGTTGATTGCAAGGTGCATTGGCCATTGAAAATGTAAATTGTATAAGGCGGTTTTATAAATTAGAGTTGAGTCCATGCACACGAAACAGACGTCAGGCGATAAGTGTAACTTTAAAAAATCGTAATTAACAAAAAATTTAAATTAAAATCTGGTTAATAATTGGAAAATAGAGGTGTGGCTGTGATTTCCACTGGAATGGTTTAAGTAGACCCTTAACAAATCCTATAAGTTGGATAATATATAGCCGAATTTCTCGAACGTAATATTCAATGTCTTTCGAACGAATCAATCTCAAAATATAATTTAGAGACATAAAAAAGGTGTTGTTTTTTAAAATCTACTTACCAATTTCTTTAAAAACAATGGGGCTGATATCTTTGCCACCTGAAATAGAAAAATATTTATATATATGTATAAAAGAACGGTGGTCAACTAACTAACGCCAACCCACCCACAGCTTAACAGTAAACCAAATATGAAACTTGGAGATTTTTAAAAATGTCACCCCCATTTTTTGTATCTCAAAAACGAAAAACAGTAGAGGTCTAAAAATTGGTACATACACTCCACTAGTTAAATAAGCAAACCGTTTTTTGGAATTTTTTTAAATTTCGACTGGGGGTTAAGAAATATGGGAGATTCTGTTTTGAAGGGAGTACAAATAACTCACACTTACTTGGAGTTCTAAAGCAACGAAGAGCTGAAAATCTTAATTAGGTTCCTTTTAAAAAGTCGATGGT
Organism: Oxystoma pomonae; assembly: GCA_963921995.1. NCBI lineage: Eukaryota > Metazoa > Arthropoda > Insecta > Coleoptera > Brentidae > Oxystoma > Oxystoma pomonae. The sequence goes on from OY998170.1 coordinate 25,789,621, forward strand.
CTTTTTGGATTTTGGAAAAATTTGAAAATTACTCCCTATAACCAATAGATATTTTTATTCCTCAAAATATCTCTTTATTTTTTTAGGGTGGGGGAAGGGGGTTGGTACTATAAACTCAACGGACTTTGTTGGAAGTTTCACTACTGCATTCCTTAGGGTCCATAGTCTTTATTACATAAAAATCAGTTCTCAGAAAAAGTTTTGATACAAATGTACACCTCAGGTAAAGATGTGGGCGAGGGGTAAACCACTTGCAAAAATTTGTACACCAAATTTCATAAAGCTTTAAAATTTCACAGAATTTCACAAAATTTCACATAATTTCACAAAACTTTACAAAGTTTTACACAATATCACAAATTTTTACAGAATTTTATAAAATTTCAAATAATTTAACTTATTATGAATTCCCGTAAATTTAGATGCCTGGCTTTCGTAAAGTTAAAACTAGCCAAAACAGGCATTTTTAACACATGTTGTTCAAGCAATGTATTGTTTAAAACTATTTTTTTCCATGCTGTTACTAATAAAGTCGTGATACAAACTTATTTTCATAAAGGTTTTGAAATAACTTTAATTTACAGGGGAGCGAAAATAAAGAAGTTTGCATTGGTTTATATATATATATATATATATATATATATATATATATATATATATATATATATAAAGACTTAATACTGTTCAGAAAATCCTATATTTGTCTGCTCTGAGGTATGGATATATTTCATTAAAAACGCAATAAAGCCACGTGAACATTCTATTGTATTTAATTAGGTAGTTAACTTTAATTTTTTAAGGTTATGTTTAAGATCTCACCTTCTTCTGCTGAATCGAAAAAGATATATTTTTGGTTTGTCAATCTTTTCACCCTAATACAATAAAAATAAATAGACCTTAAAATTAAGGTAAAATGTATTTTTTTTTAATTTGTGGTAAATGTAAAGTGAAATTAAAGTTATTTCAAAACCTTTTATGACAAAATGTTTGTATCACTAACTTTATTAATAACAGCATGGAAAAAAATTGTTTTAAACAGTACATTATTGCTTGGCTAGTTTTAACTTTATGAAAGCCATCAGTCATTTAAATATAAGGGAATTCATAATAAACTAGTTAAATTATGTGAAATTTGATAAAATTCTGTACAAATTTGTGATATTCTGTAAAAATTTCTGAACTTTTGTGAAATTTTGTGAAATTAAGAAATTTTGCTAAATTTTGTGAAATTACGCAAAATTTTGTGAAATTTTAAAGCTTTGTGAAATTTGGTGTGCAAGCTATGTGAAATTTTGTGAAACTGTGTGAAATTTTGTAAAATTCTGTGAAATTTTGTGAAATTCTGTGAAATTTTGTAAAAAATTTTTTGTAAAATTCTGTGGAAAGACATTTTTGAAAATTTTCACTACAAATTTTTAGAAAATTTTAGAAACGTACATGTACATATACTTTCAAGACTAAAATTTGTATATAAAAAGTATTTTTTTTAATTTGTGGTAAATGTAAAGTCAAAAAATAATGCACTTTTGCTGAGGTACGGATATGTATGTATCTGAAATTTTCTAAAAATTTGGAGTGAAAATTTCCAAAAATTTCTCAGAACTTCGTAGAATTTCACAAAATATTACAAAATTTCACAGAATTTTACAAAATATCACGGAATTTCACAAAACTTCTCAAAATCTTACAGATTTCACATAGCTTGTACACCAAATTTCACATGTGGTTTAGCCCTCGGCTGTGGGTAATCCAGCTAGTAACTATATAAAATACATGCGGGCGCATGATTCGTCTTTTCAAAAATATATAATTGAAACATGAGGCACAAACTATAATATATTAGCCTATCAAAGGCTTCATCAAATTTAATGCCAAAGTATGAATCCGAAATTAACTGTGTCAACTTCCTGGTTGATATACATTTCAATTAGTAGAAAAGGGCAAAATGGACGCCATACGCAAGGCCACAGTGCGTGGTTTAGCTAAACCACCCCACCTTAATAAATTGATTTTATATAATTTCTCTAAAACATTTTTTATTTTACATCCTGCAAGAACTGTTTACAAAGAGTTAAGGGGATTTAAACTGTATAATCTTATCATTTTCAACCAAATTGATAGTTCCTGCGTTACAAAACGGTTTTCAATAACCATTTATCAAAAAGAAGTAAACCTCATAACATAACGCATGTTTCAACCGATACTATATGTTCTTTCGTACATAAAGAAGCGCGAACAAAACCACGTTAAAAGAACGATAGCATAAAGAAGGGTAACTAGGATAATCATAATAATAATAATCCATCACTGATAACATTACCAAATTGTATTATATCTGCTGTTTTATGTTCTTTATTTTAACGACACGCCATTAGTAGGAGAAGGAGGGGCAAATCGGATAGCTAAAGAAGTTAAAAACAGTTTATATCACTAAATTATTTGGATTTGTAATCTACAGTTTACCAACTAAGTTGTACAACCCCTTATCTACAGAATAAAACGATGAGATTTTGAAAATAATCCTATTGTGGGTAAAAAAAACACGGTTTTGCCCCCACCCCAGGGCCAAAACGAGTATCGAGTTAAAATTTGCCCACCAGTACCTATAGAACCTTGTACCCAGTTTTCCCACAAAATATTAACCCATTGCAGCAGTTACACACCTTTCGGCATTGGTGCTCAAAACTGTATGAGTATTCATCAGTTTAGCTTATTGAAGATAAACACTTATCTACAGAATAAACCGATGAAATTTTGAAAAAAATCCTATTGTGGGTAAAAAAAGGCCTTAACAACCAATAATGCTATACACGGTTTTGCCCCCACCCCAGGGCCAAAACGAGTATCGAGTTAAAAATTTGCCCACCAGTACCTATAGAACCTTGTACCCAGTTTTCGCACAAAACATTAACCCATTGCAGCAGTTACACACCTTTCGGCATTGGTGCTCAAAACTGTATGAGTATTCATCAGTTTAGCTTATTGAAGATACACCCCCCGTCAACGAAACTCAATTTGGATATTGTAAAAATTATGTATGTATGTATTATGCTTGGCGCTAAGCTGCATCCCCCCCTCCATGTTTAGGAGATAGATTTCATGAAAGTTGAGATGTCATAATTATGTATTAATTACGTACTCTTAAAGAAGGGTACTTTTAGTTTACAAAAACCATCGGTTCCTAAAATTTGTGTTTGTTTGTTATGGGGTGTGTAGCTTGATATCAAGGTACACCCCCCCCCCCTGCTTAGGAAAGAGATTCGACGAAAATTAAAATTAGAATTTGGTACTAATTATGTACTAATTTCGGCCCTTTTTAAAAAATTGCCTACTCTCAAAATAGCTTGATTTTTTTTGTTTATATGGGGTGTGTGGCTTGATATCAGCTTAATTTTAAAGAGTTTAATTAATTTATAACGTTATTTTTCTTTGCGCAATATTTATTCAAATTCTCCATTTAACCATTTACAGTGTTCTTTTTTGCTGCTGTTCTAAACTAACCAACCAAGAATAACTTGACAAAACTGAGGTTGTCAAAGTCGTATAAAAAACCGGACAGTTAATGAAAGCCTTGTTAAAACAAAGGTAGATTTGAAAGGGTCGATCTCTACACCCCTTACAGACAGACTGGCAGACTGCAGACTCAACTCCCTTAAAATTCTACACCCATTTTTCCAATCAGCAACAGTAAAAATGATACCGAGGTAGATTAATAGTAAGGAAAATCTAATTCTTTGTGAAATTTACCGGGAAGGACCCAACCTACTACTGGCCTTCGCAAATGATGTGGACATAATTGGCAACAGCAGGATTAATCTTAAAGACTTCTTGCATCACAATATTTCTGCATCCATAATTGATTGCTTAATAAGAAAAGATTACAAAAAAGGAGTAGAACCCTTTTTGACGGTGGAAGCAGTTGCTGTGTCGGTTCCTTCACTCCAGTAGTTGGTGTAGATGTAGGTCCATTGATAGTGTATCTGTTTTCTTGATTAAAAAAGGCATTCCTTGAATTTTTTTCAGCCTTCATGTACTTTACATGACCACTGCTCTCAAAATGGCTCAAGATGAACTGATGCCCCATATTACTCAATATAATATTTTTTAAATAAAGCTTACAATATGCTTGATATTTATTCGTTTTCACAGCCTGTAGACACTGCCACTCTGGTTGACTTATGGAGGGACTTATCCAGTCTAAACTAGAAATGTTTTTTTCGACATTTTCGATTCTTGCTCTTAAAAAAATTAAAAATTCTCGAAATCTCGCATCGCAGTTGCACCCCACATCATTTAAAGGTTGAGAATAAATACATTACATGACAAATAATGTCAATAAACACAATCTGCCACCCTGGGTAATGATGTCTTGTCCTACACGTTTTAAAAAGCTTTCCTCTCTCTTCTCTTGCTCTTGGATTTTAGGTGGACTGAAACTGATTGAGTGGACTGAAACTGATTGAGGTGAGCAGAGAAGAACTCACATAATATTTTTTATAAAGTTGGTTTAAAAAAAAGTTTGAGAAAGAGAAATTCCAGGTTTTGTGTGCCAATTCCCTGACTTCTGAGGATTTTTTGGTCATTCCCTGATCTTTCAAGGTAGCTCTCAAAATTCGCGGACTTTTCCAGATTTTCCAGGTTTTCCAGGTCAGTGGGAACCCTGTAATTCGAAATTTTGTCAGTCCAACTTCAAATGTACCTCAAACTTTTAGGCATATATGCCAAATTTGATTTGATGCAGTCTGAAGCTTCATGAACTTGAAAAATACCCCAGTAAAATTAACACACTGCAAAAATAACATACTAAAGGGCGCTATTCATCAACTATTAAAGCGAAGAAGACCAAATTCTGTAGAACGGAAAAGAAAGGCAATTCCAACAATATTGTAAAAAAAAATTGGTTCAGCTATGACGCGTTTCAATATGGCGGCTGATATATCAAAATGGCAACCTATAACCACATTTTATTTTATCCAATTTCGTAAAAAAGCAAAAATAACAAGGTTGCCATCAATTCTTGTTGAATTTTTACCGCTTACTATGAAAAAAGTTTCGTTGATGCATGACTCAGATTGACTTTGAAAATACCATGTAAAAGTAAAAAACCAGCTTTTTGTGATGTTTTTTCCAATTTACCACTAGCCTTAAACAAACACTTAATTTTAAACCTCTCTACTTTTTTTTTGATATGGCGTCCCAGATGTATATGCTATACCCCGGTAAAAATGACCTATATGCCTGCCGTTTTTATTAAGTTTCGGAACTTCTACAGGGATGCGGTGACACAAGAATGTGTGACTAAATAACTGTTAAATCTTAATCCTTGAATTTTAATATGAATGTTAATAAACAAGTGTAGTCATGCCCTAGTGGCATAATTAGAATTTTTTATGCTTTTTCGACCACCATTTTAGAAAATGGCATCTAAAACCACTGGTCCAGTTTATGGTAATACATATATAACTTCTGCTAACTCTCTTATAGGTTATTTAAATGACTTTGTTGGCTAGAAAAGTGAGTAGAACATAAAATTCGCAGTTCCGAAACGTAATAAAAACGACAGGCATATATTTAAGGATCGAATTTAGCATATATGCCTAATAGTTTGAGGTAGATTTGAAATTGGACTGACAAAACTTTGAATTATTAAAATTTTTTGAAGAAAAAATGGCAAATATCTTGTTTTTTGCTTTTTCAAGATTATTTAAGGTCGGATGACCTTGAAAGTAATTTTTTTTGAAACCTCGTTCTCGAATTATATGGAATCGAATATAATCATGCCCCGGTTGAGAAAGATGTCGTCATATAAACCCCTTCTACACGGATGCGAACAAAACACCCGGTAACACTCGATTGTGTGACTAAAGAGCTATCAATCCCACATAGTCACAAAACTCCTTCATTCAAAATCCCACGGACCGCATGCCCCTTCACTACTATGATGTTGGGATTCATTTTAAATGTGTAATCGCCAAGCATTTCTGAATTCTTCACATTAAAATTGTCATAAATAAGGGGGGTTCCTCAAAAAAAATCCGGGGAGACTAAAATGTTTATATGTTGTTTGGGGGGGTTTAAAGTAGGATCCCCAAGTTTGTGTTTCTCACACTCCTCGGGAGCCATCCGCGATTTTGAAAAAAATTTCTAACCGACTTTTCTCCATTCCTATTGGTCGGAGGCAAAAAAGTCTAAATTTTCAACATTCCAAAAAGTTAGATGGCGCTGAAGTTACAAAAAATCAGTTTTAACGTATTTTGACCAACAAAAAGTTTTTTTTTTAACTTTAAATGAAAAAGTTGTAGATCTCGGAAAAATCCTATAAAAATATGCAATAATCAATTAAACAATCTTTGAGCTACACCAACTGAAAGTCGGTAAAATTCTTTGAGAACCGCTTTCTGGGCATGGATGAAGTCGCTTGTTGTGGATTATATATTATTATTTATAGTAAGAGCAGTACAAATGAGCTAATAAATTAAAGCTTGTGACGTGCGCTACACAAATGACCCGGTCTGTCGGCATAAAAATTGCCGAAAGTGTCTGACAGACGATGGACCTTCCTAAGCTCGTTAATGAAAAAAAATTTGGATTCTAATTTTTTTCTCTATTCAGAAAATTTATAACTAAATTGCCTATCCTATTAGAAGATAGGTGCAAGGCTACTAACCAACTACTTTCCTTGTAAAGTTGGTTGTCTAAAATATTTTTTGAGCGTCGTTGGAGAAGTCCAGCTTTAAAAAAAGTTTTTCTACAAAACCAAGAGGTTCTCGGAAAAAAATTAAAAATACATATTGGATAACTCTCTCTAAGGTACATAATTCCGCTGCTTCCCAAAAATGTAAGAAATCCCCATTTGTTCATGTCATTTTTGTTGTTTTATAAGTTTATTTAATTTTATTTGTTTCCACAGAATTCAAGTCTACTCTGGTAAAAAAAAACACGATAAAAATCTATGAAACTTTGAAACGGTAGGAAAGACCATCAGGCAGGCGAGATCTGCAACATATCAAATCAAATTGCAATGTAATTGTGTGTCCTTTCAACAGTTTTGACAAAACTGGATTTTTATTACTTGTTTAACTACGTCTACAACTACCGAGATAAATCCATTAAAACATTGTCGCCAAAAAGGGGTAAAACGACCTAATCTGCCCCATTTTGGCCGAAGGCATTTGTTGACACACACAGGAGGAGTAAAAGGGGAAAATAAAAAAAGGAAAAAGCAGGAAAACGTGCTGAAATAAGTGCAAAAAATTTAAAAATAAATTAAAACTTGTTTGAGATCTACAATAATCAGTGTCTGCTACCCAAATGGAGTTTCTGCAAATTTTTTATTAACAGCGAACTTGGAAACTACCTGAAAAAATAAATCAGCTCTGTAGATATTTCCAAAAAAAATGCCAACGCTATTAAAAGAAATACAGCTGATAGCCGGCCGCCATCTTGGATTCTTTCTTATCGTCAACTGGCAACAGGGCTCCTAACACGACACTGTCACCTTAACCAGCATCCTAGAAATGATAGGGAACGCTAAAGACTTGCATGTCCTGCTAGGGCGTCCAGCTCTAGTCAGGCCAAGAGTGTTACACTTTGGCAACTATTTCATGAACCCGGGCGATGAAGAAGGTTTCAGCCCAGAAAAAGCTGTTCATTTGCGAAAGAAGCGGGCATCCAGCAATGTGGCCCACGTATATGTGAATCGCCCCTCCCGCATTTTCCGTGCAATCATTCGTTCAACGTCATTTTTCATTTTTTTCGCAACTTAAAAACCATAAAAGTTACGAGAAAAGATTAATAATCAGACAGGTGTTTTTTGGGTCACCTTATAATAAACAGGGAAGGATACAGCTCGCCGACCCAAAAGAAGATGACAAAAAAAGCACCGTAGGCAAAATATTAAGGAAAATATATTTTGACCAAAAATAATGCCATACAAGGAAAATGGTTAGAAAAAATTGAGAATTGAGAAATGTTTTGTATGCCTCGAATTGAGTTAAATAGTGCGACAATTGGGAAATCAATTTAACTATGTCGAATTAATTTTTTGCCGTTTTTTACGTCATTGCATTTGTGGTTACCAGAATTTCTTATTTACTTCACTGCCTAGTAGGACAGAAGTTTTTTTAGGATTATTAACGTGATTCTAAACAAACTTTTGGTAAAAAAAAACATTTTTATTTTTTGGTCCTGGGTCAAACCATATCAAATCAACCAAAAAAAAAGGCACTTTTCGTTTTGACCATCTCCGATTTTGATGATTTTTGGTACACTTATTCGTCTTATCAAAAAACTCAAAAATCCAAAAAATCAAATTTTTTGGATAAGCGGTTTTTGTTTTATTGATTTTTGAAAATCAAGAAATTGACCAATATGTCCTTGACAGACACTTATAAAAATAGTAATATCTCAAAAACTATTGATCCTATAGAAGCGAGTGATAGCTCATTTTGAAGAAGGGTTTTTAAAGGCCTTTTTAAAGATGTGTGACACAATATAGTTTGTTTATTTTTTTTTCTTAATTAAATTTTTTTTTTTTTAAAAAAATCTCAAAAACACATTTTTTAATTTTTTTCAAAAAAATATTTCTTTTTTTTTCAATGTTTTTTTAACATTTTTGGAAAATTTTAGGATGGAGAAATAATGGAGTCATACTTTAAAAAAATAATGAGATATACAGGTATTAAATATCTTATTATTTTTTTAAAGTATGGCTCCATTATTTCTCCGTCCTAAAATTTTCCAAAAATGTTAAAAAAACATTGAAAAAAAAGAAATATTTTTTTGAAAAAAATTAAAAAATGTGTTTTTGAGATTTTTCAAAAAATTTTTTTTTTAATTAAGAAAAAAAATAAATAAACAAACTATATTGTGTCACACATCTTTAAAAAGGTCTTTAAAAGCCCTTCAAAATGAGCTATCACTCGCTTCTATAGGATCAATAGTTTTTGAGATATTACTATTTTTGTAAGTGTCTGTCAAGGACAAAAATCAATAAAACAAAAACCGCTTATACAAAAAATTAGATTTTTTGGATTTTTGAGTTTTTTGATAAGACGAATAAGTGTACCAAAAATCATCAAAATCGGAGATGGTCAAAACTATTGCCTGGTTGACTTGATATGGTTTGAACCTCCTTTTTACACCCGCGTTTTAAAGTTTCGAGAAGTAAAATAATTACCAGTTAAAAAACGCTACCCAACCAGAGATCTCTTATCCAACGAGATGCGACAGTCGGCGTCGGCACCTTTGAAGTTGGGGGTCCCGTTTTTCGTGACCTTGATTTCGTATCCATCGCTGTAAATGAGTGTTAGACCCGCTCCGACTGGCTCGTCAGTAATTTTTGTTAGTATAGCATAATGGCGTCTTGAGAGCTATAAGTATTTAATGTGATAGAAAAATATAACTTGAAAACACAAAATAAGTAATCATGTCTGAATTAATTTGCATTTAGTAAAGTCAAAACCTACAACTGCTTACTTTAATGTACTCATTAGGTTTCCTAAAACTTATTTTATGTACTTGTTATTAGTTTTTCAAACCATCAGAGCCAAAAAAAAATTCCTGTAAAATTAATAAAAATGCACATAGGTAGCTGGTTTTAGAGTGTCAACGACGATATATTATTATAAGTAAGTAGGCATTTAAATATCTAAAAAAGCTTAAAAAAATATGTGTAACCTATATTTACCGTTTTGTATCTCTAGGAAAAGAGAAAAAACTGATGCCCATACCAGTTTTTGACACACAGCCGCGATAAGCACACCAAGTGCCCGGCATGATTCAAAATACTGATAAATAAATCAAGAACGAATAAGCGCACACCAACGAAAATCGCTGGGCCTACTCGCACCAATAAATCAACGAGCGGGTCAGGAGGTTTTGAAGCTTAGACCCGCAGTCCCGATCATGCGCATAAAAAAAACGGCTTGCTGACTGTCGCATCTCATAGGATAAGAGATCTCTGACCCAACTACACATTATAAAAGAATCACAACTAAAACTGAGTGTATTGTTTAAGGTGCATTTATAATTGGTCTAAGATCAACAAGTCAAGAAAGATATAAAAATCGACTGCTGACGCTAATCGAAATAAATATTTTATCTTGAAGAGGAGCGTCGACGACTTGCAAGATTGTTTCCAACCTCTAAATGAAGCTTTAACCAATCTGTTTCGTTAGTACACATTACCCAAAAAGGTTGGGAACTAAAATCTACCTTTGCACTCCAAGTTTTCACTAGAACACTTGCACATACAGGGTTTCTAAGCAAATCCTTAGGGGACCAAGCAGCCGTGTATAAGACGCAGACAAACGGAAAAGCACATTAAGCAGAAAAGGATGGGCATGGGGTGATGTTGTCACTACATCTTACACGTAGTAAATCCATTCCAGGTTGTTGTTTTCTAATGTTTTCCATTTTCATACCTTTAGGACTGGAATAAAAATTGTTTTTGCTCGACTTTAATACCAAACTGATGAAAGATGAAAAAAAAAATATTTTTCGGCTTTTCATTTTGTAACCATTGTCCTTACGCACTGTTTACAGGCTGGGGACTGAGATACATGCAAATGCCTAACCTAAAGCGTTCATACACGGCCGGAGAAATCGACTGAGATATTTCCGTAGAAACTTTATCAAGCAAATAGGACGGGTTGACGCCTTCGAACGTCCAACCCGGGTTTTGCACTTTGATTCGAAATCAAAAAGGAGGAACAGTCAGATGTGGGGCCGTGCACAAATTACGTAACGGTGATTTTACCAATTTTTGACCCCCTCCCTATGTAATGTTTTGTAACGGTTTGGCACGCCACTCCCCTAATATTACGTAACGATTTCAAGACCACTACCCCCCCCCCAAAAAAAAAACTTTTCACTTATTTTCATCCCAAATTTTCTTAGTTTCACACAAATGCAAACGCTGTCGAAAACCCCCCTCCATCCTACGTAACGTTTTGTAACCCCCCTCCCCCCTATGACCATTACGTAATTTGTGCACGGACCCTGTAGTCCCAGTGGAGGAGGGCGAGAAAATTGATATTTTTTTCTTAACAATTATACTCTTTAGACCTATTTCTTTGCGTTCCCGAAATTACGTAATTTTTGAAAAAAAAACTGTAAGCGGCGCCATTTTTATTTCGTGCTTTGTTTTTCTAACATTTTTGCGTTCGCCTAATTTAATTGAAAAATTTTTGCCTGCGGCGCCCTTTATCTTCTCACTCGAAACCAAGATCCCCCGTTTTAGGAAAACTGATCCCGTCTCTGTTTCTAAATTTTTTCGAATAAAAGTAGAGTATGACCATGTGGGAAATAATTTTTTTCTACGGTATGACGAAAATTTCGAGAAAGTTGAAAAAAAAATAAAAAAAGTGGCAGAGCTCAAGTTTTTCGTAAAAAAAAACGTTTTTTGTAAAGAAGCAGAGCAAAATAAATCTTTTCACCCCTTTTTGGGTGTTACAAATATTGGCAGCCCCTTGTTTTTCGCTTTTACCCTCCCGCTAGTTTTGAAGAATTGGTTCGCTACATGTTTCGAGATCATGTCATAAAACACCTCGAAAATATCAAATGTAGTGTAGGGCCAGCTTTATTTAAAATCAATAATATCGCAAGCAAAAAGCTCTGCAGGAAAAACAGCGCCGTTTATTGATTTCTTTGGCTGCTAGTGCTAGCTGCATGGTTTGACCGTTTCCGGATAGATGTCACTAGTAAAACAGAATGGAAAGAAATTTAATTAAAAGCGAAGATATTTCTTTCTAATGTTAACAACCTTACCAGTTTATCGCTCAGTATCGTAAATAATGGACCCTGCCGCTTCCTTTAAGCAAGAAAAAGCTGTGGTTTGGACCTGAAAACATCTAATTTTTAATTAGTTTTTCCTCGATCATCTCATGGTGTGGCCGCCATCTAGCGGAATTTGCAGACATCTTGTCAACGGTTATTATTGCAACTATGATTTATGCTCACAATGAAAGAGTGGCGACAATTTTTTCTCATGAAAGCAGTCCGGAGATAATAACAAACTGGCACCATTGCTCAATATACCTGTTTCTTTTGTGCGCGCAGAACTTTCTATGCCATTTCTGTTTGATTTATTGAAATCCTATCCCTAAGGAAAATCTTAGGAACCCTGTACAATATTTTTAAGTTAAAAAATTATTGGATCAAAATAATTACAAAATTATGTAGGGTTATGGGTGCCGAATGTTTGCATGCGAATTCCTATAGTAATTCCAACGAGCCAGTAAAGTTCCCTTGGTTCTTTGAAAAACTCAAGTTAAGGCCCGCGCAGCGTTAGGCCCTTTTCAGCGGGCGAGCGCACACGCGGAGTGGTTTTACATATATTTTGTTTTATAAATGTTTCAAAAACACATTTTTGAAAGGTAAACATAACCTCGAACGGTTTTCTGTCAGAAAATGTAAAAATACTCTTCTGTCCCACTGCGGCCCGATTTGTTTGTTGACGATTACCATAGAAACGGAGGCTTTTGGATAGTTAGGGAGTTTTCATTAGAGGACACTTTTCTTATTTTGATTTCCCATGCGACAGCAAAAACATTTTTCTATTCTGTACTAAATCTTCGGCCAGTCGGGTAGTTCTTTAATTTTTTTTTTACATGATATAAATCTTTAACCCCACCCCGTACTCCATGGTGGTCGAGGGGAGAAGGAACAGTGACATAATCGGGAGGTCAATATAAATAAAACAAAAACAAAATCAAAATCACTTTATTTGACAAATTTATGCTTCCAAAAGCATGGTAAAATTGATAATATTGTATTCCAGCGATATCACTATTATCTCTCGAGTGGCATCTAACTCGAAAAATATAACTCTCGTGTGATAGACAGTCGGTTAAAAATAGTGTCTTTCGTTAAAGTTTTTATAAGAGATTGCCAAACCTGTTTATCTTGTAAACTATTTTCATAGTATTTTTCGAATTTACAACATAGTTAACTTTTACAGCGTATTTAATAGGGGTCCAAGTGAAATGGTGCAAAACGGGCCAAAAAAAGGTAAACAGGGGATTTTGTGCAGTTTTGGTCGGCTAGTCGACAACACGAGGGGGAGAAACGTTTGAACAATCGCCCCAGGTTATCGCTATTTACGTTAAGAGATTTTTTTTGAGGCTTTGTGTTTTATTTTGGGGGATTTTCAGAGATTTATGAGTGGCGCTTTGAAAAATGTCTTGCTCCATATTCCTGGACGACTATTAGGAATTCTCTTAATGGCAATCTATCTAAATCAACAACAAGTCATTACATAAATAAGATATTAACAAGGGCTCTCTATTAATTGAAATGAAAAAGGTTTTAGCTTTTTGGGACAATTATTTTTATTTAAACTTTTACATCAAGTGCCGACGTTTCGATCCTAATCCGGATCATCTTCAGGGCTGAACAGAACCCAAAGAAAACATTTTATATTTTTTACATTGCAGAAATGCTCGCAGAAAAGTAAGAACAAACATTATTTTTTATTATTAAAATTGTAAAATAAATCACTTACCAAGATGCTTCGAGATTTACAAGAGTAAAAATGGTTTTTACGAACATTATAAAATCAACAAAATCGTACAAATATCACAGCAACGTGCCTACAGACAGACTGCTTGGCGGCAAAAAGAATCCTTATTGATAAATTAAAATATTACACTCCAACACATATCAGCTCTAAAACAATGTGTTAATTTTGATCCAATAATAATTTCATGAAGAATAAAAATTAAAAAAATTAAATTTTAAAAGAATAAAAGTAAGTATCAAACATTAAAATCGAAACTATTACTGTTTGGCATTTTTGATCAGGTTGCAGTATATTGCACTTAATCCATCTGTGTCCTTATTAAGGTTAACATTTGGTTAGGATTTTTGTATGTGACACATTTCTAGGAAGTCTTTTTTTTATAACAGTTGTGACTATCCACAATGGAGGTTGCTTCAATATTAAATTTGTGTCCTTCATGAAAATGATGTTTAGCTAGTCCCGTTTTTGGATTGTCGATGTTTGTTATAATGCAGTCACGTCGATGTCTGTCCTATGTGGTGTCTATCACAGCCTCCACAAGGAATTTTGTATACAACATCACTCCGAAGTTCTTTGTTGACTTTATCTTTAGTTTTTAAAAAAAGCTTGTTTACAATCTTAGTATTGTATAGTGCGATTTGGGCTTTTGATGTCTTTAATTTTTTAGAAAGAGGTTCTCATAGGCCTTGTATATAGGGCGTGTTATAAATTGTTTTGTTGATGTCTTGTGACTGTTGAGGTCTGTCTCTCTATTAATTCAATGGTGGGTGTTATTGATTTCAAGGGATTGTTATTAAGAAAATTTCAGTGGGGCCGGGGAGTTTTAACACATAAGCCAAATATTCGCTGTAATTTTCCAAAATCACACTTGTCTTATGGGACTTTTAACACATGAATCGAATAACCAGGACCAATTTAGGAACAAAACCTACCTCAAATCATCAACATTACGCTCTTTAGATTTTTCTGGCAATAAGCCAAACGAAAATCGTAAAGCTTTTTGTAAAATTTATTCTGGATTCAACCCGTTTGTCAAATCTGAGTCCACTTAAATAAAACATTACTTAGATCGTTTTCAATGGGATTTACTAAGACCTACCCACCACAGGTCTAAACATTTAGACCTGTGGGGTGATTCAATGGGGCGAATAACTCCGGGATTATAGGGCTGCGCCCCATTTATAGACTACACTGTGTTACCGCTGAACTTAAGAGGTTGGGAGTATCCTAAGCCGAAAATTTTTGCCCTTGGCGCTATTACTAAAATTTTCCAACCAGTCAGTTTGACCGTTCCATCCAAGCGAACTGTCCGTTGGGTTACGGTTATTGTAAACTACGTCATAGCCTAACCTCAAATCAATGACCAATAAATAAATCACTAAAGTTATTAATTATAGATGTCAGGAATGTCCAGGAGTAGGATAAAAATTTGAAGAGGAACTCATTGATGAGGTAACGTATAACAAATGGGTATCTGTAGATCGATGCACAATGGAAACCATTGTGAAAAAATCCAATGATATTGTGCAGAAATTCACAGACAGCCTAATAAAACTGAAATCGCATTCATTTATCGCTAGTATGCAAAAATCGAGAACTACTCGTTTGTTATGCAGGATGAGGTTCAGGCTTACCATTGGAACAACAGCCAAGCAACCCTGCATCCGCTTGCAATTGATTTTAAAACTGATGGCAAACTTTAAAACTTAAATTACGTGTGTATCTCGGAAAGCCTTACTTACAATACCGTGTCATTTCATTTATTTTTGTCGAAATTAATGCCAGATATAAAAAAAAGATTTTAGGTCTTAAAAAAATATTTTATTTTTCTGATGAATTCATAAAAAAGATTTCGGAGTCGAAGCAGAATCGCATTATTTTGCCACTTCTCATGGCAAGAGTGCCTGTGACGGCTTAGGAGGCACAGTTAAAAGGCAAGCAGCAAAGGCTGGTCTTCAGAGGTCATACAGTGAGCAAATAATGTTGTTTACTTGGTGCCAAGAAAACATTACTGGCATTAAGTTTAAATATTACAAAGGTTCACTGATGTACTAACCACACCTGGGACCCAAAAAATTAAGGCTGTAATTCCCTATACAGAAAGCTCTTTTATAGCAAAATTTTTTTCGGAAAGTTTATAAACAGAAAATCATCACCTCATGCCAGGGGGAGGATATTATTTCCGAAATACAAAATGTTGAGTCAGGTTTTGTTACTGTGGAATATAATAAAGAATAGTGGTTAGCATGTATTTTGGGAAAAAATATTGAGACTGGAGAGCTAAAATTGAGCTTCCTTGATCCAAAAGGCCCTGCAGCCTCGTTTTTCTACCCAAGCCAAGTAATCCGGATATTTTAATAGTGAAACCCAAAAGTCTGATAAAAAAGTGGAACCTATTACTGCTACCGGTAAAACATATAAACTTAACAAAAAAAAAATGATGGAGTCCTTACAAGTTTTTAAAAGACAATTAGACAAAAAGATGTAGTTGTATAATATAATATTTTGTATTTTTTATTTGAAGTTGTATATATTGTATATATATATTTATTGTTTATATTTTTATTTTACTTGTTTAATGCGTTTAATATACGAAAAATCTTAATGTTATGTTTTAATTATTAAATAAGCAAATACAGAGATCTAAATTAAATTCATAGCCATATAAACCCAAGTAATTTTGAGGTAACAACAAAATTTTTTTTTGCCAATGAACCCCTTATTTCTCCATCATGAAATTTTTAGGGTATTTTTTTTTTTTAAATTTAAGCATTGTGCTAGATCATTCGAAAGGTGTTTTAAGCCATCACTCATTTTGCTAGCTTAAGTAGTTCCTAAAATATTAATTTTTTTGTATATACATATCGAGACCAACTAAGAGATTTTTTTAATTTTCAAAAATTAATTACAAAAAAAGTTCTGGTCAAAAAATATAAAATTTTGGGTATTTGAGTTTTTTGGTTGGTAGAAAATGTGTACCAAAAATAATCAAAATCGGAGGGTCGAAGTAAAATTTGTATTATTTTTTGGTTGATTTGATATGGAATGACCCATTATTCGTTGGACGTAGCTAAACAAAACCGTCCCTATATCAAAACGCTTTAAGAGGCCCGTATAAACAAAGTAATTGTTTCAGTTTATTTAAAAAGCAGCCCCATTACTTTTTTGAAAATGTCAATGGCCAACTTGACTGAAAAGAGGAGTGGTAACGCAACAACTATCCATCACCACCCTGCAAAGTTAAATTTTCCGTACAAAAAGTTGTACGAAAAATGCCGGTTGGTATTAAAAATAATCCTTTTCCGGGTAATACTTAGTGCAATGTGATCAGAAATTAGATTCAATTTTGTCACAAGGCTAAGCTAATCAAACAAATGACTTCTCTTTCAGTTCATAATCGATGCATGACGCACAACAACAATAAAATAAAACAGACATAAATAAACCGCATCAGAGAACGAATTAAACTGGTTAAATCAGATGAATCAAAAAGACCGACAAAAAATGATTGCTTCCATCTAGTTGACTAGCGAGGTTCAACCATATTTATAGAAAAATTACAACATTTCTTAGGGAATTATTTTATTTCATATTTTGTACTTTTTTTTTCAAACTCGGTTTTTTTCTTTCATATTGGCCGCGATTCTTCAGAAACGACAGAAAATCTCACCCGTCACATTTCTGGAAAGTTATTATTGCCTTATTTAAAATAAGAACACAGCATCCTTAATATTTATCATAACGTTGTAAGAGAAACTGCGTTCTTTTTTAGTAACATTTTGTAAATTTAATATTTTAAAGATTTTCTGCGGGACTAGATTTACGGCGGAGCTAAATTTCTTTTTTTGATGGTAAATAAAACTTCAAGATCTTTATTTATTCTAAGCAGAACATCCACATTAGTTCTCTCGACTGCCTCCAACTTTTTGCACATGGCCTCAGTCAGTGTCCATGCTTCCATGCCATAATATAAGATGCTAAAAACATAACATCGAAGCACACGAATTCGGAGAGTGGTATTAAGATCGCGACTACACAACACTGATTTCATTTTGATAAAAGATGATCTGGCCTGCTCAATTATTGTACGAACTTCTTGCATGTTGTCCCAGTTCATATTGAGGAGGCAACCCAAAGTATCCACGCGTTCGAATTGCTGCCCATTTACTTCTAACATGTCTCGGATGTTCTTTTCTTTGGATATGACCGTCCATTTGGTTTTTCCAACATTTAAGTTAAGCTCGAATTGCGAACTTTTGGCAGAAATTTCAGTCTGCTATTATGTCAGTGTCGTCGGCATATCGTATGTTGTTGATTTTTATGCCGTTTATGGTTAGACCCTCTTTGCAGTTATGAAGTGCATTCTCTATTATTTTATTACTATAGATATTAAACAACAGCGGAGACAATATACAACCTTGGCGTACTCCCCTTCTTACAGTTAGTTTGACCAGCATATTTATCGAATCTTCGTTTTTTATTAGCTTTAAAACCTCAGTGTATACTTCGTCTTGCCCTACTGCTTTTCTGTTTTTAGCTGAAGACATTGCGTGTTTTACTTTCTCTGGTGTTATATCTATGCCTTGGTTTGAGAATTCTTCTGGCTGTTCGGATCGGTTATCGGTAAAGAGATTGTACCTACACCATTCTTTTAGTTTTTCTTTGGTATCCGGTATGATTTTGCCCTGATTGTCTACAAGGATTCCAGCTTGTCTTTTATCAAATAATCCGGCCGCTTCCTTTATGCGCTTGTGTAAATTGAAAGTTTCAGGTTTAGCATCTAGATCTTCTATTTCTTGACACTGCTGTGTTATCCAGTCTTGTTTTGCTGACCTTGTCTTGTATTTTATTGCTCTATTGACTTCATGATACTGATCGCTACCTTTTTTACTGCGTCTTTTCATTTCATTGGTCATCCAAACTTTCTTTTTATTTCTCTTTCCATCCTTGCCTAAGAGTGTTGTACTTTCGACTATGTCACTTTTAACCTTTGTCCAGACCATTTCTGCATCTTGTTCGGTAGACTCATTAATACCTTTAAGCTTTTTGTTAAATTCGACTTTAAGTTTAGTTGCTATCATGTTATTGTTATTATCCTTTTTTTCCCAAGATAATAAAAGATGCTCTGCTGAACGAGTTCCAAAACGCTTCAGCACTGATTGCCCTTCACCGACATCCCTCTCTTTTTACCTACTACCCAAAGGGACGAGCGAAAGGGGCCGGTAACCTGCCAGAGTCAGCGCTAAAATTTGGCTCATTCAAGCAGGCCGTCGTACGTCAAAAATCCAAAGCATGAATAAATGCAAGTTATTTTAATAAATAGTCACGTTTTATTCGACAAAAAATCATAATTTCGGTGAGGTACATTTGTTGAAAATGATAACAAATTTTAGTTCCCTTTGGGCAACCGAAAAGTGCCCATGAAAAATACCTTGGTTAACCTCTAAGTGAAGTTTATAACCTTTTGATCCCCGGTTTTATTATTCAAAGGAGCATATATATCGACCGAAAGCCGCTAGTTAAAGTACCGATACCGTAAGGTGCTTGATCTTAAAGTGATTTCACTCTTGGAAAGTTATACCACAACTGAACAAATTTGGGGGTTAAGTTATGCATATTTAAAACGCCACTAACAGTGTCTCTAGACTTTCCCAGCAATTCAACTTAACTTTAGGAGTTCATCTAATAACAGGCAGGGTGTTGGTTTATATAGAAAAAAACAGTATGCGAGTTACATCAAGTACAGCTACCTTATAGTTATGTCTGAATTTTCTTGGTTAGTTTATACTTATCGACTATCCAGTGCAAGGGTGTGAGAAGGCTGGTTACAAAGGTACCCGTAGATCTGGCAGTAAACTTAGGGCTGCTTGACTTCCTGAATTACAGCTTATGACGGGTGAAAGGCAATGAAGAAAAGCAGTGAAAACAGGCCTCTAAATAAAGGAGAATCAGCGTTAAAATCAGGTATTTTTAGGCTTGATATCTCTTGTTAATTTATTTGTAAGAGTTTAGAAATAAAATAATAAGAAAAAACTTACTTGATGGTGTGAGGCCTTGTAGAAATTTGTTTGGCATTTAACCCAGTGACGGCACAAAATATTTATTAGCAAAATTGTTCAAATCGACCTTTACAGTCAAAAGCTAGCTTATCAAGCATCTAACAAGCTCTAGCTCTGATAATTTTGCATAAATGTGCATCTAAGGATCAGCTATTTCACAGCTACAATTCTTCCTCTGTGACAGCCACAAAAAAGAAAGAAATTTCCACATGGTTTTATAACCAAAAATATTTCAAAAATCCCTAGATTTTAGTGACACTTATGACATTTGAGGTTATTTGTTTACAAATAAATAGGAAAAGTTAATGAAAAGGATAAGTGTTTCCTGAGTTTTTCCTTGACAAAAAAAAGAGATTTTCTTAAGGCTAGAGGTTCTCTATGTATTTAGTTATTTTTCTAAACTCAAACGTTAAAGTTTTAAGAGGACAAATTTTCCTGACCTCGGGAACCTGTGATAAAGGTAGTTTTTGATGAATTACTTATAGTAGCAAAAATATTTTCTAATCAATCATGACACAAATTAAGTAAGAGATGTTAAGAGTGCCTTCAGTAATGTCACAATACAGTTAGAACATCACACATCAGAGATTTATGCAAGGTAAATTCCAAAGGAAAGATGTTTCAGCAAATAAACCCGTTACATTATCTTGAAATTCGTCCGGGTTTGTTATTTGTGGGACGATTTTTCTTGAAGGTAAATTTAATTTTCGCCACAACTGGATTGTGATCCGAGCCTACGTCTGCGCCAGGGTAAGTTTTTGCAGATTTAATAATGTTTCTAAATCGTTTATTAATCAACATAAAGTCTATCTGGTTTCTAATGATACTCTCAGGAGTGTCGGATTAAGAAGTCCAAGTATAAAGGCGTCTAGTTGGAAGTTTAAAGAAAGTATTTGACACGATAAAATCCCTTTCCTAACAGAACTGGAGAAGGCGATCTCCACGTTTATTTGATATACCAAGACTGTACCTTCCAACAATGTCTTCTCTTGGGGCGTTTCCCAGTTTTGCGTTGAAGTCCCCCATAACAATGGTGACTTCTGTCTTTTTTGTAAAACTAAGCGCAGTTTGAACTTGGTCGTAGAATGCCTCTACGTCATCATTAGAATATTTACTGGTTGGAGCGTATACTTGGATAATATTAGCATTGAAAGGCTTAGAGTTTAGCTGAAGAAATATGACTCGATCCGACACAGGAACAAAAGACATAACGGATTTTTGAATTTCTTTATTCAAAATGACTGCTACGCCGTTATAGTGGTTTTGTCCGTCATTGCCTGCGTAATACACATGATAGTCGTCTATCTGGCATTTACCTGAGTTAGGCCATCTCAACTCCCTAACTCCCAAGATCTCTATGTCCAATTTATCCTAACGTTATAAGAAAAACTGCGGTATTTTTTTAATAACATCGTAACAGCGTATCAGTAAACGTCAAAAAGTATCGAAAATTTTCACTGTAAAAATAAGCTTAATAAAATACATTTTTAAATAAAAAAAAGGGCTTTTCACAAAAACTGCCTACAAAAATTAAAACTGACTTATTTTTTGTTAACTGGAACAGTGTTAAGAAACTAAATGTTAAGGAATATTAGCAAATAGTTCTGACAAAAAAGCAGTCAGATATTTTGTAAGGTCCAGATTTTCTGATGGTTTTTGAAGAATCGCGACCAAAGTGTCGAAAATTCTCACCACGTAAAAGGACAGAATTTGTGTGACTTTTCTGAACAGTGACAGCGACATATTCCATGGCTATCTTTGGGTTTGTATGTGAAATGTTTTAAAGGTTTGTTTACACACAAAAATAACCTTAATAAAATACATTGTTAAATAAAAAAAGGGTTTTTCGCAAAAACTACAAAGATTAAAACTGACTTATTTTTTATTTACTGCAGTAAATAAAAAATAGTGGAACAGTATTAAGAAAATTTTAAGGAATATTAGCAAATAAGTCCTGACAAAAAAGCAGTTAGTTTAAACTTATGTTTAAAACTCGTCAGATTTTTTTATGAAGAATCGCGACCTCTTTGTTTCGCCGCTTGCACAGCAGATTAAATCTATTTTTAACAACCATAAACATTCCACATTAAATAAATCGTTTAAATTATCTACTTTTATCCTACGAGTCATAAGGGACTCGGTTTAAAAAAAATGGCGAATGCAATATATGGTCGATATATTCCGGTCTAACCTTGTGCATATTTAAAGAAAATATATTTTTTGCACGTCGTTGCCTCGGAATACTGGAAAAATACGAGAGGGATTTTACTGCCTGCACTATGTATACAAATTTTGAATACAGTATTGCACAATAATCTGGCAGTGGTAGATCGCAATACTTGCAATATTCCCCAATAATCGGGCAATAGATTGCAATAACATACAATAATTCTGCAATAGTCGAGAATACTCTTGCAATAGTGTCGCAATACTTTAGGATAGTTAGCAAAACTACTGGACCGATTGGATTGGGTGGAACTGCTACATTCCTTGGACTCCTAGGGAGTGCATAGGCTTTATTTTATCAAAACTGGTTCACGGGAACAAAAGTTATGACCATTTAAAGACAACCAAAACGGAAAAAATGGGTTGAAAGATAAATTTTGGATAATTATATTAGAGGAAGAAGTCGTTCGAAATTTAATGATAAAATCCGACTCTTATTTCTTGCCGCCACATTTTTCTAAAGGCGCATTTACACAGACAAACTTTCCTTTGATGTTGAAATGCCGACAAACATTTACACAAGCCTCTTGAGCAAAATGTTCAAAAAAATGTTCGTGCTAAATCTCGTACAAAAACACACACGTAAATTTTGGAGAGAATGTTGAGCACAATTTGTTTGAAGAATTGGGGGTATAAAAATTTCTTTACAAATTTAAATTTTATGGTTTTATGGGAATTCATTGAACTTAACTGAAAATAGAAAGACTAAGTTTTAAAATTTTATTAAGTGCTTTCCGACGGAAGAACGATATGATGTCGAAATTCATTCATTTTCTAGGGGATATGCCAGTATACTTGTAACTTTTTTGGGGTTGTAAAAAAACGAGAATCAAAAAAAAATCATAATTGGCACTTATTTGTTGCTGATGCTGGGTTAGGAGAAGGTAAAAACCGTAGACTAGTGAGAGGGGGTTTTGGTCAAATGAACATTCGACACACAAAATTACATGACAACAAACAAGGGTCAACGCAGTTTTTTTATGAAAGTTTTAGAACAAATCTTTCCATAAAAGGGCTCTCCGACGCAAAACAAAGAAATTTTCTTTAGTACGCTTTAATTTGTTTATTTCGTTTTATTTTATTGACGCGTAGAACTTGTGTTTCCCATGTTTTAAATATTGAAATTTTTGGCGATTTTTAAAAGCTTTTATTTATGTATGTTTGTATGTTCGGCTCAAATCTTGGAACTCAAATTTGGTATTCAATTTCAGTTTTCGGTGTGCATTTATAGTTGCGGCGACAATACAATAATATGGTATTATTAGGCACCCCCTCCCGCTAATGAGGGAAGTGGAGGAAGAAAAAGATTTATTTTGTTCGATTTCAATCAAAATTGGCATACAGGGGTTTTTAGGGAAGAGGATTATCGAGAGGATGGATTTATGATAGTCTAAAAATTAAAAAATTATTTTAAATAAAAAGAAGCTTTTATAAAATATAAAGTGCACTAAAAAGTAGAAAATAAATTTTAGCATTCTCATATCATAATAATAAAAGCGACGGGCGCAAACTAAAACTAAAAATGTCCATCCATATATCAGAGAAACGTAGAGTAGTTTGGGTCGAGTTGGGTTGGATTTACTTCACAAAAAATTGAACTAACAATACCAGATAAAGTGGTGAGAGTCGCAAATATCTCCGTTAAAAAAATTATTGTATTTTTTGTACTTATAGTATTTATTGTTTTTTTGATACGTTAGTTATAAACGCCTTACCACTCATTTTAGTTTAGTCTTTTACAATAATAATTAAGTCAAATGAAGGAAACCTATATACATTTTATTAAATCTCAAATATATGAACAAAAGCACGTTCGGTTTAAATAATACCCGTTTATTACCCACTTTTACAACCCTACGATCCCGACCTTTATCTAAAAAAATATAATTTGGCAGTAATTTAGTAGGCTGTGGCGCCGATTTATCATCCCGCATTTTGGATTTCGCAGGCAGTAGGCGGGCCCCCTTTTGAATCGGAATGTTGCCCCTTTGCATATTGTTTGTTCAGTGTGAGTAATCGACCTTGATTATTACATGAAGCTGACAGTAGATATCTATTTTCATGAACCTTTTGCTTTTTTAAGCAACCCTTGGGGCCTTAAACTAACTAGGTAAATCTGGTGTGCGGAATTTAAAAAAAAAACAATCAAAGCTAAGGGTAAAGTAAAGTTACAAAAATATGTTTTAAAAAAAATTCCCCTCTCTACCACTTCTCATAGTCGTGAAGCGCGGATTACCGCTTAAAAGTGCAATTTTTTGAGTTTTTTGTCGTTATTTGAAATTGGGTTTTTTTTTTAATTTAGGAAAAAAACCCTTGGAAATGAAAAAAACTCGCAAGAAAATCCCGAACAAACCTACGGGTAAAAAAATCCGGGAAAAACCCTAAAAAAAATATTATAACTAACTCTAATTTAACCCAACTAAAGCTGGACCCACCCAATCTAATCCAAAATAATATTTTTTGACTTTTATATTTTAATAAACTGCTAAATTAGAAAAAAAAACGGAAATAGTAGTTTTCACAACTAGTGGTTCAAATAGTGCTTTTTTACAAGCGATGGTTTAAATAACGAGCGCAGCGTTAAAAACGCGAGTAAAAAAAGCACAGTTTAGCCACGAGTTTTGAACACTATTTTTTTTAATACCTTTATCAGAGAATTCAAGAAAAACAGGAAAATACTTTTAAAAATCTCAAACGAAGAGCACTGCTTGCAAAACACACCATCTTTACATTATAAATCAAGGCGGCTTTTAAAGAAACCTATTTTCTTTATTTATGTGGTGATTTTGATATATTTTGGTATGATAATATAATAGACCAAAACACATTCAAAAATAATATTTTTTAGTTCGGCGTCCCATTACAGGTGACGTCGCGGCGCTCTAAATTACTTAAATGTCCTTACATTAGTTTTTATATGTATCTCAAAAACTAAAGCTCCCGACACAATTTTTTTTGCAGATTTTATTGACCAATAAAATTACCTTTTTATTCATGTATTTCACTTTGTACGTGCTTTTCACCACTGTGTATAATATTGGATCAAAATACAATATATGTAAAATTCCGTCTTTTCAGTTTTTCTTCAAATCCAGTAAATTGTTTTTTTTTTAAGCCATTTTAGGGGTGATATTGATTTACCATACAAATAATTCTATCTTTTGAGTTCCTGAAAATTAACCATTTCCTATTTTTTTGTAACATTTTTCTCTAGCTTAATTTTTCAAAAATTTTTGTTAACGTAAGAGAAAATAGTGCAAAAAATTAACTTAGACCATCTTTGTCATTTAAGTGTTCAAATTTTGTTTTTATACATCTTCAAATATAAAAAAAGAATATGGAAGAGAAAAACGATTTTTGGCTCCAAATTGACATACTTTTACTTTTGTCCCTGGAAATTTAACATTTTTCATCTGATTATGACGTCCCCTTCAAATAACTGCTCCTTAGATTACTAGTATTTAAACTATATCAAAAAATATAAAAAAAAAATTAATTTCATTTAACCGGACGGGTGCGAATGTTGGTTTTTTTTTGCAGATTTCTCTAAATTCATGACAAAATCATAACAAAATTTTGTAAAATGTATGTGTTTTTGCCTTAATTGAGATACACATGTAACTAAAAATTAGTATTAACTTTTTAAAAAGTAAAAACAAAGTTTAACTTAATCTATTGCATTTATTATATTACTATGGGTGCAAACGTTAATTTTAAAATTTTTAAATTATTTTGGAAAAAAAATGTTATTATATTGATTGTATCATATTGAATTTATATTAGGCTGCTGCTTACATCTAATAATAGTACAGGGTGTCCCATTTTCGATGGGATTCAATGGGAAACTTCGTTGTTATTGAAGATAGAGACATGCAGTTTTCGCATTACTGTCTTAACAGATTTATTCTGTTTCTAGTAGTTTATAAGCTACAGGGGAAAGTTGAAAAATGGTCGGAATTACCAATTGATGATATTTCCCTTAATTTAAGAGATAACTAAGTTCTGTAAAAACATGTCTGAGGCAACCTTTTAAGAAACACACAATGGTCTTTTCGAAATTTTAATCCGACGTTTCGTTTCGTAGATACAATCATCAGGATCAAAAAGTTAAATACGGACCAAAATGTTTTACTTCATATTTTAGTTTCATTTTACGTTTTTTTGATAATAAAATATGTTTTCCGGTTTTTTTCGGTTCACCCGATATGATCATCTCATCTTTTCCACGTCTACTATATAGTAGTTAAATATAAATGATCTAAAAAAAAAAATAGGTTGGAATGGGACAGAGTTGTACAAAAAAAAATGAACTGAAGATGATTTTTTTCGGGATCGAAACTTCAAAATTAAAAAAATATATTTTATTATCAAAGAAACTTATAAAAAACTAAAATATGAAATAAAACATTTTGGTTCGTATTTAACTTTTTGATTCTGATGATGCTATCTACGAAACAAAACGTCGGATTAAAATTCCGAAAAAACTATTGTGTTTTAATTTTTTACAGACATGTTTTTACATAACTCAATTATCTCTTAAATTAAGGGAGATATCATCAATTGGTACTTCCGGCCATTTTTCAACTTTCCCCTGTAGCTCAAAAAACTACCATTGAATTTCCCATTGCATCCCATCGAAAATGGGACACCCTGTCCAGTATTACGGTTTTACGTACAGAATATAAGACTATTTTATTCCTATCAACCATACTTTAATTTAGGTACATACAAAAAAATATATTATTTTAAAGTAATATAATACGAACATAACATTATTTGTTATATACTTACATATGGGACTTCTCCTACTATGTCCACTTATCATTTTTAATTTGAATAAAGTAAAGGTTGAAATCGAGTTGTTCTTACCTTATTTTTTAGTTAACTTACGTTTCAACGTAGTTTTTAGGAGTGAATTTGAACAAAAAAAGCGTTACTCGATAAACCCTACTTCAGGAACACACCATTTTTGCACTGGACGCTTATTCTTGACCGACCATGAGGTGAGGTGAGCGAAATTCCCTGTAGAAGAAAGTGGTGAAAAAAGTTCAGCTCATCTTATGGTCGTTCAAGAATAAACGTCTAGCCTCAGATTACTAGTCTGAGCTCCCAGCAAATCGATACTTTACAAAGATTTGTAAATTTTATTTTATTTTACTTTTTTATACTTTTATTTCGTTATTTATTTTCTTAAAAATTTTTCCCCACCCATCAATTTTGAAAGACCTGAAACTATCTATATGAAAAATGATTAAAGTAAATTTAAGGCAATGGAATCTTGAAAAAGGAATGCATGTTTGTAAGGTTTGGTTCAAATCTGAAACAAAGCTTTTGAATACACATATGCCACAAATGTCGAAATCTAAAAATAATAATTGTTATTTACATAACAAGGGAGGGAAGTGCCACATTTCCTCGGTTCCTCGGTTTGTTTGATGCATTAGGAGGGCAATAAAAAACCAAGGGAGGTGGTGCACTTTACACCAGAGGCATGTATCTGATTTCATCGACCACCTAATAATACAAAGTAACAACAATTTCAGCACCGATTTTTAATTATTTTCATTTGCAGCAAGGGTCTATACGCGGTACGGTGAGGTAAAGTAAGCCAAACTCCTGGAGGGAGGTAAAATATACAAAACTCCCTAGGGAGGTAAAGTGACATTTTCGCCTCTCATGCGGGTCAAAAATTTCATTTTCTGATAAGGTAGTAGATAAAAATTTTATTTAAAGAAAATTTAAACTGCTTTGGATAAAAATTTGGAATAGAGCAATTCCAAAAATGTATTTATTGTTTTTAATTGAAAAATTTATTTATCTGTCTAAACCATGTCAAAACGCAGTTATTAACAGCATAAAATGACAATTTGGTGACTAGTGTTATTGTCACCCTGTATCTGAAGTGTCCCATTTAAGGCCCATTATAATATACTATGTATATAAGGTATTCAAATTAAAATAGAAACTTTGTTAACACAAAGAAGAAGTTAAAAAACCTCCAAATCAGTTACTTCAACCGAAAAGAAACTAAAAAACAAAAGATCAAAAGATCTTACTCTCATCATTTCCTTGGAAATAACGAAAATTCAAACTTGGATGAGTATCCCACAAGGAACACACAAAATATCAAAGCGAAAATAGAAATTATTAAACGATGTTTCGCCCTGGGTAACCAGCGTGGGCTCATCAGTAGTTTCACTGTTCACCCTCCACTATACATCATTAAGCACCATCATACACTTAGATTTCCAACCTTGAACCACTCACAAACAGGCATCGTTCCGCACTGGTACTTACTTATCCAAGTTACCTGATACGAATTCGTCCTGGCGTGTTAATATTTCCAGTAGGATTATGCTCCTAAGGCAATTAAAACAAAGAAGTTAAAAAACCTCCAAATCAGTTACTTCAACCGAAAAGAAACTAAAAAACAAAAGATCAAAAGATCTTGGGTGGAAATAACGAAAATTCAAACTTGGATGAGTATCCCACAAGGAACACACAAAATATCAAAGCGAAAAGAGAAATGATTAAACGATGTTTCGCCCTGGGTAAACTTTTGTTTTTTAGTTTCTTTTCGGTTGAAGTAACTGATTTGGAGGTTTTTTAACTTCTTCTTTGTTTTAATTGCCTTAGGAGCATAATCCTACTGGAAATATTAACACGCCACGCCAGGAATTCGTATCAGGTAACTTGGATAAGTAAGTAACAGTGCGGAACGATGCCTGTTTGTGAGTGGTTCAAGGTTGGAAATCTAAGTGTATGATGGTGTTTAATGATGTATAGTGGAGGGTGACCAGTGAAACTACTGATGAGCCCACGCTGGTTACCCAGGGCGAAACATCGTTTAATGATTTCTCTTTTCGCTTTGATATTTTGTGTGTTCGTTGTGGGATACTCATCCAAGTTTGAATTTTCGTTATTTCCACCCAAGATCTTTTGATCTTTTGTTTTTTAGAAACTTTGTTGTCCTGGACTTTTTAATAATTAAGTGCAATGTTGAGTTGCATGGTTATTTACGGGAATTTTTCTTTAATTGTAGTATTGCATTAAATGTATACATCATAATTTTAAGAAAAAAAGATATAGTATTTGTACGCCTCTGGTAGTAAAGTAAAGAAACTTAAAATCATACAGTCATTCCTTTTTTTAAGAACCATAGGCACTGTACTTGGGACAATGACTAAAGTTCAATTATGAAAATTACGAAACTGACGTTTGCACAATACTAATACAATAAATGCAATGCCTACTGTAAGATGTATTTTGGTTTCACTTTGCTAATGTTAATACTAATTTTTGTTACATTTGTACCTCAATGAAGACAAAAAAATATACATTTTACAAAATTTTGTTTTGATTTTGTGACGAACTTCTGCAAAATTATCAACTTCCGCACCCGTCCGGTTGAATTAAATTTAATTTTAATTGATTTTTTTTATTATATAGTTTAAATACTAGTACTCTAAGAGCAGTTTTGTAAAGGGGGCATCATATTCAGATGAAAAATGTAAACGTTCCAGAAACAAAAGTAAAAGTATGTCAATTTGGAACCAAAAATCGTTTTTTTCTTCCATATTTTTTTCTATGTTTGAAGATGTATAAAAACCAAATTTGAACACTTAAATGACAAAGATTACGCTAAGAAAAATTTTTGAAAAATTTAAGCTAGAGTAAAATGTTACAAAAAAAAAAGAAATGATGACAGAAACTACGATAATTGGTAAAAATGTGATATTGGCAACTTTGCGATTTTGTAATCACTTTATCTGATGAGATATGGTCTTTGCTAGAAACGATTAATATTCAGAAACTCAAAAGAAAAAATTATTTGTATGGTAAACCAAAATCACCCCTAAAATGGCTTTAGAAAAATTAATTTACTGGATTTCAAGAAAAACTGAGAAGATGGAATTTTACTTGTTCTATATTTTGATCCAAATTTTTTTTTATATACAGTGGTGAAGAGCACGAATAAAGTGTAATAGAGGGATAAAAAGGTAATTTTATTGGTCAACAAAATCTGCAAAAAAAATTGTGTCGAGCTTAATTTTTTGAGATATATATAAAACTAATATAGGGACATTTAAGTAATTTAGGGCGCCGCGACGCCATCTGTAATGTGACGCCGAAATAAAAAATATATTTTTTAAATTAGTTTTGGTCTATTTTACAACTATGCCAATTTGTATCAAAATCATCACAACTTCACTTTCTACTGCCCGACTAATAGCGATGTACCTTTTTGTTTGTTTGATATTTTAAAGATGTTTTTAAATAAATTTTTTATTATTATTATTTATTTTTAGGCAAGAATTCGCTATTTCTTTAATTTTGGGTAAAAAACGGACAGAAATCTTTTTTTGCACCCGTGATAAAAAAAAGTTTTTTTTTATACCTTCATCTAAAACAGGATTTTGGTAACTGTCTGCAGATAACTAAAAAACGACTTTTTTGGTTACCGATGCAAAAAAACTTTTTTTTATCACGGGTTCAAAAAAAGATTTCTGACTGTTTTTTACCCAAAACTAAAGAGATATAGCGGAAAATAGTAATATTGAAAAAATATGGCTATGGCAACCACTGTTATTTCATTTACCAGCCGCCTTGATTTATGGTGTAAAGATGGTGTGTTTTGCGAGAAATGCTCTTCATTCAAGATTTTTAAAAGTATTTTCCTGTTTTTATTGGATTTTTTGATAAAGGTATTAAAATAAATAGTGTTCAGAACTCATGGCTAAACTTTGCTTTTTTTTTATTCGCGTTTTTAAATACCTCGCTGCGTTGGTTTAAATATCGAGCGCAGCGGGGTATTTAAAAACGCGAGTAAAAAAAAGCACAGTTTAGCCGCGAGTTGTTAACACTATTTTTTTTAATACCTTTATCATAAAATCCAAGGAAAACAGGAAAATACTTTTAAAAATTTCGAACGAAGAGCACTTCTCGTAACACATCATCTTTAAACTATAAATCAAGACGGCTGGTAAATAAAATAACTGGTTTCCATAGCGATTTGCCTTTTTACTCGGTGACGTTCATTCTTGCGACATTTTAATCTTTGACACTTTGATATTTTGACGATGTTTTTAAATGATTTTTTCGTAAATACTTGTTGAAAACTTGGGCAATAATAATTAGATTTTTTCAATATTACTATATTCCGCTATTTGTCTCTAATTTTGGGTAAAAAACGAAGAGAAATCTTTTTTTGCACCCGTAATTAAAAAAGAAAGTTTTTTTGCATCGGTAACCCAAAAAGCCATGCTTTAGTTATCTGCAAACAGTTACTAAAATCATGTTTTTGATGAAGGTATAAAAAAAATATTATTTTAAGTTATAATAATTTTTTCTTGGGGGTTATTGTCGAGGTTGTTTTTCAGGGTTTTCTTTCCGGGGTTTTTTGCACAAAATGCTATATAAAATTTTTTTAAAGAAAACTATAAACATCTATGTTGAGGGTTCTGTTTTAAAATTTGAGTTTATTTTGCGTCAAGTTTTTTTTATAAAAATTATAATAATACCTAAACCTTGATAAAATCACAGAGAATATATACCAGGCTGCAGGTATAGTCTCTGTGATAAATTAGAGAAATTAGTGTTTTGATAAGATTATGTCCAGGGCAATAAATCTTTAGCCGCTTTTTCTTTAACCATCTGCAAATCCATCGCTTACCAATAATATACCATTGTTTCTATGGGAATTTGGGGATTCAGTCCTTAGTCAATATAAAAAATCGCCACTGGATGCTATTCATTAACTTGTTCTTTGAAAAATAAAATGTTCTGTTTTAATAACGTGACATGATTAAAAAGATGTTTTGGAACCGCAAACGAATTTGGCACTATAATTTGTTTTTTGACATCATGGTGCAGTCAACGGGTATTTTTGATATTGTCTTGGAAGCGGAAATTTTTTTTCTGCCGTTTCGTAAATTTTCATGTTTTCGAAATCATTTTTTTTTTAGTTGAAACCAAGGGGTAACCGACTTGTGAAATTTGGTGTACAAGCTTGTGAAATCCGTCTACTTGTGAGATTTGGAGTACAAGCTTGGAAAATCCGTGAAATTCTGTGAAATTTTGTGAAGCCCTGTGAAATTCAATGAAATCTTTTGCAATTCTATTTTTCTTTAAAACTGTGTAAAATTTGGTGTACACATTTTTGCAAATGGTTTATCCCTTGGTTGAAACTTGGACAAGAGGAAATGGCTTACTTACAGGTAGGAATAACTACTAACATAAACCTAACGTGCCTTTTTCACCCAAGGTGGCATGCCCGAACTCTTCAAGCGTCGTTCGTGCAACAGCAACCGCTTGCTAATTTTAAGTGATGATGGGTTAAACAATTTAGTCGCGCATCCAAAAGTTTCTTCTGCGGGGTTGCTGCACCTATGCAGCCCCATGCAAAGGGAATCTATTTGCACAAGAACTTAGAATTCCTCGTATCATTTAATATCTCGTTTTAAAAACCACATTTATTTCTACTTTAGCCAAAAATAATCTGGTTCGTCCCAGCCAGGACGGAAGAGGTCCCCTGACTCCACCCGATCAGTTCCCACTGATCGCCTCAACGAATGATAAAATACGAATAAAATCTGTTTTGCTAATAATAAAGCTTGAATACCGCATTGTTACCGCGGATACCTCCTAGCTGGGGCAAATAGTTCTGACTTATTATATACCTCCAGGGTGGAAAACGTGTTAGTGCATATGTAACAACATTTGGTTTTACAATTTTTACTTTCATTTTATGCAACAAAGTCTCTATTGACAGGTAACCTGACGCATTTTTTTAAATATTATTATCAAATATTTAAAAAAAAACAAAATTTTTG
Source organism: Oxystoma pomonae (assembly GCA_963921995.1). NCBI lineage: Eukaryota > Metazoa > Arthropoda > Insecta > Coleoptera > Brentidae > Oxystoma > Oxystoma pomonae. The sequence continues at coordinate 25,822,260 of OY998170.1, forward strand.
AAAAGTTTTCCTCCTAGAATAAGGCTCATGATACCAATGATTGTTACACCTTTAGCTAAATTTTAGAATTTCTGTTTATACTTAACATTCAAAAAGCTTAAAAAATAATTTCATCATAAAATTTCAAGAATAAAAATTTAAGAAATATATCATGCTGGAAATATTATGAACTAAAGCAAAGACTTAACTAGCGCCGCAATAAAAACTAGAAATAAATAATGCCGCAAATTTTATTAACTAAAGCAAAGACTTAACTAGCGCCGCAATAAAAATTTAAGAAATATATCATGCTGGAAATATTATGAACTAAAGCAAAGACTTAACTAACGCCGCAATAAAAATTTAGAAATAAATAATGCCGCAAATTTTATGAACTAAAGCAAAGACTTAACTAGCGCCGCAATAAAAACTAGAAATAAATAATGCCGCAAATTTTATTAACTAAAGCAAAGACTTAACTAGCGCCGCAATAAAAATTTAAGAAATATATCATGCTGGAAATATTATGAACTAAAGCAAAGACTTAACTAACGCCGCAATAAAAATTTAGAAATAAATAATGCCGCAAATTTTATGAACTAAAGCAAAGACTGAACTAGCGCCGCAATAAAAATTTAAGAAATATATCATGCTGGAAATATTATGAACTTAAGCAAAGACTTAATTAGCGCCGCAATAAAAACTAGAAATAAATAATGCCGCAAATTTTATTAAATAAAGCAAAGACTTAACTAGCGCCGCAATAAAAATTTAAGAAATATATCATGCTGAAAATATTATGAACTAAAGCAAAGACTTAATTAGCGCCGCAATAAAAACTAGAAATAAATAATGCCGCAAATTTTATTAACTAAAGCAAAGACTTAACTAGCGCCGCAATAAAAATTTAAGAAATATATCATGCTGAAAATATTATGATCTAAAGCAAAGACTTAACTAACGCCGCAATAAAAATTTAGAAATAAATAATGCCGCAAATTTTATTAACTAAACAAAGACTTAACAAGCGCCGCAATAAAAACTAGAAATAAATAATGCCGCAAATTTTATTAACTAAAGCAAAGACTTAACTAGCGCCGCAATAAAAATTTAAGAAATATATCATGCTGGAAATATTATGAACGAAAGCAAAGACTTAACTAACGCCGCAATAAAAATTTAGAAATAAATAATGCCGCAAATTTTATTAACTAAAGCAAAGACTTAACTAGCGCCGCAATAAAAATTTAAGAAATATATCATGCTGCAAATATTATGAACTAAAGCAAAGACTTAACTAGCGCCGCAATAAAAATTTAAGAAATATATCATGCTGGAAATATTATGAACTTAAGCAAAGACTTAATTAGCGCCGCAATAAAAACTAGAAATAAATAATGCCGCAAATTTTATTAAATAAAGCAAAGACTTAACTAGCGCCGCAATAAAAATTTAAGAAATATATCATGCTGAAAATATTATGAACTAAAGCAAAGACTTAATTAGCGCCGCAATAAAAACTAGAAATAAATAATGCCGCAAATTTTATTAACTAAAGCAAAGACTTAACTAGCGCCGCAATAAAAATTTAAGAAATATATCATGCTGAAAATATTATGATCTAAAGCAAAGACTTAACTAACGCCGCAATAAAAATTTAGAAATAAATAATGCCGCAAATTTTATTAACTAAACAAAGACTTAACAAGCGCCGCAATAAAAATTTAAGAAATATATCATGCTGAAAATATTATGAACTAAAGCAAAGACTTAACTAGCGCCGCAATAAAAACTAGAAATAAATAATGCCGCAAATTTTATTAACTAAAGCAAAGACTTAACTAACGCCGCAATAAAAACTAAAAATAAATAATGCCGCAAATTTTATTAACTAAAGCAAAGACTTAACTAGCGCCGCAATAAAAACTAGAAATAAATAATGCCGCAAATTTTATTAACTAAAGCAAAGACTTAACTAGCGCCGCAATAAAAACTAGAAATAAATAATGCCGCAAATTTTATTAACTAAAGCAAAGACTTATCTAGCGCCGCAATAAAAATTTAAGAAATATATCATGCTGGAAATATTATGAACTAAAGCAAAGACTTAACTAACGCCGCAATAAAAATTTAGAAATAAATAATGCCGCAAATTTTATGAACTAAAGCAAAGACTTAACTAGCGCCGCAATAAAAACTAGAAATAAATAATGCCGCAAATTTTATTAACTAAAGCAAAGACTTAACTAGCGCCGCAATAAAAATTTAAGAAATATATCATGCTGGAAATATTATGAACTAAACCAAAGACTTAACTAACGCCGCAATAAAAATTTAGAAATAAATAATGCCGCAAATTTTATGAACTAAAGCAAAGACTTAACTAGCGCCGCAATAAAAACTAGAAATAAATAATGCCGCAAATTTTATTAACTAAAGCAAAGACTTATCTAGCGCCGCAATAAAAATTTAAGAAATATATCATGCTGGAAATATTATGAACTAAAGCAAAGACTTAACTAACGCCGCAATAAAAATTTAGAAATAAATAATGCCGCAAATTTTATGAACTAAAGCAAAGACTTAACTAGCGCCGCAATAAAAACTAGAAATAAATAATGCCGCAAATTTTATTAACTAAAGCAAAGACTTAACTAGCGCCGCAATAAAAATTTAAGAAATATATCATGCTGGAAATATTATGAACGAAAGCAAAGACTTAACTAACGCCGCAATAAAAATTTAGAAATAAATAATGCCGCAAATTTTATTAACTAAAGCAAAGACTTAACTAGCGCCGCAATAAAAATTTAAGAAATATATCATGCTGCAAATATTATGAACTAAAGCAAAGACTTAACTAGCGCCGCAATAAAAACTAGAAATAAATAATGCCGCAAATTTTATTAACTAAAGCAAAGACTTAACTAGCGCCGCAATAAAAATTTAAGAAATATATCATGCTGGAAATATTATGAACTAAAGCAAAGACTTAATTAGCGCCGCAATAAAAACTAGAAATAAATAATGCCGCAAATTTTATTAAATAAAGCAAAGACTTAACTAGCGCCGCAATAAAAATTTAAGAAATATATCATGCTGAAAATATTATGAACTAAAGCAAAGACTTAATTAGCGCCGCAATAAAAACTAGAAATAAATAATGCCGCAAATTTTATTAACTAAAGCAAAGACTTAACTAGCGCCGCAATAAAAATTTAAGAAATATATCATGCTGGAAATATTATGAACTAAAGCAAAGACATAATTAGCGCCGCAATAAAAACTAGAAATAAATAATGCCGCAAATTTTATTAACTAAAGCAAAGACTTATCTAGCGCCGCAATAAAAATTTAAGAAATATATCATGCTGGAAATATTATGAACTAAAGCAAAGACTTAACTAACGCCGCAATAAAAATTTAGAAATAAATAATGCCGCAAATTTTATGAACTAAAGCAAAGACTTAACTAGCGCCGCAATAAAAACTAGAAATAAATAATGCCGCAAATTTTATTAACTAAAGCAAAGACTTAACTAGCGCCGCAATAAAAATTTAAGAAATATATCATGCTGGAAATATTATGAACTAAACCAAAGACTTAACTAACGCCGCAATAAAAATTTAGAAATAAATAATGCCGCAAATTTTATGAACTAAAGCAAAGACTTAACTAGCGCCGCAATAAAAACTAGAAATAAATAATGCCGCAAATTTTATTAACTAAAGCAAAGACTTATCTAGCGCCGCAATAAAAATTTAAGAAATATATCATGCTGGAAATATTATGAACTAAAGCAAAGACTTAACTAACGCCGCAATAAAAATTTAGAAATAAATAATGCCGCAAATTTTATGAACTAAAGCAAAGACTTAACTAGCGCCGCAATAAAAACTAGAAATAAATAATGCCGCAAATTTTATTAACTAAAGCAAAGACTTAACTAGCGCCGCAATAAAAATTTAAGAAATATATCATGCTGGAAATATTATGAACTAAAGCAAAGACTTAACTAACGCCGCAATAAAAATTTAGAAATAAATAATGCCGCAAATTTTATTAACTAAAGCAAAGACTTAACTAGCGCCGCAATAAAAATTTAAGAAATATATCATGCTGCAAATATTATGAACTAAAGCAAAGACTTAACTAGCGCCGCAATAAAAACTAGAAATAAATAATGCCGCAAATTTTATTAACTAAAGCAAAGACTTAACTAGCGCCGCAATAAAAATTTAAGAAATATATCATGCTGGAAATATTATGAACTAAAGCAAAGACTTAATTAGCGCCGCAATAAAAACTAGAAATAAATAATGCCGCAAATTTTATTAAATAAAGCAAAGACTTAACTAGCGCCGCAATAAAAATTTAAGAAATATATCATGCTGAAAATATTATGAACTAAAGCAAAGACTTAATTAGCGCCGCAATAAAAACTAGAAATAAATAATTCCGCTAATTTTATTAACTAAAGCAAAGACTTAACTAGCGCCGCAATAAAAATTTAAGAAATATATCATGCTGGAAATATTATGAACTAAAGCAAAGACTTAATTAGCACCGCAATAAAAACTAGAAATAAATAATGCCGCAAATTTTATTAAATAAAGCAAAGACTTAACTAGCGCCGCAATAAAAATTTAAGAAATATATCATGCTGGAAATATTATGAACTAAAGCACAGACTTAATTAGCGCCGCAATAAAAACTAGAAATAAATAATGCCGCAAATTTTATTAACTAAAGCAAAGACTTAACTAGCGCCGCAATAAAAATTTAAGAAATATATCATGCTGAAAATATTATGAACTAAAGCACAGACTTAATTAGCGCCGCAATAAAAACTAGAAATAAATAATGCCGCAAATTTTATTAACTAAAGCAAAGACTTAACTAGCGCCGCAATAAAAATTTAAGAAATATATCATGCTGGAAATATTATGAACTAAAGCAAAGACTTAATTAGCACCGCAATAAAAACTAGAAATAAATAATGCCGCAAATTTTATTAAATAAAGCAAAGACTTAACTAGCGCCGCAATAAAAATTTAAGAAATATATCATGCTGGAAATATTATGAACTAAAGCACAGACTTAATTAGCGCCGCAATAAAAACTAGAAATAAATAATGCCGCAAATTTTATTAAATAAAGCAAAGACTTAACTAGCGCCGCAATAAAAATTTAAGAAATATATCATGCTGAAAATATTATGAACTAAAGCAAAGACTTAATTAGCGCCGCAATAAAAACTAGAAATAAATAATGCCGCAAATTTTATTAACTAAAGCAAAGACTTAACTAGCGCCGCAATAAAAATTTAAGAAATATATTATGCTGCAAATATTATGAACTAAAGCAAAGACTTAACTAGCACCGCCATAATGTTCCTCCCTTTCGTCTAAAAAATAATATTGCCACCACCGACGGCGTTGCCGTAAATTCCGACTTTTTAGAATGCATACTGCAGCAGCTAACCGACGCGACGATATCTTTGAGAGGGCATTATGGTTCGACTGATCATCATTCGCAGTACCCTACATTTCTTTTCTGTTACCACAACTCGACGCCCCCCTACTTGCGAGGGGTTGAACCGGTAAGTAGGTACAATGCGGCACAAGTGTTACTTCAAAGGGCGAGACCACCTAGTGTTCTTTATTCACAATAATATACCTATTTGTAATGACGTCATTTTTGTTTAAACTTTGTTTAATATATTTCAAATAGCAGTGACAAATTTTTAGGAAAAATTGGCGTCTGGTTATTGTATCTAAATAAAATTTTATTGTTTCTAAACTAGGGGATATTTTACTCTAGATTCAACTTGTTATTGTTTTTAAGACCATTGTTTACAATATTAGTTGATTTTTTTACCCCCCACCCCTTGACTAGCCTAGGAAAAAAAATCGAAAATAAAGAAAAATTTGTTGTTTCTAATCCATCTGACTTTTTATTGTTGTAAGGGTAATTCTTAAAAATCTAAATTATTTTTTTAACTCTTCACCCCCTGAATAATCCAGTAAGTAAAAAACAAAATTTTTTGTGGTTAAAAAAAAAGTTATTTTACTCTGGATTCAACTTATTATTGTTTTAAAGGCCATTCTTTAAAATGCTGAGTAATTTTCTCACCCCTACCGCCTGAATACTCCAGTAAAACAATAAAAAATAAACAAAAATGTTCAATATTTCAAAGAATGATTTTAAAAACAATAATAAATCTAGAGTCTTTCAATTTAGAAGCAAGGAATTTTTCAAGATTTTCTATAAATTCTTTTAATATTGCATTGGAAAACGTGAGATATCACTAAATTATCAAAAAAACTGCGAAAGTTTGTAAAATTACCTTGGCGAAATCGCGCGCAGAGAAGTTTGGTCGGTAACAAAAAAGTAAGTTTTGTGGTGGTGGGGTGGAAAATATGGTGAATCACCCTGTACACACAAAACAATTCATGTTTCATATTAGCAAAATATGACCCAACTTTTTACTTCCGAATTACTGTACTTTGTAATACAATAACGTAAAAACACATTTCTTTAACGGACCACATTTTTTATACATTTTTACCAAAATTGCTAAAAGTAAACGCCATCAAGAAACATTTTATAGCACCTAAACGAAACTAATAAATATACCGAACCTGACCAAATGCCTATTTTTCCGGATTTTTAATGAAATAACTACCAACAAAATTATATAATATTGTTAAAAAATAATAAAAAATTAATTAAGAGCAGAGTTAAATGAGTTTACGCAGCGTTTGACAGGTCTGCGTTCCGACTGTTTAAACCTGCCTCCCCTTCCATGGTCCTGAAAAAATAACTACTCTCCAGAACAGTCCTCTAAACATATCCACCTGCAGTTTAAAAAGTAATTACTTCGAAGACATTTCCATTGTCTTTTTGTAAGGAAAGAAAACCAAAAAAATGAGAGAAAAGAATGAAATGCTATTAACTCCATGGTAAACTATTAACATTGCATGTGACAAAACTGATAGTCAATAATAATGTTTCGCTTGCCGTCGGCTTTTTTTCACAAAATTTTAAAATATAAGTTGGTGTTCCATTTTTTTAAAGAATTGAGATCACTGGTCACTGATGTAAAATTATATTTATTCTCATCTTTAAAAATATGTTTCCAAAACAGATAGCTAAAATTTGCTCAAAAATTTACCCGAACAAAATGTTCACAAAAATGTTCGCGCAAAAAATTTTAGATCTTTTGCACGAGCTTTTATTTGAGCATGTTCGTCTGTGTAATTGCGCCTTAAAGTCCACACAGACGAGCTTTCCTTTGATGTTCGTAATGCCGACAAACATTTACGCGAGCATTTGTGGCAAAATGTTCGAGAAAAAGCTCGAGCAAAATCTCGCGAGATTGATCGGGCTAAATTTGTTTAAAGATAAACTTGGTATAGAGGTTTATTAAAAACTAAAAAACATGTTTTTATTGGTCTGGGGTTGCCAAAAGTCACATAATAAAATATATCTCTTGCATCTTTCATGGAGCTAAGAAACAGGATAGAATAGAGAAAATAATAATTAATGTCGCTTATTTTATTTCATTTATTTAATTACCTTTTTTGAAGGTGTAGGTTTATGGGTTGAGGGATCTTATTAATGGAACGTTGAAATGCCAACGTTTCGCAAAATTTATTTGCTTCTTCAGGGCTCTAAAATTGAATGTACACTAAAAATACCGTGGATTTAAAATAAAATGTTTTATTTTATTATACAACTAGTAAAAGATTAAAAGTGAAACGTTTAAACTTGAGAAGACAAAAAAAACAACCATAACAACAACCAAATGTTGTTGTTGTTGTTACTGTTGTTTTTTTGTCTTTTGTTCGTTCTGTGTGGATTCTCCCTAATACACCGAAATTTATCGCTTTGGTTTTGTAGATTCGCTTAATAAGAATTAAGTTTACCGGTGTGAAGATAGCACCCATTTTCAGCACCCAAAAATGTGAAGTTAGCACCTGATCCAATTTTACAGAACCCAAAAATGTGAAGTTAGCACCCGATCCAATTTTACAGAACCCAAAAATTTGAAGTTAGCACCTATTTACAGCACCCCAAAAATGGAATAATTTTATATTTACACTTTAAAATAACGTAATGAAATCGTAGAATGAGTTTTTTGTTGAAATTTTCAGGAATGATAGATAAGGGTATTCTTCATCCTTACGAGCCGTCGAACACCCTCAAAAACAACCCCAAAGATGGTATTTGAAATACACGTTTTATTATACCTATAGCGCTCTTTTTTTTAAATTTCACTAACTCATAGATCGAGTTTCACGTTGAAATTTTTGGGAATGATAGACAAGGACACTCTCCATTCCCCAAAAAATACCGCAACCCCTTACGAGCCGTCTAACACCCTCAAAAACTACCCCAAAGATGGCATTTGAAATACACGTTTTATTATACCTATAGCGCTTTTTTTTTAAATTTCACTAACTCATAGATCGAGTTTCACGTTAAAATGTTTAGGAAAGATAAATAAGGGTACTCTTCATCCCCCAAAAAATACCCCAACCCCTTACGAGCCGTCTAACACCCTCAAAAACAACCCCAAAGATGGCATTTGAAATACACGTTTTATTATACCTATAGCGCTTTTTTTTTAAATTTCACTAACTCATAGATCGAGTTTTACGTTGAAATTTTTGGGAATGATAGACAAGGACACCTCTCCATTCCCCAAAAAATACCGCAACCCCTTACGAGCCGTCTAACACCCTCAAAAAATACCCCAAAGATGGTATTTAAAATACACGTGTTATTATACCTATAGCGATTTTTTTTTAAATTTCACTAACTCATAGATCGAGTTTCACGTTAAAATTTTTAGGAAAGATAAATAAAGGTACTCTTCATCCCCCAAAAAATACCGCAACCCCTTACGAGCCGTCTAACACCCTCAAAAACAACCCCCAAAATGGTATTTGAAATACACGTTTTATTATACCTATAGCGATTTTTTTTTAAATTTCACTAACTCATAGATCGAGTTTCACGTCGAAATTTTTAGGAAAGATAAATAAGGGTACTCTTCATCCCCCAAAAAATACCGCAACCCCTTACGAGCCGTCTAACACCCTCAAAAACAACCCCAAAGATGATATTTGAAATACACGTTTTATTATAACTATAGCGCTTTTTTTTTAAATTTCACTAACTCATAGATCGAGTTTCACGTTGAAATTTTTGGGAATGATAGACAAGGACACTCTCCATTCCCCAAAAAATACCGCAACCCCTTACGAGCCGTCTAACACCCTCAAAAACTACCCCAAAGATGGTATTTGAAATACACGTGTTATTATACCTATAGCGATTTTTTTTTAAATTTCACTAACTCATAGATCGAGTTTCACGTTAAAATTTTTAGGAAAGATAAATAAGGGTACTCTTCTTCCCCCCAAAAATACCGCAACCCCTTACGAGCCGTCTAACACCCTCAAAAACAACCCCCAAAATGGTATTTGAAATACACGTTTTATTATACCTATAGCGCTTTTTTTTTAAATTTCACTAACTCATAGATCGAGTTTCACGTTAAAATTTTTAGGAAAGATAAATAAGGGTACTCTTCATCCCCCAAAAAATACCGCAACCCCTTACGAGCCGTCTAACACCCTCAAAAACTACCCCAAAGATGATATCTGAAATACACGTGTTATTATACCTATAGCGATTTTTTTTTAAATTTCACTAACTCATAGATCGAGTTTCACGTCGAAATTTTTAGGAAAGATAAATAAGGGTACTCTTCATCCCCCAAAAAATACCGCAACCCCTTACGAGCCGTCTAACACCCTCAAAAACAACCCCAAAAATGATATCTGAAATACACGTGTTATTATACCTATAGCGCTTTTTTTTAAATTTCACTAACTCATAGATCGAGTTTCACGTCGAAGTTTTTAGGAAAGATAAATAAGGGTACTTTTCATCCCCCAAAAAATACCGCAACCCCTTACGAGCCGTCTAACACCCTCAAAAACTACCCCAAAGATGATATCTGAAATACACGTGTTATTATACCTATAGCGATTTTTTTTTAAATTTCACTAACTCATAGATCGAGTTTCACGTTAAAATTTTTAGGAAAGATAAATAAGGGTACTCTTCATCCCTAAAAAAATACCGCAACCCTTTACGAGCCGTCTAACACTCTCAAAAACAACCCCAAAGATGATATTTGAAATACACGTGTTATTATACCTATAGCGCTTTTTTTTAAATTTCACTAACTCATAGATCGAGTTTCACGTCGAAATTTTTAGGAAAGATAAATAAGGGTACTTTTCATCCCCCAAAAAATACCGCAACCCCTTACGAGCCGTCTAACACCCTCAAAAACTACCCCAAAGATGATATCTGAAATACACGTGTTATTATACCTATAGCGATTTTTTTTAAAATTTCACTAACTCATAGATCGAGTTTCACGTTAAAATTTTTAGGAAAGATAAATAAGGATACTCTTCATCCCCCAAAAAATACCGCAACCCCTTACGAGCCGTCTAACACCCTCAAAAACAATCCCAAAGATGATATCTGAAATACACGTGTTATTATACCTATAGCGCTTTTTTTAAATTTCACTAACTCATAGATCGAGTTTCACGTCGAAATTTTTAGGAAAGATAAATAAGGGTACTTTTCATCCCCCAAAAAATACCGCAACCCCTTACGAGCCGTCTAACACCCTCAAAAACTACCCCAAAGATGGTATTTGAAATAAACGTTTTATTATACCTATAGCGCTTTTTTTTTAAATTTCACTAACTCATAGATCGAGTTTCACGTTAAAATTTTTAGGAAAGATGAACAAGGGTACTCTTCACCCTCCAAAAAATACCACAACCCCTTACGAGCCGTCTAACACCCTCAAAAACAACCCCAAAGATGATATCTGAAATACACGTGTTATTATACCTATAGCGATTTTTTTTTAAATTTCACTAACTCATAGATCGACTTTCACGTTAAAATTTTTAGGAAAGATGATTAAGGGTACTCTTCATCCCCCAAAAAATACCGCAACCCCTTACGAGCCGTCTAACACCTTTAAAAACTACCCCCAAAATGGTATTTGAAATACACGTTTTATTATACCTATAGCGCTTTTTTTTAAATTTCACTAACTCATAGATCGAGTTTCACGTTAAAATTTTTAGGAAAGATAAATAAGGGCACTTTTCATCCCCCAAAAAACACCGCAACCCCTTACGAGCCGTCTAACACCCTCAAAAACTACCCCAAAGATGATATCTGAAATACACGTGTTATTATATTTATAGCGATTTTTTTTAAATTTCACTAACTCATAGATCGAGTTTCACGTTGAATTTTTTAGGAAAGATGAATAAGAATACTCTTCATCCCCCAAAAAATACCGCAACCCCTTACGAGCCCTCTAACCCCCCTTAAAAAACTACCCCCAAAATGGTACTTGAAATACACGTTTTATTATACCTATAGCGCTTTTTTTTTAAATTTCACTAACTCATAGATCGAGTTTCACGTTGAAATTTTTAGGAAAGATAAATAAGAGCACTATTCATCCCCCAAAAAATACCGCAACCCCTTACGAGCCGTCTAACACCCTCAAAAACAACCCCAAAAATGATATCTGAAATACACGTGTTATTATACCTATAGCGCTTTTTTTTAAATTTCACTAACTCATAGATCGAGTTTCACGTCGAAATTTTTAGGAAAGATAAATAAGGGTACTTTTCATCCCCCAAAAAATACCGCAACCCCTTACGAGCCGTCTAACACCCTCAAAAACTACCCCAAAGATGATATCTGAAATACACGTGTTATTATATTTATAGCGATTTTTTTTAAATTTCACTAACTCATAGATCGAGTTTCACGTTGAATTTTTTAGGAAAGATAAATAAGAATACTCTTCATCCCCCAAAAAATACCGCAACCCCTTACGAGCCGTCTAACACCCTCAAAAACAACCCCAAAGATGGTATTTGAAATACACGTTTTATTATACCTATAGCGATTTTTTTTTAAATTTCACTAACTCATAGATCGAGTTTCACGTTAAAATTTTTAGGAAAGATAAATAAGGGTACTCTTCATCCTTCAAGAAATACCGCAACCTCTTACGAGCCGTCTAACACCCTCAAAAACAACCCCAAAGATGATATTTGAAATACACGTGTTATTATACCTATAGCGATTTTTTTTTAAATTTCACTAACTCATAGATCGAGTTTCACGTTAAAATTTTTAGGAAAGATAAATAAGGGTACTCTTCATCCCCCAAAAAATACCGCAACCCCTTACGAGCCGTCTAACACCCTCAAAAACTACCCCAAAGATGGTATTTGAAATAAACGTTTTATTATACCTATAGCGATTTTTTTTTTAAATTGCACTAACTCATAGATCGAGTTTCACGTTAAAATTTTTAGGAAAGATAAATAAGGGCACTTTTCATCCCCCAAAAAACACCGCAACCCCTTACGAGCCGTCTAACACCCTCAAAAACTACCCCAAAGATGATATCTGAAATACACGTGTTATTATATTTATAGCGATTTTTTTTAAATTTCACTAACTCATAGATCGAGTTTCACGTTGAATTTTTTAGGAAAGATGAATAAGAATACTCTTCATCCCCCAAAAAATACCGCAACCCCTTACGAGCCCTCTAACCCCCCTTAAAAAACTACCCCCAAAATGGTACTTGAAATACACGTTTTATTATACCTATAGCGCTTTTTTTTTAAATTTCACTAACTCATAGATCGAGTTTCACGTTGAAATTTTTAGGAAAGATAAATAAGAGCACTATTCATCCCCCAAAAAATACCGCAACCCCTTACGAGCCGTCTAACACCCTCAAAAACAACCCCAAAAATGATATCTGAAATACACGTGTTATTATACCTATAGCGCTTTTTTTTAAATTTCACTAACTCATAGATCGAGTTTCACGTCGAAATTTTTAGGAAAGATAAATAAGGGTACTTTTCATCCCCCAAAAAATACCGCAACCCCTTACGAGCCGTCTAACACCCTCAAAAACTACCCCAAAGATGATATCTGAAATACACGTGTTATTATATTTATAGCGATTTTTTTTAAATTTCACTAACTCATAGATCGAGTTTCACGTTGAATTTTTTAGGAAAGATAAATAAGAATACTCTTCATCCCCCAAAAAATACCGCAACCCCTTACGAGCCGTCTAACACCCTCAAAAACAACCCCAAAGATGGTATTTGAAATACACGTTTTATTATACCTATAGCGATTTTTTTTTAAATTTCACTAACTCATAGATCGAGTTTCACGTTAAAATTTTTAGGAAAGATAAATAAGGGTACTCTTCATCCTTCAAGAAATACCGCAACCTCTTACGAGCCGTCTAACACCCTCAAAAACAACCCCAAAGATGATATTTGAAATACACGTGTTATTATACCTATAGCGATTTTTTTTTAAATTTCACTAACTCATAGATCGAGTTTCACGTTAAAATTTTTAGGAAAGATAAATAAGGGTACTCTTCATCCCCCAAAAAATACCGCAACCCCTTACGAGCCGTCTAACACCCTCAAAAACTACCCCAAAGATGGTATTTGAAATAAACGTTTTATTATACCTATAGCGATTTTTTTTTAAATTGCACTAACTCATAGATCGAGTTTCACGTTAAAATTTTTAGGAAAGATGAATAAGGGTACTCTCCATCCCCCAAAAAATGCCACAACCCATTACGAGCCGTCTAACACCCTCAAAAACAACCCCAAAGATGATATCTGAAATACACGTGTTATTATACCTATAGCGATTTTTTTTTAAATTTCACTAACTCATAGATGGATTTTTACGTCGAAATTTTTAGGAAAGATAAATAAGGGTACTCTTCATCCCTCAAAGAATACCGCAACCCCTTACGAGCCGTCGAACACCCTCTAAAACAATCCCAAAGATGATATCTGAAATACACGTGTTATTATACCTATAGCGATTTTTTTTTAAATTTCACTAACTCATAGATCGAGTTTCACGTTGAATTTTTTAGGAAAGATAAATAAGAATACTCTTCATCCCCCAAAAAATACCGCAACCCCTTACGAGCCGTCTAACACCCTCAAAAACAACCCCAAAGATGGTATTTGAAATACACGTTTTATTATACCTATAGCGATTTTTTTTTAAATTTCACTAACTCATAGATCGAGTTTCACTTTAAAATTTTTAGGAAAGATAAATAAGGGTACTCTTCATCCCCAAAGAAATACCGCAACCTCTTACGAGCCGTCTAACACCCTCAAAAACAACCCCAAAGATGATATTTGAAATACACGTGTTATTATACCTATAGCGATTTTTTTTTAAATTTCACTAACTCATAGATCGAGTTTCACGTTAAAATTTTTAGGAAAGATAAATAAGGGTACTCTTCATCCCCCAAAAAATACCGCAACCCCTTACGAGCCGTCTAACACCCTCAAAAACTACCCCCAAAATGGTATTTGAAATACACGTTTTATTATACCTATAGCGCTTTTTTTTAAAATTTCACTAACTCATAGATCGAGTTTCACGTTAAAATTTTTAGGAAAGATAAATAAGGGTACTCTTCATCCCCCAAAAAATACCGCAACCCCTTACGAGCCGTCTAACACCCTCAAAAACTACCCCAAAGATGATATCTGAAATACACGTGTTATTATACCTATAGCGATTTTTTTTAAAATTTCACTAACTCATAGATCGAGTTTCACGTTAAAATTTTTAGGAAAGATAAATAAGGATACTCTTCATCCCCCAAAAAATACCGCAACCTTTTACGAGCCGTCTAACACCCTCAAAAACAATCCCAAAGATGATATCTGAAATACACGTGTTATTATACCTATAGCGCTTTTTTTTAAATTTCACTAACTCATAGATCGAGTTTCACGTCGAAATTTTTAGGGAAGATCAATAAGGGTACTTTTCATCCCCCAAAAAATACCGCAACCCCTTACGAGCCGTCTAACACCCTCAAAAACTACCCCAAAGATGGTATTTGAAATAAACGTTTTATTATACCTATAGCGCTTTTTTTTTAAATTTCACTAACTCATAGATCGAGTTTCACGTTAAAATTTTTAGGAAAGATGAACAAGGGTACTCTTCACCCTCCAAAAAATACCACAACCCCTTACGAGCCGTCTAACACCCTCAAAAACAACCCCAAAGATGATATCTGAAATACACGTGTTATTATACCTATAGCGATTTTTTTTTAAATTTCACTAACTCATAGATCGAGTTTCACGTTAAAATTTTTAGGAAAGATGAATAAGGGTACTCTTCATCCCCCAAAAAATACCGCAACCCCTTACGAGCCGTCTAACACCTTCAAAAACTACCCCCAAAATGGTATTTGAAATACACGTTTTATTATACCTATAGCGCTTTTTTTTAAATTTCACTAACTCATAGATCGAGTTTCACGTTAAAATTTTTAGGAAACATAAATAAGGGTACTTTTCATCCCCCAAAAAACACCGCAACCCCTTACGAGCCGTCTAACACCCTCAAAAACAACCCCCAAAATGGTATTTGAAATACACGTTTTATTATACCTATAGCGCTTTTTTTTTAAATTTCACTAACTCATAGATCGAGTTTCACGTTAAAATTTTTAGGAAAGATAAATAAGGGTACTCTTCATCCCCCAAAAAATACCGCAACCCCTTACGAGCCGTCTAACACCCTCAAAAACTACCCCAAAGATGATATCTGAAATACACGTGTTATTATACCTATAGCGATTTTTTTTTAAATTTCACTAACTCATAGATCGAGTTTCACGTCGAAATTTTTAGGAAAGATAAATAAGGGTACTCTTCATCCCCCAAAAAATACCGCAACCCCTTACGAGCCGTCTAACACCCTCAAAAACTACCCCAAAGATGGTATTTGAAATACACGTGTTATTATACCTATAGCGATTTTTTTTTAAATTTCACTAACTCATAGATCGAGTTTCACGTTAAAATTTTTAGGAAAGATAAATAAGGGTACTCTTCATCTCTCCAAAAATACCGCAACCCCTTACGAGCCGTCTAACACCCTCAAAAACAACCCCCAAAATGGTATTTGAAATACACGTTTTATTATACCTATAGCGATTTTTTTTTAAATTTCACTAACTCATAGATCGAGTTTCACGTTAAAATTTTTAGGAAAGATAAATAAGGGTACTCTTCATCCCCCCAAAAATACCGCAACCCCTTACGAGCCGTCTAACACCCTCAAAAACAACCCCCAAAATGGTATTTGAAATACACGTTTTATTATACCTATAGCGCTTTTTTTTTAAATTTCACTAACTCATAGATCGAGTTTCACGTTAAAATTTTTAGGAAAGATGAACAAGGGTACTCTTCACCCTCCAAAAAATACCACAACCCCTTACGAGCCGTCTAACACCCTCAAAAACAACCCCAAAGATGATATCTGAAATACACGTGTTATTATACCTATAGCGATTTTTTTTTAAATTTCACTAACTCATAGATCGAGTTTCACGTTAAAATTTTTAGGAAAGATGAATAAGGGTACTCTTCATCCCCCAAAAAATACCGCAACCCCTTACGAGCCGTCTAACACCTTCAAAAACTACCCCCAAAATGGTATTTGAAATACACGTTTTATTATACCTATAGCGCTTTTTTTTAAATTTCACTAACTCATAGATCGAGTTTCACGTTAAAATTTTTAGGAAACATAAATAAGGGTACTTTTCATCCCCCAAAAAACACCGCAACCCCTTACGAGCCGTCTAACACCCTCAAAAACAACCCCCAAAATGGTATTTGAAATACACGTTTTATTATACCTATAGCGCTTTTTTTTTAAATTTCACTAACTCATAGATCGAGTTTCACGTTAAAATTTTTAGGAAAGATAAATAAGGGTACTCTTCATCCCCCAAAAAATACCGCAACCCCTTACGAGCCGTCTAACACCCTCAAAAACTACCCCAAAGATGATATCTGAAATACACGTGTTATTATACCTATAGCGATTTTTTTTTAAATTTCACTAACTCATAGATCGAGTTTCACGTCGAAATTTTTAGGAAAGATAAATAAGGGTACTCTTCATCCCCCAAAAAATACCGCAACCCCTTACGAGCCGTCTAACACCCTCAAAAACTACCCCAAAGATGGTATTTGAAATACACGTGTTATTATACCTATAGCGATTTTTTTTTAAATTTCACTAACTCATAGATCGAGTTTCACGTTAAAATTTTTAGGAAAGATAAATAAGGGTACTCTTCATCTCTCCAAAAATACCGCAACCCCTTACGAGCCGTCTAACACCCTCAAAAACAACCCCCAAAATGGTATTTGAAATACACGTTTTATTATACCTATAGCGATTTTTTTTTAAATTTCACTAACTCATAGATCGAGTTTCACGTTAAAATTTTTAGGAAAGATAAATAAGGGTACTCTTCATCCCCCCAAAAATACCGCAACCCCTTACGAGCCGTCTAACACCCTCAAAAACAACCCCCAAAATGGTATTTGAAATACACGTTTTATTATACCTATAGCGCTTGTTTTTTAAATTTCACTAACTCATAGATCGAGTTTCACGTTAAAATTTTTAGGAAAGATAAATAAGGGTACTCTTCATCCCCCAAAAAATACCGCAACCCCTTACGAGCCGTCTAACACCCTCAAAAACTACCCCAAAGATGATATCTGAAATACACGTGTTATTATACCTATAGCGATTTTTTTTTTAATTTCACTAACTCATAGATCGAGTTTCACGTCGAAATTTTTAGGAAAGATAAATAAGGGTACTCTTCATCCCCCAAAAAATACCGCAACCCCTTACGAGCCGTCTAACACCCTCAAAAACTACCCCCAAAATGGTATTTGAAATACACGTTTTATTATACCTATAGCGCTTTTTTTTTAAATTTCACTAACTCATAGATCGAGTTTCACGTTAAAATTTTTAGGAAAGATAAATAAGGGTACTTTTCATCCCCCAAAAAATACCGCAACCCCTTACGAGCCGTCTAACACCCTCAAAAACTACCCCAAAGATGGTATTTGAAATAAACGTTTTATTATACCTATAGCGCTTTTTTTTTAAATTTCACTAACTCATAGATCGAGTTTCACGTTAAAATTTTTAGAAAAAAGGTACTCTTCACCCTCCAAAAAATACCACAACCCCTTACGAGCCGTCTAACACCCTCAAAAACAACCCCAAAGATGATATCTGAAATACACGTGTTATTATACCTATAGCGATTTTTTTTTTAAATTTCACTAACTCATAGATCGAGTTTCACGTTCAAATTTTTAGGAAAGATGAATAAGGGTACTCTTCATCCCCCAAAAAATACCGCAACCCCTTACGAGCCGTCTAACACCTTCAAAAACTACCCCCAAAATGGTATTTGAAATACACGTTTTATTATACCTATAGCGCTTTTTTTTAAATTTCACTAACTCATAGATCGAGTTTCACGTTAAAATTTTTAGGAAAGATAAATAAGGGCACTTTTCATCCCCCAAAAAACACCGCAACCCCTTACGAGCCGTCTAACACCCTCAAAAACTACCCCCAAAATGGTACTTGAAATACACGTTTTATTATACCTATAGCGCTTTTCTTTTAAATTTCACTAACTCATAGATCGAGTTTCACGTTGAAATTTTTAGGAAAGATAAATAAGAGCACTCTTCATCCCCCAAAAAATACCGCAACCCCTTACGAGCCGTCTAACACCCTCAAAAACAACCCCAAAAATGATATCTCAAATACACGTGTTATTATACCTATAGCGCTTTTTTTTAAATTTCACTAACTCATAGATCGAGTTTCACGTCGAAATTTTTAGGAAAGATAAATGAGGGTACTTTTCATCCCCCAAAAAATACCGCAACCCCTTACGAGCCGTCTAACACCCTCAAAAACTACCCCAAAGATGATATCTGAAATACACGTGTTATTATACCTATAGCGATTTTTTTTAAATTTCACTAACTCATAGATCGAGTTTCACGTTGAATTTTTTAGGAAAGATGAATAAGAATACTCTTCATCCCCCAAAAAATACCGCAACCCCTTACGAGCCGTCTAACACCCTCAAAAACTACCCCCAAAATGGTATTTGAAATACACGTTTTATTATACCTATAGCGATTTTTTTTTAAATTTCACTAACTCATAGATCGAGTTTCACGTCGAAATTTTTAGGAATGATAAATAAGGGTACTTTTCATCCCCCAAAAAATATCGCAACCCCTTACGAGCCGTCTAACACCCTCAAAAACTACCCCAAAGATGGTATTTGAAATAAACGTTTTATTATACCTATAGCGATTTTTTTTTTAAATTTCACTAACTCATAGATCGAGTTTCACGTTAAAATTTTTAGGAAAGATGAATAAGGGTACTCTCCATCCCCCAAAAAATGCCACAACCCATTACGAGCCGTCTAACACCCTCAAAAACAACCCCAAAGATGATATCTGAAATACACGTGTTATTATACCTATAGCGATTTTTTTTTAAATTTCACTAACTCATAGATGGATTTTTACGTCGAAATTTTTAGGAAAGATAAATAAGGGTACTCTTCATCCCTCAAAGAATACCGCAACCCCTTACGAGCCGTCGAACACCCTCTAAAACAATCCCAAAGATGATATCTGAAATACACGTGTTATTATACCTATAGCGATTTTTTTTTAAATTTCACTAACTCATAGATCGAGTTTCACGTTGAATTTTTTAGGAAAGATAAATAAGAATACTCTTCATCCCCCAAAAAATACCGCAACCCCTTACGAGCCGTCTAACACCCTCAAAAACAACCCCAAAGATGGTATTTGAAATACACGTTTTATTATACCTATAGCGATTTTTTTTTAAATTTCACTAACTCATAGATCGAGTTTCACGTTAAAATTTTTAGGAAAGATAAATAAGGGTACTCTTCATCCTTCAAGAAATACCGCAACCTCTTACGAGCCGTCTAACACCCTCAAAAACAACCCCAAAGATGGTATTTGAAATACACGTTTTATTATACCTATAGCGATTTTTTTTTTAAATTTCACTAACTCATAGATCGAGTTTCACGTTAAAATTTTTAGGAAAGATAAATAAGGGTACTCTTCATCCCCCAAGAAATACCGCAACCTCTTACGAGCCGTCTAACACCCCCAAAAACAACCCCAAAGATGATATTTGAAATACACGTGTTATTATACCTATAGCGATTTTTTTTTAAATTTCACTAACTCATAGATCGAGTTTCACGTTAAAATTTTTAGGAAAGATAAATAAGGGTACTCTTCATCCCCCAAAAAATACCGCAACCCCTTACGAGCCGTCTAACACCCTCAAAAACTACCCCCAAAATGGTATTTGAAATACACGTTTTATTATACCTATAGCGCTTTTTTTTAAAGTTTCACTAACTCATAGATCGAGTTTCACGTTAAAATTTTTAGGAAAGATAAATAAGGGTACTCTTCATCCCCCAAAAAATACCGCAACCCCTTACGAGCCGTCTAACACCCTCAAAAACTACCCCAAAGATGATATCTGAAATACACGTGTTATTATACCTATAGCGATTTTTTTTAAAATTTCACTAACTCATAGATCGAGTTTCACGTTAAAATTTTTAGGAAAGATAAATAAGGGTACTCTTCATCCCCCAAGAAATACCGCAACCTCTTACGAGCCGTCTAACACCCTCAAAAACAACCCCAAAGATGATATCTGAAATACTCGTGTTATTATACCTATAGCGATTTTTTTTTAAATTTCACTAACTCATAGATCGAGTTTCACGTTGAATTTTTTAGGAAAGATGAATAAGAATACTCTTCATCCCCCAAAAAATACCGCAACCCTTTACGAGCCGTCTAACACCCTCAAAAACTACCCCAAAGATGATATCTGAAATACACGTTTTATTATACCTATAGCGATTTTTTTTTAAATTTCACTAACTCATAGATCGAGTTTCACGTCGAAATTTTTAGGAAAGATAAATAAGGGTACTTTTCATCCCCCAAAAAATATCGCAACCCCTTACGAGCCGTCTAACACCCTCAAAAACTACCCCAAAGATGGTATTTGAAATAAACGTTTTATTATACCTATAGCGATTTTTTTTTAAATTTCACTAACTCATAGATCGAGTTTCACGTTAAAATTTTTAGGAAAGATGAATAAGGCTACTCTCCATCCCCCAAAAAATACCACAACCCATTACGAGCCGTCTAACACCCTCAAAAACAACCCCAAAGATGATATCTGAAATACACGTGTTATTATACCTATAGCGATTTTTTTTTAAATTTCACTAACTCATAGATGGATTTTCACGTCGAAATTTTTAGGAAAGATAAATAAGGGTACTCTTCATCCCTCAAAGAATACCGCAACCCCTTACGAGCCGTCGAACACCCTCTAAAACAATCCCAAAGATGATATCTGAAATACACGTGTTATTATACCTATAGCGATTTTTTTTTAAATTTCACTAACTCATAGATCGAGTTTCACGTTGAATTTTTTAGGAAAGATAAATAAGAATACTCTTCATCCCCCAAAAAATACCGCAACCCCTTACGAGCCGTCTAACACCCTCAAAAACAACCCCAAAGATGGTATTTGAAATACACGTTTTATTATACCTATAGCGATTTTTTTTTAAATTTCACTAACTCATAGATCGAGTTTCACTTTAAAATTTTTAGGAAAGATAAATAAGGGTACTCTTCATCCCCCAAGAAATACCGCAACCTCTTACGAGCCGTCTAACACCCTCAAAAACAACCCCAAAGATGATATTTGAAATACACGTGTTATTATACCTATAGCGATTTTTTTTTAAATTTCACTAACTCATAGATCGAGTTTTACGTTAAAATTTTTAGGAAAGATAAATAAGGGTACTCTTCATCCCCCAAAAAATACCGCAACCCCTTACGAGCCGTCTAACACCCTCAAAAACTACCCCCAAAATGGTATTTGAAATACACGTTTTATTATACCTATAGCGCTTTTTTTTTCAATTTCACTAACTCATAGATCGAGTTTCACGTTAAAATTTTTAGGAAAGATAAATAAGGGTACTCTTCATCCCCCAAAAAATACCGCAACCCCTTACGAGCCGTCTAACACCCTCAAAAACTACCCCAAAGATGATATCTGAAATACACGTGTTATTATACCTATAGCGATTTTTTTTTAAATTTCACTAACTCATAGATCGAGTTTCACGTCGAAATTTTTAGGAAAGATAAATAAGGGTACTCTTCATCCCCGAAAAAATACCGCAACCCCTTACGAGCCGTCTAACACCCTCAAAAACAACCCCAAAGATGATATTTGAAATACACGTGTTATTATACCTATAGCGCTTTTTTTTAAATTTCACTAACTCATAGATCGAGTTTCACGTCGAAATTTTTGGGAATGATAGGCAAGGACACTCTCCATTCCCCAAAAAATACCGCAACCCCTTACGAGCCGTCTAACACCCTCAAAAACTACCCCAAAGATGGTATTTGAAATACACGTGTTATTATACCTATAGCGATTTTTTTTTAAATTTCACTAACTCATAGATCGAGTTTCACGTCGAAATTTTTAGGAAAGATAAATAAGGGTACTCTTCATCCCCCAAAAAATACCGCAACCCCTTACGAGCCGTCTAACACCCTCAAAAACAACCCCAAAAATGATATCTGAAATACACGTGTTATTATACCTATAGCGCTTTTTTTTAAATTTCACTAACTCATAGTTCGAGTTTCACGTCGAAATTTTTAGGAAAGATAAATAAGGGTACTTTTCATGCCCCAAAAAATACCGCAACCCCTTACGAGCCGTCTAACACCCTCAAAAACTACCCCAAAGATGATATCTGAAATACACGTGTTATTATACCTATAGCGATTTTTTTTTAAATTTCACTAACTCATAGATCGAGTTTCACTTTAAAATTTTTAGGAAAGATAAATAAGGGTACTCTTCATCCCCCAAGAAATACCGCAACCTCTTACGAGCCGTCTAACACCCTCAAAAACAACCCCAAAGATGATATTTGAAATACACGTGTTATTATACCTATAGCGATTTTTTTTTAAATTTCACTAACTCATAGATCGAGTTTCACGTTAAAATTTTTAGGAAAGATAAATAAGGGTACTCTTCATCCCCCAAAAAATACCGCAACCCCTTACGAGCCGTCTAACACCCTCAAAAACTACCCCCAAAATGGTATTTGAAATACACGTTTTATTATACCTATAGCGCTTTTTTTTTAAATTTCACTAACTCATAGATCGAGTTTCACGTTAAAATTTTTAGGAAAGATAAATAAGGGTACTCTTCATCCCCCAAAAAATACCGCAACCCCTTACGAGCCGTCTAACACCCTCAAAAACTACCCCAAAGATGATATCTGAAATACACGTGTTATTATACCTATAGCGATTTTTTTTTAAATTTCACTAACTCATAGATCGAGTTTCACGTCGAAATTTTTAGGAAAGATAAATAAGGGTACTCTTCATCCCCGAAAAAATACCGCAACCCCTTACGAGCCGTCTAACACCCTCAAAAACAACCCCAAAGATGATATTTGAAATACACGTTTTATTATACCTATAGCGCTTTTTTTTTAAATTTTACTAACTCATAGATCGAGTTTCACGTTAAAATTTTTAGGCAAGATAAATAAGGGTACTCTTCATCCCCCAAAAAATACCGCAACCCCTTAAGAGCCGTCTAACACCCTCAAAAACTACCCCAAAGATGATATCTGAAATACACGTGTTATTATACCTATAGCGATTTTTTTTTAAATTTCACTAACTCATAGATCGAGTTTCACGTTGAAATTTTTTAGGAAAGATAAATAAGAGTACTCTTCATCCCCCAAAAAATATCGTAACCCCTTACGAGCCGTCTAACACCCTCAAAAACTACCCCAAAGATGGTATTTGAAATATCCGTTTTATTATACCTATAGCGCTCTTTTCTTAAATTTCACTAACTCATAGATCGAGTTTCACGTTGAAATTTTTAGGAAAGATAAATAAGAGTACTCTTCATCCCCCAAAAGATACTGTAACCTTTTACGAGCCGTCTGACACCCTCAAAAACAACCCCAAAAATGATATCTGAAATACCCGTTTTATTATACCTATAGCGCTTTTTTTTAAATTGCACTAACTCATAGATCGAGTTTCACGTTGAAATTTTTGGGAATGATAGACAAGGGCACTTTCCATCACCCAAAAAATAATGCAACCCCTTACGAGCCGTCGAACACCCTCTAAAACAACCCCAAAGATGGTATTTGAAATACCCGTTTTATTATACCTATAGCGCTTTTTTTTTTAAATTGCACTAACTCATAGATCGAGTTTCACGTTGAAATTTTTATGAATGATAGAAAAGAGAACTCTTCATTCCCCAAAAAATACCGCAACCCCTTACGAGCCGTCGAACATCCTCAAAAACAACCCCAAAGATGGTATCTAAAATACACGTGTTATTATACCTAAAGCGCTTTTTTTTTAAATTTCACTAACTCATAGATTGAGTTTCACGTTGAAATTTTTAGGAAAGATAAACAAGGGTACTCTTCATCCCCCAAAAAATACCGCAACCCCTTACGAGCCGTCGAACACCTTCAAAAATAAGTCCAAAAATGGTATTTGAAATACACGTGTTATTATACCTATAGCGATTTTTTTTCAAATTTCACTAACTCATAGATCGAGTTTCACGTTGAAATTTTTATGAATGATAGAAAAGGGCACTCTTCATTCCCCAAAAAATACCGCAACCCCTTACGAGCCGTCTAACACCCTCAAAAACAACCCCAAAGATGGTATTTGAAATACACGTTTTATTATACCTATAGCGATTTTTTTTTAAATTTCACTAACTCATAGATCGAGTTTCACTTTAAAATTTTTAGGAAAGATAAATAAGGGTACTCTTCATCCTCCAAAAAATACCGCAACCTCTTACGAGCCGTCTAACACCCTCAAAAACAACCCCAAAAATGATATCTGAAATACCCGTTTTATTATACCTATAGTGCTTTTTTTTTAAATTTCACTAACTCATAGATCGAGTTTCACGTTGAAATTTTTTAGGAAAGATAAATAAGAGTACTCTTCATCCCCCAAAAAATATCGTAACCCCTTACGAGCCGTCTAACACCCTCAAAAACTACCCCAAAGATGGTATTTGAAATATCCGTTTTATTATACCTATAGCGCTCTTTTCTTAAATTTCACTAACTCATAGATCGAGTTTCACGTTGAAATTTTTAGGAAAGATAAATAAGAGTACTCTTCATCCCCCAAAAGATACTGTAACCTTTTACGAGCCGTCTGACACCCTCAAAAACAACCCCAAAAATGATATCTGAAATACCCGTTTTATTATACCTATAGCGCTTTTTTTTAAATTGCACTAACTCATAGATCGAGTTTCACGTTGAAATTTTTGGGAATGATAGACAAGGGCACTTTCCATCACCCAAAAAATAATGCAACCCCTTACGAGCCGTCGAACACCCTCTAAAACAACCCCAAAGATGGTATTTGAAATACCCGTTTTATTATACCTATAGCGCTTTTTTTTTAAATTGCACTAACTCATAGATCGAGTTTCACGTTGAAATTTTTATGAATGATAGAAAAGAGAACTCTTCATTCCCCAAAAAATACCGCAACCCCTTACGAGCCGTCGAACATCCTCAAAAACAACCCCAAAGATGGTATCTAAAATACACGTGTTATTATACCTAAAGCGCTTTTTTTTTAAATTTCACTAACTCATAGATTGAGTTTCACGTTGAAATTTTTAGGAAAGATAAACAAGGGTACTCTTCATCCCCCAAAAAATACCGCAACCCCTTACGAGCCGTCGAACACCTTCAAAAATAAGTCCAAAAATGGTATTTGAAATACACGTGTTATTATACCTATAGCGATTTTTTTTCAAATTTCACTAACTCATAGATCGAGTTTCACGTTGAAATTTTTATGAATGATAGAAAAGGGCACTCTTCATTCCCCAAAAAATACCGCAACCCCTTACGAGCCGTCTAACATTCTCAAAAACTACCCCAAATATGGTATTTGAAATACACGTTTTATTATACCTATAGCGCTTTTGTTTTAAATTTCACTAACTCATAGATCGAGTTTCACGTTGAAATTTTTATGAATGATAGAAAAGGGCACTCTTCATTCCCCAAAAAAATACCGCAACCCCTTACGAGCCGTCTAACAACCTCAAAAACTACCCCAAAGATGTTATTTGGTGTATTATACCTATAGCGCTTTTTTTTTAAATTTCACTAACTCATAGATCGAGTTTCACGTTGAAATTTTTACGTATGATTGAAAAGTGTACTCTTTAACTCCCAAAAATACCGCATCCTTTTACGAGCCGTCTAACACCCTCAAAAACAACCCCAAAAAATGGTATTTGAAATATACGTGTTATTATACGTAATTTTTACGAATGATAGACAAGTATACTCTTCATCCCTTAAAAAATACCGCAACTCCTTACGAACCGTCTAACACCCTTAAAAAAAACAGAAATATTATTTGAAATACACGTGTTAGTATACCTATAGTGTTATTTTTTAAATTTCACTAACTCAAAGATCGAGTTTCACGTTGAAATTTTTTAAGTATGATAGACAAGGGTACTATTCATCCCCCAAAAATACCTCAACCCCTTACGAGCCGTCTAACATCCTTAAAGGTACATTGGAAGGTACATTGAATATTATTTTCATGGTGTCCTTTTTTGTGTTACTTCGAGGGGATGAATTGTGTTATCGTAAGCCTCGCCCCAGGTTCAAAATAAACTGTACCAACCCATAGTACACCATTACACTTTTATCGTTACGTTACGTCGCCTGATCAGAGCGCTAGATTTCAAAGCTACGTTACGTTTACGGGGTGGTGTGGCTTTTATTTCCTAGTATTATTTGTGTTATAAATTATCAGTGGCGGATCCAGGAAGGGCGTGGGGGGCTCGGGGGGCGCGCGAACTGGACATTCCTATAAAACATATCTCGGTCGATATCAACTAATTTTGAATATGTTGTATAACTAGTGCTAGTTTCTTAGATCTCAGCTATCAAAATTAGTTCTTCTCTTCCTGTTTCGGTTGCTACCGCCGAAAGAACTTTTTCCACTTTAAGACTTGTGAAAACTTATCTTCGATCCACGGTATAGGAGAAGAGAAACTCAATGGCTTGGCGCTTTTGTATATAAGTATATCATTCAATGAACCTGGGTTTAGAATCTATCGATAGGTTTACAAAGCAAAAAAGAAAACTTAATTTCATTATATAACTAAAATATAATAAAATATTTATAGTTAAGGATTTTTATAACAAATAACTTTAAATTGCCAAAATAAATTAGTTGTATCAGGTAGTATCTGTTAGTCACCACCAACGGCTCAAGCAAGTATGAAGATATGTAGGTCGAAACTGTTTGGTTAGTGGCGAGGGTCAGTAACCAACATACCAATCTAATCAAATCCCCAAAAACAATGGTGACCATAAATAAGGACTTTTTTGCCCTATGTTCGTAGTCGCTCGACGCGGCCTACATAAGTTTTATTGCTTGCGCCCCCCCCCTGGTGAAATTTCTGGATCCGCCACTGAAATTATTATGGTTGTATCTCTGCATGCTATAGGAATTTCGATTTGGGTGTAAGTGGGTAATCCCGTAGTATAACTTGAAAACTATATAAATATTGTTTTGTCTGCGTTAATTGTTAATAAATTCATATCTAGCCAGTTTAAAAAGAAAATTTGAAAAATCCAAGTAGTTCCCAAAAAACCGAATTTTCATTTCTAAAGTTGTTAAAAAACGCTTAAAACTTTCTACAGGCACAGGCACTCTCAGGACATTTAAATTTGACAGAAGCGTTGCCAAAATCATCTGTCAAATATTATTTTATAACTTCAGACGGCTCGACGAAGATAATCAGTGCGAAATAACTATACTATTATATTTGACACTTAAATAGGTTTGACATTTTCTTTTAAACTTTTATATTTTTTTTTGTTGGTGTTAGACGGCTCGTAAGGGGTTGCGGATTTTTTGGGGGATGAAAAGTACCCTTGTCTATCATGCCCAAAAATTTCAACGTGAAACTCGATCTATGAGTTAGTGAAATTTAAAAAAAAATCGCTATAGGTATAATAACACGTGTATTTCAGATATCATCTTTGGGGTTGTTTTTGAGGGTGTTAGACGGCTCGTAAGGGGTTGCGGTATTTTTTCGGGGATGAAGAGTACCCTTATTTATCTTTCCTAAAAATTTTAACGTGAAACTCGATCTATGAGTTGGTGAAATTTAAAAAAAAATCGCTCTAGGTATAATAACACGTGTATTTCAGATATCATCTTTGGGGTAGTTTTTGAGGGTGTTAGACGGCTCGTAAGGGGTTGCGGTATTTTTTGGGGGATGAAGAGTACTCTTATTTATCTTTCCTAAAAATTTCAACGTGAAACTCGATCTATGAGTTAGTGAAATTTAAAAAAAAATCGCTATAGGTATAATAACACGTGTATTTCAGATATCATCTTTGGGGTTGTTTTTGAGGGTGTTAGACGGCTCGTAAGGGGTTGCGGTATTTTTTCGGGGATGAAGAGTACCCTTATTTATCTTTCCTAAAAATTTTAACGTGAAACTCGATCTATGAGTTGGTGAAATTTAAAAAAAAATCGCTCTAGGTATAATAACACGTGTATTTCAGATATCATCTTTGGGGTAGTTTTTGAGGGTGTTAGACGGCTCGTAAGGGGTTGCGGTATTTTTTGGGGGATGAAGAGTACTCTTATTTATCTTTCCTAAAAATTTCAACGTGAAACTCGATCTATGAGTTAGTGAAATTTAAAAAAAGCGCTATAGGTATAATAACACGTGTATTTCAGATATCATCTTTGGGGTTGTTTTTGAGGGTGTTAGACGGCTCGTAAAGGGTTGCGGTATTTTTTGGGGGATGAAAAGTACCCTTATTTATCTTTCCTAAAAATTTTAACGTGAAACTCGATCTATGAGTTGGTGAAATTTAAAAAAAAATCGCTCTAGGTATAATAACACGTGTATTTCAGATATCATCTTTGGGGTAGTTTTTGAGGGTGTTAGACGGCTCGTAAGGGGTTGCGGTATTTTTTGGGGGATGAAGAGTACTCTTATTTATCTTTCCTAAAAATTTCAACGTGAAACTCGATCTATGAGTTAGTGAAATTTAAAAAAAAATCGCTATAGGTATAATAACACGTGTATTTCAGATATCATCTTTGGGGTAGTTTTTGAGGGTGTTAGACGGCTCGTAAGGGGTTGCGGTATTTTTTGGGGGATGAAGAGTACTCTTATTTATCTTTCCTAAAAATTTCGACGTGAAACTCGATCTATGAGTTAGTGAAATTTAAAAAAAGCGCTATAGGTATAATAACACGTGTATTTCAGATATCATCTTTGGGGTTGTTTTTGAGGGTGTTAGACGGCTCGTAAAGGGTTGCGGTATTTTTTGGGGGATGAAGAGTACCCTTATTCATCTTTCCTAAAAATTTCAACGTGAAACTCGATCTATGAGTTAGTGAAATTTAAAAAAAAATCGCTATAGGTATAATAACACGTGTATTTCAGATATCATCTTTGGGGTTGTTTTTGAGGGTGTTAGACGGCTCGTAAGGGGTTGCGGTATTTTTTCGGGGATGAAGAGTACCCTTATTTATCTTTCCTAAAAATTTTAACGTGAAACTCGATCTATGAGTTGGTGAAATTTAAAAAAAAATCGCTCTAGGTATAATAACACGTGTATTTCAGATATCATCTTTGGGGTAGTTTTTGAGGGTGTTAGACGGCTCGTAAGGGGTTGCGGTATTTTTTGGGGGATGAAGAGTACTCTTATTTATCTTTCCTAAAAATTTCAACGTGAAACTCGATCTATGAGTTAGTGAAATTTAAAAAAAAATCGCTATAGGTATAATAACACGTGTATTTCAGATATCATCTTTGGGGTAGTTTTTGAGGGTGTTAGACGGCTCGTAAGGGGTTGCGGTATTTTTTGGGGGATGAAGAGTACCCTTATTTATCTTTCCTAAAAATTTTAACGTGAAACTCGATCTATGAGTTAGTGAAATTTAAAAAAAAATCGCTATAGGTATAATAAAACGTGTATTTCAAATACCATCTTTGGGGTTGTTTTTGAGGGTGTTAGACGGCTCGTAAGGGGTTGCGGTATTTTTTGGGGGATGAAGAGTACTCTTACTTATCTTCCCTAAAAATTTCAACGTGAAACTCGATCTATGAGTTAGTGAAATTTAAAAAAAAAGCGCTATAGGTATAATAACCCGTGTATTTCAGATATCATCTTTGGGATTGTTTTAGAGGGTGTTCGACGGCTCGTAAGGGGTTGCGGTATTTTTTGGGGGATGAAGAGTGCCCTTATTTATCTTTCCTAAAAATTTTAAGGTGAAACTCGATCTATGAGTTAGTGAATTAAAAAAAAAATCGCTATATGTATAATAAAACGTGTATTTCAAATACCATCTTTGGGGTTGTTTTAGAGGGTGTTCGACGGCTTGTAAGGGGTTGCGGTATTTTTTGGAGGATGAAAAGTACTCTTATTTATCTTTCCTAAAAATTTTAACGTGAAACTCGATCTATGAGTTAGTGAAATTTAAAAAAAAACGCTATAGGTATAATAACCCGTGTATTTCAGATATCATCTTTGGGATTGTTTTAGAGGGTGTTCGACGGCTCGTAAGGGGTTGCGGTATTTTTTGGGGGATGAAGAGTGCCCTTATTTATCTTTCCTAAAAATTTTAAGGTGAAACTCGATCTATGAGTTAGTGAATTAAAAAAAAAATCGCTATATGTATAATAAAACGTGTATTTCAAATACCATCTTTGGGGTTGTTTTAGAGGGTGTTCGACGGCTTGTAAGGGGTTGCGGTATTTTTTGGAGGATGAAAAGTACTCTTATTTATCTTTCCTAAAAATTTTAACGTGAAACTCGATCTATGAGTTAGTGAAATTTAAAAAAAAACGCTATAGGTATAATAACCCGTGTATTTCAGATATCATCTTTGGGATTGTTTTAGAGGGTGTTCGACGGCTCGTAAGGGGTTGCGGTATTTTTTGGGGGATGAAGAGTGCCCTTATTTATCTTTCCTAAAAATTTTAAGGTGAAACTCGATCTATGAGTTAGTGAATTAAAAAAAAAATCGCTATATGTATAATAAAACGTGTATTTCAAATACCATCTTTGGGGTTGTTTTAGAGGGTGTTCGACGGCTTGTAAGGGGTTGCGGTATTTTTTGGAGGATGAAAAGTACTCTTATTTATCTTTCCTAAAAATTTTAACGTGAAACTCGATCTATGAGTTAGTGAAATTTAAAAAAAAAACGCTATAGGTATAATAAAACGTGTATTTCAAATACCATTTTGGGGGTAGTTTTTGAGGGTGTTAGACGGCTCGTAAGGGATTGCGGTATTTTTCGGGGGATGAAAACTTCCCTTGTCTATCATTTCTGAAAATTTCGACGTAAAACTCGATTTATGAGTTAGTGAAATTTAAAAAAAAAGCGCTATGGGTAGAATAACAAGTGTATTTCAAATACCATCTTGGGGGTTGTTTTTGAAGGTGCTCGACGGCTCGTAAGGGGTTGTGGTATTTTTTTTGGGATGGAGAGTGCCCTTGTCTATCATTCCCAAAAATTTCAACGTGAAACTCGATCTATGAGTTAGTGAAATTTAAAAAAAAAGCGCTATAGGTATATTACACCAAATACCATTTTTGGGGTAGTTTTTGAGGGTGTCAGACGGCTCGTTAGGGGTTGCGGTATTTTTTTTGGGATGTAGAGTGCCCTTGTCTATCATTCTCAAAAATTTCAGCGTGAAACTCGATCTATGAATTAGTGAAATTTAAAAAAAAAGCGCTATAGGTATAATAAAACGTGTATTTCAAATACCATCTTTGGGGTTGTTTTTGAGGGTGTTAGACGGCTCGTAAGGGGTTGCGGTATTTTTTGGGGGATGAAGAGTACTCTTATTTATCTTTCCTAAAAAATTCAACGTGAAACTCGATCTATAAGTTAGTGAAATTTAAAAAAAATCGCTATAGGTATAATAACACGTGTATTTCAGATATCATCTTTGGGATTGTTTTAGAGGGTGTTCGACGGCTCGTAAGGGGTTACAGTATCTTTTGGGGGATGAAAAGTACTCTTATTTATCTTTCCTAAAAAATTCAACGTGAAACTCGATCTATGAGTTAGTGAAATTTAAAAAAAAATCGCTATAGGTATAATAACACGTGTATTTCAGATATCATCTTTGGGATTGTTTTAGAGGGTGTTCGACGGCTCGTAAAAGGTTACAGTATCTTTTGGGGGATGAAGAGTACTCTTATTTATCTTTCCTAAAAAATTCAACGTGAAACTCTATCTATGAGTTAGTGAAATTTAAAAAAAAATCGCTATAGGTATAATAAAACGTGTATTTCAAATACCATCTTTGGGGTTGTTTTTGAGGGTGTTAGACGGCTCGTAAAGGGTTGCGGTATTTTTTGGGGCATGAAGAGTACTCTTATTTATCTTCCCTAAAAATTTCAACGTGAAACTCGATCTATGAGTTAGTGAAATTTAAAAAAAAATCGCTATAGGTATAATAACACGTGTATTTCAGATATTATCTTTGGGATTGTTTTAGAGGGTGTTCGACGGCTCGTAAGGGGTTGCGGTATTTTTTGGGGGATGAAGAGTACCCTTATTTATCCTTCCTAAAAATTTTAATGTGAAACTCGATCTATGAGTTAGTGAAATTTAAAAAAAAAACGCTATAGGTATAATAACCCGTGTATTTCAGATATCATCTTTGGGATTGTTTTTGAGGGTGTTAGACGGCTCGTAAGGGGTTGCGGTATTTTTTGGGGGATGAAAAGTACCCTTATTTATCTTTCCTAAAAATTTCGACGTGAAACTCGATCTATGATTTAGTGAAATTTAAAAAAAGCGCTATAGGTATAATAACACGGTATTTCAGATATCATCTTTGGGGTTGTTTTTGAGGGTGTTAGACGACTCGTAAGGGGTTGCGGTATTTTTTGGGGGATGAAGAGTACCCTTATTTATCTTTCCTAAAAATTTTGACGTGAAACTCGATCTATGAGTTAGTGAAATTTAAAAAAAAATCGCTATAGGTATAATAAAACGTGTATTCCAAATACCATTTTGGGGGTAGTTTTTGAGGGTGTTAGACGGCTCGTAAAGGGTTGCGGTATTTTTTGGGGGATGAAGAGTACCCTTATTCATCTTTCCTAAAAATGTTAACGTGAAACTCGATCTATGAGTTAGTGAAATTTAAAAAAAAATCGCTATAGGTATAATAAAACGTGTATTTCAAATACCATCTTTGGGGTTGTTTTTGAGGGTGTTAGACGGCTCGTAAGGGGTTGCGGTATTTTTTGGGGCATGAAGAGTACTCTTATTTATCTTCCCTAAAAATTTCAACGTGAAACTCTATCTATGAGTTAGTGAAATTTAAAAAAAAATCGCTATAGGTATAATAACACGTGTATTTCAGATATTATCTTTGGGGTAGTTTTTGAGGGTGTTCGACGGCTCGTAAGGGGTTGCGGTATTTTTTGGGGGATGAAGAGTACCCTTATTTATCCTTCCTAAAAATTTTAACGTGAAACTCGATCTATGAGTTAGTGAAATTTAAAAAAAAAACGCTATAGGTATAATAACCCGTGTATTTCAGATATCATCTTTGGGATTGTTTTTGAGGGTGTTAGACGGCTCGTAAGGGGTTGCGGTATTTTTTGGGGGATGAAAAGTACCCTTATTTATCTTTCCTAAAAATTTCGACGTGAAACTCGATCTATGAGTTAGTGAAATTTAAAAAAAGCGCTATAGGTATAATAACACGTGTATTTCAGATATCATCTTTGGGGTTGTTTTTGAGGGTGTTAGACGGCTCGTAAGGGGTTGCGGTATTTTTTGGGGGATGAAGAGTACCCTTATTTATCTTTCCTAAAAATTTCGACGTGAAACTCGATCTATGAGTTAGCGAAATTTAAAAAAAAATCGCTATAGGTATAATAAAACGTGTATTCCAAATACCATTTTGGGGGTAGTTTTTGAGGGTGTTAGACGGCTCGTAAAGGGTTGCGGTATTTTTTGGGGGATGAAGAGTACCCTTATTCATCTTTCCTAAAAATTTCAACGTGAAACTCGATCTATGAGTTAGTGAAATTTAAAAAAAAATCGCTATAGGTATAATAACACGTGTATTTCAGATATCATCTTTGGGGTTGTTTTTGAGGGTGTTAGACGGCTCGTAAGGGGTTGCGGTATTTTTTCGGGGATGAAGAGTACCCTTATTTATCTTTCCTAAAAATTTTAACGTGAAACTCGATCTATGAGTTGGTGAAATTTAAAAAAAAATCGCTCTAGGTATAATAACACGTGTATTTCAGATATCATCTTTGGGGTAGTTTTTGAGGGTGTTAGACGGCTCGTAAGGGGTTGCGGTATTTTTTGGGGGATGAAGAGTACTCTTATTTATCTTTCCTAAAAATTTCAACGTGAAACTCGATCTATGAGTTAGTGAAATTTAAAAAAAAATCGCTATAGGTATAATAACACGTGTATTTCAGATATCATCTTTGGGGTAGTTTTTGAGGGTGTTAGACGGCTCGTAAGGGGTTGCGGTATTTTTTGGGGGATGAAGAGTACCCTTATTTATCTTTCCTAAAAATTTTAACGTGAAACTCGATCTATGAGTTAGTGAAATTTAAAAAAAAATCGCTATAGGTATAATAAAACGTGTATTTCAAATACCATCTTTGGGGTTGTTTTTGAGGGTGTTAGACGGCTCGTAAGGGGTTGCGGTATTTTTTGGGGGATGAAGAGTACCCTTATTCATCTTTCCTAAAAATTTTAACGTGAAACTCGATCTATGAGTTAGTGAAATTTAAAAAAAAATCGCTATAGGTATAATAAAACGTGTATTTCGAATACCATCTTTGGGGTTGTTTTTGAGGGTGTTAGACGGCTCGTAAGGGGTTGCGGTATTTTTTGGGGCATGAAGAGTACTCTTATTTATCTTCCCTAAAAATTTCAACGTGAAACTCTATCTATGAGTTAGTGAAATTTAAAAAAAAATCGCTATATGTATAATAAAACGTGTATTTCAAATACCATCTTTGGGGTTGTTTTAGAGGGTGTTCGACGGCTTGTAAGGGGTTGCGGTATTTTTTGGAGGATGAAAAGTACTCTTATTTATCTTTCCTAAAAATTTTAACGTGAAACTCGATCTATGAGTTAGTGAAATTTAAAAAAAAACGCTATAGGTATAATAAAACGTGTATTTCAAATACCATTTTGGGGGTAGTTTTTGAGGGTGTTAGACGGCTCGTAAGGGGTTGCGGTATTTTTTGGGGGATGAAGACTACCCTTATTCATCTTTCCTAAAAATTGTAACGTGAAACTCGATCTATGAGTTAGTGAAATTTAAAAAAAAATCGCTATAGGTATAATAACACGTGTATTTCAGATATCATCTTTGGGGTTGTTTTTGAGGGTGTTAGACGGCTCGTAAGGGGTTGCGGTATTTTTTGGGGGATGAAGAGTACCCTTATTTATCTTTCCTAAAAATTTCGACGTGAAACTCGATCTATGAGTTAGCGAAATTTAAAAAAAAATCGCTATAGGTATAATAAAACGTGTATTCCAAATACCATTTTGGGGGTAGTTTTTGAGGGTGTTAGACGGCTCGTAAAGGGTTGCGGTATTTTTTGCGGGATGAAGAGTACCCTTATTCATCTTTCCTAAAAATTTTAACGTGAAACTCGATCTATGAGTTAGTGAAATTTAAAAAAAAATCGCTATAGGTATAATAACACGTGTATTTCAGATATCATCTTTGGGGTTGTTTTTGAGGGTGTTAGACGGCTCGTAAGGGGTTGCGGTATTTTTTCGGGGATGAAGAGTACCCTTATTTATCTTTCCTAAAAATTTTAACGTGAAACTCGATCTATGAGTTGGTGAAATTTAAAAAAAAATCGCTCTAGGTATAATAACACGTGTATTTCAGATATCATCTTTGGGGTAGTTTTTGAGGGTGTTAGACGGCTCGTAAGGGGTTGCGGTATTTTTTGGGGGATGAAGAGTACTCTTATTTATCTTTCCTAAAAATTTCAACGTGAAACTCGATCTATGAGTTAGTGAAATTTAAAAAAAA
This sequence comes from Oxystoma pomonae, assembly GCA_963921995.1. NCBI lineage: Eukaryota > Metazoa > Arthropoda > Insecta > Coleoptera > Brentidae > Oxystoma > Oxystoma pomonae. The sequence continues at coordinate 25,858,612 of OY998170.1, forward strand.
ATCGCTATAGGTATAATAACACGTGTATTTCAGATATCATCTTTGGGGTAGTTTTTGAGGGTGTTAGACGGCTCGTAAGGGGTTGCGGTATTTTTTGGGGGATGAAGAGTACCCTTATTTATCTTTCCTAAAAATTTTAACGTGAAACTCGATCTATGAGTTAGTGAAATTTAAAAAAAAATCGCTATAGGTATAATAAAACGTGTATTTCAAATACCATCTTTGGGGTTGTTTTTGAGGGTGTTAGACGGCTCGTAAGGGGTTGCGGTATTTTTTGGGGGATGAAGAGTACTCTTACTTATCTTCCCTAAAAATTTCAACGTGAAACTCGATCTATGAGTTAGTGAAATTTAAAAAAAAAGCGCTATAGGTATAATAACCCGTGTATTTCAGATATCATCTTTGGGATTGTTTTAGAGGGTGTTCGACGGCTCGTAAGGGGTTGCGGTATTTTTTGGGGGATGAAGAGTGCCCTTATTTATCTTTCCTAAAAATTTTAATGTGAAACTCGATCTATGAGTTAGTGAATTAAAAAAAAAATCGCTATATGTATAATAAAACGTGTATTTCAAATACCATCTTTGGGGTTGTTTTAGAGGGTGTTCGACGGCTTGTAAGGGGTTGCGGTATTTTTTGGAGGATGAAAAGTACTCTTATTTATCTTTCCTAAAAATTTTAACGTGAAACTCGATCTATGAGTTAGTGAAATTTAAAAAAAAACGCTATAGGTATAATAAAACGTGTATTTCAAATACCATTTTGGGGGTAGTTTTTGAGGGTGTTAGACGGCTCGTAAGGGGTTGCGGTATTTTTTGGGGGATGAAGAGTACCCTTATTCATCTTTCCTAAAAATTGTAACGTGAAACTCGATCTATGAGTTAGTGAAATTTAAAAAAAAATCGCTATAGGTATAATAACACGTGTATTTCAGATATCATCTTTGGGGTTGTTTTTGAGGGTGTTAGACGGCTCGTAAGGGGTTGTGGTATTTTTTGGGGTATGAAGAGTACCCTTATTCATCTTTCCAAAAAATTTTAACGTGAAACTCGATCTATGAGTTAGTGAAATTTAAAAAAAAGCGCTATAGGTATAATAAAACGTTTATTTCAAATACCATCTTTGGGGTAGTTTTTGAGGGTGTTAGACGGCTCGTAAGGGGTTGCGGTATTTTTTGGGGGATGAAAAGTACCCTTATTTATCTTTCCTAAAAATTTTAACGTGAAACTCGATCTATGAGTTAGTGAAATTTAAAAAAAAATCGCTATATAATAACACGTGTATTTCAGATATCATTTTTTGGGGGATGAAAAGTACCCTTATTTATCTTTCCTAAAAATTTTAACGTGAAACTCGATCTATGAGTTAGTGAAATTTAAAAAAAAATCGCTATATAATAACACGTGTATTTCAGATATCATCTTTGGGGTAGTTTTTGAGGGTGTTAGACGGCTCGTAAGGGGTTGCGGTATTTTTTGGGGGATGAAAAGTACTTTTATTTATCTTTCCTAAAAATTTCGACGTGAAACTCGATCTATGAGTTAGTGAAATTTAAAAAAAAGCGCTATAGGTATAATAACACGTGTATTTCAGATATCATTTTTGGGGTTGTTTTTGAGGGTGTTAGACGGCTCGTAAGGGGTTGCGGTATTTTTTGGGGGATGAAGAGTACCCTTATTTATCTTTCCTAAAAACTTTTACGTGAAACTCGATCTATGAGTTAGTGAAATTTAAAAAAAAATCGCTATAGGTATAATAACACGTGTATTTCAGATATCATCTTTGGGGTAGTTTTTGAGGGTGTTAGACGGCTCGTAAGGGGTTGCGGTATTTTTTGGGGGATGAAGAGTACCCTTATTTATCTTTCCTAAAAATTTTAACGTGAAACTCGATCTATGAGTTAGTGAAATTTAAAAAAAAAGCGCTATAGGTATAATAAAACGTGTATTTCAAATACCATTTTGGGGGTAGTTTTTGAGGGTGTTAGACGGCTCGTAAGGGATTGCGGTATTTTTTGGGGGATGAAGAGTACCCTTATTTATCTTTCCTAAAAATTTTAACGTGAAACTCGATCTATGAGTTAGTGAAATTTAAAAAAAAATCGCTATAGGTATAATAACACGTGTATTTTAAATACCATCTTTGGGGTATTTTTTGAGGGTGTTAGACGGCTCGTAAGGGGTTGCGGTATTTTTTGGGGAATGGAGAGGTGTCCTTGTCTATCATTCCCAAAAATTTCAACGTAAAACTCGATCTATGAGTTAGTGAAATTTAAAAAAAAATCGCTATAGGTATAATAACACGTGTATTTCAGATATCATCTTTGGGGTAGTTTTTGAGGGTGTTAGACGGCTCGTAAGGGGTTGCGGTATTTTTTGGGGGATGAAGAGTACCCTTATTTATCTTTCCTAAAAATTTTAACGTGAAACTCGATCTATGAGTTAGTGAAATTTAAAAAAAAAAGCGCTATAGGTATAATAAAACGTGTATTTCAAATACCATTTTGGGGGTAGTTTTTGAGGGTGTTAGACGGCTCGTAAGGGGTTGCGGTATTTTTTGGGGGATGAAGAGTACCCTTATTTATCTTTCCTAAAAATTTTAACGTGAAACTCGATCTATGAGTTAGTGAAATTTAAAAAAAAATCGCTATAGGTATAATAACACGTGTATTTTAAATACCATCTTTGGGGTATTTTTTGAGGGTGTTAGACGGCTCGTAAGGGGTTGCGGTATTTTTTGGGGAATGGAGAGGTGTCCTTGTCTATCATTCCCAAAAATTTCAACGTAAAACTCGATCTATGAGTTAGTGAAATTAAAAAAAAAAGCGCTATAGGTATAATAACACGTGTATATCAAATACCATTATTTGGGTTGTTTTTGAGGGTGTTCGACGGCTCGTAAGGGATTGCGGTATTTTTCGGGGGATGAAAACTTCCCTTGTCTATCATTTCTGAAAATTTCGACGTAAAACTCGATCTATGAGTTAGTGAAATTTAAAAAAAAAAGCGCTATGGGTAGAATAACAAGTGTATTTCAAATACCATCTTGGGGGTTGTTTTTGAAGGTGCTCGACGGCTCGTAAGGGGTTGTGGTATTTTTTTTGGGATGGAGAGTGCCCTTGTCTATCATTCCCAAAAATTTCAACGTGAAACTCGATCTATGAGTTAGTGAAATTTAAAAAAAAAGCGCTATAGGTATAATACACCAAATACCATTTTTGGGGTAGTTTTTGAGGGTGTCAGACGGCTCGTTAGGGGTTGCGGTATTTTTTTTGGGATGTAGAGTGCCCTTGTCTATCATTCTCAAAAATTTCAGCGTGAAACTCGATCTATGAATTAGTGAAATTTAAAAAAAAGCGCTATAGGTATAATAAAACGTGTATTTCAAATACCATCTTTGGGGTTGTTTTTGAGGGTGTTAGACGGCTCGTAAGGGGTTGCGGTATTTTTTGGGGGATGAAGAGTACCCTTATTTATCTTTCCTAAACATTTCGACGTGAAACTCGATCTATGAGTTAGTGAAATTTAAAAAAAAATCGCTATAGGTATAATAAAACGTGTATTCCAAATACCATTTTGGGGGTAGTTTTTGAGGGTGTTAGACGGCTCGTAAAGGGTTGCGGTATTTTTTGGGGGATGAAGAGTACCCTTATTCATCTTTCCTAAAAATTTTAACGTGAAACTCGATCTATGAGTTAGTGAAATTTAAAAAAAAATCGCTATAGGTATAATAACACGTGTATTTCAGATATCATCTTTGGGGTTGTTTTTGAGGGTGTTAGACGGCTCGTAAGGGGTTGCGGTATTTTTTCGGGGATGAAGAGTACCCTTATTTATCTTTCCTAAAAATTTTAACGTGAAACTCGATCTATGAGTTGGTGAAATTTAAAAAAAAATCGCTCTAGGTATAATAACACGTGTATTTCAGATATCATCTTTGGGGTAGTTTTTGAGGGTGTTAGACGGCTCGTAAGGGGTTGCGGTATTTTTTGGGGGATGAAGAGTACTCTTATTTATCTTTCCTAAAAATTTCAACGTGAAACTCGATCTATGAGTTAGTGAAATTTAAAAAAAAATCTCTATAGGTATAATAACACGTGTATTTCAGATATCATCTTTGGGGTAGTTTTTGAGGGTGTTAGACGGCTCGTAAGGGGTTGCGGTATTTTTTGGGGGATGAAGAGTACCCTTATTTATCTTTCCTAAAAATTTTAACGTGAAACTCGATCTATGAGTTAGTGAATTAAAAAAAAAAATCGATATATGTATAATAAAACGTGTATTTCAAATACCATCTTTGGGGTTGTTTTAGAGGGTGTTCGACGGCTTGTAAGGGGTTGCGGTATTTTTTGGAGGATGAAAAGTACTCTTATTTATCTTTCCTAAAAATTTTAACGTGAAACTCGATCTATGAGTTAGTGAAATTTAAAAAAAAACGCTATAGGTATAATAAAACGTGTATTTCAAATACCATTTTGGGGGTAGTTTTTGAGGGTGTTAGACGGCTCGTAAGGGGTTGCAGTATTTTTTGGGGGATGAAGAGTACCCTTATTCATCTTTCCTAAAAATTGTAACGTGAAACTCGATCTATGAGTTAGTGAAATTTAAAAAAATATCGCTATAGGTATAATAACACGTGTATTTCAGATATCATCTTTGGGGTTGTTTTTGAGGGTGTTAGACGGCTCGTAAGGGGTTGTGGTATTTTTTGGGGTATGAAGAGTACCCTTATTCATCTTTCCTAAAAATTTTAACGTGAAACTCGATCTATGAGTTAGTGAAATTTAAAAAAAAGCGCTATAGGTATAATAAAACGTTTATTTCAAATACCATCTTTGGGGTAGTTTTTGAGGGTGTTAGACGGCTCGTAAGGGGTTGCGGTATTTTTTGGGGGATGAAAAGTACCCTTATTTATCTTTCCTAAAAATTTTAACGTGAAACTCGATCTATGAGTTAGTGAAATTTAAAAAAAATCGCTATAGGTATAATAACACGTGTATTTCAGATATCATCTTTGGGGTAGTTTTTGAGGGTGTTAGACGGCTCGTAAGGGGTTGCGGTATTTTTTGGGGAATGGAGAGGTGTCCTTGTCTATCATTCCCAAAAATTTCAACGTGAAACTCGATCTATGAGTTAGTGAAATTTAAAAAAAAAGCGCTATAGGTATAATAAAACGTGTATTTCAAATGCCATCTTTGGGGTTGTTTTTGAGGGTGTTAGACGGCTCGTAAGGGGTTGGGGTATTTTTTGGGGGATGAAGAGTACCCTTATTTATCTTTCCTAAACATTTTAACGTGAAACTCGATCTATGAGTTAGTGAAATTTAAAAAAAAGCGCTATAGGTATAATAAAACGTGTATTTCAAATGCCATCTTTGGGGTAGTTTTTGAGGGTGTTAGACGGCTCGTAAGGGGTTGCGGTATTTTTTGGGGAATGGAGAGTGTCCTTGTCTATCATTCCCAAAAATTTCAACGTGAAACTCGATCTATGAGTTAGTGAAATTTAAAAAAAAGAGCGCTATAGGTATAATAAAACGTGTATTTCAAATACCATCTTTGGGGTTGTTTTTGAGGGTGTTCGACAGCTCGTAAGGATGAAGAATACCCTTATCTATCATTCCTGAAAATTTCAACAAAAAACTCATTCTACGATTTGATTACGTTATTTTAAAGTGTAAATATAAAATTATTCCATTTTCGGGGTGCTGTAAATAGGTGCTAACTTCACATTTTTGGGTTCTGTAAAATTGGATCGGGTGCTAACTTCACATTTTTGGGTTCTGTAAAATTGGATCAGGTGCTAACTTCACATTTTTGGGTGCTGAAAATGGGTGCTATCTTCACACCGGTATTAAGTTTTCGCTAGAAAAAGATACCCTGATAGCAAATAAAAAACGCGTCCGATTCAACAATAATGCCGTCTGGAAGGTTTTTATTGGAAAAACGGGACTCGTAAGTTGGGCCAAATGGAAAAACACCGGAAAGGTAGGAATATTCCGTAGTTTCCGGTTCAGACGCCTAAAGACGGTAGATAACTTTATTTCTAAAACTAAAAATAAAATTGCAATGTCCATTAACTGACATTATTAGCAATTCATACTAGTATTGGAATCGGCAAACATTTTTACTTCTATTTTAAATTTTTACGATTCGTGCAATTAGAATTAGCTTACTAGTATATCGTAATTTGTAGGTCTTAAGAAGCCTATGTAGGCTAAACACGTGTAACCTAACAAATTTGAATACATTTTGTATTTTGACACTTTATGACTTTGAGTTTCCCAATTTGGAGCATTTGGAATTTAAATCTCTTTTACTATCAGGTAAAATTAGATTATGCACTACCCCCATTTGCTCCTCCCCTGAAGTGTTTCTTTTACCAGACGAAACTGGAATGAACTAGTGCCTAATCTACATCTACACACCAAAATTCATCATAATCGGATCAACCGTCCAGAAGTTACGCCCGATTATATTTGTCATCATATCTCAAATTCCTCGACATCTGTGTGTAGAAAACGTATTGTCTCTGGAACTACTTAGCCTATTGTTATTGAACAAAGCTAAGCACGCTCCCTGAAGAATAGGCTTCAAATAGAAAAAAACCGCATCGAAATCGGTTCACTGGTTCGAGAGCTACATGCGCACAGACACACAGATATAGAGGTCAAACTTAACCCAGTTCATACTTATAACACCCCTCTTTTTAGACATCCATACATAATATGGAGACTATAGCGGGTGTTTCACGGGGGTAGATTTGTAAATAAGACACTCTGTATATTTTTACATTTTTGGATTCCTGGAAACATTCTGCGTTCAACGGTACTCCACATGTCAAATATTAACAGTTTAAAAAAAAAAAATTTAATTTGTTTTTAATTAATATATCGTCACCTTAGAATTACAAGGTTCTATCTACATGCCCTGCAACTTTTGGCAATTGCATTTTTTTTAAATCGTGCTCTAGAACTATGCCATCTGTTTTCTTTAAATACTTTAAACTAATAATTTAATTTGACTTAATTTCGAAGATTTTAAAAAAGTTGATCTGATCTATTTTTTCCACAGGAAACTGTCAATGTTTGACACGGAAAATTGGGATAGAACTTTGTAATTCTCAAAATAATTTTTATATTAAGAAACTGGTAGATAGAACTTTGGTACATTTAAAAGTTTTAACTTCTCGTTAATCGAGTTTAATAAAATTTGGTAAACTTATGTAATTCCAGTCACATTATAATATTACAATAAAAACTGCGTTGGTGGGGGGTAGTTAGGAAGGTGAGTGGAGGTTAATTTATTAAAAAATTTAAAAAATCTTAACTTTTAAATCATAGCTGCTACGGATATGCAGTCTTTAGATTTAAGTTTCCCTAAGTTTTTTTCTAATTTTATAACAAAAAAACGATATTGTTGTGTGCTCTAGGGAGTAGTAGGGGGTTGATATATTTAAAAATCCATAAATTTTGAACCAATAATGCTATGAATATGCAGTTTTCAGATTTGAGTTTTACTAAATATGTCCTTATAATGGATAAAAAAGCTATGATGATGGGTGTGGGGTGATTGAAGGGGTGAGAGGGGTTGATAATTCGTAACTTTTGAACCAAAGCAGTATCTCTCAAACAAAAAAAAATACACTAAGAAGCAGAAGTAATTAATTAAATAAAAAATAAGTTTTAATAAAGCTCTCTGTTTTTAAAACGGACTAAAAAGTATAAAATAATTTGTTTTAGTGGAGACTAACGGTCCTATGCAAACGTAAAGAACATAATTTGATTGAACTTTTTTTGTATAAAGTTAATTATAAATGATTGGGTACGTCGCATCAGGCCACAAAAACAAGAAGAAAACAAACAATTGGTTTTCAAACAAAATAATTTTATTGGCATTAATTTAAGAAAATTAAATGAATGAGTGCAAGTTTAATAAAACAAAATAAATTCTTAGGGCTTTTAAATGCACTAGTTTGCAAAAAAGAATACTTACTTAAAGTTACGGTTCCTATGATTCGGCGGACGCATGCGGCTGACGGACTGCGTATGACTCATACGGTTGAATATAGGCACGAAACGCAGACGGGCCAAAGGAAACGATTACTTGCGTCAGAGGCCCGATGCGGCCGCCGCATCATAAAAAAGGTACCTTAAAAGGGGGGGGGGGACATTTTTATTTAAAAACGACAAAAAGATAGTTTAAAAGTCAGGACTGGAAGAGGAAAAAAGTATAATCAAAATCGCGACTAAAAATAGTTTGGTCGATAGAACTTTGTAATTCTAAAATAAATTAAAATCATCCACTTGAAACTTTGTAATTTTCTTAATAAATCTGAAACCACCCACCGGTTTTTTTCTATTTATTTTTTGTTTGATGAATCTCATAATTATACATTTATTTTTGCAAAAAAGTTAAAGTGTCAAAATTAATTTAACAAATATTAAATCACTATCGCGTTTTAAAAATTCAACATAAAAAAACGCCATTTTTTTTTAAATAGAATGATAATTTTTCGTGAAAAAATAGAAAATCAAACAAACATTTTGCTTTTTTTTATAAACTAAATTATTTGTTTTTAACTTGTAGGCTTGTTAAAAGTTGAGAATAGTGAAGGGGCATGTTTAAGTTCGTGGGATTTTGAATGAAGGAGTTTATTGACTATGTAGCTCTTTAGTCACATAATTAAGTGTTACCGGGTGTTTTGTTCGCATCCGTGTAGAAGGGGTTGATATGACGTCATCTTTTAAGATGGCGTCCAAAAATCATAAAAAATGCAACTTTTGCAACCGGAGCATGATTATACTCGATTCCATATAATTCGACGAGCATTTCAAAAAATTTACTTTCAAAGTCATCCAAGCTTAAATGACCTTGAAACTTGCAAAAACCAAACTTTTGCTATTTTCTCTACAAAAGATGTTTCGCCCTGGAAATTTCCACAAGATCGTTTGTTTTTTAGTTTCTTTTAGGTTGAAGTAACTGATTTGGAGGTTTTTTAACTTCATTTTTGTTTTAATTGCCTTAGGAGCATAATCCTACTGGAAATATTGACACGCCAGGACGAATTCGTATTAGGTAACTTGGATAAGTACCAGTGCGGAACGATGCCTATTTGTGAGTGGTTCAAGGTTGGAAATCAAAGTGTATGATGTGTATGATGTATAGTGGAGGGTGACCAGTGAAACTACTGATGAGCCCACGCTGGTTACCCAGGGCGAAACATCGTTTAATCATTTCTCTTTTCGCTTTGATCTTTTGTGTGTTCCTTGTGGGATGCTCATCCAAGTTTGAATTTTCGTTATTTCCACCCAAGATCTTTTGTTTTTTACTTTCTTTTCGGTTGAAGTAACTGATTTGGAGGTTTTTTAACTTCTTTTTTAACATATGTCTTACTACGCACTACACAAAAAGTACCGGAAATGAAATTAACATCTTAGCCATAACTAAAAACTTCATTTTGAACCTCCCTACCATTTTTTTTTATCTGGCGCCCAAGATGTCGTTTTTATTTAGTTTAGGAACTTTCTACACGGATGCGAACAAAACACTCCTTAAATTTTATTATGAATGTTAATAAACAAGTATAGTCATGCCCTACTGGCATAATTAGAACTTTTTATGCTTTTTTGTTCCAGTATATGGTAATGTATATCTAACTTCTACTAACTCTCTTATAGGTAATTTAAATGACTTTGTTGGCTAGACAAGTGAGTAGAACATAACAATAAAAAGAGAAGTTTAAAATGATATGTTTAGTTATGGCTAAGATGTTAATTTCATCTCCCGCACTTAAAGTTTTTGCGAAGTGGTTAATTGGAAAACACTACAAGAACCTGGTTTTTTACTTGTACATGGTATTTTTAAGGACAATCAAGGTCATACATCAACTAATTTTTTTTTCATAGTAAGGGGCGATAAGTCAACAATAATTGATGGTCACCTTGTCTTTTTTGTTTTTTTACAAAAAAATAAAGTGTGGTTGTAGGTCGCCATTTTAATATATCAGCCGCCATATTTAAACGCATCATAGCTGAACCAAATTTTTAGTATGCTATTTTTGCATTATGTTAATTTTACTGGGGTATTTTTCAAGGTCATAAAGCTTCAAACTGCATCAAATAGTTTGAGGTACATTTGAAGTTAGTGTGACAAAACTTCGAATTATTAAGATTTTTTTTAAGAGAAAATGGCAAAAATCTTGTTTTCTGTAATTTTCAAGGCCATTTAAGGTCGGATGACCTTAAAACTTAATTTTTTGGAATCCTCGGCCTCCAATTATATGGCATCGAGTATAATCATACCCCGGTTGCGTATTTTTTATGATTTTTGGACGCCATCTTGAAAGATGACGTCATATCAACCCCTTCTACACGGATGCAAACAAAACACCCGGTAACACTTGATTGGGTGACTAAAGGCTATCAATCCCACAGTCACAAAACTTTTTCATTTAAAATCCCACGGGATAGAAATTATCGACATATGCCCCTACACTAGAAGGTGGAGCAGCAGTTTCAAAATAAATCAAAAATTTCCAAGCCTACTTTATACGCTTTTATAGCTAATGATATATCAAAACGCGATCAAATTAAGTGTAAAGCATTTACAGGGTGTTTTTAGTTTTTGTTGGCTTAATTGAGATTGAAATATTAATTTTTTGCCCATCATGACTCTAGCCGTTGATCCAGTACTTAATACCGAAAAAATCAGTAATCACAAAAACTTAAACAATTTTCCAATCGACCACAACAACAAGACGTCGCGAACGTTAATCCAATAAATTAAAGCTTACTTTAAAGGTGAAGAAACACCCTGTAATTTAAATAAGGATGTGTGAAGCCCGTATCAAATATAAGATTAAGATTAACAAATTAATTTACCTAGATTAACCAGGCCATATTCCATTTAGTGTATTATTTGTCTATGATCAGCGCTAGTGATTCGGTCTAATAAAATATAAGGCGAATTTTATTCCTTTTGCAGGCTTGTTATTTGCCCTATCCGTTTCCAGCGGGATACCGAACCCACGGCTAGAAGTCAAAGCGGGAAAGTTTCACTGAGAAAAACGAGAAATTTTACTGAGCCCACCCAATGCGGCTTAACGATACGATGTTGATACTGAGATAAGTTATTGCGGGGTAAAAAAAAGGCTAATTTAAACATTTTGTGATGATGTTTGTGTGTCTGGATAGAACAGGATTACTCAAAAGCCGCTAAACAAATTTCGCACAAAAACTCTTTGACCCCATGCGATGCGCTGATTAGTTTTTTAAGGGGGTGGTTGGTTGGAAAGTAGGACGGAAGAAGGGTTCAATTTAAAAAAAATTGGTGCTAGAAAGCACGGATAGTCCGCCATACAATCAATTATTTCATTTTGACAGAAAATGAAAATATCTCGAAAACTGTAGCTTTGAAAGATTTGAACCTTATAACAAAATTTTTGGATAATATTTACGAAAATCAAAATCTGAAAACCGCATATCAATAGCTGCTTTACTTCTAAAGTTATGATTTTTCTGAAAACCATATATCGCTACTTGCTTTTGTTTTTTTAATATTTTAAATATTTTATCCCCGTTTTCCCCCCTTCAACCCTCCACCTCCCTACCCAAAAGTTAATCAGTTCATGGTCAGCCGATAGAGGATTTTTGTACTATGTTTCGTTAAAATCGATTAAGGCGTTCTTGAGTTATCGTGTATATAGACAGACAACAGACAACTTTTTTTTTTCGTCGATTAAGGTGTTTTGGAACCTTAGTAACTCATTTTTCATAAAATTAAGAAAACTCAAAATTTCACGATTTTAATGGTCCCCCATACCATATTGGTATGGTGGACTAAAAATGGATAACTACTTATATTTTCAACAAAACCTATACCAATGTTGAGGTCTCTCCTCGGGTCTCTAAGATCCATAGTTGTTGAGATATTTAAAAAACACGGTTCTTACAGTTAGATGGAAATTACACAATAGGAAAGCTTTAGGAGAACAAGAAAGAAGATAAATCAAAAAGAATTTTGTAAAAATCTTGGAATTTTGTGAAAAATAGTACCAATTTTAAAACATAGAATTTTTTGTTAAAAAAAAAAACATTTTTCTCAGTGTGTTCTTTCTAGAATACAAAGCTAAGGCGACATTTTATTGTGGTAGTAAAGAATTATTATTGGTTTGGCTGGCATTATTGCAAAAAGTAAATAAAAATATTGTTTTCCTAGGATTTTTCTTTTACCTCAAGAGACGTCAGGGTAAAAATCTAGGGGTCAAATGATATACACGGGACAAGTTTCCCGCAATGGGAGGGGGGTGTTTCAGTATAGGTTTTAGTTTGGAGTATGAAGATAAAGGGCGCATCGCGCGAAAACTAAATTAGGGTGCCGCAAGCAAAAATCTTCGAAAAATTAAGCATGAAATTAAGATGGCGTCGCAGGCAAATTTTTTTCAAAACATCGGGAACAAAATATCAGAAAAATTTAGTGTTACCAGAGAAGACTGCGCCGCCAGCGAAATATTTTATAAAAAGCGCCATTTATAGCTCTGAATGTAAGGGGTGGATAGCTCTTGCCGTCGGTGTACACATTTCTAAAAATCTTTACAGTCACAGTCACGCACAATCATTCACAATCGTTCAGAATCATTCACAATCATTCACAATCGTTCACAATCGTTACACAATCTCTCACAATCCTTACACAATCAGTGACAATTGCTCACAATCAGTCACAATCACACACAAAGTCACAATCACACAAAATAAGTCACAATCACACAAAATGAGTCACAATGACACCCTCGTCTGAAGATTATGATTTTTAAGAAAAAAAAATATCAATTTTCGTCGCACTTCCACTCTGGGACCACCACTGACTGTCCCCTCCAATTAGCTTTCCAATCAAAGTGGGAATCCCGGGGCCAACGTTTAGTCAAGCTGCACCCCCCGTCAACGAAACTCAATTTGGATATTGTAAAAATTATGTACTAGTTTGGTCTCCTTTTAAAAAATGTTCTACTTAATGAATAACGGAGTTATTCGCACTTAAAAGGGGGGGGGGTGGCTATGCGCTAAGCTGCACCCTCTATGCTTAGAAGATAGATTTAATAAAAGTTGATATGTCATAACTTTGTACTAATTATGTACTCTTAAAGAAGGGTACTTTTAGTTTACAAAACCATCGGCTAAAATTATTGTTTGTTGCTTGATATCGAGGTAGACCCCCCCTGCTTAGGAAAGAGATTCGAACAAAAGTGACTAGGCCAGAATTTTGTACTAATTCCGTCTCTTTCTAAAAAATTTCCTACTCTCAAGATAACTTGATTTTTTTTATATAGGGTTTGTAGCTTGAATTTAAGCCACACCCCCTCTGCCTACGAAAGAGATTTTAAAAAAAGTAACTATGCCATTTGCTACTAATTATGTACTTATTTCGTCCCTTTTTCAAATCTATTTCCTAAGCAGAGGGGGGGGTGTGCTTTGATATCAAGCTACATACCCCATAAAAACAAAAAAAAATGAAGTTATCTTGAGAGTAGAAATTTTCTAGAAAGGGACAAAATTAATACATAATTAGTAGCAAATTATGGTATAATTGCTTTTTTGAAATCTCCTTCCTAGGCAGAGGGGGGTGAGTCTTGATATCAACCTACACACCCCATAAAAACAAAAAAAAAATGAAGTTATCTTGAGAGTAGACAATGTTCTAGAAGGGGACGAAATTAGTACATAATTAGTAGCAAATTATGGCATCATTTTTTTTTCAAATCTCTTTCCTAAGCAGAGGGGGGTACCTTGATATCAAGCTACACCCCCATAACAAACAAACAAAAATCTTAGGCACCGATGCTTTTTGTAAACTAAAAGTACCATTCTTTAAGAGTACATAAATAGTACAAAATTATGACGTATCAACTTTCATTAAATCCATCTCCTAAGCATGGGGGTGGTGCAGCTTAGCGCCAAGTCACACTCACCCCCCCAATTTTAAGGTTTTAGGTGCGAATAACTCCATTATTAATTAAGTACAAAAAGTTTTAAAAGGGGACTAAATTAGTACATAATTAGTACAAAATTTTGACAATATCCAAATTGAGTTTTGTTGAGGTGGGGGGGGGGGGGGGTGTAGCTTGACTGAGCTTTGCTCGAGTTTCTACGCCAATGCACTCACAGTCGATTTTCCCGTGCGACCTGTCACCCTTCGCAACGGTCCAGCCGCATAAAACTACGCTTTGGGTTGCGGAGATGCAACAAATGTATTTTTCTAAGTCCGCGCGCTGTAGGCAGTGCGTATGGTCTATAGTTACAAAATTAATAGCCAAAAATAGTAGTTTTCACAACTAGTGGCTAAAATAGTGCTTTTTTACAAGCGTTGGTTTAAATAACGAGCGCAGCGAGGTATTTAAAAACGCGTGAAAAAAAGGCACAGTTTAGCCACGACTTGCGAACACTATTTTTTTAATACCTTTGTCAAAAAATCCAAGAAAAACAGGAAAATACTTTTAAAAATCTCGAACGAAGAGCACTTCTCGCAAAACATACCATCTTTACACTATAAATCAAGGCGGCTGGTAAATGAAATAACAATATTACTATTTTCCGCATTTTCTCGGTAATTTTGGGTAAAAAACGGAGATAATTTTTTTTTTGCACCCGTGATCAAAAAAAGTTTTTTTGCATCGGTAACCAAAAAAGCCATGCTTTAGTTATCTGCAGACAGTTACTAAATTCATGTTTTTGATGAAAGTATAAAAAAAGTCATTTTTTATGATAGCTTTCACCAGTTTGTTATTCAAGCAAAAACAATTTTTATTCCATTAAGGGCGTACATACGATTTTTACTTGGGGGAGGGGGGAGGGACAGTATAAAGTTATAGTGCCGCAGGCAAAATTTTTTTCAGTTTAATCAGGAAATTTTTTAAATATTTTGATATCTTTCATCAAATATAAAAAAAAACTGAGTTGGGATATGGTCTTGATTCTAAATTTGTTGGTAAAATTTTGTAAAATATACTATAACTTAAACTAAAATTGCAGCAAACAATGTGTCATAGCGCCGCAGTCAAAATTTTTTGCAGTTGAAGAAAGTTCTTCAAAAATTTTTTTTTTTTAAGTTTTTTATGAATTATAAAAAAACTGGTACTAATCCGAGTACCAATGGTAACTGGTTTAATAGAATGAAAATAGTTATAAACTTTTAGAAAAGTTGAAAAATAGGTATTTTTTTCATGCGTGAGTATCGGGTTCGGACACCGGTTTGGGGGGGGGGACATTACCCCATATACATGAGGCATAATAGTACATCATAAACCTAGAGACTAAAGTGTAGGGAGGGCTACAATTCGCTAAGGGATTAAACGACACTTTAGTCCCGAGGTTTATTTACTATTTTATGCACTTTAGGAAGAGATCTTTGTTAAAATTACGTTATTTCTACGCCAAATGGTTCATCAACTACAAGAAAGGGTGCTAAGAATGAAATCTTGGCCGGGAGCAAGTGCTGTTTGGCTTGACTTGCCATAAATTTAATTATAATTTACCCTAAGCTGAGGGATTACATTTATTTTTAATCCCTGAGGGATTAAATTTATTTTTAATCCCTGAGGGATTAAATTTTCTTTGAATCCCTTAGGGATTAAAAGTCTCACTTTAGTCCATAAAAAGAACGATTAAAAGTACCTATTTAATCCCTGAAGTGCATAAAAAAAGTTTATAACACATTTTTTAGTTAAAATTAAAGGCTGTAAGCCAAAACAATTTTTTTTTAAATTTAATGCACGTTTAGTTTTTTGATTTTAAAAAGTATTGGAATTTTTTAAACAGATTTTTGGCCTATTACCCTCTAGAATGTATATGAAAGATTTTAATTTTCATCTTAAGTCCTGAATATTACAAAAAAAAAACACATAATTCAGGAAATATAATATATTTTTTCTTTGGGGAGGCATACCTAAACAAAACAAAATGAAGAGAAAAAAAAAAAAATTGACCTACTTAAGTACTTAAGTACTTAAGTTAAAAGGTGTTTTTAAAATGTGTTTTTATTTGTAAAAGTCAAATTTTGATTTTTGTTTGCAGATACTCAGGGGGGGAGGGGGCAGTTGCCCCCTACCTGCCCCCCGCAATTGACGCCGCTGAATCGACCAAAAAGTGAAGTGTGACTTGCCACCTTTTTGTTCTACAGGGTCAATATACAGGGTGAGGAAAAAGTATGGAAATCCCACAGTATTTTGGAGGATTATCTATTTTTAAAAAATTCAAGTATTGTTTTTTGTTCTACAGGGTCAATATACAGGAGGATTATCTATTTTTTAAAAATTCAAGTATTGTACCCTAGATAACTTTCAATAAGGAATCTAATGGTGACCTTCGACTTCACCTTGAACCTCAATTTCAAGGTTATTTGAGGATCAACTTATTTTTTTTAAATGGAAACTTCTATTTTTGATCGCGGAATTGAAAAGAGCAGAAAATTCAACGTTCAGATAAAAGTTCAAGTCACAGGTTTGCGGGACCCCTGGCGGACAAATAGAGGTCAAAACACGCGGGGTTTGTGACAAGGTTACATCTCTAAAAAATCTTAACGAGGAACACAATGGTGACCTGGGATTTGACCTTCAATCGAAGGAAACAGAATCTTTCAACGTCCACGTCGTTGTTTCGGGATTACACTAAAAAAAGCATAAGTCAAGGTCAAACCCAAGGTCACCATTGTTTTCCTCACTGAAATTTGTCAAAGATGTAACCTTTGTCAGTCACTTTTTTATTACAAACTCCGCAAGATTTCTATGAGATTCTGTGTGGGTAGAGTGTTTTGATCATTATTTGTCCGCCAGAGGTCATGTAAACTTGAATCTAAATGTAGAATTTTCTGATCTTTTTTCTATTTAAAAAAAGTAATTTGACCCTTAAATGACCTTGAAGTTGAAGTTCGAGGTCAAGTTAAAGGTCACCATTAGATTTTTTGTTTGAAGTTATCTAGAGTACAAAATTTGATTTTTTTTTTTTAAATAACTAATCTTCCAAAATATTATTCCATACTTTTTTTATTTATAATGATTTATAAGTTTACCGTCAAGTTTATCTTGAGTTTATGTACAGGGTGACAGGTTATAAAGTTCCACTGGACAAAACTTAGAGCAAAATCAAAAATAATTTGCCATAAGGGCAATGTGTTAGCCAAGGAAAAACAGTATTAGGTGGTTCTTTGCTTAACACATTACTCTTATGGCAACGTTTTTGTGAATTTGATCAATGACCATTCAAGACAATGTCAACATATGGTATATTTTTTGAATCAGGAAAAAAAGATCTATAGAAATTTTAAATAATGTACATGGTGTTCCATTAAAAAAAGGACCTCATGGTCATCCTGTATGTAACGGGTGATTTAACAAAAAAGTGAAACTGTAATAGACATCTACATAATTTCATGAGTAATGCACTTTTTTGTGACGAATAATAAAAAAGTTTTCCCAGGTGGAACTTTATAAACAGTCACTCTGAACTGTGAATTTATGTCATTTGGAGTAACTTTGAATCGAGAGGTGAACCAATCTGGCAGGAGGTGCACAAAATTCTTGGCAGGACCTATATTTTAGGATTAGGCTGGACCAAAAATATAGGTTATTTTGGGTGCCAACTGACTCATTTTGAATCCTTGTTTAAACCATAGGGTCAAACTAACTCTGCGCCAAAGAAAGATTACTACTGCTACTTTTTATTTTTGATTTTAGTTTTAACCATCCTCTAATCTGTACTCAAAACTATACCTATAATAAATCTTTAGAAAAACCATTTCTGTACATTAAATACTTTCGAGTTTTTTTTAAATCTTTTTCTGTCTGTCTGTTTATTCCAGCACCAAGCAAAAACTACTGGACTTATTTATACTGATGCATTCCTTGGACTCCTGGGGAGTAGATAGGCTTTATTTAATCAAAATCAGTTTACGAAAACAAAAGTTATGACCATTTAAAGCAACAAAAACGGGAAAACACAGGCAGGCGAAGACTAAACAGTTGACACTCTTTGATCCAACCTATTAAATATCTCAGACAAAATGAGTCACACACTTTTCATTTCAAACAGTTGTAGTGTTTGACTTATTTTTTCCAAAATATATAAATAGTATGTTTTCACATCATATCAAGCATCATATTCAATATGCATCAAAAATCAAGCATCTTGTTCTTTCATATCTGACGCTTTATCAGAACCGAGGTGATGCTCTACTTATGAAAGAAAAAGAAGAAAATTTTTTGAATATGTATTGAGTACTTACAATGTGAAACCATACTAAAAGTTAGACTGCAGCATATGGTTCAAAGCTCGGTTCAAAGTTACACCAAATGACTGTAACTCAAGGGGTGAACCAATACTCAAATTTTGTAGACCTCCTTTCAAAAGGGCCCATATTCTAGGTCCTGTGAGGGCCCAGCAGGACGTGAAATATGCAACTTTTTGAGTTGGCACCTGTCAGAACCTATAATTTTGGTTCAGTTCAAAGGGACAAGCACATATTGGGCCCTTGGCTCCTTGTTGCTCTACAGCAATATGTAAAACCTAGTGTAAAACTGAGTGGATAACTTACTATAAAACCTTGCAGTTAGTTTTTGTAATACCTAGTTAATGCACTTTGTGGAATTCTCATGATAATAATAATCAGGAATAGGTACCTTCATTATTTTAGTTTTCTGTAGAATACATACTTACTAATTACGAATCCTGTGAATAATGTAAAAATGTAAGCAACCCCAAATATGAAATAAAAAGAATTAGATAAAAACTTGGGTCAAAATAAACAAAAGAAAAAAAAACAATTGAATCAACACAACTCACCATCCTTGACAGTTTTCGGCTGACCCGAGGAAGTGCCACTGCAGTGGCTTTTGTCCACCGTACAGTACATAATTAAAAGCACTTTTTGACACTGGTGTACTAATTAAACAGTTCTGTCACCTCACCCAACGCAAGTTTTCATTATTCAGGTTTTTTAGCGTGTTTTTTTACGCGAAAATTTCACATAACCGATCACTGTGCATCACTCACCGCCATTGCCGCATTGTTTACATTTTGCGATTGTAGATGGCGCTGTTTTTTTTAACCTCTTTTTTTCATACAATTTGAAGTTAGCTGAAGCCTTTGGGGATCAAATCCAAACCTATTTAATTAACAAGGCCGGGAAAATATTTTTGCCAGACGAGACTGGATACTTTATTTTAGGCGCGTTCCAGCTGCTCGCGCCAGTGCATATTACTGCATTCTAAAATTTTAGTAAGTCCAGCCACGAAAGTAAAACAAAAGTGGAACGATAATACCCCCTGAGAAATTTCACAAAAATGACCGCCTTATGCAGGTGACAGTTATGAACCTAAAAGAACGTAGTCACATCAATCGAATCGATTTGACATTCTTTTTTGTTTTTGGTGTGTCTTTTCCACAATCAGTAATTGGTATTTTTTACCATGATTTTTCATAATATATTAAAATTTTGTTTTTTTAAATTTTTGTTAATAGAAAAAGTGAAGTTATATCATTTTTAGATGGGTTTCAAGTCTCCCTGTAAACATGATATATATTTGCCTGCTTTTTTTATTAGCCACAAACTTGTTTGAACCAAAACAAAAGTTACTAGGATGTTACTCCGTTGTTTTTTTAGTCAAAATAAAGTGTTTTCGTTTTTTTTTGCGTGTTTTTGCTAAAAATATAGGGTTTTGATTTGTTCAGTGCTGTTATACAATCGGAATGACTAGTTTTTTGCCTTCAATAAGTGATGTGCGATAACCCTTTTTATTATTAGCCTCGGAGTTAGGGGAATTTTGTCAATACCAACTTATTTAGCTCACAAATGTCAAGTACATGTAGCGGTCATTTTATTTACAGGATATTATCATCCCACTTTTGTTTTTACTTTCGTGAGTCCAGCAGATAAATTGCTAATTGCACCGCATTCTCTAAACAAGTTTAATTTTAATCGGTGTTTAGAATGTGCTTTCACCTTGAACTTGAATACCAAGGTGCCACATTCTAACCGTTATTTAAATTTAAACTAGGTTTTTAACAGTACGGTGCAAGTAACGAAAAAATACAGATTATGCAATTATTTTTTATTGCTCCAGCCGGAAGGTTCTGTGGGTTTAGGGGGCGGGGGCCATCGCCTCTCCCAACAAACATAACGTGGTCTGGACGCTAACGTATCTTACAATTTTTCGGAAGCCAGCTGGCGGCTCGACAACTTGGGGCGCCATGACCGCTTGGGCACTTGTCGGCCAACAGGCGGATGGGCGCGAGTATTTTACCTGTAATTTAAAAAAAAGTGTTGGACGCAACCGGGATCCGAACACAGAAATATAATTTATTTCTATGTTGCCAACCCGCCGCAAGAAAGGATGCGTAGAGCTGGCGCCTACGAAGCGATAAAACGCTTAATACGGTCAGACGTTTTTCAGCAAGCAAAGAACCTATTCGTTAGAAAGCGCATTTTCGTAGCGTTTAACCAACCTCGGAATGAATTCGAATTAGCGAGCGCCAAATACGTTCCGAAATACAGGGCGATTTTAGCGGCTGCATTGCAAGTGCCCATACGTCCTGCAAAAACCGCCAGTATCACTTGGCGGCCGACTGTTTACCGCCACCTCCTAGTTTGCTGGTCTTTTTTGTGGCTAACAATAAAAATTGGAGAAACCCCCAGATTTAAAAAATAAATCAAGAAATATTCGTTTTAAAAGACAAAAATTTTCTCTTTTCATTATAAATTAGATCTCAATTCTTTTTCTTTCCATAAATTTCGCCCTTTAGTATTTTGATTTTACCTGAGAGTAATGATTTATTCATATGGAAGGTATGCCAATATTTTGAAAGAAATTTACCAAAATTTCTGTCTGTATATACGTCATAAAAAAATGAAATAACTATTCGGTTCAATCCAAAGAAATTAAAATAACAATCACCTCTCAATTTCTGTAGGCAACCTGTGTAGAATAACTGGGCACGTCGCGTGTCGCAAACAGATTTTGGACTTACTAAAATTTTGGAAGGCAAATGTGTACTTCAGTGAGCGGCTGGAACGTGCCTAGGCTACTCGGAAGTGCTCCGAGGAGAAAAGACAGCGCAACCGGATGTCGAATCGAATCACCCTGCAAAATCTGCATTTGACTTTTTACGGTCGGTTTTCTGCCATATTTTTCAAAAATGTCAACGTATAGCGAAGATTTTAAAATCTGAAAAAGTTTTTGGCAAATTAGCAAAAAACATTTGAGATGGCCACGAAACACCCCCTAGATTTAAATCCAGAACTGGAAAAACCGAAAATCAGTATTCTGTGCGCTGACATCAGCAGGTTCAGTCAGAATACACAGTTTTTTTTATGTAGGTACTGTAAAGTCTGTTTTATGTCCGTATTCACCAACGTGAAAATACTCTGACTAGCTTTAATCATGATGAAGACAAATCGGAGTTTGGAATGAGTCTTGATTGTCTTGATGATTCCCAATTGTCGAATTTTTGCATTGGTGAATACAAGCATTATACTTAAATTGTTTATATTTATTGCTTGGTTTATGCCTCGGTTTATGCATAAATTTACACAAACAGGTTGCTAAACCCAAATACTTACCTAAACAAAACTAGTGATGTGGATTTGACTGGTCAACACGTTTTTGGTCAAATGACCAGTCACCAGATTGAAATAAAAAAAATAGATAATGCAAAAAACCTCACTTTCTGAAGATATGTCATCTTCTGAAGATGAAGAAATATTTATTCCTGTTATTCTTCCATTTCTGTTAATAATATTTAGGTTATATATACGAATTTATTGTAAAATAGTAAAAATACAGGGAATCCCCGGATCACTGAGAACCACCAGATTAGTAGCCATTCTATATTGGTAAAATGAAGACAACTGTAAACAGGACTAATCTCAAATGCATAAAGAGTTTAAGCATCAATTTTTAACTTAACTTAAAATATTCTTTGATTTTTAAGTTATTTTGACTGAATTTGACCGGTCAAATAGGTAGTGGTCAATTGACTATCCCCAACTGTACACAAAATGTTGTCGAGTTAAGGCAGATTTACTCAGTAACAGAATGGAGAATGCACATTATTCATGATTCTTGAAGTTAAAATCAACTGTGGTGGTTACATTAAGAAAGTGTGACCTTGAGTCTCACATGTTGTTAATGACTTTAAAATATAAAAAAAATAAAGGAACAATAATATTGCCCTACAATGTATTTTTGCCAATTTGAAGACAAATTAAATTCTTCTTTGTTTTTATATTTTTTATAATGTCAGTATATTGTGAGAGCAGCTCTAACATTGAACAAAGCAGGTGCCAAAAGGAATAAAATAAGCAGTTTATTAAGCCAATCAAAAGTATTTTTCAATTTTAAGATACCCATATTGGTCAGTAGTTTTTTCAGAAAATTAAAAAGAAGTAAATTTGCATTATTTTGATTCCTAAGGATAAGGCCATGCTTACTACCCATCGACGGTTAGTACATCGATGTTACCACCCCTAAAATATATGGGTGATCCCACCAAAAGTGTGCATTAGGCTGTCCCTAACAATGTTCTTTCTTAAAGCTTTTACAAAAAGTATAGGGTTTTGTTTTTAAATATACCTATTTTCTTATTTTTATCCCTGAAACGTCATTTCCGTGGCATTTCCCCAACTCAAAATTGTAATAGAAAATATACCTTAGCAAAATTTAATAGTGGTTTAAAAAGTTATTTGTCAGTATAATAATAATAAAATACTTTAACTTTTCATCTTGACTAAAAAAAATAAATTATATAAAATAATTTTGAGTCTGTCACTGTTTAAATTCTGCCCTGGGTCTGGGTATTTAAAGTCAAAGTCAAAATTTCCTTATTCATAGGAACGTTGGTGCAGATACAAGTGCACAATCGTTAAATGAATAGAAGTCAGAAGCAAGATTAGAAAATTTTAAAATAGTCCTTCTCTTTGTTCCTGCAATAAAATAATAAAATAGTAAAAAGCATCTTTCCATAAATACATACAAAGCAAAGTGTTTAAACTAAACTATCATTAAAAGTGGCAAAATGGCAAGATTTCATTTCAATTATTTATCTCTTTTTTTTAAATTTATTTCTTTTTTTTAAATTTATTTCTTTTTAAATTTATTTCTGTCCCACTAAAGACCCAATGAGCCACCCAGGTCAGGGACTTCAAGAAACCGATGTGCTTAAGCTGATGTAGCATTTAACCTTAAAACAAGTGGTGGGAAGGTTCGTCGACAATGTTGACCAAAGCAGAAAAGCTTCTCTTGAGTGCGTTTATTCATGTCAATTCAATTCAAAAATAGCTTTATTGTCTGAAGAAAGAATATCTCATTGAGTCCTAAATCTAATAAAATGGTATAACAAAAATATTTTACAGTCGAAGTAGTTAATAAACAGTAAACACAAATGACAAGACATTTAAAAAAAGTGTAAGAAAAGGTGAAACAATTAAAAAGCTTTCATATTAAAAATGCTCAGACAAATCCTTAAATACCTACTTTTGTTACTCAAGTAAAGGAGCTGAAAAATGAAATAAAAGTTATTTTGTAAAAAGTTAATTATTTAACAATTATTAATTAAAAATGGACTATTTAGTTCACAGTATAAATATAACAGTACAATATATATAAATAAACAACAAATAATAAAACAAACCTTTACAATGTAATAGTATCCCTATAATATTCAACACAGTCATAATATGGTCTAGTTGCAAGTATCAAGAGTTAGGCTACTGACCATTTTTCTAAAGTTATTATGTTCCTCAATACTTCTAATTTCTAATGGTAGGTGGTTATAGAGTTTAAGACTTTCGTATATAATCGAGTTTTTAGTTAATGTGAGTCTGGGTATTGGTAAAGGTAAAAGCATGTTGGAGGACTGTCTTGTCCAGCATTGCTGAGTAGCGTTTTGATGACAATTTTGGGTACTTTTTTTTTATGGATAAGGCAAACAGATTCTAGAATAAAAAGTGATGTGAGAGTTAGAACCTTACATTTTGTAAATAGGGGTCTACAGTGTTCCCTTGGTCCCACCTTGTTGAGTATCTGAAGAGCACACTTGTATTCTGAATACTGACTCAAAGAGAGTTTCCGAGCAAAACCCCCAAAAGGCTATACCATATCTTGCTTGAGATTCGAACAGTGCATAATACACCATTGAAATCCGAGTTCTTTGCTCACAACCTTAATGGCAAAACAAGCTGAGGATAATTTGGACCTAAGTTGATTTATATGATCTTTAAAATCTAAGTTTGTATCAAGAGTTAGGCCTAGGAATTTAACGAATGACTGAGAGTTGATGGTTTGATTATTAAGTCTAATACAGTTTTGAAAGAACCTAAAGGACAAAATGTTGGTTTTTTTAACATTAAAACAGAGACAGTTGGCGTGTCACCATTCTTTAACTAATTTTAGGTCATTCGTCATATTTTCTAGTTCTGACTTGTTACCAGACCAGACTATGGTGTTGTCATCAGCAAAGACAAAAAATTTACCCTTAATGTTCAAGGCTGTCAAGTCGTTAATATACACAAGAAAGAAAATTGGTCCAAGAACAGAGCCTTGAAAAACGCCCCTAGATGTTTCTAGGAACTCGGAAATCGAGAAATAGCCCATTTTAAGCATTATTCTGTGATCCACGCAATCAAATGCTTTCGAGAAATCACAGAACACTGCCGCTACTGAATACTGAATACTAAGGTATACATTCTCTAATAAAGCAAATATCACGTCGTTTTGTTGAAAACCAAATTGAGAATTTGATATTACGTTAAATTTTTGGAAGTGTTCCACTATTCTAGCTTTAGCAATCTTTTCAATTATCTTGAATAACATGATAATAAGGCGATAGGGCGATAATCGCAGGGGTCGTTTACATCTCCTCCTTTATGAATTGGAATAATTATTGCTGCCTTTAGGCAATCAGGGAAGTAGCGTTTGACGAAAATAATGATTAATTAATTCAACCAGTATACACAAGGTGGAGTCTGGAAGTTGTTGTAAAATTTTTAATCTTGCCTAAAACAATCTTTATTTCAGTTAGAGTTGTTGGTTCAAGAACGAGTTTCTCAGGAATGTTTATATTGCTTAGAAACTATTTAAAACCTGATCAAAATTGTAAAATCTTGTAAAAATTATTTTAATACATTTTACACAGCCTTTTTGCCAGGGGTCACTAATATGGTTAAGAAAAAAGTAACTTCAGAGGAAGAAAATTGAATAAAGCAAGAAAAAGAAAGGGTCTGAAGAAAGCGTATCAGAGATGTCCCAGTACTAATAAAGATGCAGTTGCAGAGAACACCAAAAATATATTAGACAAAAAGAAAAAGGAGAAAAAAAGCAAATAGGACAAGTTACGCCTAGAGAACAAAGAAAGCAACGCAAAAAATGGAAGGTAGCAAGCAAAAATTATCGTGAAAAGCAGAAAAAGAAAAAATGTACGGTTAATGAGCTGGACAAAAACCTACCAGAAAACGGAAATTTAAACATAGTAAAAAAGTTGATAAGCGTTGATAAGCGTTATAAAAACAAAGCACAGCGCTATTTGGAACAGAAAACGATAGTTTTGTTGTACAAAGCAGAGATAAACAAACTCAAAAGTAGCCTCGAAAAATATGAAAAGAAATATTACAGAGCAGTAACTACAACAAAGAATAAAAACATATATACCACCTCTCCAAGCTTTATATGTTAACTCCAGAAACAAGAGCCGAGACATACACAGATAATTTAAATATTGACCCCAAAAAGCCTAAAGTTGTTAAAAAAAATTGTTTTAGGGCAAAACTTAATGATCAATTAAAAGAATCTTATCAAAAATTAGATAAAAGTAAAGAAAAATATTTTTTTTTTGAAAAATCATCCAAGGAAGAATTGTTAAGAGAAAAGCGAGGAAAAAAGGTCTTTTAACTAAATATGAAAATATGTTTCACTGTACAACAAACATTCGAGAACTTTTAAAATGTATGTGCTGTGATGCAAAAAACGAAGAATGTCTCTTCAGGCAATGTCAAAATTGCTAATTTAAAAAATAGAGTACTTTTTGATGGACCTTAATTAATGAGTAAACTGTTCTATCCTGAAGTTTACGGTGATCAAGAAAATGAAGAATCTTGTTTCCCCAGATGCAAAGAAAAGATCGTCGCAGCTAGGTGCTTATGTTTTGGTCAAATATAAACACAAAATAATTCACAGAAAAACAGCAACTTATCAATATGTAGCAATATGCCAATATGACATTGACTTTGTTGATTGAAATCTAAAAATCCAGGTAGTGATAGTCAAACTTTTTAAACTTAATAAAACTGATATTTGTTACGTTTCTGAAAATCAAATAGTAGAAGTGCTGCCTCCTGCAAACATAATTTTAAAAGGATACAGGAATTACTATAAGTTTGACAAGAAGGTGGTGTTTTTGAAAAAGCCTAAATAGCCAGTATTTTTTATAATTTGAGTTATTAAAATAAATAAGTTAACAATAAGTAGATGTTCAGTAAAATTATTTTTGTGTCAAAACAATCCTTTCCATACATCCTTTTATTGGCTCCAGATCAAAAAAGTGATATTTAATTTGGCGACATTTAAAAAAGCAGTCTTATTTTAGCGACATTGAAAAAGGCGATATATGTTAAACGAGTGACACATCAAAAGAGCGATATATTAAAATAGCGACAAATCAGAAGAGCGACAATTAATATAGCAACATTTAAAACAGCACTGATATTAGTCAACAGGTTGGTTGGTTTGGTTGTTTTGGTTGGTTGGTTTAGTTGATTGGTATGGTTGGTTTGGTATCCAATATTTTGTGTGTGCAAAAGTACTAAAAAAATATTTTGTCATTCCCCTGTTAGGATATAAAAATCTCCCTAAATATGTGATTAACAATAGGTTTTTCTAGTGCACCTTCAAATATAATGACTTTAGATTACTTTTCGTTTTTTTTTATCAACTCTTCTCATAAAAACTACTCAGGGACAAAATTTAGCATAACAATGCACACTTTTGAAAAATAAAAACCTTGATATGATGATTAAAAAATGCTTGCAGAATTGAAAACTTTGACTCCTTTGACACTTTGACAGCCGGCACCTCCTACACTGAGTCAAATAAATATATTTGAATAACAAGTATGGAAAATTAATACTTTTTCACACACACCTTGGGTAAGCTGTAACTTTGAGAAAGAAGCTTTCTGCACGCGTTCGATATAACATTTTCTCTACGCGCGTGAGGAAAATTAATTAAAATTAATAAATATTTCAGGAACTACAAAAGATATTGAAATAGTGTTTGTTATTTTTGTAAAGCTAATTTTTTTAAAAATTCAAAAATGCAAAAATATACAGGGTGTTCTATTTAAGAAAATTGTCTTTATTGCCACACACTGTATATCAAGGACAACAAAAAAAAGTTGTTATAGCGCTTAAGTTCGTTGTAATTTGCCAAAAAATTTTTGAATTTAGACCTACTCTTTATTTTCAATAATAAAAAAGATACTGAGTGTTCCAGTTATAAACAAATACCCTGCACCAAAAATTATCGAAATCGGGGAGATGGTCTGCCAAACCTCTGGAAATTTTTTCTTACCTATAAACACTTTTGTTTCAGGTAGCATTGCTGTGTTTATCTTCTACCTTCTCTATGGCTATATGCAGGAACTTATCTTCACCATTGAGGGCTTTAAACCATATGGATGGTACCTTACTTTGGTCCAGTTTGCTTTTTATACCGTGTTTGGCTTGATAGAAATGCGGTTAAGAAATATTAAGGATCGGAGGTAAGACATATAAATAACGTGACCACTCGTCCTGATTTTGGCGGGACTGTCCCGATTTTTAGAAAGCCGTCCCGTTTGTAAAGAGGCCCGCGAACGTCCCGATTTTTATAAAACTGTTCTGGTTTTTCAAGATCCACTGATGACATCTATTGGCAATGAAATCGACATATGGAACGGATGTCTTGAATAGCCCTGAAGAAGCAAATAAATTTTTCGAAACGTTGGCATTTCAAAAAAAGGACGTCTCATTAATAAGATCCCTCAACCCATAAACCTAAACCTTCAAAACAGCTTTTTTTTTGTTTTTTTTTTCACTCATGTACTCCCTCCACCCCTGGAGGCGTTTGTCCCTTGTTTTTTTTTTTATTTATTTAATTATTATGAAGTTCTAACTGTACAATTATTGTAACGATTTTTAATAAATTTGATTTTAATCACTAATGGGTAAGATTTTAATGACATTATTACAAGTAGGTAAATCTCTCAATTATTTTTTGTGCCCTCTTTGGAGGACCAAATTTTTCCAATTTAATATAAAGTGATAACAGTGGGGCTGCTGGGTGGTTCAATGCACATGCTAGACTTGGATTAAGACCAAAAAATAATAATGGTTTATTCAGTTTAATTACTGGATTACAATAGCGGATGCAGCTCGCTTAAAGGCGGGAGAAAGGAGAATAATAATAAAAAACACTGCAGGCGAAAAACTTGTAAAAACGTTTAATTTTAGTATATTCACCCTTAGAACAACTGTCCAGTCATTTGTACATTTTTTCGGAAACCTAGAAAAAAGTAATATACAGCGGACTTTTGGTAGGTACTCAGCTCTCCAGTAAGGCAAATTTTTCTGTCTTGTTTCTTAAAAATCGCACAATAAACCTCCAAAAACAACACGTCCATTGTCTTGAAATAAAAAACGAAAAATATGCTCAAAAAGCTGTTAAAGCGGTGCCACTGTAGCCTCGTTCATCTTTCAGTTGTACTTCCAATTTGGCACCAGCGGCGTTTTTCATTTTAGAATTCCTATAAGAGTTTACCTACTTCTCGCCCTGCTCACCTTGGGCACAATGGGGCTGTCGAATTCTTCTCTTGGCTATTTGAACTACCCGACGCAGGTGATTTTCAAGTGCTGCAAGCTGATCCCGGTGCTGGCCGGCGGAATTCTCATCCAAGGCAAACGGTACGGCCCTCTGGACTTTTTGGCGGCACTACTAATGTGTATCGGACTAACACTATTTACTTTGGGTTTGTATTTTTGAACTGTTACTTAATAGGAGTGGTTTTTTTTTTACTAAATTGCACTATAACCATATAACTATGAGATACTATGCAACGTGTCACATCAAAAATCAAACAGAGATGTTTTCGGGTATTTGTAGGACAATTTCGAAAAAAACTACGAACATGTCAATTTGTTATTCAATTAGGAAATACCCTTTGGCTAAAACTGACGTCTCTGAAGCTAGCAGAGCAATGTGAGCAGACTATTTTTTTTATAGTGCATAATTAAGTGCTAATTAAATGGTAATAAAGTGCCCCATTTAAAAATTTAGCGCTCCTTTTTTTAAAAAAATACAGCATGTTCTGCTAGCTTCAGATGAACTCAGCAGAGCAATTTATACATTAAAAATAATTTCAATCGAAAATATCATAGTGCATAATAAAGTGCTAATTTTTTTAAATACAGTATGTGCTGCTAGCTTCAGATGAACTCAGAAGAGCAATACATTAAAAATCATCGGAATCAAAATTATCGTAGTGCATAATAAAGTGCTAATTAAGTGCCCCATTTAAAAATTTAAATGTTTAAATAAAATGTTGTGCTAGCTTTAGATGAACTCAGCAGACCATGGGGCATTTATTTAGCACTTAATTACCACTTTATTATGCACTATGATAATTTGGTGTATTGCTCTGCTGAGTTCATCTGAAGCTAGCAGAACATGCTGTATTTTTTTAAAGAAAGAAGCACTAAATTTTTTAATTGGGCACTTAATTAGTACTTTATTATGCACTATGATAATTGGGTGTATTGCTTTGCTGAGTTCATCTGAATCTAGCAGAACATGCTGTATTTTTTAAAAAAGGAAGCACTAAATTTTTAAATGGGGCACTTAATTAGCACTTTATTATGCACTATGATATTTGTGATTCCAATGATTTTTTAATGTAGTGCTCTGCTGAGTTCATCCGAAGCTAGCAGAACATGCTGATTTTTTTTAAAGAAAGAAGCACTAAATTTTTAAATGGGGCTTTTTATTACCATTTAATTAGCACTTAATACTGCACTATAATATTTGTGATGCCAATGATTTTTTTAATTTATTGCTTTGCTGAGTTCATCTGAAGCTAGCAGATCATGCTGTATTTAAAAAAAAATAAGCACTAAGTTTTTAAATGGGGCACTTAATTAGCACTTTATTATGCACTATAATATTTGTGATTCCGATGATTTTTAATGTAGTGCTCTAGTAGCACTTAATTATTCACTATAAAAAAATTTGTTCTGCTCACCTTGCCCTGCTAGCTTCAGGTACGTCTAAAACTGGGCATAAAATAAAAGCAATAAAATTGGGTAGTTCGGTACTTTTTCTCCGAACTTAATTAAGAAGGTATATATTTTGTCTTAAACTGGACAACCACTTCAGTAAACTAATTTTATTTAAAAATTAAAAACAAAAACGAATAAATTATCCCAAACGTTAAATAACCGTACCGTCGTCGTAAAACCTGTACCAAACAGGGATCCCTACAAAAAACCCGAAACCAAATTTGGCAGAAACATAATTTGTCAGAATGTAAAAGAAAAGAAAATAATTGGTCTGAAAAAAATTCTCTCGAAAATGAAATGACGGGAAAATCAAATCGCTAGAAAATATATGCACAGAATTAAATTTAAACGAAACATATTGTTATAGAAGCACAAAATGTTATACCTGCTTCTTATTTTTATTAGTTTATTTGTTTTTAATAATTTTTTCTTAAAAGGAAAAAAAAAAGTTCAAACGTTGATATAGGCATATCTAAATTAATATTTTAAAATCAGTACCGTTTCACCCGCGCTTGACACCATTTAATATTTGTTATTGTTACGTGTTATATACATTATGTCCGGACTTAATTTTAAGGATTTACGACACAAAAAACCAGAAAATTTTCGGTAAGTCGTTTTTTGTTTTTAATAATTTTTATAAAGTATGTACTCACAATCAAACAGCTGTATGTAAGCTTTAATAACTTTCTTACGCTTGTGTTTTTTTTCTTTGTATTGTTATAGAGCCCTGATGATGACCCAATAAAGCGGTCGAAACGATGGCAATGAATTAATATGTTTTTTTTTATTTTTACCTGAACCCACCAAAGTTTTGAAAAAAAAATAAACTTCTGGGTCACCAAAGTCTATAAAAAAAAAAAATTAAATAAAATCGTTTAATAAAACAAAATCCTCGTGTCATCTTCCAAATAGAGAAACTTGTCAGCGCTGCAATCCAGGGCTTACGGCGCTCTAGAGATTTAAACTTGCGATTGTGGTTCTGCTCATTTAGGGATCTGGCATGTTATTTTCCAACAATTTGTGGGTCGGGTGTTTTTCGTTTCTAGACAATTGTTTTAGATACTTTTGTGATTCTGATATTTTAAGGTTCGCGAAAATTATGCCAACAAAATAACAAAAATTTTTTGGTGCCTGTCTAAGAACTGACTTTAGATATACTTAATGTGCTGATTCTAAAACTGGCAGCAGATTTTTTTCTATCAGCTCTAGTTTTTGAGATAGACACTAATTGAATTTAGTTGTAATAAAGGGCAAAAATAAATAAATCAACATCTCTTTAAAATTCAAAATAGAAATTTGGTATTCAAAACTAGGATCTAATTAGCCAAATATACCTGAAATTTTATTAGCTATTTTATATTTGGAATTCCCTATGATCCGATCTCCCCATACCTGTTCAACCCCATAGAAAAATTTGTTTTGGAAACATAGTACCTTTTGTGTACCTTTATCCTTCTCGACTTAGTATATTGTGTAGTTTTTGCAAAGAAAGTTGTGTCATAATTTTTTGTACATTTTCGTCGTTTTAGTGTTAAAACTAAAACAATGGCATCCACAAGCAGGCGTAGCTGTGTAAACCATCCAGATGTTTTTTGTTATGTATGTGGCGAATACACTTTAAAAGAAAGTAGAAAAACTATTTCTGAGTTTGTGAAAAGGTCTTAGTTTGGCTTTTTGGCGTTCATTTGGGAGATCAAGATAAATCTTGTACTCCACATGTGGTGTGTAAAACATGTCTTGAGGATTTGCGACAGTGGACAATTGGAAACAGAAAGTGCCTGAAATTTGGTGTACCAATGGTTTGGAGGGAACCACGTAACCATTATGATGACTGCTATTTTTGTCTTGTTAATATTAAAGGCATAAATAGCAACAATCGACATAAATGGACATATCCTGATCTAGATTCCGCAAGAAGACCTGTAACGCACTCTAAGGAAATACCCATTCCAACCTTCAGCAGTCTTCGTGAAATCCCGGAAGATGATACAGAAACATCAAAGTCTGATGAAGTTCAAAGAATGCAATCAGAAAACGACAGTGAATTTGAAGCAGATTTAACAACTTCTCAGTGTTTTAATCAACAAGAACTGAACGATCTCGTGAAAGTAGTGAGCTGAATTACTTGCATCCAGATTAAAATAAAAGAACCTTCTTTATCCAGGCACTAATGTTACATTTTATCGAGAGAGAGAAAAGGATCTGCTGCGTTTTTTCACTCAGGAAAATAAGCTGGTATTCTGTAACAATATAAAAGGACTTAAAAATGTGTCCTTTTACATAACGGTAACAAATATGCCTCAATTCCTATTGGACATTCTACTCCCATGAAACAAATTAAGTACGAAGAACATCAGTGGGCAATTTGTGTTGATTTGAAAATGGTGAACTTTCTCCTTGGAAGCAAAGTGGATATACAAAATACCCCTGTTTTTATGTCTTTGGGACAGCAGAGCTAAAGATCAGCACTGGGTTAAGAGAAATTGGCCTTTAAGAGATACTATGGTTCAAGAAAAACAAAACGTAGTGAATGAACCTTTGGTTACGAGAGAAAAAATCTTACTACCACCCTTGCATATCAAGTTGGGGCTTATGAAGCAGTTTGTGGAAGCGTTAGATCGAGATGGAAATTGTTTTGGGTACTTGTCACGTAAGTTTCCTGGGATTAGCACGGAAAAACTAAAAGCTGTATATTTGATGGTCCTCAAATAAGGCAACTTATTAAAGATCCACAGTTCACCACATTAATGAATGAGACTGAATCTAACGCTTGGGGTTCATTTGTTCAAGCAGTTAAAAATTTTCTTGAAAATCACAAAGCAGACAATTACATAGAATTAGTGGAAACTATGCTTTCAAATTTTCATATTCTCGGTTGTAACATGAGTATAAAAGTTCACTACCTCCACAGCCACCTAGATCGCTTTCCAGAAAATTTAGGTGACTGTAGTGAAGAACAGGGAGAAAGATTCCATCAGGATATTAAAATTATGGAAGATTGATATCAAGGACGATGGGATAGCCACATGATGGCCGACAACTGTTGGACCTTCAGCGAGACTACACCAGTAAACTCCATGATAGAAAGTCGTATAAAAGAAAATTTGTAGGTGATAGTGACTAATATGAGTATGAATGTATGTTAAGCTACTTTTTATAATAAATATTTAATTATATGTATTTTTTTGTTGTTACTGGCAATACTCATAGTTATAACGTAATATATATATATATAGAGGTTAAAAAAAGTAAATAATTCCTACTATGTTGGGAATTTGGAACCTTTGGTCGCACTAAAACAAAATTATGATTGTTTTCCACAAACCAAAATTACACTTTTTTGCACTCGACGCGCGTTTCGCTAACAACGTTAGCATCATCAGGAGACGATAAACAATGAACTAAATTAATCTACGCTCTATCTTATATACAATCCTTTAGTGAGCGGAGATAAGACTAATAAATTGTGATTGATCACGATTTTTAATCCTATCTCCCCTCAACCAAAGAATAAAGTGTACTAAACAGGATGGGTCCTCTATCTTTATTTAAACTATTTCTGGATTTTCTGGAAGTTTTAGGTTATCTAATGTGAATCTATGATTGTTTTGCTTTTGAAAACAATCATAGATTCACATTAGATAACCTAAAACTTCTAAAAAGTGTACCAAACAAAAGACTTTTGAATGCATATGAAAGTATGGAAATCATTAAATCCAGAAATAGTTAAAATAAAGATAGAGGACCCATCCCGTATAGTACACTTTATTCTTTGGTTGAGGTGAGATAGGATTAAAAATCGTGATCAATCACAATTTATTATTCTTATCTCCGCCCACTAAAGGATTGTATATAAGATAGAGCGTAGATTAATTTAGTTCATTGTTTATCGTCTCCTGATGCTAACGTTGTTAGCGAAACGCGCGTCGAGTGCAAAAAAGTGTAGTTTTGGTTTGTGGAAAACAATCATAATTTTGTTTTAAATAATTCCTATTTTAAAAACTAGATCTGATAAACAAAATCTGATGGCTATTTCGGATTCTCCACCCAAAAATTACCCGGACCAGTTAAAAAATCGCCGGCACCAAAATGTGTGTTGGCCTATAATCGGTTACATTTTATTCGTGTCTTTTAAGGATCGAGTGAATTAAAATTCTATAAAATTATAATCGTAT
The DNA here is from genome assembly GCA_963921995.1 of Oxystoma pomonae. Lineage (NCBI taxonomy): Eukaryota > Metazoa > Arthropoda > Insecta > Coleoptera > Brentidae > Oxystoma > Oxystoma pomonae. The sequence goes on from OY998170.1 coordinate 25,893,133, forward strand.
CCATTATTTTCTGGGTGTTTTACTATCGTTTTTTGTGGGTTCCCCCCAAGGACGTACTAAACATCGATTATTCCCCCAAATAGGCTATTTTGAACTGCCAAAGATTGTTAAAGTTATCATTTTCGGGTTATCGGGCTGTAAATTGTCACGACCAAAATCTATCATTTTATACCGCAGACGCATGTGCTACATGTTTTAAATGCGTTTCTAATATTTTTTAGCCGATTCTCAACTTCAGCCAAACTTTAACACAACGGGTATAATCATGATTTCCTTGGCTCTTCTTTGCGACGCAATCATAGGAAACGTGCAAGAAAAATCCATGAAACAGTACAAAGCTCCCAACGCTGAAGTGGTACTGTTTTCGTATGCAATGGGGTTTTGCTATTTGTTTTTGGTGATGGCGGTCACTGGTGGCGTTGTGGATGGAGTAAGATTTTTTGGGCAGGTATGTTCGATCATGTTTTACTGAAAAATTAATCAATCAGGTTTTAAATTTGTTTAGGGGTTTTTTCATAACGCCTTTCTCAAAACTTCTCATACAAAAATACCATACTATACCGTCAGCTGCATTAAATATTCAATAAATATTACTAATTAATTTAATTAATTATAGATTAATATCAAATATAAAGTGTTTGTTAATTCTTAACGCACTTATCGTGCTAACGCTTCAGGCTGTTATTTACACACTGCGGGCATTAAAGCTGTACTTTTTGACCTAGGCGAATAAATAAGTATTCCGACAGCTCTTAAGGATCTTAAATCCTATAGGTTCTCATAGAGAACTGTTAGGAGATATCAGAATACACTAAATACCCTTGGGTGACTAAAGACTAAATCACTGGTCTGGATTCCGGGACATTCATTGATCCCTAACCACCCCTCGGTAATAGTATACAACATGGTCAACTCTCCACTTTCAAACTGGATGGACAGTAAGTTCCACCAGTACTGGAGAGAATTCCAAAGAGTTTATTACAAAATCCTGCAGGAAGGTGGCCGGGAAACTCCTTGAGCTCCCCAGGCAAGAGATCCGGACAAGGGTTGATTTATATACCGGACATTGCAAGCTGAGATTACCATTGCACAAAATGGGTCCAAGCATACGATGGTCCCAGCGTCACGAAGTCACACTGCCTCGCTACGACAGGAAGTCGTATCTGCGAATATTTCCTTCATGGGAGTTAAACCAACCATTTCTTTAAATTTGACTGCTGTGCTACGTTCTTGCATCAAAATGAACCAGATAATTTTTGTATTTGTTCCACAGAAACAGCTCTAAGTATTTAATAACACCGGTTTTAAATTAGTATATCAATCCGGTAACACAATAAGAAGCTTACTAGAAAATCCCAAGGATAAAACTACAGTTCTAGAAAAAAGTGGAATTTACGAAATTAGTTGCATGGATTGTGACAAAAAATATGTTGGCCAAACGAGACGCTCTATTCAAACACGTTTTAAAGAACACTTAGCACACTTAAAATACGGAAGAAAGGAAAAGTCAAGTGTGGCCGAGCATGCTTTTGAAAACAATCATAGATTCACATTAGATAACCTAAAACTTCTAAAAAGTGTACCAAACAAAAGACTTTTGAATGTATATGAAAGTATGGAAATCATTAAATCCAGAAATAGTTTAAATAAAGATAGAGGACCCATCCCGTTTAGTACACTTTATTCTTTGCTTGAGGGGAGATAGGATTAAAAATCGTGATCAATCACAATTTATTGGTCTTATCTCCGCCCACTAAAGGATTGTATATAAGATAGAGCGTAGATTAATTTAGTTCATTGTTTATCGTCTCCTGATGATGCTATCATTGTTAGCGAAACGCGCGTCGAGTGCAAAAAAGTGTAGTTTTGGTTTGTGGAAAACAATCATAATTTTGTTTTAACAAATTGTTGCATAACGGACGGGACATGACATGAAATAGAAACGATATTTAAACAAAAACAAGAAAAGTCATTTACGCAAAATGAATAAATCTTGGCAATACTAGCAAGCTTACTTTATTTATTTTTTATACAATTATTTCATGGATACTGTGCAAAAATATTTACGAGTAAAAAGTTTAAGCTGTTCTTTTAATATAAAAAACAACCAAATATCGTGTTTTTGGCATTTTTTTGACACAAAGAAACATTTTAAATTACTTTTTTAATAGAAACAGTTTTAGCCTCCGGAGCTCTAGAGGCAAATTAAAAAATATATAAGTGGTCACAAAGAGTAGGTTAATGCCTTCGTTAATTCGTATTTTGTGATATTACACGTGGTGGACTTTTAGCTGGAATGGTTGTAGATCAAAAATCTTTTTTGTTTTTGATGTAACTTTCATATTTTACAAATTCTTAGTTTCTCAAGACTCTCGTTTTTGTAGATACAACCTCCTGTCATAGCAGGGCAGAGTAGATCTGAAAATGCCAGACTGAGACACTCACAAATGAATTAATCAAAATCATTCAATTACTACGTTTATACAGGGTGGGCCATTTAAAAGGGTTCACCTGCATTTTTTCAAAGACTGTAAAGAGTTGGAGAAAATGCTGAAACACTTTTTTTTGTAAGGGGGAGACTTTTTGGCTGTCTTGAAATTTTTGTAGCGCGCATCCCCTTTGAAGGGTAAACTTTACCCCTATATTTTAAATAGGGAAAGTGGATCGAGTGATACCTTGTTTTGAAGGTCTCCTGAATGTCTTGACAATCGTGTAAAAATTTCGAAATTATCGATTTGTTTTTGAGATATTTACTTTCAAAATAAGCTCAAATTGTACAGATAAACTCCACCTCTCGTAGGAATGTATCCTAGAAGAAAAAACACAATGATAAAATGTACTATTAACAAAACCAAAGTCGACGTGTCCGAGGATTTCTCAAAAAAAAAGATAAAGATATCTTTAAAACATATTTTTGCATTTGTTCATGCAACTGTGAAAGTGAATATCTCAGAAACTAATCGATAGATTTGCGAAATTTTTACACCCTTGTCAAGACATTCAGGAGACCTTCAAAACAAGGTATCACTCGACCCACTTTCCCTATTCAAAATATAGGGGTAAAGTTTATCCCTCAAAGGGAATGCGCGCTACAAAAATTTCAAAAAGTCTCCTCCTTACAAACCAAATCGACGTGATTCAGCATTTTCTCCAATTCTCTACAGTTTTTGACAAAATCCAGGTGAACCCTTTTAAATGGCCAACCCTGTATGTACCTAAAAGCGCTTTTATATAAGGACGGTTTTAAATAAAATCGCTCTCTCCCAGGATTTATACGTCATTAAATGTCAAATAAAGTAACTTAGTTAACAACAGTTTTTTGGAAAACCTGGTTGGTTGAGTATTGCTTTAGGTTGAAAGAAATGCGCGAAAGAATTTTTAAAGTTTTTATAACGACCCTAAAATAGATTTTTACACGATAAACCGCTTTCTTAAATCGCTTTAGTGCTTAAATCGGTTTTAGTGGTGTTTATACGACAAAATTTTCAAACCGTCCCTAGCGCTTTAAGAGGCCCGTATAAACAAAGTAAATCTTTTACAAAATATTTGAGATTATTTCTCTCCTTTCAGAATCCATACCAGAGTTACGGCTACGCCTTTATTTTTTCCATAACGGGCTACTTGGGTATCCAAGTGGTCCTTACTCTAGTGAGGACGGCGGGAGCGTTCGCAGCCGTCACCGTGACAACTTGTAGGAAGGCTGTCACTATAGCGATTTCGTTTATATTTTTCAGCAAGCCGTTTTCTTTTCAGTAAGTACAATTTATAAAAAAAATTTGTGAGCTTACTATAGTTACTATTGTTATTTTTTTCTAAAAGCATTCGGCTGAGAGAGATCCAGCATACTACAACATACCGGGAAAATGGCATGTCAGACCCGCCTCTACACTTGATTTCAAAAAAAACTCATACATGCATTTTTTCCTATGCCACAAAATTTAGCTTTCCATTAGTGTATTCTATTATAAGGCACCACCAGCTTAGTATGCCTGACAGCTTAAAATTCAGTGTGACATTCTTAAAAATGCCACAGATATCAACATTTACAAAAGTTCAAATTATCACTCGAGTTATGGAAGACGGCTGGTCTATAAGAAGAGCGGCCACCCATTTTGGAGTTTATAAAATGACGATAATGCGAAAAAGCGCTGGATTGAAAATAATTCTACGGATAGGAAAGATGAGAGACTTATTGACCATCTCAGACAAAATCCTTTTTCAACGTCGGTTTTTTATTTCCGGGTTCTTTAGCAACAGTAAATAGAAGAGTAACGAAATCAGAAGTCTCTTGTCGAGTTGCTGCAAAGAAGGATTTTCTAACAGAAGAACAAAAACAGGCCAGAGTGGTTTTTGCACTGAACAACGTTCTTCGTGATAATGACTTCTGGGAGAGGGTGGTTTTCACTGACGAAAAAATTTTTCAATCATCTTCAAGCAGCAGGAGAATTTTAGTTTATCGTCCACCAAATTCTAGATTTGAACCCGAATATACAAAGCAAATTAAAAAAGCTGAACATTTTCCTGTAAACATGTGGAGCTGGTTTAGTGCTAGAGGTTTGGGTTTTTTTTTGGAAAATCGAAGGAAGATTCAATAGTGAACGATATATTGAAATCCTTTCTCCGAGGGTTTATACGTCATTAAATGTCAGTTTAAAGAAAAAAACAAATAAAGTAGGAAAGTAGGAAGGAAGATTCAATAGTGAACGATATATTGAAATCCTTGAAAACGTTATGCTACCATCTGTACAAGCTTTACATGAACATAATGACTTTGTTTATCAGCAGGACAACTGTCCAGTACACACGGCTAATGTTGTTCGCCAATGGTTTCAGAATAATAATATAGAAACACTTTCTTGGCCAGCCAACAGCCCTGACCTTAACTCAATGAAAAAATATGGGGTCGAATCGTTAAAATAATATACCAAAGGAATTGGAGACCACGAAATGCTGAAGAGTTAAGCGATGCTATTTATCGCGCATTGGATCAGCTCTCAGAAGACCATCAGTATTTTCAAAATTTAACCTTTTCAATGCCCAGACGTTTGCAGCTTGTAATAGAGAAAAATGGTAGTAAATACTAAATTATTTATTTTAGTTCTTTTTTAAGTTAAAATAATTAGTATTAAGTTTACCATCGTTTTTGTCTTAATCCAAGTTTTCTATTCGTCGAATTGTTTTCAATCCAGCGATGTTACCATCGTATTGTTGTTATTTTATCAACTCCAAAATGGGTTACCGACCTCTTTATAGAACAGCCTTCGTCCGTTACTCGAGTGATAATTTGATATTGTTCAATAAAGACTTTACTAAAACATTATTTTTGCTGATTTTTTAGTATTATGCAAAATTTAATATAAAAATAAGGTTGCCTTTAATTTAAGTAAAAAAATATTTTCAGTTTTAGAAACCTTTTTTAAACAATATGACAAATTGTGGTACTTTTGAAGTTTTTAGACATTTTAGCTGCTAGTCCATATATATATTATACACTTTTAGAAAGGTCAATTTTGTGACTGCATGTATGCGTTTTTTTTTTTAAATTAAGTGTACATGTACACCCTTCGACCCTGTATATCTGTCAACGATAACTATATCAAGGAGATAGTTATGTTTTATGGGCAGAGGGGTGCAGGGGGAGCATTTTCTGGTAAGCTTGATCTCAAGCAATTAAAAGAAGAGAACAATAATAACTATAGTAAGCTGACAAAAAATTGCATTAGTTAATGCCGCAAGTGATAAAAAATTTAACACACAAGTTTTTAGTTCATTGCTTCTAGACACCCAGAAAGTGTTAAATTTTAGTAATTGTAATGTAATTTTCTTTTTGGGGAATATGGGAAATGGGTCTTCGGCTGAAAATTACTACTTCATGCAGTTTATAAAATGTTTGTCGTTTACTGAAAGTATTTTTCTGATTTTGGCCTAAGTTGTTTTTTTATACTTACAACAAAAATACGATTTACAGGTTTAAATTAGTGGAAAGTTGCGCAATTTGATGCCTTACTCAAAACTAAAAAAAAAAGATTACAACATCCTAGCAGTTCCGGAAAAAACCGAATTTTTAATTTTTAGTTTTTATTTTTTTGCGCCTTCATTTTTGAAGCTGTCAAAAACCGGTTAAAACTTTCTGAGATTTGACATTTCAGTGTGACAGAAGCATTGTCAAGTTCATTTTTCCTTATGGACACGTGACTCCTGTCGTTTGATTCATGAATGATGACAGATAATATTTTGCGACCTTATTTGGACAAGTCACGTGACGTTTTGGGTTAATTGACCATCATCAGTCCAATTTTTGCTCTTGACTTACTAAAGATATTTTGGAAACCCGCTTGCAATACCTTTTTTGGCATTTTAAAAATGACAGTTTTTGTGGTGTTGGTTTTTACAAAATACGTTTTTTCTTTCCTTTTAACTCTTGCATTTATAACTTATGTGCTATTGCACTGCAAGCGTGTTCCCAAAATATCTTGAGTAAGTTAAATGTAAAAATTTGGGCTGATGATGGTTAATTATACCAAAACATCAGGTGACTTGTCAAAATATGTTGAAAAATGTTACCTGTCGTCCTTCACGAACAAAACGGCAGGAGAAAAAGCACGTGTCCATAAGAAAAAATGAACTTGTCACTATCCCTTTCACACTGAAATGTCAAATCACAAAAACCGACCTGTCATTACGTAGATCTTAAAAAAGTGCCTGCAGAAAGTTTTAACCGTTTTTTGACAGCTTCAATAATAATAATAATAATAAACTACTCAGATTTTGTAAACTTTTTTTAAAGTTTTGAATAAAGTTATGACGGTTAAGCAGTAGTAGTAGTAGTACGTTTTTTATTTGCGTTAAACTAACGCTTGTGAAAGAAACACTCAAACAAAGCTTCCATTTTTTTAGGTATTTATGGTCAGGTGCAATAGTAGTGGTCGGTATTTACCTGAATTTATACAGCAAAAATCATCCAGTGTCGATGGCGGACTTTGAACACCGGATAGATAACTTTTGCCGAGGGCTAAAAACCAAATTATTAGCCAGGAAGTACAACAGCGGCCAGTATTTGGCCAACGTGTAGACAAAAACTGATGTAGGGGCATTTAAAAAAATTGTTACCGATATTGGGAAAATAGTATAAGAAATTTTACGATTTGTATTGAAGCGTTTTGACGGATAGTTAATTGTCAAGAAAAGTTTTTCAGACTTTAAAGAGAGAAAAAAAGTCGTACTTTTTTTACGAACTAAATTTTTGATTGTCAACTAAAGTTTGTTGGCATTTTGTTAATGTTATAGAAGAACGTTAAGCCCAAGTGATTTCTTTAGAAGGGTGCCTTTTGCCTCATCTTGCTTTAAGCCAAAAAGTCGTTGAATGAGTTACACGGATAAACCGTACATTAAAATTAACGAAACTTTCCACACCGGAGTCTTTTCAAACCTCCTAGAACGGTAGAAACAAGATTTTGCAAAATGTTCATTTTTCTCAAATAAAAACATAGTTTTTCACGTTGCAAGACAAATTTGACTGATTTTCTTTTGACTAATTGACAGACATTTTTTGTTCTAATTTCTAACTATGTGTCCTTTATTTGTTAAACATTGCTCAAATTTTGATTCCTAAATGTAAATATATTTTTATTTATTTATCAAATTAAGCTGTTTTTCTTTACCAAGAAGACGATTTTCCGAACACTTATTTGTATAAAAAAAAACTTACCTCCTGAATAGAGGCTACGAGCAAAAATTTAAATTTGAGCCTTGACGGCTGGAGATACATGACATATCGTTTGGTTATTTTTCAAAAATTTATAAAATTAATAACAAAACAAGACTAGAATATTATTTTTTACAAATTATGTTATATTTAGCACCCAGATTTTATTTATAATTTTGTCGAAAACTATGCAACTGATTTCCAAAATCACTAAAAACTAAATCATTAAGAAGTTTACCATTTTTATAGAGTGCAATGACAGTTTTAAATAGAGAACGAAAAAAGCTTCTCGAAGAACAATTAAATTGTAATAAATGGAAGCAACTGTATCTCTTTTCAAATTAAGGAGGTAAAACGCTTCCCTGCTAGCGGTTAAATGCTACAAATACCATAAGTTTCACGATTTTTCAAAATGAGGCAGTTGGGGAACTTGGTTGCTACCTTTTCAATCCTGTATGTATTAACAGGTTTGAGATCTGTGAATAAGTAAAAAAGATAGTATACAATAGCACAGTGTTTATTTTGGTAAGTATATACAAAACATTATTGTAACATACATTCTTTTTTTTTGTCGAGTTGAGCTGGGGTAAAAACAATAAAAATATAATTATAACAGAAAATCAGTGGATTTTTTAAAAGTCGACTAAGAACAGCATTCTTCTTTTGGTTTTGTTATTTTTCAAATGAACGAAATTTTTCATATTAAATACAAAAAAGTGTCCTTTATGTAACTTACGCATTGTGAAAACAATGAATTAATAAAAACCAGTTTTTTCTTTGACATTTCTTTAAAAAAAAACCAAAATTTTCTTAGTCTAAATTTAAAAAATGTGATGGCTTGCACTAAATTAATAAGTATAAAAAATATTTTAAAAATATACAAAAATAAAAATGCCAAAAATATAAAAATGACTTGGCATTTTTATAAGCACTTACATAAAATAAGTGACGGTTAAAACTTAATAAAAATAAATGGTTAAAATATTCTTATTTTATGCCCTAAAAAAACTAATGTGAAAAACTAACATTATTTATTTAAAATGCACACTTTTCTTATTTATTTTTGGCTCTTTTTTTAATTTTTAGAATATTGTGTTTAAATGTAGATATTTGAGAAGTGTATTTTTTAAATAAATTTGTATTTCTTCTATATTTTATACAGTTCTCACATTCACAAAATACAGTTTAGCGACTAATAAAACACAGCTTTTAAAAAGGTTAAAAATATAGATGCATAGTATACAATAACCTAATAAAATATAACTCAAAACGATTTCAAAAATATACTTTTTAAGTACAAAGTTATTAAAATTTGTAGCAACAAAAAAAAAACAAAAGATAGCGTCATTTCCCATAAGCCGTAACGCTAAAATTATTTTCCTACTAGCGCTTTAATGTATGTTTTGCAGACAAAATTAATTTTCCTACTGGATAGAAAAAGTATTTAGTAAAAAAATCTAAACAAGAAAATTAAATCGCTGAAAAATAAATGCCCGATATCTTTTTAGTAGGTAGGTACAAAAAGTTATATAAAAGTCTAATTTGTTTTGATTTCACTATGCGAAAGGACGATTTTTTTTTAAAGTTACCTACTACAATTTTTACAGAAAAAATGTCATTTTCTAAAAAATTATGTCTACTGAAAAATCACAAGAGTCATCATAAAATAATTCAAATTTTTGGGATACACTGGTCACCTCAGTTCATTAAATTATGTTTAGAAAATGTAAAAAAAAGGTAATACATACATACATATTTCCTTAAAATTTTACGAGAAAAAAATCAGTTAATTATATTAACATAAAAATGTTTTTTCATTATGGAAGGTGATCAGTATCCTACTAAAAGTGTGCTTTGTCGCACTATGTTACCTATGCTACTTTTTACGCCAAAATAGCACGTTTTTCCCACCTAGTGTAGAAAAATACATCATTCTTACGACTATCAATTTTACACAAGTACACTTATCTAAGATACGGTACAAAGGTTTGGTTAATTTTATTAGTTTACAAGGTTTTTTGGTTAGTTTTTAGGAAAATGGTCATAAGGATGGGTATTTTAGGTATACTACAAAGTAAAGTCCTTTTATTTTCTTGGGGAAGTCAATAAATAAAACTTAGACAGGTTTTTTTTTTAATTCTTACGATTTAGTCTTAGACCAGGTTTTTGAGATTTTTTCGTAGGAAAATAAAAAGACTAACATGAGACTAGGATATAGGAAAGAAAACTTGAACAAAATAGTGAAGTGTATGAGTTATCACAAACATTGTAAATTATGTATTTTATATCTACTATGATTTCCAAGAAAAAATATGTCTACTCTTACTAACTACTCTACAAGTATGGATAAAATATTGTAGTCTTGTTTAAGTAATATTTATTAATTGGAACGGTTTTTTTACTTGTTTATTGTGTTTTTTCTGGCTTCAAGACTATTTTTTACGAGATCTAAGACAAATACAGGGTGTCACAGAAACACACACACACACACTGCGTGCTGAAGCCCGGTTTCCAGTTAATATATAATATGCTTATAAATAAAAATATTTTTTTGGGCCTGATGGAAATATACTAATTAATTTAGTCATAATATGAAGAAATCCAAGTTTTATGCTTGTTGAGTGTGAAGCGAGCTTATCTTTAATAATTTTTCAACAAGTTTTGTAATTTACATCAAAGCACTAAAACTAGAATTCTGAAATTTTGCGTACCAGACTTGTTGGCTTAAGTGTGTGTTTCAATATATGACATGATTTCTATGTCACCTCGTATAATAAAAAGCGTATCAAGCAAAAAACACACTGTATATCACACCTCAACCACACACCCCATTCCAAACATCCTTAGCACACTTACAAAGCATTCCATTTTTTTTCAAAATGTCATTTTTTTCAATCACTACCTGTCAAAATATTTTATAATCTACTTACATAACGTATATTAATGTTAAACATTTGACAGTCCTAATCCGGTACTTCTCTGTAGGGCACCTCGCTGGTCACGTTGAAACCTTCAAAGTAGTGCGTCAGAAATTCGAACGTCGGCCGTTTTTCGGGAATGACGTCCCAACATTGGAGCATGATTTGATAGATTTCGTCGGGGATGGGATGGGAGGTTGGTTTCGGCATCCTGTAGCCTGCAAAATACGAGATTTTTTTTTATTGAAAATTAAATACAAAAAAATAATATGGTAATAAAGTAAAATGATAAATTTTTTAAACCCCAAAAAACATCTTAGATTTATTTAAAGCCTGCTAAATACATCAAATACAATTAACTAAAATAAAGAGAGATAACCTAGGTGCATGGACAGCTGTGGTACACGAAGGGCAGACAAACGCTGGCTCGTACCAAACTAACAAACATCCAACGTCAAACAAGTATGGTAATATGTAGTGCTATGAGCACCAAACCCATTAGCAGTGCTTGAATGCCTCCTAAACCTTACTCCTCTACACCTTGTCTTGGAGAAAGAGGCTATGAAGGGAACATACAGAATCATAGCCAACCAATCGGGTGGCATGTCAAGTAGTACCAAACCCTTTAACGCGGGTAATTGAGAGCCAGCATTCTAGGACTGCTATCGGATCTAATGCCCGCAACAGTAAACAGCAAAAAGCTATACAACTCTATTCTCTCAGATAGGGAGGACTGGTCGTTCAACCGAATAAGTTTCTCAAGTGAGAATAGCTGCTGGTACAATGACGAATCCAAAATGCCTTCAGCTTATTGTAGCCGGGAAAATGTCAGGATTATACATAGTCTTGGACAGATGGCTACAACCTTCCAGGCGGAACTCTTCGCCATTGAAATGAGCGCATGTTGGATGATAGATCATAACTGGCGCAACAGATCAATAAAGATACTCTCCGACAGTCAAGCGACCCTCAAGGCTCTTGAATCTTGTGCCCATCGAGAACCGTTGGGAGCTGCCAAGACACACTGAATACCCTGGGCGAATAAACACTGTGTCGCGAAGCGGCCTCAAGCGTCTTCGTTGGCCCCGAACCAGCCCTTCGAACAGCATACAATACAATCAACACTGCTCTCTCAAGCTGGATGGAGAATAAGTTAATTAATTGTTGGAGAGCATTATCATGTAATGTACCCCATACCATAATTGATGATTAATTCTACAAATGCTTAAACTATGATTACGCGATTTTTTTTAAAGTCATTTTCTGAGTTCTTAATAGTCTTTTAGTCATGATTTGGATATGGTTATTCCCTTTTAGATTTCCAAATATTTTGTACAATCTACTTGTTTAATTTGAAGGTTAGTTAAGATAGATTTACCTACCAATGATTTGATACCTTGTGCAAAAATGCGCATTTTTCTAAAATCTACTCCCATTTGACTGAAATACAAAATAAACCAAAATAAACTAGTGCATAATCTACATCTACACACCAAATTTCATCATAATCGGATCAACGGTTCAGAAGTTACACCCGATTAGAAGAAAGAAGAAAGCGTATTATCTCTTACTTACTTAGCCCATTTATATCAAACATAGTTAACAATGTAGTTGGTTTGAAAATGCACGCTGGGTCTTATTTTCAAAAACACATGAAAAGTACGTGATTTTTCGAAGTAAGGAAATATTTTAAGCACTTTTTGAATCTGTTTTTGAGTGTGGACCATGTTAAACAATGCCCATACATACCTTGCTCAACCAGCTCGATGACCTCTCTACCGTGCATACCGGGGTAGGGCACTTGTCCGTAAGTAAATAGTTCCATAAGTAGGATGCCGTAAGACCACACGTCCGATTTTATGGAGAATTTTCCGTAGACTATGGCCTCTGGAGCTGTCCATTTTACTGGAAATCTAGAAGAAAGAAAATATTTGAAAAACGGTTTTTTCCGGGATTTTGAGTTTCTCCCCAGATATTAAAAAAAAAACTGGTAACGCCTTTTCTCAATTTTTTTTTTAAATCGATGCGCCCAGGGAAAGCTAGAGGCCCTGTATACAATTTTTGACATTTATTGATTGAGTGATTCGTTTTCAATTTCTTAACAAAATAAGGATTTTTGTAATTTTTTTGTAGATAAAAAGTAGCCTTGTCAGACTATGAAGTAGTAAGTGACGTAATTGTTTACAAACTTTTTTGAAATAGTTGCATAAGAGAAAACGTCTCTGATTAAAAAAAAAAGTTGTGAACAATTTTTTGAGCACTACATTATTCCCTGTAATATTTCATTCCATATTCCTAAACTAAGTTTTCTTTTTTTTCTAAAAGCCTTTGCTCCTGGCAAAGAACGTCAAGGATCGATAGTTCTAGCTTTTTATTCAAAGAGTTTCTATTTCATTGAATTTGAAAGACAAATGCGTAGTTCAAGGGTTCTACTGGCGTTTCATGGTAATTGCCATCATTCCCTTTCCCTGAATCGTATCTTCAGGTTGCATTTTCAAATCCTTTGAAGTTATCAAAAACAGAATGCTAAAAATATGTCACTTGTGATTATCAAAACTAAAAATGTATCGCCCCACGGTTTTCAAATCTAAAAATGAATCGTTCCCGGCTTTAAAACTTCTGGAAGTTACTTATAACAAATTCTTTGAAGAAAATGAGTGTGCCACATAACCTCATTTGAGAAAATAAGTGCGCCACTCGTGTCGCCCTGACATTATTTTGGTGCCGTCAAAAATTATGCACTATTAGTTAGGTTAACTTTTAATAAATATTACTCACGAATTTTGCATACCGAAGAATTTGTTATTTTTTACTAACGAAAAATTTACACAACTTGTTTATACAACAAGTAATCTATAAATAACATCTTTAATTTAAAAAAATGGCGCCAGCAGGCACGTATAGCCATCCATAAAATCCTCGATAAAATCCTAATAAATTTTTTTTTCAAAATATTTTTCAATTTTTTTTTGGTTGAAAATGCAATAATCTCTTAATTCGAAAACCGCGCGACGCTAGCTGATACGGTTCGTAAGTTAAATTTTTTTAAAAGTTTAATCCCCCCTCCTACCAACCCCCTACCCCCATCAAAAACTAATCATCTCTCCGTCTGCTGACAAAGAATTTTTGTGCCAAATTTGATAAAAATCGGTTTTTGAGTAATCGTGTTACAAACAGACAGACACCATGACAAAATTTTGTATTAGGTGTTTTTTTGACCCAAATAACTTATTTTTAGTGGTAATAAAAAAACTTTTTTTTGCCGATCCCAATAGCGTCCATGGATGGTTAAAAATAATTTGGTGATGTCTTCTCCGCGCCATAAAGAACAAAATTCTTCCTAATCGTCATCTTTGTTTGCTGCCACTAAAAATCACGGTAAAATGCCTCTGCCGCCATTTTTTATTAAAAAAATTAAATAAAATCGAGTCCGCCATGAGCTCTTAGTTCATTCGAAAAATGTGCACTAGGTTTGTTACTTGCTCAATAGAACAGAAAAACTTGACGCTTTTCCTAAAATAATACAAAAATTGCAGTAGTGGTGACTTTTCTATCAAAATAATTCGCTATTACATTCTTTTAACCAAACATATGCAAAAAGAGTCAATTTTTTTGTAGTTTCGTCAGGAAAAGTTAGTGCAAGTCCGGATTTTTAATTTTGAAATTTTGGTGAGCCCCCTGTATCTATGGCAAAAAAAAATGAAGAATGGCTGTGTGTGTGTACGAAAAACGGGAGTTCATGATTGGATTATGTTTGAGGGCCTGTATTTTTTTTCTATCGTTCTTTTCAGTTCACGTAACAGTTTTACATAACGTGTGAGGCAAACAAAAATTTTTTTTTTGTCTCTACTTCCATTTTTGAAGATCCCAATCCCTGCACAAAAATTTAGCATTTTCAAAAAACAATAGGTTTAAAAAAAACATTGTTTTCGAAAAAATACAAGACATTTGAAGGAACATAACCTTATAAATTTTAGAGCGCTTTTAATCCCCCTCATATTTGAGAGAGAAAAAACTTAATAATATTGAAAATGGACTGTTTCTTAACCTTTAGAACCCCCTAGCTCCGCACAAATCCCTCATATTTTTCTAGAAAATCAAATTTAAATCAACCTTACTTACATGGGCTCTTTATGCTAATAAGTCGGTCACGTGACACGAGCGTGACCTCAAGGCTAAGAAAAAAAAAGGGAGGAGAGAGTCATAAATTAAAATCTTACCTTGATCCCTGCTTCGGACAATATTCGTTATCCTCTATCACCCTGGCTAAACCGAAATCACAAATTTTGGCTATGTTGTTCTCGCCTATAAGAACGTTCCTCGCGGCTAAGTCTCTGTGAATCAGTCTAAATGAGAGAAAAAAAAACAAATTACTTTCAAATATGATTGGCGCAAAAACGGTATTGTTTGTACGGTTAATCCAATAAAAGAGACGTTAAATAAACCCTGGTTTATTACCGGTAGCCATTTTAAATTTTATAATGGCTTAATATCTACATTCAATGGCTATAATTTGGCTGTTGTTTCATAACAATCGGTCACTAACCATCAGATAATACAGAAAATAATATTAAATATAAATAATGCGGAAAGCAGAAATCTTCACAAATTAATACAAACAAGAGGGAACTTGCTTTTGGGGACATTTATGCATCAAAAGTGTAAAATGAAACAAAGGGTATAAATAATAAAATGGTATATAAAATAATTGAAAGTAAAACTCGTGGCATATCGGACAAAGGACACCTACAGACCTGTTTCATCCTTATTAGGAATCATCAGGGAGTCATAGGATTATACCTGGTAGTTGAAGCTACACAGTGACCATGCACACTTCTAGAATTTAAAACAAAAAGTTTGTAATCCTTGGGGACGTAGTACCTGTGCGCCACCTGTTGTTTTGTTGTTTTTTAAATATTTTGGCTTTTTAGTTCTTCGCAACAAGCCTCCTCCGGAGCGATTGCTTGCTGATGCCTTAAAATTAGGGCCACATAGTATGAAGCTCCAATTGGGGGCGGTGCTGCTGCGAACATTACCTCTTTTTAAGTCATGTTACAGTGACCTTATACTTTTACAGGTTTCTACTTTATAACCTGCTGAACGGTACAGGATTCTGTATTTACGGTGTCTTGCACTTTTCAATTTTTTATTGTTTCTCGGTTTATTCGACAGGTGGCGCACACAGTTACTACGTCCCCAAGGATTACAAACTTTTTGTTTTAAATTCTAGAGGTGGTCACTGTGTAGCTTCAACTGCCAGGTATAATCCTATGAACCCCTGATGATTCCTAATAAGGATGAAATAGGTCTGTAGGTGTCTGGATTCTCCATTAGACATTGGAGGCCTGGTCGTAATGAAGTGAGAAACAAAAACGCTTTGTCCGATATGCCACGAGTTTTACTTTCATTTTTATTTGCGGAGATTCATTTTGTTGTTTTATAAAATAATTACCTCTGTGATTCAAGGTAGGACATCCCGCTAGCTACTTGAAAAGCTAAATAGATGAGATCTTCAAATTCTAATTTTTTTCCTGAAAAAAATGTAAATAAAGTGATTAATTTACTATATTAAAAGTGAAAAACTAAAGTTTTCTAAAACTAGCTCTTACGATATGCATATTCTTTTGTAAATTGAATTTATTATGTATTTATTAATATCTGTAAAACTAGTCTGATCTCCAACTAAACTATTTGTTTAGCAGTTGTAAGGGACAGAAACTTTTCATTATTATTTGTAGGCCAATTTTTGATTGCTTGATTTTCCACAGGGTGCCACCAAAAGTAGAAAATAAAAAATTGCTTTATGGTCCAAAAATTAAATTTTTCATCGTTCAGCTAATAGTGCGTCAAGAATAATTTGTTCAAAGGTGATCATTTTAAAAATTGTAGTGTTTTTTCAGGAATTGATGATTTTCAGGGCATTCTCTGGCCACATAACTTGAATTACTTGGTGGGCAACCTGTTTCAAGAGTTAACTTATTTTTATCCGATTTTTATATGTACCTTCATCTTTCCTTAAAAAGTCGAGAAGACTACCCTTGGACATATACTCTTGAACTATGTAAACTGGCTCTTCTTCACTGCAAACGCCATAGAGAGCCACCTAAAGGTAAAAAAAATTGGTTTATAAAGTACAAATAATCCTTTTAAACATTTTATATAAAAAAGAACTGAATCAAATTGATATATCCTATAAAAAACAGTAATAACTGTCACATTTGGCAGTTAAAGTTAAGAAAAAATATTATGACAATGACATACCGATTATTTTTGGAAGGCGATTATCAGTATTGACAACGTACATTATCAATTTCGGGGGGGGGGGGGGTGAAAATTACACTTCTAAACGAGGGATTTACGCTTATTAATTAGGTGCAATTCAACCCGCTGCGCTGTTACAATGGATGGGATGAATAATCAATATAGAAAAATATGCTCTTAACTGAACTCTTACCAGTCTTTTATGCCTGTATTTCTTCATGATGGTAGCTTCGCCCAAGAACGCTTGTTGTGACATGGTCCCCTCTCGTAGAGTTTTGACAGCTACTTCCATAACGCCGTTCCATTTGCCGTAGAAGACCTCGCCAAAATTACCGCGACCTATAAAATAACACATTTTTTGTTATATTGGTCTTGTATTGTTTATACAATTTACTTGTCCTAGTAACTTCATTTTTGATTTTGTCGTGTTAGTGTTAATTATAGTTCTAATAGAATATAAACTCGGGTTTACAACTCTCCTATAAAAAGTAAAATTAAATTTAGAGCCTCCCGCAACCATACGACTTTTTCTAAAAACTACCCCCACTTGGTCCGACCCTGTACGTAGCACAGATCCGACGTCGGCAATTCCCCCGAAAATAACACGAATAACATAACTTTTGGTCAACTTTGTGTTTTTAGCATCTTATATTATGGCATGGAAGCATGGACACTGACTGAGACCATCTGCAAAAAGGCATTCGAGATGTGGTATTATCGTAGAATAATATGAATATCTTTTGTATCTGTAACTAATGTGGATGTTTTGTTTAGAATAAATAAAGATCTTGAAGTTTTATTTACCATAAAAAAATAAAAACTTGAATATTTTGGACATATTTTGAGAAATGACAAATATAAACTTTGAAAATTGATAATAGAAGGCAAAATTGAAGGCAGAAGAGGTCGACTTAAAAATCTTGAACAATGGTATGGTGTTGGTACTATGACACTTTTCCGAAAAGCAGTGGACATGGTACAGATCGCGCCAACGTTCGAAGAGAGCATGACACTTGAAGAAGAAGAATTAAGAAGTTTTATATGGTTAGGGGATAAAAAAAAACAACACACCACAGATACATTCTAGTGGAATAAAAAACTTTCAGATTTAAGGACAAAAATTATACACCATTCAACCTTTACCACGTACAACAAACAAATCTGGACGGTAAAAATTGAAATATGTAAGAAGTACTCTGTCAAGAAGTTGAGAAAACCACCCCAATGAGCATTTTCAGAAACTATAAAGAGGGTTCCATCAAAAGGCGCGTTTTTGCGAGATATCATACCATCATTATCTGGTTTTAATTACATCAATCTGAGGAGAGACATAAGAGATCCAAATCTTCTTGAGATAGTTTTCGATGACAGATATCGGGATCGAATGCATTCTACACCCGGTTCCGACCAGCGTTTCCCATGTGCGGCGCCCCTGATTCAAAAAACTCATCACGTGGACCGATATGAACTTGTATAGGCAAATCTCGCATAAGAAACCCATAGATGGGAACCGGGTTTTAGAAAAAGAGAACAATATAGTAACCGAGTTAAGTTCGCAAAATTGCACCGTGAAACTTCGATTCACGGTGCGGTGCATACAGTTCGCACGGCTGGTCGACGGCAATTGTGAACACATCACCTTACGACGCGACGGAACGCAGCCAAGGTCTGTTTCTGCGATTTTGACATAGTCACTATTATCCTCTTTTTCTAAATGCATTCGTCTGAGCGAGATCCAGCATACCAGGGAAATACCTGCCTGTACACCCTTCGACCCCGCAATCTAACTATCTTCTTGAGATAGTTACCGCTGACAGTTATGTGGGATTGAAGGGTGTGCAGGCGGGTATTTTTCCTGGTATGTGTAGTATGCTGGACCTCTCTCAGACGAATACATTTAGGAAAGAAAACAATGGTAACTATGTTAAGCTCGCAGAAACGGACCTTCAGTGTTCAACACTGCGCCATCTGCAGCCTTTTGTTCCAACTAGCATCATGTTTTAAAACGTTGATAAAAAAGTGTTGAAAGAGGTAAACAGTGGTATAATTGTATTGTTTTTTTTTTTTATAGAAATGTCGTAAATTTTCACCATTTTGGATTCCAACAATAGGTTTTTGACCAAAATAAAAACATTATTTATGGGGTTTCAACATGTGCTTTAATCGAAATATTGCTTGTTTAGGGTTAAGAACAAAATGCAAAATTCAATATTGCTCCCAGAAAGCAAAAAACATATGTGAAAAAAAATATTATTTAAATGAATATTTTTTTTTCCCGTTTTCTCAAGTATTTTTGGAGCCCATGAAAATTTTGTGAGTGTATTCGAAAACTATACAGTACACACGGGACCGCAGCTGATTATCAGAGTAGGATGACTGGGAAAACAGCTTTTATTTAACCTATAGTATATAAATATTCATATTGCTGCTTCAACTTATCTCACTTCCATTTTAATTTATTTTAGAAGATTGGTAAACATCATTTTTATTTTAAAAAGAAAAAGAATAATACATAACAAGCAAAGGGAAGAAATATGGAAAATTTATATTTCTAAATTGATAAAAACCTTTAATTTGTTATGTAGTATTGTTAGAACAGTTGTAAAACCTTTTTATAATAATATCTAGACTTGAGGGTTCATAAGGAAGTTTTATAAAATCTATTGTTGTTTTTCTATCCATTACTATGTACCATAAATTTTTATAGGCTGGTGTTGGTCAGTTGTTTTTCAAGTCTTTTTTACTCATTTAAGAGATATATTAGAGTTATAAAATTATTACCAACACTAAATAATATAACTTTTGGTTATTTTATGAAGGTTTTATATTATTTGCTGTAACTTCTATATAGACAAAAATGCTCATTGGGACTGAAGTAGCAAAGTCGGAAAAAAATATGTACCTAGGAATTATTCTGAATGCAAAACTAACCAGGAATGCGCATATTGCATCCGATAATGGCCACCAAAACAGCAATGAAAAAAAATGAGGGTTTCTAGGCCATATATTATATCTCTATAGTTGTAGTGGTAAGATCTAGGAAAACCTATGGATCAACAATTTGGTGGACGAAAAATGAACAAATAACAGTACAACCCGTCCTCCCACCAAAGTGGGGGAATACAGACTGAATTGCAACGACAACGACGACGTTTCTTATTTTTTCGCCGCAGGCCAGTTTTTATTATTATCTAAATTATTTGTCACTCTACATGAATATGAGACAATCGTATAATACTCACCCAATCTCCTTAGTAGTTGTATTTCGTCCCTTGGAATTTCCCATTTATCTCTATATGTGCTGGAAAAGTCCCATATTGTCGGTATCACTTTCCTACATGGCCTTGAAAGAACATGGCATAGACCATAGGCGTTTTCTGCAAGAATAAAATAAAATAAAATGATTTAATGCAAAAGATAGAGATATGGGAGTTTTTTTGACTATTTTAAAAAACAGAACCTTTTTTCTTTTTCCCTACAGCAAAGATCTCTGAACAATAGTCTCATGACTTAACAAACATTTCAAATATACGTATTTTTGTTCGCCTTTCCAAAATCATCAAATCATTTAGAGGACAACAAGACATTTTTTAAATAATTAGAAATCTGTAAAAGCCCATCATCCGAGCAGAAAATATGCACTTTCTGTGCAATTTCCTGCACAGAAAGTTTTACTTTACAAGACATAGGGACCTTTTTTTTACTTTACCGAGCAGTTACAGCCTATAAATTTTGTTAATTTTGACATTTACAAAAAAGTAACATGGCTGCTTTTTAAATAATAAAAAAAATGGACCAGATTTGATAACCAACTTGAATATAGAAGGAATTTCACACATAGCCACTTGCAAGGAAAGCAACACTTCGACGAATGTTCGATATTCATGGGTCAAGTGTTGTTTAATCCTTTGGGTAAGTTGGCACAAGGAATGGGAAAAAAGCAACATGCTTTCCCTAGAAAAACATCATCTTCTCGAATGTAATTTTTGAAATAGGAAGCAAAAACTACAAAAATTATTTTAAATATCAAGCCCATAACAAATGTGCCTTGACATGACCAAGCATCGAGTCACAGTCGCGTGCTTTAGGCGTGCGTGGAAGCTATCATTGGAGTAGGTTATGTGTATGTGTGTGCATGGTAATCGATTTTATAAGAGTTCCCTGAGATAACTTTTTTCTAACAGACGCAGAAGAACCAACCGGGTGAAGGGTATTTTATAGGGACCTCAAAATCATTAATACAAATTAATCAGTTTAAATACTATACAGGGTGTGTCAAAAAGTTTTTTTTCTTATGGAACACCCTATATATTTTGACATTTTAAAATACCATATAGTATAGGTTCTAGATATATCAATTTGAATTAGATTAATTAATTCGTATTATTGTACTATAATAAAGCCAAAGTAGGCTATATATAATAATATGCATTATCACAACAATCAAAAAGCTGTCAAACTAGAACTTACTTAACTTTCCAAATAAATAATTGGCTGTAAAAAAACAAAAATAGCGTCGTTTTGACAGCCGCTAAGGCGTCATAAATTACAAAACCAATAACCTAGCGACCCCACCTCAAGAAAATCAAAATTTAGTCACACCATAATTATGTGCTAATTTCGTTCCCAATCAAAAAATGTTGTGCTCTGGTTTCTCAGAAAGTCAAAAAAGAAAATGGGGTAGCTAGATTAATATTAACTTAGCAACCCCATTAGAAAATATGGCGCCAAACTAAAAATGTTTGGTTTTAAAATTATGTGCTAATTATATGCTCTATGAATATATAAGAAAAAAATCGAATTTTTCATTTTAAATTATGTTTAAAAAAAAAGAATGGTGGTGTAGCTAGGTAAATATTAACTTAGAGACCCCACATGTTTAGGTATCACGAAATTTAAAAATTTCAAAAAATATTATGTGCTAATTTCGTCCATGATCAGAAAATTTTGTATTCGTCTGTTTTCCGACAAAATCGAAAAAGAAATTGGGTTAACTAGGTTAACATAGACTTACCCAATGAGCATTTTCAGAAACTTCTGGTGACATATATTTATATAATTATTATAAAGAGGGTTCCATTGATACCCTAGGGTGTTTAGAAGTTTCCTAAAAGAATTGAGTTTGTATATTTGTTTTATTAAAGGCTCTAAATTGATGGTACCCTAAAGTAACATAAAACTGGCGTTAACAATATTTCCACGGACATCTTTATAAAAATTAAAGTCATTGGTTCAAATGTTATATAAATTGGTGTTAACAATGTTTCCACCAACATATTTATAAAAATATAAGTCATCAGTGACAAAAGTTATATAAATTGGTGTTTGAAATCTTTCTGTCAACCCACCTATAAAACCGTAAGTAAAGATATGTTGCTATCAACCCACTTATAAAACTTAATAAACCAACAACAAATTTATATAAGATAAGATTGAAAATATTTCGAGAGACACTTACAAAAACTTGGGAACTCACACACAATAGTTATATAAATTGGTGTCTGTAATATTCTTATGAACTCATTCATAAACCTTTTTTGCCCATAAGGTGTTTTCTATAATGTTGTTATTAATTTCTTTATATAGTGATTATAATACAACTTTTTTTAGAACAAAAAAAACAATTTTAATTTATTTTGGCAACTATAATAACAAAACAAACAAGATTTTTTAGGGTTAATTTTGTGACATCAATAGGCGCGTTTTTGCGAAATCGAAAGGAGCGTTTTTGCGACATCAAAAGGCGCGTTTTTGCGAGATACCATACCATTATTATCTTGTTTTAATTACATCAATCTGAGAGAGATAAGAGATCCAAATCTTCTTGAGATAGTTGCCGATGACAGATATCGGGATCGAATGCATTTTACACCCGATTCCCACCAGCGTTTCCGATGCGCAGTCACCCTGACTCAAAAAACTCATCACGTGGTCTGACATGAACTTGTATAGGCAAATCTCGCTTAGACCACGTGATACGTGTTTTGATTCGGGGGACCCACGAATGAGAAACGCATAGATGGGAACCGTGTTTTAGAAAAAAAGAACAATATAGTAACCGTGTTAAGATCGCAAAAACGCACCGTGAAACGTCGAGCGCATACACTGATACTGCTGGTATGCGGCAAATGTGAACACCCCGGAAAATACTCGCCTGTACACACTTCGACCCCGCAATCTAACTATATTCTTGAGATAGTTACCTCTGACAGTTATGCGGGCTTGAAGTGTGTGGAGGCGGGTATTTTTCGAGGAATGCATTTAGGAAAAGAGAACAATGGTAACTACGTTAAGCTCGCAGAAACGGACCATCAGTGTTCAACACTGCGCCATCTGCAGCCCTTTGTTCCAAGTAGCATCATTTTTTAAAAGGGTCATAAAATAGTGTTTGTCGAGGTAAACAGTGGTATAGTTGTATTGTTTTTTTTATAGAATTGTCGGAAATTTTTGGCCTAAATAAAAACGTTATTTATGGGGTTTCAACATGTGTTTCGATCGAAATATTGCTTGTTAGGGTTAAGAACAACATACGAAATTCAATATTTGTCCCAGAAAGAAAAAAACGCGTATGAAAAAAAAAACTGATAGTTAAATGAATATTTTTTTTCACGTTTTCTCAAGTATTTTTGGAGCCCATGAAATTTACGTGAGCTGATTTTCAGAGTAGGATGACTTGAAAAACAGCTTTTATTTGACTATAGTATATAAATATTCATATTCCTGCTCCAGCATATCTCACTTTCATTTTTATTTATTTTAGAAGATTGCTAAACACCATTTTATAAATTTTTTTATTGTAAAAAGAAAAAGAATAATACATAACCAGCAAAGGGAAGAAAGATGGAAAATCTATATTTCTAAATCCATAAAAACCTTTAATTTGTTATGTAGTGTTGTTAGAACAGTTGTAAAACCTTTTTATAATAATCTCTATACTTGAGGGCTCATAAGGAAGTTTTATAAAATCTATATGTTGTTTTTCTATCCAGTACTATGTACCATAAATTTTTATAAGCTGGTGTTGAACAGTTGTTTTTCAAGTCTTTTTTACTCATTTAAGAGATATATTAGAGTTATAAAATTATCACCAACACTAAATAATATAACTTTTGGTTATTTTATGAAAGTTTTATATTATTTGCTGTAACTTTTATATAGACAAAAATGCTCATTGGGTAGTAACCCTATCAGAAAATATGGCGCCAAACTAAAAATTATTGGTTTTAAAATTATGTGCTCCCCAAAGGAAAAAATCGAATTTTTCATTTTAAATTATGTTTAAAAAAAAGGGTGGGGTAGCTAGATTAAATTGCATTTCTTTGGTTCCTGGGAAGGTATTTATTTAATCAAAATCGGTTTACGGAAACAAAAGTTATAACATTTAAAGCAATAAAAACGGGAACACAGCTGTGGGGTCTTCAGTTAATTATTAATTATGCAATATGATAATCTTTATCGATTTTCTCTGAAACTAGACGAGCACAAAATTTTCCGATTGTGGACAAAATTAGCACATAATTTGCAGATAATACTGGTTTTTTAAATTAATTAATAGTTAATATTAACCTAGCTATCCCAACCTTTTTTTTAAAAAACAATTTAAAATGATAAATTCGATTTTATTCTTATATATTCGTGGAGCACATAATTAGCAAATAATTTTAAAACCAAAAGTTTTTAGTTTGGCGCCATATTTCCTGGTGGGGTTGCTAAGTTAATATTAATCTATAATATTAATAAATACGGCACAACTAAATTTGGATTTTCTTGGGATGGGGTCGCTAGGTTAATGGAGGTATAAATTACTTAGGTTATATTTATAATTCAATAATTTTAATTAATATCTAATTCAAATTGAAATATCTCGAAAACGGCAGACCTATACTATATTGTATTTTTAAAAAGCTAAGTTTCTAAAAATATATAGGGTGTTCTATAAGAAAAAAATATCTTTTTGGAACTGAATAATTTTTATTAATGATTTTGAGGTCCATATAAAATACCCTTTCACCCAGTTTTTGTTTGGTTCTTCTGCGGCTATTAGAAAAAAAGTTATCTCAGGCAACACTTATAACCGATCACCCTGTACAGTGCACGTACGTCGTGCGACATGCAAGACAATACGGACTGGGACATGCAAATACCGGCAACTTCAGCTGACGGAAATAATGATAAAAATTTTGGACAGTTAAGTAAGAAAATTATGTATGAATGTGTGGTGTGTGTGTCTTAATAACAAAATTTCGTGAAAAATTGAACAGGTCAGGAGACACTTTCGCAAATATCGCTTTTGTCCATTGAGAATAAACTTCTCCAAAGTTTCTCAGAGCATCTACCTTTTTATGATGACGTCATTGACGAATTTGCAAAAAGTTATCAAATAATCGAACTACATTATAAATAGGGTAAGTTTTTAAAAATTAGTTCCCTTACTTGAAATTTTCTTTCTAATAGATATTTCGTTGTTGGTAAAAAAAAGATACTTACTAGAATAGGCATTGACTAATTCGGCTAACGAGTTAAAAGTCTTATTGGTTGAAATGTAGAAACCTCCATTATCTAAAGGCTTGATTTTGTAATGTTTTACGTGATAGCCTCTCAGTTCTTCCCAGTCCTATAAAGGAAAAAATACTGTGTCAAATTTTTACAATTCTATCATGGAGTAATCACAAGTAAACTTATCGAGATTTGAGTTTTAAAACTCAAGTTTATTCAGTCCGTGTACTTTTTTATTTTTTGCTTCAGGTGTAGCCTGAACACACGCTAAAAATGGGCAAAATGAATCATTTCTACACCAATAGTGGATAAAAATAAAAGAAAAAACCAAAAACTACCACTAGAGAACTAAATCTTGAAAATGAGAACAAATAAAAAACTTCCTTCAGAAAAATCTTCGGTCAAAAATACCTCTAAATTGGCCCCTTTTTTTTATCAAATATTCTTAATAGTAGTTTTAACAACTAGTGGCTAAAATAGTGCTTTTTTTACAAACGTTGGTTTAAATAACGAGCGCAGCAAGGTATTTAAAAACGAGAGTAAAAAAAGCACAGTTTAGCCGCGAGTTGTTAACACTATTGTTTTTAATACCTTTATCAAAAAATCCAAGAAAAACAGGAAATACTTTCAAAAATCTCGAACGAAGAGCACTTCTCGCAACACACCATCTTTACACTATAAATCAAGGCGGCTGGTAAATGAAATAACCTTGTTAGTCGGTGACGTTCATTGTTGCGACATTTTAATCTTTGACAGTTTGATATTTTGACGATATTTTTAAATGATTTTTTCGTAAATACTTGGTGAAAACTGGTGGAAATGGCTTAACTCTTAGGCAATAATAATTAGATTTTTTCGAGGATTTTCTCTATATTACTATTTTCCGCTAAAATTTGTCATCCCCTAAAGTTTTAAGAGGGAACCTCAAGTACGACCTACCTTCACTGAAAGCGAGTACCCATTTGGATTGTGTTCTGAAGGACGGACTAAGAATGTGCCCCGCGGCTGACTGTCATCACTAAGAAGTAGTTTTTCTGCCTCTTTTCTTGAAATATTTACTTGGAACCAACTGAAAAAAAAAACAAAAGTAATTAATTATTATCTCCTTGGCCCAATTCTTCAAATGAGGAATTTAATTCTCCGAAAAAAATCCAGTTTTTCCCAAACGATGATTTTCATAATTTATTAAAAAAACCTACTTTTTCCACTACTTTCAGCGCAAAATTGAAAACATCTATATATACAGGTCAAAATAAGACTTTTTCCAATAAACGTGTATAAGCGAGGTACCAAAACAATCATTGTAAGTTGGACAGGAGTCATGGTTTCAAAGCGGACTGTAATAACTAATCTCTTTCAAGACTCTGCTAAGATCAAAGTAGCCTAAGGTTGTCCGCAGGGAAGATACCATCACCAACACTGTGGTGCTTCGTGATCGACAGCTTACTCGTAGAGTTAAATGCAGGGGAAGCTCATGCCTACGCAGATGACAGAAGACTCATGCAACGAGCACTTGATAAGGTTCAAGCCTGGTGCCTTAAAGAGGGTCTAAGAGTAAATCCAGCTAAAGTCGAACTAGTCCTCTTCACAAGAAAGGGAGCTCTAAGCACTTTACCAGAACTTCGACTGTTTGATCAAGTCATTGCATACAAAAGCTCCTCCAAACATCTTGGAATCATTCTAGACTCCAAGCTAAATTGGCGAGAGCATGTAGCCAATAAGATTAAGAAAGCCACAAACGCCCTATGGGCATGCAAAAAGGCTTTTAGCACCACGTAGGGACTTCAACCGTTCTATCTGCACTGGATTTATACGGCTATCGTGAGACCTATCGTAAAGTAGGGGCCATAGTGTGATGCCCGGGTTAGCGTGTTTGGGCAACATATGCGCTATGAGGACGGAACCTACCAGGGCTAAAGTCATTGTGACCTCAGGATCAATTCTGGAACAAGGACATAATACCGATGCTAACCCGTTCGAAGCTTCCAATTAGGTTTTACACGCCTGATAGAGAAGTCTGGAAGGAATGAAAGTGTGTCACTTGTACCCCGAATGGGAAAGTCTGGTACACAGACGGCTCAAAAATGGGGAACAAGTCGGGGGCGGAAGTGTACTGTAAAACCACGAGGGCCAAGTTCCACTTCTCTCTAGGAAGGTATGCGACTGTTTTTCAGGCTGAGGTATACTCCATTCTCATGTGTGGATATAAAAATCTGGAAATGTCCGCTTCAGGTAAGGATATTTACCTTTGCTCAGATAGTATTAGGGCTGCACTGTCTGCTATCAAGTCGGACAGGGTTAACTCTGCCCTTCTATTGGAGTGCAACTTGACAACTATGGCAAGACACAACAAGGTCAATCTCCTCTGGGATATGAAGGTGTAACGGGAAATGAAGAGGCCAATAGATTGGCTAGACAAGGATCATCAACCGATCCGGTACCCATACTAGGTACTCAGGAATGGCAAGTCATAACGGCCCTGAAAAGCGATTTAGACAGGCGCTCTGAGGAGCTCCGGAAAGCACCTGATTGGTGAGGTGAGCGCCAAAAAAATAAAGTCCTTACTCCACCTAGGTAGGAAGCACCTAGAGACGCTGGGAATTGCCGAAGACTCAGACTGTCGATGGTGCATGGAGGACGAGGAATCGTCCTTGCATGTCTTGCTGGAGTGTCCGGCTCTGGCCAGGTCAAGAGAGTCGTACCTTGGGAACTATCTGCTGGCCTCAGGCGATGTAAGAAGGTTGCAGCCCAGAAAAATCTGTTCTTTTGTGAAAGAGGCAGGCTTCGAGGGCTAAACCATGGATAGTGGCCGTGCAACAGGCCCAGCAAGGTGGCCTACGTACATGGGAATTGTCTCGCCCGCATTTCTACATTAATTCATTCATACAAACGCTTTATTATCGATCTATAGAACGTCGTTAAAGCTTAAAGATTTCTTTAGTTATTTCTTTACAGCCATTCCAGGTTTTCAGATATTTAGATCAAATTTGAAATATAGGTTACGTTTTAGGACTTACATCATCCAAAGTGTCGAGTGTTTGTAAAAATATAAAGGTACATATTTTTTCAGGGGCCCTTTTTCGCGTCATAAACCTTTTTGTGGTGCGCGATGGATGGGATTAGATTCTGAAATACTAAATGATTTTTTTATACCTTCATCAAAAACATGGTTTTAGTAACTGCCTGCAGATAACTAAAGCATGGCTTTTTTGGTTACCGATGCAAAAAAACTTTTTTTTTGGTCACGGGTGCAAAAAAAGATTTCGGTCCGTTTTTTACCCAAAATTAAAGAGAAATAGCGGAAAATGGTAATATTGAAAAAAATTAATTATTCTTGCCTAAAAATTAAGCCATTTCCACCAGTTTTCACGAAAAAATCTTTTAAAAATATCGCCAAATATCAAACTGTCAAATGTCGCAACAATGAACGTTATCGAATAAAAAGGCACATCGCCATGGAAACCACCAGTTATTTCATTTACCGCCTTGATTTATGGTGTGTTGCGAGAAGTGCTCTTCGTTCGAGATTTTTAAAAGTATTTTATAGTTTTTCTTGGATTTTTTGATAAAGGTTTTTAAAAAAATAGTGTTAACAACTCGCGGCTAAACTGTACTTTTTTTTACTCGCATTTTTAAATACCTCGCTGCGCTCGTTATTTAAACCAACCCTTGTAAAAAAAGCACTATTTTAGCCACTAGTTGTCAAAACTACTATATTTGTGTTGTAGATTTTTTCTGTATTTTTTTTGCATCTGCAACCGCTATCAAGGAAAGTTCGATAGATTTCATTATTTTTACAGGTGGGAATCTTTGGTGTAGATAACAAAGCGTTTGCCGACACATGTTTATAGTAAAAAAAAGTTTTATTTGCTCCTGAAAATCTTGATAGTGAATTTTGACACATCCTGGTTCAGAAAATCTTGCATTAAAAAATATAAAATAAAATCATTTTTATTTTTATGTAAAAGTTATTTTTTAAGTAGCCAGGGCCTTTATACTTGTTATAGTGAAGTAATTTTAGATGCTAGCTTTTTATGCCTGACTATTATATAACTACCTTGTTAGTATAGCCAGTGAAGTGAATAAAAATAGACAAAAAGGCTGTATGGAAATGAGAAAAAAAATAAAGAAAAAAAAGCTTAAATGTCACTTCCTATAGGACCAGCGCAGCAAAGCGGAGGTATTGCATAACTGAAGAGTCAGCCAGTCAAAGCGTATTTATAGATAAAAATTTTAATTCAGAATTATATCTAAAATTAGATCGGAAAAGAGAATTCGAAACAGCAGAAAAATTAATGAAATTTATTTGTGACATAAACGTCTCAGAAAATAAGTGCGTTTACGTAAAATTTTAAACTAAAGTGCACATTGAACATGGGCTCCGTTACATTTTCAACTAAAAAGAAAAACTATAACTAATAAGGTTTCCCGCAAAACGCAAAAAAGTCTATATTTTTCCAACAAAGTAAAAGCCAATCAATCATACAATATTTTTGTACTAGGTTATATCAAGCCTAACAGGTTACATCATAATTATACAGAGGAATCTAAAAATTTATTGGATTATTATTTAGTTAACTACTATTACTGATTGATAAACCTATACCAGTCCCTGATACCTGATATTATTTAAAATGTTGCAAAAACTATTTTAAAGAATCTGCAGTGGAGCGGGGGAGGGCGGTTTAGGAGGGGCGGGGTTGGGTTAGTGTGCACGAAAAAATACTTATTTATATTTAAACGCAAGTGCAACAATTTTTACTTTATACTTTACTTCGATTTGTGACGTGTGTTTGGTGTGACGTCTTAAAAAAAATTTGCCGGCGGTGCTATGACGTCATTAATTGTTACAATTTTAATTTAATTTTAAGGAATTTTTATCACCAGCATTCAAAACGTGTAATAAATGGCTTCTTAGTATAATTTTTCTTAAAATTTTCATTGGCGGCGCATTTATTATTTGGCAACAAAATAGACCACCGCAAATCACCCCTTCTTGGCATCTAACCCAATCTACTTTTTTAAAAATATTTTACAAAAAGTCTAAGAAATCGAAATTTTTAAAGAATGTTTTGTTTTTTGTCAAAATTTTCGCCTGCGGCGCTATACCGGCAATTTTTTTGTTAATAATATTTGAAACCCGTAAAAAATATCATTTTAGTATCATTTAGACGACTAACTAGTTTAAAAATAAGTATTTTTTTTACCTAATTTTTAAAAATTGGCCATAGGTAGGTAGTTGATTTTTATTAAATGATGAAACCCCCCAGATTCGATTTCTGGCTACGTCACTGATTAAATAAAATTTTAAATATTTTTGACCAAACCCAGCAAACACGGTTCCCTCGGGCCTTCGTCGGCCCGATGTCGATTGCCGAATTTGTCATCATCGGCACGACGTCGATTTACGACATCGGACCAGCAGTATTTTTTGCCCGCTTTGCGATGTAGACCCAATGGATGTTTACAGCGTTAGACTGTAGCCCGCCGTCAGACCAATGGTAAATTTTACTTTTTGCTGACATCGGCATACCGTCGCCGTAC
The DNA here is from genome assembly GCA_963921995.1 of Oxystoma pomonae. Classification (NCBI taxonomy): domain Eukaryota; kingdom Metazoa; phylum Arthropoda; class Insecta; order Coleoptera; family Brentidae; genus Oxystoma; species Oxystoma pomonae. The sequence goes on from OY998170.1 coordinate 25,924,057, forward strand.
GGTTAAGGTCCGATATGGTTTAACCACACAGCTGCTTAATTTGGTCGGTCTAACCTAGGTAAGCTGGTCTCGGCCCGACATCGGTAAACTATTCAAGTCCGGCGTTGGTTTCCTAAAGTGGCCCAACGTCGGCGATTGACGGAGGTCCGTCGGTGGTAGCTTAAAGCGGCCCGACATTGGCAAACTAGAAAGTTTCGTTAATGCGGGTGCTTAACCAGTCGGGCTGGTATAAGTGGCAGAAGAGTCTTGTAGAGGAGTAAAACCATCTTGTCAAGTCGGCATTCTAGTTTTGAAATATCTTTGCTCATTATATATACTAGGAAGAAACTATTAAGCAGTTTAAAAATTTTAAGGTGACATAATTGGACCATCGTCGGTTGCCGATTCTCGATCAATCAAACAAAGTTCCAATCGGACCATCCTCGGCCCTAAAGCAGATAAAGTGGTCGTCGGCATAAAGTTAGTAAATCGGGCCATCGTCAGTTGCCGATTCTCGACCGATTAAACAAAGTTCCAATCGGACCATCATCGGCCCTAAAGCAGCAAATAAAGTCGACTATAGTAAATCGGGCCATCGTCAGTTGCCGATTTTCGACCGATTAAACAAAGTTCCAATCGGACCATCGTCGGTCCTAAAGTGGTGTCGGCATAAAGTCGACTGTAGTAATGTGGACCTCCGTCAGTTGCCGATTATTGACCGAAACCTGAAAATCGCAATCTGACCAACATCGGGCCAGAGTGTAGTCGCCGATGCCGACACACTGCCGACGTTATTTACATTGGCCCGGTGATTTGTGTTTGCTGGGAAACTGCTCAAAATCAAACTAGAATTGTAACTAAGGCTGCAGGCAATTTTTTTCGCAATTTAAAAAAAAGAATCTTCTAAAATTTTAATCTCTTTTCATATTTTTTGTGAAATATTAACAACAAAGTTGGGTTGGCTACACTCACCTTTCTCCCCATTTTTAGAACGCCACTGATGCCAGTAGTATGTCTTTTCGAATTCACGGGACGATTTAACGAAACATGATAATGATGAGTAGGAGAGTAATTAACTTAATTAATGCATTTTATATCATACTGTCACATTATGCATGTATATCTTTATGTTCATCATAAAATAAGTGATAAAAGTAAGATCCCTGATCCCTAGAAACGTCATAAAACAAGTTTGTGTTTTTTTTAATGTAGACTTACATTATTATACAAATGAAATAAAGATTTTTTTGAGTAGATAATGTACTGGTATGCAAGATAAGATATCCAAGCGCGGACCTGGGCCTGTATTCTTGAAACCCGTGCCCGTGAGTGTGAACACATTTCTAACTTCTCACCTGGACTATCCATTAGATCTTGGAGACCTGGTCGTAATGAATTGAAAAGCAACATTTGTGTGCATACGCCAGGTACAGTCCTATTTTACCCTGATGATTCCTAACAAGGATGAAACAGGCCTGTAGGTTTCTGGACTATCCATTATATCTTGGAGGCCTGGTTGTAATGACTTGAAAAGCAAAATGTGTGTCCGATGCCATGAACCTTTCTTTTTTACAAGCTGTTATTTAACTTGCAATGTATCTATGTAACGAACTAGATATGTTTGTTCGAGTGGAATCATGCAACTTAATTTTGACCAACTTCCCGACATCCGATCGGCTTCAAATTTAGCATGCTTATATATTTGCGGTGACAACACAAGAATATAGTGTGATGAACTTGACAGCCCCACCCTACTCGAAGGGTGTGGAGGGGGGTGCAGTTGAAGTACGCCCGATTTCGTTGAAATTTGGTGTGTTTCCGCTAGGGAATGGAGATAACGAATTTCTAATCAGATTTTGAAAATTCGGCGGATTCAAAAAGGACGATTTTGGTCATCTTTTGCTAACGAATTTTAACTAACTTATACAGATGCCGAATCGCAAAACAACCGAAAGATGCCGTACTGCACGATTTAAAATTTCGGTTGATTTGCGATTTATAATCGCTTGTAGACGAAACCTGTATACTATTCTTGGTTTTCGGAGGTTCACACAGGTCGGTACTCGATAGAAATTATCTCCGCTTGACCCGTAATCTTTGCCACATAAGCGTGACCGAAATTCTCTGTCGTTGTGGTACACCTAGCTGACGAGTCCTTAATAAGGACGAAACGGCGTCGTCCTAGGTTCTACCCTCTGTGTGAGCAATCGAAATTCAAGAAGTTCATTTTGCACTGAAGTACAAAAAACTCTTGTTTTTTCGTAAAAATTTTTGATTTTTTAAATATTTCTGTAGAAAAATTAAGCCCAGGGGAAAGTAATTACTCCACACTACCCTCCCCTCCCCCCGAAATCTGTGTTTGAAGATATCCTGTAATGGCATTCGTGAACAAAGGTATCGCTATTGTGAAAAAAATCCATTCCGTCACAAAACCAGTGCCAGCAATCAAAACAATTTTTCACTTTTTTTTGTTGCTTAAAATAACCTCAACTAATTTAAAAAAACCCGTGACAGATTATGATGGGAAAATTATTTAAAAACACCTCTGATGTGTAATTTGACTAATTTTTAGATTTACTTTAATAGCAATCTTATTTTTAATACGCTGATATTAGTGACCGTGTTAATAATAACGGCTTGAGAATATTATCTGAGACTATAAGCGGATGAAGACATAGATAATCAATTAAACAACTGCCCAAGCACAATCAAATCGCAAATTGTTCGAAAACAAATCACCAAGCGGTGACCGATCCGACAGGGGGTGTACAAAATATTTGGCACATCTATGGCAGGACCCATATTACAGGACTTTTAGGATTCTAACTATAAAAAGCGCCCATATTCTACGCCTTGTCAGGACCGGACAGTACTCATCTGAAATATAGACCTTTTTCAGAGTTAGGACTCCGACGAAATCTATAATATCCTACCAAGTCCCGGTAAATATTTTAGCCTAGCCTGGCAAAAAAGCCTGATTTTTTTTATAAAAGAGCCTGACATTTTTACTTAAAAATATATATTATTAATTTAAACAAATTTTCGCATTATATGGATAAGGAAAAAAATACAGACATACAGAATTAGCACTAAAGTTATGAATTATCAATATGAAAAGTTGGGTAAACCTATTCGGTGGGATTTAATAAAAGGGTTTAGTCAATTTTAGAACGGTCCTAAGTTTAAGTGAAATTTTCGGTTTTAAGCATTTTAAACTAACCCTCCTTGAGTTTTAGACATAGTTTGATTTATAAGAAGAATTTGAATAAATTTGTTTATTAAATAATCATCTTAATCTTGGGTTTATTATGTGTCACTCTAATTAAAACTTACCCTTGGTAAGTAATTAATTTTTACCAATTAAAGGCCTATTTACTCAACTTCTAATGCTTAATGGCTAATTGATAGATGTAATGGATAGTGCTTAATGCGTAATTTTTAAAGTTAAATATGTGTAAACCAATGGTACTATTTTTCCAATGTCTAACGCGTTATTTTTAAATTTAATGTATCATGGATATTTGATAAAGTTGGGCAACTTTTAACTTTGTACATTGTGCAATTTATTCAAAATAAGGAAATGCGCGTGTGCAAACCCATATTTCAGTTGCCACTTTTCATTTTCTTTGTTATAGCTGATTTGGCTGACATAACACCAAAATTTTTTGGAAAAACTTTTGTTGTTTTTAGACATTTTTTTTTGTGTGTTTTTTTTTAAATGAGTGTCAATGATGGCTTGTTTATTGAATGTATTGAAGGGTTTTCTTGCATATGGAATGCAAGAGATTCCAGGGATGAAATTGTGATTAACCACTATGCATAAAAACTTGAGTATCCATTAAATTTATCAATTAGCCATTAAGCATTAGAATTTGAGTAAATAGGCCTTAATACTTAATAAAATTAATTTTGTATTTATTTGAAAGGTGTTTTTATTTATGAAATGTATTAAAAAACTTAAATGCAAGTTTTGTTTACATTTCTGTCACTGTCTAAATGTCAGTTTAGTTTAGTACCTTCGCTTGCACCAACCTCTACTGATGAAAGCTACAGCTTTAAAATGAGTGGGCTTTGAGTAAGGAAAGTTTTCTTGACTGAGCTTTTAGATAACCTCAATGTTTTAATTTCAGTTTGTAAATACATTAATATAGTTGTTTTGGGTTTTTTGTTTGGTATATTTTTCGTGAATAATCTGTGACCTTAACTTATGTTTGTTTTGCCTCATAGTGCCCTCATAAATATATTTTTTGTGCTGAAAACGAGTTCAAAATATGACGTTGGACAAAGCTGGAGGTGTTTTATTGGTTAATAAACAACTAGGGATATTAAATAAGGTAAATTAATCCTTGTAAAAACGGTTAATTAGGGAAATTATAAACGAACTTATTACCAATTGCCATAAAACAATCCTTTCTGGGGGCTATAAATTTAAACCAACCCCCAGAGGTGGTCTAAAAAATCACCAACTTTATAACCTCAAACACAGATAATGAAGCTATTATGTGCCAAAATATTTAGACCTGTGGGGGGTACTATTTTAGATCTAGTAAATCCCACTGATTGTGTTTTTTCAATGCGTGAGGTATCTGTGGAAGGAGCGTTGGCGCTCATCTAAGGCTTCATAATATTATGATATGACGAGACAGTCATCAAAATTGTAGAGACAATTAACTACACGTATTCGCTCTAACACTGCCTTTTTTCTGATTTTTATTGTGACTCGTTTTTTAGATTTCCAGGCTGCTTTTTATTAAATTCAGTCTTATTGAGATCAGGACCAGTATTCTTGACAGTGAGTGTTTTCCTTTCTCACTTTTCACATGGTTAAAAGCAGGTGAGAAGTACAAAATTGGTTCACACTCACGGGCACGGGTGTCAAGAATACAGGCCCAGGGAAAACAGAACATAAATTTTTATTAAACCATTGCCTTAAATTATTTCCATCTTTCTCTAAAATACTTTTTCATAGCCTGCTGTCTCTCTTCAACAACCTTAAATATTCTTCATTTTAACAGAGAAAAAATGTTTTTTGGCAGTACTTTTCTTGAACGCTTAAAAAAACAGTGAAAACTTGAAAAATGTGAGTATTTTATTCTAGTAATCGAAAGTTTGGAAAGAAAGTTTTAAAATGTGAACAAATCATGGCATAGAAAAGTGAAAAACATATTACTTAAACAAAAACGTTACCCCTTAAATTATGCTAAAATATTTTAAGCCTTAAATTACCATCATGGCTTTACCATAACAGGTATTTAATTAAATTTAATTAAATTGAGTGTAACTATAACAAAAAAGTTTATTAGCGCGAAAAATAGTATGTAAACCTATGGACCCAAGTCTCTTGTTATCCCTTGACGAATTGCAAACCTGTAACTCAACCGAATTTTATTTTTTTTTTATCTATAATCAAAATTATTATAAAACTAAATAAAAAAAATATATAAAATACAAATTAATGAAAACAAGCAAAAAATCTCGTTCAATCCAAGATTTTCCCCAATAGTGCCCATCACCGAGGCCGAATTACCTCTTTGAACCGCCAGGCTTATTTTTTGAGTGATGAAGCTCCGAGACTGGTCAGATGAGATTTTTGATGCAATCTCTGAAACCAGACTCTTAGCCTCCTAACCCCAAAGACCTAATTGCTACGTTTTCATGGGAATTGAGTTCGTTCCGATACCGTCCATGAAAACGCCTGTTTTTCCAGTATTTAAATCGATTTCAATCTAGATCCGACCGTGAAAATTTTTAGGGTTGGATCAAGATCGTATTGAGATCGAAATACCGATTTTCCATGAAAACCGGGATTGAGATTACACATGCGTATTGCATCGGATTACCAGACAGCCGCCAAATTATATTTTATTGCTCTCACTCTTTTTGAGAGAGAAAGAGAAATAGAAGTGAAACTGTGGAACCGAAATTTTAAAATTTGGTGGAGTATATAGAAAAAAGAAGATTACTAACATAACCTTACTTAAATAACTAAAGATTTGTTTTTTTAAAGACTAAAAAAATGAATTATGGAAAATAAAAGAAATATTTGGCTCGAAAGTGTATGTGCTATGCACATATGCCAGTCCAGCATTTCTTTCTTCACTTCCACTTGCAAACAGAGTAGTAATTAAAATTTTAAAAAATTGTGTGGCAATAAAATACGTTTTTTTAAAAAAAGTACCAAAACTCAAAAATGAATATCAAAATTTGAAAACCTGTCATGAAAACTCATGAAAAAAAAGTTTTCAAAACATATTGAAAACGAATTCAATATCCATGAAAACATAGCAATTGTCTCGACAGCAAAAGGAATGAAGATATAGCGATCCTCAAGCTCAAATGGAAGCAGACGATCCAGGAGACTTGCATGTTTTTGAAACATATGATTTAGACAATGTGTGGCAACATGTTGCGTCCCAAATCAGCTGCTTTCCACGCTTCCATGGAATCAATGTCATTCTTTTTCCAATGGGCTCCAGTAATGCAGGATATTCCGCAGATATTAGAGCCCGTTTAAGAACATCATTGATCTGACTGGTGTCTGGAAGCACGCCCTGCACTTTTCTTGCAGCTTAGCCCATGAGAGCCATATTTGTCTGCTATTTCGCCGCAAATGCAAGGGTGCTCCACAGACACAGGCAAACCAAGTCTTAGAGCAGTTGAAATCCGAAATGTGGAAGAGCCAAAAGCTTCATCCCCCTGAGATTCTTGAGTAAGAATATTCTGGCGAACTTGGCAAATCATACTATTAAATTCCCTCTGAGATCTAGGTAAATCTTGAAGGATTGAATCTATTGAAGAAAGAGAAAGCCAATTTTGTAAACATGCGTCAAAATCTGTGCCTTTTGAATTTAAAATAAATTCCGGTTAAATTGATTTTTATTAAAATGCAAACATCATTAACGGAACCCAAAAATTGAAATATCGAGAAAGTTGTTGTGTCTCTTATTCCAAGACCACCCATTTTTACAGGAAGAGTGCTTGCAACCACGAATTTGATTTAATGGCACAGTTTGTAATTTCCTGAAGGGATGATTGTATAAATAAATCATATTTTGCCAAAGAGTCTGGGCTTTTCCAGCAAGGAACACACCTAAGTAGGTATGATATAAGTGGTATTGAAAATGAAGATTTTAAAAGAAAATATGCAATATGCGAATCTAAAAATTTTAATTTATTTCCTAGCTTTTCCAGAAAACTTATTTTTTTATTTCGTATAGAAGTAAGTTAAATTTAGAAACTAATTGTAAGTTTGGGGCAATAGATAAGAAATCAGAAAATAAACCTTTTACTTGTTAATAATACACTATTAATATTATTTTTATAAAGGGAAGGAAAGTTCATTTTTTTTTAGAAAGACAACTTTTCCCAGTCGGACTGTACAGAAAAGAGTTCACATACATATTATACTTTTATTACCCGAACATAAAAAAAATAAGATCTTGTTTTGTAAATGAAATAACTTATTTAAAGCCAGCTGCATTACCGATTAGGATATAAAATCGTAAACTGCAACATTTCCCATTTTTTCTTGCAATTAAAATAATAAAACGCAGCGTGTTAACATATAGTCATAAGAAGAGCGTATCAAGTATGCTGGATGCCCTAACAATTAAAACACAATAAAAACAAGTAAAGGAATTTTAATTGTTGGTAAATAATGACATGGGTGAAATGTTGTCCTCTCGACAAAAATATATTGTTTTAGGTTCCCTTCCTTTTTGAAATCTGTTTTTACTACACTACATTATACCGACCGCTTCAAGCTACTGCGAACATAGGGGGAATCAAGTCCAATTTACTCTCCGTGCCGTACGACCGAGGTGGATTCGAAGCACGCTACAGTGTTATCTTTTAGAAATTCATTTTGTTTTTATTATTTTGTTTTATTTCTGCCTTGCTCGAGAAACAGATGGGTAAGTTCTTAATTGAAATAATACATTTTTAAAACTAAAAATGGATGTCTACGAAGTTGCCGAAAACGTGCAGATGGTCAAATGGTCAAATCGTCATAACCCAACACACGTTCGATATTGGTCGAGGGAAAATTTGCATTTATATTTTGACGTAAGAACACAGTATCCCCAAAAACTAAATGTTTGGGGGGGGGGGTATTGTAGGGGAACACGTAATTGGGCCATTTTTTATTAACGGCAATTGCAATTTGAATGGTCCTAGATACTTGGATCTACTGCAGCAGCACATTATTCCAACTGCTAGGCAGTTGTTAGGTGTAAGATTTGGTGAAACATGGTTTCAACAAGATGGTTGTTCCGCTCACAATGTTGGCCTTGTTAGGGAATATCTTGATAATGTATTTCCTAATCGGGTTATAAGTACACGGGGAACTATTTTATGGCCAGCTCGAACTCCCGATCTTGCTCCTAATGACTTCTATCTGTTTTTGAAGAAGCTTTTCAAATTATCACCCCTAACATGCTTGGAAACGTTAGAAGGGGTTTTTATAGTAGGCTCGGATATTGTCTAGCCGAGCAAGGAGGACTTTTCGAACATTTGCTTTAATTTTTTTTTGACTGGGAGAATCTTTTTGGTTTTTAGAATGTATTATTTTATTTTGAGAACTTGCTTTTATTTTGTTTCTCCTTATTATTTTCATTGTAACACGTCGTCACTGATAAATCTGAGCAGATGACAATAAAACGCTCTTATTTATCATTGACTACGCTCCACACAGCACCGTGGTTAGAGGCGTACTAAATACAAGGCGAACGGCAGCGAATGGCGATCGGAAGCCTGAGTGTTGGTTGCTTCACTGATAGGCGTGCGGTGTCTCTGCATGTACGTACACTGGCAAATTAGACTTCTTCCGCCCTATGTTCGCAGTAGCTTGAAGCGGTCTGTATACATACCAAATAAGTATTCTTTAAAAAAGTGCGTCGCCCACAATATACACAAATCACATTCTTTATTAGCCATAAACCTTAGTTCTCATAAATATATGTACTCCGTTTTATGTAGCAGCATGCATACGGTCTTTCTTTGAAATAAATACATTCTGTTATCAACTGACACAGGCTGTTCTGTAGTTTTAGAGATACGGTGTGACTGGTTCCAACAAGCTCATATTACAGTTTAAGCCTTACTGTTTTATACAGTAACCCTAAAGTTACGCTCCACAAAAAACTAGTGTACTAAACCACAAAGTGAATATCTCAAAAAAAAGGCTTAAAATATTTTAGCATAATTTAAGGGGTAACGTTTTTGATTAAGCAATTTAACTATGTTTTTCACATTGGTATGCCATGATTTTGCTCACATTGTAAAGCTTTCTTTCCAAACTTTCGATTTCTAGAATAAAACACTCAAATTTTTCAAGTTTTCACTGTTTTTTTAGCGTTCAAATAAGGTACTGTCAAAAACATTTTTTCTCTGTTAAAATGAAAAATATTTAGAGAGAGAGGGCAGAATTTTAGAGGTTGAAGAGAGACAGCAGGCTATAAAAAAGTATTTTGGAGAAAGATGGACATAATTTAAGGCAAATGTTTACTAAAAATTTCTGTAATGTCATATGTCGGTCATCTTGAGTGGGGTCGTGGATATGATTTTTATTTTGCAATTTTTATCCAAAAAACAGCAAAAATTGTAATTTTTTAAAGTGTAAAGTGTGTAAAACATAAGGTGGTATTAATTTCTTTCAATCACAGTTCTTTACAATCTTTAAATTTGCCAAAAAACGTGTCCTACTAAAGTGTATTTTAGCATATTTTAAGGGTCATCATGGCTTTACAATTTCCCTAGTCAAAATATAGGGGTAATGTAAAATTTTTTTTTTTCAAAAAGTGTGCCCCTCTAACGATTCTCGAGAAATCCATCCTGGGTGGTACGTTTTAAATGGGACACCCTGTATACAATAATATATACCTCCATATTTTTCTATAAAAAAGTGCCAAAATCCTTGATTAACAATTGGAGTACCTATGGATAATTTTCTAGGAAAGGTTAAATGCGTTAGAAAGTGGTAGAACGTCTCTGTCATTTTTCATCATCCGTCAAGTGATATCATGCGCTAACATAACAAAAGATCTTTGGTGGAAAAAACGCAAATTTAAACTTGGATGAGTATCCCACAAGGAACACACAAAGGACCAAAGCGAAAAGAGAAATGATCAAATGATGTTTTGCCATCATCATCAGTGGTTCCACTGGTCGCCCTCCCCAAACATCTTTCAACACCATCATACACTTTGATTTCCAACTTTAAATCAGTCTCAAATAGGCATCGTTCCGCACTGGCACTTATCTAAGTCACCTGACACGGGTTCGTCCTGGCGTGTTAATCTTTCTAATTTTTTCCACCAAAGATCTTTTGGTCTTTTGTTTTTATGAGCTAACACATTTTAAAAATTTTCGACATTCCATTTGATAATAACAAAAAAAAAATTGATGATAGAAAGCATGGATAGTCCACCATACAATCAATTATTTTATGTTGAAAGGAAATTAAAATTGAACCTTATAACAAAATTTTTGGGTAATATTTACGAAAACCAAAATCTGAAAACCGCATATCAAAAGATGCTTTACTTCTAAAGTTATAATTTTTTTTTATATATTTTAACGTGTTTTCAAATAACTCGGTAACTAAAGCTACCACGACTTTGGACTTTATAACAAAATTTGTAGTCCATATTCATAAATCTGAAAACCGTATATCGCGGCCTGCTTTTGTTTCAAAGATAAAATTTTTTTAAATATTTTATCTCTTCTTTTCCCCCTTTCAACGCCCCACCACCCTAACGAAAAGTTAATCAGTTTATGGTCAGACAGACGACAGACAACTTTTTTTTTCATAGATTAAGGTGTTTTGGAACCTTAGTTCACGGTCAGCCGATAGAGGATTTTCGTTAAAATGACTTCTTTATACAATATTAACATCGATTAAGGCGTTCTTGAGTTATCAGACAATAGACAACATTTTTTTTTCGTCGATTAAGGTGTTTTTGAACCTTAGTAACTCATTTTTGATAAAATTAAGAAAAGTCTAAATTTCACGATTTTAATAGTCCCCCATTCCATAGTGGTATGGTGGACTAAAAATAAAAAATGGGAATGGAGAATGTAAATTTTTAAAGACGTCCGGCAAACCATCTTTTTATGTGCATTTAACAAATGGTTCACCAACCTAATTAACGAATATCTAACCACGAAATAACCTATTTTTAGTCCAACATACCAATATGGTATGGGAGACTATTAAAATCGTGAAATTTTGACTTTTCTTAATTTTATCAAAAATGAGTTATTTATGTTTCTAAACACCTTAATCGACGAAAAAAGTTTTTTTTTTAACAAAATTTGGTACAAAAATCCTCTATCGGCTGATCATGAACTGATTAATTTTTGGGTAGGGGCGGGGGGGGGGGGATTGAAGTGGGGAAAAGGGGGGATAAAATATTTTAAAAAATTGTAACTTTGGAATAAAAGCAAGTAGCGATATACGGTTTTCAAATTTAAATTTCCATAAATATTGACTACAAATTTTGTTATAAAGTGCAAATTCCTGGGAGCTTTAGTTTCCGAGTTATTTAAAAAAAAGTTAAAATATATAAGAAAATCATAACTTTAGAAATAAAGCAGCTATTGATATGCGGTGTTCAGATTTTTTGTTAAACACGGAAATCTTGAAAAAATTGGCACTTTTTAGTACCCCCCATTCTTTTGTTAAATACCTGCTAAAACAAGACGAAACAGCGTATCATTTTTTCAATAATTTTATATTAGATATTAGATAAATTGCGTTACGTTAAAACATACAATTATTATTTAAATCGATGCAAATTTTTTAGAATGAACAGTTAGCCCATTCGAGGTTCAACTACTATCGCAGGAAATATTTGCGATATTTCTGACCACTTTTAATTTAATTTGCATTAATTAGAGTTCTTTGATTCAAAAAGGACTTTTTAATTGGTACTACGTTAAGATATTTAGGGGCCAAATGTCATTTGAATGCAAATGATGATTAAATATACTATTAACTTAAACAAAATCAATGGGTGTCGAAAATAATTAAACACCTTTTTTGTCCGAGAGTTTATTTTTAATTGTTTTAAATACCCAAAAAAAGATCCGTTTTAAAATCAACACTCTGTATAGATTACTTATAATATCTTTCTCGGTGAGTAGTGGTTAGAATAGAGTCTCATAAAACTAGAATGCGTATATAAATAAAATCTATATGTTTGTGGCGGATTCATAATGTCGAAACTACTTTTTTTGGGTTTTTCGCCACTAAGTTAAGGAAATTTTTTCAAAAATATGTTAAAACCCACTGCGTAAATTCCTAAAGAAAAAAAGTTTGTCAGTGGTTTTTAAATAAGATAAAAAATTTGCCTACACACACGCAAATCCTAACTAGAATCTAAATACTTATCTGACGTTTCGGCAGAAATTCTACTGCCGTTATCAAAGAATTTAGATTCTAGTTAGGATTTGCGTGTGTGTAGGCAAATTTTTTATCTTATTTAAAAACCACTGACAAACGAACAAATTTTTCTCTTTAGGAATTTACGCAGTGGGTTTTAACATATTTTTGAAAAAATTTCCTTAACTTAGTGGCGAAAAACCCAAAAAAAGTAGTTTCGACATAGAATGCGTATTTCATCTGAGAAAACTGAATATGGCCCAAAATACTACACAAGATGGAAGTTGCCAATATTTAAACTACAGTTAACTAAAGTGTAATAAGTCGTATTGTTGATTTTCTAATGTATTTTGTAGTTTAGTAGCTACCGAAATGTATGTGTTTTCCTTTCTTCTGTGTGTTTGATTTGTATTTTCTGCTTCTTTTACTACATTGAACCGATTTAAAAATAGTAGTTTTCACAACTAGTGGCTAAAGTAGTGCTTTTTTTTACGAGCGTTGGTTTAAATAACGAGCGCAGCGAGGTATTTAAAAACGCGTGTAAAAAAAGCACAGTTTAGCCGCGAGTTGTTAACACTATTTTTTTTAAATAACTTTACCAAAAAATCCAAGAAAAACAGGCAAATACTTTTAAAAATCTCGAACGAAGAGCACTTCAAGCAACAAACCATCTTTACACTATAAATCAAGGCGGCTGGTAAATGAAATAACAATGGTTTCCATAGCGATGTGCCCTTTTTACTCGGTGACGTTCACTGTGGTGACATTTTAATCTTTGACATCTTGATATTTTGAAGATGTTTTTAAATGATTCTCTCGTAAATACTTGGTGGAAACTGGCGGAAATGGCTTAATTTTTAGGCAAGAATAACTAGATTTTTTTCAATGTTACTATGTTCCGCTATTTCTCTTTAATTTTGGGTAAAAACCGGACAGAAAGCTTTTTTTACAACCGTGATCAAAAAAAAGTTTTTTTGCATCGGTAACTAAAAAAGCCATGCTTTAGTTATCTGCAGACAGTTACTAAAATCAAGTTTTTGATGAACGTATACAGAAAAATTATTTTTGAACCGGTAAAATGAAAACTCTATTCTAACGGGTGTGACAGTTTGCACACTTCGGGAGGTAAAGTGAGCAAAACTCCCTAGGGCGGTAAAGTCTGACAGAGTAGCAGAAAAAATTATATAAATATAATATACTCACTCTTCACTCTCTATACTAAGTTCGGCGGCCACGAAATTCCCCGGGATGTAACCGGTCTCCCTGGTCGTCAGGTGGGTGACCATAAGCCAATCGCCATCCGAGTCGTCTAGCACTTCCATTCGGTCTCCTTTTTTAAACGATACATCCTAAAAATTAAAAAAAGAATATGTTGGTTTGAAATTTGCGGAAGAATCTTTAAATTTTTAGTTTGTCTCCTGGTTGGGCCCTAATCTCCAGAACACAAAACGACCAAATTCTCTCGATACTATGTATCTCATTCGCCCGATCAATATCGGGCGAAAGTGAGAGAAACCGATTTAAACCGAAGATTTGGACCAATGAGATGCATAGTATCGAAGATTTGGACCAATGAGATGCATAGTAGCGAGAGAATTGGACTCCCTGGGGAGCAAATTTTCTGTCGATTCAAGAATAGACCCACTGAGGCCGCCACCACCTTGTGCCTTGCACCGTTGCCGCTCACAGTTCACTTTTTGATTGATTTTAAGAAAAAAAATATACTCTTTTCGAAAGGTATATTTTTGTGTAGATGACGTCCCTAAATAGTTATTCTGATAAAAATTAAAATCTTCCATATACATCCTACTGTCAGAACCTGTCAAAAATATGTAATTTTTTCCCAAAATGTAAAAAAAAATATTTTTAAAAAATAAAAAATTTGGGCTTACAGAGCATTCCATTGTCGACAAAAAAAGTCACAAGCATTTTTGTAGTACTAACCATTTTTTATAAACGTAACCTAAATATTTTAAAAATGGAAAAATTGTCACATTTTGAATTTTAATCCTGTTACTTAAAAAAATATATTTTCCGAAAAATTGATGGGGAACCTGAGAGAGAACATATTTTCGATAAAAAAACGTTACAATTTTTTTTTGCATAACTTATAGTTTGTATACAAAAATAAAATAGGTTGAAGAAAATGCACTAAGATTTTTCTATAAAACTAATTATTTGCTAAATAGTTACTCTTATCACCTATCAAACGACAGTAAAAAAGTTTCGAATAGATTTGAAAAGGTAACCTCTGGCGGAATAAACAAGAGGAGGTCTCTGAAAGACATCTTTTTATATACAATAAAATAACAACAAATATTGACTATTTAAAAAAATATTAGAGCACAAAGCATCATGTACTAGTCAGTATTACGGTCATTACAAAAATTATTTTTCTTATGATGGGTCAAACCATATCAAGTCAACCAGGCAATAGTTTTGACCATCTCCGATTTTGATGATTTTTGGTACACTTATTCGTCTTATCAAAAAACTCAAAAATCCAAAAAATCAAATTTTTTGGATAAGCGGTTTTTGTTTTATTGATTTTTGAAAATCAAAAAATTGACCAATATGTCTTTGACAGACACTTACAAAAATAGTAATATCTCAAAAACTATTAATCCTATAGAAACGAGTGATAGCTCATTTTGAAGGGTTTTTAAAGACCTTTTTAAAGATGTATGACACAATATAGTTTGTTTAATTTTTTTCTCTTAATTAAATTTTTTTTTTTTTTTAATCTCAAAAACACATTTTTTAATTTTTTTCAAAAAAATATTTCTTTTTTTTTCAATGTTTTTTTAACATTTTTGGAAAATGTTAGGATGGAGAAATAATGAAGTTATACTATAAAAAAATAATAAGATATTTAATACAGGGCTAATTTACCTAATATGGGTATAACAAAAAAAATGAAAAGTAAGAATAATAGAAAATTTACAATAAAAAATATTTAGGTTGCTAATTTTTTTTGTAAAATATTTGATGAATCTGTCATTTCTTCTGCAGTTAGCGTATATGTCCTACCAGTGGCAGTATTTGGGTTGACCCGTCTTAAAAGAGAATTTTGATCTATGACTTTTGGCTTTGGAAAGTAAAAAGACGGAGAGGGACCATGAGGATGTAAAAAACTAACTTTTAATTCCCCGCTTTCTATATTTTTGCCAATGATACATCCCATCCACCAAAGACAGTCATAGTTTATGGTTACAAAACCGGAGTCGATGTTTTCAATTTCTGTGTTTTTTCTGTCTTTACTTAGTGAAAATGGTTTTGTAATAATTTTTTCATTACTGAGGGGGATAATCGAGTGCAATTTTTGAGTCCCAAGTATCGATTGTGCTTCCAGGTATCTTTTTTCCAAAAACTTTTCATTTTGCTGGTAGTCATTTAATGAACAATATTTAAATGTTATACCAGGAATGTTTTCTGTTGCAAATTTAAAAAGATCTTCGGGGGTCATAATCTGTTCATTATATGGTCTCTGCAGACTTGCTTTAGCAGCCAACCTTTTTACGGTACCTCCCAGTCCATCGCATGCACTCTTCCCGTGGGAGGTGGCAAAAAAATTCCATTCTGCTTTAATTTTAAATTCCTCGAGATGGTACGCAATATTAACAAATTTTTTTTTATTTTTATACTGTGCGGCACAGCCGTCTGAAAAATAGATAATTTTGTCTAAATTATCACTTTGCCTCTTTAGTTCAGGCATAAGGTGGCTTAAAAAAAGATGAAATGCCACAGTGTTGTGTACCAAACAGTCTGAAATAAATATATAATTTAAATGACCCAGTTTTCCCTCATGAGTTTTGTAATATATTACAAAAGGATGTAGGGTTGCCTGGCTATTTGTCCAGTGATAGGACTGCACTTCATCCTGCAAAATAAATGAATAATTTTCAGCGAAGTCGCATGTGATTAGTGCTTCCCCCTTTTTTAAATTGTCTTTTACCTCACTGTAGTATTCTTTTTGCATGTTAGTGTAAAAAGAATGAGATTTTAATTTAATCAAGTCGTTTGAAAATTCTTCAATGAAGTCCTTTGCTGGTTTAATTAATGTATCCATATTGTATCTATCTACAGATATCCACTTCTTAAAAGTCACATTGTCAATCATTGCTTCTTCGAATTTTTCGTTCAAAAAGTTTTTTAAATTCTCAGTTCCTGTGCATATCTCACATTTGTCCAAAAAGCAGTGATCGTGGGTGGAGGTTAGGACAATTGAAGAAATACTCAAAATTTTGCAGGAATAAACAAGTTTGGAAAAACCTTTTATGTATCTTATTTACAAGATTGGGAGCAATTGACAAGTTTTTAGATATAAAGAGTAAATATATAGGTATTTATCAAAAAATGTATGGTTTTTTCCTGCAAGGTTTTTTATATTATTTTTTTTAAATAGAACCAATAACTTCTCCATCCTGAAATTTTCCAAAAATATTAAAAAAATACTGAAAAAAAATAGTATTTTTTTGAAAAAAATTCAAAATGGTGTTTTCAAGGTTTTTCAAAAAAAAAATTAAAAAAATTTAAAAAAAATATAAAAACAAAAAATTACATGGTGATACACATCAAAAAAAAAAGACCTTCAAAATAAGCTATAACTCGCTTCTATAGGACCAATAGTTTTTGAGATATTGCTATTTTTGTAAGTGCCTGTCAAGGGCATATTGGTAAATTTCTTTATTTTCAAAAATCAATAAAACAAAAACCGCTTATCCAAAAAATTAAATTTTTTGATTTTTAGGTTTTTGGATCAGAAGAATAAGTGTACCAAAAATCATCAAAATCGGAGATGGTCAAAACGAAAAGTGCCTTTTTTTTTGGTTGATTTGATATGGTTTGACCCTGATGCACAAATTTGGTTATTTCTTATTTTTACTTAATAAACATAAGAAAGTCAAAACTTTTTTACTGTTTGATAGGTACTAAGACTACCTATTTAGCACATAATTGTATTTTTTTTAGAAGTTTAGGTTTATAGAAAAATCTTGTCGGTGTAGCATTTTCTTCAACTAATTTTATTTTTATATAGAAACTATAAGTGATATATTTTTTTTAATTAACAGCATTAATATTCAAAATGTGACAATTCTTTCCATTTCTCAAACATTTAAATGATTATTTAAATTTTTTAAAAATATATTTTTTTTTTACATTTTGGTGAAAAATGACATATTTTTGACAGGTTTTGACAGTAGGACGTATATAGAAGATTTTAATTTTTATCAGAATAACTATTTAGGAACGGCACCTACACAAAAATATAACTTTCGAAAACAGTATATTTTTTTCTTAAAACCAATCAAAAAGTGAACTGCGCGCTGCTCATCTGTTTGTTAATGGACGGCGCTTTGACGGTGGTAAAACGATAACTACGATTTCGGTGACAAATGCGCGGTTGTCAACATTTTGCTTTACATGAAGAAGAAAAACTGAAACCTATCTGAGTATCTCTGGCGCGCGTCGTAACTGTACACAGCCACCACCACCCCGTTTTTTGCTTTAAAAAAAGAATAAATACTGATACCTACCTGTGTATCTCTGGCCTCGTAACTGTACACAGCGACCACCACCCTGTGCTTCACCCCGTTGCCGCTCATCTGTTTGTTGATGGACGGCGCTTTGACGATGGCCGCCGGCGTCGGCGCCGCCGGCTTGCGGATGATGTCATTCCGGATTTCAGGGTAGCGGGGCACCGATGACTGGTTGGAGGGGTAACGGGCTGAAAAAATATAATTATTTATGATTCAGATTCGATTGGTTTTTTCATTTTACACTGGACGAAATTTTCTTTTGATTAAAAAAAATTAAGAACATATTTATAGGGACCCAAAAAAACTAGAAAAATGACTAGCTCTATGCATTTTATTGCAATGACACAGGACTCGACTCTCGATGGCAGCTACTTTAACATTGGTCGGAATCAAAAAAAAAAAAACAGGAAAATAGCAAATCCGATTACAAAAAAGTGAAATGACCAAACAAAAATGGAATTAATTACTGATCTGCTGTATTCAAAAGGCAGGCAAAAACCCAACTATATTTTCTAAAATTTTTACAAGATACGAATAAACTAATGAGTTTTTAAATGATTTTATTTAGCGTCACAGGATCTGGACGCTTATTCTTGAACTATCGTGAGGTGAGGTGAGCTTTTTTCGCTACCTTTTTCCACGGGGAATTTCGCTCAACTCACCTCACGGTCGGTCAAGAATAAGAATCCTGCCTGTCTATCTGTTTATTTGTCTGTCAAACCTTAGGATGTAGGTCCGGCGACAATATAATATTACGTTGGTAAGGGTGGTTAAGAGGGTACGCGGGGGATATTACATTTCCAAATTAAAAAAGAACATCGCATTGGATATATAGGATCCTGGCCATCTACCGATTTCTTTTATTTTTTAATATGTTATTTACCTTCCGGGTAAGCCAGAAAATGTCTTCAAAATCTTAACATTTTTGATGTTTAGGTCAGTGGTTTTTAGGAAATCACTCAGTTAATGTCACCCTTTCAGTTGACATTTTAATATTTAGTGACCTTAAGCTTTTAGAATTTGACTTTGGCAATTTAAGAAAAAAAGGTTGACGGATTCATCAATCAAAATTTTATCAAAGTCAAAATCAATTTGTCAGGTTAAAAAAATAAAGGGTGTTTCTTAAATGTTGCAAAACCATTAATCTAAATATAAAAAATGTTAAGAGTTGAAAGTGATTTGTGGCTTATCCGGAAGAGTCACACAAATGTTTCAATTACCAAAAATGCTTCTCTGACCGGGGACAACAACATATCAAAAAATTAATAAAATTGGTAGATCGCCAGGATTCTATGTATCCAGTGCGATATCCTTTATAACTTTTGAACCAAAAAATACACACAGTTTTCAGGGATGCGTTTTGCTTAATGTTTTCTAGTTTAAAAAAAAATAATAATTTAGTGGGGGGTGGTTAAGGCGATGAGAGGGAGTAAGGATATTTGAAAATTCATCTATATATCTAAAGCCGCTACAGATATGGAGTTTTCCGATTTGGGGTCCAATTAATATTTTTGCTTTTATAGAATAAAGTACGTTGGTGGGGGAAGAGGGGGTTTAATCAAATCTGCTACGAACATGCGGTTTTTAGATTTAAATTTTACTTAATGTTTCCTAGTTTTAGAGTCTAAACAATATTTGAGGGGGAGGGGGTGTGATGGTTTGAACCAAGGCAGGTTGGACATTTGAATTTAATTATATTTTATAATTTTAAAGAAAAGTTTGGAAAACCGATTTCTATCGAGCAACTACTCCTCTGGCTATATGACTAATATACCATCTTTCCTGCTATCGATTTGATTAAAACTTGTTATACTTATTTAGGTCCGGTGACAATACCCTATTAGATGTGAAAAAAAACTACCCCTCCAATCCACGCCTATTGGGGAGGTAAATATTGCAAAGAAAACAATAAAATGAATTAAATACTTTTTAAGTAAAACGATTTTATTTAGTTCCGCATTAAAAGATAAAAAATTTTTTGATCGTATGTATTATAGTGAATATGCTGCTCCTATTCAATTGATGACATAAACTGTCTTAATCTACAGAAAAATGATAATAATCTTCAAGAATTTTATCAATAAATTAAGGATTAACAGATCGAAATAACACAATAATAAGTATATCTAATACGCATATATTTTGGGCATTTTTCTTGTTTTAGTAGTCAAAAGGATCAATGTCCAGTTCAACATATCTGCAAAGCCGATCTGAATAAAATTTTGATCTGAAAGGAATTCAGTGAAGCCAGTGGCGTAGCCACGGGAGGGTTAACCTCCCCCAGGAGGGCACAAAAATGTGGGGGAGCTATTGCTCCCCCACTTTTTTGACCCTTTACTCTGGTTTGTGACGTGTGTTTGGTGTGATAACTTAAATTTTAAAAATCTTGCCTGAGTTGTTATGACGTCATTAATTGTTATAATTTTAGTTTAATTCTAAGGAATTTTTATCACCAGCATTCCAAACGTGTAATAAATGGCATTCTTGGTATAATTTTTCTTAAAATTTTCATCTGCGGCGCATTTATGATTTGGCAACAAATCTATGTATAACACCACAACCCACCCCTTCTTGGCATCTAACCCAATCTACTTTTTCAAAAATATATTACAAAAAACCTTGGAGATCAAAATTTATAGATAATTTTTTGTTTTTTTTTGTCGTTGGCACCTACAGCGGTATACCATATTAAATATTGTTACAATTTTGTTTAATATTAGGCAATTTTAGTGTAATTAAAAAAAAATTTGCCTGCGGCGCATTTAAAGGTTAATTTTGAAAGAATCTACAAATGAGACTAGATGAGACTTGCTTTTAAGAATAAGTATTTATGTTCCATATACACTAAATCAGCACCCATTAAACCGCCCCTCACCCCTCCCTCCACCTACCTAATTTTTTATTATGTTATTTTTTATATATATAGGTAGCTGATTTTTATTAAATGATGAAACCCCCCCAGATTCCATTTCTGACTACGCCACTGGTGAAACTTGGCAACTCTAAAAAAATCATACCAAAATTTTAATTAGGAAATTATCCTACGATTTTTATATCTCACTTTTTCTTCAGAAGATTTTAAAACATATTATTCTTTATAAGATTGGTGTCATTGGCTTTTCTGTAAGAAGGTGACAGCAAAAAACATAAAATAGGCTAAACCCATTTCCAGTATTTATTTACAAGAAAATGCTCTCATTGGCTTTCGTAAGCTAATTTTTCTTATTGATATCTTCATTCTCTAATACCTAACTAAGTAACACATTTCCATGGGCGTGCCGAAGGGTGAGGCTCGGGCGGCCGTTTTTAGGGGGCAGCCAAAGAATTTGGACTGAGTTTTTAAAAAATTTGCCTGCGGCGCTACAACGTCATGGATTATTACAATTTTCCTTTAATTTTTGTCAACATCACTTAAAGTGTGAGAAAAATGGATTTTTTCGACATAATTTTATAAAAACTTTTGCCTGCACAGCATTTATTACATGATTTTGGCAACAAACCTCGAATTGCACCCCAACCCAACCCCTTGGCCAACGCAAGCCTTTTTTTAAATATTTTAGAGTTAATGTAAAAAGGATAAAATTTTTTAAAGAATTTTGTGCCTAAATAGCAAAAAAATTTAATTGCATTGATTTACATTTAAAATGTGTACAAAATTACGCATAGTTTTCTTCAAATTTTGGCTTGCGGCGCGTTTAAGAGATGATGATTAAGACTAAAATAAATAAGTATCTCCCCCAATGTTGCTGGCCAATTTTGAAAATGAAGGTGAGTTGGGAAAACATTTAAGCGGTGATTTGGCAAATTGGTAATTGAACGAACGGAATTCGGACGGTTAGGTTAAGTTAAAATACTACTTAAAGTTGCCCCCCCCCCCTCTGAATAGTAAGTTAGATTACAAGGGGGCGGTCAATTTTTACTTTGCCTGGGGCGGCCAAAAAGTCAGGCACGCCACTGACACTGCTTATTAGTTCTTGCTTTAAAAATAACTTAATGCTATAGTTTTAAACTTGCATTAATTTACATTGAAAATATGTACAAAATCACATTTTCGCATAATTTTCTCCAAATTTTGGCTTGCGGCGCGTTTAAGAAGTGATGATTAAGACTAAAATAAATAAGTATATCCCCCAATGTTGTTGGCCAATTTTGAAAATGAAGGTGAGTTGCCCCCCCCCCCTCTGAATAGTAAGTTAGATTACAAGGGGGCGGCCAATTTTTACTTAGTTCTTGCTTTAAAAATAACTTGCTATAGTTTTACACTGGTTTTTACTTTATTTTTCAGTAGTGTAGCGTCTTAGCATAGAGATGAATTAATTTGACTAATGATACAGTCTATTTGACGATATGGGAACGTAAACAAAAGTTCAGAAAACATTCGATTCTACTCTATTTAAGTTTTTGAAAGAAATGATCGTCTTTAAATTTAAACTAAAGTTCGTGTCCCCTAATATCTTCACAACTAAAAGAGGCAGAGAAGTAAAAGTTTACATTCCTAGATGGTTGGCTTTATTTTTGGATACTGGTTGTGCCTCCAGTCATCAAGGGGGCGGAGTTGGCCGACGACGTTACTTTTTAGCCATCCATACATAGTATGGAGGCTATTGGGATCGTCAAAAAAAGTTATTTTATTTCCACCAAAAATAAGTTATTTGGGTCAAAAAAATATCTAAATACAAAATTGTGACACGATTACTCAAAAACCGCTTTTCATCAAATTTGGCACAAAAATTATCTGACACGAAGCGGTGAGCTAATTAGTTTTTGATGGGGAAGGGGTTGCAAAGGGGGTAGAAATGGGGGTTAAACTTTTTAAAATATCGTAACACGCGCAGCAGTTAGCAACGCGGTTTTCATGCTAAGATGGATAATTATATTTTCTATAAATACTATATTTATGGTTAAGGAAGGAAAAACAAAAATATACTTATAAAAATCTTAACCCACGAACTGTAGCAGCTAGAGACACACGGTTTTAATATTTAGACGGATAATTATATTTTCAACAAAAACCATATCAATGTTAAAGTCTGCCAGATTCGTAGTTTTTGAGATATCTAAGAAAAATAAAAATATACTTATAAAAACCTAACTCACGAATCGGAGCAGTACTGTATATTTTGTAAAGTTCAAATAGTCCTTCTATTTTACCTTTTTCTTTTAACAAAAGCTTTCTAATAAAAACAATTAGTAAGACAAACAATTAATCACCGAATATAATTTTTCTTGTTCAACTCGTTGCTCTTATGAAGATGATTTGGACATTTTATTCAAAAAACCGTTAAAGAAAAAGGTAACATATAGATTGGAGGTAAAAGCTGTTAAAAATATAATAGTCTTCGCTGGCATCATTCCTTGTCTTACCCATTTAAATTTCGCTTTCAAGGGTATTTCTGGACCCATATTTTTCTACCCAAATACAGAAATTTTTCAGAAATTTTAGACACATTTTAAAGCCTGAATCTAGGGTTCTCTAGTAATAGTTTTGGAATTTTGACCTTAATTTTTGTGCCAAATATGGTGTAGTTTGACTGTCCATATTTGCAAGACTAGAGAAAAATTGCAAAAAGTACCTTACAGAACCCTAGCTTCAAGATATATCTTTAAAATGAGACTAAAATGTATGAAAAATTGCTGTGTTTGGAAAGAAAAATGTGGATGAGTAAGACAAGGAAGCGAAGACTATTCTCGTAAAGAGAAAGCTAACATATAGGTTGGAGGTAAAGGCTGTTACGACAAATTAAAATGGGGGGGGGGGCGAGTGATGGAGCTATTACCACATTTTCCTGCAGTTTATAAAAACAATACTCTTTTTAGTTCTTATACCTTGCTTTTAGGATACATTACGCGGATGTTGCATGAAAAAATAAAAATAAAATTAAAAGTGTATTATCTACGTATGTATGTTGAATGCATTTCTGCGGTTATTATGTATGTTCGAATCTGTCTGCGGTTAGTTATTAGAGAACATTAGACGAATTACCTCCGTTTGCAACGACTGTTTGGAACGAAAAAATGAAACAAACAAGTTGCTATAATAATTAAAAATGACAAGATATTGGCTGACTACTGTCATATGCCAAAAACTGTAGTCATTCGAAAGGTGGCGGGTGCTATGGAATGCAGCCGAGGTCCGGTTCTCAGACAAATATCATGGCTCAAAAATCTATAATGGAATGGCGTTAGTACCACCACGACACTTCGGAGAGTGGGGTATTAGCGAGATTACTTTTATCGAAGAAACTAAAACATATTGCAGCACTGAGACGGCGCCAGTGGATATATAATATGAGTCATACTATACACAGGACGAGTTCTTTTAATCAACTTAAATTCGGCGTGCGCTCTCAGTAGTCGATTGAACAGTTGTTTTTGACAGAGCCAGCGCTGGCATTCAAAAAATATCACTCTAGGTACTATAAATCAAAAAACAACATAACAGCTCATAAAGAGGGGTTATGTTAAATCCATCCAGTGATCGGCACCGGCTCTTAAAAGGGATTTTCGATTTAAGAATTGGTCCTGATTCTGGTTTTCACATAAATTTTGAGAGCGGTTCTAAAATAATGACGTCATTTAAAATATTGTGAAGATATCTTTGATTTTAGTCAAAAAAATACTATCGATAATTTTGCAAAATTTTAGGGGTTATGTTTACAACCAAAGGGCCGAACCAACCTCTCAGGCTGGTTCTAAAATTTCATAACCGGATTGCAACTGTGACGTCATTGTTTTAAATCGAAAGGACCGGTTCTGGTTCAACCAGAACTATAACACCAATTGTAAATCGAAAATCCTTAAAACCGATGGGACTTGTGGCTACTTACTGGCATCAGATCAGCTGTTTCCAGCGGAATTTTTCAAGAAGGCGCTTGCATTAAAATTAAACTTAATATGATTTTATTTTATATAATCATATATGCACTTGTTGCTGTTTGGTTTCATGCCAATTTTATTTATCTTGATCCTAACCTCTTGTTTTTTTTTTAAATTTTTTCCAAGTCTTCCAAAGAGGTAACAGCCTGATTGATCATTTGATAAATTTGACGTTGATGTTCGCTAAGTTAAGCTTCTCTATAAGGTTTAATAACCACTTTATGTTAAAGTCTAAAAAAAGAGTTGTGACTAAAATAAACATGCTTATAAATCTATCTTTAAGTGCAATTTATCAAAAATATATTTCTTTTCCTGAGTTTTTAAAGTTTAAAAGAAACTTTGAGGCTTCAAAAATATGTCTATATCAATCCAGTCCAAAGTACTTTTGGTTCATATTTGTGATTGGGGTTTTAATTTTAAAAAATTGTTTATTTTACTGTATTAATCAAAACAACTTAACTGCAGTTCTTTCAAAAAAATTTGCGCTAATACCCCACTCTTCCTTATTACCTATCAACAATTTGATGCCATGGGAGAAATAATGAACATACTTTAGCAATATGTTCAGCCATAATTTTTATTTCCATAAATCGATTTTCAAATGCTGTGGTAAAATTCCCATCAAAAACAAAAACAATAATTACGAAAAATATTGAATGTACAGTAAGGGTCCACCTAGAGATTTATTATAATTGTGTAGGTATCGATTTTAATCGATCCAAACTATTTTTTAATTTTTTTTATAATAACTCACGATTTATCCGACCTTAAGTCTTCCCCTAAAATTAAAAGTAATAATTTTTCACAAAATCGTTTTAGATTACAGGGAATTTTAAAGTAAATAAAGGTAATTTTTCGTAATTTTGTAAGCAGATCGTGGCGAAACACTTAGTATTTTTAAGCGACAGCAGTTGGAAACGTCACGTTGCTTAGAATGTGTAGATCCTACATATTCAACAGGTAAAATTAAAATATTCAAAAACCCCCAATACCATGCGAATTTTTCTCAGTGCCTAATATCAGATAGCATATAAATCTAAATAGAGAGGACACGGAATGGTAATATCCGACCAGCAAGCCAATGCGATTCACAGCGAGTTTTTGAGTATTAGCTGAATGCGCCAGGATGAACC
Organism: Oxystoma pomonae; assembly: GCA_963921995.1. NCBI lineage: Eukaryota > Metazoa > Arthropoda > Insecta > Coleoptera > Brentidae > Oxystoma > Oxystoma pomonae. The sequence goes on from OY998170.1 coordinate 25,949,967, forward strand.
GGGGTAATATTATTTATTTAAAATTAAAACGGCAATAATCCCGCGTGTTGAATGAATATCGATTTATCACTGGCGTACATACTCATATTTATTGCAATTTTAAAGGAACTTGTTGCTAAGGGAGCTGGCAGAAAGTTTTTATTGTATATATTTTTCAAGCCTTTATCACTTGTAATAATTTTGGAAAAAGCAGAGAGCACATAATTTAGGTTTTCTCCGGTAAAAATAAGTGATTTTTATTTATTTTTTAAATATTTTGCTATCTAAGGTTACTTCAATTTCGCTATAAAAAACAAACATTTGCAGCAAACTACCCAAACTATGATTCTGTACCAAGTTTTAATAACCCCGTCATTTCCGAATGTTTTGAAAAATACATGTTTAGGAGATCAGGATGGGTGAGAAGGTGTGAAAACTGATGGTCCTTCAATGGTTCTGTTCTCCTAAACCGTGTCAATTCCCATCATGGGAAGTTTTCTCCAAAAGGGAGAGACAAATAATTTTTTTTCAGAAACCTAACACCTGGTTATGATATTTTTTTAAAGTTTGACCGCCGAAGACGAAACCTTGCAAAAGAGTAATGTTTAATTTAAAATAAAAGAAAAAAATTGGCGCCGTAGGTCAACATTTTTGGGGAAGTTGGTACGTAATTTCGTCAGAGAGGGGGTCGATCGCCTCCCTCTGTATTCGCCACTTGTGACTGTACCGGCACGGGTCTGTTGTCTGCAGCGCAACAAGGGCGATCGATAATATGAATAGTTCCCAACGCGGAACTCGTCCAAAAGAATACGATTTTCCTGTGCGCCGCCACTGCTTTGAATCGATAAAAATAAGCAACATCGAAAGCGAAAGTGGCGCACCAGGTTTCCAAGACAAGAACTAAAAAAACGATAGCTGCGCACTTGGCTTTCAAGTCAGTTTAGCGGGGTCGAAAATTTACCATTAGGTGTCCTCTCTATTTAGATTTATATGCTCTCTGCCAATATCCACCTACACGAATGAACGGTCCCGAAGTTATACCCGAGTATATTTGACATCATATCTCAAATTCCTTAACATATGTGTGTAGATAGCGTATTATCTCTGGAACTATTTAGCCTATTTTTGTAAAACATATCTAAGAACGCCCCTGGGCTAAATTCGCTGAGATTTGGGGGTTTTGGGTACTTTTAGGCAAGATAGCCACAAAATACTATGCATGTCCTGGGCTCCATTTTTGAGACAAGCTTAAATACGAAAACTGCATCTTGAACTGCAATTTCGTTATTTATAGGAATATTGATTTCATGTGAATAGCTTTTTTGAAGACATTTTAACAAAGAACTTAACCTTCTAACTGGATTTTTAACACATCTAGTTTTTGAGATATAACCCAAAGTTGGTATTTTTCTTATAGAATTAACCTTTATTTATTTGATTTTTAAAAACGGCATAAAATTCCCTTTAAAATGATGTATCACACTTTGTGTTTTAATTTTTGTATTTTTTTATTTTTATGTATTTTTTTATATTTTTATTACTTTTTACGAATATTTCTATTTATTTTATCTTTTTAATTTGACTTTATAGTAAAAATTACGTTAAAAAAAATTAAAAGATAATAATAAATAAATATCGAAAAAATTAAAATATTAAAAATAAAACATCATTTTAAAGGGTATTTTATGATGATTTAAAAAATCAAAGAAAAAAAGGTCATTCCATCAGGAAAATACCAACTTTAGGTTATATCTCAGAAACTAGAAGCGTTATGGAAATTTTAGTTTGACGGTTGAGTTCTTTGTCAAAATATCTACAAAAAAGTTTTTTACATAAAAACAATATTCCCATAAATAACAAGACCTCATCCCAAAATGCAGACTTTTCAAAAAGCCCCCGTATCTCAAAAACCTCTTAACATATCGAGATGCAGTTTTCGTAATTAAGCTTGTCTCGAAAATCGAACTCAGGACATATATATTTATTTTTTGGCTATCTTGCCTAGAAGTACCCAAAACCCCTAAATCCCAGCGAATTTAGCCCACCCTGTACAGTAAAATTGTCATAAATAAAGGGGTACCTCGAAAAAAATCTAAAGGTTAAAATTTTTATATGTTGTTGGGGAGGGTCTAAAAGTAAGTTCCCCAAGTTTTTGTTTCCCCCACTTCTTGTGAACCATCCGCCATTTTGAAAAAAAACTTTTTAATTGACTTTTCTCCATTTCTATTGGTCCGCGGCGGAAAAGTCTGAGAACAAAAATATTGAAATTTTCAACATTTTTGTTCAAGTGCCCTACTTTCTGTAGTTAGTTCCATAAAGTTAGATGGCCCCGAAGTTACAAAAAATCAGTGTTAACGTATTTTGACCAACAAAAAGTGAATTTAAAAAAAAAATTTAAATGAAAAAGTTGTATATCTCGAAAAAATCCTATAAAAATATGTATATTGTTTATAACTAATTAAACAGTCTCTGAGTACAGCAACTGAAAGTTGGTAAAATTCTTACCGCTTCCTGGACATGCATGAAGTCGCGCGTTATGGATTATACAGGGTATCCCGAAAGTTCAGCATCAAAAAAGATACTTTTTTGTAAACCATCCAATTATGCGAACTTTTACTTCTCTGTCTCTTTTGGTTCTGGAGATATTAAGGCGAATTCGGATTTTTAGGACACCCTGTATATTATTATTTATAGTAAGAGCAGTACAAATGAGGTATTAAATTAAAGCTTGTGACGTGCGCTACAGAAATGACCCGATCTGTCGGCATGAAAATCGCCGAAAGTATCTGACAGACTGACGTTTAGTCGTTAAACTGATTTTTTTGTAACTTCAACGCCCTCTATCTTTTTAAAAACTAACTACAGAAAGTTAAACCAGCAACAAAAAATATTGCAAGTTTTATGCCAAAGATTTTTGTTTCTACACTTTTTTGCCACCGACCAACAGAAATGGAGAAAATCAGTTCCAAAGTTTTTTCGAAATGGCGGATAGTTCTCGAGTAGTGGGGGAAACACAAACTTGGGAATTTTACTTTCAGACCTCAGTCTGTTCGCTTTTTGTCGACTTCAACTGTCAGATACTTTCGGAAATTTTCATGCCGACAGACTGGGTCGTTTGTGTAGCGTACGTCACAAACTTTAATTTGATACCTCATTTGTACTGCTCTTACTATAAATAATAATATATAATCCTCAAGACGCGACTGCATGCATGTCCAGAAAGCGGTTCTTTTTTTACCGACTTTCAGTCGCTGTAGTTCAGACTGTTTAACTGATTATAAATAAGATACATATTTTTATAGGATTTTTCCGAGGTCTACAACTTTCCTAGTTAAAGTTTTTTTTTTAAAAATCACTTTTTGTTGGTTAAAATACCTTAAAACTGATTTTTTGTAACTTTGGCGCTCTCTATCTTTTTGGAAACTAACTACAGAAAGTTGAGCACTCGGACAAAAATGCTGCAAATTTTTTGAAAAATATTTTTATTCTCAGACTTTTTCGCCTCTGACCAATAGAAATGGAGAAAAAGTTAGTTACAAAGATTTTTCAAAATGGCGGATGGTTCCCGAGGAGTGGGGGGAAACACAAACTTGGGAGGTTTACTTTCAGACCCTCCGAAGGAACACATAAAAAACTCAGCCTCCCCGGGTTTTTTTCGACCTCAGATGACAATTTTACTGTAGTATAAAGGATAGGCTCCAAACAGAAAAAAATTGCGTGAAAATCGGTTCACTGGTACTGGCTCCAGAGCTATATGCGCACAGTCACATAGGAGTCAAACTTATAACAGCCCTCTTTTTCGTCGGGGGTTAAAAATTAAGGTAATTACAGGGTGTCGCAGACATTTTTTTTTGAACCAACTGATTCGCTGGTCAGCATGACATATATACAGGGTGGATTCTTTAAACGGAACGGTGCTTCTAGCGGGTTAGAATTTGGTTTTATAAATAAATCGAGTAAAGCTTTACTCCAAAACTTCCCTCGCTCAGAAGAACATATATTATATAAAAAACCGCTACTCATATATACATGGGTTAGATTGGATTGGTCAGACTTTTCCAGGGTATATCCAGACTTTTCTTAGGTGTATTCAGACTTTTCCATGGTGTACTCGGACATTTTCACATCCAGGTTTGTATCCAGGTTTTTCCAGAGTGTATCCAGACTTCCAGGATTTTTCCAAACTTTTCCAGAGTGTATCCAGACTTTTCCAGGGTCTTTCCAGACTTTTCCAGAGTGTTTCCAGGCCTTTCCAGACTTTTCCAGAATATATCCAGATTTTTTCTAGACTTTTCCAGGGTCTCTCCAGACTTTCCAGAGTATATCCAGACTTTTCCAGACTTTTCCAGAGTCGTTCCAGACTTCTTCAGACTTTTCCAGAGTATATGCAGACTTTTTCAGGGTCTTTCCAGACTTTTCCAGAGTGTTTTCAGACTTTTCCAGGGTCTTTCCAAAGTGTATCCAGACTTTTCCAGCGTCTTTCCAGACTTTTACAGAGTGTTTCCAGACTTTTCCAGCGTCTTTGCAGACTTTTCCAGAGTGTTTCCAGACTTTTCTGGAGTATATCCAGAGTTTTCCAGGGTCTTTCCAGACTATTCCAGGGTCTTTCCAGACTTTCCAGAGTGTATCCAGAATTTTCCAGGGTCTTTCCAGACTTTTCCAGACTTCTCCAGGGTGTATGCAGACTTTTCTAGGGTGCACGGACTTTTCCAATAAATTTTATATGTGCTATATATATATATATATACATATATATATTTTTGTCCATTAATCACGCAATAACGGCTAAACCGATTTGTATAAAATTTGATAAGACAATAGGGTTTAACCTGGATCTTATCTTAAGCTACTTTTTATTTCACATTTCGTTTCATAACTCGAAATATATGGCACGGAAAATTGAATTTTTCAATTGTTTTTTGCATTTTTTATGTAATATATATATATATGTAGTCAAAAATTTTGGCGCCATTCAACTACAATTTTTATAAACTTTCCAAGGAGGTATCACACGGTAAGAAAAAAAAATATTTTTTTTTTAGGGATGAAGATTTTTGGGGGTAGCTTCGAAGGGTCTACTAGGAGAATGCTCAAAAACAATAGGGGTCTGCACGTCAACAAAAGTAATCAGTATGTAAAATTTTGTTATGATTAGTTAAGGAGTTTTTGAGTTAGAGTGGCTACAAAGTAGGCGACAGACAGACCGACAGACAGAGCGACGGCGTCTGGATTCGTGCTTATCACTATTCGGAACCTCAATTTTTCGATGATTACATTACTTCCCTTTACTGAGGGAAGTAAAAAATCCAAAAACACGTCAACTGAGATTTTTAATTTTCTTTAATCGTGCTATCTTGGATTTTTTGTATGTCGTTTTGTTTACGAGGTATGGCAAAAAAATACTTTTTTTAAAATAGGACACCCTTTATAGTTTGACATTTTTTAATTCTAAAAAAATTATCTTTTTGATAATACCACACACTAATACCCTATCTCTTATGGTTTCCAAAGTAGAGGCATTTAAACTTACATGGAATTGTTGTCTATGCCCTGTTTTACGGGGAATATTTGAATAAATATCGAAGTTTTCCGTACAGATTTAGATAAAAATATCTTGATTATCGTAAAAGATAGATCCTACTGTGTGGTATTGCTGAAGAGAGAATTGTTTGCAGATTTCAAAAATTGCAAAATATACAGGGTGTCCTGTATGTATCCAAGATAGCACGATTAAAGGATATTAAAAATCTCAGTTGACGTGTTTTTCGATTTTTTTTATTCAACCAAATTCTAACCCGCTAGAACCACCGTTCCGTTTAAAGAATCCACCCTGTATACTATTGCCCATATAAAAAGTTATCATGTCATTTTCAATCAAAAAACCTACACAAAATTTTATCAGTCTTGCACGTCGACGGCAACCTTTCCGGCGGACTGTTACCACTGCCGCAGCAACAGCAAGTGTTGCCCATAATGTCAATGCTGCCCCTCACAGCCTGGCAGCACCGCGCCCCTTAGAATTTGTCGAAAAAAACAGCTAGTCCCAGAAATCAAGTCTGATTTGACAACGCTGCGCGTTTAAATTCACCAGTGTGGTGTAGAGCATCCAAAAATGTTTCTATGCAACGTGGAGGTTTGGTGGGAATGAGTGTCTACGCGAGGCGCGCGGTGGAGGGGATCACTTTACTGGTAGAGGCGGGCCGGGTGACATCTTGAGAGGCATAGGGCTGCACGTAAATCTGTAAAGAAAATAAAGTAATTTAGCATTTTTGTTCTTGCATTCATACGAACATGAAAAGGTCTCTCAGGCTAGTGATATGCTGCACACTCCCTAAAAATATTTTCCCCTTTTTCTTTAACAATTACCTCTAAGCCTTTACTCCTTATCTTATCTTACAAAAAAAATAGGAAACAACAAAGCCCGGTGCAAACATTTTTCGTGTAGTTACTTGGAAAAAAGCCTGCATACACGAGTAGATAGCAACAACTTTGCTATCATCCATGACAATTTCCTAACGAAAAAATTACTTACATTTTAATGTTCTAAAACAGAGATATGAACGAGTGGGATGAATACGTTTTGCAATTTCTTTTATATAATAAATCCCGCGTTTCTTTGTTTGTTCCAGCATGTTGCAACAACTAATGAACGGATTTTTATGCGACTGGATTCCTTGGAATCCTGGGTAGGGACATGGGATTTGCTTTATTTCATTAAAAACGAGAAAAAAACGGTTAAAAACTGCGGGTCTTCAGCCAATTCCTAATATAAGTAGCAGAATTAACCTCTAACCAATTTTTTCCAGTTTAATGAGGGTTATATATCACTGAGGGCCGGTTTCTCAATAGCAAGTAACATAACCATACAAAAATATTTAAAATGCAGGTTAAATTTAACCCCGGGATAACCATGGCACAAAAGTGAGGGTAATTTATATTGCCTTGTAACATAGATATAGGATTTTGATGGTAAAAAATCAAATAAAAAAAAGACACATTAATATTAATAAGTTTAAACAGCTGTGTGGCATTTTTTTAATTAACCACTGAAATAGGTTTCTTCTTCTTGCAAGGAAGGAAACCGTATTCAACCCATCGTGTTCTCACGTCTCTGTTTTAAAAGCTCTTTAATTCTATGTCTATACCAAGTAGGCATACTTCCATATCCGGCCTGGTGTTTGTCTTTTGTCGCTTTTGCAAACATTTTACAATAACATAAATAGTGTAATTACGTATTGGAACAACATTGCAAGGTCGGGAATTTATTTTAAAATGAAATTTTGGATGAAGGAAGGCCGTCAAATAATGGTTTTTTTTAGGGAAATCCTAGAAAGATCGTACAAAATATCCTGTCACAGCTTAAATGTTTATTTCCATTTTACGCAAAAAAACAGTCCATTGAAATTAAAAATTTTGCACACAAATTCTAAATCGGAAATAATACTTCGATTGCATTTATATGCTCTGGTATATGACCCAGATAATCTGGGTAAGTTTCATTCATTTGGTATAAGTATGTCTTGTTTAAGAATACATTAATTCAACTTTGACTGCTCCGATATAGGAACAAAGAAACGCCTCCATTATCGAATGTTATTTTATTTTAATGTTATTATTGGGCGATCTTATCGGATTATTCCCGCAGATGTGCGTGGATCACAATAATACAATACAATTCGAGTAAAGCCGATAAGATAAGCCCGTTATTGACTCAATCCGGTGTCGATTGTTTTAATATTTATTTCCACTTTATTGGAATTTATCTCGGTATCGGTATTTTAGTATCGATAAATAAATCCATTAAAGGTTTACTCCAAAACTTCCCTCGTTTAGGAGCTGTCCGCCCCCATTTGTCACGCTTCGTCACGCTCTTGCTTACCATCCAATATACTTAAGTCACTCTTGCAAAACACCCCTCCCCCTTCAATAAAAAATTAAGGTTTATTAAAGTAAAATAGTAGTTTTAACAACTAGTGGCTAAAATAGTGCTTTTTTACAAGCATTAGTTTAAAGCGAGGTACTTAAAAACGCGAGTAAAAAAAGCACAGTTTAGCCGCGAGTTGTCAGCTCTATTTTTTTTAATACCTTTATCAAAAAATCCAAGAAAAATAGGAAAATACTTTTAAAAATCTCGAACGAACAGAACTTCTCGCAATACACCATCTTTACACTATAAATCACGGCGGCTCGTGAATGAAATTACAATCGTTTCCATAGCGATGGGTCTTTTCACTAGATGACGTTCATGGTTGCAATATTTTAATTTTTGACAATTTGAGATTTTGACAATATTTTTAATTAATTTTCTTGTCAATACTTGGTGAAAACTGGCGGAAATGGCTTAATTCTTAAGCAAGAATAATTAGATTTTTTCGATATTACTATATTCAGCTATTTCTCTTTAATTTTGGGTAAAAAACGGAACGAAATCTTTTTTTGCACCCGTGATCAAAAAAGAAAGTTTTTTGCATCGGTAACCAAAAAAGCCATTCTTTAGTTATCTGCAGACAGTTACTAAAATCATGTTTTTGATGAAGATATGAAAAAACTATTTTTAATATTTAATAAAATTAATGAATGCAATGCAATCAATCTAGTTAAATATTTTTTTCTCCTCCCTTGTCACCCCCAATCCCCCCTAAAGTGCGTGGGTGATTTTACAAAAAACGGCGCAGGAATTTTTAAGCTACAGTGGTGACAAGATGAGCGACAGACCGAAAGACAGAGCGACGATATGTGAAAACAAAAATAATTATTAAAACCAACTCTTGGTTGAAAAGTTTTATTTAAATTTCTTATTTATACCAACCATCGACTTACTACATAGTCCACCGAAAACTCAAGTGTATGAATTCTTTGTTTTTATGGTTCCAGGTCCAAAATTGCATGGTATATAGGTGGTTTTTATTCGACTTCAATCCGTATATGGTTTGTTTTTTTAATCTGACAAGAACACATTTTGCACGCTATTTCAATAAATGATTGACCAGTTACAAAAAGTTAACAAACCTTCTGATACCTCACGTCAACGTCAAAGTCACGCCCCTGAAGCTAGCATGGCAAAGTGAGAAGAACAATTTTTTTATAGTGCATAATTAAGTGCTAATTAAATGCTAATTAAGTGCCCCATTTAAACATTTAGTGTTCCTTTTTTTTAAAATATAGCATGTTTTGCTAGCTTCAGATGAATTCAGCAGAGCAATACATTTACTTAATTAGCACTTTATTATGCACTATGATAATTTTGATTACGAAGGTTTTTAATGTTTTGCTATGCTGAGTCCATCTGAAATTTTGAAATGGGGCACTTAATTAGCACTTTATTACGCATTATGATATTTTTGATTCCGATGGTTTTTAATGTATTGCTCTCTGCTGAGTTCATCTGAAGCTGGCAGAATATGCTGTATTTTTTTTTAAAGGAGCACTAAATTTTTAAATAATGAAGCACTTAATTAGCACTCAATTATGCACTATAAAAAAATTTGTTCTGCTCACCTTGCTCTGCTAGCTTCAGGGACGTGTCAAAGTCATTAACCCCGGTTTTGAGTGGTTTGGCCAATGTATCGCAAACGTCTTGGCTTTCCTAGGTTTTTTTGAGAGTACTAAACTTACATTGCCCAACTCAACCCAACACAACACCGTTCAAATATTTTTTCGCCTAGAATGCGAATCCGCTTCTGCTGAAAAACGTGCACGGACCCTATTGTGTTGAAAAAGTTGGTGTTTTTTGTTACTTTTTTTTTTCAAAATTATTAACCATTTTTTGCATTGTATTCCATTTGCAGATTGGTAGGTGCGCCTGCTGAGTACACCCATACATTAAGATAAATGGTAGTTTTCTGTCAAAATCCGAACACCTACACACGTCTGTGAGAAAAGAAGAGATTTGGTCTGATTATATCTGCGAAATTTTCCACAGGGTCGACTTTAAGCAATCGATACATTTTACTTCATTAATGAACGGTTTTTGCGTGACATTGGTGTGACCAGGAATACAGTGCTTATTACTAGCAAGAGGATAATGATGCTGGTTTAGCTTAGCCAATTCTATAAGGCATCTTATTGCTATCCAAAGAACCGTGTTTAACTCAAAAATCTTAATATTTTCTTTTGGATTGCTCTGCCAGAATATTCTTTGATATTTTCTATTTTGAATTAGTTTTGACCCTAAAACTAACTAACCAACTAACTCAAATTGAATTTTTCTAAAATTCAAAATTTAATTCAAAAATTGAAAATTTTATTTACGCTTTCAGGATTTTACAAGAATAATTTTATGACTAATAGAACAATCATTCATTCAGACAAAAAACAAAATGAAACAATAAAAACAATAAATTAAATTAAAATCACAAAAATTAAAAATAAAATAACTTACATAGAATCCAGATTAACTAAACATATAATACTTTTTGATCTTGTTACTAAACGTGTTGTAGGAATCATGGAATATATCAATATCACTTTGTTTTATCACATAGTTGGAAAGCTTAGACATCCTAGTTAAGGGTGAATTTATACTATAGTTTGTCTTATCATATTTAATATTAAAAATATATCTTTTTCTACCGTTAATTGGAGAATGCCAGCCATTGCAAGGAGTTGAGGAGCGTTAATAAAGTCGTTTAATAATTTATAAAAGAATGTTACTTCAAAGTATTTCCTCCTGCATTCTAGAGAAGTAAGATTAAATTATTTCATTATTTCATCACAATTGATTTGATCATAAGGCCAATTCTTTTCAGGAATTTACGCTGAATTCTTTCTAGTTTATCACTGTGCACAGCATAGCAAGGGTGGCCTACACAGGTTGCATATTCAAGAACCGAGCGTACAACTGCACAGTAAATCTTAATAAAATTATGAAACCCCTGCAGGGTCCTAAATACAAATCCAAGCAACCTCATAGCTCTATTAGCGGTAATTTCAATATGGTTGGTAAACAATTCAGAATCCAACCAGACACCCAGATCCTTTACCAGAACCTGCCTTTCAAGAGCAAGAGAGTCCGTGTCTAATCAAAAACAATTGGATTTTTAGATCTACCAAAAGTAACTATCTTACACTTATTAGCATTTAAGGGGAGATTGTTCTTTACACACCAGGCAGTGAAACTGTCCGGATCTTTCTGCAACAGATGGCATTACCACAAATGGTTTCAGATCATCAGCGAAAGCAAGGAACTGACAGACAGAAAAAAAACATCCTTTACGTCATTTATAAAGCAATTAAAAATAAATGAAGAAAGAAGACCACCCTGTGCTACCCCCAAAGTTACAGCAAATCATGAAATATAATTTTTAATATTAACTGCTCGTGTTCTCCCCCTGCTGTTACTTTCCAACCAACTATGGAAAACTCCAAATATTCCCATAGCTTAAAGTTTTTTCAACAAAATGCAATGATTAACTCTGTCGAAAGCCTTCTAGAAATCTATGTAAATAGGGTCAACCTGACCCCCATTCTCAAAGGCTTCCAACAAGTGTTGCTCATAGCACAGAAGATTTGACACAGTTGACCTGGCTTTCATAAATCCGTGTTGGTCTGTTATAATCATGTGCCAAAACTCGTGGAGTAATCTTATCAGCCACAATAGCTTTAAATATTTTGGCAAACAACGGCATTTTGCAGAGTGCTCTGTAGTTTTTTATGTCTGACTAGCTTAGCTAGCTTCCACTGCGAAGGAAATTTGCCACTATTTAAAGATAGGTTTAAAATTTTGCACATAATCTCAGAGAAAACAAACTTACAATTATTTATTAATTCCACTGGTACCCACCACATCTGACCCTAAGATTTTATTAAAAACGTCAATAGTAGAAACATGCAATTCTCAGTAACCCATGCTACTAAGACAACTGGAACCTTTCGTGTGAACGAATAATTTGAAAACGTTTTGCCACTTCATTAAAACTTTATAATTTTTACTCTCTATACGTGTTTGGGTAACTAACCTAGCATCCTCAGAAGATTAAAGATCTCGTGTTTAGCGGTAATTTGAAAATCAAAATAACTGCGCCTTTTCATTAAGTTTGAACAATTTTATTGGTGCTTACTGTAGCTCCTAAATTTAAGAACAATGAACTATTTGAACTATATTTTAACCTTTTGGTAAAGATCTCGTAGATCTCACAATGTGTACTCTGTGATGTCGAATAAAAAGTAAATTGATGAGCTTTGATGACATGTAATTGTATACACAAATTTTAACAGATGGCTTAGTTTTTAGTCCACCATACCAATATGGTAGGGGGGACTATTAAAATCGTGAAGTTTTGACTTTTCTAAATTTTATAAAAAATGAGTTACGACGAAAAAAATGTTGTCTATCGGTCTGTTGTCTGTCTGTATACACGATAACAAGAACGCCTTAATCGACTTTAACGAAATTTGGTACAAAAATCTTCTATCGGCTGACCATGAACTGATTAACTTTTGGGTAGGGTGGTGGGGGATTGAAAGGAAAGGGGGATAAAATATTTAAAAAAATTGTAACTTTGGAACAAAAGCAAGTAGCGATATACGGCTTTCAGATTTAAGTTTCCATGAATATGGACTAGAAATTTTGTTATAAAGTCCAAATTCGTGGGAGCTTTAGTTTCCGAGTTATCTGAAAAAACGTTAAAATATATAAAAACAAATTGGTGCTAGAAAGCACGAATAGTCATACAATTATTTTATGTTGAAAAGAAATTAGAATATCTTGAAAACTGTAGCTTTGAAAGATTTAAACCTTATAACAAATTTTTTGGTTAATATTTACGAAAACCAAAATCTGAAAACCGCATATTAATAGCTGCCTTACTTATAAATATCTGATTTTTTAAAATATATTTTAACTTTTTTTTAAATAACTCGAAAACTAAAGCTCACGCGAATTTGGACTTTATAACAAAATTTGTTATCCATATTCATGGGCACTTAAATCTGAAAACCGTATATTGCTACTTGCCTTTGTTCCATAGTTACAATTTTTTAAAATATTTTATCTCTCTTTTCCCCCTTCAACCTCCCAGCACCCTATCCAAAAGTTAATCAGTTCATGGTCAGTCGATAGAGGATCTTTGTACCAAATTTCGTTAAAATCGATTAAGGCGTGTATACAGACAGACAACAGACCGACACGACAGACAACTTCTTTTTTTTCGTCTATTAAAGTGTTTTGGAACCTTAGTGACTCATTTTTAATAAAATTAAGAAAAGTCAAAATTTCACGATTTTAATAGTCCCCCATACCATATTGGAATGGTGGACTGAAAGCAGCTATTGATATGCGGTTTTCAGGATTGGCGGCCAAAATGTCGCAAAATTTTAAGCGCGGACCAAAATGGCGCGGACCAAAATCGCGCAATTTAAAACTGCGCGAGATCAAAATCGCGCAGCTCTTAAATAGCGCACCCCAATACCACGCCGGATTAATATCGCGCAAGACTGAAATCGCGCGGAATGTAATATCGCAAGATCAAAAGACATAAAATAAGGACCCAACCCGACCCAAAGATACCTCCTTTATTTAAAGCTTTAAATTTCGAGCTTCTACCTTAATCGAAAAGCGAGCGCGATCTTTAAAATTGCGCGATTTAGGGCTGTGCTAAATTATACTGCGCGATTTTAGTTTTGCGCGGTATTGGGGTGCGCGGTATTGGGATGTGCGATTTAAGGGCTGCGCGATTTTGATCTTGCGCGGTTTTAATTTGCGCGATTTTGGTCCGCGCTCAAAATGTTGCGACATTTTGGCCGCCAAGCGGTTTTCAGATTTTGGTTTTTGTAAATATTACCCAAAAATGTTGTTATAAGGTTCAAATCTTTCAAAGCTACAGTTTTCGAAATATTTTCATTTCCTTTCAACATAAAATAATTGATTGTATGGTGGACTATCCGTGCTCTCTAGCACCAATTTTTTCTTAATAAATTTGTTGTAGAAGATTAATTCTATCAATGGATAACTCCAAAATTTATCTGGGTCCTTATTAATGATTTTATAGAAAACTCAATAGAAGGAGTAGGTACTCTCTCGCAGTTTTCTACCAATCGCAAAACTAGAAGCTGTCACGAGTTGCACACCAAGCGACCCACCACATTTTGATTGAAACATTGCTACTAGTACAAGACAATCCCAACGCTGCCAACCCCTTTCTATAGAATTTTCTATCAAATCAAAAATAAGGACTACTGCACGGGGAAAACTATTGCAGATAATTATTCCCAACAAATAGCCTCATTTGGTTCGCAAACAAAAATAAAAAATACAACCCTGTAAAGGTTAATATCAAGTTTGTTACATTTGCATATTACATTGTGCACATCATTAGCCGTTTCAGAGACCGTTGTATGAACAGCTTATCATACAACGCGAGACCCATAAGATTCATATTTTATGTTTTTAGCTATATTATACCTATAGACCTATTAGTACCCACTTAGGGTTTATAAACGTTAAGTCAAGAAGTGGGTCCCTGACTCTTATTCTTAATTTATTTGTGTATATTACAGAATTACCCAAATAGCATTTTGGTCAGAACGTGGATATTATATGTCTAACATAGGATAAGACTCTTTCCCTACACAAAATATTAAATAGGGACTAAATGACCAAAAAAATCCCACTATTCTATGTAAGTTGTGCCAGAACTGACGTAAATTTTTCTTCCAAAATACGTCAATATTATTATATGATCTTAATATACACGCCCTGGAACTGGCAATTTTGCAACATATCATGGTCAAGTAGGTCATGAAAATAATAATTAATTTTATCACAGTACACACAGTATAGTGTACTGTGATTTTCTTTATCTTTTAGGTTTATGGCAGGCATTTATACAAAATAGCTATTTATACAGAGAAAAACACATACCTGTAAAATTTTTGGTATCATCCAGAGAAAACATTTGTATTTTCACATCTTATTAATTTTTCGATCATTGTTATGCCCTTTTTTATTTTTCATAGGGAGATTCTGGTCAGGCAGTTTAACGGCAAATTTCGTTACTCTTATGGTTACCGTTACCGTAAATAAAGGGAACTTCAAGAGGTTAAAAGTAGAGCTTTTGAACGTAGTCAAACATAACCTTACTTTTTTATTGACTTTTGTTGTTTTTTTCTCTCTCTCTGTCTTTTTTTTTATTTGCCTTTCTAACCATATCGTGGAGGAAAATATTAATTTAGTGATAGGACTGGGAGACGGACACCCCAACGTAAATTTAGTCAGGCAATGATTTTGCAAGATATATTTGGATTAATAGAAGAAATAAAAAAAAAACGTAAAAAAGGGACCTCACTACTACTATAAATACGGTTAACAAAAAATTCGACAAATAAAATCCAAATAAACAAAATTTTTGTATCACAAAACAAACTTTTATAACTTAAAAATCTTCCACCACAGAATCACATCAAGTTTGGTTGGTTGTCTTTTTAGCGGTAAAGGTAGTCGCTATTCGACGCTAATTAGGGCCAGTGGTTGGTTACCTTTAATAAAGCTAACAGGCTGACAGAGCGCTACTGCGCCTGTCTACAATAAAAGTGAGGGTAACAGACTGACAAAAAAATCTGACCAAAACCTCCCTATTTGTTAAATATAACCTTACTGTTTTACCGATATTCTTCGAATTAAAAAAGACAAAGGCTTCTTTTCAGTACATTTAGCAATTTTATAAATAGGTTTTTGAAAAATATTGCGAAAACACACAATAACCATAACGAACGATAAATCGTAGTTTGCCCTGAAGACGATCAGAGATTGTACTGATCGAAACGTCGGGTATAAAAATATAGACAATGGAAGTCCGAAACACAGAGTTAATTTCAAATACATCATTGTCTCAAACTTTCAAACAAAGATAACCATAGTTATTCTTCCTTAAATAACAGACTCCATGATAGTTAATAACCACTACGGAATGACATTTAGCAACTGCGCAGTCGTACAAATAACGATAACTATAACGAAAAGTCAAAAAGACTGATCAAAAAGACCCTCTGTAATAAAGAGAGAAAGGAAGATTAAAAATAGGGACTTACTACTTCGTGCATGCTGAAAGCATTGGACGGGCGTATATTTGAAGTAATAGGTATATGGTCAAATCAGTTGCTGTTTGTTTTGTTACTGAACCAAGTATTGAACACTGTCAACTTTGGACATTGGGAATTTATTCCTCATTCTGTTATCTAATGTTTTCCCGAGCATTTGTCCATGACTTGTTGATTTGATCGTTCATATTATTCGACTATAAAAACTTATGTCGCACACCCTAACAAGGGTAAAACACGTGTCTGCGTCTAGTCTCCAAGTCGCACTCGGTATGTATTATTGTGGTACTCCGGTGTATTTTGTAAAATTGGTTTTTTTGCTATCGATTCGTCATAGTAAAATGCCCGACTGGTGAATGGACTGCGTCTAAAACCAGTCAGTGGTAGAACTGGTGGTAAAACTCTTTTTTATTTATATTTAACTCCCCTAATGTACTGGCTTAATAAGAGAATGCCCATAATACGGCTAATAAGGGACGATACATATATGATTATGCCATAGCTTTTATTGCAATATCGTTGTAATTCAGTTGCATCCAAAATAAGATACCATTAACTTTTAATTTATTTGCGAAAGTTTATTTATTTAGAAACGGTCTTATTTAAAATTTTAATATATAAACATTAAACATATTTTTATTTTATTTTTGGAGAACTATATTCCTTTATAATGTGCCAATTATGGCCTACATATTAGCGACATAAAGCTATTTGTAACTCATCGCGGTATACGTATCCGCATCTAGCGAGAACCAAGCACATTAATTGGCCAGAAACTTGTACCGCGATCGAAAAGAGCAGATATATGCTAATGTAAGGTGTTCTTGAACGCGATAGGTGTTGAGATGCGTTAGGTATCACGTATCGTTACGGCACACGTATCGCATCTCAGCACACGTATCGCATCTCAGCACCTATTGCGTTCAGAAACACCTTAAATTAGCATATATCTGCTCTTTTCGAACGTGCTACAAGTTTCTGACCAATCAATGTGCTTGGTTCTCGCTAGATGCGGATACGTATACCGCGATGAGTTACAAATAGCTTTATGTCTCTATTATTATCACAGAGTACCGAACAGAATGATCCGTGTTATCATGATGACCAAATATCCTCCATCTATCTCTTTCTGTCAACAAATCCGCTTGCTATCTTTAAAACGGGTGTTTTACAAATATAAATGTTCGCAAAATGAACATGGATGGATGAAATTGCGATTTTAAGCCTTTTATGGCTCGTAATGTCAACAAAAGACACTTTACTACTACACGTTACATTTTCGTTATTTCCAGGATTGGATGTTTATTTTTGATCTGTTTATGTGGTAAAATGTGACAAAGAGCAAACAAGAACCCTAACGATAACCACCCGATTTTTTAAATAAAAACCACCCCTATTTGCTGCGGCTCTGAAATGAATTGTCATACCTAGGGGTACCCCACTGCGATTCCATTAGTTCTAAAGCGTTAAGGTGAAGCTTGTGTGCAACCAATTTGGCAGAACGTTCTCATTTGCATAAAGATGCGTTAGTGTGCGTGATATCCTCAAGAAAATCGTCATGCCATGGCCTTAATAACTATTCGACCACCCAGACAAAAGTAACCACTCACATCCAAAGGATGAATAGGTACTTCAAATTTGAAATTTCCTATTTTTGATCACCCTCTCGTACGTACAGGGTAATTCAATATATTTTGAACTCCTGGTTAGCGCATTTATTGTTTATGATAGAAAAAAAAGTTTAAATAGAAAAGTTTTTTAAAAGCCTTCTAACCCATATGACAGATGTTGTCGAATGTCATTCCATATGTCAAAATTTTACATCAACTTTCTTATATCAAACTGAACACCTTGTATATTCCTGATTCCAAAAATATACCATACGTTACTTTGGTCTTGAACGGTTATTGAACAAATTTAGAAAAAGACAAAAGTAGCATATGGTATATTTTTGGAATCAGGAAGAAAAGATCTATCGAAGTTTTAAAAAATATACAGGGTGTTCCATTTAATATAAGAAAGGTGATGTCAAATTTTGTCATTTGGAATGACATTTGATAACATCTGTCATGTGGGTTAGAAGGCTTTTAAAAAACTATAAAACTTTTCTATTTAAACTTCCTTTTTTATCATCAATAAAAAAGGCGCTAACCAGGGGTTCAAAATCTAGTGAATCACCCTGTACATACACACATAATTAAGGTGGAGCTTTACTAAAGTGTATTTTAAAAACGAGAATTTTTTTTTTCCTTTACGTCCTGATATAAGAGGCCCTTACTTAATTAACGGAATTATTTGTGACCTAGTTGGCATATTAATTCATAGAAAATATGTCGAAAAAAGTTCGTCTGCCCATTAAAACAAATGATAAATGATAAAAAGTAGTTAAACCGATGCCAATGTAAGTAATAAAGTGTAAAACTTGACTATGAATTGATATTTGGAAAACATATAGAGTATGCAATAGACAAAGCGGATGCAGCTACAAAAGCACTCTCAGCGTTGCTACCAAATATTGGCGGTCTAAACTACTGTGGAGGAACAGTATTAGGGTATTTTTGTATTTAGTGTCAACTACAAAAATGGATCTGACCAAAAACTATTTTTGCGAACATTCCGTTATCGTTATTAAAAATAAAAATAAGAAGCATAAGAATAGCGATAATTTCGCCGTTAAATGTACAAACCAAAAATACCTTATTTACTCTGACAACACAATCCCTTCATAGGCGGCAAAATACAAAGATAAATCTGCGCATATAGAACGATATGAGCAGAAGCAGCAACGCTATGTGCCGGAGTTATCCCAATAGAACTCCATAGCTTCAAGCAGCACAGGACCACAGGAAAAAAAAAAGCAGAGATAATGAAAGAGGGCGCAAAAACACATTTGAAGCATGGTAAACACATTCGAATAGTCTTAAAGTCTTGATGGACAACAACACTTATACAAAACCAAACACATTGGCTAATTATGACTTTATGACACGAGTCTTCACAGGACACGTATGCTTTATAACATACCTAAACAGAAGCGGTAAGAGACATTTAGACACTTGCCTGCATGTATGACAGCGAAACAGTTACAGCAACAAACGTTGTTCAATTGAACGAACTCCGTTCTCATCTAAAAAGCCAGTTAACTCCTATCCGGTGTCCTTTAGCCAACTGTAGCCGCCATTTCATTAAGCAAATTGACAGGTAAAACATGGATTTCCCGGCAGGTAAAACACGGATTTTCACTTTGGTATCAATATGACTAGTTGAGACGATGTTGATTGAGCACGCTTTGAACGAGAAAGAATGAAGCTTAGGACAAAAATGGGAGAAATAAATAGCAACGAAGACATTTTTGCCAAGTTATGAAGCAAAAAGAAACATAAAAACGACAAAAAGTACAAAGTTACAATATCTGAACGGGATGGGTGGAAGAGAAGATTTCCGAAACGAATTAAGCAGAGATGCGACGATCTGCTACACTGACGGATCAAAACTATCAGCCGGGCAGACAACAGGCGCAGGAGTGTATGTGGAAGACCTAGAAGTTCAAGAAAGCTACCCGCTTGGCGATCACGCTACGGTCTTTCAGGCGGAGGTATACGCCATTATCATGGCAGCAACCCTACCAGAGGTCCGAAATGACAGGAGGGACATTTGCATATGTTCCGACAGTCACGCTGCCCTCAAGGCTCTTAGTTCACGAAAAATTGTCAGTAGCTTAGTGGAGGAGTGCGTTAACGCGCTACAGACATTAGCTGAAGACAAGAGGGTGACACTCATGTGGGTCCTAGTCCACGAGGGAATACCAGGGAACGAGAAGGCGGACAAACTTGCCAGAACTGGGGCCGAAACCCAATATATTGGACCCGAGCTGCTCCTGGGAATCACAAGAAAACAGGTGCAGAGCGAGCTCAACAAATGGGCGAGCGATCAACTGCAGTTGTCCTGTGCTCCCAGGGAGTAAATTCTCTCGCTTCTATGCATCTCATTTGACTAAGAAAATTACTTTCGATCAATATCGGACAATGAGATGCATAGTAGCGAGAGAATTTACTCCGTGGGAGCAAATTTTCTTTCGATTCAAGAATAGACTCCCTGGAGGGAAGAGCGAGAGTGCAGACAGTCCAAACTGTTCGTGAGTGGACCGTACGCAGCCAGAACTAAATGGCTCCTGGGAAAAACTCGCAAGGACATTGGACTGTTAGTAGGAATGCTGACAGGGCATAATCGGCTGCGTAAAAACTTGACATGCATCAGAGTGTTGGACGGGTGGGCGGAGGAATCAGCGGTGCACCTGATAGGAGAGTGTGACGGATACGCCAGATTGAGGCAGCAGACTTGGGGTGCCCTCGCAATAGAAGAGAAGGAGCTACACTCTCTAAGATGGGATGACGTGCTGACATTCGTAAGGAAGGCAGGAAGGCCCGGAGGGAGAGGCAGGACGAGTAGCGTGAGTGGGAGGATAAGGGTGCGAGACGAGGTATGGGAAAAAGGGCCCTTGAAGAGGCCAGGCCTACGGGCCGCCCCTTATTAGTACTACTACTACTATATGAAAACGTAAGAGTTAGAGAAGGTACAGAAGAGCAACAAAGAGACAACCGGCGATCAAAAATGCAAAGCAGGAAAGGGGGCGTTTTAATGGGTATGTTTATATGCAAGAGAGATGCGATAACCTCATCAAAGTCAAGCTTATTAAAAAGGATGGAAATATCGGTCCTTTATACTCTGGCATTGTTTAGAGAGTAGTGCACCTTCTGTTCTAGTTTATTCACAATCGATGAAAAATTAAAAAAAAAAGAATTTGTTTCATCTTTTGAAAAATGTCAAAATGTCATTTGAGGACTTTTTGGATCTAGATTCGACAGTAAGCTTATTTATCTAAATGTTTTGGTGTAACGCCAATGCACTTCTGACATTTTGACAAGAAAATACGGAATTACAAAATTTCAGTTTCAGTGCCTTTGAAGGGGTTATCGCGTCTCTTTTTCTTCAATAAATGTCATACATAGGTATCCCAGGAAAATGGGAAAGTCCCACACAACCAGACACGTGGCGACTGGTGTGCACAAAGCATTTGCCCTCCAGCAGAAAAAAAAATGGTGGCTATTTTGTCTGAGTTTTGGTTTTCCTCACTTGACATATCGCTGGCTTAGTATTACAATGTTCTATCAACATAGGCTTTTAATGTAAACATAGAACATTGTAATACTAGGCCAGCGATATATCTTCCCTGGAACTGCAAGCTCATGTTCTATTTTATCGTTACACGAATTTATTTTTTACACGTTTTACTATTCTCACCCGATCCTTTACCTACAATGTAGATCACAGATTAGGTGAAGTTACTCAAAACTGAATGAAAACGATGTTGCGTGTTGATTCCAATAAGAATCAGAAAGCATAAATTTTGCAAACATAATAAAATCTGAATTAGTATTATTTTCAAGTGTTTGATTTTACTTTTTTAATATAAATAAATATGTGTTATTGAAATTTGTTACGTAAAAATTGGCATACGCAACATTTTTAAAAATAAGATCCGAACCCTAGAAGATAAGAATTGAAGAATTTAATATTAAAAAAGAAACGAACGGTGGTTGCAATAGAGGCAGAGCTTATTAATCGAAGAACATGAAAATAATTTTTAGGTTACGACCTAATTTATTTGGAATTCCGACAAGCCCAGGTTTGTCGGGGTTGGGACTCCGAGGTTGCCTCAAGTAAATCGCTTTGAATAATAAATTTCTTTTTATGTTGATATATTAAACTTTATTTCATTATTAATTAATTTAATTATATTAAACGAGAAATCATCTAAGTAAAATGCTTTTTAGTCCCCTAGGTGGTTGCAGATTTTGCGGTTGATGTGTCGCTGGACCAAAGAAGTTGAATAATATTTTTAACCCAATCTGAGCACAGGTTTCTGTTTACAGTTCTTGTAATTGCTTAAAAACAAACAAAAAAATCGTTCCGAAGTAGAAATTCATTTCTTTTTCTCTTAGAAAATCCTGTAAACATCGGATTTTTTGTCCTCAATCTAAGTATTCACAATCATATTAATAGCCTCTACTAAATGTATCATTAGTTTATCAATAGTTTACAAACAAAAGAAACAATTTAAAAAACCTTCCGCAAACACGCATTACGCCAAAACTCGGTACCGAAACAAGCTCTGTGTTCTTAAAAAATTTTATTTTGTAACCCACTTCACCCAAAAACATGAGTCAATCCTTGCAAAACCCATTATAAAAAAGCATATTGATTTGTTAAACACAGTTTTAAGTTGATTTCCCTTTTTTCCGTTTTTCTCTGTACTTTTGGATGGACTCAGTTTACAATTTTCTTTGTTATTTCTTATGTTTGGGGTTTTTTAAATTTGTTGTCCTATTTAATAAACTGGCCCATAAAATAAGGAAATAGTTTCTTATGCTCAGATTTATTCTTTATTTTATTTTTATTACACTCTATCTATCCATGGATCCACCACCCACTATGTGGGGTGATTATTCAATTAAAAAATTAATTTCTTCATTATTTTACAAAATAATTTGTCAAATGTGCATTAATATCGAGTTAAAGGTTAAATTTAATAGAACATTTCGTTTTTACCGTTTTCAATAAAATTGAATATGAATAAGTGGCCTTGTCTCATGACTACAGCTATTTTTTGTTTAGGGGAAATTAAAATTTTTATTTTTGCTGTTCGCTCACGTGTTTCGTATCTGTAAACTATTCTTGAACTTGATCTAAAAACTAGATTATTATAAATTATTGACATTTTAAAAAAAATTTATTGATGGATAAATTAAACTGTCTGGGTACGCATTTGTTTTTTTTGCCAATATCTCGAGAACTATTCGACCAATCGAACTGAAATCTCGCACGAATAAGTGTAAAATTGATCAGTAAATTTGTCTTTTTGGAGTTTCTTTCAAAAATACCATATGTCTTTGACCTTTCTGTACCAAAAAAAAAATAGAACCATTTTTTACGTGTTTTTTTTTTTGAGTTTATCCGACCAAAGTTATTTATTTTAAGTTTGAAAATGAGATTGAATCAAAGCGTTAATATCTCGAGAACTAATTGATTGTTTGTCAAAAAAAAAAATAAATTTGGAAAGACAATGACCTTAAAATCAAGGTAAAAGATGGGGGTAAATTTCACCCCTCGGAGGAGATTCAGTCGCAACCAACAGTTGCAAAAAAAGTTCCATAAAAACTAACGGTGGGATTTACTAAAAGGGTTTGGTCTATTTTAGAACGGTACTAAGTTTAAGTGAAGTTTTTGGTTTTAAGCATTTTAAACCAACCCTCCTTGAGTTTTGGACATAGTATAAGAAGAATTTTAATAAATTTGTTTAGTGATTAATCATCTTAACACAATCTTCTGTTGGATTTAAGAAGAAAGTTTCAATTTAGAAGAAAAGAAAATTAAAAAATTTAAACCCACGCGGGGTTTAAATAGTAAACACTCAGTAGAACAAATTAAAATTGGGGTTATATGTCACTCTAATTAAAACTTACCCTTGTTAATTAATTTTTTCAATTAATACTTGTTGTAGATGGGTAATAATAAAATAAGGAGTATATTAATTTTTTATTTATTTAAAAGGTGTTTTTATTTATGAAATGTATTAAAAAACTTAAATGCAAGTTTTGTTTACATTTCTGTCACCGTCGAAATGTCAGTTTCAAAATATTAGCTGCGTTAAAATCGCAAACAGCGAGTTCGGATCTCTTAACGCTTATACCTTGGCTTGCACCAACCTCTACTGATGAAAGCTACAGCTTTGAAATGAGTGTGCTTTGAGTAAGGAAAGTTTTCTTGACTGAGGTTTTACTTAACCTCAATGTTTTAATTTCAGTTTGTAAATAATAGTTGTTTTGGTTTTTTTTTTGTTTGGTACATAAATATATTTTTTGTGATGAAAACGGGTTCAAAATATGGCGTTTTTCTGCACAAAATTGGAGGAGCTTCATGGGCTAATGAACAACTTGGAATATTAAATAAGCTAAATTAATCCTTGTAAAAACGGTTACTTAGGGATATTATAAACGAACTTATTACCAATTGCCACAAAACTTTCTGGAGTCTATAAATTTAAACCACCCCCAGAGGTGGTCTAAAAAATCACCAACTTTATAACCTCAAACACAGATATTAAAGCTATTTATGTGCCAAATTTTTGGCGCATTCACCATTTGCCATTTTGAAACCTGTCAAAAAATTAGTAGGGCATGTTCTCCTAAAATATGGTATATTTTGAGAAAAAAAGCAGTTTTTCAGTGGTATTTTGCAATAACCATACAAAATTATAAATAACTTTGTGTCTTTTCTGTCTGGATAAGTGTTTTTTGAAAATAGGTTTTAAAATTTCGTACCACCCACAGGTGTAAATATTTAGACCTGTGCCTGTGGGGGTATTATTTTAGATCTTAGTAAATTTTACTGTAAATGTCCCAGTCAAAAGTAAAACTAAAAATATAAAACAGCAACAAATTGTTTTTTTTTTCAGTTCATACATGGTAAATTTAAACCCGATATCTAGGTAAGTCAAGCCAAACCCTCCCCCAAAGATATTCGGGTTTTGATATGCTTATAATTTCGAACTAAATTTGAACCATACTCCTTCCTGTTTTTTTTAATATTTAAAATGCCGGTTTTCGAAAAATCCACTAGTAACCCTGTTTTTGTTTTAAATATGATGGGGAGTGCAGCACACTCCCCTCAAAAAATTTTTGAACTTTGTAATGCTTATAATTTTGAACTAATTTCGAACTAATTTTGTAAAACTTTAAAAACATTTGAATCACCCTAATTTCTATATTTATTCAAACACAGTTGGTCTAGAGAGGGGTTTTAAGAAAAAAAATATATAATCTTTAAAACATACACTTTTGTTTTTAATCCATCGCCAACTACTATTTACTGTAAAAAGTAAAATCCCCTATGTAGCCCTTTTCTGGGGGGCTATTTTTGGAAAATATTCTGGGAACCTTAAATAGCAACCCCCTATTTTGACTTTATATTTGAATTCTCGCTGAAATTCTCTTTCAAATGGTACCCCATATCATAAGGTTTACTTTTTCTAATTTTCGAGATACTGGCTTTCAAAATGTCAAAAATTCAATTTTCAAAGGCCCATATCTTAGAAAGTAAACAAAATATCTCTATTGCGTTTATTATCGATTTTAGGGTTTTTTTACGAGGAAATTAAAAATGACAACAGTTTGACAATCTGACCTTCTACTTCATATTTTTGGAATAATATCGTCAAAATCATTGAAAATCAATAAACTCTAAATAGGAATGTGCAAACGTCAAACTATTGTCATTTTTTATTTGGTCTTATAAAACCCTCAAAATCGATAATAAACACAATAAAGATATTTTGTTTAGTTTATAAGATATGGGCCCTTGAAAATTGAATTTTTGACATTTTGAAAGCCAATATCTGAAAAATTAGTAAAGCAAACCTTATGATATGGGGTATCATTGGAAAGAGAATTTCAGCGGGAATTCAAATATGAAGTCAAAATAGGGTGTTACTATTTAAGGATTTTAGAATATTTTCCAAAAATAGCCCCCCCCCCTTTTTTACGGTAAATAATAGTTGGCGATGGATCAAAAACAAAAATCAATGTTTCAAAGATTATATATTTTTTTTTCTTAAAACCCTTCTCTTGACTAACTGTGCAAAATGGGGGGTTTAGCCAATTGAAATCCAGTCAGTTTGGAAGGCATAGAAATATACTAGAAATCACATAAGAAAAAGTATTTCCATCTTTGTTTGGACATTTATTGGTACCTATGGGAATGTGTAAAGCCGGACCTGATTTTTTGAATATGTGGTTCAAAACTTTTGAAAGTGGTTCAAAATTCGTTCGAAATTATCCGCATATCAAAATTCAAATATCTTTGGGGGGGGGGGAATTGACTGACATGAATATCTCTCAAACAAATCGAACATCTGTAAAGGCAATTCAAAAACCTTCGAAATAAGGTACTACGTCCACATGTCCCACATTCAAATTTTAGGGGTCAATTTTATCCCTCCAAGGGGTGCAACTAAAGCCATTGAAGTTTTCAACTGCTCACCCTGTATAGTAATAACGTAGTTCGTGCCATCAAACAGTTTGCTTAGATATGTTTTGTGTGTGTTGCATGTCTTCTGTGCGGTTTTTTTTCGTAACCGCAAACTGGTGCTGTGTTTTTAGACTTTAAAAAGACAATACCTTCAAGGTGACTTCGGTAATGTTATATAAATTACGTGTCTTAAGTTTGCTATATAAAGAATTCAATAGAAAAAATTAATATTCGAGGAAGCAACTCTAATATGGGAATTCTTAGTAAGGACCCATTAGGCGATTTTTACTAAAGACTTGTTTAAGGAAAGTTGGATGGATATCTAAAAATTGATTTTAATCCGCGAACCAGACCGTAATTGAAAATATATTTTTACCTGGATGGACGTCAAAACGCACTGAAAGAAGACGCGTAAGGCCATTTTTCTCTCAAAACAGTCCAAATAATTCGTTAAAATAAATAAATTAAAGTAACACTCGTGGCATATGGGACAAAGCGTTTTAGTTTCTCATTTCATTACAAGCAGGCCTCCAATGTCTAATGGAGAATCCAGACACCTACAGACCTGTTCAGGGATTCATAGGATTGTACCTGGCAGTTGAACCTATACAGGCACCATGCACACCTCTCGAACTTAAAACAAAACGTTTGTAGTGAGTGGGTTTACGATAGACTGTTGTTCTGATGTCATTTTCTACTCGTGTGACAAGTACATCAAGAAAAGGAATTTGACAATTTTACTCCAACTCCATTGTGAATTTAATGGTGGGTCTTATGTTATTTAGGTGGTGAAGAAATTCTGAAAGTTGTTGGTCATTCCCGGTCCAGACAATAAAAGTATCATCAACATATCTCAGCCAGAGCTTAGGTTTATATGTTGCGGTATCAACCGCGTGTGATTCGAACCACTCCATGTAAATATTGGCTACCACTGGCGAAAGCGATGAACCTATTGGCAGACCGTCATCCTGAGCATAAAACCTATCTTTCATTTGAAAATAAGAGTTATGTAGGCAGCACTCCAACAACTCCATCACTCCCTCCAGCGGTAGGCTGGTACGTTCATAAAGGGATTCGTCATCAACCAGTCTCTTTCTAATAATATCTAGCGATTCCTTTATTGGGACATTAGTGTATAGACTTTCGACATTAAAACTGACAAGTCTATCCTCGGGTCCTAAAACAAAAGATTTAAGAATATTAACAAAATGGTTGGAATTTTCTACAAATGAAGGCGTCTTGCCTGCAAGAGGTTGAATAATTTTCAAAAGGAATTTAGACAGGTTGCTTGTTGGAGAATTTCTGGAACTTGTAATTGGGCGTAAGAGCATTGCATCTTTGTGAATTTTGGGAAGTCCGTATAGATGAGGAAGCTTGCTATGATGTGGTGTAAGTTGAGACCTTGTATTGTCCGGAATATATCTGGAATACTTTTTCAGAATTCTATAAACCTTACTTTCGATTGATTGCGTCGGATCTTTTGGGAGATATTTATAGTTTCCTTTAGCAAGTACCTCTTCAACTTTTTGGTCATAGGTTTCCGTGTCCAAAATCACTGTTGCATTGCCCTTGTCTGCCGGTAAGATTTTAACTGATTTGTCCTTTTGAAGATTCTTCAACGCGATTTCCTCTGTCTTGCTTATATTAGTTAATAATAGTTAATAATAAATCTAGGAAAGGTAGTTTTCCTTGATTTTCGCGTTTAAGTGTAAAAGTGATTTTGTTATGTAAGGCGTTAACGAAATCCAAAAATGTTTGTAGATTTTCTTCCCCTCCACTCTATACTATGCAGACATCGTCAACATACCGTTTATAGGCCGTTATATAATTAGAATAGTTATTTTCCATAATTTTATTTTCAAGGTTATTCATAAAGACCTCACTCAAAAACGGAGACAAACAAGAACCCTTCGGTAGCCCAGCTTTTTGTTAAAAAAAATCGGCCATTGAACTTAAAGAAATCTTGACTGGAAACCAGCGAAAGTAGGGAAATTAAATTGGAGACAACTAACTAAGGCAAATACGATCTTAAAAGTAAGTTCCTAAGTCAGTCTTCACGCACTTAAGACATTATAATGTTTTTTTTTTTATTTTGTGTAATTAAGATGGGTTCTTAAGGTCCGAGAGTTACGGAAAACTGTCGTTGTTTTTATTCTGTCTCTTTTTTGTCATGCTATTGGTAAAGGAAAGAAGCATTTTCCGACCAAAACTTTAAATTTGCGAACATACTCTAGCGTTGATTATTTCCACCAGCTTCCAAAGTCGTTGGTGGCTGGTAAATTTTTCGGTTAGAATCTTTTGCTTTTAATTTTAGAAGAACAGTGCCTTATGGGGCCAAAATGGTTCAAGACTCGTCGTCGTCTTGTTCTTTATAAGATTATATTCTGACGAGCCCAATAATCGACGAAGTTTGAAAAGTGGAAAAAGGAACACATCACAAAGGGAAAAGAAAGCAGCAAAATTGCAGCTCACACATGGGCTTTGTGTTTTAATTTTGGTTTTATTTAAATAAATCACTTTATTTTTTTGGATTTTTTTTTAATAAAGGAAATTCATATCTACAATTCATTCATTTTTTGTGTAAATATTAGACCTTAATCTTAACTAACTTAGTACAAATCGTCACAATTACAAAGATATATACATAATAAACAACAAGTAAACAAAGTCAGTCAGTTGTATGACAACAGACAGATATTTTTTAAAAAATCTTCAAAAGTTTTTGAAAGAATAATTTCTTTGATAACGGCAGTAGTTTTTGCCGAAACGTCAGATAAGTCAATATTTATTTTTATTTAAAAACCACTGACAAACGAACAATAAAATAGATTTTATTTAATGGAAAACCGCCCCACTCGTATTACTCTGATTTTCCTCTCTCCTCGCTGGATTTTTCGGAAATGAAACACCTAAAGATGAACTGTTTTTGACATTGACAAATAAATGAGGGTGAATTCGAAAACAGGAAGTGTTATTTCAAAATTAAGAGTGTACGCCACAAATTACATTTCGCAACGCTTCGTTTAGGATACACATTTTTCTGCCTCGATAAAAAGTCACACTATAGGTTCGTAGGTATACCTGGTGACCCATTTAAAACGCACAATGTTCTATATTTTGAATAGAGAAAGTGGGTCGAGTGTACTTTTTTTTGAGGGCCTTTTAATTGTCTTCGCAGAACTGCTAAAATTTTAAAAATCTAGCGATTAGTTTCCGAGATATTTTAAAATTGCATGGACCAATGCAAAAATCGTTTTTTTTACAAAATTAAAATTTTGTTTTCATTAATATTACATGGAATGGAGTGGAACCTCTAAAGATAGAAATCAACAAGGAACTGTCCAAGACCCGACAGGGAACTGCACAAGTACTCATTGGACACTCTACAAACGCATCAGAGGCGCCTATGAATAAATAAATAAACAAACTTTTATTGTGGCATAACAATTATTACAATAGATAAAAAACTGTATAAAAGAATTCCACAAAAGGACTAAAAAGGCTATTTGTATTTCATAATGTTATAACTTTCTAATTTTATTAAAACTGATATTAAATTTTAGCCGTGATAAAAAAAAAATTGGGTAGATAGATTTATATTAGTTTAACTGCAGAGAGATAGGTATATATCCAAGAAATTTTTACATTGCAAAAAAACTAGGAAATTATTATTTTAATAGGTTCAGTATTATTTGGTTCAAAAGTATTAACATAAGTGAAGTAAAAGAGACAACATAATTTTATTTATTGTTTAGATCATTAAGTAATAAAATAAATTAATTTTTACATGTTATTCAAGCTTAAGAAGATAATGACGATAGGCTTTTTTAAATTGTGTAGGCTTAAGTTCTTTTATAAAACTAGGAATATCATTGTAGACTTTACAAATATTATAAGAAAAGGAGCGTTGAAAAATAGTTTTACGATGAAACGGGATAGTAAGTCTACCTCTAAGTCTTATACCGAGATTGTAAATGTCAGTTCTATGTTTTATTTTTTTGTTTAAGTACGGTGG
The DNA here is from genome assembly GCA_963921995.1 of Oxystoma pomonae. Classification (NCBI taxonomy): domain Eukaryota; kingdom Metazoa; phylum Arthropoda; class Insecta; order Coleoptera; family Brentidae; genus Oxystoma; species Oxystoma pomonae. The sequence goes on from OY998170.1 coordinate 25,980,082, forward strand.
AGATTTGTTGAAAATTATTTTGTGAAATAAACATGCAGAATGCAGTTTTCTTCTAGCAGACATGTCAAGCCATTGAATAGTTTTTAGTTTGTGAGATATTCTATTGTATTTTCGAATTGCCGCTGATCAATACCTACTCCACATAGGCCAATCAACTCCTACCGTTTTAGTGTCCTTTTCTCGACCTTCGCCGCCATATATATAGGAAAATTTGTCACTGAGACTGCGTTCACTGCGGAGTCGAATGGATTTTCCCTCAAGTGAATGAGCAACGCTTCGTCTTCTTGTTCACTAGTCTTTTTAACCTTGCCAGTGCCTTCTTTTCTTTCTGTGTGTAGCCAGCCAACGGCTTCTTATTCTGCAAACTGTGGCTTTGTTAACACCATAGTGGTCAGCCGTTCTTCTCACCGACCACCGGTTTTCACTAAGTCGCGTTATTATTTGCGTTTTCACAAAAGTAGACAAATGTCTCGGCATATTGAATCGCAACTGACAAGACTTCATGTTGACACCTATTTTTCATGAATGTTTGTCATCTAAATACACTGCTCAGAAAAAAACAATTTTACTATTCCAATGTACGCAATTTATCTTTTAGTGTACCTGCACAATTTGAGCTTACTTTGAAAGTGAATATCTCAAAGACGAATCGATAGATTTTTAATATTTTAACACTCATGTGAAGGCATTTTAAAGACCTTCAAAACAAGGCCCCCTCGAAACCAAATCGTCGTATCTCGGGGTTTTTCTAAATTTTTAGCGATTCTCGAGAAATCCTGTACGTTATAAATGGGACACACTGTACTATTGAGTCTGAATCTTGTAATTTTTCTCTCCCGCGTGGATTGTTATTCTCATAAAAAGCACAAACCATTAATTATCCAGAGATCTGCCGTCTTCATTTTGTAACAATAACAATTGGGCTTGTCGTCTCTTTTTCCGTCGTTTACTCTTCCTTCTTTCCTGTAGCAAATTTTTTTCATAAATGACAAAGAGAATTGAAATTTCCCGCTAGAATAGTAGTTTTTTGACGCCTCCACCGTGTTGTAAATATTTTTAATTGCAAAATCACTAGAATAGCGAGAATTCGCCTTAAAAAAAGTTTTTATCATCAGTTCAGCTCCTGCATATATAGGGTGGACCACAAAAAACCGGACTGTTTTGTTTTAACTGGCAGTTTTAATTTATTGTCGGATTTTAACCCAAAAAAAAGTTTTGGAAACATAATGAAATAGACTTTTTGCAAATATGTCAAAAAACGTGGATGGAAATAGCGGATGTCAAAAAGTTTTATACGTAACGCAGCAAAGTGGGGGAGGGGGGTAGTTAGAAGTGTTATAAGGAGGGGAGGGGGAATCCATACGACAAATGGGAACCCACAAAACGTTCGAAACGAAATATTAACGAAAGAAAAACAGCCAGAAAAGAGACGAATATAATTTGACCGATTATAATTTATATTAGGCATGCGTCAATCTCTAGAGCACCGTAGTCCCTGGATTACGGGGTTGACAAGTTTGGAAGATGACACAGGGATTTTTTTTATCTAACTTTACAGTTTCTGGCTGTCTATCAAATCCTGCGATTCATTTTTGTAATGTATCACCGATCACAATCCAATATTATGAAGAAATTTGGGGGTAGGAGGTGGTTGAAGAATGTAAAGGGGGTAAATTATACAATATTACAACTTACTTCGACTCTTCCATGCCGTAAGCCTGGCAACGGAGCAATTGAATTCGTGGCTATCGGTTCAAATCATTTTCGGCCAGTGTCCTTATTCTCGAACTTAGTCAAGATCAATAGAATTACTTTCTATCAATATCGTGCAAGTTAGAGAAACTGATTTAAGCCAAAGATTTGGACCAATGAGAAGCATAGTAGGGAGAGAATTTGACTCTCTGGAAGCAGAATTTCTATAATTTGAGGAGCCCAGATTGGGGTTCTCGAATTTTGTGGTTCGTAATAATACCGAACCACAAAATTCGTTTCTATAAATTATTTTCGTTACAAATATTTTCTCACATTTCTGTAAATCCGAGAGAAAACAGTTATTTCCATGAAAGGCACAGATCCTTATGATCTTTAGTGAGCGATCTGACCCCTGATCTCAAGAACAGCTACACTGGTGGGTATAAAGTGCCCAAGAACATGTAGCAGTTGTTTAAGGCTATAGTTTCTACCCAGATTTTAAGTAAAAAAAAGTACAACTGGCAACGCCTTGTTCTTTAATTTTTTATTCTTTTGCCGGAGTGTACAGGGAAAACTAAACATCAGAATTAGCTGAAATTTTGCAGGGATGATCATTTTTAAATGCTTAACAACAATATCTCAAGGATTTTTCAAAATTCTCAATTATTTTTTCTTCAAAATAAAAGCTCTAGTGCTGTCATCTATCCCCAAAGCCTCAAAATAATTGCGGTGTAGAACAAACCCGATTTACAAAAAAAAAATAGAGAAATACTCACAATTTCATTTTTCCTTTTTATGCTTCCTTGCTTTAGCGAAAAAAAACTAAGTTTCCTTTTTTTCTAAAAGCTTGTGCACTCCGGAAAAGAAAACCAATCAACCAATCACACTTCATTGAATTTGGGAGACACACGCATTTCAAGTGTTGGCCGATAGATCGCAGAATTTATACGACTCCATGGTAACTGCAGGTGTTTTATCAACAAACTTTAAATCGGGCCCCAGTGGGACAGAAGAGTATTTTTACGTTTTCTGACAGAAAACCAATCTTGGTTATGTTTATCTTTCAAAAATATGTTTTTAAAAGCATTGTTCTAAAACAAATACCACTCCGCGTGTGCGTTCGCCCTCCGAAAAAGGCCTAGCGCTGAGCGGGCATTACCCCGATTCTATCAAAGAACCAAGAGAACTTTACTGGCTCGCTGGGATTACTAGGAATTCGCAAAGACACATTCGGCGCCCATAACATCACATAATTTTGTTTTTATTTTGATTCAACCTTTTTTTCTTTTAATTTAAATAATTGCGGCATAGTTATGTGCAAGTGTACTAGTGAAATCTTGGAGTGCAAAGGATAGATTTTAGAACCTCAGTTTCAGAAACACATGATACTTGAGTAGTAACAAAACAGGTCAGTAAAGATCCAGTTAGAGGTTGAAAAGACTCTTGCTAGTCGTTGACGCTCCTGTTTAAAATAGAATACGATTATTTCGTCTAGCGCTAGTAGCCGATTTTTAAATCTGCATGCTTTTAAGTTAACCTGTTATCGGTATCAGCTAGCGGGAGTGTTTCCAATTCAATTATAAATGTACCTGTAAATTCAACCTTAAACATTACACCCAGTTACTTTAATACGTAATTGGGTAGCGTTTTTTTAGCAGGTAATTCTGCAATAAATGGTTTTCTTTTATTTTAGTATTTTATTTGGTTTTTTAGCGGCGTAGAACGCGAAAAGTCAAAATAAATAACCTAACCCCAAATTTTTGACCCGGTGCTAAAAAATCTCTGGTGTCCCACTGTGGATAAACATAAATAAAGTCTCCGCGTTGCCATGGAAAACAAATTCAATGACGTAAAATTTTGCAAAAAAATCAGGTCGACATAGTTAAATTGATTTCCCGTACTGTGTGGCTAAAAACAATTCCCCAGATTGTAACTACGACCTTAACCTTCGTGCGGAAATGTCAAAAATAGTGCCGCCTTTATTAAAGTCTATGTCGACTTACGTAAGTCCCTAATAAAGCACTCAGTATCTTTAAGAATAGTTCATATAAGAGTATGGGCGTTATTACTGGGGAATTAAATTAACTGTGCCAACGCAAGAAAATGTCAAAACAAAATTTGGGGTTATATTAAAAAAAGTGCAACAATTTTCTAAAACTGACCTTGCAGAACAACTGTCAAGTTAGAGCCGGTTTGACTAAAGTCAGGCCACAGGTTAAATGCTTCAACTTGGGAAACAAAATTTATTCAAAATTTGGTCTGTCACACGTGTTTCGCCTACATAGGCATCTTCAGACCTGATATATAAAACATGGTTTTTATTTTTAAACCTTTGTAATATTCTTTAAATGTTATCTCTACCGTGACGTTTTATATACCAGGTCTGAAAATGCATGCAAATGCAAAAAATTTTGTATTTTGAGACTTTATGACTTTGAGTTTCCCAAGTTGAAGCATTTGAAATTCTTTGAGAAAATGGACGACCCTTTTCAATTCTAATAATTCTCTATCGTTTTTAAATTCTCTTTGGACAGGTCTTCGAAAAACCTGCTTTTCTGAACAGACAGCGTGTTGCGCTGAGAAATGAACATTAATAATAAATTTAATTTAAATAAAATTTACGATTGTTCTCGGGTAAAGTTAACGTTTAGCGTTTTTTTACTCTTTCAATTTTTGCTTGTCCGCATTGTCGTCTCGAACTATTACTCTATCAGACCATCGGCCTCCTTTATGGGTAGTTCAACAAAAATTGGGAAACTTCGTGTTCGCTTTAAATATACAGGGTGGATTATTTCAACGGAACGGTGCTTCTAGCGGGTTAGAATTTGGTTTTATAAAAAAATCCAAAAACACGTCAACTGAGATTTTTAATTTTCTTTAATCGTGCTATCTTGTATTCTTTAAATAGGACATCCTGTATAGTTTGACATTTTTGAATTCCAAAAAAAATTATCTTTTTGACAATACCACACACTAATACTCTATCTCTTATGGTTTCCAAGATAGAGGCATTTAAACTTGCATGGAATTGTTGTCTATGCTCTGTTTTACGGGGAATATTTGAATGAATATCGAAGTTTCCCATACAGATTTGGATAAAAATATCTTGATTATTGTAAAAGATAGATCCTACTGTGTGGTATTGCTGAAGAGAGAATTGTATGCAGATTTCAAAAATTGCAAAATATACACGGTGTCCTATTTTTTAAAAAAATAAAAAATTGACTAATACTCTATCTCTTATGGTTTCCAAGATAGAGGCATTTAAACTTGCATGGAATTGTTGTCTATGCCCTGTTTTACGGAGAATATAAACCATCATTCCTCAAACATTCCCTTTAAAAAATATTTAGTTTCTCTTTTTTTTTTAAATTTATCCAACCAATTATCAGTCCCCTGGCGCTTTTCCGCTGAAAGTATCAATAGCAAAGAGAAAAAAATACATATATCGAAAGTTTTTAATTAAAAAAAATTTTTATAGCTATTTAAAATCAAAAGCATATTTTATTTTTACACTTTATAAGATAACGCAAATAAAACTTGATTTTATGAAAAAAATTTAAAAACAATTATGTTCCCCTATTTTGTTATCAGTCTCCTGTGTGTCATGTATTTGAAATAAAGTTCTTTTGTAGTAGTATTAGTAGAAGTAGTAGTAGTAGAATAATAGGGGCTCCCGGCCCAGCGACTAGGCTCTCCGCGAGCCCTTTTCGCCAAGTTCTTTTGTCAATATCGAACATTATTTTGGCTTTTTAATGTATTTTTAAGAAACTATGTGCTCTTAAAACATTGCTGTGGCAGACAATTTCTCAGTCCCCTGGAAATGGTTTTTCTCTAAAATGTGAAAAGGTACTTTACCGCAATAATACTTAAACATATATTTTAAAGTTAAGACGATTTTCTCAGTCCCTTGGATATTTTATTTTTATTTTAACTGTTTCTGGTTTGCATAAAATATAAAAATCTTTACAACAAATATTACCTATTTAAGTAAAAACTAGAGCTTACCGCAATACAAAATACCATAACTATTGACAAAACCAAAGGCACCATTTAGAGCATAGAAAATGAAATAAAATATGTTTTTCTGTAGAGCTACCCATATATAGGTAGGATCTATATAATGGTGGGCTCAAGTTATAGTTACGATTTGGCGAATCTGTGGAAATAGTTTTTAGCAACACTGCAAACATGTCGGTAATTACCATGAAATTCGACAGAAGACCTCGACCGAATACCGGATGATGAATGAACTACTCATCGCCCTGTTAAATCACTGGCGCACCCAGGAATTGACTTCGGGGGGGGGGGGGGGGGAAGGTTAAGGATAAATAATAAAAAAACCTAATTTGAAGTAAAAATGTGACCAAACCCCCTCCCTCGGTGCGCCAATGGTTAAATGTTAAGAAAGCAACAATTACCGATCCTTGCTTTTATTTACCAGAGTTTTTTTTTTCACTAAAGTAGGAAAATTGGGAGGAAGATGAAAGAAAAGGAAAGAAAATTTTAAAAAATCCTAAAGATATTTTTCTTCAAAATTTGAAAATCTGTGCAAAATCAGATTTTAAACCGCGCCACAGGCCAAAATGTGGAGAAAATTATACTAAAATTAACATTTTTACATGTTTTAAATGATTTTAAAAATTTTCCTTGTTTTTTGATAAAACGAGTTCTGGTTTTGTCACCTGTTTCGAAGGTTTCAAACTAAGTGCAGTGTAGAATAAACCCGATTAAAAAAAATGAAATATAATGGTTATGCGATTTTATCGATGGGTTTTTTGTTGTTTCCAAATTATGTTGTTATTAAAGAACCATTAGTGTTGCATTAAGTATTAAAATAGTAATTTTTATATCGTAACTAGAGACACAAGATAACTGACCTGTCAAAAAAAGTATAAAGTACAGCCTAAATGCATACGTAACGGATCTACTTCATTCAACCGACCAAATATTTTGAATGATATCATAGATCACAAAATGGGACCAAAGAATAGGTACATTGGTTTGGATACGTCACAGATCCCGATACGATAAGTCTACATATCGTGTTTGCATATGCGAATTTATGTCTCACTGTCGTAACTTTAGCCACAGCCATTTTTAAACTATTATATTTAGCTTCACAGGATCTGCGTCTATCTGTTGGTCTATGAAATCTTGTGATCCATTTTTCATCAACTTCCCGTTAACCGATTTCAACGAAATTTGGTATACTTATGTAAGTCCGATGACAATATCATATTATGAATAAATTACGGTGAGGGGGGGGGGGTGGTTAAGGGATGCGCGGAAGATAATACAATTCATAATTCAAGAAGAACCTCGCACGAAATACATTGAAAAGTTATTTCTGTAAAATTTGATAAAATTTTAGTATGTTATATTGGGTTATGAGATAAGAAAGATGTGTAAATAAAAAATTATTTCTATGTCTAGTTCCAGAGATATAGACGGTCAAAGTTTATAAAAAGGTCGTTTTGGGGTATATTGGGCACGCTCAAAAAGGCATTTCCTGACCGAAATAAAATAAGCTATCGACTAATATAGGTTACTAAGGAAGCACACATGGACTTTCTTATTGTTATGTTGGTAAAATGTTATCAGGTTGTAAGCAGGGGCTAGTCAAAAAAAAATCATTTTTTGACAATTTCTTATTTTTCCCCATATAAAAATAAAAAAATTATTTTTGAGCAAACATTAATGTTTTAGTATTTTCTATATGAACTGAACAAGTTTTTCTCCCAGTAACGGTTACTTTTGTTACATGTTTTTTAATTTTTTTTATCATAACGTGACGAAAATTGTTTTCTAGTACGAAATAATTATTTTGTAACTTAAAAGTCTAAATATTCTTTTGCATTCAGTTAAAGTGATGAGTAAATAAACCTTAAATAAATTTATTTAAGTTTTTATTTTTTTTCCTAGCTAGGAGGTACATGCAAAAAGTTCTATATTATTAATTTTTACAAAAGAGTAATCAATTTTTAATTTATTTAAAACTGATTGAGGGATTTTAAATTAATTTTCCGTACGCCTTTATCATACTCTTATCTAATACAGGGTGCAATTTTTTATCACTTTTTTATGGTTTGCATCTAGAATGATTATTTTTTAAAGGTTTCTCACGGTTCTCGAAACTAAATAATAACACTTTTGGTGGGGCTGAATTATAAAAAAAAAACAATAATATACATACACAGTGGCGTAGCCAGAGGGGGGTTTTGGTGGTTAAAACACCAGCAGAGGACCTAACCCATAATAATAAAAGTAACCCTGTAACCCCATAAAAGCTTCATTAGTTCAACGAAACCCCCCCAGAGCCAATTTCTGGCTACGCTACTGTACCTACATACTCTATTGAGTACAAGTCAAAGTTTTATATTATTATAATATATATATTATTTATAAGTATAAAAAAAAATCGTTCACTACGGAAAAAGTGATACATCTCAAAAGAAAAGGTTTGAACTAGACATAGAAATCATTTTATATTCTCACATTTTTCTTATCTCATAACCCACTAAAATTTTATCGAATTTTACCGAAATAATTTTTCAATGTATTTCCTGCGGGGTTCTTTTTAACTGAGTTTTGTTTATTGTTTTCTAATTTACAAAAAAACTAATTTGGTGGGGGGAAAGTGGTTAAGGGGGGGGGGGAGTGGTTAAGGGGGTGAGAGGGGGGTGGGTAATGATATTTGAAAATTCTTAACTGTGGATCTAAAGCCGCTACAAAAATGCAGATTTGAGTTCTATTTATTATTGTTACTTTTATAGGATAAAGTACGTTGGTGGGTTTAAGAGGGGGAGAAGGGGTTGGTACAATTAAAAAATTGTGACTTTTGAACCAAAGCTGCTACAAACATGCAATTTTAAGATTTAAATTTTACTGAATGTTTCCTACTTTTGGTGGTTGAGGAGGTGAGAAAGGGTGACAGGGGGTTAATATATTTGTAAATTAATAACTTTTGAACCAGGGCTGTTGGGAACATGCAGTTTGAAGATCTGAATTTTACTATATAACAACAAACAAAAAAAAAATGTGACATGATTGCGGATGATTGCAGTTGATAGAGGCACAACCATATTCAGCATAATACATATGATAAAATTATTTTTTACCTTTCAATGCGGAATTTTTAATTTTTTTAAATTTATGTTTTAAGACATGAAAAACGAAAATCCTAATCAATTTGACATCAAAGTGTTTCTAAAGAACATAAAAACTATTCATCCCAACAAATTTCAAACCCTGTTAAGCAGATGTGCTTGGAGTGAGTGGTGAGCTGTCACTTTAGTCAAATTTAATTTCAACATTTGCGTGTTTTCATATTGGATTCTCTGAATATTTCGTTCCTTTTTGTGACAGATTTCGCGGGAAGGGGTTCTTTGAATTATTTGGCTTTGCCCTTATTTTATATGCATAGGGTGACACTTCGTCTAATTGCAGCAAAGAGTGTAAATTTATTATTAGTAACAGAGTACCTGATTTTCAAGGTCAACTCTTTAAAATCCATTAATTTAAAACAAACTACCTACCACCTTGTACTCAAAATCTTAAACAAATCTTCTTCTAAAAAATCGTGACCGAGACCACACGAAACCATAGATCAACCTCATTATTTCATTATTTTTTTTTAATTCTCACTTTTTTTACTACAATAAAATTAGTCTTACGTAACTTTATTATGATTGCCTAATTTTTTATTTTAAATTACAATTATTTACTATTTTCTTTTGTGTCTTCTAAAGAAACAAATCGGATATTAAATTTAAATTACGAATAGTAAAAGTATTGTATAAATACCAGAATTAAAATTTGACACAGGACGCAATAATTGATTAAATTGGAACAATGCAAAAAAATAATGAGACCATACAAGACCCAAAAAAAAACTACAATATAAAGTTAGTTAAAGAGAACGGGGTGAAAACTCTCTATACGGACAGCTCTTATAAGCAGACAACTCTCATAACCGGACAATATTTCTAGAACCAAATTAGAGATTCCTATGTAAAATATCCTCTCATAAGCGGACAAAAAAGTCGGGAACCTCGATGTCGGCTTCTGGGAGCTTTCACTGTAATTGTTAAACTAAAACTAGAGATATTTTTTGTCTGAACGGGCGATTCCCAATATATTAATTACGTCAAATCCGGCCGTAAAGTAACATTTTTAAGCCCCAAGGCAAAAAGTAACTGTATGGTGTCGTCTTCGAGCCAGGCAGATGCTCTGGAATTATGAGTGATAGATAGAGACTATTACAAAGCTTGAAAACTCCTTAAGCCTGGTCAATACCAGCCTCGATGCCACCATTTATAAAAATTCCGTGTGCAATAGATAATGCCTATATTTTATAACCCTTAAAATATAGTCCATTTGTTCAAAAAAAAAACGTTTTTCATTAACAAACGAGGCAAAAAACAGAAAAATGGTAACCGAAACCGATAGGTGGTTGACAAGAACAACTTAAGAATTCTTTATCACCGATCCGCACGGATCGATTCCCACTAGATCCAGTTTGTTGATTGTTTCTATTACTCTACTTTACTCGGCCTACTCGGCCGAGTAAGATCAAGCACCGAGTACATATTACTCGGTTAAAACCCTGACCGAGCAACGAACTACTCGAACCGAACCGAACTACGCAAAAACGGTCTAAAAAGTGACAAGTGACGGATCGCGCACGCGCATTTTATTATTTTGATTAAATTTAATGCACAAAGTTAAAAGAGGTCCAACTTTATCAATTATCAATTACACATTAAATATAAGAATAACGCATTTAAACAGTAAGTAACAGTACCACTGGTTTCCATATGTTTAAATTTAAAAATAGTGCCAGCAGGTACGTATAGCCATCTACAAAATATTAAATAAAAAATCTTCAAAATTTTTTTCAAAAAATTTTAAAAATTTTTTTTTGGTCGAAAATGTAATTACCTATCTTAATGTGAAAACCGCGTGTCGCTACCTGCTACGGTTAGGGAGTTACAATTTTTTTAAAAGTTTAATTGCCCTCCTACCCTCTTGCCAACCCTCCACCACCATCAAAAACTAATCAGGTCTGCGTCTGGTAACAAAGAATTTTTGTGCCAAATTTTATAAAAATCGGTTAAGCGGTTTTTGAGTAATCTTGTTACAGACAGAAATACACCATGAATTTTTCTATTTAGGTCTTTTTTCACGCAAAAAACTTATTTTTAGTTGAAATAAAAAACTTTTTTTTTGACGATCCCAATATTAGTAAGGATGACTAAAAATTAGTAATTAGTTTTAAGTAGCATCCACACAAACGAGCTTTTTCTAAAATGTTCGTGAAAAAGCTCGAGCAAAAGATCATGAAAAAGCTCGCCGAAAAGGTCGCTAAAATGTTCGCCAGAATTTTCGGGCAAAATTTGTTTGAAGAAAAAGTTGGTATAGAAATATCAGATTTTTTGCCCGAGCTTTTGTACAATGCTCGTTCCGTGTGGATTCTTCTTTAAAAGCCATTAAAACCACCCATACCTCATCCAATTAAAAGAGTTTTTAGGCAAGCAAGCAAGCGTTAAAAAAAGCATTACCAAAAAAAAATAGGATTGCTTACAATACTTGATGGTTTGATCCGATTATAAATTCATTGAAACACACCTGGGCTTGAAATTTTTCTGCTGCTTCTAGTGCCCTGACTGTTCATTTGCGATGTTGTCATTTTTTTTTTGGCAACTTATGGCAAAAACCTCGGTAAAAATGTGGCAAATTAAAAAAATGTTAAATTTAAAAAGGGTGAATAAATAAAAAAAAATAAAAAAAAGCTTTCCCTCAAAAAACGTTAACCGTACCCCCGAGTTTCGCATTTGTGGTACTCATTAGTACGGTGCTAGGAATTAATTCGAAGTGTTTTGTAAAAAAATGTTTTTTACAGGACCAATAACAAAGTAACAAATGTCAGATAGAAATAAAGACGAGACACCATGTATAGAGTAACCGAACATTTAAATTGCGTTATTTGATAATATTCTGGGCGGCCATGTTGGTTGGCGCAAAGGTTGTCAACGTTTTCTTACCACATTTTACCAACTGTTTACTACTCCAGTACAAAAATTGCCAAAGTTACCATTTTGTTATTATTGGTTGGCAACAAAAATCAACTTTCTGGGTATTTTTATACTGGAAACCCATCAAATACTTGGTGAAATTTGGTTCGAGAAGGTTCACAACACTTTTACGTGAAGCACCCAAGCAACAATTATTGTCAATTTCACTGATGCCTTTGTTATTGACATCGAAAATGGGTTAAAGCGTAGTAATATTTCCTACAAAAAACTATTTATAGGAAAAATGTCATTATTGTCACTTAGTGTGGTCACTAATACGGTTAAAAAATTACCGCAGTGTCGTAAAAATATGAATGTATACGCGAAAGTAATATATTCCACTATTTAACTATATACCATTACTAGAAGCACGAAAAAACTTTACAGTCCGAGGCTTACTTCATAGTTGTCACATTCTTTAATATTACTTTTACGAGGTAACGACTCTACTGATATTATTTTGGTTGCAATTTAGTAGCCCCTACTCAACATAAAACTACAAAGTTATGGAGTCCACACGGTCGCCTATCTACCACGCAGTAAGAAATAAATGTGCGTATAGTAGAAAAACGTTGTCTACTAGTTATCGCTACTTTACTGACATCTGTGAACGATACACCGTCAACTGGATGCACGAAGCCAATGTTATTTACTTCTATTAAACACGGAAGTAGAATCAAAATTAAAAATACCTCATTAAATCACTGATTAGAAGTTGCATTTTCCAATAAAAGTTAAAATATTAATATTTAGTTAATAAAACATATTTAAACTGGAAAGACTAAATATTAATTTGGAAATTCTAACCTCAAATAATTCCGATTTTTTATCAATGTTTTAGATAAAATTAGGTCAAAACTGGGGGGCGCCCGTTTTTTTATCAAAAAATCAGCATTTTTAATCAGTAAAGTGCTATGCGTTTATGAATTTAAGATGTTGTGTTAATAGGTTATGATATATATATATTTATTTTGTCATGTTTTCACATATTTTATGGTGTGTGTCCTGAAATAGTTTAGAAAAAGATCAACATATTTTCAATTAATAATGTGGGAGAGAAAACCTACAAAAACCCTATTAAGTCAGAAATACTAGTTTATGTGGTAAACAGGACGTCGGAATAACGTGCCCGTTTACTACCCGCGACGACATAACTCCTATATCGACAGTAATCATTACCGTCCTAATGCATACCCAGGTAATTATGCAGTGTACGGTTTTCTACCATTTTTTAAAGATTTTCGAGAAATTCGCGTAAAAATGTTGTCAACCTTCTCTTACCAAGTTTCACTAACTTTTAGCAAGTTGACAATAAAAAAATCCCCAAAAAAATTTACCTTCTTGGGATTTTTGTACTGACAACCTAGTAAACAATTAGTGACATTTGGTTAGAAAAACACTTTACGCGAGCCAAAATGGACTAGGACTGGTCATCGCTTTTTTCGAAAAACTTTTTATTGATTTTTATGATTATTTTTTTTTTAATTTTCTTTGTACTAACCTTTGTACCATTCATTTTTAAGTGCTTCTTTGATTAAAATTACCTGAAACAAAAAAAAAATAAAAATTATATAAAAACATTCCAGTCTAGCAAACTTTTGAGTGTAAAATTCTTTATTTTTCTCAAAGCAATATTCTCTTTGCCAAAAATTGAGTCAATGATATTCTTGGGCAACCTTTTTAAAAACAAAATAGAAAGCTAATTCGATTCTTCGAAAAATGGCATTAAAAATTAAAATAAAACACTACAACTTCACACACCAAGTTCAGTTTTGCACGAAATATCAACATTTTCGGGTATCAGAGCAGCCGCGCCTGAGACTGAACGCTTCTTCAGTTTTGGCCCAAAAACACCCAAATTGACTTGCGCAAACCAAGGCTAACTGTGTGTGTGCGAACCAATTATTATTTTTAGACCATTAGGATTGTTTTCCAAATTCTTTTAAAAAATAGACTCAAAATATAAACTTGACAACTATGCGAAAAACAGTACAGACGTGGTTCGTAGACCCAGAAGCTCTTCGACAAAGAAGTCAATAAATAAAAAATAAGCAAACACAGGACGATTCAAACACGGTGCGTGCAAGTTTATTTAAAATAAAAAGACATCTCAAAAATTAAGATACCTAGTATTGAATAACTGACTTTATCAATTATATATATGCCTTTTTCTCTAGACACAAGCTTGTTTGATTGATATCACAGCAGTCAAACTACTATCAAATTTGGTTTTAGCTTTAAAAGTCGTGTTGCCACAACCATCGAATAGAACTATGAGCAAATACTATTGACCTTCGGTTCATTATTGATTCTTCATCTCTTCTTTATTTGTTCATTTTCATTTTTTTCTCGAGAAGGATAAAAAAATAACAATTATAGTAGTAAAACAACAATCATAAACAATGAGTAATCGGTTGAGCTAATGATAATAATTGAGTACCCCAACTATAGTCTGTTTTAATTTATTGGAGAAAAAAAAAAAAGGTTTAAAAAAGACACTTACGCAGGTCTAAATATTTACACCTGTGGGGGGTACTAAATTTTAAAACCAATTTTCAAAAATCACTTAACCAAACAGAAAAGACTCAAAGTTATTGATTATTTTGTATTTTTATTGCAAAATACCACTGAAAAACTGCTTTTTTTTTCTCAAAATATGCCCTATTTTTTTTGACAGGTTTCAAAATGGCAAATGGTGAATACGCCAAATATTTGGCATATAATAGACACTTAAAGTAAATATTTCAACGCATCCGTATCGGTATACGTAACGTGTTCGAAACAAAGTCAAAATACGCTACATTTTTGACTTGTTTATGCGATGTTTCGAACGATGCCCGCTTTTTTGAAGGGTGCGATGACAGGACTGCTAATTGAAATCGTTGCGTACGTTCGTGGGTTCCTAACGATACGTACATCCTTCCGTACGCAACGAGATTCTGTCATCACACCCGTGAAAGAAGCAAGCATCGTTCGAAACATGGCATGAGCAAGTAAAAAATGTAGCGTATTTTGACTTTGTTTCGAACGCGTTACGTATACCGATACGGATGCGTTGAAATATATTTTTTAAGTGTCTAATAGCTTCATTATTTGTGTTTGAGGTTATAAAGTTGGTGATTTTTTAGACCACTGGGGGTGCTTTAAACTTATAGCCCCCAGATAGGATTGTTTTGTGGCAATTACCTTATCTATTATCCCAAGTTGTTCATTAACGAATAAAACACCTCAAATTTTGTCCATATTTTGAACCCGTTTTCAGCACAAAACATATATTTATGCGGGAACTACGAGGCAAAACAAACATAAATGAAGGTCACTGATTATGCACGAAAAATATACCAAACAAAAAAACCCAAAACAACTATATTAATTTCAGTCAAGAAAACTTTCCTTACCCAAAGCCCACTCATTTCAAAGCTGTAGCTCTCATCAGTGGAGGTTGGTGCAAGCCAAGATACAAGTAGAGGTAAGAGATCCGAACTCGCTGTTTGTGATTGAACGCAGGGCTAATATTTTTAAACTGACATTTCGACAGTGACAGAAATGTAAACAAAACTTGCATTTAAGTTTTTTAATGCATTTCATAAATAAAAACACCTTTTAAATAAATACAAAATTAATCTATTCCTTATTTTATTATTACTCATCTAAATCGTTGTGTGACATCAAGTATTAATTGGAAAAATGAATTAACAAGGGTAAGTTTTAATTAGAGTGACATATAACCCCAATTTCAATTTGTTCTACAGAGTGTTTACTATTTAAACCCCGCGTAGGTTTAAATTTTTTAATTTCCTTTTTTTCTAAATTGAAACTTTCTTCTAATTCTTTTTATAAATCAAACTATGTCTAAAAGTCAAGGAGGGTTGGTTTAAAATGCTTAAAACCAAAAATTTCACTTAAACTTAGGACCGTCCTAAAATAGACTAAACCCTTTTAGTAAACCCTTTTGCAACTCTTAAATAACCTAATCTACCAAGTCTCATTCAAAAAATGTCCCTTCTTCCGTGTAGAAAAAATCCATCGATGGCAAAACCCTATCACTCACAATTATTTGCTTCCAAAGGTCTTTCGAGCAATCTAATTAACATACATTTAATTGATGTTTAAATAGGTTGTTGCCGCCATAATTTCATAATGTCTGTCTTGACTATTGTTGTTTTTCGTGTAATATCTTTATCGTTTGCTCTTCGGATTAACCCTTGAAAACGATTTTAATCTTAAATACACAATGTTTACTTTATAAACTATCCGTGGTTTTACCGGATTTTACCAAATCAACCTCACATCCATATATTATTACTGTATTTTTCCGTGTACAGGGTGATCGGTTATAAGTGTTCCCTCGGATAAATTTTTTTCTAACAGCCGCAGAAGAAACAAACAAAAACGGGGTGAAGGGATATTTTATAGGGATCTCAAAATCATTAATAAAAATTAATCAATTCTAGTTTAAAAGCAATTAGCAAAATTAATTCCAAATTTTTTTTTTCTTATTATTATATTTATAATACCTTATGGTTAGTGGCATAATTTAATTTTTTTTAACCATAAGGTATTATAAATATAATAATTATAAAAAAAAATTGGAGTTAATTTTGCCAATTGCTTTTAAACTAGAATAATAAAATGGTGTTTAACCAAGAGCAAAGTGATGGATCCCATACCCCACTACCAACAGGTTTTTTGACGACCTTTTCTGAAGTAAGTTTTTAAAAGTTTTCTCTTGTACTTTATTTCATACTTCTTGGTTACAACCTTGTTAATGAAACAGAGAACAAAACAGTTTTTGCTTATTGTTGTTAGGTTAATTAATTGCTTGTTTTCTGTCTTTAGGGTTGAAAAAGCTTCAATATAGAGGCGAAACGTCTCAAAGAAAAAAGTTGTCTTTTTCTACGGCCAAATCCCATAACCCACGAAATTAACCCTATATATTTTGACATTCTCGAATTCTCTAGAAAATTAGCTTTTTAAACATGCATTGCAAAAGACTGATAAAAAAATGTATTCGAGTTAAATAAAAATGGATTTGATTCAAAGAATTATTTGTTTAAATAGAGTGAAACAAACGTGTTCTTGAATCAAAGTCATTATTTATTTGTATCAGACCTCAAAATTGGATTTGAGTGAAACAAATTTTTGTTTATTCTAAGTAATTTTTTTTTTTAATAAATAAATTAGGTATTTAACATAAATACCAATGTATTCGATTTGATGTCAAAATTATCAAGTCAAATTCACGAAATCTTTAAACTTAATTAAACTGGGCATTTAAAACAAAATTCTCTACTCATCAGCGTTGCCAGGTCAAATTTGAGGAAAGCAGTAGGTCATAGATAAAAAATCAGTGGATTTCGGAAAAAAAGCAGTAGATTTGTCCTGTTTTTTTTTTCAATATTGCCAACAACACAGTTCCTCAGAATTGTATCTACCCTTATCAATCAAATTTTTTTAATGCGTCGTCTTTCTCCCACTCTAATTTATACTTTTTTTTAAATTTTGCCTGGCGGGGGGGGGGGGGGGTGAAGGCGGATGTGCCCTCTCCGGATAACTGGTCCTCCAAGTCACGTGAGCTGGGTACAAATACCTACCTGTGCAATATGTTAGAATTTGGTTTTATAAAAAAATCCAAAAACACGTCAACTGAGATTTTTATTTTTCTTTAATCGTGCTATCTTGAATTTTTTTTATGTCGTTTTGTTTACGAGGTATGGCAAAAAAATTTTTTTTTTTTAAATGGACACATGGAATATTTGAATGAATATCGAAGTTTTCCACACAGATTTAGATAAAAATATCTTGATTATCGTAAAAGATAGATCCTACTGTGTGGTATTGCAGAAGAGAGAATTGTATGCAGATTTTAAAAATTGCAAAATATACAGGGTGTCCTATTTTTTTAAAAAATAAAAAAGTGACTAATACTCTATCTCTTATGGTTTCCAAGATCTATGTCATGTTTTACGGAGAATATTTGAATGAATATCGAAGTTTTCTACACAGATTTAGATAAAAATATCTTGATTATCGTAAAAGATAGATCATACTGTGTGGTATTGCTGAAGAGAGAATAGTATGCAGATTTCAAAAATTGCAAAATATACAGGCTGTCCTATTTTTTTTTAAAATAAAAAATTGACTAATACTCTATCTCTTATGGTTTCCAAGATAGAGGCATTTAAACTTGCATGGAATTATGGTTTCCAAGATCTATGCCATGTTTTACGGAGAATATTTGAATGAATATCGAAGTTTTCTACACAGATTTAGATAAAAATATATTGATTATCGTAAAAGATAGATCCTACTGTGTGGTATTGCTGAAGAGAGAATTGTATGCAGATTTCAAAAATTGCAAAATATACAGGATATCCTATTTTTAAAAAAAAATAAAAAATTGACTAATACTCTATCTCTTATGGTTTCCAAGATAGAGGCATTTAAACTTGCATGGAATTGTTGTCTATGCCCTGTTTTACGGGGAATATTTGAATGAATATCGAAGTTTTCCACACAGATTTAGATAAAAATATTTTGATTATCGTAAAAGATAGATCCTACTGTGTGGTATTGCTGAAGAGAGAATTGTTTGCAGATTTCAAAAATTGCAAAATATTCAGGATGTCCTATTTAAAAAAAAATAAAAAATTGCCATACCTCGAAAACTAAATGATACAAACAAAATC
This sequence comes from Oxystoma pomonae, assembly GCA_963921995.1. Taxonomy (NCBI): domain Eukaryota; kingdom Metazoa; phylum Arthropoda; class Insecta; order Coleoptera; family Brentidae; genus Oxystoma; species Oxystoma pomonae. The sequence goes on from OY998170.1 coordinate 25,998,539, forward strand.
CAATCCAATTGACGTGTTTTTCGATATTTTATTCAACCAAATTCTAACCCGCTAAAAGCACCGTTCCGTTTAAAGAATCCACCCTGTATATATATATGTGGTTGACTTTTCAAAAACATTTTTATCAGTGAGGGGTTAAATTCATCCAGCGATCGGCACCGACTCTTAAAGCCGACTAAACTTGCTGGCTTCCAGCGGTTGCTGGCAACTATTGTTCAAGTGTTGAGTTTACAAATCCACCCGATTTCACCTTTCGGCAAATCAAGAATACAGGCCCTGCGTGCATGGAGACTAAGTTTTTAATACGATAAAATTACAGAACATACTATACTCATACCTACTAATTAGGCGTGCTGGTCAATAAGCGTAGAACCCCTTCGTATGATCAATAATAATAAATAATAAAAGTAAACGATCAATAAAGAAACTCGGTATATAACTAGTGCCTACACGCAAGCAGCAAAACGATTACCAGATTACAAAGTACCATACAAATTATGTAAAAAATACAACAAAATATCCCAGCCAGTCATGTTAATGTCTTGATTAATCCTAAACTATTGACTCTTACAAAAATCTGCCGTTTTTACTTTTTAGACAAATTAAGGTAAGGCGGTATACTCCCGGCCACATAAAATGCGTACAAGAAGTTAGCTGCAGGTCTGTTGAATTTAAGTTTTGCTAATTGCGTTGCTCAGTACCCTCTCCAGATAGGCCGATCGACTCATACCGATTTAGTGTCCTTTTATCCACCTTCGCCGCCATTTTCACTCAAAAGTGACAGATAATCCATTAGTTTTCTGTCAAAATGGCGGCGAAGGTGGATAAAAAGACACTAAAACGATAAGAGCTGATCGGCCTATGTGGAGAGGGTAATGCGTTGCTTATTGGAACTGACTTTGATGTTTTCGAATTACAGGTTAGATCTTTTGACATTTTATACACAAAAATAAGGAGACTGGCCACACTTTACTATAATACTATTATACTAATAATGAATAAAACAATTTTTTTACATTATTCAACATTTTATTATAAAAACTTATTCATAAAGCTCATTATGGACGAAGCCAGTCTACAATTGTGCGAATAAGAAAAAAGTATCAAGAAGAAGGAACGCAATAACTTAATCATAGTCAACGCACCTCTGCAGGATCGGTAAATTTGAGTAATCTAAGTCTTTGCAGACAACCAAAAATGTTCGAAATCAAGAACAAATTATTAAAAAGACACTACGTAAATTAAAAAAAACAAAAAAACGTTTCTTCAGTAGCGTGTCATTGCCCCGTCAGCCTCGATAATGTCTTCGTGGCATAGAATCTGCTAAATTTTGAAATAAATTTGGATTTGAAACAATGACTTCGTCGTACCCTCTATGATTATGAGCTCCAAAAAGTATTTGGAATTTTTTGCTATAAGGCCCCACACATTTTCCATGGAATTGGCGTCTGGAGTTTTTGTCGGACACCACTGTTTAGAAATGCGTGTGGTATGGACAGGACAGTTATCCTGTTGATACACAAAACCTTCTGGATGAAGAATGGTTGCAACATCAACTTTAGCCGTAAACCTTCCATGGATTCTAAAAAGAGCCCCATGTCCTCGCCGAATCCAACTCAATACATTAACAGAAAATTTTCCAGCTTGGTCTTCGCTCACAGCAATATATTTTTCGAGATAGCGTGTTCGTGGCGGGCGATTTACGAAAATTTGGTTGCTGTCATTGTGGGACTGAAAGATTTCTTTATCCGTGAAGACCACCTGTTGCCAAAATTCTTCTTTTTGTAGCGAATATTTTAGTGCAAAAATTAACCTGGCTGGCTTCTTTTTCGCGCTAAAAGATTTTCTTGGCAGCAACGCGACACCAAAGCCTAAAACGGCTTATCCGTCTGCGCGTCGTTCTTCTGGATTCACGAAAATGTGCCTCAATTTTCACCTCTGGGGCCAGCGCAAATGGGTGGCCTTCAAGAAAGTCGATCAGTTGCGGATCCTACTGAGGCATACTGACTTGGGTCAAGCCAGTGCCTCGCCTTCGTCGAACAGTTCCTTCTTGATACTTTCTTATTCTTAAAATTGTAGCCTTGTTTCGTCAATAATGGGCCGCTACTCTTCGAACTAACTAGCCACCGTCTAATTTTTTTCTAAAATTTGGGCTTTTTTCGAATTCGTTTAGTTGGGGCATTTTTAAATATAAGCGTACGTATGACAACAACAAAACCTGACGGTGACATTTTTTGTCAATTTGACATACCTAAAAGGTTACTGAGTTGCGAGGCTCATAAAACACTATATAAAATCGGCGTATGCATTTTATGTGGCCAGTAGTGTACATAAAAAGGACTTATCAGTACATAAAGTCGGCATAGTCTGACTCGGCACTATTTTTGACAGTTCCGCACGACGTTTAAAACGTTTCTGACATTTTTGTGCCATCCATAAAGTTGACAAATTAAAGTTAATGTCGTCCTTTATTAATAGGATAGGCAATTTATATTTAAATTTTTTGAATAGAGGAAAACATTAGAACCCAATTTTTTTTTACTAACAAGCTTCGGAAGGTCCACCGTTTAACATACTAAAAGTCCCCATTCCTACCTCCTCGGGAACTGTCATTTATAACCTCCAAAAATGAGTTTTTCTTGGATAACTCCTAAACGGTGACAGACTGTCAAAAGTGACAAATTGGAAAAATGTTGCAAATTTAATTCTCTATCAATAAGTAAATAGTGATAGTGTAGCTTAAACCACTCCTTCTACCAGAAATATTGAAAAAATCCAAACAAAAATGATGCAATTTGAACAATGTCTTGCATGTCCCTTTTTAGCATTTTCATCAAGATTTTTTAACCCAGGAGTACCAAACTTGCCATGGTTGGTCTAAGAGCAAATGATCTACATTATATCAGAAAATTAAATTTTTTCAGTGGCGTAGTACAATTTTCTTACTGACATATAGAAAAAAAGGCCCCGATTTTCACTGGATCATATATTAGATAAAATTGCATTTCCAAAGACATCTTCCGCTTGTATTTGCTGCTTCTAGTAATAACATATGGTAGTTTATGAAAACCCGAATTATTATGAAATGTCACTAAAATATTGTGGTCCTATTTTTTATTCACGACCCAAGAAAATTTTTCAAAAAACATTTTGGCTCTATTTCACTCATAAACACTCCAAAAGCTCTATTTTCACCCACGCCTTTAAAAAAAATTAAAATTTGTTGCCTGGTATAATCAATGAGATGGAATAATAAACGAATGAATGAAAATCCAAAGTATACCTCGTGTCGTACCTACCTATCCTTCTTAAATCGCGAAACCAAACGACGAAACGGAACCAAATTTTAAAGCGTACCATACCCAATCTCATTTCCGGGGTTTTCCGTTATCGCGCGCATACAAAACAAACAGAACAAAACGAACATGTAATCGTTTAATTCGCCGACATTCAATTGTTTCGGCATCGCCATTGTTTTGGTCTTAAATCGACACAATTTTCCGCTAGTTTGCCAATTCAAGCTTTGAGTTGAATGAAATAAATTTTTATAAAAAAAAAACTTTTAAAGAACAACCTTTTGCACTCAAAAGTAGGAAATCATTTTTTATCTTTCTTATATCAAACTTTAACTTTAGGTATCGTACATCGGTCACATCGACGATTCAACCAAGAAACAGTTGTATTACTCTACAACCTAAGGACATTTTCAAAGGCTTGGCAAGCACGTCAGCAGTTCTCAGCTTCTTTACATAAAAGCATTATCTTTATCATTCAAATAGAAGAAAAATTCGTTTGTAGTTCTCTCTTTGTCACCGTAAAGTTAAAATTTTTAATTTGCGCCCATCGCTTTTATTATGGTATAAAAAAGATAAAAAATTATTTTCTACTTTTGAGTGCATTTAATAAAAGCTTGTTCTTTAAAAGTTTTCTTTTTATAAACATTAATTTTTTAACTTTTAGATTTGTACCCTAAATCGTCCATTTTAAAAAACTCCTGTATGCCAATTTTGATTTAAATCGAACAAACTAAATCTTTTCCCCCCTCCACTTCCTTAGTTAGAGGGAAGTGTGTACCTAATAATACAATATTGTTTTATTGTCGTCGTTACTACCAAATATGAACACACACCGTTAATTTTTAGATTTGTTCCCTTAATCGTTCATTTTGAATGCGCCATATTAAAATTTTCAAATCCGATCAAAAATTCATAATCCGCCTCCTTAAAAATCCCTATATGCCAATTTTGATTGAAGTCGAACAAACTAAATATTTTTCCCCCTCCACTTCCCTCGTTAGAGGGAGGTGGGTACCTGAGAATACCATATTATTTTATTTTCACCGGAACTATATTCGGATGTGGATAAGTCAATTAAAATTGGTTAGCAAAACATGACCGAAAATCGTCAATCTTGAATCCGCCATATTGAATTTTCAAAATCTGATCAAACATTCGTATTCCTTATCCCCAAAAACCCCCGTATATCACTTTTGGTTGAAATCGGACAAAAAAACCTCAAAATCAGTTACATCAACAGAAAGTTTTTAATTGCCTTAGGAGCATAATCCTATTGGAAATATTAACACGCGAGGACGAATCCGTATCAGGTAACTTGGATAAGTACCAGTGCGGAACGATGCCTATTTGTGAGTGATTCAAACTTGGAAATCAAAGTGTATGATGGTGTTTAATGATGTATGGGAAGAGTGACCAGTGGAACCACTGAGGAGCCCACGCTGGTTGCCCAGGGCGAAAAATCGTTTACTCATTTCTCTTTTCGCTTTGGTCCTTTGTGTGTTCCTTGTGGGATGCTCATCCAGGTTTGAATTTTCGTTATTTCCACCCAAGATCTTTTGATCTTTTGTTATCATTTTTCTTGTTTATAACTCTTATGGAGATGATTTTGCTATTTTATTCAAAAACCGTTGCGAGAAAAAAGTAACATAATAGGTAGGTATTTTAGAAAATAGGAGAAGCTCTATTTAAACTATAGAGTATCTAATTTAAAAACCAAACATCTATGCCCTAGCTCCGTCCCATTAATGACTGCCTCTTCGGAGATATTTGAGAGGGTGTGAGATCATTGGTATTATAAAGTTACATCATAACTGCAAAATTGTTACAGCTTTAAGTCAACCAAGCCTTTTCAGCCAAGGGAAGGACGAAAGAAATCTTTCTATAACAGTACGTTCGTTACTCTATGGTGTTATACAGCTACAACTATGACTGCTTAATTTTTTCGGCCTGGGCTGCAAAATTGTTGCAGCTTTATTTTAACCAAGCCTTATCGATATCAGAGATCTTAAGCGAAGCCAATGAAAGGACGAAAGAAACATTTCTATAACAGAACGTTCAGTGGCGGTCCCAGGGGGGGGGGCGATCGCCGCTGCTCCAAAAAAAAGTAGACAACAACAACCAACAACCGTGAAGAAGAAAAAACGAGAAATTGCAGAAAGTTCCTTCAATCCGTCAGACCAAGAATATACAAACGCATGACGAACTTACCGCGAAAACCATTGAAAATACAGAACAGTATCATAGAGTTTCTATTTATAAACAAGTTTTAGACAAATTCAATTCGGACATAAAAAAGTATTTTTGACCTTAACATATTCATACCAAGTTTAACATGAAGTCAAAATCAAGGCAAAATTAACTAAAGTCGTTTCTAAATACTATAAACTGATTATTAATCCAAAACACAAATTCTTGAACTTTTCTTCGGAGAAGTCAGTATTTGGAAAAAATATTGGTCAGAAGTAGGCAAAAGCTTAAGTCAAAACATACCTGATAACATTTTCGAGACAATGAACAAGTGTGTCAATATTTCTCCGTTGATTAGAACATTCTTGGATGTTTGCCAGAAAGAAGCTTCTCATGCCTCAGAAGATTGAAACCATAAGTACTTAAAAACACTATGACGGAAATTCGTCTGACGGGCTTAGCGTTGTTGCATAGGTGCATAAATACAATTTATTCAATAAATACAATTTATTCACCCTCACTAAATCCCTTTTTAAATTTATCAAATCCAGAGCTTAGGATATCTGTGAGATAATTATATCCGTCTCCGTAGAGACGCTTAATTTTCCTTCAAATTGAAGGTACATCTGCCGATTCTGCAATTTAACAGATGGTTGTCTTTTACATGAATCCTGTGTCATATTTTTTCATCATCATTTCATCTCCTAATTCCTAGCACCGTACTGATGAGCACCACAAGTGCGAAATCCGGATCTACGGTTACCATTACCCTTTTTTGAGGGTAAGCTCGCTATTCATTGATTTTGTTATTTATTCACCCTCACTAAATCCCTTTATAAAAGGTAATGTTTCAACAAAAAGCTTTTTAGACCTCAAAAAAAAAGTATTTAGCTATTAGGTTTTGTTAGTGGTTTGTTGGTTATCTATGTTTTTTATAACTGAAAAAATTATACGTAGTTACTCAAGCACGGATTTCAGGAGGATAGGGGGGTAGTTAACCCCCCCTACCCTGGCTTAAAAAATCAAAAGTAGGGCATAAATTGCGGCGCTATGACACCTTTGATATTTACGGTATTAGTTTAAATTGCAAATGGTTAAAAATTACATTTGTAGTGTCATTTTCTTAAAAATTTTCGCCTGCTGCGCTTTGAAACCATTGATATATTTACAATTTTAGTTTAATTTCAAATCAAAAAACGCATTTTTTACAGCAATTTTCTTATAAAAATTCGCGTGCGGCGCTATAATACCGTTGATATTTACGAGTTTAGTTTAATTCGACTCAAAAATTTCAGTTTTAATGTAATTTTCTCAAAAATTTTCTTAAACATTTTTTAACCTCCCCCCCTCCCTAGATTTGAGACCAAATCCTCGCTTGTAGTTACTAAGTTTTGTTTGCATATATTGATATGTTCCTCATAAAAGCTATGCTTTTATTCTATTTTTTTTTCGTATCGAAACCGCCTCCCCCACTTCAAATAGCTGGAACCGCCCCTGGTACGTTTGTTACATTACGGTGTTATCAAGTTACACCTATGAGTGCTAATTTTATCGCCTTGGGCTGCAAACATGTTACAGCGAACCCAAGGAAGTACGTTCGTTACTCTATGGTGTTAGACAGTTACAACTATGAGTGCTTAATTTTATCGCCTTGGGCCAAAAAAATGTTATGACTTCATTTCAACCAAACTATCGATATCAGGGACCTTAAGCGAACCCAAGGGAAGGATGAAGGAAATCTTTCTATAACAGGACGTTCGTTACTCTACAGTGTTATAAAGTTACAACTATGAGTGCTTAATTTTATCGCCTTGGGCTGCAAAATTGTTACAGCTTTATTTCAACCAAGCTTTATCGATATCGGAGACCTTAAGCGACCCCATTTCGCGGAAATCCGGAGCAAAATGCATATTTTATAGCTCTAGTGTGCGGCTGAATGAGTGATATACTTCTGGGGATTCTGAAGCAAGCGATAATTTTATATTTTATTTTTATACAGTGTGTCTGCAATAATGGATTTTTTGGGGAGCCATACCATAGAAAATAATATGCCCGATCCCTAAATGAGCAGAACGACAATCCATCCGAATCGCTATCGGGCATGCGTCAAATCTAAATCTCTAGAGCGCCGTAGGCCCTGGATTGCGGTGTTGACAAGTTTCTCTACTTGGAAGATGACATGGGGATTTTTTTTTATTAAACGATTTTATTTAATTTCACAGATTCTCGCTGTCTAACTGTCTATCAAATTTTGCTATTAATTTTTGACACACTTCCCGTGAACCGATTTTAATATTATGAAAAAATTTGCGGGTAGGGGGTGGTGGAGAGATGTAAAGGGGGTAAATTCATACAATATCACAACTTACTTCGACTCTTCCCTACCGTAAGCCTGGCAACGTAACAACTGAAGAAGTGGCTATCGGTTTAAATAATTTTCGGACAGATTGGGGTTCTTGAATTTTGTGGTTCGGCATTATTGTGTTTCTACTAAATTATTTTAGTTAACAATATTTTCTGACATTTTGTGTTTCTATAAAAATATGTTTTGTTTAAATTTAATTCTAGGCATATATTTTCTATCGATTTGATTTTCCCGTCATTTCATTTTCGAGACAATTTTTTTCGGACCAATTATTTTCTTTTCTTTTAAATTCTGACAAATTATGTTTCTGCCAAATTCGGTTTCGGGATTTTTATAGGGACCCTTTTTGGAGATATTTTCTCTCTCTATTCTCCTATTTAAAAAAAATCGGGTTTGTTCTTGACCGCACTTAGTTTTAAATATTCGAGAAAGATTACAAAATTAAAAATCCTTCAGATATTTTTGTTAAGAATTTAAATATGAACAACTCTGCAAAATTTCAGCTAATTATGATGTTTAGTTTAGGCTGGGCACTTTAGAAAAGATTTAAAAAATTATCGAAAAAGGCGTTGCCCCTTGCCAGTTACTATTTTTCTTTAATATCTGAGGGAGGAACCAACCTACTGGGGTGCGTTTGAAAATAAAAGGTAATGGGGAGGCGAGGGTAGGGTAAGGTAATATTTATGGCGTCCTCAAAAATCAGCGGGTGACCCTGGGGTGAATATTGCTTTGAATTTTCGAACGCGGGTGTTTTAGTGTATGGGAGAAATCGATATGCAAAGTTAATTGCTTCAAATAGCATTATTTTTGTTTAAAACACAGTTTTTGTCTACCCAGAAGAAAAAAGTAAAGGGGCAAAACACATTTTTTATGTTAAAACGCTATTGCGCAGACGCGGGTAACTTATGCAATGCTCAAGACCGCGGCGATTGTGGCGCACCCCGGGCGATCACCTTTTTGATTTTCGAACGGAGCTGTATGACGTCATTACTTTCATCTCGGTAATTTTCGAACGGTTTTGTGCTAGCCCAAGTATAAACTTTACCCTGGTGTGACAATTTTCAAACGCACTCCTGCAGGACACAATATTCTCTTGACCAGCTTAGGAAAGTCAAGTTTTTTGTACTTTTTTCATTTTATCATAACACTTTCTATTTCTCATGCTTGACTTAGACATCCGGAGTGTATTTTTTAGTTTTTCCTTTTTGTTTTTGTGTATTCTTTATTCAGGTATGAGAAAAAAAATATTCAAAAATTATCTCTAATTTTTTTGAGTTGTGTAACTAAAAACTGTGTACTTACTACACAACTGTGTATAATTTATACACAACTGTGTGTAAAACATACAATAAAATGTAATTTTGTTAGACCTTGTATAGAAGGCTGAAAAGGATACATGATTTGTTTAAAGCCCTTTTTACTAATGCATTTTTCAGTTAGCTTTTTCAGCTTTTTGGATTCACTCGTTTTCCTCGTGTCAAAATATTCCATTTAAACCTGTAAAACGGGAAAAAGAGGACCTGAAAAATACGGGATTGCTTTCCTGGAAGAACAGCAGACAAAAGCCGTGTCAATTATTCAAAATCAAAATCTTCTTTCTGTAATTTAGGACAAATGAAGCTAGAAATTTCTTAATTATTAAATAATGGTAGTTAAATAAACAAGTAAAATTAAAAAGTTTGAAAACTCCCGACAACCTCTGCGAATTTTTCTAAAACGACCCCCATATATATTTCATCATACTTTAAAGAATGGTTTAGGGTTAAACCCGATTATATTTGTCAGAAAATCTCACCTTTACAAAAAATCTGACGATTTTTAAACATTACTTTACACTAACTGTTTTTTTGTCAGGAGTAATTTGATAATAATTCTTAAAATTTAGTTTCTTAATAGTGTTCCAGTATATAAAAATTATATCAATTTTAATTGTTGTAGAAAGTTTTTGTTGAAAAACCTTTTCTTTATTTAAAAATGTATGTTTTAAGCTTATTTTTGTGTGTAAAAAAACCTTTAAAACTTTTAACACTTTTAGCCATGGAATATGTCACTGTCACTGTTCAGAAACATCACACAAATTCTGTCATTCCTTTTACAGAATTTGGCTCCGCCGTAAAGCAGTCCTGGCAAATTTCATTAATATATTAAATTTACAAAATATTATTTAGAAAATAGGGAAATTTTGGAACGTCTAAAATTTTGACAACTTTGACAGCCGCTGTGGCAGTGTTTAACAATCACTACCACTACCACTCATCGATTTTACGAGAGTTGAAAAAAATTTAGATATGAGAAAAAATTTATTTTTAAAATTAATTGCGCCAAAATTCTCTAAAATTACCCAGAAAAATAATCACAACTACAACGTAATGGATTCATAGCTTACGATAGTGGCAGTGGTTAATTGCCATAACCGAATGACGTTTAGCTGTTGCGCACACGCAGTAATTACCACAACCACTACGAAGTGTGAAATAAGCGTTCCAAAATATCCCTAATGACGCAGTTTTTCTTGCCATATTCAGATAATGATAAGGACGTTGTGTTTTTATTGCAAATAAGGCAATAAGTAAAAATAGCCACTTTCCAGAATTTTGACGGGTGAGATTTTCTGTCGTTTCTGAACAATCGCGATCCATATCTTTTCTGAACAATCGCGATCCGTATCTCAAATTTCTTGACATATGTGTGTAGAAAGCGTATTATCTCTGAAACTACTTAGCCTATTTTGTCGAACATAGCTAAGAACATTCCCTCAAAGATAGGCTCACGCTGCGTTCGGTATTCACGTCAGATTGATCTTTCTAATCTGATTCGTTCGTTTATTACGTCTAGATATAAGGGAGGTAAATCCGAACCCTTCGGGAATGCAGCTCAGATCACTTGGACGTAAATCGGTTTACTCGAATTTTTTTGACTGGGGCTTTATTCTTGACATTCGGGGAGATGTAGGGAGTAAAATTCTCCCGAGAAGCGAACTAGGGAGTAGTCAAAATTAAGTGATATATCGAGAGAATGCCTCGTTATCCTAATTCAATGTAAGATAACTGATCCAGGGAGTGAAATAAACCTTCGAAACTCGTTATTAATTTGAGTACTTTTTTTTGTCACTCCCTAGTATGGTGCCCGGGAGCGCTACCTTTTCTCACTTTCAAAAATAAGCACCCTGATGTTAAGGTGGGTTCAATTTTGAACTTAACAGTCAATATTATTACATTGCCACGACTTCAAAGTTAGGTACCAAATACCACACTGCTATGTCGCAACCACGTTCCTGGTACGTCGTGGAGACGCTTTTTTATATGATAGAGTCGAAAAACGAATGGTTCGGTTCTTTTTGGAAGCATAAATACATGATGAGTGATTAACAAAACAAACCATGTCGTAAAATTTTAGTTTGGTTATGGCTAGTATGCATTATATATGTGATCAAAAAGTATGAAGTTTTACAAGAAGAGTCAAAATTCCATTGCGAAGGAAATTTTAATGTGAAATATACGTCACGTTTATTGCAGCTGATAACATTTTTTCGTTGACGTTTTTGGGGTTATGTTTTCACAACCAGAGGCTGGGCCTCTCAAAATATGTTGGATATCGACATTTACTGATCATAATTTAATTTGGCTCGGGTATAAAACAATTTATTTATTTAATATTAGGGCTCACAAAACGAAAATAATTTCTTGTGCCACGAAAAAACATGGCCGAGCAAGCATAATTCCCCGATAGCAGAAAATGTGGCGTAATGAGGACGACCCCCATCCACGCCCTGGAAACAATCTTGGGTCTCACCTCGCTGCCAACTTCGATCAAGAAGGAGGCGATACGACGCACCTACGATTAAGGGACCAGGGACTATGGAAGGACAGGGAGGAAAGAGAGGGCCATCTGGCGGTCGAGGGACTGGCGACGAAACAGTTGCCTCTTCTAAGACTGCCAGTGAAAGCACCGCTTAAACCATGGAGGTTCGATAAAAAGTACAAGGTCACAATACCAGAACGGAGTGAGTGGCAGAGGAGAGAATTCCGAACGGAATTAAGCAGAGGCGACGGTCTGCTACACGGTACACTGTCAGCCAGGCAGACAACAGGCGCAGGAGTGAAAGCCTGGAAGTTCAGAAAAGTTATCCACTTGGAGAACACGCTACGAAATACACACACGAAAATATCCGTATACGTATCCTAAATAGTAAGCAATTTTTATGTCAGTCTCTTTGTATACCGTGTGAAATGAGAGGCGAAAGATAAGTCGGTATGTGTGGACCGCGTTCGAATTCGACTGGTTTAAATCAATATTGCACGGATGGGTGGTTCTTTCACGTACTACCCACGAATCAGCATATCGGCATGTCTTTTACCTCCTATTATACACGGTATAGGAAGAGACGGAACTAGTCGCATGGAAATAATTTCGCATGGTTTCGAAAATAGGACCACAGGATAGGATCCCATAGGATGATTCTTCATCCTCCATGCACCATCGACTCTCTGAATGTCCGGCGATTCTCAGGTGCTTGTTGATCTCACATTCTTCCTGCCTAGGTGGAGCAGATGCTCTGCAGTGAGTTGGTTGGACCGTCCATTCTGACCACGATTTTGACCTGGAGCTTCCTGAGCTCCTTGGCCAATTTTTTTTACTTTAGCAGCGTCCGTAGGCGCCCCTGATGCGTTTATAAAGTGTCCAATGGGTATTTGTGCAATTCCCTATCGGGCCTCTTGTGTTGAAGAAGATCTACTGGGGGGTCAAACCATATCAAATCAACCAAAAAAAGGCACTTTTCGTTTTGACCATTTCCGATTTTGATGATTTTTGGTAAACTTATTCTTCTGATTCAAAAACTTAAAAATCCAAAAAATTAAATTTTTTGGATAAGCGGTTTTTGTTTTATTGATTTTTGAAAATAAAGAAATTGACCAATATGCCCTTGACAGGCACTTACAGAAATAGCAATATCTCAAGAACTATTGGTCCTATAGAAGCGAGTTATAGCTTATTTTGAACGTTTTTTAAAGACCTTTTTAACGATGTGTATCACCATGTAATTTTTTGTTTTTATTTTTTTAATATTTTTTTTTTGAAAAATCTTGAAAACAGCATTTTGAATTTTTTTCGAAAAAATACTATTTTTTTCAGTATTTTTTTAATATTTTTGGAAAATTTCAGGATGGAGAAGTTATTGGTTCTATTTTTTTTAAAATAATATAAAAAACCTTGCAGGAAAAAACCATACATTTTTTGATAAATACCTATATATTTACTCTTTATATCTAAAAACTTGTCAATTGCTCCCAGTCTTGTAAATAAGATACATACATACTGCAAAATTTTGAGTATTTTAGTGAGTTGCATTTTAGCAGTAAAGAGCGGTACACATACAGTGTGTGTGTGCACAATACATCAAAATATCAAGTTAATGATAGTGTTCTAAAATAAACAAGTTTATCTTAAATGATAAGGGTAATCCTGCTTTACCAGACTACCATGCTTGCCTCTCAAAAATGATGTGTAACCCACCAGGAGTTCACTGCTTTTTGGACAAATGTGAGATATGCCCAGGAACTGAGAATTTAAAAAACTTTTTGAATGAAAAGTTCGAAGAAGCAATGATTGACAATGTGACTTTTAAGAAGTGGATATCTATAGATAGATGCAATATGGAGACATTAATTAAACCAGCAGAGGACTTCATTGAAGAATTTTCAAACGACTAAATTAAAATTTCATTCTTTTTACACTCACATGCAAAAAGAATACTACAATGAAGTAAAAGACAATTTAAAAAAGGGGGAAGCACTAATCACATGCGACTTCGCTGAAAATTATTCATTTATTTTGCAGGATCAAGTGCAGTCCTATCACTGGACAAATAGCCAGGCAACCCTACATCCTTTTGTAATATATTACAAAACTCATGAGGGAAAACTGGGTCATTTAAATTATATATTTATTTCAGACTGTTTGGTACACAACACTGTGGCATTTCATCTTTTTTTAAGCCACCTTGTGCCTGAACTAAAGAGGTAAATTGATAATTTAGACAAAATTATCTATTTTTCAGACGGCTGTGCCGCACAGTATAAAAATAAAAAAAAATTTGTTAATATTGCGTACCATCTCGAGGAATTTTAAATTCAAGCAGAATGGAAATTTTTTGCCACCTCCTACGGGAAGAGTGCATGCGATGGACTGGGAGGCACCGTAAAAAGGTTGGCTGCTAAAGCAAGTCTGCAGAGACCATATAATGAACAGATTATGACCCCCGAAGATCTTTTTAAATTTGCAACAGAAAACATTCCTGGTATAACATTTAAATATTGTTCATTAAATGACTACCAGCAACATGAAAAGTTTTTGGAAAAAAGATACCTGGAAGCACAATCGATACCTGGGACTCAAAAATTGCACTCGATTATCCCCCTCAGTAATGAAAAAATTATTACAAAACCATTTTCACTAAGTAAAGAGGAAAATATTCAATGTCTTTTTGCAACCTGTGGTTTGTCAAACACAGAAATTGAAAACATCGACTCTGGTTTTGTAACCATAAACTATGACTGTCTTTGGTGGATGGGATGTATCATTGGCAAAAATATAGAAAGCGGGGAATTAAAAGTTAGTTTTTTACATCATCATAGGGACCATGATCCACCTTTTTACTTTCCAAATCCAAAAGCTGATATATTGGTCATAGATCAAAATTCTCTTTTAAGACGGGTCAACCCAAATACTGCCACTGGTAGGACATATACGCTAACTGCAGAAGAAATGACAGATTCCTCAAATATTTTACAAAAAAGATTAGCAAACTAAATATTTTTTATTGTAAATTTTCTATTATTCTTACTTTTCATTTTTTTGTTATACCCATATTAGGTAAATTAGCCCTGTATTAAATATCTTATTATTTTTTTAAAGTATGACTCCATTATTTCTCCATCCTAAAATTTTCCAAAAATGTTAAAAAAACATTGAAAAAACAAGAAATATTTTTTTGAAAAAAATTAAAAAATGTGTTTTTGAGATTTTTCAAAAAAAAATTGTTTTTTTAATTAAGAAAAAAAAATTAAACAAACTATATTGTGTCACACATCTTTAAAAACGTCTTTAAAAACCCTTCAAAATGAGCTATCACTCGCTTCTATAGGATCAATAGTTTTTGAGATATTACTATTTTTGTAAGTGTCTGTCAAGGACATATTGGTCAATTTCTTGATTTTCAAAAATCAATAAAACAAAAACCGCTTATCCAAAAAATTTGATTATTTGGATTTTTGAGTTTTTTGATAATACGAATAAGTGTACCAAAAATCATCAAAATCGGAGATGGTCAAAACTATTGCCTGGTTGACTTGATATGGTTTGACCCTGGGTCCTTGAGCAGTTCCTTGTTGATCCTTATCTTTAGAGGTCCCACTGGGTACCTGTTCGGTTCTCTATGTTACCTCCTGGTTGTCGGACGTTCCTTCTGGAGTTCCTTCACAGAGAAGTAAACCGGCTAGAATCACCCCCCCAGCACTTCGGGGAGGGGGCTTTATACAACAGGGTGCGCCTGGTTCCTGAGGAAGGTTTTTATTGTGGTGCCTCATCCATGCGGACCTGGCGTTTAAGCCAAGGCCCCCACACTCGTTCCCGATCCACGGAGAAGTCGAGAGCGAGCCAGAGTTGGGTTCACCTAAGCGCTCCCTATGTCCGGCAGATCTACCCAAAGAGCCGGGTTCCAGAGGGGTGCGGTATGACGATCCCTAACAGGATTTAGTCATCGACTGCGACTTGGACGCACCCGTTGACAGTAACCGGCTTAGCTGGTAACTTACATTTACTTCGAGGAACAACCCTTTTAGTTTTTGAAAGAGAAAGAATTGCGCTTAGGACAAAAATGAAAGAAATAGAATAGCAAAAAACTTCTCACAAAAACACTAATAAGGAAAGATAACTGGCAAGCACCAAAGAAGTTTTTGGAAAAAGTTATGAAACAAAAAGGCTAGAGTAAAATAGGAACAAAAAGACAACCAGCGTCTACCTGAGAATACTGTGCAAAACGGAACCGAGTAGCCAGGCGACTGGAGGGTTCCACAGTACCTCATTGGGCGAACGATACTGGGCGCACCCGACGACATCGGCCCTTGGAACCAATCACACTCCAGTATAAATCACCGGGTGGAATTAGCATAAGCTATTTTAGGTTAAAATTGGCATCACCCTACCTAAGAGCACTAATCATATAGCAAAATATGACAGTAGAAAGTTTACTATTTTATTTTGCACTCAAAGGGTAACAAAGTAAGTAAAAAAATGTGAAGTTGTTCAAGGTCATTCTGTATTGAACGTATTTCTTAATAACGCCAACTTTGTTTTTGCAAATATTGTGTTCACACTAATTTCGACAGTGTCTAAAATTCTCCTGGCTGACAGATCAGATTGCTTTGTTCCCAACTTCAAACAGCATTTAAATAACTTTTTAGAGAGCAATAACAAAAGGAAAATGACACAATCATTGCCAACATTCGTAATTAAAACTGGGATTCATTCGATTTTGTTTTTGTATTAATTGGTAATTTTATTTCACAATAATTTTATTATGAGTTTTGAAATAATTACGTTAGTGGGCAAACAAACGAAAAAAAATAATCGAGTTATCATATACACTCTATTCCAAATAGCTGCGGACCAGTTTTTTGACACTGACAATCACAGGTCCATTTAGCTTCTGTGTTTAATTGTCATCCGCCATATTGAAATTGGTCCGGAGAATTTGGAATGAGTTTATGATATTCAAACCAAGAGATAAAAGGGCGGGTGATGGTAAATTCGGTCCCAGTAGGTAGCAGATTAAATTAAAAATTTTATACCCATTCATCGGTAGGTACATTCCCTCCCAACCAGAGTTTTATGATATTGAGGTACTTAATCTCTTTCGTAGAAAAAAGTGATGAAATGGCTTGGGTTGGGTTCCCTAGGGATGGGTTGGGTTGGGTACAATATATGTATTTAAGTACCTGTAGCCTATTTTGTAATTTTCTAAAATGTAAAGGTCTTATAAGAATATATAGTTGTGTGTATGTTACACTTTTATAGGTATATTTTATTTAATAAAACAAAAATGATTCAATACTACAGTTTTATTTCAGTATTCCCCTCTTAAAATATTTTGACTGGACAGAATTTACCTATGCAGTTTTACTGAAAAAAAATTTGGCACCGAATTTGACCGTTATTTTTGACCCCTTTTTTTCTTGGGAGGGAATTTGCCTATTCCCAAAAGGGCAAACATTCCAGAATATACCTATAAGCAGAAAGCATATAAATCTAAATAGAGAGGACACGTAATGGTAATATCCGACCAGCAAGCAAATGCGATTCACAGCGAGTTTTTGATTATTAGCTGAATGCGCCAGGATGAATTAAAACGGCAATAATCCCGCGCGTTGAATGAATATCGATTTATCACTGGCGTACATACTTATATTTAATGCAATTTTAAATGAACTTGTTGTTAAGGGAGCCTTTATTACTTGTAATAATTTAGGAAAAAGCAGAGAGCACATAATTTAGGTTTTCTCCGGTAAAAAAAGTGATTTTTATTTATTTTTTAAATATTTTGCTATCTAAGGTTACTTCAATTTTACTATAAAAACAAACGTTTGCAGCAAACTACCCAAACTATGCTTCGGTATCAAATTTTAATAACCCCGTCATTTCCGAATGTTTGAAAAATACATGATTGGGAGATCAGAATGGGTGGGAAGGTATGTGAAAACTGATGGTTTCATATGAAAAATTTCCTTGGATATTGTTTCAATGGTTCTGTTCTCCTAATCCAAAAGAAGCGGTTGTGACGTAACCATGCCGATTCCCATCAAGTCTTCTCCAAAAGGGAGAGAAAAATAATTTTTTTTCAGAAACTTAACACCTGATTATGATATTCTTTTTTAATTGACCGCCGAAGACGAAACCTTGCAAAAGAGGAATGTTTAATTTAAAATAAAAGAAAAAAAATGGCGCCGCAGGGCAACATTTTTGGGGAAGTTGGTACGTAATTTCGTCGGGAGAGGAGGTCGATCGCCTCCCTCTGTATTCGCCACTTGTGACTGTACCGGCACGGGTCTGTTGTCTGCAGCGCAACGCGGGCGATTGATATTATGGATAGGTCCCAACGCGGAACTCGTCCAAAAAATACGATTTTCCTGTGCGCCGCCACTGCTTTCGATCGATAATAATAAGCAAGGGCGAAAGCGAAAGTGGCGCACCAAGCTTCCAAGCCAAGAACCAAAAAAAACGATAGCTGCGCCACTTGGTTTTCAAGTCAGTTGAGCGGGGTCGCCACTAAGTGTCCTCTCTATTTAGATTTATATGCTCTCTGCTATAAGTAATCAGGTTTAAAGAAACTATTCATTTTTCAAAGTCGGTGGGAAGAGCGATAGCTCTCGCTCTTTCGCGATTTCTCCTAATCTCAACATTAAAAAAAAACTTTTTAAAATTAAAAATTTTAATTACATTTTACAATCTCATCAGACTCACGCAATGCCCTTACTTTATAATAATATGATCATTTTACTATGGCAATGATGGGGTCCAGGAGATACCGGAAGTCGCCCGTGGAAGGAGGTAAATGGTTTTAGACAATCCCGAAATCGTTCCCTAAAATGCCAGGCTTAGGGTTGCATCGGGAATTTCAGGATCGAAAACTAAAAGGGATGGATGATGTAGGATAGTGTAGGTATCGAGGGGTAGTTTTTTATTTGCAAGATATATGGTTCAGATTTCTTAGATAAGCAGTGTCGCACGGTGGTTGAGGCCTATGAAAAAATACCTAAATTCAACAGAAATAAAGAAATAAAATTATATGCCGTTTTAGCAAAGGAATGTTCCCTGAGGTTGGAACATAAACAATTTTTCCTAAATTGTCATCACTGTTGGAGAGATGGAAAGGCAAACTGAAAATGTATTTTTTTTTTCTAATTTTCTCTCAATAAACGGACTATATTTTCAAGTGTGTTTGCTCCGGAAACCTTTAACATATTGGAAAACAGTTCACGGTTGTGAAAAATAGAAGAATTGTACTTTTTGACTAAAGCAAAAGAATTGAAAAGTTGTCGGAAATTAGGGCAGAAATTATCATCAAAAAGACCCACGTTTTTGTTTAAAATATTTTTTATTGGAGTAAAAACTATCTTGCCCCAACTTGCCCCAAACAGTTACTGATATTTTTGTGTTCGTCAGGATCTTCCCTTTTTGCTTATACCAAATATAGCTGCCCCTTTGGCTTTAATTCCGATTAAAGTGGGGGGATATAAGCAAAATTTTAAAAATTCATAGTATACTGTTAATGATAATTCAACTTGATATTTGAAGCTTAAATTATAATGTCACAGTTGTAGTTAGTAAAAAGATTTAAACGTTCAATAAAAGCCCCCCCCCTTTATCAACCGCTACTGCGTCTATTTTAGCTTCTCTTTTGTACAAAAAATGGTAGATAAGCGTAAAGTTTTGCATCCCATCAGATTTTCGGTAATTATCACTACCCTCAATTCGAATAAGTCGATCGATGCGGAAAAGTTTGGAACGTACTGTTTCCATACAGCCGAACTTTTTGTTACCTTATATGGGTGGTATTATATGCCAAATACATTCCCAAGGTTTTAGTTCATGGCAAAGACATCATTTCGGTTGCCATGTTGGCTATTGGATTCTTAACTGAGGAGGCCCAGGAGGCCAGAAATAAAGATTATCGGAAATTCAGATCGGACAATTCTAGAAAGTTTTCCAGAACATCTACAAATGAAAATGTATTCAACATGTTGTGTGCTTTTTCAGATCCATATATATATGGACTTAGGACTGAGCCAAGTCTCAAAGTTCAGGATTAACCGGAAGATGTGAAATTATTATTATTATAAACCTATATAAGGAATTTCTAATTGTTAGGTTTTAGAGTTTGTTCAAATTCTGTTTCCTTATGAATAAGTACAAGTTTTATTGTTTAATATGCTTAATTTGTTAATTACATTTTTTAAGGGCTGTGTGAACATGTACACTATCGGTATCATAAAAGTGGTACACAATACTTTTTGTTGTAATACCTTGGTCTATTTTTACAAACAAAGTCACCCATTATTGTATTTTTCTTAAACTGTCAAAGTATGTCATTCTGAATTTCAGTCTGACAAATAAATAAAAAATGCCTCCACAAATTTCTTTATTTGATAAAGCCCAACTCCTGGCAAAACTACAACTTATGGACGCAGTAAAACCACGATTAAAAAACGATGGAAAGAAGATCAGACAATAGAGAGAAAACAAGGGACTGGTTTATTGAAAATTTCAACTAATGAACAAGATTATGACCTTATCGCTTTTATGGAAGAAAACCCTTTTGCATTTGTTGCCCAGGCAAAGAGATTAACCCAATTTCCAGGATGTGTAAGAGTGGCACGAAATCGCGTAAGGAAAGGCTCTAATTTGTGTAGGTGCTAAAAAAATTAAACTTACGAATGAAAAAAAATAGGCCAGGTTACTTTTTGCCCATAATTACTCTCTAAAGGAACCAGAGTTTTGGTGAAAGGTAATATTTTCCGATGAAAAAGTTTTCCAGTCCCAGACAGAAAACAAATTCGGGTGATCGTCAACCAAGAACACGCTATGAGATCGCGCTGGAAGATTTTCGGTAAATATGTGGGGTTGGATTTCTGCTAGAGGTCATGGTGCTCTATTTCGAATCAATGGAATGCTCACACACAATGGACATTTTAGAGAACACCATGCTTCCAGCCGTCACAGAACTTTATCAAGACCAGTTTATTTTTCAACAAGACAACTGCCCTGCTCATACGGCCAGAATTTGCCAAACTTGGTTTCGGGAACAAAATATTGAAGTTCTTCCTTGGTCTGCGAAAGCCCCAGACGTCAATCCTATGGAATAGTCAATGCTTATGAAGAAGTGATTGGTGAAAACGAAACCTTTTTGAAATTTTGGCTGATTCTCTACCAAGAAGGTTAAACGGTATAATTGAGGTAAATCAACACCGTTCTCAACTAAAAAGCCAGTTAACTCATTTTCGTTTTAGTATCCTTTGGCCTATGTTCGGCGCCATATTGACACCAAATTGACAGAAAATCCATGTTTTACTTGTAAATTTGGTTATAAAAATGGCAGCCACAATAGGCTAAAGGGCACTGAAGCGGTAGGAGTTAACAGGCTTTTTAGTTGAGTACGGTGTTGGGTAAATGGCGCAATGACTAGATATTAAAATTTATATACCTAATAATTTGTTTCTATTGTTTTATAATTTTCGATACAGTTGTGTTTTTTATTTTTGTTACAGTTGTTTTATGCGTTAGCGTATTATTGTAATATAAAAATTATTTTCGAAAGCAATCTTTGATGTCAATATTTTCACATTTTAGTACCAGTCTGTCACAAAATATAATCCGGTAGTTAACCATACAATTTAAAAAATACCTATGTTTATCACGTACCACTTTTATGATGCCGATAGTGTACATCTTCTTTAATTTTTTGTTAAACCTGTACATACCTAATTAGAAATATCGTTGATATCTATAATTATTATGAATATTTTTTATTTTGAAAACATTTGATTCCTTATCCAGTCTAGAATTTTCATTCTCAATAAAAAAAAACAGACAATGTCCAAAATATAACAAATGGCGGCATTAGTTAGTGAGTTTAATTTTCAATCTTAAATTATGAGACTCTGTTTTATTGATAAAACTGATAAAATTTCTCGAAATTCACCAAATTTTTTAAACAGATACTAATTTGTGCTGAAATAAATAACTTTTGTAAATAAATGCTCTTAAAAAGGCAGATTAGGGGTGGGGGTAAAAACTATTAAAATCAAATATTATCTTATACTTTCCAGAAATTATGTGAAAAGTTTCAGGAAATTCGGTATATTATCTTCAGAGATACATATTATTTTCCGAAAATGGACCAGTTTCAACCACTGTGTGGTGCACCCAGGAATTGGAAACAGGTGCTTACAAGCGCGGACCTGGGCTCAAATGTAGAGGGGGGGGGGTCTAAAATTGAATGTCAAACTCATTTTTTTTTTAACTTAAAATTAAACTAAAATCGTAAATATTGATGGATGTCTGGGAATTTGAGTTGTTTATTTACCCTTAATTTTTTGCAAAAATGTCAGAGAAAAAGACCATTTGGTGGTGATCCAAATTGAAAACAAATGAAAAATTCAAACATTTATATAGCGGTCATAAACGAACAAAATTGTAAAAATGATGTTATAGCACCGCAGGCGAAAAATTTTGCAGTTTATGATTTGAAAAAAAATTAGTATATATTTTATTTCTGTTGTTATTTGATTGTGCCCGTTGTATATAACCAGGCTCCTCGGGAGGCGGGGGGTTAACCCCAAACCCCAGCCTCCTCGGTGCGCCAGTGAGTTAAGTAAATACACTCCAGTCACAATAAATATGGCCAAATTTTAAGAAATTACAAATGTGAACTTTCAACATTATTACTAAAAGGAAAAATTGATGGCCGAAGAGGTCCGGGTCCCAGACGAATATCAAGGCTTAAAAATCTGGTAGCGTGTTAGTGAATAAATGAATGAATGAATACTTTATTCAAAATCCACACTAAGTGATAACTACAATATTTTTTGGTTTTTAAGGAATACGAATAAAGTAACACGTCACTTTTCAGTAAAACATAGAAAAAGAAATATCCACCGCCACTATGGGTTTACATATTTTTATACGCTTCAAAGTATTTATTGGTGTCTTAAGAAACTCAACTTTCCTTTGATGCATTTAAGGCGAACATTTACATAAGGTACTTAAAGTGGTTACAGTAAGTACTCCATTTAATAAAATAATAAATATTTTGGTAGTTCCTTTCATATGATCGCAGATGCGTATCATATTATGTGCAAACCATAGTTGACATGAAATAATGATGATATCTATACATATAATAAATCTCTAGATAGACCATTTCTGTACATCGAATATTTCTTTTTTAATTTTTGGTGTAGGTTTCTGACTAAACCATATATACCGGGTGGGCCATAAAAAACCGGACAAAATGTTTTTCGTTATAACTTTCGAACCATACCACCGATTTTAATGCAACAAACTGCTCTTTGCAGGGAATTGAGCAAGACTTTAAGTAAAAATATTTTTTTGTCCACCATCTTAAAATCTAAGATGGCGGAAAGAGACAAACTTTACCCTTCAAAAAGCCACGTTTATTCTTATGTTACGGAAGATTTTTAGATTTTTTTATGAATTCGTAACAAAGCTCTGTTTCCGCCACGCAGAACGAGGTGTGAATCATTAAAATCGGTTAAGTGGTTCTCAAAAAAAATAAATTTTGTCTGCATCAATTCATTATAACTAAACCGATTTTGATGAAATATCATTGTTCTTTAACCACTGCTATAGAAATTTGACCCTTCAAAGAGGCTCGTTTATTCATATTTTCTGAAAACGTTTTTAGTTTTTTTTATTCGTAGAAAAGTTCTGCTTTCACCGCGCACAACGAGGTATAAATCATTAAAACCGGTGTAGTGGTTCTTAAAAAATGAATTTTTGTTTCCATCATTGTTTTTCAGATTATACGATTGCCTTCTCAATTCCGTGTGGTCTGGTGGATTCATTGAACTTTAAAGACTACTATTGAAATTGAAACCCAAGATTCCGTTCAAAAGCAAATTTGACCCTTCAAAGACGCTCGATTAATTTTATTTTTCGAGTATCTTTTCGACTTTTTTTAAATTCGTAAAAAAGCTCTGTCTCCGCCGCGTATAACTGGATACAAATCATTAAAAACGGTTTAGTGGGTATTAAAAAATTAATATAAATATAGCTATCTTATATTTTAAGATGGCGGACAAAAAAATATTTTGACTCAGTCTTGCTCAATTCCCTGCAAAGAGCAGTTTGTTGCATTAAAATCGGTGGTATGGTTCGAAAGTTATAACGGAAAACATTTTGTCCGGTTTTTTATGGCCCACCCGGTATATCAAAAATATAATTTTTACAATTTTTGTCTGTACCAGTATCACGCAAAAACTACTAAACGAATTTTAGTACTAGTTTCACTACTGAATTCCCTGAAGTTCTGGCCAGGACATAGGTTGATTTAATTAAAATCGGTTTACGGGAACAAGATTTATGATCATTTAAAGCCAAAAAACGGGGAAAATCACGGGTAAAACTATTTAAAAGTTTAAAGCGTGAAAGGGGGACGGGCATAGTGAGGTGGACGAAGGTGTCGCGAGCAATAGTTAGTCTAATAATATTCTAAAACCGATATCCTATTATATTAGCGCTCATTGCGGTAATTGTAATTATCTCGAAAACCAAACTATTTGATTAACTAAATATTAAATGCTTGATCGATGTAGGTATATATTCCAAAACCACACATATATCAATAGGAGTTTGCGGAACTAGGGTTCTTAACCCCAATCCAAGTTTTCTTTAAAATCTTGTTCAGAATCTCGCATCTTTATAGATGCTTTTGTCCGCAAGTTATTTTTTTTTTAGTTAACCAACCCCCAACCCTTTCTCTTATGGAATGGACCTTTGTTTATTTGATTTTTAGAATCAGCTGAAAATTTTCTTTAAAAATTATTTGTTTTATTTTTCGATATTTTTTATATATTTTATATTATATACTAGTAGCCATTAAAAAAATAAAACAAACAGAAAATGTTGTATCATTTTAAAGGGAATTTTGAGAACCCATAAAAAAGCCGAATTTACAAAAACCGAAACACAATTGAACAGAAAATAAAACGTCCGAAACGAAATAACAACGACAGTAAAACTCACAGAAAATAATGGATACGAATATAATTTAATAATATTTTAATTTACTCGATATTTAATTTATCCGATTACAATTTTCCCGAACCTTAAAATATCAGAATCAGAAAAGTATCGAACATAATTGTCTAGAAACGAAAAACACCCGATCCACAAATTAATAGAAAATAAATATGTCCGATACTTAAATGAGCAGAACCACAATCCAGCCGAATCGCTATTGGGCATGCGTCAAATTCAAATCTCTAGAGCGCCGTAGGCCCTGCATTGCGGCGTTGAAAAGTTTCTCTATTTGGAAGATGACACGTGTTTTTATTAAGGCCACAAAAACGGCATAGATTTGACAACACTGCTTTGCTGCTTTTGGGTCAATCTTTACCGGGCAGAATATCGAAAAAGAGAACACGGAATCTGTTGAAATTTGGCAGGAATGTTTATTTTTGAATTCCTCACAATAGTCAAAAATCTTACCTGGATTTTTCTTTAGCCTCTATTTGATTAACTAAATATTAAATGCTTGATCGATGTAGGTATATATTCCAAAACCACACATATATCAATAGGAGTTTTGGAGATGCATAAGTTATGATGCGGTATATATTTTTTATACATTTTAAATATCTTAAAAAGGAAAGCCCTAGGGTTCTTAACCCCAATCCAAGTTTTCTTTACAATCTTGTTCAGAATCTCGCATCTTTATAGATGCTTTTATCCGCAAGTTATTTTTTTTTAGTTAACCAACCCCCAACCCTTTTTCTTATGGAATGGACCTTTGTTTATTTGATTTTTAGAATCAGCTTAAAATTTTCTTTAAAAATTATGTGTTTTATTTTTCGATATTTTTTATATATTTTATACTATATACTAGTAGCCCTTAAAAAAATAAAACAAACAGAAAATGTTGTACATCATTTTAAAGGGAATTTTGAGAACCCATAAAAAAGCCGAATTTACAAAAACCGAAACACAATTGAACAGAAAATAAAACGTCCGAAACGAAATAACAACGAAAGTAAAACCCACAGAAAATAATGGATACGAATATAATTTAATAATATTTTAATTTACTTGATATTTAATTTATCCAATTACAATTTTCCCGAACCTTAAAATTTCACAAATAAAAAAGTATCGAACATAATTGTCTAGAAACGAAAAACACCCGACCCACAACCAACCATAATCCAGCCGAATCGCTATTGGGCATGCGTCAAATTCAAATCTCTAGAGCGCCGTAGGCCCTGAATTGCCGCGTTGAAAAGTTTCTCTATTTGGAAGATGACACGTGTTTTTATTAAGGCCACAAAAACGGCATAGATTTGACAACACTGCTTTGCTGCTTTTGGGCCAATCTTTACCGGGCAGAATATCGAAAAAGAGAACACGGAATCTGTTGAAATTTGGCAGGAATGTTTATTTTTGAATTCCTCACAATAGTCAAAAATCTTACCTGGATTTTTCTTTAGCCTTGTTGATAATACAGATCTGTAACAGCAATGGTTTTTTTCTTTGTAAGCAATATTCTGCCGGAATTCTGAAACGCCAAGGTCACGTAATTTAGTAGGCCCAAGGAAACTGAAGTCAGTTCGATTGGAGTAATGGAATTCAGGTTCCGCATAGCCACCGGGCACTCAGCCAACAAATTGATACATGTCAAGTGATAAAAATAATACGGAAATTAGTTTTTTTTTTTTATTTTTCTTTTGATTCTTTTTAATTTCGAGACATTGCAATCCATGAAGCATGAAACCGAGCATCAAAACCTTTTAAAGAAGCATTAATAAATGGTTACGTTCCTAATTAGTTATACTTTTCCTCACATATGGTTTCGCACCGTGTTCTGAACACTGCACGATTTCACTCGAAATGGTATTAGTGATGCCACCTATTATTGATCTTTCAAAAAAATAGCAAAGCAGTGTTGTCAAATCTATGCCATTTTTGTGGCCTTCGATTTTATTTAAATTCACAGTTTCTGGCTGTCCAACTGTCTATCAAATCTTGCTATTCATTTTTGTAATGTAGGTGCGATGACAATACAATACAATATTATGAAGAATCTAAAGGGGGTAAATTAATACAATATCACAACTTGCTTCGACTCTTCCCTGCCGTAAGCCTGGCAACGTAGCAACTGAATTCGTGGCTATTGAATCGTTTTTGGACAGATGTGGTTCGCCATTATTATGTTTCTACTAAATTATTTTAGTTACAAATATTTTCTGACATTTTGTGTTTCTGTAAAAATATGTTTCGTTTAAATTTAATTCTATGCATATATTTTCTGGCGATTTGATTTTCCCGTCATTTAATTTTCGAGACAATTTTTTTCGGACCAATTATTTTCTTTTCATTTAAATTCTAACAAATTATGTTTCTGTCAGTTTGCTAGTCTAATTTCGCTATAAAAATCTACAAAAAAGCTCTTTACACTAAACATAAATTTTCACAAAGCATAACTAACTTTTAGTTATTAGTCCTCGCAAGTGGGAGTCACTTTTTTTCCATCTCCTCTGGAAATAACCGAAACCCCCCAATACCATCGAATTTTCGACACCTTGTACATGCTTCTACGACGTAATAATGCTAAACATACAGACCGCTTCAAGCTACTGCGAACATAGGGCGGAAGAAGTCTAATTTGCCAGTGTACGTACATGCAGAGACACCGCACGCCTATCAGTGAAGCAACCAACACTCAGGCTTCCGATCGCCATTCGCTGCCGTTCGCCGCCGTTCGCCTTGTATTTAGTACGCCTCTAACCACGGTGCTGTGTGGAGCGTAGTCAATGAAACCGGAATTTGGTCAATAAATACGCAAATTTTTATAACGTAATTTTCTTATTTTTTGTCACTGATAAATAAGAGCGTTTTATTGTCAACTGCTCAGATTTATCAGTGACGACGTGTTACAATGAAAATAATAAGGAGAAACAAAATAAAAGCAAGTTCTCAAAATAAAATAATACATTCTAAAAACCAAAAAGATTCTCCCAGTCAAAAAAAAATTAAAGCAAATGTTCGAAAAGTCCTCCTTGCTCGGCTAGACAATATCCGAGCCTACTATAAAAACCCCTTCTAACGTTTCCAAGCATGTTAGGGGTGATAATTTGAAAAGCTTCTTAAAAAACAGATAGAAGTCATTAGGAGCAAGATCGGGAGATCGAGCTGGCCATAAAATAGTTCCCCGTGTACTTATAACCCGATTAGGAAATACATTATCAAGATATTCCCTAACAAGGCCAACATTGTGAGCGGAACAACCATCTTATTGAAACCATGTTTCACCAAATCTTACACCTAACAACTGCCTAGCATTTGGAATAATGTGCTGCTGCAGTAGATCCAAGTATCTAGGACCATTCAAATTGCAATTGCCGTTAATAAAAAATGGCCCAATTACGTGTTCCCCTACAATACCCCCCCCAAACATTTAGTTTTTGGGGATACTGTGTTCTTACGTCAAAATATAAATGCAAATTTTCCCTCGACCAATATCGAACGTGTGTTGGGTTATGACGATTTGACCATTTGACCATCTGCACTTTTTCGGCAACTTCGTAGACATCCATTTTTAGTTTTAAAAATGTGTTATTTCAATTAAGAACTTACCCATCTGTTTCTCGAGCAAGGCAGAAATAAAACAAAATGAATTTCCAAAAGATAACACTGTAGCGTGCTTCGAATCCACCTCGGTCGTACGGCACGGAGAGTAAATTGGACTTGATTCCCCCTATGTTCGCAGTAGCTTGAAGCGGTCTGTATATACAGACAGAGCTCCATCGAAAAGTCGCTTATGAGTATATGGATGGCTAAAAATTTGAAGCTCCAGCTTAATGTCATAAATTTGACAATGGCGATCAGATGTGGTCCATTCAAGTCAACCCTGATTTGCACATAATTTCAGCCGGCGAATTTAATTTTGCACCGAAAATTGCAAAACATTCTTAACAATGAAGAAGATTGTTAACTTGAGTTATTTAACATCTGGGTTAATGCGTTAAATTATGACCGCTGCTAATTAACACAAATTAAGTGAAAACTTTTTCGAGGTTAGAGGTTAATATTTACTCTAACTCGGCATGAAAACAGCCATTACGGGTGCATGGTCACAGATTTTTTTCCACTGCATATATTTTCCTTGATATTTCTTACTATATTACACACAATGTTCCACAATGATATTTAACTATGTTGGGAATTTCGAACCTTTGGTTGCACTATAACAAAGTTATGATTGTTTTCCACAAACCAAAACTACACTTTTTTGCACTCGAAGCGCGTTTCGCTAATAACGTTAGCATCATCAGGAGACGATAAACAATAAACTAAATTAACCTACACTCTATCTTATACAGACCGCTTCAAGCTACTGCGAACATAGGGGGAATCAAGTCCAATTTACTCTCCGTGCCGTACGACCGAGGTGGATTCGAAGCACGCTGCAGTGTTATCTTTTGAAAATTCATTTTGTTTTTATTATTTTGTTTTATTTCTGCCTTGCTCGAGAAACAGATGGGTAAGTTCTTAATTGAAACTAGATAGTTAGATAGATAATTGAAACTAGATAGTTAGATACTTGGATCTACTGCAGCAGCACATTATTCCAACTGCTAGGCAGTTGTTAGCTGTAAGATTTGGTGAAACATGGTTTCAACAAGATGGTTGTTCCGCTCACAATGTTGGCCTTGTTAGGGAATATCTTGATAATGTATTTCCTAATCGGGTTATAAGTACACGGGGAACTATTTTATGGCCAGCTCGATCTCCCGATCTTGCTCCTAATGACTTCTATCTGTTTTTGAAGAAGCTTTTCAAATTATCACCCCTTGGAAACGTTGGAAGGGGTTTTTATAGTAGGCTCGGATATTGTCTAACCGAGCAAGGAGGACTTTTCGAACATTTGCTTTAATTTTTTTTTGACTGGGAGAATCTTTTTGGTTTTTAGAATGTATTATTTTATTTTGAGAACTTGCTTTTATTTTGTTTCTCCTTATTATTTTCATTGTAACACGTCGTCACTGATAAATCTGAGCAGTTGACAATAAAACGCTCTTATTTATCAGTGACAAAAAGTAAGAAAATTACGTTATAAAAATTTGCGTATTTATTGACCAAATTCCGGTTTCATTGACTACGCTCCACACAGCACCGTGGTTAGAGGCGTACTAAATACAAGGCGAACGGCAGCGAATGGCGATCGAAAGCCTGAGTGTTGGTTGCTTCACTGATAGGCGTGCGGTGTCTCTGCATGTACGTACACTGGCAAATTAGACTTCTTTCGCCCTATGTTCGCAGTAGCTTGAAGCGGTCTGTATACTATCTTTTAGTGTGCGGAGATAAGACTAATAATTTGTGATTAGTCACGCTTTATAATCCTATCTCCCCTCAACTAAAGATTAAAGTGTACTAAACGTAATGGGGCCTCTATCTTTATTTAAACTATTTCTGGATTTAATGATTTCAATACTTTCATATGCATTCAAAAGTCTTTTGTTTGGTACACTTTTTAGAAGTTTTAGGTTATCTAATGTAAATCTATGATTGTTTTCAAAAGCATGCTCGGCCACACTTGACTTTTCTGTTTTTCCGTATTTTAAGTGTGCTAAGTGTTCTTTGAGTTGTGTTTGTTTGAATAGAGCGTCTCGTTTGGGCAACATATTTTTTGTCACAATCCATGCAACTAATTTCGTAAATTCCACTTTTTTCTAGAACTGTAGTTTTATCCTTGGGATTTCCTAGTAAACTTCTTGTTGTGTTTCCGGATTGATATACTAATTTAAGACCGGTGTTATTAAATACTTTTTGTAATCCTTTCGTATAATTAAGATCATAAGGAATTGATACCAATTTAGAGTCGGAGGTATCTTTTTGTCTGAAAAAAGTGGAATTCCGAAAGGTCTTTTGAAAAGAATATCTATTTTAGTCAAAACCTCTGGTAGAATTAAATAAGAGGAGCTCTCTGAAAGACATCTTTTTATATACAATAAAATAACAACAAATATTGACTATATAAGGTTCTTACCTTATTCCTGCTTCTATCTTGCACCCTTAATCCCGGTTCGAAGGGTCTTATAGAACATTTTAAAAAAATATCAGAGCACAAAGTATTATGTACTAGTCAGTTTTACGGTCATTCAAAAAATTATTTTTTTTTATGTTGCAGAAATTTGTTTATTTCTTATTTTTACTTAATAAACATAAGAAAGTCACATCATTTTTACTGTCGTTTGATAGGTAATAAGACTACCTACTTAGCACATAATTGTATTTTTTTTAGAAGTTTAGGTTTATAGAAAAATCTTGGTGCAAAGACGTTCAATACAATCGACATGATTTTAGCATTTTCTTCAACTAATTTTATTTTTATATAGAAACTATAAGTGATGTAAAAAACATTGTAACGTTTTTTTAGCGAAAATATGTTCTCTTTCAGGTTCACATCGCTTTGTGAGAAAATATATTTTTTTTAATTAATAGCATTAAAATTCAAAATGTGACAATTTTTTCCATTTTTCATTTAAATGACGTTTATAAAAAAACGGTTAGTACTAAAAAAATGCTTGTTTGACTTTTTTTGTCTAAAATGAAATGCTCTATAAGCCCTAATTTTTATTTTTTTTTAATATTTTTTTTTTACATTTTGGGAAAAAATGACATATTTTTGACAGGTTTTGACAGTAGGACGTATATAGAAGATTTTAATTTTTATCGCAATAACTATTTGGGGACAACACCTACACAAAAATATAACTTTCGAAAAGAGTATATTTTTTTCTTAAAATCAACCAAAAAGTGAACTGTGCATGCTATAGTAATAAGAAGCAAAATAATACTACAATAAATGATTTAAGAAATTTACGTAAGAGTTTGATTGATTCCCGCCTCCCTTCGAGATCAAAGAGAAGTTTACGAAAACCTCAACCATACATGTGAATCTGCGCAGAGTTATAGAACGATATCAGCAGAAGCAGCAACACAAATAGATCACAAATAGAGCAGATCACAAATAGAAAAAAAAATCCACAGAGTTTAAACACAAGATTCGCCGGAAAAAAATCACGGAAAACAGAGATACTACGTACTTTTAGCCGTTTTAAACGCACTTATACCTAACGCGTTCAAAACAAAGCCAAAAGATATTAGATGATGCAACTCTTCACAGGACAAGGATGCTTCATGGTATACCTACAAAGAGTCGGTAAGAGACAATCGGATACTTGAATGAATCTATGACGACCGAACAGATACAGCAGAACACACGTTCTTCAATGCGCACGCTTTAAGGCTATAGTTTCTTCCCAGATTTTAAGTAAAAAAAAGTACAACTGGCAACGCCTTGTTCTTTAATTTTTGAATCTTTTACCAGAGTGCACAGGGAAAACAGAATTAGCTGAAATTTTGCAGGGGTGATCATGTTTAAATGCTTAATAAAAATATCTGAAGGATTTTTCAAAGTTCTCAATTATTTTTTCTTCAAAATAAAAGCTCTGGTGCTGTCATCTATCCCAAAAGCCTCAAAATAATTGCGGTTTAGAACAAACTCGATTTACAAAAAAAATAGAGAAATGCTCACAATTTCCTCTGCATTAAATTTTTCCTTTCTATATTTCCTTGCTTTAGCGAAAATAAAAACTAATAAAAACTTCATTGAATTTGGGAGACACACGCATTTTAAGTGTTGGCCGATAGATCACAGAATTTATACGATTACATGGTAACTGCAGGTGTTTTGTCAACAAACTTTAAATCGGGCCGCAGTGGGACAGAAGAGTATTTTTACGTTTTCTGACAGAAAACCATTCGAGGTTATGTTTATCTTTCAAAAATGTGTTTTCAAAAACATTGTTCTAAAACAAATATGAAACCACTCCGCGTGTGCGGTGCGTGTGCGCTGCGCGGGCATTACCCCGAGTCTATCAAAGAACCAAGAGAACTTTACTGGCTCGCTGAGATTACTAGGAATTCGCGCCCGTAACCCCACATAATTTTGTTTTTATTTTGATTCAACCATTTTTTTTTTAATTTTAATTATTGCGGCATAGTTATGTGTAAGTGTACTAGTGAAATCTTGGAGTATAAAGGATAGATTTTAGAACCTCAGTTTCAAAAACACACAGTTTAAAATAGAATACGATTATTTCGTCTAGCGCCAGTAGCCGATTTTTAAATCTGCATGCTTTTAAGTTAACCTGTTGTCGGTATCAGCTAGCGGGAGTGTTTTCAATTAAATTATAAATGCACATGTAAATGCAACCTTAAACATTACACCCAGTTACTTTAATACGTAGTTGGGTAGCATTTTTTTAGCAGGTAATTCTGTAATAAAGGGTTTTCTTTTATTTTAGTAATTTACTTGTTTTTTAGCGGCGTAGAACGCGAAAAGTCAATATAAGTAACCTAAGCCCAAATTTTTGACCCGGTGCTAATAAATCTCTGGTGTCCCACTGTGGATAAACATAAATAAAGTCTCCGAGTTGCCATGGAAAACAAATTCAATGACGTAAAATTAAATTGATTTCCCTTACAGTACTACGACCTTAAAAGAAAAATAATTAAGTATGAGAGAAAAATGGGAGAAATAGATAGCGCAAACCTAGTCACAAAGATGCTAGAAAGGAAAGAAAACTGGGAAGCAGCAAAGACATTTATGGAAAAAGTTGTGAAACAAAAAGAAAAACAGATAAAAAGCACAGTTGGTCTAGAGAGGGGTTTTAAGAAAAAAAATATATAATCTTTAAAACATACACTTTTGTTTTTGATCCATCGCCAACTACTATTTACCGTAAAAAGTAAAATCCCCTATGCAGCCCTTTTCTGGGGGGCTATTTTTGGAAAATATTCTGGGAACCTTAAATAGCAACCCCCTCTTTTGACTTCATATTTGAATTCTCGCTGAAATTCTCTTTTCAATGGTACCCCATATCATAGGGTTTACTTTACTAATTTTCGAGATATTGGCTTTCAAAATGTCAAAAATTCAATTTTCAAAGGCCCATATCTTAGAAACTAAATAAAATATCCCTATTGTGTCTATTATCGATTTTAGGGGTTTTTTTTATGAGGAAATAAAAAATGAGAACAGTTTGACAATCTGACCTTCTACTTCATGTTTTTAGAATATCGTCAAAATCACTGAATATCAATAAACTGTAAATAGGAATGTGCAAACGTCAAACTATTGTCATTTTTTATTTGCTCTTATAAAACCCTCAAAATCGATAATAAGCACAATAGAGGTATTTTGTTTAACTTCTAAGATATGGGCCTTTGAAAATTGAATTTTTGACATTTTGAAAGCCAATATCTCGAAAATTAGTAAAGCAAACATTATGATATGGGGTACCATTGAAAAGAGAATTTCAGCGAGAATTCAAATATGAAGTCAAAATAGGGAGTTACTATTTAAGGGTTTTAGAATATTTTCCAAAAATAGCCCTCCAGAGAAGGGCTATATAGGGCATTTTACTTTTTAAGGTAAATGGTAGTTAGCGATGTATCGAAAACAAAAATCTATGTTTTAAAGATTATATATTTTTTTCTTAAAACCCCTCTCTAGACCAACTGTGAAAGACAACAGTTGAAGAAGGATGCCAGGCAACTGGGTCCGCATTCTTCAATTTCGGGGAAAGGAATGCTCCCGTCAATCACAAACGCACCTGATCGCGAAATCTCAGTTTTCTGTCACTTTTCTGTCTGTTTTGGCACTAATGACTTTGATCGTGAGCGCTCACAACTAATGCCATTACTGCCAAAACTGACAGAAATGTGACAAAAAAATGAGAATTCGGCCAATCACGTGCGTTTCTAATTCCCGGGGGCACTCCCTTTCCTGAAATTGAAGAATACGGGCACTGGAGAGTCCCACGATACCAGACATATGGTGTGCATTTCCACTCCAACGAAAAAAAACATACATCTGGGTTTAGAAATTTTTATTATTCGAAGGTGTACTACAGTTAACCCTTGGCAAAATTCGATTGTCAATTTCCACTTTGCATGTCAAATTTCATTTAGTTCAAATATAGAACTATTACGACTGGATTTTATGGGAATACGCAGTAAAAATAAATTAAATAAAGCTTGCAAAATTTAATATTGATGAAATATGAATATTATAAAAAAATAACATTGACATTTTTGAATATTTTTAATTACGAGAAACAAAATTTAAAAAAAACCTGTTATATATAAGTATATGTATATTAAATATTTTAATAAACATCTACGGTTAAATATCACTTTGGGTGAAAATTGAAATATTTAGGCATAAATGATTATTTTTAAAAATAATAAAATAGTTTAAAATCAAACAGCATATATACTGTGAAATCAGTTCATCATAAAAATCTTCATTCTCCACGATGAGTTACTTTACGTCACTTATATTAATCCGAAAAATGTCAAAAATCAATACTTATTTTCTAATTTTCTTACTTCTTATGTAGATGTTTAAGTATTGATCTAAAATGAATGTTCTATGTCAATTTTTATATAAGTGGGTTATTTTTACAAGAATACTTATTTGAGCCGGCACTTGACCTATCTCCACTTACTCCACCCACACTTCACATTTATTCCATCCACCTCTAAAGCGAGTACCAAATAAGACGCAGAAAAATTCACACAGGGAAGGAAGGTACTTATTGCCAATTGCACCGTAATGTTTAAATTTAAATGATTTTTAGAATGTGAGACCTTGGTATTTTAGTTTATTTGTGGAAGCGCATCCTAAACACCGGTTAAATTAAAACTAGGTTTAACATTGCGGTACAAATGACAATTAAAAAGCCTGATGTCAAATCCTTGATTAGAGTATAAAATTCGTTTTACAATGCTATTGCGTGTGTTTATGGCATCGATAAATTGAATTACTCTATCTCATTTATTTATGCTATTTAATATAAAATTTACAACTCAATCGAATCGAGTATTATGTATTGTTTAAATATTGTAGGATATGTATTATTGTTATCTATCAATAATAAAATAGTTATTTGAAAATCGGTGATATCTGCTCAGTGATAAAGTGTGAATTTGTGGCTTAAAAATTCGAACAAAAAAGAAAATGTTGTTTTTTTATGGTGGCAATATTTCGGGTAGTAATATATACAGTTTGGGGGGTAGATTTTAGAAGTAATCCACATGCAATATTGTGTTGCCCCAAAACGCCGAATTTGGGAAGATACATCAAAATAATATAAGAAAGAAATAAAAGTTTAAGTTAAGAATAAGTTTAGCTTGACCATGCCTCTCTATGTCACCCTATGAACAACATAATGATGATTTGCAAACAAATAAAAAACTTTTGGTCGTAAGCAACTTGGAGAAAAGTCCATGCTGCTGTATTTAGTATTATTTGATTCTACTGTGCTCGCACGGAATTTTTGCATTACCCTACTATATACTGTCGGGGGTAAACTAATCGATATTTGGGGCCTAACTAGAACCATTTTCGAGTCAAATTTCGTTTGATTTCATCCCCTATTACGATATATATATATATATATATATATACAGACCGCTTCAAGCTACTGCGAACATAGGGCGAAAGAAGTCTAATTTGCCAGTGTACGTACATGCAGAGACACCGCACGCCTATCAGTGAAGCAACCAATACTCAGGTTTGCGATCACCACTTGCATGACTTTCCTTTGGTATTTAGTACGCCTCTAACCACGGTGCTGTGTGGAGCGTAGTCAATGAAACCGGAATTTGGTCAACAAATACGTAATTTTCTTATTTTTTGTCACTGATAAATAAGAGCGTTTTATTGTCAACTGCTCAGATTTATCAGTGACGACGTGTTGCAATGAAAATAATAAGGAGAAACAAAATAAAAGCAAGTTCTCAAAATAAAATAATACATTCTAAAAACCAAAAAGATTCTCCCAGTCAAAAAAAAATTAAAGCAAATGTTCGAAAAATCCTCCTTGCTCGGCTAGACAATATCCGAGCCTACTATAAAAACCCCTTCCAACGTTTCCAAGCATGTTAGTGGTGATAATTTGAAAAGCTTCTTCAAAAACAGATAGAAGTCATTAGGAGCAAGATCGGGAGATCGAGCTGGCCATAAAATAGTTCCCCGTGTACTTATAACCCGATTAGGAAATACATTATCAAGATATTCCCTAACAAAGCCAACATTGTGAGCGGAACAACCATCTTGTTGAAACCATGTTTCACCAAATCTTACACCTAACAACTGCCTAGCAGTTGGAATAATGTGCTGCTGCAGTAGATACAAGTATCTAGGACCATTCAAATTGCAATTGCCGTTAATAAAAAATGGTCCAATTACGTGTTCCCCTACAATACCCCCCCCCAAACATTTAGTTTTTGGGGATACTGTGTTCTTACGTCAAAATACAAATGCAAATTTTCCCTCGACCAATATCGAACGTGTGTTGGGTTATGACGATTTGACCATTTGACCATCTGCACTTTTTCGGCAACTTCGTAGACATCCATTTTTGGTTTTAAAAATGTATTATTTCAATTAAGAACTTACCCATCTGCTTCTCGAGCAAGGCAGAAATAAAACAAAATAATAAAAACTAAAATGAATTTCCAAAAGATAACACTGCAGCGTGTTTCGAATCCACCTCGGTCGTACGGCACGGAGAGTAAATTGGACTTGATTCCCCCTATGTTCGCAGTAGCTTGAAGCGGTCTGTATACATTAGCCGCTGTTTACTCCAACTGTTAAAGCAGAGGTCAAAGTGTTATAATTTTGATTGCCTGCGGGCTTGACACCAAATGAACGTTATTAATTTATGCGTTTTAACGCGTATTGTGAACAGGGTGGTCCAAATTCGACCGAATGTAAATGGAATTAATCAGTGGCGTACGCAGGGGAAGGGGCTTAAGGGCTCAACCCCTCCCAGAACCACTGAATATCGACCCTCATTTAAGATGTTATTACTGAAGCACCCATCAGGTACCTCAAGCTTCCCAGAAACAATTTTGGCGTACGCCACTGATATTAGGCAGTTTAAGCTGGTCATAGAACGAACTCGTTGACGTGGAATATAGCGCAATATACTTTCTTTTTATCTGCAAAAAAAACAAAAATTTTCGATCAAATATAGATACCATACCCAATTCTTGAATCATTCGATTCTCGATATTCTTGAACTCCACTCGAAAGACGAATCCGTGTTCGACTTTTTTTTCGACTTTCGTTGCTTTTGGACCTTTTTGGCCACCGGGTCGTCAAAAAATTCGGCAAGGATATGACAAGCACATGACAAGTGCCAAGTCCCAAACTGCATTGTAAAGAATTTCTACAGGGCCCTTATTCTTCAATTTTGGGGAAGGGCACTAATGACTTTGTTCGTGAGTGTTTTGCCGTCAGTTTGATCTCCTCGTATAGGCAGGAGAGTAAAATTGCTCACAACTAATGCCATTACTGCCACAACTGACAGAAATGTGACAAGAAAATGATAATTCGGCCAATCAGGGGCGCTTCTAATTCCCGGGAGCACCCCCTTCCCCAAAATTAAAGAATAAGGGCCCTAGTTTTGGTGCAAACAAGCTGATGATAACCACCCTGGTTGGTGTCGGGGTATATACACTTCCCGACACATAAAACGCATACAGCAGAAGTTAGGCACATGTCTATATTTTAAAAATTTTGCTTGCTTATTGTTACCTACTTTTGTAGGTTAACACTTTTAGACAACATAAACAAATTTTGTTAAGGAGACTGAAAGTATTTTTACCGATATTTACTGGTTCTTTAGTTTTAAGCTTGCTGTTACGAAATATAAAAAAAAAATATTATAAAAACAAGCAATTCAATTAAATTTTGGCAAAACTAGAAGAAGGTTGGCCTTTTCGTCAAATAGTCGGTCACAATGGACAAAACAAGTCCCTGAACCACTGCTGAGAAATACTGGAAATAATGCAGTGTGTACCGGCAGTTGTCTTGTTGATACACAAAACCATCGGGATACACAGCGGATATTTCCGGAAGCATAATATTTTGTATCATGTTCACATAAATCTTCCTTGAATCCTGAAAAGCGCACCATGCCCCCTTGCCGAAATCCAGCTCCACACGTTGACAAATGGTTGTTCTTCCGGGAAATTAGTGACTTGCTGATCCGGTTGGGGTGTGCTGACTTTGGTCAAGCCAGTTCCTTCCTTTCGTCGAGCAGTTCCTTCGCCTTCGTATTTTCTTTTTAGTGGTACTATAGTGGACTTGTCTCGTCAACAGACCAACCTCCATCTAATTTTGCTAAAATTTGGGAAATATCGAATTCCGATTGCTGTCGTGGCATTTTTAAGTTGGACAAGACTGACAACAAAACATGAGCATGAGTGGACTTTGACACTTTGGCCGCGATTCTTCAAAAACCGTCAGAAAATCTCGCCCTTACAAAAAATCTGACGATTTTTAAACACAAGTTTACACTTAATGCTTTTTGTCAGGACTATTTGCTAATATTCCTTAAATATTTTTATGTGTAAACAAACTAGTCCTGCGGAATATCTTTAAAATATTAAATTTACAAAATGTTAATAAAAAAATGACACAGTTTTTCTTACAACGTTAGGATAAATATGAAGGTTGCTGGTGAAGGTGCGCCACTTTCCAGAATCCTGACAGGTGAGATTTTCTGTCGTTTCTGAAGAATCGCGAGCTATGTGACAAAAAAGGTTGCTAAATCGTAAAGGACATCGGCGTCTGCGTTTTATGTGTCGCGAAGTGTACCTCGACTTTCAAGCTGGAGACGCCGGGTTCAAGTCCCGGGTCAGGCAGGTAGTCTACTTGGACCTTTTCTTATAAAATTACAGAATTTTGTAAGAATAAGGCAAAATGCAGTATGAAGCGGAGTAGGCCGAGTTAGCTAGAAGGCAGGCTAATTCGATTCCATACCGTCCCTCGGAGAGGACGTTAAGAGGACGGTCCTGTGTGATCCATATATTAATAGTGGAGCACTTTTAAGATCCCTAGCCCCGAAAAAGGGGTTTAGGTCTAAATCCCTCTAGGAAAAGAAAACTGCCTTCCTAGGGAGTGCTCATCAGACCGGTCTGATGAGCAGGAGTGGGGGAAGCCTAGGAAAAATAAGTGTAAAAGGTATCTTAGATCCTACCCTCCCATTAACGCCGGCAACTAAGCCAGATGGGATCGGATATCACGTGGAGGCTAACCTAGTTATACACTCCCCAAGTCGTTAGGTCTGGGGGTTAAGAGTGCCTAAGTGACGGTAAATGGGAAAAAAAAACAAGGTGATGATAGTTTTTCTTGTTTTTTTAAATGACCAAAAGAATGGTATCCTAAAAGATACCATAAACATTAAGTGGCCCTCAGACCTCCTTCAGAGCACTCGAGACCGAGCCTTCCTCTTTGGCAATTTCTTCTCCAAATATGTGTGTAGTTTCCCAGAAAATTATACCATTTGATTTTTTTTAAGTCTTGAATTTTTTTTTAATTTTGTAGTTATTAGGTGTAATTTTTTTATTTATATAATAAATAAAATGTATAATATAATAAACTTATTTGTTCTAAAATTTTTGTTTGGTAAATAAACTTCCAGAGCAAATAGGCAAATTAACAAAGCTGCGCTTAAAAAGTTAAGTTAGTTTTTGGTGGGGGGGACGACTAAAACTCAAAATTAAAAAATAAAATAGTAAAAAAACACGAACATTAAAACACCTATAATAAGAGCAAATAAAATTGTGGAACTTCTGAATAATATATGTCGTTGATCATGTACCAATTAAATTCTTTCTTTCATTCAATCGGTATTCACCTGATGACGATTGCAGATATACATAAGCAGCCGAAACGTTGTAAAAAATTAAAAGTTCAACATTGTCTAATACCACCTTCAAAAAACATTAAGACTTGAATGCCAAACGAGGCTTCTCTTGTCCCGAACCCTCAACGAAATCCAAACTTTGTGTCGCTTATGTCGTTTATGAATAATCTTCGGAAATATTTTCTGATAAAGTTACACAAAAAAAATAATATTCTGTATTGAAGAATCGCCCTATTAAATTATTGGTCAATAACAACACAAAATTTGACTTAGAAAACTTCCACTATTTAAAAGAGTATAACCAAATCTTACCAATGTTAAGAAATACTTATACTTCAGTCTGTGCTCTTAAACTTAGCTTAAGTATTATCGAAATAAGTTTTAGTATCCCTGCCAAAAAAACCACATTAAATCTCACAAACTCCGGCGACAAATAAGTACTTATACGAGAACAATTTTTTGCTTGTGCGAGTCGAAGGTGTTATTATATTAGTAGTTAGGTCGACGTAGCCCAGCCCACTAATCCACCACCTGTACCGCTTGTATGGTAGTGGGCTCTCCGGGCCTACCTGTTCTCTTCACGAAGTCCGGTACCTTGGCCACTTGAGAGCTCGTAGGCCCCCTGCATCCAGGCTCGGTTGTCCGAGTCATCCGTAGGTATGTATCGCACTCCGCCATGAGGTGCCGGGATGTCTCCTCCGCCCTCCCGCAGGCTTGGCAAATAGAGTCATTTCCGATCCCGATGCGAGTCAGATGCTGACTGAGTCGGTTGTGGCCGATCAGTATTCCTGTCAGTAGTCCAATATATTTTCGTGTCCTTCCCAGGAGCCATTTGAGTCTGGCCGCGTCAGGTCCATCGATGAATTCCTTGGACTGTCTGCATCCTCTTTCGTTTTCCCAGGAGTCTGCCAGTGCATCGTTAGCCCATTTAATGAGTCGACTTTGCATTTGTCTCCCTGTTATACCTGGTTCCGGCTCCACGTATTGAGTGCTGGCCCCGTTCCGAGCGAGTTCATCCGCCTTTTCTTTGCCCGACACTCCCGTGTGTCCCAGTACCCATATTACTGTAACTCTCTTGTCTTGACTCAAGTTCTCTTGTCTTGACTCAAGTATTCCAGTTCTTCGACGCACCCTTGCATCAGAGTATTGGCAATTTTTGGCACACTAAGTGCCTTTAGGGCGCTTGGCTGTCGGAGCATATGTACACATGCTCCTCCAGACCATTCCGAACCTCTTTCAGTGTTGCCGCCATTACGGAACTTCGTAAAGAAGACAAGTGGCATAGAGGTAAGAAACGGGCAGCCCGCGATACTTTACAACTACTACTACAGTTGTTTAAATCAAAGATAGGATTTCTTGATTCAAGAAATTCTATTTTTAGTTTGATCAAAACTTGCGTGTTGGATTAAGTATAACAATCAGGCAATATGGTCGAACAAAGGATCCTATTTCTTTAATTTAAGTAATTCTTTTTTTATGGTTCGAGAATGAATTTAGTGTTGGATTAGTAGTATGCTTGCGTTAAGAACAGCCTAAATAATCCATCCAAGTTGTTGTGTATACTTGCTCCAACGACTTACTAATATTGAGGACTATATCGAAACGAAGGTATGCTTAGGTCAATTTGTATCCTCTTCGAACCAGCATATATTTTTTTCCGTGTAGGCTGATTAGGCGGTAATCCAAACTACAATTATTTGCCGATTGTTTTTAGGCAGTGTAACCAAAATCACCCGCAATAACATAAAAGTCAGAAATAAATTCTTTCTTTTTAGTGGCGCTCTTTCAACCCCTATTTATTCTGGCTTTATATGAAGCCCCAAACAGACGAACATTGCTTTCGGTCCTTTTGATACAGCGCCAAAAGCTTTCTACGGCCAAAACCGTCTGCAAACAACATAACAGTACAACGAATAAATGCACCAAAATTGCCACAATAGGCATTATCTGGAAAGCGTGGAGAATGCAGGCCTTAAACAAAATAAAATATTAATACAAGACCGGATCTAGCCTTATGACTATCGCGAGGTTTATCACTTTATATTTATTGGTATATTAAAACATTCTTCAAAAAGACCATATTATCGTCAGCGTGATTGCCACCTTATCTACTGCCTTTCTGAAAAGTTTCGTAGTTCTACAACCATATAATTTACTTTGTTTATAGGGTCCTCTTAAAGCGCTTTATATAAGGAGGGTTTGAAAATTTGGTCGTATAAACCTAAAACCGTTTTAATCGATTTTATTTTAGAACGATTTAAGGGTGAATTTGAATAAAAAATGCGCTTTTTCCAACTACTTAATCGAAAAATCTGTTAATCAAATTTTGTACGGTGAAAGTTTAAAGCATTATCCCGGAACCATTTCACGGATTTTGCATAATTTAAAGTTTTTTACATGATTTTATGTATCCTGAAAATGTTATTTTCACGTTAAAAATTATCGATTATTTTAAAAAACTAAATAAAAACAAGATATATATTTTTTTGAAAAACGACGCGAATGGCCTGTGGGGGATACCCAACTAACTTAACCTTTATACCAGTCATTATTTTGTGCACTAGTTTTTTTATTTTTTTTTCTCGCTTTTCTCATTTTTACTAGTTTGTTTTTATATAGTTTTTTCCCGCTTTCTCC
This sequence comes from Oxystoma pomonae, assembly GCA_963921995.1. Classification (NCBI taxonomy): domain Eukaryota; kingdom Metazoa; phylum Arthropoda; class Insecta; order Coleoptera; family Brentidae; genus Oxystoma; species Oxystoma pomonae. The sequence continues at coordinate 26,041,609 of OY998170.1, forward strand.
ACAAACAATACTGCTTTTATGACAATAAAGCAATTTATCTATCTATCTATCTAACTGAGGAAGATAATTCAATATTTTGACAATTTTTATAAACTTTTTGAACAAAAACAACGAATCACAAAACTTTTTATTCCGATTCGATTAACATTTGTTGATAATGCGTGCCTCTTATTCAAGAAAACCAAAACGACCTCCTAACAAGGACTTTATAACGAATCATTTAATGAAAATATTGAACAAAAGACCCAAATTTTCTTTAACTTCTCGCAACCTCGAAGGCGTGTTGCGTCCCCAAGGAGTGGCAATCAAGGTCTCGATTAAACTCCCCTTATGAAGCTTAAAACTAGCTTAAACAAGACCTATACTTATATTATAGAGTACCTACGGCATTAGCATGTTTAGTCTCTTGTCTTTTAGGAAATTTCGACCCCTATTTGTGTGAGTGTGAACCGATTTCGATGAGGTTTTTTTTCTGATGGAGGTCTATCCTTCAGGGTTCTTAGCTACGTTTGCTAAAAATAGACTAAGCAGTTCCAGAGATCATACTCTTTGTACACTCAGATGTCAAAGAATTTGAGATATGATGACATATATAATCCGGTGTAACTTCTGAGCCATTCATCCGATTATGATGAAATTTGGTGTGAAAATGTATAGTAGGCACTAGCTAGTTCATTTCGGTTCTGCAGGTTAAAAAAAACACTTCGCGGAGGACAGTTTTGTCGGAGGTTTTCAAAATGTTTTTTTTTTAATATAGTGGGCCTTTTTCATCCATAGTATCAATGCCCAGTGTAGCCAAGTGTTTATGCAGAGTTAAAGACAAACACAAAATATCCATGCACCTAGCGGGATTCGAACCCGAGACCTCTCGTGCGGCAGGCCGATACGCCACCCACCTCGCTACGGAGGCCGGCTAATTTTACTTGTTGACTCTAACGAGTTACGTAAAACAAACTGTATGCGTAATACATCTTTCCAGACGAAGAAAAAAATATAGTTAATTCAGTAATAACACAAATGCCGCGACAGTGATAAGATGGATTTGTTTAATACGTTGGCAAATGTTTGCAGCAATTTCCCCATCACTCTAAAGCTTACATTTCCTGTATTTTTCCACCGGCATTTCACCCCCTAAGAAAACGGCGACAGAACGCAGCAAAATACCCCTCGACAGTTTTAAATGGATTTCGCTAGCTCCTATTTTATATATTATATCCACCTTAAACTAACTAAGCCTTAGATGCCTAAAGCATATAAAAATGTTGGTCGCGCTATTTGAAAAATGTAGTTTTATTGCGTACTCTGCAGGCTCCCGGCGGCATCTACAATTTTTTTGGGGTAAATCCAGGATAATATAATAATGCCTTATTGTTCTTTTGGCTCTCAAAAACTAAGATCCTGGCGAACTTTGACCTTGTTACAAATTTCGTTGAAAATGTAAATCCCACAAAATTTTCAAAAAACATTACCCATATATTTTCCTTAAAATATATCATGTTTTAGAAGAAAATGCCCTAAAACTAATATTTTTGACAAGTTTCAAAATGGCAAATGGTGAATACACCAAAAACTTGGCACCAAATAGCTTCATTATCTGTATTTGAGTTTGTAACACATAGGTAAAACATAACATAAGTTTACAAATTTTAGTGATGGGCATGTCTTTTCTTAGTACATTAAGTTATCCTAATCCTAAGTTATCATAACAAAACAACTGATTTCAGCAAGACATATGTGACATACCACTTGTCATTAAGAAGACACATGCCTTTGAGTGTATGGCGGACCAACACCGTTCTCAACTAAAAAGTCAGTTGACTCCTACCGCCTCAGTGCCTACTGTGGCTGCCATTCTTATAACCAAATTGACAAGTAAAACATGGATTTTCTGTCAGTTTGGTGTCAATATAGCACCGATCATAGGCCAAAAAATACTAAAACAAAAATGAGTTAACTGGCTTTTTAGTTGATAACGCTGTTGGGCGAATGCATGTTGCAGGGTTTTTAACTACGTGGTTTGTAAGTTGGTGATTTTTTAAACCACCTTCTGGGGGATGGTTTAAATTTATAGCCACCAGAAAGTACCGTTTTGTAGCGATTGGTAGATGGATCGTTTATAACTTCTGAAAGAAACCTTTTTTAGAAGAATTTATTTACCCTATTTAACATCCCAGGTTGTTCATTAACCAATATAACACAAGTTTGTCCAGGAAAACGCCGTATTTTTAACCCGTTTTTAGAACAAAATATTTATTTATTAGGGTCCTAATGAAATTAAGGTAACTGATTATCTACACAAACCAAAACTACACTTTTTTGCACTCGACGCACGTTTTGCTGACAACGTTAGCATCATCAGGAGACGACAAACAATGAACTAAATTAACCTAAACTCTATTTTATATACTATCATTTAGTGGGCGGCGATAAGACTAATAATTTGTGATTGGTCACGCTTTATAATCCTATCTCCCCTCAACTAAAGAATAAACTGTACTAAACGGAATGGGTTCTCTATCTTTTGCGACAAAAAATATGTTGGCTAAACGAGACGCTCTATTCAAACACGATTCAAAGAACACTTAGCATACTTAAAATACGGAAGTACAGAAAAGTCAAGTGTGGCCGAGCATGCTTTTGAAAACAATCTTTACATTACACATTACATAATAATAACCTAAAACTTCTAAAAAGTGTACCAAACAAAAGACTTTTGAATGCATATGAATGTATGGAAATCATTAAATCCAGAAATAGTTTAAATAAAGATAGAGGACCCATTCCGTTTAGTACACTTTATTCTTTAGTTGAGGGGAGATAGGATTATAAAGCGTGACCAATCACAAATTATTACTCTTAACGCCGCCCACTAAAAGATAGTATATAAGATAGAGTTTAGGTTAATTTAGTTTATTGTTTATCGTCTCCTGATGATGCTAACGTTGTTAGCGAAACGTGCGTCGAGTGCAAAAAAGTGTATTTTTGGTTTGTGGAAAACAATCATAACTTTGTTTTTTTGTGTCACTGATTATGCACGAAAACCATAACAAACGAAAAAAACCCTTAACAACTTTCCTTACTGAAAGCGCACTCATTTCAAACTTGCAGCTTTCATCAGTACAGGTTGGTGCTAGCCAAGTTTGTGATCTGAACGCACCTAATATTTTTTTAATACTTTCATCAATTAAAACACCTTTTCAATAAATACAAAGTTAATCTAATCATTATTTTATTATTACACATCCAAATCGTTCTGTGACATAGATTATTAATCGGAAAAAATCAATTAACAAGGGTGAGTTTTCAATAGTGACAAATTTACATACAAAGTTAATCTAATCATTATTTTATTATAACACATCTAAATCGTTCTGTGACATAGATTATTAATCGGGAAAAATCAATTAACACGGGTGAGTTTTCAATAGTCACATATAAACCCAATTTATTAATTAATTAAATTATTCTGAAGAGTGTTTACCATATAGACCTCACGTAGGTTTTAATTTTTTACTTTTTTTTCATCTAAATTAAAATCGTCCCCTTAAATCTAACAAAATATTGTGTTAAGATGATTATTCACCAAACAAATTAACTAAAATTTTTTTTATAAATCAAACTATGTCCAAAAATCAAGGAAATTTTTTTTTTAAATGCTTAAAACTCAAAATTTTACTTAAATTTAGAAACGTTCTAAGATAGGCTAAACCCTTTTAGTAAATCCATGTCCAATTTTCCAATGTCCAATTTTGTAAGAACAGCTTTTAAGGAGCAAAAAAATGTTTAAAAACAAACATGGCCTTTCTTGCCAAATAATTTTCGTTGCATAAAGTATCTGTGGGCCTGGGTAATCTAAGCTATCCGCCCCCATTTTCAGGGTGTTAAACACAAGGGAAAGTAGGAAAGTGAAGACATCTGTGTGTAGATAAAGATAAAAGTGACTTTTCTGGGGTATTTTGGGACAAATATAGCTTTCGGCAAGATAAATAAAACTGTGCGAGCTCTAAGAACCTTGTTTTAAAAACAACATAATTTGAATATCTATACCTATAAGTTATTAGAAAGACATATTTCAGACTTAATCTGTCCAAAACATTGTTCTTCTTTCTAGCGAATAAAAAAGTATTACACGAGAAAAATAACAAAATAATATAAGGCAGTGGCGGTCCCAAGGGGGGCAGGGGGGCGATCCCCCCTCCCCTTTGCTCCAGAAAAAAGTAGACAACAAAGATGCTGGTGGTCACTCTGAAGTCTTTGGAGAAAAAACGAAAAATTGTAAAACGTTCCTTTAAAGACATTCTAGAATCCCTTCACAGTACTTTGGGACAGTTTGAAACAGGCTAAAACTACAATATTAGAAATACAGAACAGTATTATAGAGTTTCCATTTTTAAACAAGTTTTAGACAAAATCATTTCGGACATAAAATCAAGGTTCAATAACGAGACTCATTTTTGACGCCAAAATCAGGGCAAAATTAACTAAAGTCGTTTCCAAATACTAGAAACTGTTTGAACACAAAATTCTTGAACTTTTATTGGGAGTCAGTATTTGGAAACAATATTGGTCAGAAGTAGGCAAAAGCTTAAATCAAAACATATATGATAACGTTTTCGAGGCAATGAACAAGTGTGGCGATGTTTTTCTATTAAAAGAACCTTCTTGGATGTTTCTCAGTAAGTAATGCTTTGTCATAAAGAAGCTTCTCCTGCCTCGGAAGATTGAAAATATAAGTACTTAAAAACACTATCACCGAAATTCATGTGACGGGCTTAGCGTTGCTGCATATCAACAGACATATTGAAATTCACATTGAGCGAATCATTGACCGGTTTGCAATATAAAAGGTAATGTTTCAACTTAAAAAGCTTTTTAGACCTCAAAAAAAAAGTATTTAGCTATTAGGTTTTGTTTGTGGTTTGTTTGTTATCTATGTTTTTTATAACTGAAAAAATTATACGTATAGTTACTCAAGCGCAGATTTCAGGAGCTTTAAATTTTTTATGTAAACATTTAGAAAATCAAAAGTAGGGCATAAATTGCGGCGCTATAAGACGGTATTAGTTTAATTTTGCTGCGCTTTGAAACCTTGGATTTATTTACAATTTTAGTTTAATTTTAAATCAAAGATGCATTTTTTAGTGCAATTTTTTTAAAATTTTTGCCTGCGGCGCTATGATACCGTTGATATTTACGATTTTAGTTTAATTCGACTCAAAAATTGCATTTTTAATGTTTTTTTCTCAAAAATTTTCGGCGCATTTTAACATTTTTTAAAATAAAAAAATTTATGAAATAAACGACTTTAAATCTGAGTACCCCCCTAGATTTGACACCAAATCCGCGCTTGTAGTTACTAAGATTTGTTTACATATATTGATATGTTCCCCATAAAAGCTATGCATTTGTTCTATCTTTTTTCCGTATCGAAACCGCCCCCCCTTTTCAAATGGCTGGGACCGCCACTGTATAAGGGTCGTTCTTGAAAAAAGGTAACATTGCATGTAATTCGTTTGTAAATTTAAAACTACTTATCCTTTTGAAAACAAAGTAGGAGGTTAGTTAGTGGCTAACATTATGTGTGATGTGTAATTTTTAAAGTTAATAGATTCAGATATCACAAAAAGACACTTTAAGATCATGAAATTTATTTAGATAATGGTTTAGATAGATACAAACTCAAAAATTTTAATCCTAAAAAAATACATCCATATAATTTTCATCAAAAAACAAAAAAAAAACAGGTGTAATTGATTTTGGTGTCACTCGTGTGATCACATGCAGTAACAGATTTTTTTTAAATCTGGCATCACTGCATATAACACCCAACTCATTTACCTGAAAATGGAGAAGCACGGAAGACACAGTTTAGGAGTGTAACCTGAAATGTGTTCCATAATTCAGTTTTTGTGAAATTTTGGTGGTTTTAAAACAGTATTAACGTTTTGGCCGAGATAAATGTCACACGTGTTTCTATATATATATAAGGAGTAAATAAATAAATATGATTTAAGTATGAAATGTAGGCATTTTACTAACATTAAAATAAAAAAGTAGTAACTTTTTTATTTTTTTGTTATTTAGACATTTTGCTAAATATGTCACTAGTTGAACGTCACTGGTGTGATCTTTCAGAATATTTTATTGATAACACCAGTGAAATTTTTCGCTTGTAATTAAAAAGGCCCAATAATTTTTAGAAAAAAAATTGCAAAAACTAGAGTCTTTGGCAAAAGCACCAGAAATGAAAAAGGAAATAGACAAAAGAGAGAAAAAAAGAAATCAAGTAAGGGCATATTATATATGTAGCAACATATTAAAACTCTTTTTATTTATATTATATTTAGTTAAAAAGTGATATATATTTTTGTTTTTTTAAAAATTATTACACCAAATGTTACCATTTTTCAAGAACAACCCAGCTATAAAGATTCTTGATTTTGGTAAAATAGGTATAACTGGTGTTAGCTGGCTATCACCTGTGTTAGCAGATGAATTCACAAACTCAAAAATAACTCATTTCAGTCCAACCAACTACAGCAACATTTAATAATTACTAAAATTCGAAGAACACTAATTTGATTTTTTTTAAATTACCACTTGAAATGTTACCTTTTTTCAAGAACGACCCATATTCTATAAGTTATTAGAAAGACATATTTCAGACTTAATCTGTGCAAAACATTGTTCTTCTTTCTAACGAATATAAAAGTATTACACGAGAAAAATAACAACAAAATAATATAAATCGATTTACGGAGGAATCCTCAAGCAAAAGGACCTTTTGTCAAAGACTTACTTTTGTCCTAGTTGTTAAATCGGGCTATTATAATGGCAACCATTATTGTTATTAAACATGCTAATTATTGAAACTTAAATTGTTTCACCGTTAATTAGCCTTTTAAAGTAGTAGTGTGAAGTACGCTTAGATTAAGACAACGCCATAGATTGAAAAAAACTTATTTTTTATACCTTCATCAAAATCATAATTTTAGTAACTGTGTGCTAACTAAAGCATGGCTTTTTTGGTTACCGATGCAAAAAACTTTTTTTTTTAATCATGGGTGCAAAAAAATATTTCCGTCCGTTTTTTACCTAAAATTAAAGGGAAATAGCGGAAAATAGTAATACTGAAAAAATCTAATTATTCTTGCCTAAAAATTAAGCCATTTCCGCCAGTTTTCACCAAGTATTGACAAAACAATCATCTAAAAATATCGTGAAAATATTAAATTGTCAAAGATTCAAAAGTCGCAACAATGAACGTCACCCAGTAAAAAAGCATATCGCTACATATTATCATCTGCCTTGATTAATAGTGTAAATATGGTGTGTTGCGAGAAGTTTTTCTTGGATTTTTTGCTAAAGGCACCGGCGTAACTAGGGGGGAGCCGGGCCCCCCCAGATCCTTTCAGGCCTTTCCCGAAAACTATAGCCTAGTAGTTGTCAGTCATATGACGGGGCTAGTATAATGTCTGGGAAACGTAAGGGTTTAAAAGGTTTAATAAGAGAAGAACATCCTTCAGCAATATGTCATGTCATTGTTTGGCACATAGACTTGATTTAGTTGTTGTTGATGCATGTACAAAAGTTGCACCCGCAGCTTCTTTCTTTAATACGTTAGAGGAATTATATGTGCATGTTTCGCAACCAGGAAATCATGAAAAACTTAAAAAGGTTACAGAGAGCTTCGGTATTAAATTTTTGGAAGTATCTAAATTTTCTACTACTCGCTGAGCATGTCGACTTGAAAATTGTAAAGCAGATTTATTAACCTTTAAGTGAGGTGAGTAAAGTGGCACTAAAAAGTGAAGTAACTGATAACCAGGATAGACATGGCCTTAAAGTTGTTGGACTATTAGCATCTATTCAAAAAGCCGAGTTTTGCATTTGCCTGCACATTCCTTACTTTATTACGTATCCACGTTTTGAGTCAGTACTTTCAAATTAATTAATTAATAAGGATTATGTAGTGAAAAGCGCTCTGGGACAGGGCGATAGAGTTGCCATCAAAAGTAAGTTGCTTAGAACTTGAAAATAAACATGCACTACCTAATAATGGATAATTTAGCAGCTAATTCTAGGAAGAGGTTTTCAAACTTACTATTGGCTACATCGGTAAATGCTTTATTTAAGTAAAACATCGAGGAAAGTCAAAATTTTATTGAAAATTACTCCACGTTTGCAGATGTCGATGTATCTATGCTTGAAGTTGATATCTTGGTAAAAAAAATATGATTACTTGTAAAAATTTAGAAATAAATTTAAAATCTACCAAAGATTATATTAGACAAGACTTTTGTCCTAACCTTTACAAATTATTTCAGATTGCTTTTTTTTTCTATTAAGTTGTTAACGAAGCTTGTCTGCGATGCGTAGAATAAAAAATTGAACCATAACTACAATGGGACAAACCCGATTTTCCAGTGTTGTCAATTATTAACAACCAGAATGATTTAATTAAAGAAGAGATTACAGCAGACCACGTTTGGGAAATATTTTCACATAAGACAAGGAAGTTGCAGTTAATTTATATTAAACAGCTGGGTTGAGTCGAATAAGGATACGGTTAATTTTATTTAAGGTAATAATGCATAATATTCGAGGTAATATTAAACAGTTTTGAGAAAAACATCACTATCAAGCAGTGTCAGCTAGGCCCCCCTAGGCCTCTCCCAGGTCAGAGGGCTAGTTACGCCGGTGGATAAAGGTATTAAAAAATAGTGTTAACAACTCGCGCCTAAACTGTGCTTTTTTTACTAGCGTTTTTAATTACCTCGCGGCGCTCGTTATTTAATCGAACGCTTGTAAAAAAAGTACTATTTCAGCCAGAAGTTGTGAAAACTACTATAACAGAATGAGAAATTAAAAAAAAAAAAAAAGTTTTTGTTGCCAAAACAATCATTGCAGGATGTATCTGCGAGTTAGCTCATCTAAGGTAGTAAGTGTAGGTCGAGGTGTGGGTAGTCAAATCAAGTACTTTTATGCTTCTGCCTTTTACGTTTTAAGCATTGTAAGAAAACTCTCGAGCAACGCTAAAAGAGGTATTTCGCAAAGCTACTACGTTTACATCAACAAATAAACAAACATATTTCGCTTTTCTATACTGTGCAAGAATGATTAGCTTTTACAACTAACAGGATATGGGTCTAGTTAAAATTCGCGATGAGATCATTGCCAATATCTCTTTTCAGTCTTTAGCGAAAAAAGAAGTTGAAGTTAACTGATTCCAATGTGGTTGGGTTGGGTTGGGTTTGCAGCCTATTCTTCAAGGAGTGTTCTTACAGGGTTCCCACAAAAATCCCAATAATATTTTCTAGGTTTTTTCCAGGACATTTTACACAAATTTCAGGGCATTTCTTTTGCTTTGAGAATTTAATACTACAAAAAAACTGCTTGCAGAATATTAAAATAGGGGGATGAGTACATGATCGGTTGGGTTCTTAGATTAAAAAGAGACAAGATACCTGACACATACGGAGACTTTGGTTATATTATTATATGGAACAATGTTTACCTTTCTGTTGTTTAGAGTAAACATACCAGTGGCATACCTACTTAAATATAAATAATATGAAATCTGCAAAATAATTTAAAAAACACGCAAAAACTAATTCTGCCAAGTTGAGCTTTGGAAGCTTCCTAACAAATGGTTGTAGTATAATTTTATACAAAATAAGCTTATGAGAAAGTTTGTATATGATTTATAGCAATTTCAATTTTCAACACAATAAAATTATGCCAAACATTAAAACAAAGAAACACAGTTCATAGCACCTGGAACATCAAGAACAAAAAAATATAATATTACCTACTAGCTAAGAATTATGTTCTTGTGTTTGTTAATTTTGTTATTTTTTCTGGTCATTAGCAGAAACTTACTTATACTGACTTCTTCAGTACACAATAAAGTCAGTAATGCTTAGGGTATATAGAGACATCTAGGACAGACAAAAAGATTTAAATATCAATTCGAAGGGCGAGCGCAGATGGCAACGGCGGCAGTATAAATCAACCTTAATATTCTGATAAGAGATAGGAATTCAATATTCCTACAAAACTGAACACATGTGAATTAACTTCTATTGTTGTTTGCAAGTTGGTTTAAGGACTTTACCTATCTTTATTTTATAGTCTTTATAAAAAAAAACCTTCGAAAATATCTTATTTGCGCATTAACTACTTTATTTTTATAAAAAAAAAACTCGAAAAAAACCTTATAAAAACGTTCGAAAATATCTCATTTGACGCATTGGGAATTAACTACTTCATAAAAAAAAAACGTGTTTGTTGATATTTTAATCTAAGGATCTACTAATTTAAGTATATTTCATAAACTTTTTTATTTTCTGTGTACCTACCGGCATGTACCGCCACTGAGTGATTTCCCTTGCTCTTCCTCTGTTTTCAAAACATTGGACGATTTGTTCCAAAAAAACATTTTAAATGCACTTTAATATTCTCCTACTGGTAAACAAACACACTATAAACGTTTTTTGAGAAAATGTGGTTTTAAAACGACTTATAGCTGCTTAAAAATTTTAAAATAAATAGCACGAAAAAGATTATGTCAATAAAAATATCATTCGACCGTCTGCGCTCTGCCAACTTTCCGCACCCACAATCCAATCATGACCTAAAGTGGTCGAGACAAAATTCTCTGTCCCTATCGTTCTAACGTCGTTTAAAAGAATAGAAAAATAATCGACATTTCTCACCTTTGTTTTGTTGTGATTTTATTTGTAAATAAACAGTGTTTATTATTTGCCGAAGAGTTTTCGTTGGACCAGATATCTTGTCTCTTTTTAATCTGAGGTTGGATTAGTATGTGCAAAAATCAAAAACGAATCTAGTACTAATTCTAAATTTGTTGCCAAAATAACCATGTTTTTTTTCAATGGGAAACTGACGAACATTTCTGGAAAGTTATACGAAAAATCCCATTATTATATTTTTTAAATGTTCTTGTTGACAGAAAAAATGTTATTATAGCGCCGCAGGCAAAATTTTATTTTGAGTTTTCTGTAAAACATTTAAAAAAATGTGGGTAGTGTTGAGGCGGGATTTTGTCTTGATTTTAGATTTAGCAATTTTTTTTCAAATTTAAATTAAAAGTTTTTTCAAAATTTTGATTTTTCCCTCTCTCAAAATACATAAAAAGTGGATTGGGTTAGTCACTCATAGATATAAACTATAGGTTCTCTCCTTCCCTACAACCCACCCTAGTAAAATATACACTTACATAAATTCGTTTAAGTTGTGTTTTACATTGATTGATTCGCGTGAACAAAATAAAGTAATAAAATAAACCGATAAAATCCTCCACCAACTGATAATTACCAAACTTCAAGATTAATCTTCACATAAACAATATTTATGTTTGAAAATTTGAGACAATGATGTGTTCGAAATTAACTCTGTGTTTCGGACATCCATTGTCTATATTTTATTTATAAACGACGTTTTGATCATTACAATCTCTGATCGTCTTCAAGTGCAAACTACAATCAATTCCTAAGGCTACGTGCTTATATACTGTGAGAAATCACTCAACCTTGTTGTTTACTGAAAATACCCTGATTCTGCCCAATAAAGGCAGCTTCAAGGAATTTTCGCTTCTTCCAGTGTGACTCCTTGTGCAAAACCTTTGCTTCTGACCACTTCATTCGGTGTTGTTTTGACCATGCATGTTCGGCGATTCCTGATTTCGTGGTTTCACCTTTTTGGGTATTCGTCTGATGTTCCTTAAGCCTAACAAATAGTGGTCTTTTAGTTTCGCCTATGTATGATTCACCACACTCACAAGGAACTTGGTAAATGCATTCCTTATTTTGTTTGTTCTCTGGTTTTGTTTTACTAAGAAGGTTTATAATTGTATTACTAGATTTAAAAGCTGTTTTAATATTAAAGTTTTTCGCTACTCTCTTAAATTCTCCGACAAGCAATTTGTCTCAATTCCTTTTAAAAATTATTCAACCTCTTGCAGGCAAGACCGCTTCATTTGTAGAAAATTCCAACCATTTTGTTAATATTCTTAAATCTTTTGTTTTAGGAACCGAGGATAGACTAGTCAGTTTTCGGAATCGCTAGACATTATTAGAAAGAGACTGGTTGATGACGAATCCCTTTATGAACGTACCAGCCTGCCCCTGGAGGGAGTGATGGAGTTGTTGGAGTGCTGCCTACATAACTTATTTTCAAGTGAAAGATAGGTTTTATGCACAGGATGACGGTCTGCCAATGGGTTTATGGCTTTCTCCAGTGGTAGCCAATATTTACATGGAGTGGTTCGAATCACACGCGGTTGATACCGCAACATATAAACCTAAGCTCTGGCTGAGATATGTTGATGATACTTTTATTGTCTGGACCGGGAATGACCAACAACTTTCAGAATTTCTTCACCACCTAAATAACGTAAGACCCACCATTAAATTCACAATGGAGTTGGAGCAAAATTGTCAAATTCCTTTTCTTGATGTACTTGTCACATGAGTAGAAAGCGACATCAGAACAACAGTCTATCGTAAACCCACTCACACAGGACAATATTTAAATCAAGGTTCAAATCATTCTGCTACAACCAAACGAGGCATAATCAAAACTTTGTATAACAGAGCCGTTCAAATTTGTAACAATTCTCATGACTTAGAAATAGAAATAAGAAACATTAAGAAGGATCTGCAGCAGAATGGTTACAGCCTTAAACTTATAACACATACTATTTCTAAATTTCAACAAACAGGACAGAGATTACAAGACCAAAACCAGGCAAATGCATTCCTTACAATCCCATACGTTAAAGGAGTATCAGAGAAAATTCGAAGAGTAGCGAAAAACTTTAATATTAAAACAGCTTTTAAATCTAGTAATACAATTAGAAGCCTTCTTAGTAAAACAAAACCAGAGAACAAACAAAATAAGGAATGCATTTACCAAGTTCCTTGTGAGTGTGGTGAATCATACATAGGCGAAACTAAAAGACCACTATCTGTTAGGCTTAAGGAACATCAGACGAATACCCAAAAAGGTGAAACCACGAAATCAGGAATCGCCGAACATGCATGGTCAAAACAACACCGAATGAAATGGGCAGAAGCAAAGGTTTTGCACAAGGAGTCACACTGGAAGAAGCGAAAATTCCTTGAAGCTGCCTTTATTGGGCAGAATCAGGGTATTTTCAGTAAACCAAGTTGAAATCCCAAATATTTGGAAGCCCCTCCTTGGGCGGAGCCAACTTCTTAAACTTCAAGGTTGAGTGATTTCTCACAGTATATAAGCACGTAGCCTTAGGAATTGATTGTAGTTTGCACCTGAAGACGATCAGAGATTGTACTGATCGAAACGTCGTGTATAAATAAAATATAGACAATGGAAGTCCGAAACACAGAGTTAATTTCAAACAATATTTATATTCTCATTTATACTAAAGATCAATCATGACCAGAAAAGCTAAAGAAATTCCAGGAAAATGAATTTTTTTCTGATATTCCAGGGAATTCCACGATTGAAATTTGGTTTTATAAAATTCCAGGATGTGTGGGAACCCTGTCTTAGCTATGTCCGATAAAAGTATGCTAAGTATAGTTTTACCTATACACACATTTCAAGGAATTTGTTTATTTTAGTTCCATCGGGAAAAAAAATTACTTTCGTAAACTAAAATGGATTGACTGTAGCACAATGTAAATGTACACTTCTGTTTAAACGACTAAAGAAAGTTCGTTTAATAACCATAAATCATGTCACAGTGAGTACCTTACTTTTGCTGGTCCTTTAGTACTCTCAACGTAATTATTATTTAAATCGTTTAACAGAAAAAATAAAAAAATACTTACCCTTAATATTCGTTGTTTAATTTTACTATTGTAAGATTTCACACACACCATAAAATATTGCCATACCTGAAACAAAAAAAGATGTGTTAATAATAATTGATTAAAAACTTATAAAAGCGGGTCGGGAGAATTTTGATGCCTATTTAACTTAAGGGTTATCTTAACTCGGGTGTAAACCACGGTTGATAAACCGGCCCTAAGAGTTTGATCACCCGTCGGTCAAACTCCTTTGGTGTGTATTGCCCAAGGATTCGTGCTTGGACCTTTGGAATACCTCTCATATGTTCAAAACTTAAAGTAGGCGGGACTTACAGCTAAATATAAAAAGTTTTGTCACGGCACTGTACTTGTGTTTCCGGAAACAACAAAAGAAAAACTTGATCAAATAGTGAACGAGGATCTTAAAACTTATTTTGACTGGCTGTGCTACAATAAATGCAGAAAAAACAGTTACATGTTAATAAATCAAAATAACAAAAAAGCAATAAATCAAGTGTTAAAACTAAATAATAAAATTCTAAAAAAAGTTTACGAGTACAAATATTTAGGCTTAGTAGTAAATGAAAATTTAACGTGGATTGCCCATATTGAAAGTGTTTTTAGTAAAATAGCACCAATCCTAGGTGCAATAAAAAGTTGCAACCATATACAGGGTTCCTAAGCAAATCCTTAGGGGGACAAGCAGCCGTGTATAAGACGCAGACAAACGGAAAAGCACATTAGGCAGAAAAGGATGGGCATGGGGCGATGTTGTCACTACATCTTACACGTAGTAAATCCATTCCAGGTTGTTGTTTTCTAATCTTTTCCATTTTCATACCTTTAGGACTGGAATAAAAATTGTTTTTGTTCGACTTTAATACCAAACTGATGAAAGATATCGTAAAAAAAAATATTTTTCGGCTTTTCATCTTGTAACCATTGTCCTTACGCACTGTTTACAGGCTGGGGACTGAGATACATGCAAATGCCTAACCTAAAGCGTTCATACACGGCCGGAGAAATCGACTGAGATATTTCCGTAGAAACTTTATCAAGCAAATAGGACGGGTTGACGCCTTCGAACGTCCAACCCGGGTTTTGCACTTTGATTCGAAATCAAAAAGGAGGAACAGTCAGATGTGGGGCCGTGCACAAATTACGAAACGGTGATTTTACCAATTTTTGACCCCCTCCCTATGTAATGTTTTGTAACGGTTTGGCACGCCACTCCCCTAATATTACGTAACGATTTCAAGACCACTACCCCCCCCCCCCAAAAAAAAACTTTTCACTTATTTTCATTCCAAATTTTCTTAGTTTCACACAAATGCAAACGCTGTCGAAAACCCCCCTCCCCCCTACGTAACGTTTTGTAACCCCCCTCCCCCCTATGACCATTACGTAATTTGTGCACGGCCCCTGTAGTCCCAGTGGAGGAGGGCGAGAAAATTGATATTTTTTTCTTAAAAGTTATACTCTTTAGACCTATTTCTTTGCGTTCCCGAAATTACGTAATTTTTGAAAAAAAATTGTAAGCGGTGCCATTGTTATTTCGTGCTTTGTTTTTCTAACATTTTTGCGTTCGCCTAATTTGATTGAAAAATTTTTGCATGCGGCGTTTTTTATCTTCTCACTCGAAACCAAGATCCCCCGTTTTAGGAAAACTGATCCCGTCTCTTTTTCTAAATTTTTTCGAATAAAAGTAATTTCGAGAAAGTTGAAGAAAAAAATAAAAAAAGTGGCAGAGCTCAAGTTTTTCGTAAAAAAAAACGTTTTTTGTAAAGAAACAGAGCAAAATAAATCTTTTCACCCCTTTTTGGGTGTTACAAATATTGGCAGCCCCTTATTTTTCGCATGTTTCGAGATCATGTCATAAAACACCTCGAAAATATCAAATGTAGTGTAGGGCCAGCTTTATTTAAAATCAATAATATCGCAAGCAAAAAACTCTGCAGGAAAAACAGCGCCGTTTATTGATTTCTTTGGCTGCTAGTGCTAGCTGCATGGTTTGGCCGTTTCCGGATAGATGGCACTAGTAGAACAGAATGGAAAGAAATTTAATTAAAAGCGAAGATATTTCGTTCTAGTGTTAACAACCTCACGAGTTTATCGCTCAGTATCGTAAATAATGGATCCTGCCGCCTCCTTTAAGCAAGAAAAAGCTGTGGTTTGAACCTGAAAACATCTAATTTTTAATTAGATTAGATTAGGTGTGGCCGCCATCTAGCGGAATTTGCAGACATCTTGTCAACGGTTATTATTCCAACTATGATTTATGCTCACAATGAAAGAGTGGCGACAATTTTTTCTCATGAAAGCAGTCCGGAGATAATAACAAACTGGCACCATTGCTCAATATACCTGTTTCTTTTGTGCGCGCAGAATTTTCTATGCCATTTCTGTTTGATTTACTGAAATCCTATCCCTAAGGAAAATCTTAGGAACCCTGTATGTTAAACAACAAGACGAAACAACTAGTGTACAACAGCTTTATAGAGCCTCATATTAGATACTTGATAGTATGCTATGGAAATACCAGTATTAGATTATTAGAAAAATTACAAAGACTGCAAAATAAATCGTTAAAACTATATTTTCTTTCAATCAAAAACAATCAAGTGAAAGCTTATGTAAACAATATCTAATTTTTGAAAATAAAAGAACTAAAAATTCCCGAACAAGCTAAACTTATACATAAAATAAAAAATAAGCTTCTAAAAACGAATCTAGAATTACACTTAAATAAATACATTCAAAAGTATAATTTAAGAACAAAAAATAACATAAGGAATAAATATTTAAAAACAAAAAAAGCACAAGACTCTCCTATAGCAAGAAGTATATAAAGTTATAATATGCTCTCTGAAAATTAATTCTAATTTATTATCTGTTTCTATACAATTTATGCTAAGGCCCAGTTTCTTTGTAACTGATAAGAGGTCTGTAATGTAACTATCTTAAGAAAAAAAATTACAACTCCAGAAAATTAAAAAGAAAAATTGAACAAAAATAATTTTAATATTTACATAAAAACCCACCCATTTTTAGGTCGTCTCCTATAAGAAGTAGTCTACTATAATAGGTATATAGGGGAAGGTGGGGGAATAAGATACAGGGGTAATAAGTAATTTTATCTAGTTTTTTTGGTATTTGTC
Organism: Oxystoma pomonae; assembly: GCA_963921995.1. NCBI lineage: Eukaryota > Metazoa > Arthropoda > Insecta > Coleoptera > Brentidae > Oxystoma > Oxystoma pomonae. Next base: position 26,058,584 of record OY998170.1, read on the forward strand.
CAAAAAATCTGAGAAAAATATACAAGGTACTTAGATTAGAACCTACAAAAAACAAAGTTTTTTGCGTTTTGCTGCTGGTTTCCTATTGTTTTTTTTTGACAGACAAACTAAGTCTTTTCAAAACTTCATGTCGATGGGTTAACAAGAAGCACTATCATGGTGTAATAAGAAACATTATGCAGCGATGAAAAAGAAGGCAGCACTTTAGTTGTTTTGGTCGTACCTTCAAAAGATTATTTTTGTGCTGTTAGAAGGCAGCATTTCAGTAAAAATGTAACCAGCGCGCGCCATTAGATTTTATGCACTTTATGGATTAAACGTGCAATTTTAATCCCTCATTTTAGGCATAAAAGGGGCACTTTTAATCCCTGAGGAATTTAAAGTAAATTTTTCCAAATTAAACAGTAATTTCATTGAAATTTTATTTATTTGTTAAAATGTATGAACGAAAAAAATAATTAGCATATGCATTAACTAAATCTAGTTCTTATTATGATATATATTTACATTTACTTGGGTACAATTTGCAACGCTTACAAAGGGTGGACAGTTTTTCGGTAATCACGAAACTGTTTCTTGTAAACCTCGCGAGATTTTTGTGGAAGAAGGCTAGCGATGGCCTCTTCCGCGGCCTCTTCAATGGTCATTTTCAAAAAAAATGCTGTACGATTTTTCTGGACTCACGGTTTGGTGACGCCGTTTGATAACAACAACTCACTGACATTTGTTTTATGCCATAGTTAGCAACACTTCCATGGCACAACACCGTTCTCAACTAAAAAGCCAGTTAACTCATTTTCGTTTTAGTATCCTTTGGCCTATGATCGGTGCCATATTGACACCAAACTGACAGAAAATCCATGTTTTACTTGTCAATTTGGTTATAAAAATGGCAGCCACATTAGGCTAAAGCGCACTGAGGCGGTAGGAGTTAACAGGCTTTTTAGTTAAGAACGGTGTTGTATGGCACAATAAATTTTGAGTGAATCCACCATGCCAACAACAATCAATGACAACTATCAGTAATACGAGCTGTCAATCTTGACACTAGAGTACGGTTAAGTGGTCTACTGTTAGTTTTGTGATTTTTTGTTTTTAGTTTCTCGCATTCTAAAGTGCATAAAATAGTATATAAACCTCGTGACTAAAGTGTATTTTAATCCCTTGGCGAATTGTAGCCCGAACCTTTCGCCGCGGGATTAAAATAGGCACTTTAGTCCCTACGTTTATAATGCACTGTAACGGACTTTGGGGATTAAATAGGTACGTTTAATCCCTCTTTTTAGGGACTAAAGTGGTACTTTTAATCCCCAAGGAAAAAATAGTCCCTAAGGGATTAAAAGTAAATTTAATATCTCAGTCTAGGGATTAAAAGTAAATTTAATCCCTCAGGAATTACAAAAAAATAATCCCTGGAAAATTATAATCAAATTTATCGCAAGTTAAGCCAAACAGCACTTGCTCTTACTACTTACTTACTGCTCTTGGCCAAGATTTCATTCTTAGCACCCTTTCTTGTAGTCGACGAACGATTTAATCTTTCGCTGTGGGATTAAAAGTAGCACATTAGTCCCTAGGTTTATAATGTACTATTACTACCGCCACTTCATATAAAATTAGGACTTAAGAAAAAATTTGTGAGTCTTGGACACAGTAGGCTACCAAAAAACTGTCTCGATATAGTTGTGAGGAACTCAAAAACAAACATTCCTGCCAAATTTCAACAGATTCCGTTTTCTCGCAAAGCAGTGTTGTCAAATCTATGCCGTTTCTGTGGCCTTAAAAATTAATTTCTTGGATTCTCATCTGGATTACGAAGATATCAGGGAATCTGGAACTGTGAGGTGTTAGCCGGCTGGGCTATTATGAAAGCTGGCCCACAGGCTACACTGAGGAAAATTTTTAGCAAAGTGATTCTACCTGGCGCCTATTTAGCCAAACAATCTTGCTAGAATAAAAAAGTAGCTCCAATACAACAAGAATGTTTAGTAACAGTAGCACGGAAAGTAGTAGCAGGCTAAAAAGCGCAAAATCGTAGATAGGGATTATTCTATCTACGGCAAAATGAGTGTCTCAAATCGAGATTCAATAATAAAAGAGTGCTATTTGATTGCTTTTGTTAAATTAAAAATATATGGTTATATGTATTTAGTATATTCGTTGTATACCTATAAATTTGGTAACACATATTTTTTTTTGTGTTCAGGAAACAAAGAAAAGTGGAATTTTGAAAGGAGTGTTCGTTTGTGTAAATGCCCCTTAACAATTTCCCATTTTTCCGTATTTCGGCCGATATATTTTCGAAAATCCCAACCAGATGGAAGCCAGACGTGGTATTTACGGTAAATAAGCTAATTTTATGAGCCTTTTATTCAAATTTCCGAGCTTTGTTGCCGGATCATTTAACCCAATAAACGAGAAATTAAATGTGTGAAGCAGTTCGAATTGTGTTTGGAAACATTGTTTGTCCATTTTGAAAACAATTATATCCGTATAACACAACGATACGTCAGCTGCAGACTATAATTTTTTATACCTTTTCATCAAAAAAACGAGGCGTTTTCTCATATGCAACTATTTCAAAAAAGTACAATGACGTCACATACTACGTCATAGTTTGACCAGGCGCTTGTGGCTCGAATAAACTAATGTTTCATCGGCACCATCTTAAAAAATCAAAAATATAGAAGGAATCTTTTCACAAATATAGTTATATAAAAAATCTTTGTGGAAAGGGTGGAAAAACAAAAATAAAGACGCTAAGAAAAAATCAAGAAGTTAGCCACAGTATTTGACAGTTAACTAATGCCTAATCTACAGTCCAACGTTTCGCCACTAATTTTTATTTCTCTCTTTGTCTAAAAGAGTGAGAAGCAACAGATGCCAGCGGCACAAAAGACGCATGCGCTAGTTCGAAACGAACAAAAAGCTCGTCATTGATAACGAGCGGGAAACATTGACATTTAAATTGATTCTATAAATAATAAAAAAACAAAACCTTTTCAATTTTAAGCGGATTTTACTAAGCTGTTGGAAAGAAATACAGAATTTTCTAGGTTGTAAATGGTTTTTAAGCACTAATAACACGAGATTTCAGAGTTGTAAATAACCAGAGGTTAACTAACAAATGACTAACAATGTAAATTTTCATTAATATAGGGTGTTATATTTACCCATATTTCAATGCCGTGTCCTACTTTTTTTTCGCCAGGAGTGTATACCTGATTTAAAAAAGTTTATCAAAACGGGTTCAATGTAAGAAAACGTCTACGATTTTCGCAAGTTTCCGCAAGTAACCAAAACATGGCTTTTTCGGTTACCGATGCAAAAAAAAACTTTTTTATCACGAATACAAAAAATTTAAAATTCTTCTTGGAATTATTTATATTTTTCTTAGGTCGGCGCGATATTGGGGGAACTTTTTATTAAAAAACTATTATCAGCACACACAAAACAATAAACGAAAATATTATAAATGTGAAAATGTTTCTTCTTTAAAACGATTACGGTTTTTAAGGTGCTGTAATGCGATTCTTAAAAATCAATTTATTAAAAATTGAAACTAATGTTAAAAAAAAATTACAAAATTATTTTGAAAAAATACACCCCACAATATTATGAAATCTTCGAATTGAAAAAAACATACAAATTACAAATGTAAAATATATTGAAAAAAAAGTGAAAAACATAATTCAAAAATTTTTTGATCTTATTTTTATTTAATTTTATCCCGAAATTTCAAAAATTCTAAGGTTGTCGTTTTTTGTTTTGTAGTGCTGAGAATGGTTTTAAATAAAACTGAAACGTCCCTAAGTGAGAAATTCCGATTTTTATTTGTAAAAAAAGTTCATCCTTTTATATAATAATATTAATATAATCTATTTATTGGTACCTAATTCCCAAGTATTCTGTCATAAATTAAAATGGCCAACAATGTAAGGTCACCTGCTGAAAAAAATACAAAACCATTGTTGTGGCATCCATCATTTATAGTATAAAAAATCATTGGATGTTGTGTTTGAGTTTTTCGTTTTTTTGTACGATTTTTTAATAAAGGTATATAAAAAAGTAATATTTCTCGCGGCTAAACTGTGCTTTTTATACTAGCGTTTTAAAATCGCTATCTCTGTTCCCGTTATTTAAACCAACGACAACGGTTGCAAAAAAACATTATTTTTAGAAAGTTTTTTTTTTATATTTTTTTTGCGCAATTTAACAAAATAATTTTAAATACCTCCCAAAGCCTGACCTCACTTAATCCATTTTTTTTGTGCGATTTTTTTAAAATGTCTAATAAAAGAATTTAAATAAATAATAAAAAATGACTAGTACATTTTTAGATTTCAAACACGATTTTTGTTTGTATTGTTAACAGAAAAAACTTGTACTTAGGTGAATAATCTCTAGAAGGATGCTTTAAAAAATTGTTACGTACAGGGTGTCTGAAAATTTGCATCTTAGTAATTAATGGACGACGGAAATATATATTTGCTTTTTTTATTATGTCACCTTATACGTTCATATATTTATTGGTTTGGCCACCATTCGTCAACATTTTGAAATATCTGACAATTATCTGACGCTTTCTTCAAACTAAATAAAAAATGCCTCAAGTTTCAGAATTTACCAAAATTCAAATTATAACTCGACTTACGGAAGATAACTGGTCTATAAGAGCGGCGAACCATTTTGGAGTTAATAAAAATACAATACTACGCTGGACCGAAAACAATACCACAAAGAGAAAGGAAGGATCAGGACGAAACAAAATTAGTTCAGTGAAGCAAGACGGACGACTCCTTGATCATTTAAGGCAGAGTCCTTTTACCACATGCTCCCATGCTGCCGCTGCAAGCATGTATCCAGGGTCCCGGCGAACTGCTTGTAGTAGGATACAAAATTCAAATCTATCGTGTAAAGTTGCAACAAAAAAGCCTCTTTTAATGGAAGAGCAGAAACAGGCTCGAGTAATTTTTGCGGACAATCATCTTTTAGAAGGGAATGATTTTTGGGAGAAAGTAGTCTTTACGGACAAAAAAATGTTCCAGTCATCGTCAGATAGTCGGAGAATTTTGGTTTAACGTCCACCAAATTCAAGGTATGACATGTGGGGACTGTTTAGTTCGAGAGGTATGGGTGTTTGCTGGAGAATAGAAGGTAGATTTACCAGTGAACGATACATTCAAATTCTTCGTAATATTATGTATCCATCTGTTTCGGCCTTGCATGAAAATAATGAGTTCATCTACCAACAAGATAACTGCCCTGTGCACACGGCGAATGTAGTGAACACTTGGTTTCGAGAGAACAATATTGAAACTCTACCTTGGCCATCCAACAGCCCGGATTTAAATCCCATGGAAAATGTTTGGGGACGGATTATAAAGATAATTTATCAGCGAAATTGGTTCCTCAGAAATTTAGACGAGTTGAATAAAGCCCTTGAAAGAGCCGTAGATATCATCTCAGAAGAAGAGCAATATTTTCAAAATTTAAGTTTTTCAATGCCGACTCGTCTGCAGCTTGTTTTAGACAAGATCGTCGAGCCCATTAAGTATTAAAATTATTGTTTTTATTTATTTGCAAAAAGTTCAGTTTTTTTATCGCCGTGTATTGTATTCTTGTTTTTTCTGTGTGGTATTGTTTTTGTTACAGCGCTTTGCCCAGCGTGGTAATGTATTTTTATTAACTCCAAAATGGTTCGCCGCTCTTCTTATAGACCAGTTATTTTTCGTAACTCAAGTTATAAGTTGAATTTTGCAACTCTATTAGATCCTAACATTGGATTTTAAGGAATTTTTAATAAAATACTCTAAAAAATCTCCTTTGATTTTTTTACTATTATGACAAACACAAGTGTCAAATGTATCAAGGTAAATAACCAGAGGTTAACTAACAAATGACTAACAATGTAAATTTTCATTAATATAGGGTGTTATATTAACCCATATTTCAATGCCGTGTCATACTTTTTTTTCGCCAGGAGTGTATACCTGATTTTAAAAAAAAACGCATACATGCAGTCACAAAATTGACCTTTCTAAAAGTGTATAATATATACGGACTACCAGCTAAAATGCCTAAAAACTTCAGAAGTACGACAATTTGTCATATTGTTTAAAAAAGGTCTTTAAAACTGAAAAAAATTTTTTACTTAAGTTAAAGGCAACCTTATTTTTATATTAAATTTTACATAATACTAAAAAATCAGCAAAAATAATGTTTTAGTAAAGTCTTTATTGAACAATATCAAATTATCACTCGAGTAACAAAGGCTGTTCTATAAAGAGGGCGGTAACCCATTTTGGAGTTGATAAAATGACAATAATACGATGGAAACAGCGCTGGATTGAAAACAATTCGACGAATAGGAAACTTGGATTAGATCAAAAATGATGGTAAACTTAATACTAATTATTTTAACTTAAAAAAGAACTAAAATAAATAATTTAGTATTTAATAGGATCACCATTTTTTTCTATTCCAAGCTGCAAACGTCTGGGCATTGATAAGGTTAAATTTTGAAAATACTGATGGTCTTCTGAGAGCTGATCCAATGCGCGATAAATAGCATCGCTTAACTCTTCAGCATTTCGTGGTCTCCAATTCCTTTGGTATATTTATTTTAACGATTCGACCCCATATATTTTCCATGCGTTAAGGTCAGGGCTGTTGGCTGGCCAAGGAAGTGTTTCTATATTATTATTCTGAAACCAGTTTTCTCTATTACAAGCTGCAAACGTCTGGGCATTGAAAAGGTTAAATTTTGAAAATACTGATGATCTTCTGAGAGCTGATCCAATGCGCGATAAATAGCATCGCTTAACTCTTCAGCATTTCGTGGTCTCCAATTCCTTTGGTATATTATTTTAACGATTCGACCCCATATATTTTCCATTGGGTTAAGGTCAGGGCTGTTGGCTGGCCAAGGAAGTGTTTCTATATTATTATTCTGAAACCATTGGCGAACAACATTAGCCGTGTGTACTGGACAGTTGTCCTGCTGATGAACGAAGTCATTATTTTCATGTAAAACCTGTACAGATGGCAGCATAACGTTTTCAAGGATTTCAATATATCGTTCACTATTGAATCTTCCTTCGATTCTCCAAAAAAAACCCAAACCTCTGGCACTAAACCAGCCCCACATGTTTACAGAAAATTGTCCAGCTTTTTTAATTTGGTTTGTATATTCGGGTTCAATTCTAGAATTTGGTGGACGATAAACTAAAATTCTCCTGCTGCTTGAAGATGATTGAAAAATTTTTTCGTCAGTGAAAACCACCTTCTCCCAGAAGTCATTATCACGAAGAACGTTGTTCAGTGCAAAAATCACTCTGGCCTGTTTTTGTTCTTCTGTTAGAAAAGGCTTCTTTGCAGCAACTCGACAAGAGACTTCTGATTTCGTTACTCTTCTATTTACTGTTGCTAAAGAACCCGGAAATAATATTAAATTAGCTGCTTCAACCGACGTTGAAAAAGGATTTTGTCTGAGATGGTCAATAAGTCTCTCATCTTGCACTTCAGAACTTTTGATCATCCTGATCCATCTTTCCTATCCGTAGAATTATTTTCAATCCAGCGCTTTTTCCATCGCATTATCGTCATTTTTTCAACTCCAAATGGCCGCTCTTCTTATAGACCAGCCGTATTCTATAACTCGAGTGATAATTTGAACTTTTGTAAATGTTGACATCTGTGGCATTTTTAAGGATGTCACACTGAATTTTAAGCTGTCAGGCATACTAAGCTGGTGGTGCCTTATAATAGTATACCCTAATGGAAAGTTAAATTTTGTGGCATAGGAAAAAATGCATGTATGAGTTTTTTTTGGAAATCAAGTGTACAAAAGTAGCAAACAATATTAAATGTTCAGTAGAATTTTAAAGAATGTGTATTTTTTAAATTTTATCACGAATTACCACAATATTTCCAGTTTAGAAACCAAGGTGTTGAACCAGGCATCTAGTGGTAACAATTTAAAAGCACCACATTGCAGGTTTTATTCTCTGTTCAATAAGATGGTGTATTATTCTGTGTTATTATGCCAAATTCGGGCCGGTTTTTCGGGTTTATTTTAGTTTTACGGTTTCCAAAAGTCAGCTGGACAATGCGACCGATTCGAAGAAACGATTTCGATGAGGTAATGATGTTATAATTTATTACAAATCGAGGTAAAAAGCATGAGCTATAAATGGGTCGATTGAATAAATGAAATACGAGGGGTATTGTAAAAGTATCTAGAGACCAATTTTTACAATAATTTTGTGAAGGCACCATTACATCTGACGAAGGTCAATTGCTTTTTAATATTAGTCTTTACCGACATTATAATTGTTATACGGCTCATTGAAATATGAAATTTAAAAAAAAAACGTATTTTTGTAATTTAATAACCATTGAATGTAAATCCTGGCAAACTTGGGAAGGCCGATGAAAACTTTGCTGTTTGTCGGTTTCGTCCCATTATCATTAGGGAGCAAAAGCCAAACCACCGCGTAAATGTAACGTAGCTCCAACGCGCTCTCATTGCTCAGATCCGACAGAAGTTGTCAATCGTACGTCGAGCGAGACTGATTTTCATGAGATACGGGCGCTAGTGACGCTCGGGTGGCGTATCGTTACGTCGCATCGCCTGATACGGTAGCTGAAATCGCGTTAGTCGAGGTGGAAACGCCCATCTTTGCCGGTTTTCACCAATGAGAGGGCTGGATTTCACAGCTACGTTACGTTTACTCGGTGGTTTGGCTTTTATTCCCTAATATAATAATTTTTCACTTGTGAATTCTTATTAAAAATCGGTAATTATAGTACAGCTAAGGAGGTTTTAATCTAACCATTTTCGAACGATGTACACATTGCGCCACATAAAACCACTTAAATTAAAACTGGTAGTAGACTCGGTTTTCAAAAATGGCCGATGTTTGGGTTAACCCATGCATTTGGTATTTTCCACTTTGAAGTATAATCTTTTGCTAAAATAAAATCAGTGTTGTGTAGTCGCGATATTAATACCTCTCCGAATTCGAGTAATTCGTTGTGATGTGAGGCATTCGAGATGTGTTGAAATGGTAGGAGTAGTTTGACCATTTATACTCTTTTTGAGAGTACAGTACTCTTTTTCAAAGCTTTTTACTATACAGGGTGTTTCAAATTCGATACTCACCATGGGGATCTCCTAAATGGTAGGGGATACGAAAAGGTTTAAATTAGGGCAAAGTTGCGCAACTTGATGGTTTGGTCAAAACTAAAAAAAGTTTACAAATTCCGGATAGTTCCGGAGATAGGCGGAAAAAACCGAAATCTTCATTTTTAGTTTTTATTTTTCTGCGCCCTTATTCTTAAAGCTATCAAAAAACGCTTAAAAATTTCTACAGGCACTTTTTTAAGATCTACCTAGTGAGAGGTCCGTTTTTGAGACTTGACATTTCAGTGTGACAGGAGCATTGTCAAGTTCATTTTTTTTATGGACACATCCTTTTTTCTCTGCCGTTTGGTTCATAAAAGATGACAGATAACATTTTGCAACATTATTTTGACAAGTCACCTGACGTTTTGGGTTTATTGACCATCATCATCCCAAATTTAATTTTTGCTTTTAACTTACTCAAGATATTTTGTACCTCTTATTAGGTAGATCTTAAAAAAAAAGTGCCTGTAGAAAGTTTTAAGCGTTTCTTGACAGCTTTAAGAATAAGGGCGCAAAAAAATAAAAACTAAAAACAAAGATTTCGGTTTTTTTCGCCTATCTCCAGAACTACCCGGAATTTGTAACTTTTTTTTGGTTTTAAGAAAAGGAAATCCCTATGGTGAGCATCGAATTTGGAACACCCTGTTTACTCTATTACATTAGAACTGGTACTCTTTTTCCCAAAAAAATGGCACTTTTAGTTAAATGGCATTGTTTACATAGTTTTCTTAAAATTTTTGACTGCGAGATTTTACCAAGAAATCTAAAACAAAAACTAAAAACGGGAATGGTTTGGCTGCTTACCCAATCCAATGCTTTTAAATATTTCACAAAAAACGTTGAAAGGACCAAAATTTGTATATAATTTTCTGCTTAAACTGCAAAATATTTTGCTTTCGGCGCTACAACTTAGTCTAGTTTCTAGTTTTAAGGAATTTTTGTCAACATTTAAAACGTATAAAAAAAGGCATTAGCACAATTTTCTCAAAATTTTCGCCTGCGGCGTATTTAAGATATTATTTTCTACAGACTATATCTGCCGAAGGATTCATCCCTTTGCTAAAATATAACAAGTATCCTTTTTCATAAAAACTTATACAACCCAATACCCACTAAACTGCCCCCAAATTCTCTTTAAAAAAAGCGGCGACCGCCCTTGTTAATAGTGAAAAAAAATCGAAATTTGTATAGAATTTTCTGCTTAAATTGCAAAATATTTTCATTTCGGCGCTATAACATCATTATAATACCCACGCCACGCCCCCCCCCCCCTTTTTTGATAATTTCTTTAAAAAATTGCCGGTTTTTCATATAAGCAGTAACATTTTTGATAGTTTTTCAAAAATTTTCGCCCTGTTAGGTCGCAAGTTGCATTAATTTTTAATTTTACAACTTTTACATAAAACTTTGTCTTTGCTTTTACAAAATTTTGCCCTCACGCCCCGCCCTTTTGGAAAAGCTGCGACCGCCACTGCTATGTACTCTTTTTGCTCTAAAAAATTATGGTCACCTAGGTAGGAGTAAACTTAAATATTTTGGCCATATTTTAGGAAATGACAAATATTGAATGTAGAAGAGTAAAATTTAGTAATTTTCTTCATAAATTGCAAAAATTTTCGTCTTGTGGCTCTATAACACAGTTAAGGCCATCGATATACCAATACGTCGATGGTTAAAGCTTAAGATTTTGGAAGAATTTCCAGAATTACGGGCTAATCATCTGCGGCAAAAAAAATTTTAGGCTCATGCCCTTATCCCATTTTTACAAGCTTTATTGAATTTCACCATGTTTTTTATAGGTTGTTGATAAGTCAAATCTTGTTAGTCAATTTTGACTAACTTCTACAAATCCGATGAACATTAGTGAAAGGTGACCGAGGGGGTAAAGAGGGGATTTACTTATTTAAAAATCAAAACTCCTGCGGGATGCGGATATAACAACACACAAAAAATTAGGTAAGGGTATAAACCCAAATTTTTTGTTGCGGATGATTAGCCCGTAATCAGTCCGTAATTCTGACATACTTTTTTTTGGGTACCGCTATTATTAATGGATGCGGGGTGGGACTGCACATGCAGCTGCACCCCGCATTTTAAACTTTAAAAAAATCTGATAAGGACATAAGCCTAAATTTTTTTGCCGCAGGTGATTAGCCCGTAATACTGAAATACTTTTTTTTAGGTTACCTACCGCTATTATTAATGGATGCGGGGTGGGACTGGGCATGCATTTTATACTTTAAAAAAATTAGATCGGTAGATAATTCACAGGCCAACATACATTTTGATGCCGACGATTTTTAAACTGTTCCTGGGTAATTTTTGGGGAGAGAATCCGAAATAGCCTTCAGATTTTGTCTATCAGATCTAGTTTTTAAAATGGGAATTATTTACTTTTTTAACCTTGTTATAACTATGACTATTGCAAGTAACAAAAAAAAAACACATATAATTAAATATTTATTATAAAAAGTAGTTTAACATACATTCACACTCATATTAGTCACTATCACCTACAAATTTTCTTTTATACGACTTTCTAGCATGGAGTTTACTGGTGTAGTCTCGCTGAAGGCTCCAACAGTAGTCGGCCATCATGAGGCTATCCCATCGTCCTTGATATCGATCTTCCATAGTTTTAATATCCTGATGGAATCTTTCTCCCTGTTCTTCACTACAGTCACCTAAATTTTCTGGAAAGCGATCTAGGTGGCTGTGGAGGTAGTGAACTTTTATACTCATGTTACAACCGAGAATATGAAAATTTGAAAGCATAGTTTCCACTAATTCTATGTAATTGTCTGCTTCGTGATTTCCAAGAAAATTTTTAACTACTTGAACAAATGAACCCCAAGAGTTAGATTCAGTCTCATTCATTGATGTTGTGAACGGTGGATCTTTAATAAGTTGCCTTATTTGACGACCATCAAATATACCTCTTTTAGTTTTTTCGTGCTAATCCCAGGAAACTTACGTGACAAGAACCCAAAACAATTTCTATCTCGATCTAACGCTTTCATAAACTGCTTCATAAGCCTCAACTTGATATGCAAGGGTGGTAGTAAGATTTTTTCTCTCGTAACCATAGGTTCATTCACTACGTTTTGTTTGCCTTGAACCATAGTGTCTCTTAAAGGCCAATTTCTCTTAAAACAGAGCTGATCTTTAGCTCTGCTGTCCCAAAGACATATCCACTTTGCTGTCCAAGGAGAAAGTTCACCATTTTCAAATCAACACAAATTGCCCACTGACGTTCTTCGTATTTAATTTGTTTCAAAACTTGTGCTTTTGTTTTATGCTCCTCTTTCATGGTAGTAGAATGTCCAATATGTTATATGTTATCTAAAAGGACACATTTTAAACTACGTTTTGAACTGTCAATGACAAGGCGCCAATCGTCTGAAGTGTATTCTGACAAACCTATTTTTTCTCCTTTTATAACGTTACAGAATACCAGCTTATTTTCCTGAGTGAAAAAAGGCAGCAGATCCTTTTCTCTCTTACGATAAAATGTAACATTAGTGCCTGGATAAAGAAGGTTCTTTATTTTAATCTGGATGCAAGTAATTCAGCACACTCCTTTGAGAGGTATAGGTCTCTCACGAGATCGTTCAGTTCTTGTTGATTAAAACACGGAGGAGTTGTTAAATCTGCTTCAAATTCTCTGTCGTTTTCTGATTGCATTCTTTGAACTTCATCAGGCTTTGATGTTTGTGTATCATCTTCCGGGATTTCAGGAAGACTGCTGAAGGTTGGAATGGGTATTTCCTTAGAGTGCGGTACAGGTCTTCTTGCAGAATCTAGATCAGGATATGTCCATTTATGTCGATTGTTCCTATTTATGCCTTTAATATTAACGAGACAAAAATAGCAGTCATCATAATGGTTACGTGGTTCTCTCCGAATCATTGGTACACCGAATTTCACGCACTTTCTGTTTCCAATTGTCCACTGTCGCAAATGTTCAACACATATTTTACACACCACATGTGGAGCCCAAGATTTATCTTGATCTCCCAAATGAACGCCTAAATAGGCACGATAAGACCTTTTCACAAATTCAGAAATAGTTTTTCTACTTTCTTTCAAAGTGTATTCGCCACATAAATAACAAAAAACATCTGGATGGTTTACATAGCTACGCCTGCTTGTGGATGCCATTGTTTTAGTTTTAACACTATAAAACGACGAAAATGTACAAAAAAATATGACACAACTTTATTTGCAAAAACTACACAATATACTAAGTCGAGAAGGATAAAGGTAGACAAAAGGTACTATGTTTCCAAAACCAATTAGTCGGGGTTGAGCAGGTATGGGGAGATCGCATCATAGGGAATCCAAATATAAAATAGCTAATAAAATTAATAGGATTAAGTAATGCGGGTTAATCAGGTCTAGGAATATTGGTTTACGGACAATTTCAGGTATATTTGGCAAATTAGATCCTAGTTTTGAATACCAAATTTCTATTTTGAAGTTTAAAGAGATTGATTTATTTATTTTTGCCTTTTATTAGAACTAAATTCAATTAGTCTCTCTCTCAAAAACTAGAGCTAATAGAACAAATCTGCTGCCAGTTTTAGAATCAGCATATTAAGTATATCTAAAGTCAGTTCTTAGATCTCATGAAACAAAATATTTTTTTTATTTTGTTGGCCTGTGAATTAGCCCGTAATTAGATAAGATACTTTTATATACATTGAGTTAATTGTTTGAATGATTTTTTGACAGCACCAAGCCAGTGTTAGTGCACTACGAGTGGCGCACCAATTTTACCAATGGAAACCTTGAAACCCCTAGTAGTTACACACAACCCGACCAAATTTCGCACGCTTTTTTACTCGAAACTCCAAGTTTTTTGGTACTGTTTGTATATATTGCCTCTGATACTAAAATTATTAAACGTTGGACAGATTGATATCATCATCATTACATCATAATCAAACGGAGCCTTGTAAATCTAAGAACATTATATCAGTCGCAATTATGACTACACTTTGTTAATGCTATGGTTATGGTCATGAAAGTTCCATTAATAACTACATTTTTTTTATCAATAAATCATTAACACTCAGTTTCTTTTAAATCTTGTTCGTTTTTCATTAAGGCGGCGATATAAACAAAAAGTTTTTTTAATGTTATGAGACAAGCATAAGTCCATCCCTTTCGTTCTTACTAAAATGAAAGAAGACGGAGAGCTTAGGTATACGTTGCTTGACAAAAATATCCAAAACGGTGAGTTAACTGGCTTTTTAGTTGAGAAAGTGTTGAATTAATACAAAATTCACTAAGAAAGAGAACTAAAAAACAGAATAAAGTTAGTAAAACAAGACTGGATAACAGAACCATTTCAAGAAATAGAAGAACTAAATGCTGAAGATGACACTTTTAATTTACAGAAACGCATAACGGAAGCGGCCGGATTATTTAATAAAAGACAGACCGACGAAAAGCAAAGCAAAATCTTACCAGAGACCCAAGACAAATTTAAAGAATGGTGTAACTACAGAGACAATCTATTTGGCGATAATCGGCCCGAAGATCCAGAGGAATCCTCACAGCAAGGCATGGATATAACACCAGAGGAATATTTAATATTTGGGCCACATTTTAAGAAATAAAAAATATGAACTGAAAATTAATAATAGAGGAACAAATTAAAGGCAGAAGAGGTCCGGGTGGCAGACGTCTATCATGGCTTAAAAATCTTATTAGTATGGTGTTTGTACTACGACAGTTTTAAAATAACAGTGGACACAACGTTAAAAGATCTTCGCACTTTAAGAAGAAGAACATTAGTAGCCAATAAAACTTGATCGTTGAACAGAACGTCAAAACCAAAAGTCAGTCGAACTGCCTCTATGGCGAGAAGACCTTTATCCCCATCTTAAATCTTGTGCTTTTTTTCATTAACGACATACTTAAATCTGTAATCAATGACTTGGGTACTTCCGATAGGTGTCATTAATAACGTTGTAATTGTTAATTTTTAGTCCCATGCCACAACGAGGCGAAATCTCCGTTAGCAAGAAGTATTAAATTACCATACAATAATGTAAATAATTTTCCGGGAATTCTTTTTAAATCATTTTTAGTCACAGAAATTAAAATTAACTAGGAAGCGCACTCCATATATTAAAAGCAAATTTTCCAAATTAGTAACCAAATCTAAGGAAATTGCGCAGGACTGTTCATAGCAAAATTGTAGAGCCGCGTTCTGATTGGTTCTAAAGCAATATTTGATATGTGGCGGTTTAATAGAGATGTGTGAAGATAGTTCCGGCGACTTTTTAGCACTTTTTTCATCTAACACACACTTCTTATGCATTTTTATAAATCTTAAAACAAACACATATAAGTATAGTAAATAACAATTGCATAAAACACAAAAAACAAACAAAAACCCGTCGGATCGGTCGCATCTAATAATTCAATAACTTTTTTGCCCTGGTTGTCAGATTGCTCTAACCCTGATTTTAATAATGATTTCTAGAAGGTAAAACAAAACATTATATTAAGTAAACTTTCTGAACTTCTTCGGCACTATACCTACTTTATCAGAATATCTTGTATTTATGCTACTTATTGCTATGTTACATACTTAATATTTTAAAAGATTTCTTTGTTTTTCGTAATAAAACTCCCTTCCTAACCTCTTTCCAACCAAATATGCCAAATCTGATAAAAATCACACCATCAATAAATTTTGTATTTAGGTCTTTTTTGAAAAATCTTGGTGTTGGCTTCTACCCAACCGATATATAGATAACAAAATCCAATTTTTAGAATATTTGTCTGTCTGTTTGTTCCAGCATCACGTAAAAACTACTGGACCGATATTAACTGCTGCATTCCTTGGACTCCTGGAAGGTACATGGCTTTATTTTATCAAAATCAAAACGGGTGCAGTCTTCAGCTGATACCTACTAAGAAAAATTAGTAAAAATTTTTTGATTTGACGAATTTCTTTAGGACACCCTGTGTGAGTGTAAGACAATGTAGAATTAAAATTACACAAAACTAGAACAAAACCGGCATATTTTAATGCAGATAACAAGACTGCACGCTTTTAAAACTTGTAATATGCACGCTATTAACTATTATCTAATAACTCAAAATTAATGGTGTTAGCGGATAAAGGACCTATCTTACATTTTTGTAGTTTCGAGAAAAATATCAAAAACGAGTGTTTGGTTTTCACACTTTTTTGGTTATCGGTGTTTCGAACAATGGACAAATGTTTCCAATATCTTATAGTACTAAGGGGTCATCCATTAATTATGTTACTAGGGGAGGGGAAATGCGGATCACTGACAAAATGTGGAAGGAAAGGGTGAGTGGGGGGGATTTTATTGTGTGACGTTACATTTTTTTTTGGTCGTTTCCTTCATATAGCAGGCAGATATAATTAATAAAATAATCCAGAACACTACTCTGACACTTTCATAAAATCAGTGCAATTGTATTGACTGGAATTTGTGGAATAAGTAGCGGAATTAGAATTCGTAAAATCGGTACTCTAATTGGTAATGAAATTAGTGGAGTTATAGTCTCCAAACTTTATTTTCCAGAAATGATTTAGTGTGTTACCTACCTTTAATAAATTGTGTCTTTATTTTAGTTTATATCCATGAAAAAGTTAAGAATTACTGCAATTGTTCCTTGAATTGGTGGAATTAGCTGAAATTTACCCTCGTGTGCCCTTCGCAGAGCCTTAATTAATTTAATTAAACACCATTTTTAATTAATGCGGCATAGGTTTTTCTATCCAATAATATCTTCAATTTTAGTTTGTTCTGGTTTTCCTGCTTAAAAATGTTTATCTTACACCATTCAACCTCGTATTTTAGCGCAAAAATTATGTTAATTTGTCTAGTATAGTTAAAGTAGCATTTTTAAAATGTTTAAAATATGGTGGGCGTATTGCATTTATTTGTTGTAAATAATTCGTGGTTCCAACAATAATATTGATAAACAAATTTAACAAACCAAAAACTTAAATAGCCCTTGATAATTATTACTTTTTTATATATTTTTTTCGTAACTCCTACTTTGTTCGTTCTTATTTTTAATAAAAAAAAATTAGAACTTTTGCAGACCAAAGAAAATACTATACACAAAGGGCCTGTGAAGTCAGTGAACTTTTTATCTCGAAGCGAAAAATTTCGTCGTGGGGTAAAAAGACACTTTAGTTCCGTGGTTTATACTATTTTATGCACTTTAAGAAAAAAAGAAAAACTAAAAAAAATAATTTTAACGACGAAAACCCACTTAGCGGTACCCTATAAAGCACTGGCGATGTCAATGCAAGGTTGTTGTCCCCTCCTTTTAGACCCTAGAGATTAAAAGCATCTTTGCGTCAATGCACACGTTTAGTCTATAGGATTAAAAGTAAAGTTTTAATCCTTAGGGACTTAAAAAGTGAAATTGTAATCCACGAAAATAGCTCTAAAGTTCAGAAATAAAAAAAACTGCGGCTCATGTGAAAAAAAAACAAAAGTGGGTATAACGAAACAACATATTCATAAACGCTGATATAACTTAAGGATATGTTTAGGTTTTATTTATTGGGCACAACTCCAGGCACCTTTTGGAAAAGTTTAATCTCATGGAACAAACGTGCTTTTAGTGAAAATACGAACTTTTTAAAGTGCCGAAAGTTTTGGTGCGGCATTTTACAAAAGACTTTGAGGCTTGGGTGGGCGATATTGGTCATCTGATCTAGACAGATATAAATCTTCAAATATTGTGACATATGGCCACCCTATATTTCGAAACCGAGACCTACATTAAGACACAACAACTGAGATGTTTTTGTTTTAATCACATTTATATTTTTCTTCCTTTTGATTCTTTTATTTTAAATAAGATAAAGCACGTTTTAAAAATAAATATTTTTTGATACGTGTCAGTTCCGGTTCCGTGTAAAAACGATTAAAAAAATGGGTATTGGATCTTCACCGATCTACCATTTTCTTCGTAAAATTCAATTTAAACGTTTTTTGATTCAATATTTCATTTTGGCTGTTTTTGAATTTTTAGAGATAATTATAAAGTATTCATATTTTTCAAACTTTTGCCTACGGTAATATCTTTGCGAGATCTTTGACGGGGGGTGAGACATGTCAACAGAAGGTGTACAAAATACTTGGCAGCACGTGTACAAATTACTTCGCCCCACCTATATTTCAGGTCCTGTCGGGCCCTGAATCGATCTCAATACCACTCTCCGAATTTGTGTGCTTCTGGTTATACGGCGTGGAGGCGTGGACGTTCGATATGCGGTATTTTCGTAGAATGATCAGGCCTGCGTGGACAGAGCACTTAATGTGGATTTTAGGCTCATAATAGATAAGGATCTTGAAGTGTTATTACTTTTATTTACCATCAAAAAATATAAACTTAAGTATTTTGGCAAAATTTTACGAAATGACAAATATGAACTCTTAAAATTAATAATAGAAGAAAAAATTGAAAGCAGATGACCGGGTCACAGTAATAACATGGCTTAAAAATCTGCGATAATAGGGAGTTTTAGGTCAACATACAAATATAACAACCTTTGTGGCTATCGTTATTTGAAAAGTGGTCAAATAATAATGAAGTTACATACAAACACCTTGACACAAGCTTTGACAGAAGTAAATATAAACAAAATAAAGTTAACCACAAAAATAATGTAATTTTGGCGGTAATAAGCACCCTTGTGGTTAATTAACAACGATTTTCGTGGTTACCTTTATTTTTCTGTCAATCCAAGTCAAAGTGTTTGTGTTTTCAGCAAATTTGGCAAAAAGAAGCTTAAAACGGTTACTTTTGTTCTGTTCGTAGAGAGATTTGTGAAGAGTTTCCAAATCAAAGTTTTTTTAATTTTTAGGGGGTTTTCTTTATAGACGCCCGTCATATAAATTTGACTGCAAAAATATCAAACTTTGCAATTAGCTGCTCTGTACCAAATTTTAAATATCGATAAATCAGATTATTATTAATATTACCCGATGCCTCCTATATTTAATGTCAGAGGTATCGTATTATAAAATTAAGATATACAGGGTGTTTCAAATTCGATGCTTACCCTGGGGATCTCCTAAGCGGTAGGGGATACGAAAAGGTTTAAATAAGGGCAAAGTTGCGCAATTTGATGCTTTGCACAAAACTAAAAAAAAAGTTTACAAATTCCGGATAGTTCGAGAGATAGCCGGAAAAAATCGAAATCTTCATTTTTAGTTTTTATTTTTCTGCACCCTTATTCTTCAAGCTGTCAAAAAACGCTTAAAACTTTCTACTGGCACTTTTTCAAGATCTACCTAGTGCGAGGTCCGTTTTTGAGACTTAACATTTCAGTGTGACAAGAGCACTGTCAAGTTAATTTTTTCTTATGAACACATCCTACCGTTTGGTTTATAAAGGATCACAGATAACATTTTGCAACCTTATTTGAAGTCACCTGACATTTTGAGTTTATTGACCATTATCAGCCCAAATTTAATTTTTGCTTGTTACTTACTCAAGATATTTTGTTATAACCAAATAACTTTACCTAATATTTTAAAAATACGGTTTTTTTCTTTTTATTCATCTTTGAATTTGGGCTGATGATGGTCAATTAACTCAAAACGTCAGGTACTTGTCAAAATGAGGTTGTAAAATATCCATCCTTTAGGAACCAAACGGCAGGAGAAAAAAAGAAAATGGACATCTCATTAGGTAGATCTTAAAAAAGTGCCCTGCCTGACAGCTTTAAAAATAATGGCGCAGAAACATAAAAACTAAAAATAAAGATTTCGGTTTTTTTCGCCTATCTCCGGAACTACCCGGAATTTGTAAACTTTTTTTTTGGTTTATTATTTAATTTAAACATTTTCGTATCTCCTACCATTTATGGATCCCCATGGTGAGCATCGAATTTTGAACACCCTGACATCGATTACGAAGGCACATTTTTTCGAAGCGAACATTTTAAAAATTCGGACAATAAATAAGGAAGCTTGCAATTGTTAAATAGCTTTTTCAAAAATTGATCGATTTTAATAAGTTTAAACTTTGTAAAAGGCACAGGCTTCAGAATCTATAGAACTGGTGTCAAAAATTACATTTGTTAAAAATTCAAGATGGCCGACTTTTACAAAGCCACATCCTTGCCAAGCACACCAATGAAATATTTTAAAGATTCGGAGAAGACATAAGGAAGTTTTAAGTCTTTATATAGACCAGAGTTTGCCTGGAAAATCAAGCATTTTTTTCTTAATAAGCTTGATTTTGCATATAAAGATTTAACACTTCTTTATTTTTTGTACGATTTTTTAAATGTAACGTTGATGTGCTTGGAAAGGATGTGGCTTTGTAACCGATGTTTGAGATTGAATACAGTGTCGCAGAAAAAGTTTTTTCTAGGGGGTGAAATATGCCTATTTTTTAAAAAAGTCCACCAAACTTATTAAAATAGATCAATAAACAAGCAGATTTTTACTTAATAAGCTTGATTTTGCAGGTTAACTCTGGTCTATTTAAAAATTGCACACTTCCTTATTTCTTGTCCGAATTTTAAAAACTTTACATTGATGTGCTTCGAAAAAATGTGGCTTCCTTAGAACATTGAATTACTAGAAGGAGCTTTTTTACAGACCTAGGGCAGGGTTTTTGAGTTCAACATCTTCATCCCATTGTTTTCATGTTAACCTAATACGTTTTCCCCTGTTTTTAATATTATTTAAAATACCTTCAATAATTTTTAGTTCCGTTTAATTAAATGGTCTAGATATAGTAATAAAAATCTATATTTCTATAAAAAAAAACTAAAAATGTATTCAAGTAGGATGTACAACTATAAAAATAAGAAAAAGGTGCTATGGAAATCCCTATTTACACTGAAATTAATGACAAGCCGGCAACACAGATATCCTGCCTTTGTTTACCCAGAATGGACAAATATGACGAGCCCTAACCTAATATTTAGTTAATATTTTAATTTAACGTACCTGTGAAACGAAATACTGCGGTCCCCCGGCTTCTGTTTCAACGTGCATATAATAATACACTTCGGAACCATTTTTCGCCACAAACTTTTCACAAAAATATCAAAAAAACACCATTGACAAGTGATGAAACTTTCACTTTCAAAACAATAATGACATTCCAGGAAAAATCGAGAAACCGCAACAAACAATCAATGTTGCCACGTCGACTACAAAAGAAGATTTTTAAGGAAAACACATGTTAAATTTTCAAAAAACCTCGAAAGTTTTAAATAGGTTGTGAGTATTATCATTATATTGTGTACATTAGCTTTTTCAACATATATCTTGAACCTCATTAATTAATTAATAAATATGCGTCCAAACTTAATCCAAATTTAATAAGTTTTTTGTTGCATAATTTTGTTATTAAAATTGGCAACACAGATTTCTCACTCAAACAACCAGTGTAACCAGACAGACCTTCTAGTAATTCAATGTTCTAAGGTGGCTTCGTAACAAATGCTTCAGATGTATTACAGTGTCGCACACAAAAAATACCTAGGGGCGTTAAAAATGCCTATAATATAAAAATAGGTCCGCCATCTTGTTTTTAGGAAATATCAAGTTTGACATTGGTCCTAAAAATTTTATATAATATATTTATAATTTATAATCATTGTTTCGTTTTTTTGGCACACACCCTATATAAATAAAGCACATATAAGCATAAAAGCACAGAAAATGTTATTTTATTTGGAGGTCAATTTTACCGCTTTTAGATTGATATTTCGATTTAGCATGGCGTCAAACTACAACTTCACAGTTTACACGTGATTTGGTGCGACTTTAACTTCTTCAACCATTAAAAGAAAAAAATAAACTTTCCCACGTTTTACCTTCTTAACCAAAAAGTGTTTATTTATGAACTAAACTATGGGCAAATAATGTTAGTAAACAATAAAAGCTAATTTAATAAGGTGTGTGTTCCCATAAACATGAGCCCTCAGTTTGCTATTGTTGATAAAGTGCATTCGTTGTAAAGGCGCAATTACACAGACGAACATGCTCAAATAAAAGCTCGTGCAAAAGATCTGAAATTTTTTGCGCGAACATTTTTGTAAGCTTTTATTTGAACATTTTTTTCGGGTAAATTTTTGAGCAAGTTATTGCTATCTATTTTGGAAAAATATTTTTAAAGATGAGAATAAATGTAATTTTAGATCATTGATCAGTGATCTCAATTCTTTAAAAAAATGGAACACCAACTTTTATTTTAAACTTTTGTGAAAAAAATGCGACGGCAAGCTAAACATTATTATTGGCTATCAGTTTTGTAACATTTAATTCTTTTCTTTAACTTTTTTGGTTTTCTTTCATTATAAAATGAAAACGGAAATGTCTTCGAAGTAATTACTTTTTAAAATGCAGGTGGATATTTTTAGAGAACTGTTCTGGAGAGTAGTTAGTTGTTCCCTGGGGGGGGGGGATAGGGAGGTTTAGACAGTCGGAACGCAGCGCTGTCAAACACTGCTGTAATTTTGTGTGTCAATGTTCATTTGACCAAAACTCCCTCTCACTAGTCTACGGTTTTTACCTTCTCCTAACCCAGCAACAGCAATAAATAAGTGCTAATTTTTATTTTTTTGATTCTCGTTTTTTTTACAACCCCAAAAAAGTTACAAGTATACTGGCATATCCCCTATAAAAATCAGATTAATCGAACTTGCTTATGAGGTAAAACGTCAATTTCGACATCAAATCGTTTTTCCGACGGAAAGCACTTAAAAGCAATTAAAAATACCTTGTTTTAAAACTTAGTCTTTCTATTTTCAGTTAAGTTCAATGAATTCCCATAGAACTATAAAATTTAAATTTGTAAGAAATTTTTATTACCAACCTTTCTTCAAACAAATTTTGCTCAACATTCTCTCCAAAATTTACGTGTGTTTTTCTGTACGCGATTTTGCTCGAACATTTCTTTGAACATTTTGCTCAAGAGGCTCGTGTAAATGTTTGTCGGCATTTCAACATCAAAGGAAAGTTTGTCTGTGTAAATGCGCCTTAAGAAGTCCGCTAAGCAATAAAACTTCTTGAGCAGGTAAGTCGGTGGTTCTCAAACAATAAATAATATATTTGGAACATGACGAATTACATTTTCTAAATAATCGTAGTTTTTACATCTAGTGGCTAAAATAGTGCTTTTTTACAAGCGTTGGTTTAAATAACAAGCGGAGACATTTTTTTTATACCTTCATCAAAAACATGATTTAAGTAACTGTCTGCAGATAACTAAAGCAAGGCTTTTTTGGTTACCGATGCAAAAAAAATTTTTTTTTGATCACGGGTGCAAAAAAGATTTCTGTCCGTTTTTTACCCAAAATTAAAGAGAAATAGCGGAAAATAGTAATATTGTTTTCACCAAGTATTTACGAAAAAATCATTTAAAAACATCGTAAAAATATTAAACTGTCAAATATTAAAATGTCGCAGCAACGAACGGCACCGATAAAAAGACACATCGCTATGGCAACCATTGTTATTTCATTTACCAGCCACCTTGATTTATAGTGTAATGGTCTGTTTTGCGAGAAGTGCTCTTCGTTCGAGATTTTTAAAAGTATTTTTTCTGTTTTTCTTGGGTTTTAAAAGGTAGTAAAAAAATTAGTGTTCACAACTCGTGGATAAACTGTGCTTTTTTTTACTCGCATTTTTAAATACCTCGCTGCGCTCGTTATTTAAACTAACGCTTGTAAAAAAGCACTATTTTAGCCACTAGTTGTGAAAACTACTATTTTTGCATCGGTAATTAGGAAAGTCATGGTTTGGACATTTGTACACAGTACTTAAAAAATCACTTAAAGTTAATAAAAAATAATTAGGTAAAAAAAGATTATTTCTTAGCTTTTATAGTATTTAGGCAAATTAGTTTTACGAATTCTTTTTTATAAAGTTTTGGTTCTAAAATGAATCGATATTGCAGTCTTGCGATAGACTACTTATCAATGCATACTAAAAATAGTCTTCGTCTGCATCTGAAATATCATCCATGCTTTCAGAATCATTATCATCATTCGTAATAATTAACGGTCTTACTTCGTCTATAACCTGTTCTGTCTCATAAGATTCAAAAATAATTTTTTCCGCGTGTTCAATGCATTTACGCCATTCTTCTTTGCCCACTTTGATAAGTGCCTCCTCCCACAACTTTATAACGTTAAGACGCATTTACACAGACAAACTTTCCTTTGATGTTGAAATGCCGACAAACATTTACACAAGCCTCTTGAGCAAAATGTTCAAAGAAATGTTCGAGCAAAATCTCGTACAAAAAAACACACGTAAATTTTGGAGAGAATGTTGAGCAAAATTTGTTTGAAGAATTGGGGGTATAAAAATTTCTTTACAAATTTAAATTTTATAGTTTTATGGGAATTCATTGAACTTAACTGAAAATAGAAAGACTAAGTTTTAAAACAAGGTATTTTAATTAAGTGGTTTTCGACGGAAAAACGATATGATGTCGAAATTCACGTTTTACCTCATAAGCAACTTCGATTGATCTGATTTTTATACGGGATATCCCAGTATACTTGTAACTTTTTTGGGGTTGTAAAAAAAAGACAATAAAAAAATATTATTTGGCAATTATTTATTGCTGTTGCCTGTAAAATGTAATGATAAAAATTTACGTTTAAAAGAATATCTCTTTATTTTACTTCCTAGTTTAAAACACAATACAATAATAATTAAGTCAAATTCAGAAACCTATATACATTTTATTAAATCTCAAATATATGAACAAAAGCACGTTCGGTCTAAATAATACCGGTTTATTACCCACTTTTACAACCCTACGATCCCGACCCTTGTCTAAAAAAATATAATTTAGCAGTAATAGACTAGATTTCTGAATCGGAATGTTGCTCCTTTGCATATTGTTTGTTCAGTGTCAGTAATCGACCTTGATTATTACATTAAATTGACAGTAAATATCTATCTTCAGCATTTTCATGAACCTTTTGCTTTTTTAAGCAACCGTTGGGGCCTTAAACTAACTAGGTAAATCTGGTGTGAGGAATAAAAAAAAACAATCGAAGCTAAGGGTAAAGTAAAGTTACAAAAATATGTTTAAAAAAAATCCCCTCCCCACCACTCCTCATAGTCGTGAGGCGCGGATTACCGCTTAAAAGTGCAATTTTTGAGTTTTTTGGCGATATTTGAAAAACTCAAAATTTTTTTGGAAAAGAAAAATTTTCCTGGGTTGTTTTTTGAATTTAGGAAAAAACCCTTGGAAATAAAAAAAACTCGCAAGAATATCCCAAAAAAACCCCCGGGCAAAAAAATCCGGGAAAAACCCTAAGAAAAAAAATATTATAAGTAACCCTAATCCATGTGACAAAACTGATAGTCAAGAATAATGTTTCGCTTGCCGTCGGCTTTTTTTCACAAAAATTAAAATAAAAGTTGGTGTTCCATTTTTTTAAAGAATTGAGATCACTGATCACTGATGTAAAATTTTATTTACTCTCATCTTTAAAAATATGTTTCCAAAACGGATAGCAATAATTTGCTCAAAAATTTACCCGAACAAAATGTTCAAAGAAAAGCTCACAAAAATGTTCACGCAAAAATTTTAGATCTTTTGCACGAGCTTTTGTTTGAGCATGTTCGTCTGTGTAATTGCGCCTTTAGGCTCACCGATATTTTTACAGGCATGTTTGTCATTATAATTTTTGCTAATACCCCATACCAATTCAATTGCATTGTTATGGCAATGGTAGGGTGGTAATCTCAAAACTTGATGTCCATATTTAAGGGCTAATTCGTCAACAATATATTTTTTTTAAATGGCTGCTCTTTACACTTGCTTAAAAGATCACTTTTTAAAAATAAATTTTCATTGTTTATGTTTTTCTTTGACAACCACTCTCTTATTTCCTCTTTTTTCCAGCTGCTTGTAGGAAATTTATCTTCGAGTCTCCTATGGTAAGACGCATTGTCCAAAACAATTAAGGAAAGGTTTTCTAAACTTTTTAAAAGTTCTTCCTCAAACCAATGCTCAAAAATTTTAGCATCCATATTGCCGTGATAATCGTCAAAATATTAAACTCGCATTTGAAATAAACCCTTTTTCATTGCCTGCATGTATTATTATACATCTTTTTCCATTACTTGCACGGGTACTGGAATAGCAATGTTTCGATTCATCCTGCCAAAACGATTTTGTTGAAGTTCCGTGCGCAAATACCCATGTTTCGTCAAGAAAAACAACTTGCCTTGGCAATTCCGATTTTTTGTTTTTTATGTAATCTCTCAAAAATTGCCATCTTCTTGACACAATATTGGATTGCTCGCAAAGCACTTTTCTGTTGTTCGTTTTTTTATATTTAAAGCCCATCTCTTTTAAAATTTTGGTCATTCCAATATCGCAAAGTTGTTTTTCCTTTATCTTTTCTAGAATAGCTTTGAGGGTAACATATTCCTTTGACTTATACATATCATAAACAATATTTCTAATCGATAGTTGGGATAGAACAACAGTTTTTGAATGCTGTCGAACCCTTTTATATGGTCTGTCCAATTCCTCTTCAGTCTGTTTTCGAAGTCTTCTTAAGGTCTTATCTGAAATGCCGCAAGCATCAGACGTTCGTTTTTGCACTGCCAAAACAGACACTAACGGGCCCGAGTTATTTTTTTCTAACGTAAAATAACGTTCAACTTGTAATACCAAACGGCGTTCACCTGGAGATAAACACCTTCTAGGCGTTGTGTCACCTTGCTGAACATTTTCAATAACTTTACTTTATAACTGCTTTAAATTCCTTAATTCACACACAATAAGAAACAAACTAAAAGCAAATAAAAGCATACCTACTTATTTAAAATAGGACATACCATCCCCAACTGGACCAAATGTTAATTATTTCTTGGAAATCTATTTGCAGTGATTATTAGGATTGACGACAGCTCCAGATTTAGCTATAATGACCACAAAATAATTAAATTCTAGGAAAATGTACCTGCCAAAATCTTTAACTTCTTGACTCAAAAAGTTTTTCAAAAGTATAAGTGAAAAATGTGTAAGTTAACGCGGTAAAGCGTTATCCTTAAATAATTTTGTTTTAAGACCGCTGATACATACGGTAAACCAGTGGCATGTCTGACACGATCAAGTACAGCGAGGGCATTCTAACTTAACTGACTTACTGTTCAAAAAGCGATAACATCTTTTGGAGATTTAATCCGATATCGGACTTCATACAGCGAACCAGCTTTAGAAGCACCCTTCGATGTTATTAAATATTTCCTCTAGAGATATTTTATGAAGTCCAGGAAGCGAAATTGTAGCATGAAATCATGCTAAATCGAAATCTAGAAGTGGTACATTTGACCCCCTGACCCAAAAAGTCCCTACAATGAGAGAAATGATATTATCCTGTATACACCAGTTGTATACTATTTGGGACAATTGGTCTCGTTTAATAGTGGGTATGCAAAAATTGTACAGCCATTACAGAAAATCTTATACCCAGTATTAAACGAGTTCAATTGTCCCAAATAGTATACGACTGGTGCATACAGGCTAATATAATTTCTCTCAGTGTATTATCAAACATAACGCCTGTCACCACGAAATGACTGAATTATGACAATACTTGGAACCCGTAATTTCTGTAATCAGTGTGTGGTGCAGACCTTACCAGACCATTAAAAACTTGTTAATTATTAATAATTTATTAACGTTACATTACGCTACAACGTTATTGCTAAATTGCAACAATATAATAATCAAACGAATAATGAAAAGAAAAAAAGATCGAATTTTGCATTACATTGATGTGTGTTCTACTTTAATCATTTCTTCGTCATTTGTTTTAGGAATAAAAGTTAGATAACTACTAGACATGATCTAAAGGCGCAATTACACAGACGAACATGCTCAAACAAAAGCTCGTGCAAAAGATTTAAAATTTTTTGCGCGAACATTTTTGTGAGCTTTTCTTTGAACATTTTGTTCGGGTAAATCTTTGAGCAACTTATTGCTATATGTTTTGGAAACATATTTTTAAAGATGAGAATAAATAAAATTTCACATCAGTGATCAGTGATCTCAATTCTTTAAAAAAATGGAACACCAACTATTATTTTAAATTTTTGTGAAAAAAAGCCGAAGGCAAGCGAAACATTATTATTGGCTATCAGTTTTGTCACATGGATTAGGGTTACTTATAATATTTTTTTCTTACGGGTTTTCCCGGATTTTTTTGCCCGGTGTTTTTTTTGGGACTTTCTTGCGAGTTTTTTTATTTCCAAGGGTTTTTTTTCTAAATTCGAAAAACAACCCAGAAAAATTTTTCTTTTCCAAAAAATTTTTGAATTTTTCAAATATCGGCAAAAAACTCAAAAATTGCACTTTTAAGCGGTAATCCGCGCCTCACGACTATGAGTAGTGGGGAGGGGATTTTTTTGAAACATATTTTTGTAACTTTACTTTAACTTTAGCTTTGATTGTTTTTTTTTTAATTCCTCACACCAGATTTACCTACTTAGTTTAAGGCCCCAAGGGTTGCTTAAAAAAGCAAAAGGTTTATGAAAATGCTGAAGATAGATATTTACTGTCAATTTAATGTAATAATCAAAGTAGATTACTGACACTGAACAAACAATATGCAAAGAGCAACATTCCGATTCAAAAGTCTAGTCTATTACGGCTAAATTATATTTTTTAGACAAGGGTCGGGATCGTAGGGTTGTAAAAGTGGGTAATAAACGGGTATTATTTAAATCGAACGTGCTTTTGTTCATATATTTGAGATTTAATAAAATGTAAATAGGTTTTTTCATTTGACTTAATTATTATTGTAAAAGACTAAACTAGGAAGTAATATAAAGAGATATGAGTGGTAAGGCGTTTATAACTAACGTATCAGAAAGACAATAAATACCATAAGTACAAAAAATACTCTCACCACAACTACGACGTGTAAATATAAAGAATTCTTTATCTGGTATTGCAAGTTCAATTTTTTTTTAAGTAAATCCAACCCAACTCGACCCAAACTACTCTACGTTTCTCTGATATATGGATGGACATTTTTAGTTTTAGTTTGCGCCCGTCGCTTTTATTATTATGATATGAGAATTCTAAAATTTATTTTCTACTTTTTAGTGCACTTTATATTTTATAAGAGCTTCTTTTTATTTAAAATGATTTTTTAATTTTTAGACTATCATAAATCCATCCTTTCGATAATTCTCTTCCCTAAAAACCCCTGTATGCCAATTTTGATTGAAATCGAACAAAATAAATCTTTTTCTTCCTCCACTTCCCTCATTAGCGGGAGGGGGTGCCTAATAATACCATATTATTGTATTGTCGCCGCAACTATAAATACACACCGAAAACTGAAATTGAATACCAAATTTGAGTTGCAAGATTTGAGCCGAACATACAAACATACATAAATAAAAGCTTGTAAAAATCGCCAAAAATTTCAATATTTAAAAAATCGGAAACGCAAGTTCTACGAGTCAATAAAATAAAACGAATTTCTTTGTTTTGCGTCGGAGAGCCCTTTTTTATGGAAAGATTTGTTCTAAAACTTTCATAAAAAAAACTGCGTTGACCCTTGTTTGTTGTCATGTAATTTTGTGTGTCAATGTTCATTTGACCAAAACCCCCTCTCGCTAGTCTATGGTTTTTACCTTCTCCTAACCCAGCATCAGCAACAAATAAGTGCCAATGATGGTATACTGGCATATCCCTTATAAAAATCAAATCAATCGAAGTTGCTTATGAGGTAAAACGTGAATTTCGACATCATATCGTTTTTCCGTCGGAAAGCACTTAATTAAAATACCTTGTTTTAAAACTTAGTCTTTCTATTTTCAGTTAAGTTCAATGAATTCCCATAAAACTATAAAATTTAAATTTGTAAATTTTTATACCCCCAATTCTTCAAATAAATTTTGCTCAACATTCTCTCCAAAATTTACGAGTGTTTTTTTGTACGAGATTTTGCTCGAACATTTCTTTGAACATTTTGCTCAAGAGGCTCGTGTAAATGTTTGTCGGCATTTGAACATCAAAGGAAAGTTTGTCTGTGTAAATGCGCCTTAATAAGCCGTTTAGTAAGTACACAGAGTTTTAAGGTGGGTCAAACCATGTCAAATCAACCAAAAAAAAGGCACTTTTCGTTTTGACCATCTCCGATTTTGATGATTTTTGGTACACTTATTCTTCTGATCCAAAAACTTAAAAATCCAAAAAATTAAATTTTTTGGATAAGCGGTTTTTGTTTTATTGATTTTTGAAAATAAAGAAATTGACCAATATGCCCTTGGCAGGCACTTACAAAAATAGCAATATCTCAAAAACTATTGGTCCTATAGAAGATAGAATGTAATTTTTTGTAATTTTTTTTTAAATTTTTTTAATTGTTTTTTTTTGAAAAATCTTGAAAACACCATTTTGAATTTTTAAAAAAAAATACTATTTTTTTTTCAGTATTTTTTAAATATTTTTGGAATATTTCAGGATGGAGAAGTTATTGTTTCTATTTTTTTTAAAATAATATAAAAAACCTTGCAGGAAAAAACCATACATTTTTTGATAAATACCTATATATTTACTCTTTATATCTAAAAACTTGTCAATTGCTCCCAGTCTTGTAAATAAGATACATAAAAGGTTTTTCCAAACTTGTTTATTCCTGCAAAATTTTGAGTATTTCTTCAATTGTCCTCCCCTCCACGCAAGATCTTTTCACCCACCTATTATACATTTAAACATGTTAATTCCTGCAAAATGTTTAGCTCCTCCCATTACTTTTTATTGGCCCTTACCCCTATTTGTATCATTTCTGGTTCAGACAGGAAAAGTTTTGACAATAATTAATTGCAAACCAAAATAAACAAGTTTATCTTAAATGATAAGGGTAATCCTGCTTTACCAGACTACCATGCTTGCCTCTCAAAAATGATGGGTAACCCACCAGTTCACTGCTTTTTGGACAAATGTGAGATATGCCCAGGAACTGAGAATTTAAAAAACTTTTTGAATGAAAAGTTCGAAGAAGCAATGATTGACAATGTGACTTTTAAGAAGTGGATATCTGTAGATAGATGCAATATGGAGACATTAATTAAACCAGCAGAGGACTTCATTGAAGAATTTTCAAACGACTTGATTAAATTAAAATCTCATTCTTTTTGCACTCACATGCAAAAAGAATACTACAATGAGGTAAAAGACAATTTAAAAAAGGGGGAAGCACTAATCACATGCGACTTCGCTGAAAATTATTCATTTATTTTGCAGGATGAAGTGCAGTCCTATCACTGGACAAATAGCCAGGCAACCCTACATCCTTTTGTAATATATTACAAAACTCATGAGGGAAAACTGGGTCATTTAAATTATATATTTATTTCAGACAGTTTGGTACACAACACTGTGGCATTTCATCTTTTTCTAAGCCATCTTATGCCTGAACTAAAGAGGAAAATTGATAACTTAGAC
This sequence comes from Oxystoma pomonae, assembly GCA_963921995.1. Lineage (NCBI taxonomy): Eukaryota > Metazoa > Arthropoda > Insecta > Coleoptera > Brentidae > Oxystoma > Oxystoma pomonae. The sequence goes on from OY998170.1 coordinate 26,090,256, forward strand.
AAAATTATCTATTTTTCAGACGGCTGTGCCGCACAGTATAAAAATAAAGAATTTTTTGTTAATATTGCGTACCATCTCGAAGAATTTAAAATTAAAGCAGAATGGAATTTTTTTGCCACCTCCCACGGGAAGAGTGCATGCGATGGACTGGGAGGCACCGTAAAAAGGTTGGCTGCTAAAGCAAGTCTGCAGAGACCATATATGACCCCCGAAGATCTTTTTAAATTTGCAACAGAAAACATTCCTGGTATAACATTTAAATATTGTTCATTAAATGACTACCAGCAACATGAAAAGTTTTTGGAAAAAAGATACCTGAAAGCACAATCGATACCTGGGACTCAAAAATTGCACTCGATTATCCCCCTCAGTAATGAAAAAATTATTACAAAACCATTTTCACTAAGTAAAGAGAAAAATATTCAATGTCTTTTTGCAACCTGTGGTTTGTCAAACACAGAAATTGAAAACATCGACTCCGGTTTTGTAACCATAAACTATGACTGTCTTTGATGGATGGGATGAATCATTGGCAAAAATATAGAAAGCGTGGAATTAAAAGTTAGTTTTTTACATCCTCATGGTCCCTCTCCGTCTTTTTACTTTCCAAAGCCAAAAGCTGATATATAGGTCATAGATCAAAATTCTCTTTTAAGATGGGTCAACCCAAATACTGCCACTGGTAGGACATATACGCTAACTGCAGAAGAAATGACAGATTCCTCAAATATTTTACAAAAAAAATTAGCAACCTAAATATTTTTTATTGTAAATTTTCTATTATTCTTACTTTTCATTTTTGTGTTATACCCATATTAGGTAAATTAGCCCTGTATTAAATATCTTATTATTTTTTTAAAGTATAACTCCATTATTTCTCCATCCTAAAATTTTCCAAAAATGTTAAAAAACATTGAAAAAAAAGAAATATTTTTTTGAAAAAAATTACAAAATGTGTTTTTAAGATTTTTCTAAAAATTTTTTTTTTTTAATTAAGAAAAAAAAATTAAACAAACTATATTGTGTCACACATCTTTAAAAAGGTCTTTAAAAACCCTTCAAAATCTATCACTCGCTTCTATAGTATCAATAGTTTTTGAGATATTACTATTTTTGTAAGTGTCTGTCAAGGACATATTGGTCAATTTCTTGATTTTCAAAAATCAATAAAACAAAAACCGCTTATCCAAAAAATTTAATTTTTTGGATTTTTAAGTTTTTGGATCAGAAGAATAAGTGTACCAAAAATCGTCAAAATCGGAGATGGTCAAAACTATTGCCTGGTTGACTTGATATGGTTTGACCCAGGTGTGTTCCAACAACTAATTAGCAGGTGAAGTCAAGTGTTTAATTTTACTGGTGGTTGATCTTTAATTTTTTGTGTGAAAATGAAATACTTAAGTTTTTGTCCTTATTTCCCAATAGGTATTTCCATTAATTTGATGTGTTATTGTTTCGAATCCAGCGGAATAGAAAATACTTTACACGCAGCTAACATTCAGTTTTGGGGACTATAGGGTTGTGTATTTTTTCTAGCTAACTAACTAAAAAGTTTGACCACGTCTGATATTAAAGAAAAAAAGCTAGAACTGACAACCAAGGTGCGCTGGAAAAGCAACGTCTCTAAAGTTGGCAGCGCAACGTTTAATTAAGTGCTAATTAAATGCCAAGTCACAAAATTTTGTGCTCTTGTAGTTCGTAGCTACCTGTTAATGATAGCAGTGCACTATGCTAGAATGGTCCAAAAAAGTGATAGACTGGTCCAGAAAATTAAAGGCTAATTAAATGCTGCCATTACAATAAGGAAATTCTATATTTTTTACTTTTTTCTACATATTTTTTAAAATTAACTTGGTGCACTGCTAAATTTAGGTCGTACACATATTTGAGTTCTCATGAAAGAAGCCGTTGCACAGTGGTTCATCCCTGTGACAAAATTCAAAAAGTTTAGCGGGATATTTTTTACAAATTATTATTTAATTTTGTCCTATACATTCCAAACTACCTAAAAAAGCTTCTTAAGTCATAGGAAATACTAATTTAGTAGGCTAGTAAACGTGACAAAAACAATAAATGTAGGGATTGTGTTTTTGTGTTTTGGGCATGTTCGTGTACTCATTAAAGAAAGACTCTTTCAGCTTGTCAATCTTTGGATATGAAAATTCAAAATATATGTTGATTGTCTTTATAAGTAATATATTTAGTTAAAGATAAGTGCAACATGTTGCGTTTGTAAATTAAAAAAGAGAACGTTTGTATGATTTATTGGTTTTCATGTAACAAAATTAAAGTGTACTAAAGTTTTAGAAAGGAAGTCCGCTCAAGTCCTTTCTTACATATATATATATATATATATATATATATATATATATATACAGACTGCTTCAAGCTACTGCGAACATAGGGCGGAAGAAGTCTAATTTGCCAGTGTACGTACATGCAGAGACACCGCACGCCTATCAGTGAAGCAACCAATACTCAGGCTTGTGATCACCACTTGCATGACTTTCCTTTGGTATTTAGTACGCCTCTAACCACGGTGCTGTGTGGAGCGTAGTCAATGAAACCGGAATTTGGTCAATAAATACGCAAATTTTTATAACGTAATTTTCTTATTTTTTGTCACTGATAAATAAGAGCGTTTTATTGTCAACTGCTCAGATTTATCAGTGACGACGTGTTACAATGAAAATAATAAGGAGAAACAAAATAAAAGCAAGTTCTCAAAATAAAATAATACATTCTAAAAACAAAAAAGATTCTCCCAGTCAAAAAAAAATTAAAGCAAATGTTCGAAAAGTCCTCCTTGCTCGGCTAGACAATATCCGAGCCTACTATAAAAACCCCTTCTAACGTTTCCAAGCATGTTAGGGGTCATAATTTGAAAAGCTTCTTCAAAAACAGATAGAAGTCATTAGGAGCTTACACCAAATCTTACACCTAACAACTGCCTAGCAGTTGGAATAATGTGCTGCTGCAGTAGATCCAAGTATCTAGGACCATTCAAATTGCAATTGCCGTTAATAAAAAATGGCCCAATTACGTGTTCCCCTATAATACCCCCCCCCCCAAACATTTAGTTTTTGGGGATACTGTGTTCTTACGTCAAAATACAAATGCAAATTTTCCCTCGACCAATATCGAACGTGTGTTGGGTTATGACGATTTGACCATCTGCACTTTTTCGGCAACTTCGTAGACATCCATTTTTGGTTTTAAAAATGTATTATTTCAATTAAGAACTTACCCATCTGTTTCTCGAGCAAGGCAGAAATAAAACAAAATAATAAAAACAAAATGAATTTCCAAAAGATAACACTGCAGCGTGCTTCGAATCCACCTCGGTCGTACGGCACGGAGAGTAAATTGGACTTGATTCCCCCTATATTTGCAGTAGCTTGAAGCGGTCTGTATATACAGAAAAATAAAGCATATTCCTGCCACTTTCAATCCCTGTAAGAATCTCGTCCTACATTGTCCAACTTTTTTAAATATAGTGATTTAAAGAACTTGATATGAAGGTTTTGCCATAAAGAGCCTATAAAAAATATTTTTTTTATCAATATTGCTAATGCAATAATTTTCTTTTACTCAAAATTAGCACCTCTATTAGCAGAAATAAGAGCTTAATGTTTTTTGCATTATATTGTAACAATCTATTTATTATTAATTTTGGTAAAATTTAATGTAACATATGATTTTTGACATAGGGCTATATGGACACTGAACCACTGTGCGTTGATGGGGTTTTAATGTTGGAATAAATTACCATTTAATTTTCTGGACCATTCAGACCACCCTACTACTTTTCAGGACCATTCTAGCATACTGCACTGCTATCTTTAACGGGCAGTTAGCAGTGCAGACCATATCTCGGAAACTACAAGAGCACAAAATTTGGTTACTTACAATATCAAAAACACCACCACGAGAACTCAAATATGAGTACGACCTAAAGTTAGCAGTGCACCACGTTAATTTTAAAAAATATGCAGAAAAAAGTAAAAAGTACAATTTTTTCTGGTTGATTTAGACCACTCTACTACTTTTCTGGACCATTCTAGCATGGTGCACTGCTATGTTTAACGAGTAGCTAGTAGTGCAGGTCATATCTAAGAAACTACAAGAGCACAAAATTTGTGACTTAACATTTAATTAGCAATTTATTAGCACTAATTTACCAATCATAAAATCTTTGCCTGCTAACTTTGTACTGCTAACTTTAGGGACTTGGAAAAACATCACATCAGCTGAAATTTTGCACTTTGAAATTCCAAAAATATTTAAAGGGTTTTTCATTTTTTTTTCTATAAAAAAAGTGACGTGCTATTATCTTTTTCGCAGGTTTCAAACTAAGTGTGGTGTAGAACAAACCATATTTTCATTTAAAAAAAACATCAACAATTTCTTACGGATTAAATTATTTATTTTTATTTTTCCTACTTTGGCGAAAAATAAGATTTTTTTTATAAAAACCTGGAACTCCGACAAAGAAAATTAAGATTCGATACATGTTGCTTTCTAAGTGTCTCCGGTCGAGGTTATTTGGCGGGTTTACTGGCGTTTCATGGTAATTACCGACATGCGTGCAGGGTTACTAAAAACTATTTCCATCGATCGTAACCTATGACCTCGAGCGCATTTAAACCTTACTTCGATCACCTCCTAATTCCTACCTAGTAAGACACCCTGTTTGCATCTGATAACATTAATAACGCCGCTGAACACTGTGACTAATTTACAAATTCTGGTGTCCTGGCATTCTCTGATTGTACCAGATTGATAAAATTGATATGTCAGCCCACTAAGAATATTATAACATGTTATTTCAGAATACCAATTGGCTAATAGTTAAGTTATATACATATACAGTGTGTCCCAAAAGTCTGGAATAATGAATTTTTTCTGAGACCTACGGTTTTTAAAAAAAAATTACAAATGTATTTCAAAGTATTTTAAACAAAATTTGTACACATATTTCAGGAGTGTCCCACCCCTCGACCTCAACTGACAAGTAAATGACAAAAGGTTTTGATCGTATTTCTAAATATTTCAAAGTATTTTAATATATTTCAATGTATTTCAAAGTATTTTAAACAAAATTTGTACATCTATTTCAGGAGTGTCCCACCCCTCGACTTCAACTGACAACAAAATGTCAACAGGTTTTGGTCGGATTTCAAAATATTTCAACATATTTCAATGCATTTCAAAGTATTGTAAAGTATTTCAATCTATTTTATTGTATTTCAAAGTATTTTAATATATTTCCGAGTATATTTCAATAAATTTCAGAAGCAGAAGCTAAAATTACAAAAATCAAGTTTACGATAGCAAAACTACAGCCGAAAAAAATGTACGATTTTTTATGGCCCACCTTTTCATTGTATGCAAATAAATTTTTGTAAAAAATAATAGTTTTTTTACTAAAACTAAAGGGCGGCAAATATACCTATTTGTGCATGACATCCGATAATATGTCAAGAGTAAAATAATACCTGATTGGTACACTTGATTTCAAAAAAAATTCATACATGCATTTTTTCCTATGCCACAAAATTTAGTTTTCCATTAGTGTATACTATTATAAGGCACCACCAGCTTAGTATACCTGACAGCTTAAAATTCAGTGTGACATCCTTAAAAATGCCACAGATATCAACATTTACAAAAGTTCAAATTATCACTCGAGTTATAGAAGACGGTTGGTCTATAAGAAGAGCGGCCACCCATTTTGGAGTTGATAAAATGACGATAATGCGATGGAAAAAGCGCTCGATTGAAAATAATTCTACGGATAGGAAAGATGGATCAGGACGACCAAAAGTAAGTTCTGAAGCAGCTAATGTAACATTATTTCAGGGTTCTTTAGCAACAGTAAATAGAAGAGTAACGAAATCAGAAGTCTCTTGTCGAGTTGCTGCAAAGAAGCCTTTTCTAACAGAAGAACAAAAACAGGCCAGAGTGATTCTTGCACTGAACAACGTTCTTCGTGATAATGACTTCTTGGGAGAGGGTGGTTTTCACTGACGAAAAAATTTTTCAATCATCTTCAAGCAGCAGGAGAATTTTAGTTTATCGTCCACCAAATTCTAGATTTGAACCCGAATATACAAACCAAATTAAAAAAGCTGGACATTTTTCTGTAAACATGTGGGGCTGGTTTAGTGCTAGAGGTTTGGTTTTTTTTTTTGGAGAATCGAAGGAAGATTCAATAGTGAACGATATGGTTATGCTGCCATCTGTACAGGCTTTACATGAAAATAATTACTTCGCTTATCAGCAGGACAACTGTCCAGTACACACGGCTAATGTTGTTCGCCAATGGTTTCAGAATAATAATATAGAAACACTTCCTTGGCCAGCCAACAGCCCTGATCTTAACCCAATGAAAAATATATGAGGTCGAATCGTTAAAATAATATACCAAAGGAATTGGAGACCACGAAATGCTGAAGAGTTAAGCGATGCTATTTATCGCGCATTGGATCAGTTCTCAGAACACCATCAGTATTTTCAAAATTTAACCTTTTCAATGCCCAGACGTTTGCAGCTTGTAATAGAGAAAAATGGTTATCCTATTAAATACTAAATTATTTATTTTAGTTCTTTTTTAAGCTAAAATAATTAGTATTAAGTTTACCATCGTTTTTGTCCTAATCCAAGTTTCCTATTCGTCGAATTGTTTTCAATCCAGCGCTGTTTCCATCGTATTATATGATATGTTTTCATGGGTATTGAGTTCGTTTTCAAAACTCATTCTATCTTTTTCTTTTATATAGCGTGTTCTTGGTCTTGATAAAGAACACGCTATATAAAAGAAAAAGATACAATGAGTTTTGAAAACGAACTCAATACCCATGAAAACATAGCAATTGTTATTTTATCAACTCCAAAATGGGTTATCGCCCTCTTTATAGAACAGCCTTCGTCCGTTACTCGAGTGATAATTTGATATTGTTCAATAAAGACTACTAAAACATTATTTTTGCTGCTTTTTTAGTATTACGTAAAATTTTATATAAAAATAAGGTTGCCTTTAATTTAAGTAAAAAAATATTTTCAGTTTTAGAGACCTTTTTTAAACAATATGACAAATTGTCGTACTTTTGAAGTTTTTAGGCATTTTAGCTGGTAGTCCGTATATATTATACACTTTTAGAAAGGTCAATTTTGTGACAGCATGTATGAGTTTTTTTTGAAATCAAGTGTACATAAGTTTATAGCGTGGTAACTTTGAATATGTTGATATTATGTGTCATGAACAACTTTCTCTGCATTGTGCATAATAGTTTAATAAATATTTAACTTTTTTGACTCAGGTTGTCCTTTTATGCTTAGTTAAGTCAAGCCAAACAAACAAGCTCCTAGGGGACAGTTCATAAATTACGAAACGCTTTAAGGGGGGGGGGGAAGGGTCAGCGGTAGCACTATTAAGCATTAGAAATGGGTGGAGGATGGATGTCTGGTGTCGCGTTAAGGGGCAATTACACAGACGAACATGCTCAAACAAAAGCGCGTGCAAAAGATCTAAACATTTTTGCGTGAACATTTTTGTGAGCATCTCTTTGAACATTTTGTTGTGGTAAATTTTTGAGCAAATTATTGCTATCTGTTTTGGAAACATATTTTTAAAGATGAGAATAAATAAAATTTTACATCAGTGATCAGTGATCTCAATTCTTGAAAAAAATGGAACACCAACTTTCATTTTAAATTTTTGTGAAAAAAAGCCGATGGCAAGCGAAACATTATTCTTGACTATCAGTTTTACTGTTACTTATAATATTTTTTTCTTAGGGTTTTTCTCGGACTTTTTTGCCAGGGGTTTTTTTGGGCTTTTCTTGCGAGTTTTTTTTATTTCCAAGGGTTTTTTTCCTAAAGTAAAAAAAAACCCAGGAAAATTTTTCTTTTCCAAAAAAATTTTGAGTTTTTCAAATATCGGCAAAAAACTCAAAAATTGCACTTTTAAGCGGTAATCCGCGCCTCACGACTATAAGGAATGGTGGGGAGGGGGATTTTTTTTAAACATATTTTTGTAACTTTTCCTTTAGCTTTTATTTTTGTTTTTTAATTCCTCACACCAGATTTACCTAGTTAGTTTAAGGTCCCAAGGGTTGCTTAAAAAAGCAAAAGGTTCATGAAAATGCTGAAGATATAGATATTTACTGTCAGTTTAATTTAATAATCAAGGTCGATTACTGACACTGAACAAACAATATGTAAAGGGGCAACATTGCGATTCAAAAGTCTAATCTATTACTGATAAATTATATTTTTTAGACAAGGGTCGGGATCGTAGGGTTGTAAATGGGTAATAAACGGTATTATTTAGACCGAACGTGCTTTTGTTCATATATTTGAGATTTAATAAAATGTATATAGGTTTTCTAATTTGACTTAATTATTATTGTATCGTGTTTTAAACTAGTAAGTCAAATAAAGGGATATTCTTTTAAGCGTAAATTTTTATCATTACATTTTACAGGCAACAGCGATAAATAAGTGCCCATTATTATTTTTTTTATTCTCGTTTTTTTTACAACCCCAAAAAAGTCACAAGTATACTGGCATATCCTCTATAAAAATCAGATCAATCGAAGTTGCTTATGAGGTAAAAAATACCTTGTTTTAAAATTTGCTTTTCTATTTTCAGTTAAGTTCAATGAATTCCCATAAAACTATAAAATTTAAATTTGTAAAGAAATTTTTATACCCCTAATTCTTCAAACAAATTTTGCTCAACATTCTCTCCAAAATTTACGTGTGTTCTTTTGTACGAGATTTTGCTCCAACATTTCTTTGAACATTTTGCTCAAGAAGCTCGTGTAAATGTTTGTCGGCATTTCAACATCAAAGGAAAGTTTGTCTGTGTAAATGCGCCTTTAGGTTACGTAAAGCCCAAACACCGTGAAAAATCAGTCAAATAAATTATAAACCTGAGTTTTTTGTATTTGGAAATAATATAAAGTTCACCTGTTTTAAATATTCGCCCCATCTGTTCTTAATTTTTTCATTCACCTAGACTACATTTTATCGAATAAATAATTTTTTTATTTTTAATGGAAATTAAAAAAAAATAGATTAGCTTGACTTGTATTTATGGAATCAATCAATCAAGGTAATCAGGCTATTTTAAATCGAAATATTTTTGAATTCCAAAATAAATAAAATAAATATATAGTACAAGTCATCTCCTTCACTAATTTTTTTGTACTTATTTTAAATAGAAAAATATTTTTATTCTTAACCATAAAACTTCCTGAAACTAATGTTTTAACCACCGGCGCACGCTGGTGGGTAGATTAGGGGCTTAAGCCCCCCTTCTCCAGCCTCCAGTGAAAATCGACTACTAAAGATTAAAATTTCCCCAAAATCAAAAATGGTAATCTGGAACAATTCTGGCACTCAAGCCCCCCTCCAGAAAAAATTTCTGCGTACGCCACTGTTTTAACATCCTAGATTTAATAATAAACCTAGTAGTTTTTAGTAAACCGTCCCATTAAACAGTCCCGTGTTGGTCCGGGATATGTCCGGTCGGGTGCCGGTAATCTGTATCTGCCGAGATCTGCAAAACTGTGTCGGCCTGACGCTATTTTCGCAGACAAGCTACCGGTCCGGATCGAGGAAGTTAGGGACCGAGATGTCGTTTTCATCCGCGTTTGCAGGGGGAGCTTAATCCCCCTACCCAGAGACAGACATTGAAAATCGACTCCTATAGATTAAATTTCCAGAAAAAAAATGCAGCACAATGCTCTAGAGACTATGCTGTTACTCAAGCCCCCTGTTCGGAACCTCAATCACCCCCCCCCCCCCCACCCGAGCCTAAGGGCCGGTTTAGCAGTAGCGAATTAGAATTAGGAATTTAATCCCCGAGTTAACCTTAAGCTGTCTCTGGCACTTGCTATATGTCTAACTCGGCTCTAAAAGGAGTTTACTTTTGAAATGCGCGCCACTCGTACCCGACATTTAACGTCATACTGGATTCAGTTAAAAGCTTGGTGAAAGGCTTCAGTAGGGTCGGTGGTTGTCAAACAAACACACAGCAAACATTATCGTTTTTTCAGTGTCTTTTTAAGTTTACCTAGCTGTTTTTTTAAAAATTAAAATATCTTATCCCAGCAAACACGGTTCCCTCGGGCCTTCGTCGGCCCGATGTCGATTGCCGAATTTGCCGTCAACGGCATGACGTCGATTTACGACATCGGACCAACAGTATTTTTTGTCCGCTTTGTGGTAAATTTTACTTTTTGCTTGATTAGGGTCCGATATGGTTTAACCACATGGTACCGACCATCCGCCCATATAGCTGCTTAATTTGGTCGGTCTAAGGTAGGCAAGTTGGTCTCGGCCCGACATCGTTAAACTATTCAAGTCCGACATTGGTTGCCTAAAGCGGTCCAACTTCGGAGATTGACGAAGGTCCGTCGGTGGTAGCTTAAAGCGGCCCCACAATGGCAAACCACAAAGGTCCGATAATGGTTGGATAATAAGGTCCCACATCGGCCTCTCAAAGTGGGCCGACGTCGGTGATTGACGATCCGTCGGTGGTTGCTTGACAAAATCCGACATTGGCAAACTACAAAGTTTCGATAATGCGGGTGCGTAACCAATCGGGGTGGTTTAAGTGGCGGAAGAGGTGATTCTTGTAGAGAAGTACCACCATCTTGTCAAGTCCGCATTCTAGTTTTGAAATATCTTTGCTCATTATATATATATAATATTATCTTCCCACTGTACAGGGAACATAGTGACATTAGCGCCATTTCTACATACTAGGAAGAAACTATTAAGCAGTTTAAAAATGTTAATGTGACGTATCATCGTCTGTTGCCGGTTATCGACCAATCGAACAAAAATCTGATCAGGCCATCGTCGGTCCTAAAGCAGATAGAGTGAGTGTCGGCATAAAGTCGACTATAGTAAATCGGACCATCGTCAGTTGCCGATTCTCGACCAATCAAACAAAGTTCCAATCGGATCATCGTCGGTCCTAAAGCAGATAAGGTTTGCGTTGGCATAATGTCGACTATAGTAAATCGGGACATCGTCAGTTGCCGATTCTCGTCCGATTAAACAAACTTCCAATCGGACCATCGTCGCTCCTAAAGTGGTGTCGGCATAAAGTCGACTATAGTAATGTGGACCTCCGTCGGTTGCCGATTATTGACCGAAAACTGAAAATCGCAATCTGCCAACATCGGGCCAGCGTGTAGTCGCCGATGCCGACATACTGCCGACGTTGTCGACATTGGCCCGATTCAATGCCGACGATTTGTGTTTGCTGGGATAAATAGGAGGCACGATATAAAGCTAAAGCTAATAAATGAGAATTGATAACACTAAAGTCTGTTCATAAAGAAGAGAGAGTAATAAAAATGCAGATTTGGATAAATTTTGTACTGAGTGATCGATCACTTTTTCTTCTGTTTTAAAAATTTTCTAATGTACCTCAGGTAAAAATCCTTTATTTTATATACCTCACCCTGTTCGAAGGGAGAATACAAAAGAACCCAAAACCGAGAACAATAGAAGGCAAGTGATAAACTATTCTCATAGGCGCCGCAATTGGGGGAAACTTACATTTGAACTATCGTGGTATTAGGGAAGAAAATAGTAAATATGTCGTTTTTTTTATGCCTTGCATAAAAATTTTATAGATGGTGTGAAATTTTTGTTGCAGCTTATATCTTATTTTACTGGTACTACTAAAGCGCGACCAGAAGAGACGACTTGCATGTAATTCTTGTTTTGTTTTTTTTTTAACTTTTCAACTAAGGCTTGAACAACTGGTTTCAAATAAGAATCATGTCAAAAATATTAACAAGCCTTCCTAGCCTCATCATTTTAAAAATCTTGAGAATATTGTTCTATAAATTGTTGAGGAGCCTTCCTTAATAAAGCAAAAAGTTTTTTAAACGCAGTATTTAGTAAGTTGCGATTTTTTTATTACAACCTATACAGAGTGAGTCACGACGTAATGCAAATATTTTAATGTTAAGTATTACAGGCCAAGGGCAACTCATATCCAATGCTAAAATTTTTTTTAAAGTCTTTTTGTCAAATATACAGTGTGATTTGTGAAACAATTAGTATTATATATTTTTGTTAAAAACAGCACCCTGTATACTGCAATTTGCAAGTTTTTTTATAAAAAAAATTAAACAATCAAATTCCAATCTTGAGATATTAGGGTTACAAACAATATCACGTTTTAAATTACTAAAAACGTATTTTTAAGTTAAAACTAATATAGGCATAAACGAATCAAAACCTCGATCGATATCCACCCTACCCAAGCAAAAAATAGGCTGTTACAGGGCCGGATTAATATTTTTTAATTTATTTCTATAAAATATACAAACACATACTTTTAATTTATTGATAAACTCTATTTTAATTTGAAATCCGTTTTCGGAATTGATTTAAAGTTGTAGTCAAATCATTAAAATTTCAGGCCCGGACTAATATTTATTTGGTTTTTTTATTTGTCCTTATTGGAACACAACACTTTTTTGTACTTCATTTGGAGATTTTGATATCACAACATCATCTACAAAACCGTCCCAAGATTACAACCAGGGGATAATGTACAGGGTGATCTACCATAAATGTCCCCACCATTTTTTTCCATTATTATGCATGCTATAAAAGTTTTTGAAATCAGAAGAAAACGAGGAATTTAAAAATTCGATAAAATATGGGACGTTTTATTTGAAATAAGAAAGCTTATGTCAAAATTTGACATTTGCAATGACACTTGTCAACTTTGGCATACATATTCTAAAAGGCTAGAAAAAGTTACACAGCTTTTGTACCAAAGACTTTTTAAAGCATGCCTAATAACAAAGAAAAGTGGCGGTACCATTTATGGTAGATCACCCTGTACATTATCCCGTGGTTGTAATCTTTGGACGGTTTTGTAAAAACTTATAGCAACATTCTTTGCCTTGTATGTTTTGATATCAAAATCTCCAAATGAAGTATAAAAAAATGTTGTTTTCCAATAAGAACAAATAAAATCAAATAAATATTAATCCGGGACTGAAATTTTAATGATTTGACTACGACTTCAAATCAATTCCGAAAACGGATTTCAACTTAAAATAGAGTTTATTAATAAATTTAAACTATAGGTTTGTTTTGCTTATGTATGGATAACATAAATATATTAAGTTTATCTTTGGGGGTTTTCAAGTAAAAATAAAAAATACTTACCAATAAGTAAAATGTGTTGGACAAGGAAAAACGATGTAAGTGTTTCTTTGTTCAACTAATTAAGCAACATATTTTGTCAATTTGTCTTAACGACTGCTAAAGATGTTCTAAATTTCAAAAAAATATACAGGATGTTCTATAGAATATAATTCATTGACATTTGTGATGACCATTCTCAAGAGAAAGAGTTCTAGGACGTTTTTTCGTATTTTAATCTTTTTTGTAGCCCAAATAATAACAGATTGGGGGGTGGTTTAATGAAACACCCTGTATTGTATATCTATTTCTATTTAATTTTACCAAGTAATTATTTACCTATTTTGATTTAATGTTTTAGGCACTCTTAATAGCAATACAAGAAAAGTAATATTTTCTCCCTATAAAAAGTAACCCTTTATTATGAGAATTATACCTAAAATGTACGAAGACAGTTTTTATTTTTAATTTTTCAATAATATTATGATAACATAATACTGGAGTTTTCCAAAAAAAAAACAGGACTTTTTATGACTGTCCATTACTTAAATTTAAGTTTTTGTTCGATTTCAAAAATTTTAACCGTTTTGAGAAGCCAAGACTTAAAAATTTAAGAATTTAACAATTTGTAAAAATCAAAGATGGTGGAAATTTTTTAAAAATACCACTGTATGTATTTGTCCGATTTTAATAATGCTGATCCTTTTTAAAAGCCAAGATTTTAAAATTTTGCAGTTTTATGTGAAATTTACTTATTTGAAAAATGCAAGATTTTTGTTTGGTCCTACTGAATTTGATTTAACAAACGCACTTTGAACAATATACAGACCGCTTCAAGCTACTGCGAACATAGGGGGAATCAAGTCCAATTTACTCTCCGTGCCGTACGACCGAGGTGGATTCGAAGCACGCTGCAGTGTTATCTTTTGGAAATTCATTTTGTTTTTATTATTTTGTTTTATTTCTGCCTTGCTCGAGAAACAGATGGGTAAGTTCTTAATTGAAATAATACATTTTTAAAACTAAAAATGGATGTCTACGAAGTTGCCGAAAAAGTGCAGATGGTCAAATGGTCAAATCGTCATAACCCAACACACGTTCGATATTGGTCGAGGGAAAATTTGCATTTGTATTTTGACGTAAGAACACAGTATCCCCAAAAACTAAATGTAATTGGGCCATTTTTTATTAACGGCAATTGCAATTTGAATGGTCCTAGATACTTGGATCTACTGCAGCAGCACATTATTCTAACTGCTAGGCAGTTGTTAGGTGTAAGATTTGGTGAAACATGGTTTCAACAAGATGGTTGTTCCGCTCACAATGTTGGCCTTGTTAGGGAATATCTTGAGAATGTATTTCCTAATCGGGTTATAAGTACACGAGGAACTATTTTATGGCCAGCTCGATCTCCCGATCTTGCTCCTAATGACTTCTATCTGTTTTTGAAGAAGCTTTTCAAATTATCACCCCTAACATGCTTGGAAACGTTAGAAGGGGTTTTTATAGTAGGCTCGGATATTGTCTAGCCGAGCAAGGAGGACTTTTCGAACATTTGCTTTAATTTTTTTTTGACTGGGAGAATCTTTTTGGTTTTTAGAATGTATTATTTTATTTTGAGAACTTGCTTTTATTTTGTTTCTCCTTATTATTTTCATTGTAACACGTCGTCACTGATAAATCTGAGCAGTTGACAATAAAACGCTCTTATTTATCAGTGACAAAAAATAAGAAAATTACGTTATAAAAATTTGCGTATTTATTGACCAAATTCGTGGTTAGAGGCGTACTAAATACCAAAGGAAAGTCATGCAAGTGGTGATCGCAAACCTGAGTATTGGTTGCTTCACTGATAGTGTGTCTCTGCATGTACGTACACTGGCAAATTAGACTTTTTTCGCCCTATGTTCGCAGTAGCTTGAAGCGGTCTGTATAACTTTCTTATTACTTACCCGATGTGAATAACCAATACATCTATACCATGATCAATCACTCTGGAAAGATAAAGCCTCGGATAAAGCTCTACACGGAAAAGATAGATAGATAGAGTTTCACTAGTGATGCTCATAAAAAAATACCTATTTTTTAACACAAATTCTTAAGTCTTGGCTTTTCAAGATGGATAAAATTTTTAAAATTGGAAGAAAACTTTTTAAGTACCTAAGGAACATTTAAAAAAGTCCAGTGGTACATAACTTTAGAAGTGGTGTCTGAAGTTTGGTTGCAGTTGGGTTACAAGCAGTTACAAGAGGAAGATTTTTATTTTGTATTCTTGAACTTAAAATGTATGCTATACTAATTTACATCTAGTCGTTTTGTTAACCAACACTTCAGTTTTTTTATGTTCTGGCGTTGCATTTAAAGCAAGAATGTCGGTCGTTTTATTTTTTTATTATATCTTTATTATCCTTTTCGTCTAGTTTTTATGATGTTTATGGCTTTATTTATTTTTTTAAATGTCACTCACTTTTTTTTTTTTAATTATTTATTCTGTTTGTTTAGTCTAATGTCTAAATTTTTTATGTTGTTTTATTGTTTGATGCGAGGTTTAATGTATTAATATTATTTTTGTTGTATTTTTTTCCACTTTTGACATATTAACATTAATTTAAGAACTTACTTTATCAATTTTAGTGAAAAATTGATTAATATTTAGATTATTTAGCCTGCTTTGTGAACAGAAGTTTTCTCTCGAATTTTTTGAATTAAATTGAATTGAGGGAGGGACAAAATTTCCGAATTTTTGCGTTACATAATTTACAAGCGGTAACCACTCGGCGAAGCCACGTCATAAATTGGTTGTGAAATCGCAAAATTCTTTGCGGAATCCCGCGAAATCCCTTGAAAATTACACTGAAAATTCTTAAGAAAAATGCCAAATCATCAGAAACGCGAAATACCAAAAGTGCAAAAGCGATTTCGCAAAATCACAAAATTTTGCGAAATCGCGCGAAATCATCGGAAAAATTCGTTAAATACGAAATGGCGTCACAAATTTTATTTATGAACGATCCCTAGAGTTTGAAGGCTCACAGAATGTACTGTTTGTTGTTTTCTGGGTTTGTTTTAGTCTTTATTTTGGTAATTTCCTGAGCATTTTCTTCTATTTTATTTGCTTTTTTATTGACTCTTAAATATCTGCAAAACTCCATTAAATTAATTCCAGAGGGGAAAAAAATAAAATTCTGCTGCAATGAAAGTGTAAATTAAACTGAAACTTGCGATAAAAATAAAACTTTTTCCAGTTTTACTATTCTTATGAACACTTTTATTTAGACATTCATTCTTTCACTCGCCTTTCATAGACTAGAAAGTTGGAGCCTAACACAGATGCAGATTATTTCAATACTGTTTACAATTGAAACAATAAACAGATTTCAAACAAATTAATAAACATCTGTTTTAATTCCTGGTTAGAACCACTAAGTTAAATCAATTAATAAGACATTAAAATTTTGTGAATAAGAAATTGAAAAAAAAGCTTTTTAACAATGAAGCAAGTTTGTTTTTTAAATTAAGTAAGTAAACAGTTTTTCCACAAGATTGGAATCCTTATTTTTATAATATCTCAAAAAAACTCCAAAGACTGTACCGAGGGCTGTACCATGGCCCCTGCTGGGGTGTTCACCTAAAGCTTAATTTAAAAAAAAACCACTGAAATGTTAATATCTAATTGGTTAAAAAAGTAATGAGCAATAATATAAATGTAGCTTAATGGATTCAGTTTAATGAAACACACCGGATTTTAAAAAAATTTGCTTAACTTTTATTTGAGAAGAAAATAGATGAGCTATGAAAAAATTTTTTCAGGTTTTATTGAAAATTTTCATAACATAAATTTGGTGAGTACAAGATTTCTTTAAAGCACAACTCTACTCAAATTGGCTAAAAAATTAATGAGTATTTACTGTGTCAGGCTGGTCTAGAGGCAGGCAGAAACATTTAAAAAACCCAGAGGCCCTAGGGAATAAGAATAAGCCTATAGCCACTACCTACCAAGGCCAGGGGACCTTGGTTAAAAAAATCAGACCTATATTCAAAGTTTATAGATGTAATATATTTGAATTTCTCGCGCAATTTCGCGGAAGTGCGCCCGAAATATGTCAAGGTCAAGGACGACCTCTTTGTTCCCGGTTTACGGATTGGCATGTTTCCTAATGGTAGAAGCTCCTCCATTTCGTGGATATCCTGCTAAAACAGTAAGTAATTTGCCTTAATGACTCGACACTCCAATAAATTATATGGGAGTGTGCACCAAAATTCCATGTCAGTTTTAATGTCGATAAAATAGAAAAAAAAGTGCATGAAATACGACTTATTAATTTTTAACTACCTACTTATTATGTCTAAATTTCTGATTTTCCAGGCAGGGAGATTTGAGTGTTGCCAATCTTAATTTCAAAGTTGTCTTAGGAGTATCAAAACCTCAGTAAAAATCTAGATAAAAATAGTGAGTACCAGCAAGAGCAGTATACTTTGCTGTTGCAGAATCATATTTTGTATGTATTTTGGGGGAGCTACAGTGCATTAGGTTTCTTTGTCAATTATATTCTTACTTTGCCCTGCTTATATATTCTTGAGACAACATGCCTTATACATAAAAACCATTCTTACTTTCTGCAACATCAAACTCATTAGCAGACACGCCAAATGAATCAAATATCAATACCTATTCCACATTTCACTTTAGTTTGGCATTCCTTCATTTATAGAGGTGTTAAAATGTAGCTATAACACAAATTGGGAATAATGTTGGGACAATGAACTACAAAGGGTTTCGGACACCTTTACAATATAGAAGGCTGCTTTATGGTCCTTTCAACTAGTTTATTTTTAATTTTTAAGTGTTATGTGTTTGTTAAATGTTTTGCAATTATTTCTCCTGTTTACTAAACCTCAAGAACCATAATAGTTTCAACTTGACTAGCAAGTTTTAGCAAAATTTAATTTATAAATACTTAAATCATGTTTTAATTTGTCTGTGATCAAGTCCCAACTTGCTTATTTTAATTAATTTAAGGCTATTTTGCCTGGGATGCTATAACACCACTAATATTTACGATTTTATTCTAATTTTGATATTAAAAATGGCATTTGTAGTGTAATTGTAAAAAATTTTGACTGCGGCAATTTAAGTTTTAATCAAAAACCTATTTAAATAAAAAAAAGTTGTATTTTGTTTATTTAACCTTTTGAGAGTGTCCTGTATTAAGGCCATTACAAGTTACAATACTCCATACAAAAGCTACTACACTAAAGGCTGATATACTTCTTCCTTTTAAGGGCTGGTTCATGGTTAAATTCCTCTTCCTTTTTGGTAACTTTGTCCTTTAACTTTACCCTTTTCTCTTTTCTTAAGTAAGAAGCTGGTTCATGCTAAAATTCCTTTTCCTTAGCTTTAGTTATTAATGTTGACAATAATGACAGGCTTTTTGTTTATAAAATTTGGGGTGTTTTTTGTCTCAAAAATATTAAATGTTCAATATCCATTTCTGTAATAACCAAGTACTTCTTGAAATATTAAAAACAAAATAAACAAATATTTTGGAGACTGCACTTGCAAAACATGATTTTTCTGTTTCTTTTTCTGTAATGTTAAGTAATGGTTAACTTTCAAAGTCATTCCTTAAGCCTTAAGGAAAAAGATACAGAAACGGAACAAGCATGAACACCCATATCTGAATACCTAAGATTTAATAATTGCTAAAAGAAAAAGTTACAGCAAAGGTTACAGAAAAGAAATTTAAGCATGAACCAGCATTTAGTGTTCTACTAAAAGGGCAGTAAAATGTTAGGAAATTGATTGATCTTTAGTCCATACCGAGGAGCATACTGCTCCATGAATTAGGCAATTTCAGTGAAGCTAGAGACTGTCCATAAATGATGTAGGCACTTTAGAAGGGGGAAGAGCCCTAGTGTTTTATCTGCCTGACAAGGGGGGACTATTGGCAATTTGATATCATGCTATAATATTGATTATGTATTTGCAGCCAAAACTATTTACAGTTTAGTATACTAATATATTACTTTTTGAGGTCCTCCTGGATCCTGACAAAACCTGACAGGACCCAGAATATGGGCCTTTTTTTCAGGTGTTCAAAACTTGGAGATTGGTTCACCCGAAGGGTTCACCCTTCTCTAATTTTGATTGCTGACAGTTTACAACCTGATTCCTTACCCAAGTAGGGAAAGTAATTTGAAAAAGTCCTAAATAAGCTTTGTTTTAAATTAAAAATATTGTTGTATACAAACTACCTACTAAGTAGTAGGCTCCCTAGTGAAAGAAAAAAATTCTTCAGTGGTAAGAATTATGGAGGTAACTACCTAGCTGTATGTAAAATACTATTTCATGGTCCTAGATGTGAATGGTCCTAATCCACAAAATATAATGATAGCAACTACTTACTTTATTTACTTATTACCTTTTTATGATACCAAACATAAAAATAACCATTCTTACACTACAAAAAGTAGTGTTATGTGGCCGCGGCTAAAGTTACGACAGTCACATGACTTTGTTGTTAACTTATATTCAGAATAAAAAATAGAAAATAACTTGGGAAATACTGGTTGTAATTCATAAAAACTTCCAAAAAACTGGATAATTTTCTCTAGTTTTCCCATTTGTTTGGGAAAACCTGGAAAAATCAATCTCCGTCTAACATGGAAAAACAAAATGAAAATGACAACAGGAGCCTAGTGAGAGAGCAACATAAAACACAGAAAATACTGACCTTATTTTGGAGTGTTCTTCACAGCTAAAATCACTGAAAAACGTCACTACAGAAAAGTTTACGACGCGAATTTTCTTATTGCCGAAAATTGGTAAGTTTTTCATACATGACACGCACTGAAATTACAAAAATAAACACGATCGGTCCCCAACATCGACTACAGAGACGGCCATATTGCGTTCGTGTGAAACTGAAACTGAAAATGTTCGCGAGAAATCAGCCAATATTTGGTGCAAGTGGAAAGTTCGGAATAATCAAAACGAATTCTCCCCAGTGCGCGGTTGATTTAAAACAAATAACCACCGAATTTGAACGGAACGACTGTTACAGCAGAAGTCATATTACAGGCCAGAAAAATATAATTATTTTAATACAGGCAACAGATGGCAGTGGTAATGCTTGTCAAAATCATGCGGTAACTCGTCATTTGTCAAGTTATTGAAGTTTTTCCATTTTTCTGACAGGAATAGTTGCATAACCGAAGGTGTGCAATTTTTACATTTTTTGGCCGAATTTTTCGCAGAAATTGGCTGGAAATGGCAGCAAGAAGAGTAGCCCAAAGTACCGTCAACTGGACTGCCTTGGCGGAACGCGTACCGGAGCACCAGAGGCCTAATTTCCTGGCGTTCAAATCGAAGTCGGACAGCTACTTGAGGAGGTTAGTTTTTATGTAATAGGTCTAAAATTTCAAGGTTCGTTGTCTTTGACTTTGTTTGTTGCCTAAGAAGTCAAGATAAGGAATATAGCATAAATTAATATTTCTGCTCTGCTAATATTTTAGCAATTATTCATTTGCTTGATCTATATACTGGGATTGCAAACTGAGACCCTCATTGCACAGAATGGGTTTGATGCAGACTCTGTATGGAGAATGACTGGACTGCCAGACATGTGCTGTGAAAATGGGGCTGAAAATTGAGTATACAGTTTTCTGCCATTTTTGATTTTTTTATGAAAAATTCTGGTAATTATGCAGTATACAGTTTTCTGCCATTTTTGATTTTGTATGAAAAATTCTTTATGGGGGCACCTACTAGGGTCCCTGGGACCCCAAACCTACCTGCGCCCGATTTTTTTTTTTTTTTAAGAGAAAAAAGGGTGCCCGGGGGGGGGGTTGTAATGTATTTTTTTTATTGTTTTTGGATTAGGTTGGGTTGGACTGTGTTGGATTGGGTTGTTTTAGTGAAATAAAATTAAAAAAAACTGAGGTGGTTTAAAATATTGTTCCTATGATTTCGCGCGATTTCCCAAAGACTTGAAGGATTTCGCGCGATTTTGCAAGGATTTCGCGCAATTTTGCAAGGATTTCGCAGCAAAAATGTGGCGTGATTTTGCAGAGTGGTGACTCCCTCGAAAAAACAAAAAAAAAAAATTAAAAAAAAATCAACTGGCGCAGGCGGATTAGGGGTCGTAGGGACCCAGGTAGGTGCACCCATAAAGAATTTTTCATAAAAAATGGCAGAAAACTGTATACTGCATAATTACCGAAAATTGCATGTCAGCATCAGTTTATATTTGGCAAGCCACAGATTGACACAGTACATGAATTGATGCTTTATCAAAGCAAATTACATGCCCCTTTAAGGAGCTAAACAAATTCTAGTGAAGAAAAATCTCAAAAATGAGCCTCAATAGACCTGCTTGTGGTCGCAGTACCAGATTGACACTCACAAATTAATGAATGTGTCAAACCAACACCATCTTGAGAATGGTGTTGGCTAAACCTGCTTTGAGCTTTTTCTGGCTTTTTTCTTTCTCTTACATTTCTGATAAATCAAACAAGGTAGGGAAAGCCAGATTCTTCTGGTTCAATGTAGAAAAACATCCTTGGGTTAGTACTTCGCTTAGAGCTCCATATCTCCTTGGGAGTGATGGCATCTCTTTGTTGTACAACTCCAGAGAATATTTTAGATTTTATTTATTTTTATTTTATATCAAATAAGTTTTACAATAATAATAATGCTTAACTAAGTAAAATTATAATGAAAGGCACTTTTGAAAAGTAGAGGAACTCCCAAGAGCTCTTCAAGTTTAGATTGTTTTATGTTTATCTTATATAAATAAATATAGGAACTTATTTTATACACAAAATAAACTTAAGAATCTATATAGGCAAAAAATAATATATTAAAATGACAAATAATTTTAGTTTCTGACAATATGTAGGTGTTGGTTGTAATTAGTTACTACTGTATAAATTTATATTATAGGAACTTGACATGTTCTTTTCAAAATTTTTTCAACATCTTTATTTTGAAAGAAAAAATATTTTATGCAGCAATCAAACTTTTTATTTGGTAACTTTTTCTTGAATTCTGGTATTTAATTAAAGATTTTTGGTGCCAAGCACAAATACATTCGTTGCATCCTAGTTTTTTTGAAATGCTGAACAAAAAGTTTGGTATTATTGTAATGTGTGACAAATTCAGTTTGATTTATATATTTTTTTATAAATCTAGTTATATATTTTAAGTTTTTTGTATAATTCTGCTGTGTGAGCCTGATATCTGCAGCCCTTTGTACAACAAATAACGGCTTTTTGTAGTATATTATGCAAGTTCTGATTCTATATTCCCCCCTGTACTACAATTCCATAGCTGAGTACTGATTGTGCCTTAGCCAAGTAGAATATTTTTTTAAGAGATTTTGAAACCAGTTTTTAAAAATGATAAAATTAGCTTACAATATATTTCAGTTTTTATTTGCATGTGTGATGTGATCTTTAAAATTTATATTTTTGTCAAAGATAATGCCTAGGTATTTTATTATATATTTGCTTTGATTGCTCAATTTTTTTGTTATGTTGAAAACAGCTTGAGAAACAGAATCACAAAAATACAAGAAAAAATTAGGTTTCAACTGGTTTTAACAAAATTATTTTCTTGTTTTTAGAGTTATGCAATACCCTGAAAAACCACCAGCACTTGACTGGTCCTTCTACAAGGAAAAGGTTCCAATTGCAGGTAATGTATGAAAAAAAAATAATATAATTTTCGACAGGGTAACAACTGATCTAAAATTTGTACATGTATTGCGAGTAATGCCATCTAAATCTGGTAGTGATGCCAAAGAATTTGTACATGTATTGCCAGTAATGTCATGGTAATTTATATGGGTAATGCCAACTAATGCCATGAGTGGTTTTCCCCTCAATAGTTTTTCTCTAAAAGTGCCATAAAACCCAAGAATTATCAGAAAAACCAAGTTTTTTTCAGGGTTTCATAGACATTTGTCATTAGTCTTTAAAACAGAGATATTTTTTGACAAATTGCTTTAAATAAGTAAAATATTGTTTGCTATTACATTTAATGTCTTCCTTACTTCTTTTTCACTAACACAAGAATATTCAATATTTTGTCATAATTCAGATTTTAATGTTTAAGGGGCATCTGTCTTCTAGAAAACCAATCTTAAATTCTGACCAGAAAACTCATTTATGAAGAACCAATAAAAATCAACTTTTTTAAACAAAATAAAAAAAATAAGTTTACAAATAAACACAATCTACATTATGTCATTGTAGTATTGTTATTTACTTTCAGTAAAATATAAGTTAAAGTGTCTTTTTTAAAGAGGTACTGCCTTGAGACTAAAAAAGTACCTGAAAAAATAAATCAAGATCTTGGTATACATAATTATAAAAATTAGTTTTCTTAACATTTTCCTATAAATTAAAAAAATATGTAATTTTTCCTTATTTTAAGAAAAGTTGATGGCAGTCCCTTTGAAATAATTTTTTTGAAGAATTACACATATACCCAAGTATCTGCTTTGCAAAATATTTAAATGTGGTTTAATTTTTGTATGGTTCTTAAGGATTAAGTGACTTTGGTGAATACTTGGGTATTTTTTATATTTTAGGAATGGTTGATGAATTCCAAAAACAATACCAAGCTCTTCAGATTCCCTACCCAGCCGACACTGTCTCCTCTCAAATTGATGAACAAGAAAAAACCATCAAGGCAGATATTGAGAAGTTTAAAAGGGAATCTGAGTCTAGGATTGCCGAGTAAGTATTACTAATAGATTTTGTACTTGAAAGTGGGGCTTCAAAAACAAGTTGTTTAAGCCCTTGAAGTAGAATATGTTTGAATGAATGAATGAATATATGTTTTATTATCTGATAAGATTATAAACAATGTCAGAATCTTGTAGACAAAGTAAAAATAATAATTACTTAACTACACTAACCTAAAATAAATTTAAAACGGTACTTAATTTGCACATTAATTTGTAGAGAAAAAATAATATTTGCCAGGTTCATTAACAAGTTTAAAATCTCACTATTGTGGCCATTGTTATTACATTATACAATAGTGACCGTTATTACATGATAAAATAAATTAAAACTTAACAAAAAACATTTAATTTATATTTTAAAAACTTTTCTTCGTTTCTACTGCTATTTAGTAGAAACAATAATAAAGCAAGTGAACTTTCCAGTGTTCAACAAAAATATGAGCTTTTAGGTTAAAAAATTTTTAGAATAGTTAATATGACGCTTATCACAAAAATAGAAAAACAGATAAAAACAACAAATAATTACAATAAAACAATGATAGTCAAATTCGTTTAGGTCATAATAATGCTTTTTCCTCCAATAAAGCAATAACCTTCCTCCTGAAGTATTTTTGACTTATTATATCACAAGTTGCTAGTAAGTGGCAGATGATTATAAATTTTAATACTTTCATATATGATGGAATTTTTTGTTAAGGCAAATCTTGGTATTGGAAGTGGAATATTTCTTGCCTGCCTTATGATACTATTTTGTTTATAATAAGGCCAGCATTAGTAGTTTTGCACTAACGAATAACGGTTTGCAGTGTTCCCTTTGTCTTTTTTTATGTTTGTGATGTTTATAACCTTGATTTTAAGTTTTAAGAAGATTTGTACTTTGGTCAAAAAAAAGTTGGCCAAAAATGATTTGTAGAAAATATGTGATGTGTTAAGTTGTACCTTCATTTCAAAGTTAATTAACTAATAATGCCAGTAAAAATGGGCACATTTTAAATTACTCTTTATAAGTTTTAAGGGTTTTTTACCCAAAGTTAGGGCATATTTTTTAATTCTATCTATTCTTTCAGATACAAAAAACAACTGGCCCATCTCGCCAGCCTGATTCCGTTCGATCAAATGACAATGGAAGACTTCAAGGACGCCTATCCAGAGGATGCTTTGGACCCCCTCAATAAGCCCACATTCTGGCCCCACACCCCCGAGGAGCAACCTGGATATGTTGAAAAGGACGCAGCGGCCGCCCCTGCCCATTAAAAGGGGACAGAGTAGGTCATGTTTTTTGGGTGCACATTCGGATTTTGTCGGTTTTCTGGTTTAAAGGCAGAGACTGTTTCACCGACATTTTCTGGATGTACTAAGAAAAACGAAAATTTTAAAACCTTAGTAATTTTTTCCTTAATTATTTAATATTATAATATTGTTATTTTGAAACATTTCGGGCGAAATATAGGTATACACACTGTTTACAAATCAAAACCTTGTTTTTTTTTGTTATCCTTAGTAATTGTACCTTAGTTATTTTTTCCTTAATTATTTAATATTATGTTTTTGTTATTTTGAAACATTAAGGGAAATACTGTTTAAAAATCAAAAACGTTTTTTTTTATTCTCATCATAAGTAAATATAAATAGACTGATAATTCTATTTATAACTGGATGAAAATTAAAAATATTTACTTCTTTCTTATTTGCCAAAAAATATTTTAAAAAATAAGAAATTACTTAATGTCGATTTAAAAAAATATTTATTAGCTCTTTATATAGGTAGGCTTAAAAATACATTACCTCTCGTACAACTACAAAATAGGGTATCAAATGTATATAATAAAGTAACGGTATATTGGAACCTACAAAAAATCTATATGGACCTTAAAAACTGATTGAAACGCTGTTTAAGCTTAAATTTAAAAAATACAACTTTAAATTGTAAAACGTCAAAATCGGTTACAATACATCGAAATTGGCTAAATTTAAATACATCAGACCTGCAGCTATCTTGTGCTGTACGCTTTTTATGTGGCGCCAAATGTAGAAAACTATGGCCGTAAAAAATTAGGCGTTTTTGGCGGGCTTCAAGAGAAAAACCGCATCGTCCAACCAATAATAGGACTGATGCAAGTCTCCTTCGCACAGATAAGGAACTCTACTCCAAGAAACTACTTCGAATTTGGCAGGTGTGAGGACGTCCTCTATGACACTTTGTACTTGATCTTCGAAGGTGGTTCCTATTATGGGAAGGAGTTCTTTTGGCTTGTTCTCTGGATTACCTAAAAAATTTAATTATTAAAACTAAAATTGTTGTGTATACCTAATGGGGCATATTCGAACTGCGCGGTTTATTTATTGTTATATTATATTCTGTCCAGATTATCAGTGAGTTTTTAGAGATAAGATGGTTTCAGGAAAAATGTGTCGGCAAATCAGCAAATTTTTCTCCGAACAAACTGAACGCTTTCGAACAAATTAACGCTCCGTTTCGACTGAAATACTAAAGACTAACGATGGAACGCGCCGAAATATTGGCGCGTTCTGTTCAGCGGGGAGAAACATCCTGACTAGCCGAATTCGTTCGTTATATCTTCGGATAAAAATGTTCGGATCAGGACGCACCTTTATAATTATTATAACAGTTATTATATACTTTAAAAAATGCAAGTTTTTTCATTCAGTGCAAAGTTTTTGTTTTTAAAATTGCAGAGCACTTTTGACTCCACAGTTTATCATCAGTACTTAATCGAATGGTCCAGTTTTAAGACATCTAACAATGCGATAAATCCTAGCACCTAGCCGAACTTTTATGATGACCTGTGCGGTTGTCGAAAGCGCTATGCAATTTTAAAATTTAAAACTTTGCACTTAGTAGAAAAACTTCTATTTTATTCTGTTTGCAAGTGCACGCAACCAACTCGTACTTAATTTAACGTTTCCAAAGTATTCGTTAGTAATGTACATTATACGCATAGGGTTCACGTGAACCCTATGCGTATAACTACACCTACAGTCAGTTTAAGCAATACAATTTTA
Organism: Oxystoma pomonae; assembly: GCA_963921995.1. Taxonomy (NCBI): domain Eukaryota; kingdom Metazoa; phylum Arthropoda; class Insecta; order Coleoptera; family Brentidae; genus Oxystoma; species Oxystoma pomonae. Next base: position 26,117,228 of record OY998170.1, read on the forward strand.
ACAACAAATCTAGAATATTAAAGATAGGTTTATACTGGAAAAAATACAACTAAATTCAAAATTAAATTAAATTAAAAATAACAACTTGTTGATTGTTTATAGAAGAAATAAAATTAAAATAATGTAATTTTTACCTGTTTTTTTTGGTTTCATTTAAAATTAGTATTTTTTTGCTATAAATTTATAAAAATGCATCAATTTTTATCATCTAAAACCACATGCATACATTTAACAGCTGTGTGTTACTATAGGCCTGTGTCCCACCAGAAGCTAATAATGGTTGTTCAAGTCACATAACTAGCTGAATCAGCAAAATTAGTGTCAAACCTTTCTTTACCTTTTTATAGGAAAATATACTGCTCAGTATCCTTACAAAAAACAACCAAAATTATACAGCTCCTTTTGAATTAAAAAAAAATTATACATAAACAATAAATGTTTCCTGACATGCACGAACGTCTGTTTTTAGATAAAATTAAGTTAAAAAATTAAAGGTTGACCATCTTTTCATTTTATTTTCTTATTTTTATTTTTTCCTGTATAAAGCAGGCTTAAGATTAGACAAACACAGATTTGTTAAATACAAAATGTATTACAGTAATTGCTTGTAAAATAACCTGCATTCTTTTATTTTTGGTTAGGGAGAATCCGAAAAATAAAAAATTAGATTCACCTACCCACATGGTTTCAACCCTGTTATTGGTAAAACCGCAATCAAGCAGGCCTAGACGGAAAACAAATGATGATACCCTGTGTTTACCTACCAGATTCTACATAGGCCGAAAAAGGTAACACCAATGCCAGTAAAACCAGGCCGTCTGGATTTAGAGCGTCCTTCATTTGAGTCAAGAGTTGCATAGGAGTGTCACAGCGGTCTAGGAGGTTTAGACAAGAAATAAAGTCGTATTTTCGGTCTAGATGCCAGTTGTCTATTTCCAGAATTCTGCAAAAAAAAAATTAAATTAGTTAGTGTCACGGTACCAGTAATTGACACTCTCCCAGTAATTGACACTTTAGGCATTTAAAAAAAAATGAAACATGTTTATGGAAAATGTGTGTTTTTGGCACTACACGTTTTTTATTGCAAGCTTTATTCATAAAATAAAACACAAAATCTAGTTACAGTACCACGAGCAAAGAAATTATTAACAAAATAATGTAAGAAAAAATTAAAAGTCCTGTAAAATATTAGCCGTTTAATTGAGGGTTCGGTTTAATTTTTATTTTATATACCATCATTGTTACATCATAAATTTGGTTGTTTAGATGAGGTGTCCAACTCCTTTTATTATATTTTGGCCGTTTTTACAAAATAATCACTCGGGTATTAAAATTTTTCAAAAATTTTGAGGCATCCAATAGTTGACCCAGGGGTGTCTGCTTTGGATTAGGAGTGTCAATTTTTGGTGCGCATGAATCGCAAGAATTAAAAAGTTATTTAATTGGTGTTTGTCCATAAAGTGATTCAAACTTTTGTTAAATTTTGGAATTTATAACCTTTTTTTTGGTTGGCAACAATTTTTTGTCCTTCTTAAGGGGGGGGGGGGGGTTGACAAAGTATTACGTAATTTTAGGGGGGGTCCACGGAAGTGTTACGAAGTGTTAGGGAGGGGGGTCAAAAATTGCCAAAAAGGGTGTTACGTAATTTATGGACGGTCCCTTTACGCTTGTGCCGTATTATTTCTTTTTATATAACACAATTTAATTCTTTCGCCTTATAAAAACATCCATCGATCGCCCTCCCCCCTTTTTCGAGATTTTATTTAAAAATTGCCTGTTTTTCATAGAAACAGTTAATTTTTTTTTCAGAAATTTTCGCCAGCGTGATTCGGTGGATATTCACAGGATGTGTTTTAATCATTCTGAATTTTACAAGAATATTCAATATACCAATATTCTTGCTATGTGAAAAGTACCGACTGCAGTTTACAACTAATATTTATCACAAAAGAAGGTGTGTAAATTACTGGATCTTAAGGTGTCAATTACTGGGATTTTGTTCTTTAGTCAATTAGGGGACCCTTGAATACTTAGTATAAAGAAAAGAAATCGTATCATTTGTAAACAAATAATTTGGAAATTTTTTATCTGCCTTTTAACAAAAGACCCTTTAAACAATCGATTGGAGTCTTTGAAGTTTTTATAGTGTCAATTACTGGTGCCTTTACCCCATATAAATATGAGATAATACATCGACCCAGCTCTTGCATTTTACGAAAAAAAAACCGTAGCGATTCGATAATAACTCTCCCAATCAAGTTTGTCTGAAAAAAGTGCAGAGCCAAAAAATCCCTTTGGCGCGAGCAGACTGAGGCAGTAGATTTGTCTGTCGCAAGGATGTCCAGTGGAAAAAGTTTTCTGGACAATGCAGCAGTCCATTGGACAACCAAATCTGTAGAAAATTTTGTCCAAGGCATATCCATCGGATGATACATTTGTCAAAACGTTGGCTCTTGGACATCCCAAAAAAGTCCAAAAGTTTCAATATTTTAACTATTGTACCACTATACTAAATCCATTGGTTATCCAGTGGAACGAAATTCTGTCCAAAAGTTATCCATTGGCTATCCAAAAAGTATCTTTATGGTTCACTGTCGGAAAAAAATTAATAATTACAATGTATATCCGTTGGTCTTATTTTCTTAGTACACTGGATATACTTATTTGTCCCAATAGATATCCAGTCCAGTCCAGGATAGTTTGTCAAAAGCAGCGATATTTTCAATATATAAGTATATAGGTACCTATATATTTGAACCACTCCAACATCATAAGTCTGATTGTCGATCCTTGCGGATGGAGTTCCTAGCAAAGGATGGGTATTAAAATACTAAAATACCAATTAATTCAAAAATACTTAAATGATTCGGCTAGATATGAGAGAAATGTTATTTTTGGTAATGAATAAGAAAAAACATGATCCATTGGATATGCAAAACAGTTCAGATAAATGACTAAATTTATTAATGTGCCAACTAGGCCAAGCCCAATTGCCATAGATTTTTTGATAAATATTCAATGTTGAGTCAATGTATATAAAGTACATCACTTTTGCTGAACACAAAATGAACGTCCGCCGGATAGAGTTTATTTTTGGTCCAATGGACCAAGAAAAATCATTATCTATTGGATATCCAAAAACTGAACTGAAACAAAGCAGTTCTTTATGAATGGAAATTGTACAGGGTGTTCCAAATTCGAGGGGCCTCTATAGCTTTGGGCTTTTGCAGCATAGTTAGCCCAAAACTAATATACATGTTACGAGCTCGATTTTCAAGAGAAGTCGAAAACTAAAAACCGCATTGCGATATGTCAAAGAGTTTCTGAGCTACAGGGTGATTCTCAAAAATTTGCGTTTCTAGTAACCCTCTACAATTTTTTTACTTGTAAAGATAGAGATTTTCATTAAAAACATTATTTGGAGATTTTTTAAGGACAAATCTACCTGTTTCACCGATTTTGTCTCAAGGCCTTTAGTTCACGAGATATAACACAAAGTTACATTTTTAAATGGAATACCCCAATTTTTTTTTTAAAATTAGTTTTGTAATAAAATTTCCTGTTAAACGATGTGTCATACGCCTATTTTTATTAAGTAGTTAAACAGATATCTGCAATTTTTAATAATTACCATAGTAAACTGTGTTTAACTCTGACCTATGCAGTTTTAGGGTATCTATCTAGGTAGCTATGATCAAATAAAAATAATTACCATGATAAACGAGCCCAAGTGTCAAAAGTGGCGTTTCCGTCAAGATATAAAAATGTTTGAAACCTTTGAAAAGTACGACATGATAAAATGTTACATTGAAAGTAAGGAAAATATATTTCCAGAGATATCCGGAAAGAAGGCAACCTAGCTCAAAAATATTTTTGAAGTTAAAACGTCATCTATAAGAATACGGATTCTTTACAAAACCGCCCAACACCGTTCTCAACTAAAAAGCCAGTTAACTCATTTTCGTTTTAGTATCCTTTAGCCTATGATCGGCGCCATATTGACACCAAACTGACAGAAAATCCATGTTTTACTTGTCAATTTGGTTATAAAAATGGCAGCCACATTAGGCTAAAGGACACTGAGGAGGTAGGAGTTAACAGGCTTTTTAGTTTAGAACGGTGTTGCGCCGCCTAGGACGTATAGAAGCCTAGCTAGAGATAGAGAGTTGGAAGAACTAACGGTTCTAGGAGAAATAGAAATTAACCCGAATAGTTCCACCAGGGCTATGGAGAGAAACACTGAAATTCCACGCAGCAATGCTGTTCGGGTGCTTAAAAAACACAAGTTTAGGCCTTATCGACCCCGACGGCTGCACCAATTACGGCAACGAGATTTTCCTCCAAGACGTGCATTTTGCAGGTGGTACCTAAATAAAAGCCAAGAAGACTCCGATTTTGATTTCTAGTGATGGAATATTCACCAGATATAACTGCTATTACTGGAAACAGCAAAATCCCCATATTATGGTGGAACAAGCGAATCAGGGAAGGTTCAGTTTTAAGGTATGGGTAGGCATCTACAGAGGACAAAATATTGAACCATATATTTTTGATGGAAATTTAAATGCCGAAAGATACCAACAAATTTTAGAAGAGCAGGTGATTCCATTTATCGACAATTTGCCACTTCAGCAAAATAATGAGCTATACTTTCAACATGACGGTGCACCTCCTCACAATGCACGAGACATTACTAATTTGCTAAATATTGTGTTTGCGGAAAACTGGATCGGAAATAAAAGTCCTATATATTGGCCCCTCAGATCTCCAGACCTGAGCCCTTGCGACTTCTTTTTGTGGCGGAGAGTCAAAGACCTTGTATTTCGAAATCGCCCAACTACTAAGAGGCACTTCGTACTGCATTCAGGCAGCTTCGTGCGGTAGATCTTCTTAATGCAGAAAATAGCGTCAAGAGAAGATGTAGGATATGTTTACATGAAAACGGCCGTCAATTTGAGCATTTGTTTTAGAATAAAAGAAAATTGTTAGATGTAGATTGTAGGTGTTACATACTTTAATTAATAAAAATTTTAAATAAAAACTTTTAATAATTTTATTTTTGTTTATTATTTTAGGGTTGGTAATTATAGTAAACTAGAAGTTAAAATTCGAGGTTGCTGTATCCCCTCGTGTCGTAGCCAAGTTGATTTTGTATGAAAAAAAAAACAATAAAATTTTATTTACACATTTAGGGCGCACAGCGCCTACTATAGTAAATATCAAAATATGCAAATATCTTTTAAACTATTTAATAAAAATAGGTGTATGGCACATCGTTCGACAGGAAATTTTATTAGAAAACTGATTTTTTTAGAAAAATTGGGGGTATCCCATTTAAATAAATATAACTTTGTGTAATATCTCGGGAACTAAAGGTTTTAAGAGAAAATCGGTGAAACAGGTAGATCTAAGAGTTGTAGAAGGTCTTTAAAATCGCACATTTTTGAGAATCACCCTGTAGCTCAGAAACGCTTTGACATATCGCAATGCGGTTTTCAGTTTTCGACTTCTCTCGAAAATCCAGCCCGTAACATGTATATTAGTTTTGGGCTAACTATGCTGCAAAAGCCCAAAGCTATAGAGGCCCCTCGAATTTGGACCACCCGTACTCAGTTCTTTTATCATCTACTGTATCAGGAAAAACCTTTGTCCAATGGATGTCCATAAATGGTCCATGGACAATGCGGGCGGTTTTGGACAAAAAATGGCTATCCGATGGACAATTTGTGCTGTAGTATCTCATAGCAGGGCCGTTTCCAGCTTTTGTACGACTGTGGACAAAAGTCTAAAATTTCGCCCCCCCCCCCCCGTTACACATTGTTTTGCGATTTTTTTCCGTGGCACGACGACACGATTTCTCATTTTTAATTTGTGGTAAACCTAAAATAATTTATAATACTTACCCAATTTTTTCTTGGTTAGGTATTTTTATTTTATTATAAAGATATTTAAAGTTTTTGGTACAATATAATGCTTTTTTTTTCGGACAGCAATTAATAAACACTTTTTTTTTAATACCTATATAATAAGAAAATAAAAAGACAAACTTAATAACTAGAAGAAAACAACAAATCAAATAATTAATATACAAAAACTTTCTTACGCACCTTTGGATAATAAAGCTATATCTGTTGATCTAATTTGTGACGTCGTTGTCCTTAAATAATTTTTAATTTCGAAAAGCTACGTTCACCTGAAGAAACTGTCACAGGAAGCGTTAATAAAATTCTTAAAGCTATAACCAAATTTGGAGGGCAATTAACCCAAACTATAAATTGTAGCACTTCCTGCGGAGTGCTCTCTTTCTGCAAAAGAGAACTTACAATATCTATTACATCTGCTACCTCGATACCGATTAAATCGGACGATTCTTCGTCTGTTAATAGGATTTCCAGATCCATACAATATTTTAAGGTATTCTTATGATTTCTGTTTTTTAAGTGGTATATATTGAACAAAAAACTAAAATGTTAATGTTCACTGTGGTGGTCCAGTTACGTAAAACGTTGTTCCAAAGAATTTCTTGCAGTATCGATTAAGTGATAAAAGAATTCGATTTTATATTTTTCTCTGGCAGTATAATTGGTTCGTCGTTAGCCAGATAATCAATTTTTTTTGTCTCTCAGGGTTTTTAAAATCTTTTTTACACCAATTTCTTCTGCCAGTTCTCCTGCATCTACAAGAAGCTCATCCACCTTTGCTGATAATCTTAAATTGGCAAAAAAATTATTTGTATGTGTTAATAATAAGTAGGTTATGTACCTAGTAAACAATTTACTACGGCTCAGTGTGACAGTCATAGTATTGGCCTATTAAAATATGTTTCTGGGATCCCAGTTCGTCGGGCCAATAAAGATGCCGGTCCGGGACCCCAGCATTTTCTGCCGGCCTGCCTGACATAGACCCTCAATATCCCAATCCGTGAGACCGTCAATGCAATTATCATAGGACATCGTTCTAAAAAAAAAGTGGCAGCCTAATGCAAAGTCAGTATTAGGCTAGAAATGGCCTTTTGTATATGGGATCTCGATCCAAAAAAAGTACGGAAATGTCCCCTCGGACCAATAAAGATGCCGCTTCAGGACCCCGGCATTTCCTGCCGGCATGCCTGACATAGACCACCAATATCCCAATCCGTGAGACCGGCCATGCAACTATAATAGGCCATCGTCTCAAAAGTTTGATGACACACACACTCCATCTTGGATGATGACCGGCTTAAGTGTGGCAGGAAAATTGAACGTTTTAGTTCTTCAATCGAACATGAAAACTAAAAAAGTGGAAAAAGTAAAGAAGAAAATCCTGCTTACTAAAAATAAAAGTACGGCAACCAAAAAGAGCTCAACAGTTGTTACCTATAATTTTAAATAAAAAGTAATATAACAGCTGAGAAACTAACGGCGGGCCAGCATATGCCCTTGGTCTTTAAGTTGTTATATAAATATCTGTCAGAAAATGGTTACAGGCCTTTTGTCTACTACCGGGTCAAAAAAATGTCCAAATCTTCCTCAGTGTGGGTCTTTACTTAAAAAATCTGCCGGGGTATCACCGGGTATCAACCAAAAGGCTTTTACTAGCAAAGTGTGGCCCAACCATCCCCCGGAGTGTCCTTCACTAACTACAATTTGCCGCCTAGCTAGACTTTTTGCTCTTGTTATATTATAATTTTTTGTTCATTTTGCCGCCCCTGGACCAAAACGCCCCTGGAAACGGCCCTGCTCCTCCTTTTAAGGATGTCCTTTTGAGCACATCTTTGTCTTGTTACATACTATTTAAGTATATGCTATTAAGGATATCAATAGCAAATGCTATGAGTGTACCATTTGAGCAGGTTTTTTTGAGTACATGTTTAATATATGCAAAGAATATATCAATTGTAAAACATTTTTTGGTGCGTTTAGCGCACATACTACCCTGGTATTATACAAGAACATCAAAAGAATGAGCTTCCAAATATTTTCTGGGCATATGCTAAGGAAATACCAGAAGAAGGTTACTATTAGAACATCCTTAGCATATGCAAAGTTTATATCACTTATTGAAATATTATTTGGTCCTTTTAACGCACAAGCTATTCTGGTACCGTAAAAGAACATCAAAACAATGTTATTCTAGTATTACCTTAGCATATACCAATGAAATACCATTAAAGAAGGTTAATTTTAGTATATACCAATTTAAGTTAAAAATCTCGAAAAAAAATCGATGACCGGAAACGAACACGGTAACCCTTGGTTTAGAGATGCTTGTCGATAATATATTCAGCAAACGTGAAAATTCTCTGATTAAGCGTTAATCATGATTAACACTTTTCAGTCGACCTATAAAAATCCGCCAAAACGCTTATATTCCACGGTTTCAACCTTTTTCTTTATATTTCGATTCGAACCCCGTCGGCGCGTCTTTTTTTTATTATTTGTTTTTATTTTTTTTCTTATAAGGGTGTATTGTGTAGGACATGGTTTTTAGAGCTCAAAAATAATTTTTTTTTTATTTTATTTAAAGCCATATTTTAGAAGTTATGCTGGTTAGGATTTTCCAATGTTAATTTAGAACATCCTAAGCATAATCTTTTTCTTCTTGCACATGCTAAGGATGACAAATTGCTATGTGGGTAGTCTCTCAAAGTTATATGCTTTATTTATACCCTATGTGTTTTTTTGGTGAAAATTTTTTGGTGAAATAAATTTTAATTTTAAAAAAGTGGATTTACAGCGTCTTGCTTAATTAATGCTCTCCTATTCCTATGATAACTCCAGATTTAGTAGAGACTTTTTGAGAGATCGCCCAAGAGAACAACACCGCTAGAGCAGGCCCTGTTCTTCTCTTCTTATCTGCGTAATCAGCTCTTTGGAGTCGTGCATTTTTTTGTTTTTTTTTTAATAATTTACCTACCTCTAAAAACCAATTTCTTATCAATAATTAAGCAGCTATAAGGCTATTCCTAAAAGGCCACTAAAATAATTGGGCAATCCTTCATTATTTACCTTCATTTTCTTAAAAGCCCACCATTAAGTTTGCCGACTGATCGTTTATGACCAACTAAAACGAAACTCGGGAGGAAACTTTAGGTCTCTAATTAGCTGTAAAGTTTCGGAAACTCATTTTGCTAAGTAAGTTCTAACGTTCTTATCGATTTTAATTGCGAACTTTATTTTAAAGCACGCATTCCAAACATTTTACACAAACAATTAAAATTTTCTAAGCCGATTATGTAAACCCCATAAACGAGCTGTGACCACGAAAGTAAAAACAAAAGTGGAATGATAATACCCCCTGAGAAATTTCACAAAAATGACCGCCTTATGCAGGTGACAGTTATGAGCCTAAAAGTCACATCAATCGAATCGATTTGGGTCAAACCATATCAAATCAACCAAAAAAAAAGGCACTTTTCGTTTTGACCATCTCCGATTTTGATGATTTTTGGTACACTTATTCGTCTTATCAGAAAACTCAAAAACCCAAAAAAAAATAATTTTTTGGATAAGCGGTTTTTGTTTTATTGATTTTTGAAAATCAAGAAATTGACCAATATGTCCTTGACAGACACTTACAAAAATAGTAATATCTCAAAAACTATTGATCCTATAGAAGCGAGTGATAGCTCATTTTGAAGGGTTTTTAAACCTTTTTAAAGATGTGTGACACAAATAGTTTGTTTAATTTTTGTTTTCTTAATTAAAAAAAAATTTTTTTTGGAAAAATCTCAAAAACACATTTTTTAATTTTTTTCAAAAAAATATTTCTTTTTTTTTCAATGTTTTTTTTAACATTTTTGGAAAATTTTAGGATGGAGAAATAATGGAGTCATACTTTAGAAAATAATAAGATATTTAATACAGGTATTATACAGGTATTAAATATCTTTTTTTTTAAAAAGTATTACTCCATTATTTCTCCATCCTAAAATTTTCCAAAAATGTTAAAAAAACATTGAAAAAAAAAGAAATATTTTTTTGAAAAAAATTAAAAAATGTGTTTTTGAGATTTAAAAAAAAAAAATTAATTAAGAAAAAAAAAATTAAACATTGCTATTGCCTGGTTGACTTGATATGGTTTGACCCACGGGTCAAACCATATCAAATCAACCAAAAAAAAAAGGCACTTTTCGTTTTGACCATCTCCGATTTTGATGATTTTTAGTACACTTATTCGTCTTATCAAAAAACTCAAAAATGCAAAAAATCTAATTTTTTGGATAAGCGGTTTTTGTTTTATTGATTTTTGTCCTTGACAGACACTTACAAAAATAGTAATATCTCAAAAACTATTGATTCTATAGAAGCGAGTGATAGCTCATTTTGAAGGGTTTTTAAAGACCTTTTTAAAGATGTGTGACACAATATAGTTTGTTTAATTTTCTTTTTCTTAATTAAAATTTTTTTTTTTTTGAAAAATCTCAAAAACACATTTTTTAATTTTTTTCAAAAAAATATTTCTTTTTTTTTCAATATTTTTTTAACATTTTTGGAAAATTTTAGGATGGAGAAATAATGGAGTCATACTTTAAAAAAATAATAAGATATTTAATACCTGTATAATACCTGTATTAAATATGTTATTATTTTTTTAAAGTATACTCCATTATTTCTCCATCCTAAAATTTTCCAAAAATGTTAAAAAAACATTGAAAAAAAAGAGATATTTTTTTGAAAAAAATTAAAAAATGTGTTTTTGAGATTTTTAAAAAAATTTTTTTTTTTTAATTAAGAAAAAAAAAAATTAAACAAACTATATTGTGTCACACATCTTTAAAAAGGCCTTTAAAAACCGTTCAAAATGAGCTATCACTCGCTTCTATAGGATCATTAGTTTTTGAGATATTACTATTTTTGTAAGTGTCTTTCAAGGACATATTGGTCAATTTCTTGATTTTCAAAAATCAATAAAACAAAAACCGCCTATCCAAAAAATTTGATTTTTTGGATTTTTGAGTTTTTTGATAAGACGAATAAGTGTACCAAAAATCATCAAAATCGGAGATGGTCAAAACTATTGCCTGGTTGACTTGATATTGACATTCTTTTTTATCTTTGGTATGTTTTTTCCACAATCACTAATTGGTATTTTTACCATGATTTTTCAAAATATATTAAAATTTTGTTTTTTAAAATTTTTGTTAATAGAAAAAGTAAAGTTATATCATATTTTTAGATGGGTTTTAAGTCCCACTGTAAACATGATATATATTTGCCTACTTTTTTTATTAGTCACACACTTATTTGAACGAAAACAAAAGTTACTAGGATGTTACTCCGTTGTTTTTTTAGTCAAAATAAAGTGTTTTCGTTTTTTTTGCGTGTTTTTGCTAAAAATATAGTGTTTTCATTTGTTCAGTGCTGTTATACAACCGGCATGACTAGTTTTTTGCCTTCCATAAGTGATGTGCGATAACCCTTTTTATTATTAGCCTCAGAGTTAGGGGAATTTTGTCAATACCAACTTATTTAGGCTCACAAATGTCCAGTACATGTAGCGGTCATTTTATTTACAGGATATTATCATTCCATTTTTGTTTTTACTTTCGTGGCTGTGACGGATTTGTGATGGTTCTTCATTATTGGTTGGATGACTGATCCGACGAACATTCAAATTTGGATGAGCATCCCACAAGGAACACACAAAGGACCGAAGCGAAAAGAGAAATAAATAAACGATGTTTCGCCCTGATGAGCCCAATGAAATTGAGATGAGCCCACGCTGGTTACCCAGGGCGAAACATCGTTTATTCATTTCTCTTTTCGCTTTGGTCCTTTGTGTGTTCCTCATCCAAGTTTGAATTTTCCACCCAAGATGTTTTCATCTTTTGTTTTTTAGTTTCTTTTCGGTTAAAGTAACTGATTTTGAGGTTTTTTTAACTTCTTTTTTGTTTTAATTAACTTAGGAGCATAATCCTACTGGAAATATTAACACGCCAGGACGAATCCATATCAGGTAACTTGGATAAGTACCAGTGCGGAACGATGCCTATTTGTGAGTGATTCAAAGTTGAAAATCAAAGTATATGATGGTGTTTAATGATGTATGGTGGAGGGTGACCAGTGAAACCACTGATGAGCCCACGCTGGTTCCTCCATTAACCTAGCGACCCTACCTTAAGAAAATCAAAATTTAGTCACACCTTAATTATGTGCTAATTTGGTCCCCAATCAAAAAATTTTGTGCTTTTCTGGCCTCTGAGAAAATCGAAAAAGAAACTGGGGTAGCTAGGGTAATATTAACTTAGCAACCCCACCAGGAAACATGGTGCCATACTAAAAATATTTGTTATTAGAATTATGTACTAATTATGTGCTCCACGAATATATAAGAAAAAAATCCGAATTTTTCATTTAAAATTAGGTTTTTAAAAAAAAAGGGTGGGGTATCTAGGTTAATATTAACCTAGCGACCTCATATGTTTAGATAACACGGAATTTAAAAATTTCAAAAACCAGTATCATCTGCACATTATGTGCTAATTTCGTCCATGATCAGAAAATTTTGTACTCGTCTGGTTTCCGAGAAAATCGTAAAAGAAAGTAGGGTCGTTAGGTTAATATTAAACTACTTAGTCCACTAAAAAAGCTGCACTAAAAACGAATAATTCGGATTTTTCTTACACATATTCAGGGAGCACATAATTTTGTAATAATATATTTTTACTTTGGAATCGTACTTACTTCAGATTGCGAATGCTAGGTTATTACAAATGTAATGTAATATCGTTTTCATTGATTTTCTTAGAAACCAGTCAAGTACAAAATTTTCTGATCATGGACGAAATTAGCACATAATTTGCAGATAATACTGGTTTTTGAAATTTTTAAATTCCGTGATACCTAAACATGTGGGGTCGCTAAGTTAATATTAACCTAGCTACCCTACTCTTTTTTTTAAACATAAATAATTTAAAATTAAAAATTCGATTATTTTCTTATATATTCGTGGAGCACATAATTAGCACATAATTTTAAAACCAAAAGTTTTTAGTATGGCGCCATATTTCCTGGTGGGGTTGCTAAGTTAATATTATTCTAGTTACCTCATTTTCTTTTTCGATTTCCTCAGAAACCAGAGGAGCACAAAATTTTTCGATTGGGGACGAAATTAGCACATAGTTATGGCATAACTAAATTTTGATTTTCTTGGGGTGGGGTCGCTAGTTTAATGTTGGTCACGCTGGTTACCCAGGGCGAAACATCGTTTATTCATTTCTCTTTTCGCTTTGGTCCTTTGTGTGTTCCTTGTGGGATGCTCATACAAGTTTGAATTTTCTTTATTTCCATCCAAGATCTTTTGATCTTTTGTTTTTTAGTTCCTTTTCGGTTGAAGTAACTGATTTGGAGGTTTTTTTAACTTATTTTTTGTATCAGTTAATTTGTCAACAAAGTTGTTTCACCAATACTAATTCGATGTTGAATCGATCATCTTAAATACAACGGACTTTGTTGTTGAGCCATTGAAGAAAAAACTACGATTCTCCGACATTGGTTCACTTTGTTGGGCCATTGAAGAAAAAACTACGTCTCTCTGATATTCCTTTACTTTGATGGGCCATTGAAGAAAAAACTACGTCTTTACGATATTGGTTCACTTTCTTCAGCCAAAAAGTTAATATACCGAAAAAATGTAAATTTTCCTATAGCCGCAATGGTCCAGTGGTTATAGCGTTGCCTTGGTAATCTGGAAGTTACCGGTTCAAATCCCGCCATCGTTTTTTTTGTGTTGATTTTTTTTTTCTTAGAATGTATTAATACGACATGGTTTTTTGAGCACAAAAATATATTTTTGGTTTATTTAAAGCCATATTTTAGGATTTAAGTAACTACCCAGCAAACACTCAGCAACTGTCGGAGGTCATTATACACAAAGTATTGAACACTACCTGTGAATACTTTTATAGAACGACAAATGCATCGAAACGCCGTGACGCCGCGCCACCCTCGTGTACGCCTCCAGTTCATGTAAGTATTATTGGCGAGTGCGCTATCAATTTAGCAAATATTTTCTGATAAACAAAGAGTTTGACGAAATCCGGTTTTGATAAATAGTGGTTTGACAAATTCCGGGTTTTATTAAAAATGGGTTTTATATATTACAAGTTTGATATTGAATGAGTTTGTTATTGAATGGGTTTGATGAAATAAGGTTCGGATAAAAAATTGGCTTGACGAATTGCAGTTTGATGATCCCTAGGCGTTCGTCCCTTACAGTCGTATTAGAATTTTAACGCTCGTTAAACTAGTATTATAGGTTGAAAAGTAAATTATTTAACTGAAGAATGATAAAAATATTTTACATCGCCAACCCGCTGTTCATTGTCAAATATGCAGATTTTAGCTAGAAAAAATGCGACGGTTTAATTTAAGATGATTTTCTGAAATAGAAAAAACCATGCTGAATTACAAATTGTTTCAAAAAAGCTCTGGAGATGTTGTTTAAGCTTCCTAAGAGCAAAATATCAATTTTTTACACGCAAAAAGTTATAAATTTTGAGTACCGTGGGGCTGTTTCAAACTTTTTTTGCACTTTTTTGATTATATCGCAGAAACACCTGCAAATTATTTTTCTCTAAAAACTAGTTTTTGATAGGTCCTCCTATAAGTATTACATTCCATGAAAGAAGGGGGCCCCTTCCATAGGAGACCCAAATTTGTCCAAAGTTACCCCTTAAGGTGAAGATATTTTGGAAACTATGGAAATACAACGAATTACATTTTATAACCGCTTTTGGAGTTATTGTTGACGAGAAAAATGTATTTTTTTGGGTTTGTTTTTAAGAAAAAATAAACTATAAATAAATGAACATATTTAGCTTCTTTTTAAAAACAGTACAGGAACAAATATAAACTATTTAAATTGTGCAAAATAAAAAATATTGGGTACCAGAGACTCACTAAACCCCAAACTACTCATAATTGTCTTCTCTAAAATAGCCCCACTTTACGAAATGGTCGGTACGACATATCCACAGTACCAACACAAATAACAATTTGCTAGAAGGGTTATAAGAACATTCAGTTACCTAAGTACCAGTGTAGAACGGAAAGATTGACTGTTATATTTTTTAATCAATTTTTGACAGGTTTTTACACATTTGTCACAATACAGCCCTTGCAATGCTTGCCGGCGGACTGATACAAGTCCTCACGATAACACCTAACAAAATTGCCGCTCTCAACCGGCAAGTTTTTGCAGTATTGTCAGCATTATCTGAAAAAACACGATATCCAAAATAACCCCGCGTTTCTAAAATAGCCCCATTTTACGGTAAACGTAAATATTAAAATCATTTTTAGCCATCCATACATAGTATGGATGCTATTGGGATCGTCAAAAAAGTTATTTGGATCAAAAAAGACCTAAATACAAAATTTTTGCATGGTGTCTGTCTGTAACACGACTACTCAAAAACCGCTTAACTGATTTTTATCAAATTTGGCACAAAAATTCTTTGCTGATTAGATTTTGATGTGGGTAGGGGATTGGCAAGAGGGTAGAAGGGGGGGATTAAACTTTAAAAAAAAATTGTAACTCACGAACCGTAGCAGCTAGCAACATGCGGTTTTCACATTAAGATAGATAAATGTGCATTTCAACCAAAAAAAATAAATAAATTGAAATTGAAACAGAAACTTTGAAAAAAAAATTTTGATTTTTTTAAAAAGATTTTATGGATGATTATACGGGCCTGCTGGCGCAGTTTTTAAATTTAGTATACAAATTAACCTAATGTAATGACGTCTCACCTTGTAAGTCAATTTGACAGGTTGAACTACTATACTGTATTTTGAACGGATCCCCGGCTAACAGACGCAAACGCGCCTCAATTTTACCCAAAAATTGACACAGGGCAGGGCTCCGAAATTGGTTAGTTGCGCCCGCGTCTACAACAACCCGGCCAAAAATCGTCGCCTTCACAACTAAGAAACCGTTGAAAAAATGGTCAGTAAAATTGTAGATAGAGAATATTCTCGTTCGTTTAAAGGTAGTGCTAATCTAATTTTAACAACTTGCACAACTAAAAACTGCTATTTGGGCAGGGAGTGTCCTTAACAATGTTCGATAAAAATAGGCTAAGTAGTTCCAGAGACAACACCGGATAATACGCTTTCTAAACACAGATGTCAGAGAATTCGAGATATGATAACAAATATAATATAATCGGGTGTAACTTCCGAACCGTTTATTCGATGATGATAAAATTTGGTGTGCAGATGTAGATTAGGAATTAGTTTATTTCAGTTCCATCAGGTAAAAAAATCACTTCAGGGGCGGAGCAAGTGGGGGTAGTTTTGAATTTGACTTGTTCGAGTACCTAATATTTTATATTTTTTCTGCAACTTTATACTTACTGGTATCCCTTTCGTTTTAACAAGTTGCGCATGGTTTCCGAAACTTCAGTGACGTAAATTTTCTCAAAAAATGGCGCTAATTTGGCAGTAACTTCACCGTCCCCTAAAAAAAATGCAAAAGCTTGTAAATTTTTCAGTGGCGGTCGCACTTTTTTTAAAAGGGGGACGTGAGGGCAAAATTTTATAAAAGCAGAGAAACAGTTTTATGCAAAAGTTCTAAAATTAAAAATTAATATCACTTTTGACCCAATAGGGCGAAGCAATTTTTGTAAAACTAGCAAAAATTTTACTGTTTTTATGAAATCGGCTCAAAGAAAGGGCTATCGCCCCCACCGCCCCTTCCCCTGGGACCACCACTGCTTTTTACTATTTTAAATTATAAAAACACCTCTATATGTCCAGGTTCAAGTTTCGTTTATTGTACCTAATGCATTCACAAAAAAAAATATATATCACAACCCACATAACAATTTATTATGCTTAGCGGGTGCATAGAATATCCCTAAGAAGGAAAAAGATGTGCTAAGGAGGTTCCAAATTAGCATTAAAATATTCGAAGCACATGCTAAGAATAGATTACGATTCGCCCTAATCACATGGCATCATGTACGTAGAATTTCCTTAAAAAAATCGAATATGTTGATATTTTAAATTACTTAGCATAATCGTTAAGTTATACCAAGTAAACTCTTTGAACGTTCCAAGAATGTCCAGAAAGGACGTGCCCGGGATGTCTATTAAGGTATTGAGGACATTCTTAGAATACCTAAATAAAAACGTCTGGGAATATCCCTAAAAATGAATTTCACGATGATATGGATAGCAGAAGAGAATAATCTTCCATAGATGTATCATCACCATCTTCATATACTTCCTAATAATAATTTAATTATTAAGTTGATAGTTTAAATTTTTTTTCTGAAAAAATCTTCAAACTAGCGCCATCTACCCACAATTGACCAAGAGATTCATTAAACTGCAGGACCCCGGGAAGTTCCAAAAAAGACGTTCCCAGATTGACCAGAAAGGACATCACTGGGATGTCTTAAGAGGACTTTCCCACAATGTCCAAATGAGGACATTCGGAGAATATTTCAAATAGTACATTCCTAGAACATCCTATATAAGATGTTCCGGGAAGTTCTTCCCATTGATTGATACATTTAAATGTATATTATATTCTAACGTTTTACTAAAAATATTCTTTTCAATGATTTATTTTTGGCATGTCCTATGCACGTCTTCATAAGTACATCATTAAATGATATATAGCCAGCATATGACAATGAGGTACTGTAAAGAACATCCTCTGAAGGATGTTAGACGCATATTCATATCATGTAAATGGTCTTTTAATGATATGTGGGACAGAGTTTGGTTTTAAGAAAAGTAAATGGTAATGCACAGAAATAGAAGCAAGTTAATTAATATAAAAAACATAAATAAGAGAAAATTATATAAGTTATTGGTTAATACCTATATGTATGTATAAAACTCTCTATAATAAACGTTATAGTAAAAATGTTGTTTTAGGATATTCGAAGCATGGATCCTATTATTTGCAGATTAAGTAATGTGACATGGGTTGTTATCAGAGTTTGTATAGGTGGAAATAGGACATCCCAGTCAGCAGTCTTTGCGAGTTTTTCCCAGGAGTAATTTAGTTCTGGCTGTATAAGGGCCACTCACAAACAGTTTGGACTATCTACACTATTGCTCTTGCCTCCAGGGGCCTAATTTTTTGAATCTCAAGAGAAGGAACCATCCCGCAAGAGAAGGAACCATTCCTCAAGAGAAGGGATCAATCGCGGAGAATGATCTCATCCTCCAAAAGAAACATGCTTTTTCTTAAAACCTCTTCGAAATTTTAGATCGAAAAAGATACAATTTACACGCATGCGTGTCTGAGAAATGGAAACGATGCGAGAGAATACTTTCTTGTCTGTCGAATCAATAAAATAAGAGCCAAATATACCTTTTATTTACCCTTGGGTCAAACCATATCAAATCAACCAAAAAAAAGGCACTTTTCTTCCGATCCAAAAACTTAAAAATCCAAAAATAAAATTTTTTCGATAAGCGGTTTTTGTTTTATTGATTTTTGAAAATAAAGAAATTGACCAATATGCCCTTGACAGGCACTTACAAAAATAGCAATATCTCAAAAACTATTGGTCCTATAGAAGCGAGTTATAGCTTATTTTGAAGGTTTTTTAAAGACCTTTTTAACGATGTGTATCACAATGTAATTTTTTGTTGTCATTTTTTTTTTAATTTTTTCAATATTTTTTTTTTTAAATCTTGAAAACACCATTTTTAATTTTTTTACTATTTTTTTTCAGTATTTTTTTAATATTTTTGGAAAATTTCAGGATGGAGAAGTTATTGGGTCTATTTTGAAAAAAATATTATAAAAAACCTTGCAGGAAAAAAACATACATATTTTGATAAATACCTATATATTTACTCTTTATATCTAAAAACTTGTCAATTGCTCCCAGTCTTGTAAATAAGATACATAAAAGGTTTTTCCAAACTTGTTTAGTCCTGCAAAATTTTGAGTATTTCTTCAATTGTCCTCCCCTCCACCCAAGATCTTTTCAGCCACCTATTATACATTCCTGCAAAATGTTTAGCTCCTCCCATTACTTTTTATTGGTCCTTACCCCTATTTGTATCATTTCTGTGTCGTAGGATCGCCTTTTTCTAATCATTTTTTACGCCTATAGATGGGTATTTTAGCATCTTGGTTTATTCTGTGGTCACCCTGTATCCCGGGCTCTTGCTCTCCGGGGGTGTTTTGGTAGTTTGTATAAGTATTAACCGATTGAAATAAGTTTGAAACATCATGTTTTGTATAATTTTTCCAATAAAGCGCAAATAACTCCGGGACTATACGAAGTGGTGAAGGTTGGCGTCTGTCAAAATAAGCGTCCTGCCGAGCCTCACATTTTGGTGTGATTAGGTTTTCGGACCGACGCTTGACAACGGAGTTATTGCCGATTAAGAGTTTTAGATTTGAAAAAAGTGAAATTTTTAAATATCTTTTAAAACAAAGTCTTTTTCAAAAATCCATTATAGCCACAAGTTGCGCATCCTTGTGACACGAATTTTGATATATCACATGTCTTGTTTTAGTTCATAGTAAGGGAGCTAGGGTCTAGGCAATATTTTTTAGATTTCAATTCTCCAAATCTACTTTTTTGTTTTTGAACCGAATTGAGTGAAATTTGGTATACAGTAGGCTTAGGGGTACTAGAGACTATAAGTGCTTTTAGATTAGAACATTTACAAGTACTTTTGGATTTTTCATGGTTTGAAGTTTTACACAGTGCGGCTTTGACTGCGCTCCACCACGTGATTGCTCAGAAGGAAATTTGGGGGTCGACCCAAATTTTGGATACAGTCTTCGGGGTGAAAAAGATTATAAATATGTTTGTGGTTCATTGGAAAAGGATGAGCCGATGTCCTGCAGTTTTGATATCTTCAAACTATCTGGAACTTCAAGATTCTTCTAGCAGTAGTCTGGTGCAGCGATCTTAGCTGAGACTCCCAGTGCCATTTGGGACGTCACATTGGCCGCCATCCTGCCTCATCCAGCACGCTAGAATTTTCGACGCTCATCAGCATCTGACGACGCATCCGCCGTCCATCCCTAGCAGCTTGCAGGGACAGCACAGATAACCGGCCCACGACGATTTATGGTTTCCGGTATCTGGTAGTATACGTAAAAAGGCTAAATTCCCCCTATTTACACAGGGCGAGAATTTTTCCTAGTGCCGTAATTAAACTTTTGTTCGGTTGTGAGAATCCGTCTCGAAACATCGGGAAAAGAATTCGAACTGAATCAAACCATAACTTTCTCCCCCACACACTTTAGTACACCCTTACAGCGCTCGGGGAAAACTATTCACGGTTGTATGATTTTCTACGAAGTGATCACGTACTCCAGTGGATTAATCTCCCAACCCTTTGAACTGTATCAAGGACCTTAGTTGTTTCGAACTAATTTGTGTTTTGCCTAGTGGCCTTTTATTCCGCAACTGTTTGCGAAGAACTGCTTTTTAGTAGTTTAGCTTTAGTCGGGTGGAAGTCGCTTGGGCCATCTCCTTTTTTATGTGTATAGGTGCCCCAAGTGCAAACACCTTGGCCATATTTTCAAGTCAATTCAAATCATCCTTAATTCAGGCAGCAGCCACAGTAGTGTGTCACGTGCACTTTTTGAGTTTATTTGATTGAGGCGCCTGACTGAAGGTCGGCGGGAAGGTGGATACTTTTTTGGGACCTCTTAGCTTTTGGCCAGGGTGTTCCAAATTTTTAGATATGCATGCTCGGGGAGTAGAGACCCGGAGCATGGCCGCTCGTCGGCTATCTGCTGCCGAACGCATCATGAATACTTCCGATCGTGAGTCGATATCCGACTCAACTCCAACTAGGTCAAATTATTTGACAAATCATGACCTTTCGAGGAATATGTAAAAGGACGACATGGCATCCCTGGTGGGGACTCGCGGTTGTGAGTCGGAGCCCTTGGCGGTTCACTTTGCCCCAAGGCCGACAATATCAAACGATCGTGTGAGAGTAGATTATCTCTCGGCTCCCGTTATTGAAACGTCTCCTCCATCTTCCTCGATGGTGCATACTGTTGTTCCTCCGGTCGATCCTATTAGCAGCCAAGTCATGGCTCTCACCGCACTGATTAATCGTATCCATCCTATGGAACCGACTTTCCGCGGTACGTTTACTGGTATGACTCATGAGGATCCCCGCGAATTCCTGGAAAACCTCGAGGCTCACTGGGATAATGCCCATGTTGTAGAGAGCGAGGATAAGGTCCGGAAATTCGGGGAATATCTTCGTGGGCATGCGCAGAATTGGGTATACCAATTTCGAAATTATAAATTAACTTATGATCAGTTGCGGGCAAAATTTTTGGAGCGCTATGACTCGGTGGATACGCAGGCAAGTCTGCGTGTGGATTTATATGGCACTCGCCAAAGTATGACCGAGGGAGCAGACATTTTTATCTTGCGCAAGTGCAATCAATTTGCACGAATTGAACCATATGCTACGGAAGGCATGAAAATCCAGATCATAAGATCACTTTTGAAAGCGGATTTACAATGCCACACTTTACTAAAAAATTATCTGACGGTGGATGAACTGGCGCTGGACTGCACCCGTCTGGAAAAGATTATGGGTGAGCACCAGCGCTTGTGGGCCACACAGACGATAAACAAATTACGGGAGTCTGATAGCGCTCGCCCGAGTACCGTGTCGCGACCGATCCAGGCTGCTCCTACTCAATCGCGTAACGCTGCTCCTCGTAATGTGTCAACGCCGCCAGTATCGCGTGCAAAACCCGGTCCTCGTTATCCTTGTAAATTTTGTAAAGGGGATCATTATAACATGGACTGTCCACGTAAACCATTCAACGGACCGGCTGTCCGAGCTCTTGAAGCCGCCCCTGTTCACGACACCGAGGCCTCCGCTTCGGCACCGGAGACTGGGTCGGAAAACTAAAGGCGGGCCGTCGTTTTAAACCTGCGGTGTCATCTGACGCCGGCCCGCTATCTTTAGGTAAAATTAACACCGAAAGACCCTTACCATGCATTCAAGTTAAGCTGGGCTCTCAAACGGTCCGAGCGTTGGTAGATACTGGAGCAGGCGTTAATTTCATTTCATCTCGTTTTGCCCCTAAACAGTTGACCCCAGGTTCATTCAAAATCAATTTAGCTTGTCACATTTCAACGGTACAGTCGAAGGGCAGCTGCCCTTTGACAATAATTCTGGACCAAGATACCGAATACTCAGCGGAGTTTTTGGTTGTCCCGGAATTGTCGTATCCAATTATTTTGGGGATGCAGTTCATTCGGGATTTTGAAGTAATTATAGACGGTATCCGGGGATGTATTTATTTGGGAAAATCAGGCCGAAAGACCATCTATTGGCAACATCCCCCGAAAACCTCTTTGAAGAAAATTGAGCTCCCCAAAATTGAATCTAGCGCTCCTGCGGAGTTATCGACACTGATAAAAAGCTATTCTGATTTGTTTGAGACTGGGTTACAACAACCAACTACGCGTACGACGCAGCATCAAATCAAGCTGACGTCTAGTCAAGTCGTTAATCAGCGGTGTTATCCCGTTAACCCTGCTAAAAAAAGGATCATGTATGATCAAATCGCTGAAATGTTGGAGGTGGGGGTTATTGAGCCCTCCAACAGCGCATACAATTCACCCCCAGTTTTGGTAGAACGCCCCGGGAAAAAATCGCGCTTTTGTGTAGATTTTCGTAAGTTAAATGCTCTTACAAAGGACCAAAGCGCCTTGCTCCCGCGTATCCAGGATGCCCTAAAGGACTTGGGAACGGCTAAGTTTTTCTCCGTTTTAGATCTAAAAGCCGGATATTGGCAAATTCCCATGCATCCCGATAGTAAATCCTATACAGCTTTTAGTACCCCTGACGGTGCTACCTACCATTTTAACGTCATGCCTTTTGGTCTAAAAGGCGCCCCAGGAACTTTCCAAACCCTAATGACTACAGAAGTACTCACGGGTTACTTACACAAATTCGTACAAGTGTATCTTGACGACATAATCGTATATTCCGCCTCCTGGCAGGAACATTTAACCCATCTTTCTCTGGTCATGGAACGTTTGCGTATTCACAACTTAAAAATCTCGGCAGAAAAGTGCCAGTTGGGAGTTAAATCTCTGGACTATTTGGGTCACCGTATTGAAGGTTCCTCTACCGTGCCCCAACAAAAACATCTCGATCAAATAAAAGATTTTCCCAAACCCAAAAGCAAACGTCAACTTCAGAGCTTTTTGGGAACGTGCAACTGGCTGCGCGAGTATATCCCTAACTTTTCCGCTCTTACAGCGCCCCTTACAACTTTGTTTCAAAAGAATGTACCATTTAGTTGGCGCGAGGAGCAAGAGACCGCTTTTAAAAAACTTAAAGAGACCCTGGCGAAACCCATCCCATTGAGTCGCCCTGATTTTTCAAAGAACTTTGTTCTACAAACAGATGCGTCCGGGACTGGCATGGCCGCGGTACTTTTTCAAGAGGGAGAAAACGGGGAAAAATTTGTTATTTCACACGCGAGCGCGAAGTTTTGCAAAGGCACTCAAAAGCTGCACATTAACGAGCAGGAATGTTTTGCAGTTATTTGGGCGTTAAAAAATTTCCGTGGCTACTTGGAGGATAAACCATTTACCTTACGTACTGATAGCCGGGCACTGACTTGGCTCAGTAAATTTAAAGATAGTAAATCTAAATTGACACGGTGGGCTCTCTTGTTACAGGAGTTTGCCTTCAGCATTGAACATGTTCCCGGTAAAGAAAACCATCTTCCCGATTTTCTAAGTCGAAATCCCACTGAGGGGATCGTGCCCGACGACACGAATCTCGATCGGCTATTTCCCCCTGAAGAGAGTGACGTTAAAAAAGAAAATACGGTCGGTTTAATTCCCGTCAACTTGCTCACCGTTTCTGACATGCATGGAAAATTGGTACGAGCTCATCGCACGCTCAATCATTTTCAAACAAAAATTCGTCTATGGCGTGCTTTACAGGACCGAGAGCCTACGTCGGCCGCTCAGCGGGAGCTAAAAAATAAATTCATCGTCGTCGACGACCTACTCTGGCGTCGCAGTCCGCATGGCGATCGATTGGTAGTTCCCCGAACCATGGCCGATCAGGTTATTTATGCTTTCCATGATCTGGTGGAAGCCGCTCATCCCGGGACCGACGAAACGCAGCGGTTGATATCCGAACGATATTACTGGCCCCGGATGAACGCCGGTATCGCAAACTACATCAGCAATTGTATAATTTGTTCGATTGCTAAGACGCAACAAAAACAAGCGCGAGCGCCACTTCACGCGCGAACGCCAACTAAACCTTGGGAGATGGTTTCTATAGACGTGTTAGGACCCTATCCCGAGTCGGCTCGCAACAAAAATCGGTACATTCTTTGTGTAACCGATGTTTTCTCAAAATGGACAGAGGCTAAAGCCTATAAAGAAATACATGCGGAGGATATGGTGACATTCTTGCGCGACGATATCATCGGTCGGTATGGTGCTATAAATTCTCTAGTTTCGGATAACGCTATGATCAATCGAGCTAACAAACTAGAACGGTTTTGTAGAGAACAACGCATAAGCCAATTCTATTCGGCGGTGTATCATCAACAAGCAAATCCGGTTGAACGTCGTGTGCAAGAGCTTAAGAAAACTCTTCGTATTCTTTTACATGGGCGCAGCACTAAATTATGGGATGTTTACTTGGGTCGAGCCCTGCAAGTGCTTCGTGCGCGAGCAAGCAGAGCTACAAGTATGTCACCCGCTAAACTTATCCTAGGTCGTGAATTGGTACGTCCCGGCGATTGGAATGCTCACGTTCCTGTTCCGCAGCCTGCCAATCGTCGGCAGCGAAGGCAACTAATTCAAACCGCCTTACAACGTACTTTACAATTCCAACAATCTTACGCCCGGCCTGAGCAGCCGCCGCCGGTGCGTTTTAACGTCGGTGATCAGGTTAATGTTCGTAACCGAAACGCATCTGCCTTTGAGTTTCCCTGGACCGGTCCTTGTACTATCGAGGAAGTTACCGGTGACAATACGTACAATGTATTGTTAAACGGCAAATGGTGGAACTTTCATGTTAACGACATTCGCCCCGTTCGCGGCGGGAACCAGGTGCACTTTGATACCGATCCCGAATCGGATTCGGAGTCGGACAATAGTGGGTTTGAGTTTCCCCTGGAGTCTGACACCGAGTCGGGATCCGAGAGTGAAGCCGAGGTTCCCGTCAGACCGGATTTCGGACCCGTGCAGGTTTCAGAACCCGAAAGGGAATCTGATCAGGACACTGAATGCAGTGCTCCCGTCTCCGGGGATGTTATAGTCACCAGGACATTTACCAATTCAAAATATCATTACGATCCTACCCGACATATCCCTCCGAGGTATCCTCCTCAGGGAATATCTCGTGGTTCACGGGCACCCATTGTTGAGTTTGTTGACTAAAATGTGTGCTTAAAGGGGGGGTGTCGTAGGATCGCCTTTTTCTAATCATTTTTTACGCCTATAGATGGGTATTTTAGCATCTTGGTTTATTCTGTGGTCACCATGTATCCCGGGCTCTTGCTCTCCGGGGGTGTTTTGGTAGTTTGTATAAGTATTAACCGATTGAAATAAGTTTGAAACATCATGTTTTGTATAATTTTTCCAATAAAGCGCAAATAACTCCGGGACTATACGAAGTGGTGAAGGTTGGCGTCTGTCAAAATAAGCGTCCTGCCGAGCCTCACATTTTGGTGTGATTAGGTTTTCGGACCGACGCTTGACAACGGAGTTATTGCCGATTAAGAGTTTTAGATTTGAAAAAAGTGAAATTTTTAAATATCTTTTAAAACAAAGTCTTTTTCAAAAATCCATTATAGCCACAAGTTGCGCATCCTTGTGACACGAATTTTGATATATCACATGTCTTGTTTTAGTTCATAGTAAGGGAGCTAGGGTCTAGGCAATATTTTTTAGATTTCAATTCTCCAAATCTACTTTTTTGTTTTTGAACCGAATTGAGTGAAATTTGGTATACAGTAGGCTTAGGGGTACTAGAGACTATAAGTGCTTTTAGATTAGAACATTTACAAGTACTTTTGGATTTTTCATGGTTTGAAGTTTTACACAGTGCGGCTTTGACTGCGCTCCACCACGTGATTGGTCAGAAGGAAATTTGGGGGTCAACCCAAATTTTGGATACAGTCTTCGGGGTGAAAAAGATTATAAATATGTTTGTGGTTCATTGGAAAAGGATGAGCCGATGTCCTGCAGTTTTGATATCTTCAAACTATCTGGAACTTCAAGATTCTTCTAGCAGTAGTCTGGTGCAGCGATCTTAGCTGAGACTCCCAGTGCCATTTGGGACGTCACATTGGCCGCCATCCTGCCTCATCCAGCACGCTAGAGTTTTCGACGCTCATCAGCATCTGACGACGCATCCGCCGTCCATCCCTAGCAGCTTGCAGGGACAGCACAGATAACCGGCCCACGACGATTTATGGTTTCCGGTATCTGGTAGTATACGTAAAAAGGCTAAATTCCCCCTATTTACACAGGGCGAGAATTTTTCCTAGTGCCGTAATTAAACTTTTGTTCGGTTGTGAGAATCCGTCTCGAAACATCGGGAAAAGAATTCGAACTGAATCAAACCATAACTTTCTCCCCCACACACTTTAGTACACCCTTACAGCGCTCGGGGAAAACTATTCACGGTTGTATGATTTTCTACGAAGTGATCACGTACTCCAGTGGATTAATCTCCCAACCCTTTGAACTGTATCAAGGACCTTAGTTGTTTCGAACTAATTTGTGTTTTGCCTAGTGGCCTTTTATTCCGCAACTGTTTGCGAAGAACTGCTTTTTAGTAGTTTAGCTTTAGTCGGGTGGAAGTCGCTTGGGCCATCTCCTTTTTTATGTGTATAGGTGCCCCAAGTGCAAACACCTTGGCCATATTTTCAAGTCAATTCAAATCATCCTTAATTCAGGCAGCAGCCACAGTAGTGTGTCACGTGCACTTTTTGAGTTTATTTGATTGAGGCGCCTGACTGAAGGTCGGCGGGAAGGTGGATACTTTTTTGGCACCTCTTAGCTTTTGGCCAGGGTGTTCCAAATTTTTAGATATGCATGCTCGGGGAGTAGAGACCCGGAGCATGGCCGCTCGTCGGCTATCTGCTGCCGAACGCATCATGAATACTTCCGATCGTGAGTCGATATCCGACTCAACTCCAACTAGGTCAAATTATTTGACAAATCATGACTTTTCGAGGAATATGCAAAAGGACGACATCTGGTTCAGACAGGAAAAGTTTTGACAATAATTAATTGCAAACCTGCGGTTTATGTGATAAATTGCTATTTTTTAATTTAAAACATTTATCGGAGTCGTGTGTTGTAAAATGGCACAAAATAAGCCAAAACAATGGACAAAATTTTTTATGAGGTGTTGTGATCCATTAAGTCAGGAGAAACATTCCGGAAAGTTACGGAATGTCACAAATTGGATGACTTCCTTTAAAGGGGTGGAGACTGGCATGAAAATTTGTGACAATTGTCGAATGAAACTTTCCAAGGAACACAAGGAACAGGATGAACAACCATCTCCTGTAGCAGGGTAAGTAATAGTAACGAATACCTACCTACATTTTTACTTGTTTTTTTTGTGTGTTGTGGCTCTGCTAATAATTTTAGGTTAATTATTTAGTATCCGGTTTTCTGCCATTTTTGGTTTTAAGTGAAAAATTCTTTATGGGGGCACCTACAGGCCTATAAGTCTGATTTCATCCTTTGCAAAAATTTATGAGTTATTAATACATAAGAGGCTGTTAGATTTTTTTCTGACAAATTCACTTTTAAACGATTTTCAACATGGCTTTCTCCCGAAAAGGTCTAAAGAATCGGCTCTTAATTATTCATTTATTTTGCAGGATGAAGTGCAGTCCTATCACTGGACAAATAGCCAGGCAACCCTACATCCTTTTGTAATATATTAAAAAAACTCATGAGGGAAAACTGGATCATTTAAATTATATATATTTATTTCAGACTGTTTGGTACACAACACTGTGGCATTTCATCTTTTTTTAAGCCACCTTATGCCTGAACTAAAGAGGCAAATTGATAATTTAGACAAAATTATCTATTTTTCAGACGGCTGTGCCACACAGTATAAAAATAAAAAAATTTTTGTTAATATTGCGTACCATCTCGAGGAATTTAAAATGAAAGCAGAATGGAATTTTTTTGCCACCTCCCACGGGAAGAGTGCATGCGATGGACTGGGAGGCACCGTAAAAAGGTTGGCTGCTAAAGCAAGTCTGCAGAGACCATATAATGAACAGATTATGACCCCCAAAGATCTTTTTAAATTTGCAACAGAAAACATTCCTGGTATAACATTTAAATATTGTTCATTAAATGACTACCAGCAACATGAAAAGTTTTTGGAAAAAAGATACCTGGAAGCACAATCGATACCTGGGACTCAAAAATTGCACTCGATTATCCCTCTCAGTAATTAAAAAATTATTACAAAACCATTTTCACTAAGTAAAGAGGAAAATATTCAATGTGTTTTTGCAACTTGTGGTTTGTCAAACACAGAAATTGAAAACATCAACTCTGGTTTTGTAACCATAAACTATGACTGTCTTTGGTGGATGGGATGTATCATTGGCAAAAATATAGAAAGCGGGGAATTAAAAGTTAGTTTTTTACATCCTCATGGTCCCTCTCCGTCTTTTTACTTTCCAAAGCTAAAAGCTGATATATTGGTCATAGATCAAAATTCTCTTTTAAGACGGGTCAACCCAAATACTGCCACTGGTAGGACATATACGCTAACTGCAGAAGAAATGACAGATTCCTCAAATATTTTACAAAAAAAATTAGCAACCTAAATATTTTTTATTGTAAATTTTCTATTATTCTTACTTTTCATTTTTTTGTTATACCCATATTAGGTAAATTAGCCCTGTATTAAATATCTTATTATTTTTTTAAAGTATAACTCCATTATTTCTCCATTCTAAAATTTTCCAAAAATGTTAAAAAAACATTTAAAAAAAAGAAATATTTTTTTGAAAAAAATTAAAAACCCTTCAAAATGAGCTATCACTCGATTCTATAGGATCAATAGTTTTTGAGATATTACTATTTTTGTAAGTGTCTGTCAATAAAACAAAAACCGCTTATCCAAAAAATTTTATTTTTTGGATTTTTGAGTTTTTTGATAAGACGAATAAGTGTACCAAAAATCACCAAAATCGGAGATGGTCAAAACTATTGCCTGGTTGACTTGATATGGTTTGACCTCCTTGTAAAATACCCAATGGTCTGTGACTTACCCGCTCCTAGATCAATTAGCGATCCTGACTTCCATTTTTCGTTATTTTCCACTTTGAGCATTTTCAAAAATTGAGGCTGAGATAGGACGAACATTGAACCTCTTTGGAGCCATCTGAAAAAAAAATATTCTTAGTTACAAAGTTTTATATTTTCTCCCAGAAACCACTGTGTCGATCTTTAAAAATTATATACTTATCTACACAGAAAAAATCTAGATTTAAATGAAAAAATGGGGTTTTTGTGTATTTTTCCTATTTTTTTTTT
Organism: Oxystoma pomonae; assembly: GCA_963921995.1. Taxonomy (NCBI): domain Eukaryota; kingdom Metazoa; phylum Arthropoda; class Insecta; order Coleoptera; family Brentidae; genus Oxystoma; species Oxystoma pomonae. The sequence goes on from OY998170.1 coordinate 26,146,752, forward strand.
AATCCGTTGAGTTTGAAATGGTACAACCAAGGGTGCAAGTCAAAAATAAATAAAATAGTGGCAGACTTTTTTAATGCTCTTTATTTTTTTAAAAGTCAGTAAAGGAAATTTGTGCAAAGACACCATCCGCAGTTTAAAAGTGGATTCTCTAGAATTGTATGAATTTCAAGCGCTTTCTCCAATTTATTGAGAAAGATACATCAAAGTTGAGACAAACTTTTCGACACGGGAATTAATGGAATAGCAGGAATTTTTGTTTTCGAACGCGCGTGCCACTTTCAAACGTTCGCCACATTAACAATTGACTTGACAAATTTGTATAAATTTACAGATTACATATTTAGGTTTAATAATAATAAAATTTAGGTACAAAACAATTAAACAAATTTTACACAAAAAAGCATTTAAACTTTACTGATATTTGGAATGAAACTTAAGACTTTTGTTATTAGCTTAAAAACCAAAAGAGTTAAAGTACCAATAATTAAAGTACACAAGCAGAAATCAAAAAAAGCATTAAATACAGAATGCTGTCTAATAACTATGTTTTTAAGCCATTGGGTTTTGAAACATTAGGTGGGGAAGGTCCTGTATGTAGGCAGTTTTTACATAAAATCTCCAAAATGCTCATTGAAGCAAAAAAAAAACAAAAAAGAAGGTGATTGGCTGTATCAGCGTCTCAGCATAGCTATTCAACGAGGAAACGGAATCAGCGTTTTGGGGACGAAAGAGCTTGAGGCAGAGAAGCTCAAAGAAAATTAACTTATATTATACATTTTTATTATTTTTATTATCACGAGTTAAACATGGCAATTATTTAGTTTCTTACTACATGGAAAAAAGTTCTGTGAAGTAAGAAAGAAGAAAGAAATTAACTCTGTGTTTCGGACTTCCATTGTCTATATTTTATTTATACACGACGTTCCGATCAGTACAAATCTCTGATCGTCTTCAGGTGTAACCTACAATCTATTCCTACAGCTACGTACTTATATACTATGGGAAATCACTCAACCGTGAAGTTTAAGACATCGCCCAAGGAGGGGCTTCCAAATATTTGGAATTTCAACTCTTGGTTTACTGACAATACCCTGACTCTGCCTAATAAAGGCAGTTTCTTCCAGTGTGACTCCTTGTACAAAATCTTTGCTTCTGTCCACTTTATTCGGTGTTGTTTTGACCATGCTCCGATTCCTGATTTCGTTGTTTCACCTCTTTGAGTATTCGTCTGATGTTCCTTAAATCTAACAGATACTTAGTGGTCTTTTTTTTCGCCTATGTATGATTCACCACACTCCCAAGGAACTTTGTAAATTCATTCCTTATTTTGTTTGTTCTCCGGTTTTGTAAGGCTATCACCATTCTGCTGTTGATCCTTCTTAATGTTTCTTATTTCGATTTCCAAGTCATGAGAGTTGTTACAAATTTAAACGGCTCTGTTATACAAAGTTCTTATTATGCCTCGTTTGGTTGTAGCAGAATGATTTGAACCTTGATTTAAATATTGTCCTGTGTGAGTGGGTTTACGATAGACTGTTGTTCTGATGTCGCTTTCTACTCGTTTGACAAGTACTTCAAGAAAAGGAATTTGACAATTTTGCTGCAACTCCATTTTGAATTTAATGGTGGGTCTTATTTTATTCAGGTGGTGAAGAAATTCTGAAAGTTGATGGTTATTCCCGGTCCAGACAATAAAAGTATCATCAACATATCTCAGCCAGAGCTTAGATTTATATGTTGCGGTATTTTTAAGTAAGTTGTGTGTATAAAATAAACAATAAAATATAATGTTGTTAAACAATTTTGTGGCTAGTACACATCCAGTTACGATGGGGTTCGTACGGTACAAAAAAACCGAGTTCTTCAGTAGTTAAGTGCCGGGCACATAAAGATGATGTGAGAGGGTGATAATCCGACCTCTCGAGAGCTTAAGTATCTCCTCGACCAGTAATGCCGATGGACATTTCACCATTGTTTTGCTATGTTGTTATCCTGGTGTCTGGTTCCAATGGTCTTTGTGTTACGCATGCGCAAGAACGACTACATTTAGTGCCGACACTAATAAGGTTAGGACCTGCCCTTATTTGTGGAGGAATTATACTGGGCCGCATCTTGGCTGTGTCTAGCCGTATTTGACGTTTTTGACAACTATTCGCCATTTTTTTACCTTAACCCTACTTTCGGGAATTTTTTGTGTTGTGACGGCCAAAAAAGCAAAAATTGGGACAAAATAGTTATATTGTTATGAAATCGGATGACATAGCACAAGAAAATTAAAAAAAGCAAGGCTCAAATACTTCGTTTTACCGATGAAGCCAATATTTGTTTGCTACGAGAAGTAGTTCAAACAAAATCCCTTCAGAACTCTAAATGGTCCTTCTCTCCACCCTCCTCTGCTTCCAACACATCATCAATGCTTTTGATCACTCAGAATATAAAAAAAAAACAACATAGAATTTCGAAAACAGGCAGAGGCTAGAGGCGCGTTCAATAATTTGCACCTTTTAGAGCCAGGCACAGCCTGTGTTAAGGTCGGCGCTAAGTAGGCACTATCCAGTGCGGCCGTATTTCAATAATTCCCTATTATTTTGTTACTATAGATATTAAACAACAGCGGAGACAATATACAACCTTGGCGTACTCCTCTTCTGATTTGGACCCCTTCGGACAGTTAGCGCTCAATCTTTATTTGAGCAGGCTGATTCCAGTATAGATTGGCGATTATCTGGAAATAATCAAAGCTAGAGTATGATCGCAAATTTAAAGTTTTGGTCGGGTAATGCTTCTTTCCTTTACCAATAGAATGAAAACAATGTAATTCTCGGACATACCTTTTTTGACATCGGCACCTATAATAATATAGGCTGATCTACATAAAATTCTGTTAATTTGACAATATTTTCCCTCCTATTTAACACACGAAAACGATTGAAATAAATAAAGGTAATAGTTTTATAACGGCCTCACGAATAATTTTAGGAATAAACTTGAAAACTGTTTAAAAGTACGTTTTTAGTCGCATCTGAACACATCATCAAATTTTGATATATAGAATAACATTTGACAATTAGTAATGACATATTCTTAAGGCCTAGTAAAAATTATACTGGTATTTGTATTTATATTACAGTTATTTTCTCCAACATTAACAGAGTAATAAGAATGTCAAAATATAATGAATAATCCGGTATGACATAAACATACCATCTGAATCTGATGATGAATGAATGAATTATTCGAATAATCTTAAGTTTTTATTTTTACAGTGTGTAAACAATAAACAAATAGGTACTCTGCTTTCCACCAAAATTTCTGACAGGAAAAACGTAAACTGTGAAGATTTCAAATTTCACAACAAGGTTTTGTCTAAATAAAAATGGGTGTATGCCTATTTGAATTAAAAATATATGGTTCAAAGTTTATACATTTTTTTCTTGACTATGGCACTTTATGCTAACTGTGATCGCTGTAAAGGCAACGAATAAAATGCAAAAACTGCTGTAATGGCATTCTTTAGGGATTCCGGGGCATAGTTTAACGCGTTTGCTTACTGCACTAAAAATAGTTCCGACAGTAAACCCTTTTAACGTATCGGTTATCCTAACACGTTTTAAAAAAAAGCCATGAGACACTACATGTTTGACTCGTTTATGTCATGTTTTGAACGAGACCCGATGGTGGATGCGATGGCAGAACAGCTGGTTGCAATCGTTGCGTACGTTGCTGGGCCCGCATCGTTACGTCGCGACCCCCACCTACGAAACGAATGCAGCTGTTCTGGAATCGCCTCCGTCAGGTCAGTGAAGTTGGGCCCACCCAGTGATAATTCTAAAGAAAAAAATATTGAAATAAAATGCACTAATTATGCACCAATATGCACCACCAATAAAACTTTTTGTACCACTTTCTCTGAGAAACTACAGCGACTTTTATGTGGGAGGGGGAGCCAAATGAGCGCTGGCCCCCCCAATAAGTATTTAAAAAAATGTTGCACCAGGCTGCACTATTTATGCACCAATATGCAATAAAACTTTTTGCACCCCCATCCCTTGAGTCGTTACAGGTGTCTCTTTACCATGAAGTTGCCCCCTCCCCATTGATATTTTTGCAGAATAAATATTACACCAGACTTTTTATGCACCAATATGCACCACCAATAAAACGTTTCTTAGCCCCTTCCATGATTAATTTAGTTACGCTACCAGTAAAACTTTTTTTAGGCCCTCCCAATTATATTTTTGAAGAAAAAATATTGCAATAAACTGCACTGCACTACCAGTAAAACTTTTTTCTTCCCTTTCTTTAAGTAGTTGTTTTTTTGCAAACAAACCCTTTTTTATCCCTATATAAGTAGATGCCCTAGTTTGTAACCTATTTATATTCACCAACATATATTTTGGTAAACCTTATAGATATCCTATATTAATTAGACACCTCTAATCTATCCAATAGATCTTCACCTTTTTCTATCAATGCAAGATGAAAAGAAAGGAAAGTAATGTAATGAGCTATGTAATGAGAACGGTTCTTTCTACTCTTTTCCCCGGTATGGTTTCTCTAACTGCAGCGCAGCGTTGCCAATCCTAAGAATTTTTCAAAGGTAGTTTTGTATTTTTACATTTTAGTTGAATTTGTTTTAGTGTTCTCGAACACTAAATCGGTATCTTTTTTCACGCATGCAGTGCAGTTCCTACTAGTTCATTTCAAATTCTCCGCAACAATTTCAGTAGGAGCCACAGAAACTAACACAGGAACTTGTCAAAGAATTAGTCCGATTGAATCTGGAATGAAGTATACCGAGTGGGTCACAAAAAACCGCACAAAAGTTTTTTCGCTATAACTTTTAAAGTACTTAACCGATTTTTACAAAATTGGTGTTTTTTTTCTTAAACCACCATTCATGCTTACTTTAAAAATCTATCATTCATCAAAATCGGATAAACGCTTTTTGAGATATTAGATTTTATTTTGGTATCATTCTTCAAATCCATCTCTTAGTTTTTTCGAATTTCATCATTATCTTTTTACCGTAACTTTCTTAATTCTTAACTGATTTTTACAAAATAAACGTTGTTGGAAAGAAAAAAACTGTACTTAATTATCCCTTATAAAGAAAACGCCATTTTTAAATTTAGTACGACAGACTTAATAAAATAAAAAAAAAGAGGTGTTAGGCAAAATTAACTCCTTCTAGAGAAAGAAAACTTGCATCCTAGGGGGCTCGTGCATCAGTCGGGGGTGCACAGGGGTTTGGTAAAAAGTCTATAAAATGCCTATTTGCCAGGCGAAAGGTAAAAACTAAAAATTAAAAAATTAAATTGTCAAATACTAAAAAGAAGAAGTTGGAATAAAAGCTTTTATTTTATTAAGTCCGCCATACTAAATTTAAGAATGGTCTATTTTTTTTAAAGGATAATAAAGTACAGCTTTTTTCTTTTCAACATGGTTTGTTTTGTAAAAATCGGTTAAGAAATAAGAAAGCTACGGAAAAAAATAATGATGAAAACCGAAAAAACCAACAAATGGATTTGAAAACTGATACCAAAATAAAATCTAATATCTCAAAAAGTGTAAATCCGATTTTGATGAGTAATAGATTTTTAAAATAAGCATGAATGGTGGTTTAAGGAAATAAAACTAAAAATTAAAAAAAAATTGACAACATTGAAAACAATGAGATAAAGAAGGCTTTTGTTTGTTTTAATGCGCCATTTTAAATTTTCAGATGGCGACATTTTTTTGGTACGAGGCAAAAAAAAATATTAATTATCTACACAATACCGCCAATTTTGTAAAATTCGGTTTAGTACTTTAAAAGTTATGGTGAAAAAACTTTTGTGCGGTTTTTATGGCCCACCCGGTAACTATAGTATACTATACTGTCCACAAAAAAACCAGCAAATATGATTTTTGTATGTGCTCTATAAAATATATCGAGTTTATTGAAAAGTTGAAAAGTTAGCTTTCTTTACGATTTTTATTTTTCATAAATTATATTTAATGATCTATGTCACTATTCGATGTTATGCGTCATTTTTTACATAATTATGAAATTTATGATTATTAAAACTTATTTAATGAAGATGCGGTAAATAACTATTACCTACTTGCGTGCGGTAAAGGACAGTTGTAGTTGTTTGAGTGCGGAAAGTTGTACTTTACCGCACTCAAAAAACAAGAAAGTCTTACATTCCAGTGCGATATTTTTTCTTTCAAAAATATAATTAAAAAGAGACTTCACGGTAACGAAAAAGGTCCAACTACTCCTAGGAGGGAGTGCAAAAAGTTTTATAGGTGGTGCATATTGGTGCATAAGTAGTTCAGTATGATGCAATATATTTTTCTTCAAAAATATAATTGGGGGAGGCTAACTCCACTGTAAAGAATCAGCTATAACTACTCCTGGGAGGGGGTGCAAAAAGTTTTATTGGTGGTTTATATGGCTGCATAAATAAACCAGTCTGGTACAATATATTTTTCTTCAAAAATATCATGGGGGGGGGCTAACTTCACGGTAAAGAATCAGCTGTACCTACTCTGGGGAGGGGGTGTTAAAAGTTTTATTGTTGGTGCATATTGGTGGACAAATAGTACAGCATGGTGCAATATTTTTTTTTCAAGAATACCACTGGGGGGGGGGGCTAACTTCACGGTAAAGAATCAGCTGCAACTACTGTGGGGAGGGGGTGCAAAAAGTTTTATTGGTGGTGCATAAATAGTCCAGTCGGGTGCAATATATTTTTCTTCAAAAATATCACTGGGGGGGGCTAACTTCACCGTAAAGAATCAGCTGTAACTACTCTGGGGAGGGGGGTGCAAAAAGTTTTATTGGTGGTGCATATGGGTGCATAACCAGTCCAGTCTGGTGCAATATATTTTCCTTCAAAAATATCATTGGGGGTGCTAACTACACGGTAAAGAATCAGCTGTAACTACTCTGGGGAGGGGGTGCAAAAAGTTTTATTGGTGGTGCATATTGGTGCATAAATACTGCAGCCTGGTGCAATATTTTTTTTTCAAGAATACCACTGGGGGGAGGGGGCTAACTTCACGGTAAAGAATCAGCTGTAACTACTCTGGGGAGGGGGTACAAAAAGTTTTATTGGTGGTGCATATTGGTGCATAAATAGTGCAGTCTGGTGCAATATTTTTTTTTCAAGAATACCACTGGGGGGGGGGGCAGCGTTCATTTGGCCCCCTTACATAAAAATCGCTGTAGTTTCTCGAAGATCGTGGTGCAAAGTTTTAATGGTGGTGCATAATGGTGCATAATTAGTGCATTTTAGTGCAATGTTTTTTTCTTTAAAATTATCACTGGAGGGGGCCAATTTCACTGACCTGCCTCCGCCATAAACTCGTCAAGTAATAAATAAGTCAAAAACGAGCTTTTAGCTTTGACGACTACAAGTTTTATTGGTGGTGCATATAGGTGCATAAATAGTTCAGTCTGGTGCAATATATTTTTCTTCAAAAATATCACTGGGGCTGCTAACTTCACGGTAAAGAATCAGCTGTAACTACTCTGGGGAGGGGGTGCAAAAAGTTTTATTGGTGGTGCATATGTATGCATAAATAGTCCAGTCTGGTGCAATATATTTTTCTTCAAAAATATTATTGGGGGTGGGGGGGGCTAACTTCACGGTAAAGAATTAGCTGTAACTAGTTTGGGGAGGGGGTGCAAAAAGTTTTATTGGTGGTGCATATTGGTGCATAAATACTGCAGCCCGGTGCAAACTTTTTTTTTCAAGAATACCACTGGGGGGGGGGGGCTAACTTCACGGTAAAGAATCAGATGTAACTACTTAGGGGAGGAAGTGCAAAAAGTTTTATTGGTGGTGCATAAATAGTCCAGTCTGGTGCAATATATTTTTCTTCAAAAATATCATTGGGGGTGGGGGGGCTAACTTCACGGTAAAGAATCAGCTGTAACTACTCTGGGGAGGGGGTGCAAAAAGTTTTATTGGTGGTGCATAAATAGTCCAGTCTGGTGCAATATATTTTTCTTCAAAAATATCATTGGGGGGGGGCTAACTTCACGGTAAAGAATCAGCTGTAACTACTCTGGGGAGGGGGTGCAAAAAGTTTTATTGATGGTGCATATGTATGCATAAATAGTCCAATCTGGTGCAATATATTTTTCTTCAAAAATATCATTGGGGGTGGGGGGGGGGCTAACTTCACGGTAAAGAATCAGCTGTAACTACGTTGGGGAGGGGGTGCAAAAAGTTTTATTGGTAGTGCATATTGGTGCATAAATACCGCGGCCTGGTGCAATATTTTTTTTTCAAGAATTCCACTGGGGGGGGGGCTAACTTCACGGTAAAGAATCAGCTGTAACTACTCTGGGGAGGGGGGGATGCAAAAAGTTTTATTGTTGGTGCATATGGGTGCATAAATAGTCCAGTCTGGTGCAATATATTTTTCTTCAAAAATATCATTGGGGGTGGGGGGCTAACTTCACGGTAAACAATCAGCTGTAACTACTCTCGGGAGGGGGTGCAAAATTTTTATTGGTGGTGCATATTGGTGCATAAATACTGCAGCCTGGTGTAATATTTTTTTTTTCAAGAATACCACTGGGGGGGGGGGGACAACGTAAATTTGGCCCCCCCACATAAAAATCGCTGTGCATAATGGTGCATAATTAGTGCATTTTAGTGAAGTGTTTTTTTCTTTAAAATTATTACTGGAGGGGGCCAACTTCACTGACCTGCCTTCGCCATAAACTCGTCAAATAATAAATAAGTCAAAAACGAGCTTTTAGCTTGGACGCGTAAGTTATATAAGTATACGGAGCTAAAAGTACCTTTATTACACAGACGACTTGCGCCTTTGCTAATATAATTGTAAAATTACCGATCGGTTTCCAATCGCCCGATTTATAATAAGAAAGATTGCTTGCGCTAAAGGCTAATAATAATCTTTCGGATTTTTATTGACGTGGCACGGGCGGGCGCAAAGAACTCTGCACGGTATTTGTAAACCCTGCCACAAAACTGGGAAAAATATAAAAAATCGGCATCTTGCAAACCGATTTTAAAGAACTTTTGTAAAACTCAACTCAGAAAAATTTTGCGGGAGTAAATAAAAAGACAACTTATAGAATTTCGAGCACTCTTTCAAAAAAGACAATGGTAACCGCACCTTTTTTGCACCCCTAATTTTGATGCCATTTTATTTTGTCGCTTTTTTGGAGTTTAAACACATCTTAAAAAAAGTAATCTTTTTATTTACCTATCTGTTTTACCAATTGATCGAGCACTTAACATTCACACCGAATACATATCAAACTGCAAGATAGTTTTTTCAAGATCTCTTAAATAATTACAATCAACTAACTAAACAGGGTTGGCCATTTAAAACGGTTCACCTGGATTTTTAAAAACTACTAAGAATTGGAGAAAATGCTGAAACACATCGATTTTGTTTGTAAAGGGGACACTTTTTAGTTATCTTGAAATTTTTATAGCGCGCATCCCCTTTGAGGGGTAAACTTTACCTCTATATTTTGAATAGGGAAAGTGGGTCGAGTAATACCTTGTTTTGAAGGTCTCCTGAATGTCTTGACAATCGTGTAAAAATTTCGGAAATCTATCGATTAGTTTTTGAGATTGATTTCCGAAATTTTCACATCACAAAAATATTTTTTCAAAGAGTTTTTTTTTTTGAGAAATCCCGGTACACGGCGACTTTACTTTGGTTAATAGTACATTTTATCATTGCATTTTTATTCTAGGATACATTCCTACGAGAGGTAAAATTTTCCTGTACGATTGTAGACATTCAAGAGACCTTCAAAACAAGGTATCACTCGACCCACTTTCCCCATTCAAAATATAGGCGTAAAGTTTACCCCTCAAAGGGGATGCGCGCTATAAAACTTTCAAGATAACCAAAAAGTCTCCCCCTTACAAATAAAATCGATGTGTTTCAGAATTTTCTTTAATTCTTTACAGTTTTTGAAAAAATCAAGGTGAACCCTTTTAAACGGTCAACCCTGTATAATAAAAAACATAACAATCAAAAAAAGGGACGCCCACAGTTTATCAGAATGTGCGTAATCAAACCCGTTAAATAAAAGAAAGTTCAATTATAAAATCATTCACTATAGAACCTGCAATTCGTCACACCACTTTTTTATCCGAACCTTATTTCATCAAACCCATTCAATAACAAATTCGAAAATTAACAGACCCGTTTTTAATCGAACCATTGTTCATCAAACTCATTCAATATCAAACTCGTGATTTGTAAAACCACTTTTTAATAAAACCCGGAATTTGTCAAACCATTATTTATCAAAACCGGATTTCGTCAAACTGGTTGCTTATCAGAAAATATTTGATAAATTGATAGCGCATTCGCCAATAATACTTACATAAGCCGGAGGCGTACACGCAGGTGGCGATATCTATTCAAAAAGTTTTGAACACTACCTGTAAATACTTTTATAAAACAACAAATGCATCAAATCGCCGTGACGCCGCGCCACCCTCGTGTACGCCAGCTGAATGACTTCTATCAGAATAAAGTTTACGAGCATGAAAGGGCTAATAATTTGGAAGAACTTCGGATTAAAATTGAAGAAGCTTTTCAAACGATCACCGCTAACATGCTTGGAAACGTTAGAAGGGCTTTTTATAATAAGCTCGGATATTGTCTAGCCGAGCAAGGAGGACCTTCGGAACATTTGCTCTAATTTTTTTGTTGACTGGGAGAATCTTCTTGGTTTTTAGAATGTATTATTTTATTTTGAGGACTTGCTTTTATTTTGTTTCTCCTTATTATTTTCATTGTAACACGTTTTTAGTGATAAATCTGAGAAGTTGAAAATAAAACGCTCTAATTTATCAGTGCCAAAAAACAAGAAAATTACGTTATAAAAAATTGCGTATTTATTGACCAAATTCCGGTTTCATTGACTACGCTCCACACACAAAAATTATCAAGTTTAGGGAAAAATTATCATAGTTTTTGTTTTTGCATGAAATTCGCTTAAAATGTATTGTTATTTTTAAGTGGCCAAAAAAAAAGGACTATTAATTTCTTAGATTACTGAGTATTACTATGTATTGTTATTTTTGAGTGACCAAAAAACAAAAAAAAAAGGACTATTAATTTCTTAGATTACTTAGTATTACTATGTATTGTTATTTTTGAGCGACAAAAAAAAACAAAAAAAAAGGACTATTATTATTATTGTACAGTTTTCTTATATCTCAATTATATAATTAAATATTCACTGTTTGCGTTAATTATAAGAATAAATGGCGTTTTATGTGAGGATTTGTTAAATTATCGGGGGTTAATAATAGGTCATTATTAATTATCATGTTTCCCCCAAAATTATCATTGATTCTGATATTTATCATGTTCCTGGCAACCTTGAACGGTGATCGCAAGCCTGAGTGTTGGTTGCTCCACTGATAGGTGTGCGGTGGTCCCTGCGTGTACGTACACTGGCAAATTGGACTTATTCCGGCCTATGTTCGCAGTAGCCTGAAGCGCTCTGTATAAAAAAAATCAGGCAATTCTACGGAATACAAATTTCAATTTAAAAAGGGCGATATCCTTTCGGCGCAAGTACGCGATTTGAAAAAGGAGTCATTAAACGTGGATATATGCAAAAGAGAGCTAACTGACAGTCTGTAGAATCGGCAGAGGCACCTTCACTCCGAAGAAAGTCTCTAACACCTCCATATTCGAACTGAAGGGGCTCCTGCCGATTCTGTAAAGTGACAGTTTGCTTGACTCTGTGAAATTCTTAATTTTGTTTTGTAAATTTTTTTTTCTAAAAATTAAAAAATATAATTTGGATTTTCCAAGCTCTTCGCAATTAAAACACAGTGAGCGTGACAAAAAAAAGCGCGTAGCTCGCATCATTTTGTGGTCAGAAAGAGGGTTTGTTGGTTTTTCAACAAATTATTTTTTTTTATCCTTCATCAACAATGATTTTAGTAACTGTGTGCAGATAACTAAAGCATGGCTCTTTTGGGTACCGATGCAAAAAACTTTATCACGGGTGCAAAATATATTTCTGTCCGTTTTTTACCCAAAATTAAAGAGAAATAGCGGAAAATAGTAATATTGAAAAAATCTGATTATTCTTGCCTAAAAATTAAGTCATTTCCGCCAGTTTTCACCAAGTACCTATTTACGAAAAAATGTCAAAGATTAAAATGTCGCAACAATGAACATCACCGAGTAAAAAGGCACATCGCTATGGAAACCATTGTTATTTCATTTACCAGCTGCCTTGATTTATAGTGTAAAGATGGTGTGTTGCTATAAGTGCCCTTCGTTCGAGATTTTGAAAGTATTTTCCTGTTTTTCTTCAATTTTTTGATGAAGGTATTAAAAAAATAGTGTTAACAACTCGCGGCTAAACTGTGCTTTTTTACTCGCGTTTTTAAATACCTCGCTGTGCTCGTTATTTAAACCAAGGCTTGTAAAAAAAGCACTATTTTAGCCACTAGTTCTGAAAACTACTATTTTATTGCCGGGTTGGTAAGGATTCGCTCAATTTTTTTGGTTTTGGTGGTTAAGGTAAAGAAAAATAACATTCAATTCAGTGCATATACTTATTAGCTTAAATATACGCCTTACCCCGGCCAAACTTGTAAGCAACATCTATAATCTAGCCAGGTACGGAAATACCAAAACAAAAGACATTGGCTCAGCTCCGCCCTCTACACATGCGCGAAAATTTTTTGATCCGAGGGGTTTCGGTCAGTTTCGGCCGGCTTTGCGGCCTACGTCATACGTCATTTTTATCAAGGCGACGCCATTTTTGTTTTCATTTGGGCTGCGCTTATTTTTTATTATTGAAAATGAGAAAAAAGTGAGTTAAAAGATGCCGCTGAGTAAAAAAGAGATGCTGAGTTTGTGGAGAACATTAAATAACGAAAGAGGAGCGATATTTTTTGGTATTCTAAAGCTGGCACACATTTATATTTTTTGTCGAATATTTTTTTCTTCGAAAAAAATACAAAACTTCAGAGTTTTTGAGAAAAGTAAACAAATACATGATAAATTTAGAATTTTTTTTGTCACACATCAAGGATCAGCTGCCCTCGTTGTTTCGAGTCTTAGCCGATGACGTTGGCGCGGCGCATGTGCAGAATAGCGTTACTAAGCCAAACAAGATAATAAAGAGAGAGAGGGAGATAAATAAGAAAGAAAGTAGGGAGACATCTTGCTTACAATTTCGTGCATCCTGAGGGAAATGGAAGGGCGTATACATATAAGATAATAGGTACATGATTCAGTCAAATATTTTTCACGTGCGTAGACCCAAATTTTTACGTCCTATATTTTATAGTAAAACGTTATTTTACTAAACCTTGCCGACTAAAAATGATTTTTTTTTGTTGAAAAACAACTAAACCTACTATACTTGAACATAAGTATGATCATACCTATTTTTCTACCCTCGCGGCGCAGTTTTGTCCTTTTCGTTGTTTTGTCACGGCCTTCTTTTGTCACGCGCTCTGTTGTCACGCCACTCTTTTGTCACGCGCTTTTTTGTAGACGGTTCTTTCATTGCAAAGCCGAATTTACTGAGTCTTTCAGTGCGGAATGGTTCTAAGCTAAGTTTATGATCATTCCGCTTTCTGATTATTCTCGAAATTGGTAATTTGTGTGGCTGCCAAGAGAAATTACCTTCTCCTCGAGGATGCCAAAGAAAAAGTAGGAAATATTCGTGCATATTTCTATGTGTAAAGTTGCAGAGGCAGATCTAGAGGATATCTTATTTAACAATTTCTTTCAACCCAACCTATTTTTTTAAAAATATATCACATAAAGTATAAATAGAGAATATGATTTTGAAAGAATTTTCTGCCTAAAGAACCCTGCACAAATTACATTGGGAATGGCTTTCGACTAAATGTCATAATTTTTTTATATGTTGTAGTACTCGATCAACAAAGCACAAAAATTAAAAAAAAGAGAGATATGGAGTTTTAAAGTTGAAGTGTTTTAAGGCTATATTTTTGGACACGGTGCAAGTTGTTTTTCCACAACTTTGTTGATTACCGCCAAAATAAAACGATTCGTTTCTCGATTTGCCTTGAATGAAACACCCTTTCCATCCATGTAAAAATATTTCTTTAAGGGTTCTTCGGTACCACTAGAAAAGTGACTGATTTGTGAATTTTAAAAACGAAAGAAAATGACCGCTTTTAAAGAAATTACAATTTTTATTTTCTTTAAAACGAACCGCCAGATTTTAATAGTTTTTACATATGTTAATAAAAATAATGAGAGTAAGCTAAAAAAAACATTTTTGCTTGAGTGGTACTATTAAGTAATTCGAAAAATGGTAGGTACCTTTAATGCTTTTTAATATTTTTGAAATATTAGTGAAATACGAAAAGTGATTTAAAATAACTTACGGCTCGGTTATAAAAACTTTTTCTGATACGATACGATACGAATACGTTGGTACCGATAGGTATCCATTGGTACCTGTATTTGACCAATCAAAATTGCTTGTGTGTTATATGCTTTTAGGTAAACTTGGGATTGCCGGTAACGAATATGATAACATTTTTCTGTTTTTTTACACTGTGTTCCCAATAGAATGCGTAAAATTATCTGGCAACAAATCGCCGTTTCTTCAGCAAAAGTTTGACGTTGTCAAGACTACTTTGATTTAAAAAAAAATATAAAGCCGCTGCATGCTGCCATATTAAACATATCTTAAGAGTTTTAACTTTTTGCACTAAAAGGCATGCGTAAAAACCACTTTTCCGCACTTAAGTAGGAAAAACACTTTATCTCCTTTTTCTTTCTCATAGAAAAACGGTAATAGTAACCGGAGAGATGTTATCAAATTCATTACCGGCGACCCCAAGTTAGCCAAAAAGCATATACCACACGAGCAATTTGATTGGTCAAATACAGGTACTAATTGGTACATATTCGTATTAAGCTTTTGGATTGGATTTGTCCATTAAAAGTTTTTATAACCTACCTATAATATATTTAAAATCACTTTTCGTATTTCTTGAATATCAAAAATAGTAAAAACATTAAAGGTGCCTACCATTTTTGAAATTTATGGTACCACTCAAGCTAAAAATTTTTTCTTTAGCTAAGTGGAATTATTTTTAAGAACATATGTGAAAATTTTAAAAATCTGGCCGTTCGTTTAAAAGAAAATGAGAATTGTAATTTTTTTAAAAATGGTCGTGTTTCTTTTCAAACTTACAAATCAGTGACTTTTCTGGTGGTACCAAAGAAACCATATAAAACGTTTTGATATGTGTGGAAGCCGTATTTCATTCCAGACAAATGGAGATTCGAATCATTTTATTTCGGCGGTAATTAACAAAGTTGTTGAAAAAAACTTGGACCATATCCAAAAATATAGCGTTAAAACACGTCAACTTCAAAGCTCCATATCTCAGAAAGTAATCCTATCTTGTTTTTTTTATTTTTGTGTTTTATTGATCGAGCACTACAACATATAAAAAAAGTTATGACATTTAGCCGAAAGCTATTTCCAATGTAATTTGTGCAGGGTTCTTTTAGAATATTTTGCCTGCGGTGCTATAACATTAATAATTTTTAGTTTTAACCAATGTTGAACTTGATGAGAGTAATCTAGAGTTTCGAACTTTCATTATGTTTATTTTTTACTTTTTCCCAACGTTTCGAATAATTATGTATCTGCTCTCATCATCAGGTGAATACTAACAAAAACTAAGACTACCTAATCTTATCTACTAGCATGTGTTCAGTGAACCATAAAAACTAACCTGTGTCCAGTAAACCATGAAGTTTACATTTGGTTGGTTCCGCTGCTTCGTAGTTGAAATCTGTTACCTCCACAAAGTATGGGTTTCCAAATATCCCTGATGGTGACGCTCTGTTGAGAAAATAATTCTGGTTCCGCTTGAATAGATTTTCCTTCTTGCCTCCAGCAATATTAAGCTATTTTTGATCCATTATTGTCGAGTTTTGCGTTTGTGTTCTGTAAGGCGAACTTTCATGGGTCGGCTGGTTTCTCCGATATAGAAATCACCACACTGACATGGTACACTTTCTTGGTGTTGTGGCATTATGGTTATTGACTTCTTAGTGTTGTGGTCGTTTTGAAGGTGGTATTGGTTGCCTATTCTTCTTATTTTTTTCTGAGATTCTTTTGATGTACCTATGGATCGCCTACGTCAGTCGTCCTTAGTGCTGGTGTAGTATGAAGAGTTTTATTGATCGTGTAGTTGGAGAAACCGTTCCTACGCAGATCGGATCGAATTTTTGACTTTTCTTTATTTACAGGATCTTCTGTATTGCAGATGTAGGTGACTCGATCTTTAAGAGATTTTGCAATTCCCAGTTTGGTTGATGTGGATTGGTTTGATTTGAAGTTCAGATATTTACCAATATGAGTTGGTTTGCGATATGGAATGTGACAACTTTCTTTTTTTCCAGAGTTAATGTGATACAGTTTCTTATGCTGTTGACATGGTTGAAGAATTGTTCTAGTGTTTTGTTGTCCTTTTTCCAAATAATAAATATGTCGTCCATGTATCTTAGCCATAGTTTGGGTCTCTGCCATGATTTTGCAGAGCTTCTTCTTCAAAGGATTCCATAAAGATGTTGCCCACTACCGGCGAACCCATGTGTAGACCATCTTCCTGTCGAAAATATCTGTCCTTTTCCTGGAAGTAAGAATTCTGCAGACAGCATTTTAACGAATCCATAATGGCATTGATTAGTAGATTGGTTCTATCAGAGAGTTGGTTGTCCTTGAGTGTGTTCAACGATTTGGAGTGATTCTTCCAGTGATACGTTCATGTACAAACCTTCGACGTCAAAACTAATAAACTGGTCGTCAGGTTGTAGGTTGATGTCTCTAGAGAGAATTTTTTGATAAATGATGGTGACTTTCCTTTACAGTTTAAGTTTAGTTTTAAGCAACTTTTGCCAATAATACTTGAAACGTATAATAATAAGTAATTTACTAAGAGGCACACGTATAACCTCCCAGAATTTTACTCCTAAGGTTCTTCATTTTTCTTACTCCGCTTTAATAAATTCTCCTAGAAAAGCCCTTTTTTCAGTTCATATAATCATTAAAAACCTGCGAAAATTTTCCAACCTTGAACGAATAAAGAACATCATTGAGTATAAAAATGTTCTTACAAGAAGGCATATTTGGAACAATGTTGAATATTGTAGGTAAAGTTATTACACGTATTTAATTGATTAACAGGTGGAGGTTTTTTTAACAAACCTTGAGGGAAGAAATGGAGCCAGTTCTTTTTTGCAAAAAGTTCTTACAGTATGTGAGTTTGTTGTTAATAACGTTTCCGCAAAACCAAATATACACACCATTTTAATTTATGTAACAAAGGATTGAACTTTAAAGCGCACCTCATTCAATGTTGAAGGAATTTGATGAGTTTGAACTTAGCAAAATAGTTTGGGTGCTTCTATTTAAATAACATTTGAACCACTTAAGAGTAACACTGTAAAGCTAATACATTAAAAAAATTTTTAAACAATTGAGTGGTTAATGCAATGACAAAAAATATTATTTTTTTGAGACATTATTAGTATCTTCGTTAGTTCAGCCTGGAAGGATTCTTCATTATTATTTACCATAGCCTTTGTATGTGTTGGTTTGGCAAGATAAAAGCATTAACCCGGCCCAAGAGCTCCCTTCTCTGAATCCCACTTGGGTAATTCGCAACAGGGGCGTGAACCCGACTGAATAAATCGGTGACTAAATCCTGTTGGGGAACGTCATACCACACTCCCCTGGAACGTAGCTCTTTGGGGCCGGTGTGCGGAAGATAGGGAGCGCTTATAGGTAAATCCAACTCTGGCTCGCTCTCGACTTCTCTGACTGGAGGATCGGGGACGGGTGTGGGGGCCTTGGCTTAAACGCCAGAGCCGCGTGCTGGGTACGTAATTCTAGCCGATTTACTCGTCTGTGAGAGAACTCCAGAAGAACCCTCCGACAACCAGGAGGTAACACAGGGAACTGAACAACCCAGTGGAACCTTTAAAGATAAGGATCAACAAGGAACTGTTCAAGGACCCAGTAGATCGTCTTCAACACAAGAGGCCCGACAGAGAACTGCAAAAGTATCCATTGGACCCTCTAAAAAAGCATCAGGGGCGCCCACGGATGCCGCTGATGTAAACAGATTGGCCGAGGAACTCAGGAGTCTCCAGATCAAAATTGTGGTCAGCATGGAAGGTCCAACCGAAACAGAGCTGACTCAACAGCACCTGCTTGAAATCCTTGCTCCACTTAGGCAGGAAGGATGTGAGACCAGCAACAGGGCTCCTAACAGGACACTGTTGCCTCAACAAGCACCTAGAGATGCTGGAAATTGCCGGAGACTCAGAGAATCAATGGTGCATGGAGGACGGAGAATCGTCCTTGCATGTTCTGCTGGAGTGTCCGGCTCTAGCCAAGTCAAGAGAGTCGCACCTTGGGAACTATCTGTTGATCCCAGGTTGCAGCCCAGAGAAAATCTGTTCTTTTGCGAAATACGCAGGCTTCCAGAGCTAAACCATGGATAGTGGGCGTGCAACGGGCCCAGCAAAGTGGCTTACGTACATGGGAATTGTCCCGCCTGCACTTATTCATTAATTCATTCATTCATGCATTTCGCGA
Source organism: Oxystoma pomonae (assembly GCA_963921995.1). Lineage (NCBI taxonomy): Eukaryota > Metazoa > Arthropoda > Insecta > Coleoptera > Brentidae > Oxystoma > Oxystoma pomonae. The sequence goes on from OY998170.1 coordinate 26,165,389, forward strand.
TGTTGGTTTTAACCAAAGTAGGGGAAATTCTGACGAATCAGCGGATGTGCTTTTGGTATTTACCACTTATAGCCACAATATAGGCTATTTTGTTTTTTTTTGTGATATGTTTTGTTGGGTTAAGGAAATGGAAGAAATAAACCAAGTATTAGGGGTAAACTATGAAGGATCAGGAATGTTGGTCGGGACAACGACCTCGAAACAGCAGCTTAATGGTATGCTTTTGTGATATGAGCCCATAAATTTACCTTTTTTAGTAGTATTCTGGGCAAAAAACTTTGAAATAAACAGTATTTCATGTTTTAATATTTATTCACGAAAGACAAAAACATAACCACCTACATTCCTTTACTTTTTCACCGATGCATTTCAGCGACCTATTACATTTATTTATGATTTTTTAGTGGGGGGGGGGGATATGACGTCACACTTAATGTCAAAGTTGTCAACTGAAAGAATAACCGCGACACATACCGAAGATAAATCATTCCATTGAAAACCGCCTAAGGTATAAGTAAAGTAAAGGATCTGTGTGTATAAACAGTATTTCAGATAGCTTCTTTAAAAAATATCATCCCTTACTCAACGGTATGAGCGAACTGAAAGAACAATATAAGAGCCCCGAGTAAAGGAGAAAAATAGTTTAATAATAATTGCATAGCCTGGGTGCGCTTCTGATAAAACCATAGCCGTACGAAAATATTCTTTTAATCCTATTTATCAAAAAAACAAGAGTTTTTGTACTGACATGAGTCGCTAATAAGGATGAAACGGCCCCGTCGGCGGCGACGTCCTAGGTTTAACCAGTGATGCCAACTTAGGGAATTTTTCCCTACTTCTAGGGATTTTTTGCAATAGGGAAATATGGAATTTTACCTAATATTAAGGGAATTTTCAACTGCTTCGAACTAATCGATCTCTTTTGAGTTTAAATAATTAAATTTTACCGCTTTTCGTCTTTTTTGGTGATAATAAATATAATTCGTGTTTTGATTTTGACGTAAGTAGGTACATCCAGTTTAAATAATCAATCAGGGCCTACATAAACGAACGGGACACGACCCTAAACTTTGGTGACGGCCCATACCCCTCAATCGTGTCGTCCCACGTGTTGAGGGGTTTGACGTCACAAAAGTTTAGGGTCCTGGCCCGTCTGCTTAGTTAGGCTCTGATACAATGTAATTTTGACCTAGGGAATTCTAGGGATTTTTACACGAAAAAATTGCGAATTTTCGGCGAACCCAGTTGACAACACTGGGTTTGAACCTCTGTGGGAGCAATCCAAATTCAGGTCATTTTGCACTGGAGATTTGCACTGCACACAGCCATCTTCCACTTGTTTTTGAGTAAAAAAGAGGTACAATCGCTCTGGTTTTGGGGCTCGATATATACAGGGTTCGCAAACGCCATAAGGATTTAGAAATAGATATATTAAGGAATGTTGCCGACTCAATATGCCTTAGAGATTTAAAGTAGATTTGTTCGAATTTGTTCCTTCTGCAAAAAAAGGTGGAGCGGCTGGAAAATTGGAGAAAATGGAAAAATGAGAAAATTGAAAAATGGACCGGCTGAGAAAATAAAGCAGTGGTAAAAAATAAATAAAAAACATGGGAAAAACGAAGAAACTGGAAAAATTGAGGAAATGGTAAAATGGACAAAAAGATAGAGCGGTGGTAAAAAATGGAAAAATGAACCGACTGGGAAAACGGATAGAATCAAAAAATTGGAGCGGGTGGAGGACACTTAGCTGCTGTAGTAAAGTACCGTTAAGTGGAGTTTTTTTCTGTTTTCCTATCCTAAAATGCATAACATAATATATAAACCACGTGTTTGTTATTCCTCGAGGTCAGTTAAGCCCCCCCCCCCCCCCCGAAAGATATTCGAGTTTTGATATATGCTTATAATTTCGAACCAATTTACACTACTTTTAAAAATTTTGAACCACATTCCTTCCTGGTTTTTTTAATATTCAAAATGGGGGGGTGCAGCCGGACGTCAAGCTAAAAAAAAACAGGAAGAAGTGTGGTTCTAAATTTTTAAAAGTGGTTCAAAATTAGTTCAAAATTATAAGCATATCAAAACTCGAATATCTTTTGGAGTTGGGGTTGTGACTTGACGTCAACCTGCACCCGCCACCATATTTTAAAAAAAAACAGGTTTACTAGTGGGTTTCTCGAAATTCTTTTTGGTGATATTGGGAGTTCAAAATTAGTTCTTAATTTTGGGATAGTTGCTTTTCATTTTTCTCTAAGCTTTAAATGAGGGGGATGAATATTTAAAAAAACCAGGAAGGAGTGAGGCTCAAAATTTCTAAAAGTGATTCAAAATTATGAGCATATCAAAACTCGAATATCTTTCGGTGGGGGGGAGGTGTGGCTTGACTGACCTATTCCTCGTCGAATCGAAACTTTTCGCCCCTGGATAAAAAATGCCACCTTATTCCCTAGGTTTATTCCCTTTTTATTAACTAATTTTACGATGCCTTCGTTCGAGATTCTCCACCACTGCCTCTAAAAAACTCCTTTTAGAGGCTAGAATTCCACCTTGCTGACTTGTGCCGTCCTTAATCATTTTCAATATGAAATTTTTATGTATTGATCGTCAGTGCCCTTTTTTACAATCTATTTACTACAGGTATGTGCAAGAGACATATTGAAACATATATTTTTTTTGTGCAAACTAAACTATCTTCTAAATATTTGCTTTTAATATCAAATGATATCGTTGAAAAAATTTGTATCAACCTCTTCTTTGTATTATACTAGCTGTTAAATTTCACCTATCAAAAGGACTTATGCTATCATGCTTAATAAATAGAGCATAACCAAGTGCGTCGCCTCGACGAGATGACGTTGTAAAGAGGTTTTAGTGGGAGGGGGTTAGATATCTTCTAAATATTTGCTTTTAATATCAAATGATATCGTTGAAAAAATTTGTATCAACCTCTTCTTTGTATTATCCTAGCTGTTAATTTACCTATCGAAAGGTCTTATGATATCATGCTTAATAAATAGAGTATAACGAAGTGCGTTGCGTCGACGAGATGACGTTGTAAAGAGGTTTAAGTGGGAGGGGGTTAGATATCTTCTAAATATTTGCTTTTAATATCAAATGATATCGTTGAAAATATTTCAATCAATCTCTTCTTTGTATTATCCTAGCTGTTAATTTACCTATCGAAAGGTCTTATGCTATCATGCTTAATAAATAGAGTATAACGAAGTGCGTTGCGTCGACGAGATGACGTTGTAAAGAGGTTTTAGTGAGAGGGGGTTAGATATTTTCTAAATATTTGCTTTTAATATCAAATGATATCGTTGAAAAAATTTGTATGAACCTCTTCTTTGTATTATCCTAGCTGTTAATTTACCTATCGAAAGGTCTTATGCTATCATGCTTAATAAATAGAGTATAACGAAGTGCGTTGCGTCGAAGAGATGACGTTGTAAAGACGTTGTAAAGTAGTGGGAGGGGGTTAGATATCTTCTAAATATTTGCTTTTAATATCAAATGATATCGTTGAAAATATTTCAATCAATCTCTTCTTTGTATTATCCTAGCTGTTAATTTACCTATCGAAAGGTCTTATGCTATCATGCTTAATAAATAGAGTATAACGAAGTGCGTTGCGTCGAAGAGATGACGTTGTAAAGTAGTGGGAGGGGGTTACATATCTTCTAAATATTTGCTTTTAATATCAAATGATATCGTTGAAAATATTTCAATCAATCTCTTCTTTGTATTATCCTAGCTGTTAATTTACCTATCGAAAGGTCTTATGCTATCATGCTTAATAAATAGAGTATAACGAAGTGCGTTGCGTCGACAAGATGACGTTGTAAAGAGGTTTTAGTGGGAGGGGGTTAGATATCTTCTAAATATTTGCTTTTAATATCAAATGATATCGTTGAAAAAATTTGTATCAACCTCTTCTTTGTATTATCCTAGCTGTTAATTTACCTATCGAAAGGTCTTATGCTATCATGCTTAATAAATCGAGTATAACGAAGTGCGTTGCGTCGACGAGATGACGTTGTAAAGAGGTTTTAGTGGGAGGGGGTTAGATATCTTCTAAATATTTGCTTTTAATATCAAATGATATCGTTGAAAAAATTTGTATCAACCTCTTCTTTGTATTATCCTAGCTGTTAAATTTCACCTATCAAAAGGACTTATGCTATCATGCTTAATAAATAGAGTATAACGAAGTGCGTTGCGTCGACGAGATGACGTTGTAAAGAGGTTTTAGTGGGAGGGGGTTAGATATCTTCTAAATATTTGCTTTTAATATCAAATGATATCGTTGAAAAAATTTGTATCAACCTCTTCTTTGTATTATCCTAGCTGTTAAATTTCACCTATCAAAAGGACTTATGCTATCATGCTTAATAAATAGAGTATAACTAAGTGCGTCGCCTCGACGAGATGACGTTGTAAAGAGGTTTCAGTGGGAGGGGGTTAGATAAATAATGTTTTATGAGTGAACTTCTTACAACGTCTTTATTGATAGATGACGTTATAAAGTTTTAGTGAGAATTAAATAAGAAATAGTTTTTATGAGTGGACACTGGACTTCTTACAACGTAATTTTCTTGAAAGTAAATTAAAGTTTTTTATCCCAACGTTTCAATTGCTAACGTTCCTGCATCGTGAATACTACCTAACCCATATAACTATGAGATACTATAACGCCCTTGCACTTTTCGAAAAACCGTATGAGGTCATTCCATAAAATAAGGGAAAATCGGTATGAGGTAGGTTCTCAGAATTAAGAAATAATCATAGGGTGACTAAATCTCAAGTATCCCAAAAAATAATTTTTGTTTTCCGCATCCTCACCGGTTTTTTTTGGAGAGGTGTCAAAGTTCAGTTTTAAACGTTTTGTAGAGGTATTCTTAAAAATTCTATTTCTTAAACTGAGGAAGCTAGCGCTTTAAAAACAACGTTTGTTTTTAATAGACAATATTAGTTTGAAAATTTGAGACAATGATCTGTTTGAAATTAACTCTGTGTTTCGGACTTCCATTGTCTATATTTTATTTATACACGACGTTTCGATCAGTACACTCTCTGATCGTCTTCAGGGTAGTTTGCACCTGAATTAACTCTGTGTTTCGGACTTCCATTGTCTATATTTTATTTATACACGATGTTTCGATCAGTACAATCTCTGATCGTCTTCAGGGTAGTTTGCACCTGAAGACGATCAGAGATTGTACTGATCGAAACGTCGTGTATAAATAAAATATAGACAATGGAAGTCCGAAACACAGAGTTAATTTCAATCAAGGTCATGCATCAACTAAACTTTTTTTCATAGTAAGCGCCAATAAGTCAACAAGTATTGATGGCCAGTTTGTCATTTTTGCTTTTTTACGAAATTGGATAAAATAAAATGTGGTTATATGTCACCATTTTGATATATCAGCCGCCATATTGAAACGCGTCGTAGCTAAACCAAATTTTTTTCTAAAATATTATTGGCCTTGACCTTCTTATCTTTCTTACCAAATTTGGTCCTCTTCGCTTTAATAGTTGATGAATAGCAGTCCTTTAGTATGTTATTTTTGTAATATCTTAATTTTACTGGGGTATTTTTCAAGGTCATGAAGCCTTAAACTGCATTAAACTCTAAGTATCGAATTTGGCATACATGCCTAACAGTTTGAGGTATATTTGAAGTTGGTCTGTCAAAACATCGAATTATAAAGATTTTTTGAAGAGACAAAGGCAAAAATCTTGTTTTTTGCGAGTTTCAAGATCATTTAAGGTCGGATGACCTTGAAAGTGATTTTTCGTCCTCTAGTTATATGGAATCGAGTATAATCATGCCCCGATTGCGAAAGTTGTATTTTTTATGATTTTTGACCGCCATCTTGAAAGATGTCGTCATATCAACCGCTCCTTCCACGGATGGTAATTATCGACATATGCCCCACACTAAAGTTCTCATTGAGCTGGCAACCCAGATATTTGTACGATTGTGATTTTTGTAATGAGGCAATATAATAGAGTCGAAATGTATGTAAGAAAACGAAAATCTTTTTTTTTAATTTGTCCTAAAAGAATTCGCCCGAAACTGTCACTCTTTGTAAAGCAGGTTTTCCCCCATTATCATACGAAAGCAATTGGAAATAGAAGTAAATGTTCCCCCATTTCGCATATATGGGTACAAAATGTATTGATTTGTCTAAAAAGGGTATTAAAAAAGTTTGCAAAGGACGAAAAAACTTGAAAATTTCAACACAATCTCTTTCGTTCCTCTGAGCTAGACGCACAGGTAAATTTGCCATGTCTATACAGGGTGGTTCACAACTTATGTCAGAAATTTAAAATGTTTCAATTAGGGAGCATTTTTCCAACTCATGTGTGATATATAAACTGACAAAAAGCCCTTATCGCTGAATATTCGTTTAACTAAATAAAAAGGTTAAATGATGACATACCTCTATTGATGTAAGGGGACACAGGAATAAGTTCGATAAGCTTCGGCGGCGGATTTTTGTGCTTTGTTATAAATTAAAATAATATTCCCTAAATGGAGGGAAAATTTAGCGCCCTAATAAATTTGCGGAAAAGATTTGTGGCGTAGAGGGCAAAGGGTGAGGGAATAAATCGGAAAAAAGTTTTTCCTTGACCAGACACGTTTTTAAAACGTACTTTTTCGAACGTTTTAAAAACGTCAAATTTAGACATACTTAAAATGTCATTTTTACGTCCCAATTATTCAAAATTTTGAAAAATATACTTTTTAAGCAATTTTTGAGGTTTTCAAAACGTTCTTTTTTTGTTCAGAGAGTTCGTCATTTTCTAAACAAAAAAAATACCTAACAGGTAAAATTTTTACACTGGATGGTTTTACTTTTCATTTTTTAGAAATATCGTAATTTGGAGACTTGCTACACTGAAAGAAAAATCTGGGTAAAATCAACCAGAAAGAAAATTAACCATAAAGAAGTTAGGTATTAAAATTGTTTTTATAGATTTTTGAATTTGTAGTCAGTTCAACTATTTTTAGGAAATTTTTAATGAACAAATATCTTAAATCAATTTAGGCCAACGGGTTTCTTTCAGTGTACCTCTCAAAAAATCCATTCAAAAACGTTTTTTAAATGTACCGAATTCGACGTTTTAAAAACCTCAAATTAGATATACTTAAAATGTATTTTTGACGTCACAAAAATTGATATGTAAAAGGAATATAGTAGGTACTTATAGAGGTAGAGATGTTCATACTTCAAATTTTTAAGAATATTATAATTATGTCTAACAACAAAATGAATCTCGTATCCGCAAATAAAAAATTAAAGGGACACTCGTGGCATATCGGACAGGTATAGTATATAGATTAGGTATATACTTTTAAGCAAAAGATCCATATCGAACAACTCATAAAAAGTATACCACGTTTTCACAACGTTCAATATGACAACAAAATACTAGGTAAAATTTTTAACTGGTGAAGGTCTAACTTCAAAGTTCAAACAGCGTGGAGAAGTTAGGTTAGGTTTTTATTTGATTTGATCAAAATGGGCGTTCAAAATAGAAATATGATTTGATGCAGCTGACCGTCTACAATATTTTTAAAGACATTTTTGTGCCAAGATATTTTTTCATTTTTACGTAAATTGTAAATAAAAGTAAATAAATTTTTATTTAGAATTAAATTGCATTACCAGAAAGTTACAGTTACAGTTTGAAAAACTTTTTTTAATGTCGTGTCTAAAACCATTTTAAGACGTGCAAAAAACTTTCTCAGTGGACGTCCCAGAGTGTAAGAAAGGTGGAAAGATTTTTAAAACGTTTTAAAAACCTCTTTTAAAAACTTTAATAGGTCCCTGAGGGACATCCAAGGGACGTCTCTTTTGTGTAATGGAAAATTCTTTTTAGGTCATGAGAACGTCCCGAGTACGTCTTAAAAAAGTCCGAGATCGTCCTAATAAAAGCGGGGAAAAAATGATAATTTAGGGACGTCCAAAAACAGTTTTTAAACCTTCAAAAAATGTTCTGGATGGACGTTCCCGAGGCGTCCTAGGACTACACAAAAAAAAAACGTCTTTAAGACATATAGAACCCCAAGAGTACGTCCCCGGGACGTCCGGTAAGTTTGATTGGGACGTTTTAAAAACGTTTTTAAAACGACCATGTGTTATTAAAGGTAACAGCGGGGCGGGCAACGCACTTGCTTACTTGATGCTTGTTAGGTGCTATTTTCACCAAATATTTAGGAAAAAATAATTTAAAAACATCGTCAAAATATCAAACAAAAATGTTTATTCCATTTACCGCCTTGATTTATAGTGTAAAGATGGTGTGATGCGAGAAGAGCTCTTCGTTCGAGATTTTTAAAAGTATTTTCCTGTTTTTCTTGGATTTTTTGATAAAGGTATTAAAAAATTGTCTTAACAACTCGCTGCTAAACTGTGCTTTTTTTACTCGCGTTTTTAAATACCTCTCTGCGCTTGTTATTTAAACAAACGCTTGTTAAAAAAAGCACTATTTTAGCCACTAGTTGTGAAAACTACTATTTTACAACTAGTGGCCAAAATAGTATTTTTTACAAGCATTAGTTTTAATAATCAGTGCCGCAAGTTACTCAGAAACACGAGTAAAAAAGATCACAGTTTAGCCGCGAGTTGTAAACACTATTTTTTGTTAAGTAACACAAAGTTTTTTCGTACCGGTAACCAAAAAATTATGGTTTAGTTGTTTGCCGACAGTTACTAAAATTGTATTTATGGTGAAGGAATAAAAAAGCCATTGTTTGGTTTGTGGATAGTAAGAAAAATTGGGTTTTTAACAAACTCCTTTCCAAAAAAAATTAAATATTGGAAAACAAATGTACTTCTCTTTAAGGAGTTGTCCATGAATGACGAACGCACTTATTTTTACTTAGAATACTTATATATTACAGAATAATATTAAACCTTAATTTTTATGTTAGGGGATGTTATGCTAGTGTGACGTAATTAAATTTTTGGCTAAGAAAGAGCGTGACGAAGCGTGACAAAGGGGAAGGGGGGATCAAAAATAGACAAAAAAGCGTGACGTCATTTATGGAGAGCCCTTTAAAAGCATCACCTTTACAAAAAATGAAATAAAGAAAAGTTATAATTGTATAAAATAAATATAATCCCTGAATTTACTGGGGCTTCTTAGTATTGCGTTTCCAAACCTTTTTCTTTCCAATCCTTATTTTTCTCCATTCGTTTCCATGCAAGACCATTATTGGAATTTAAATGGAAAACGGAAAGGAGACACGCTCTTTGTGTTTAATAACTCAAGACACACACATACGAATTTACCAATCGATTTTCCATTTCGTTAATAATTTTAAAGGCGATTTTCAGCCTGGAATGGTTTATCTTCGGTATATACCGCGGTTGTTCTTTCGGTTGACAACTTTGACAGTAGGTGTCACGTCATATCCTCCCACCACTCAAGGCTCGCTAAAATGTATTGGTTAAAGAGCCTGGGGGGTTATACTTGAAGCGAGAGAATTCGACTCCCTGGGAGCAAATTTTCTCTCGAATCAAGAATAACCCCCCTGTAAGACTACTAAAGGTCCATTTGTAGGCTCATATTACAAAAACATAGAGGACTTGAGGCCTATACAGGGTTCTTAAGATTTTCCTTAGGGATAGGATTTCAATAAATCAAACAGAAATGGCATAGAAAGTTCTGCGCGCACAAAAGAAACAGGTATATTGAGAAATGGTTCCAGTTTGTTATTATCTCCGGACTGCTTTCATGAGAAAAAATTGTCGCCACTCTTTCATTGTGAGCATAAATCATAGTTGCAATAATAACCGTTGACAAGATGTGTGCAAATTCCGCTAGATGGCGGCCACACCATGAGATGAATTTAGATGTTTTCAGGTCCAAACCAGAGCTTTTTCTTTCTTAAAGGAGGCGGCAAAGTCCATTATTTATGATACTGAGCGATAAACTCGTGAGGTTGTTAACATTAGAAAGAAATATCTTCGCTTTTAATTAAATTTCTTTCCATTCTGTTCTACTAGTGACATCTATCCGGAAACGGCCAAACCATGCAGCTAGCACTAGCAGCATGGTTTGGCCGTTTCCGCAGCATATTTGATATTTTCGAGGTGTTTTATGACATGATCTCGAAACATGTAGCGAACCAATTCTTCAAAACTAGCGGGAGGGTAAAAGCGAAAAATAAGGGGCTGCCAATATTTGTAACACCCAAAAAGGGGCGAAAAGATTTATTTTGCTCTGTTTCTTTACAAAAAACGTTTTTTTACGAAAAACTTGAGCTCTGCCACTTTTTTTATTTTTTTCTTCAACTTTCTCGAAATTTTCGTCATACCGTAGAAAAAAATTATTTCCCCCATGGTCATACTCTAGTTTTATTCGAAAAAATTTAGAAACAGAGACGGGATCAGTTTTCCTAAAACGGAGATTCTTGGTTTCGAGTGAGAAGATAAAGAGCGCCGCAGGCAAAAATTTTTCAATTAAATTATCCGAACGCAAAAATGTTAGAAAAACAAAGCACGAAATAAAAATGGCGCCGCTTACAATTTTTTTTCAAAAATTACGTAATTTCGGGAACGCAAAGAAATAGGTCTAAAGAGTATAATTTTTAAGAAAAAATATCAATTTTCTCGCGCTCCTCCACTGGGACTACAGGGACCGTGCACAAATTACGTAATGGTCATAGGGGGGAGGGGGGTTACAAAACGTTACGTAGGGGGGAGGGGGTTTTCGACAGCGTTTGCATTTGTGTGAAAATAAGAAAATTTGGAATGAAAATAAGTGAAAAGTTTTTTTTTTGAGGGGGGGTAGTGGTCTTGAAATCGTTACGTAATATTAGGGGAGTAGCGTGCCAAACAGTTACAAAACATTTCATAGGGAGGGGGTCAAAAATTGGTAAAATCACCGTTACGTAATTTGTGCACGGCCCCACATCTGACTATTCCTCCTTTTTGATTTCGAATCAAAGTGCAAAACCCGGGTTGGACGTTCGAAGGCGTCAAGCCGTCCTATTTGCTTGATAAAGTTTCTACGGAAATATCTCAGTGGATTTCTCCGGCCGTGTATGAACGCTTTAGGTTAGGCATTTGCATGTATCTCAGTCCCCAGCCAGTGCGTAAGGACAATGGTTACAAAATGAAAAGCCGAAAAATATTTTTTTTTAAGATATCTTTCATCAGTTTGGTATTAAAGTCGAGCAAAAACAATTTTTATTCCAGTCCTAAAGGTATGAAAATGGAAAACATTAGAAAACAACAACCTGGAATGGATTTACTACGTGTAAGATGTACTGACAACATCGCCCCATGCCCATCCTTTTCTGCCTAATGTGCTTTTCCGTTTGTCTGCGTCTTATACACGGCTGCTTGGCCCCTAAGGATTTGTTTAGGAACCCTGTATATTTAGTCAACTTTTAGCGCTTAATGCACAATTGGTAAATGTAATGGATGGTGTTTAATGCGTAATTAATAGGGTGTTTTCTCAAGTTTTTATGCACAATATTTAATCACAATTTTATACAATTAATAATGTTTTGGTTGGTTGAGTTTTATTTGGTTTTATCTGTTTTTTAAAATAAGTAAACAATAAATATATTTAAAAAAACAAAATGAATCTCGTGTCCGCAAATAAAAATGAAAGTAACACTCGTGGCATATCGGACAAAGCGTTTTTGTTTCTCACTTCATTACGACCAGGCCTCCAATGTCTAATGGAGAATCCAGACACCTACCGATCTGTTTCATCCTTATTAGGAATCATCAGGGAGTCATAGGATTATACCTGGCAGTTGAAGCTACACAGTGACCATGCACACCTCTAGAATTTAAAACAAAAAGTTTGTAATCCTTGGGGACGTAGTAACTGTGTGCGCCACCTGTCGAATAAACCGAGAAACAAAAACATCAAAATTGAAAAGTGCAGGACACCGTAAATACAGAATCCTGCACCGTTCAGCAGGTTATAAACTAGAAACCTGTAGAAGTATAAGGTCACTGTAACATGACTCTTAACAAAAACGCTTTGTCCGATATGCCACGAGTGTTACTTTCAATAAATATATTATTTATTATTTATAAATTATTTGAAATAGCTTTGCTCTTTAAACAATATTTACCATGCCACTATAAAGCCAAAAAAATGCAATAACTTCACCTCTCTATTGCATGTTCGGGTCAAATTTTGTAACTAAATTTTGACTAACAAATTCAAATTTGCTATGCGATTATAGTTCCAGTAACAATACAATAATATGATATTATTACGCACCCCCTTTAATTTCCAGTGTAGAGCGCCCCACGATTTTATATCATTTATTGAATAGGCACACCATATGCAGTATATAATACAAATTAAAAATTATTATCTTTACATTTTAGTGAGGAATTCAATAAAATCTTATTACTTAAAAAAAAATTTTTATTTATTTTATTTTTCACGTTTTAGTGTAAAAAACAACAACAAAATCGGTGAACGTAAAGAATAGATGGAAACTTTTATAATAGGCTATAAACATTATAAAAAAAACTATAACATTAAATAAAATTTGAATTTTTAAACTGCATAGTCGAAGGACCTTTCGTTTAAAATGGGGAAAATTAAGCAAAACTGAACGCTAAAAACTGCATATTAATGGCAGTTTTGGTTTAAAAGTTATAAATTTTTGAATTTTTAAATGTATCATCATCATTTCATCTCCTAATTCCTAGTACCGTGGTGATGAGCACCACAAGTGCGAAATCCGGATCTACGGTTACCATTACCTTTTTTGAGGGAAAGCTCGCTATTTATTGATTTTGTTATTTATTCACCCTCAGTAAATCCTTTTTTAAACAAATACGGTGGGATTTACTGAAAAGGTTTAGTCTATTTTAGAACGGTCCTAAGTTTAAGTGAACCTTTTGGTTTTAAGCATTTTAAGTTGAGTTTTGGATATAATTTGATTTATAAGAAGAATTTTAATAAATTTGTTTATTGAATATCATCTTAACACAATCTTTTGTTGGATATAAAAATATAAAATATAAAAAATTTAAACCCTCGCGGGGTTTAAATAGTAAATACACTGTAGAATAAATTAACATTGGGGCTATATGTCACTCTAATTAAAACTTGCTCTTGTTAATTAATGTTTCCAATTAATACTTCATGTCACACAACGATTTAGATGAGTAATAATAAAATAAGGAGTAGATTAATATTGTATTTATTTAAAAGGTGTTTTTATTTATGAAATTTATTCAAAAACCTAAATGCAAATTTGTTTTTACATTTCTGTCACTTTCGAAATGTCAGTTTAAAAATATTAGCGCTGCGTTCAATCACAAACAGCGAGTTCGGATCTTTTTCCTCTGCTTGCACCTTGGCTTGCACCCACCTCTACTGATGAAAGCTACAGCTTTAAAATGAGTTTAGTTTGTGATAAATTAATATAGTTGTTTTGGGTTTTTTGTTTGGTATATTTTTCGTGCATAATCAGTGACCTTCACTTATGTTTGTTTTGCTTCGTAGTGCCCTGATAAATATATTTTTTGTGCTGAAAACGGGTTCAAAATATGGCGTTTTTCTGGACAAAATACGAGGTGTTTTGGGGAATGAACAACTTGGGATATTAAATAAGGTAAATTAATCCTTGGCAAAGCGGTTACTTAGGGAAATTATAAAGGAACTTATTACCAAATGCCACAAAGCAATCCTTTATGGGGGCTATAAATTTAAACCACCCCCCCTGAGGTGGTCTAAAAAATCACCAACTTTATAACCACAAGCACAAATAATGAAGCTATTATGTGCCAAATTTTGGCGTATTCACCATTTGCCATTTTGAAACCTGTCAAAAAAAAATTAGTTTTAGGGCATTTTCTTATAAAATATGGTGTATTTTGAGAAACAAAGCAGTTTTTCAGTGGTATTTTGCAATAACAATACAAAATAATCAATAACTTTGTGTCTTTTCTGTATGTGTCTCACTGTTAAAGTCGTTTAAAAATATAAAAAACCCTACGGTTTCTTTTATATAGATCTCATATTAATATAGCCTACTTAGGGCCGGTTTCTCAATAGAGAGTTAGCGTTAACTCGAGCATCATAACTTTGTAAAAAACTCTAAAAAGCGGGTTAAATTTAACTCCAGGGTAACCAGGGCTTCAAGGTGAGGGTAACTTACCTTAGCATCTACATAGCACTGAATCAATCATAAGCTTTTTGCCTTGCTAATTTTACCGATGTTTGCATCATTTATAGCACAAAAACAAGTTACTTACTTTTGAAAAATACAACAAAGTTTATAGTTACGTAATGTCACAACAGCTTATTTAAAAGACCTTTAAATGGAAATAATTATCTTCAATTCGGTATTGTATTCAATACAGTTCACCTGATATGAGTTTTGGATATAGTTTGCAGAATATACCGTTTTAAGTGCGTATTTTCTCACATTACCAAACTATCTCCTTACTAGCTAAGAAACGAAAAAGTATTTATACAGAAAAGAAGTTCTGACAACTCTTCGAAAAAAAAAATTAGTAAGTATTCAGCATTTTTTCAAGCTTTTATTTAACTTGCAAATATATGTAAAAACGAACTAGATATGTTTGTTCGGGGGAAATCTTGCAACTTAATTTTGAGCAACTTCCCGACTTCCGATCGGCTTCAAATTTGGCATGCTTATATAGTTGAGGTGACAAAACAAGAATATAGTGTGATGACAGCTCACCCCTACTCGAAGGGGTTGGAGGGGGGTACAGTTGAAATACACCCGATTTCGTTGAAATTTGGTGTGTTGGGAAAATTGGGGATGAAGATAACGAATTTCTAATCAGATTTTGAAAATTCAATATGGCGGATTCAAGACGGACGATTTTGACTATGTTATGTTATGTCATGCTAACCAATTTTAACTGACTGATCCACATCCGATTGTGTTCAAATTTGGTATGCGTTTATAGTTCCCGTGAAAATACAATAATATGGTATGCTCAGGTACCCACCTCCCTTTAACGATGGAAGTGGAGGGGGGAAAACATTTAGTTTGTTCAAAATTGGCATACAGGGGTTTTTCGGGAATATGGCGGATTCAAAATGGACGATTAAGGGTACAAATCTAAAAATTAAAAAATACATTTTTATTAAAAAAAACTGTTATTAAATGCACTCAAAAGTATAAAATAATTTTTTATCTTTCTTATACCATAATAAAAGCGATGAGCGCAAATTAGAAATTTTAACTTTACGGTGTCAAAGAGAGAACTACAAAAGAAGAAATAAATTATTCTTCTATTCGAATGATAAACATAATGCTTTCATCTAAAGAAGCTGAAGCTGTCCGTTTTTTATCCAAAATTAAAGAGAAATAGCGGAAAATAGTAATAAAGAAAAAATCTAATTATTCTTGCCTAAAAATTAAGCCATTTGCGCCGGTTTTCACCAAGTATTTACGAAAAAATCATTTAAAAACATCGCCAAAATATCAAACTGTCAAATATTAAAATGTCGCAACAATGAATGTCATCGAGTAAAAGGCACATCGCTATGGAAACAACTGTTATTTTATTTATCAGCCGCCTTGATTTATAGTGTAAAGATGGTGTGTTGTGAGAAGTGCTCTTCGTACGAGATTTTTAATAGTAGTTTTTACAACTAGTGCCTAAAATAGTGCTTCTTTTTACAAGCGTTGGCTTAAATAACGAGCGCAGCAAGGTATTTAAAAACGTGAGTAAAAAAAAGCACAGTTTATTCGCCAGTTGCTAACATTATTTTTTTTAATACCTTTATCAAAAAATCAAGAAAAACAGGAAAATACTTTTCAAAATTTCGAACAACAAGCACTTCTCGCAACACACCATCTTGACTTGGTAAATGCCATAACAATGGTTTCCATAGCGATGTGCCTTTTTACTCGGTGACGTTTATTGTTGCTATTTTTGACAGTTTGATATTTTGACGATGTTTTTAAATGATTTTTTCGTAAATACTTGTTGAAGACTGGCGGAAATTACTTAATTTTTAGGCAAGAATAACTAGATCTTTTCAATATTTGTATTTTCGGCTATTTCTCTATAATTTTGGGTCAAAAATGGACAGAAATCTTTTTTTGCACCCGTGATAAATAAAAAAAAGTTTTCCTGCATCGGTAACCAAAAAAGCCATGTTTTAGTTATCTGCAGACAGTTACTAAAATCAAGTTTTTGATGAAGGAATAAAAAAAAGTATTTTCCTGTTTTTCTTGGATTTTTTGATAAAGGTGTTAAAATAATAGTGTTAAAACTCGCGGCTAAACTCGTTATTTAAACCAACGCTTGTAAAAAAAGCACTATTTTAGCCACTAGTTGTGAAAACTACTATTTTACTTGTAGAATAGGATTCAATTTAATTTAAAAGATACCAAAAACCTCATATTTTCCAATATTTTACCAAGAAAACGTTGTGTCGATAATATGTATACCTATTTTAAGCCCTGTGCTAAATACCGACATTAAAGTGTCGATACAAGGGTTTTGCATGCCATGGGTTAGGTTAAAACTTAAAATTTAAGGTGTTTTTGAAAGTTTTTAAACATATTTTTTTATTAAAAAAAGGTTGATCTAAATACTGACCTAATATCGACTTCCAAAATTTTAAGTTTTTTTTTTATTTATTTTATAACTATTTTCTTGTGACAATAATATGATTATTGTTTGTGTCGATATTACATACACCATTGTGTCGGTTAAGTAAATTATGTAGGTCTTTAAAAGTATGCATTTTCTAAAATTAAATTCTGATGTAATTCCATAATTTTCATTTTTAATAAAAAAAATAACTTTATTTAAAATAGAGTAACCTAATATGGACAGCATGTTATTTTTATTGATAAAAAGTTATTTTAATTTTAACTTGATATGTCGCTAATACGATCCTCTCTGAGTCTATATTAAAAACCTATATTTAGTTAAAACTGTAACATTCTAGTTTTTTAAATGGTGTGTTTTTTTAGTTTTTTTTTATAAGTAGGTACCTATATAATTAGTTAAATATTCCGTTCTATTATTTACTTTATTTATTATTAAAGAAAAGAAGAAAATCAAACCGTCGGTATTAGATACATTCGGGAACATTCGAATAAAAAGTTAATATAATATAAAAAGACTTAATATACTATTTTAAGATGTTTTTTTTAATTTATTTGAAAATTGACACATAATATTATCGACACTAAGCCAAATTTTAATTTTAGATAATCATAAGATATCATTTAAAATATCTTATGATTATCTAAAATTAAAATTTGGCTTAGTGTCGATAATATTATGTGTCAATATAAGGAACATCAAGAAAATCAAACTGTCGATATTAGATACAATCGAGAATATTCGAAATAAATAATTAATATAAAAAAACTGTAAAAGATTAAAAAAAATTAATTATTGTTTTAGAAACCATACTAATCATATTATATTAAAATGATTTTTTTATTTATTTTAGAGTTTTAAATGATATCTTACGATATTCTAAAATCAAAATTTGGCTTAGAGTGTCGATAATAGGTGCGTTTACCTATATTTCTACTTTTTGCAGGAAAATTGGAAGTGCTAACAGCTTATTATTGTTTCATCAGTCAGTTGGATACGACACCCGTTGTCATGCAGTTGGATTCCGTTAGAACGTTAGAACAGTTCGATTCGGCGCGTTTTCATGGAAGGTTTGAAAGCGAATCGTATTGAAAACGCCACGTGAAAACAATACAAAGCGCCTTTTTTAAACTTTCTACTCCAAAAAGAAGTCAAATAAATACAAACAAAAACTCGCAGTTTAGAAACCGACAAAACGACATCGGGACACTTTATTAATTAATTTAATCAGCGTTAAAAATCGGGCGGAGCGGCAACCGATACAAGAGCGAATAAATTTAAGGTGTCGTTTTAAATTTAAGGTGTCCTTTGGTCACTTTTGTCCGTTCCGGTGTGAACAATGGAACCATTGATTTTAATCTGGTTTAATGAATGCTCCGTTTTAATTAGGTTAACATATTTTTTACGTTTTTTGTTTGTTTACTTGTTCTTTTTGGGTAGAACCAGCGTTTTGAATGCAAAGTGTGACCGAACGGAAAATAACTTTAAAATAACCATAAAAAAAATGGTTCATTTCTTATGTTCAATCCTAAATTAAGTTAAATAACGAATTTTTTGAGAAAACAGTAGGTTAAAAAAAAAGAGTTTAAAGGGTCCCTATAAAAAACCCGAAACCAAAGAACCCCGCACGAAATACATTGAAAAATTATTTCGATGAAATTTGACGACATTTTAGTATGTTATAGTGCGTTATGAGATCAGAAAAATGGGTAAATAAAAATTGATTTCTATGACTAGTTCCAGAGATATAGACGGTCAAAGTTTTAAAAAACGTCGTTTTAGGGTATATTGGGTACGCTCAAAAAGGAATTTCCTGACTGAAATAAAATAATTAGTCGACGAATATGGGTTACCGAGGAACCACACATGAAACTCCTTATTATTTTGTTGACAAAACGTTAACAAGTTATATACAGGGGCTAGTCAAAAAAATAATTTTATTTTCCTCTATACAAAAATTAAAAAATTATTTTTGAGCAAACGTTAATGTTTTAGTTATTTCTAGATAAACTGAATAAGTTTTTCTTCCCAGTAACAGTTTCCCAGTTCTTCCCAGTAACTTTGTCATAAATGTTTATTTCAACTTTTTTACTATAAAAACTTGACAAAAATTGTTTCCTACTACGAAATAATTGTTTCGCAACTTAAAAATCTAAATATTATTTTGCATTCAGTTAAAGTGATAAGTAAATAAACTTTAAATAAAATAGATTTTATTTTATTATTTTTTTCCTAGCTACGAGATACATGCAAAAAGTTCAATATCATTAATTTTTATAAAAAAGTAGTAAATATTTAATGTCTTTAAAACTGATCAAGGGATTTTCATTTAATTTTGCGTACGCCTTTGTGATCCTTTTATCTAATACAGTCTGCAATTTTTTTTATCACTTTATGTTTTGCATCTAGGATGATGATTGAGTTTTCTCAGGGTACTCTAAACTTACTTTACTTACTGTTTAACACTTTGGTGGGGCTGAATTATCAAACAAACAATAAATTACCATAAATTATGATTATGGGTAATTGCTCTCCCTTATACCTACACAGTGGCGTAGCCAGAGGGGGGTTTTGGGGTTTAAAACCCCCCAGATGGCACAGATTCTGGTTTAATGTAGCCGCTAATAGGTCAATTAATAATAATTTAAATAATAATTAGGTTTCTTTTATTTGTAAAACTCTGTTATTTTTCGGGAAACCTTTGGCGCTAGTGTTTTTACTGTAGCTTAACCAAGCGCAAAAATATTTAAGTTTAGGTTTTAATAGTTTACTCTTTATAGCTTTTTTCTTGTTTTTTCATCGTTAATTGTTGTAAAACGACGATTATTACAATTTACCTAATAGTTTACTCCTTATAGTTTTTTATTGTTATTTTCATCGTTACGTAATTATTGTTATGATAAAACACCGATTATTACAATTTTGCTACATTAAAACAGAATCTGTGCCCTCTGGAGGATTTTGATCCCCCAAGCCCCCCTCTGTCTACGTCACTGTGTAGGTATAAGGGAGAGCAATTACCCATAATCATAATTTATGGTAATTTATTGTTTGGTTGATAATTCAGCCCCACCAAAGTGTTAAACAGTAAGTAAAGTAAGTTAAGAGTACCCTGAGAAAACTTAATCATCATCCTAGATGCAAAACATAATGTGATAAAAAAATTGCAGACTGTATTAGATAAAGAAGAAATTAAATATTTACTACTTTTTTTATAAAAATTAATGATATAGAACAATTTGCATGTACCTCGTAGCTAGGAAAAAAATAATAAAATAAAATCTACGTATCACTTTAATTGAATGCAAAATAATATTTAGATTTTTAAGTTGCAAAATAATTATATCGTAGTAGGAAACAATTTTTGTCAAGGTTTTATACTAAAAAGATTGAAAAAAACATGTAAGACAAAGTAACTATTACTGGGAAGAAAAACTTGTTCAGCTTATCGAAAAAATACTAAAACATTAATGTTTGCTCAAAAATAATTTTTTACTTCTTGTATAGAGGAAAACAAAAATGTGTCAAAAAATGATATTTTTGACTAGCCCCTGTAAACAA
The DNA here is from genome assembly GCA_963921995.1 of Oxystoma pomonae. NCBI lineage: Eukaryota > Metazoa > Arthropoda > Insecta > Coleoptera > Brentidae > Oxystoma > Oxystoma pomonae. The sequence continues at coordinate 26,185,554 of OY998170.1, forward strand.
CCTCTTAACGTTTTACCAACAAAATAATAAGGAAGGCCATATCTGGTTCCTCGGTAACCCACATTCGTCGATCACATATTTTATTTAGGTCAGGAAATGCCTTTTTGAGCGTACCCAATATACCCCGAAACGATGTTTTTTTAAACTTTGACCGTCTATATCTCTGGAACTAGTCATAGACATCCATTTTTATTTACACATTTTTCTAATCTCATAACGCACTCTTAACATACTAAAATTTCGTCAAATTTCACCGAAATAATTTTTCAATGTATTTCATGCGGGGTTCTTTGGCAGAAACATAATTTGTCAAAATTTAAAAGAAAAGAAAATAATTGGTCCGAAAAAAATGGTCTCAAAAATGAAATCGCTAGAAAATATATAGAATTAAATTTAAACGAAACATATTTTTATAGAAACACAAAACGTCAGAAAATATTTTTAAAGAAAATAATTTAATAGAAACATAATAATCAAGAACCCCAATCTGTCCGAAAATGATTTGAACCGATAGCCACGAATTCAATTGCTACGTTGCCAGGCTTACGACAGGGAAGAGTCGAAGTAAGTTGTGATATTGTATTAATTTACCCCCTTTACATCCCTGAACCACCCCCTACCACCAAATTTTTTCATCATATTGTATTGTCATCGGACCAACATTACTGTTCCAAATTTCTTTAACGTCGTTTCACGGGAAGTGTGTCAAAAATGAATCGCAAGATTTGATAGACAATTAGACAGGCAGAAACTGTGAAGTTTAATAAAAAAATCGCTGTGTCATTTTCCAAATCGAAAAACTTGTCAACGCCGCAATCCAAGGCCTACGGCGCTCTAGAGATTTAAATTGGACGCATGCCCAATAGCGATTCGGATGGATATCAATTTGTGGTTCGGGTGTTTTTCGTTTCTAGAAAATTATTTTCGATAATTTGTAATTCTGATATTTTTAGGTTCGGTAAAATTATAATCGGTTAAAATATTTTCGTGTCTTTTAAAGATCGAGTAAATTAAAATTCTATAAAATTATTATTATTAATTTCGTTTCGGACGTTCTATTTTTTGTTCAATTGTTTTTCGGTTTTTGTGAATTCGGCTTTTTTATGAGTTCCCAGTTTATGTATAAAGGCTGGTTCATGATTAAATTCCTTTTCCTTTTTCGTAACTTTTGCTGTAACTTTACCCTTTTCTTCTTCCTGAAGTAAAAAGCTGGTTCATGGTAAAATTCCTTTTCCCTAACTTTAGTCATGATGCTTGACACTAATGACAGGTGCGATCGCGATTTTGACCTTTTGTTTACAAAATTTGGGGGTCTTTTTGTCCTACAGATGTGGAAACTTTTGCACAAAAATATCAAAAATTATTTTACCGCCCGCACTTGCGCAACGCGATTTTTCCGCTTCTTTTTCAACATTCAAGAAAAGGAACAACTATGAACACCCTAATCTGAATACATGAGATTTAATAATTGCTAAAGGAAAAAGTTGCAGTAAAAGTTACCGGAAAAGAAAAAGAATTTAACCATAAACCAGCCTTAAGTCAACTAAAGGAGGTTCGTTTAACACTTTATTCTCATGGCAACATTTTTGCCAACATGCCATTAAAGATAAATATAACCTCTTAATATAAAGTCGGCATAGCCTGACTTTAATAAAGTCGGCACTATTTTTGACAGTTCCGCACGAAGGTTAAACAAACTACTACATATGTTTAGGCACTTTACCCATCTGTTATGAAATTACTAGAACGAATCGTCAAATTTTTCGTGTGAATCCCCCTTTCTCCCCTTGTAACACTTTATAACACTTCCAGTTACCTTATATATGTAGCAGTTGTTTAACCTTTATGCGGAACTGTCAAAAAAAGACATTTAAAAATAAAATGTTCCCTTTATTGGGTTTAAAAGCTGGAAAATATTAATATCTCGACAATGTAGTCAAAGATCAAAACACTTTCAAGCTAATGTCATTGATGAGATTAAAGCGGTTAAATCTTTTTCTATACATCTAGGTTCACCAGAAGGTTCAGATGAAGTTGTTAATATTTTCCTTCCAGTGTGCCATATTTTAGCATCAGAGTTTGATGTTTTTTGCATCTTATTGCCCTGCTAAGTAAATTCCTGGGTTTTATTGGGTATTGCCCGCACTACAAAAATAGGTCCACCTGTAGTAATAAATTAAAATTAAAGTATTCGATTTTCGATCGTCAAAAAAAAGATTTTTACTTTTACTAAAAATAAGTTATTTGGGTCAAAACAGACCTAAATACAAAATTTTGTCATGGGCTCTGTCTGTCTGGATGTCTGTCCCTCTGTAACACGATTACTCAAAAACCGCTTGACCGAATTTTATCAAATTTGGCATAAAAATTCTTTGTCACCAGACGCAGAGCTGATTAGTTTTTGATGGGGGTGGGGGGGTTGGCAAGAGGGGGGATTAAACTTTTAAAAAAATTGTAACTCACGAATCGTAGCAGCTAGCGACAGGCGGTTTTCACATTAAGATAGAGAATTTTGTATTTTGAACCAAAATAAAATTGGCAAAATTTTGTGAAAAATACTATACGTGCCTGCTGGCGCCATTTTTTAATTTTTTGTTACACATATACCTATACAGGGTGTTCCAAATTCCATGCTTATCATTGGGAACTTCCAAACGGTAGGAATTACGAAAAGGTTTAAATTAGGGCTTGCTTACCTCAAAACTAAAAAAAAATGTTTACGAAATCCGAGTAGTATCGGAGATCAGCGAAAAAAACCGATATTTTCATTTTTTGTTGTGGTTTTATTCTTCAAGCTCACAAAAAACGCTTTAAACTTTCTGCAGTCGGTTTTTAAAGATCTGCCTAATGACAGGTCCGTTTTTGATATTTGACATTGCATACTTTTGCTTCTACCATTTGGTTCATAAAGGGTGACAGATAATATTTTACAACCTTATTTTGACAAGTCACCTGACGTTTTGTGTTTACTGACCACCATCAGCCCAAATTGAGGCCCAAATTAAATATTTGCTTTTAACTAACTAAAGAAATTTTGAAAACCTGCTTGCAGCACTTTTTTTGACAAAATTTCAGTTTTTTTACAAAATAATTTTTCTTATGTTTTAAAGATACGGTTTTTTCCTTTTATAACTTATCCTATTAAAATTTTGGCAATTACTACATTCTTAAATTTTAACTTTCATGTGATTATGTCAGTGAGTAGTATTTATAAAAAATAATTTTATAATTATAAACAAATTATTTTGTTAAACCAAAACGTCAAAAAAAAAACGTAATTTTTAAAATGTCAAAAAGGTAATTGCAAGCGTGTTCCCAAAATATCTTGGGTAAGTAAGCAAAAATTGAATTTGGGCTGATGAGGTTCAATTTACCCAAAACGTCAAACGTGTCAAAATAAGGTTGGAAAATATCATCCTTCATGAACCAAACGGTAGGAGAAAAAAGCACGTACCCATAAGAAAAAAATAACTTGACAGTGCTCCCATCACACTAAAATGTCAAATCTTGTTTGTCGTTAAATAAAAATTTTGGTTTTTCTCGTCTATCTCCGAAACTACCCTTATTTTTTTAGTTTAGAGTAAAGCATCAAATGTCGCACCTTTGCCCTAATTTAAAGCTTCGTATCTTCCACCGACTAGGAGATCACCATGGTGAGCATTGAATTTGGAACATCCTGTTGTAGGCATATATTTTTCGCGAAAATAGATTTCTTTTCTCCAGAAAATTTGAATTTTAATTCCCTTTCTTCGCCCCTTTTTTATACGTGACGTGTGCAGCTCCCCTTTCTTGATTTCCATCACACACATGAGACACCCCTCTTCTCCTCCGCTCTCCATCCGTGCCATTCCATTTTTCCATTTTCGAGGACTATCGGAATTTAAATGGAAAAACGACAGAGCCATGCGCGGGTCCCTAATAACAACACACACACATACACACGTCTCGTACGAGAGCGAAAAGAATAACGGGCGCAGAACAAAATGAATGAGGCCCACCACCTCTCTTAGGCCAATCTGTCATCTTTATATTAGTCTCACTAGAGGTCTCAAATTATGTAACCACACAATGGTCCGGATAATAATGCTTCATTTAAATTAGATTAGAGAAGAATGGGGTAGTGTACACACCTGTCCACCTCGATCTTCTCAGATCTCTCAGGTATCTTTCTCCTTCCCTGCATTGCTTGAACTAAAAAAGCCCCGTCCTTGTCATGAAACTCAGAAGCTTTGCCAATGTGCCCTGTATATACATGACATAAGAGATGTAATGAGGTTTCTTCTACTTCCTTGCAGAAGCAGAAGTGGAGTATTATCTTCTACCAATCCCATTCCATACAAGTGCTTATTGAGTTTGCAGTGACCTGCTAGAAGCTCCACTATTTGTCTGACAAGCTTCCTTTCCTTACTAAGAACTTCTGCAGTCAGCTTTGGTAAATGTTTTTTAATGAACTGTTTGGCCTGTCGTTGTCCAGGCGATTGCTTCCACAGACCGATCGTCTCTTTGGAGAGCCACTGTTTAATAGATTTCTTGGCTCTGGCCTTAGCGATTCCAAAAAATGGTTTAGGCTCTGTAAACTTTATTGCCGAGCCTTGTCTGGCCAATTCATCGGCTTTTTCGTTTCCAGAGTGTCCCCAACAATAGCCTAGAACCCAGGCTAGTGTCACCCTTTCGGCGCTTGCCAGAGCTGTGCTGCAGTCCCAAATCAGTTTGGACGGCACTTGGACTGCGTCTAGAGCTTTAAGAGCTTGGCTATCAGTAATGTACTGCCTCTACTTCAGCTTGGAACACTGTGCAGTCGTTTGTCAGACTTATAGAGACTAAAGTATCGTATTTTTGCCGTATATGCCAGCTCCTACACCCTAATCGGTCTTGGAGCCGTGTGTGTACCAGATGGATTCCGCTTCGAAGGGAAGCTACATTTACATTTTGGCTTATGACAAAAACATGTTCCCATTTACATTTAAATCAATTTAAAGTCCACGAAGTTGGTTGTCAAACAGTTTGCCGGAATTTTCGACAGGATAAACTTTAGATTTGGAACATGCCGTGTAGTTTGGACTCAAATTTTTATCGATAACATGCTGTGTACTGATCATGATTCTCAAAACGCGCAAATAAAACATTTTTTTTTATAGTTGGATATCAACCTTTAGCTGAGCTGTCTGGTTCCAGTATACGCCTTGCGATTGTTTAAGATCACGTTCATTCAGACCAACTTCTTTTAGCATTTTTATGAGTTTTTCGCGTTACACACTCCTATATTGTTGAACTATTAATATTTGAATGCCAAATAAGGCCTCGCTTGTCCTGAACCCTCTACGAAATCCAAACTGTGTGTCACCCACAAGAGATTCGCTTATTTCTGAATATTTTTAGGAAGTGTAACAAACGTCAGCCAGTCAGTTGGGATTTTACAGCTGCGACAAATCAAGTTAAAAAGTTTGACCAGCGATTTCAGCAAATCTTCGTTTTTATTAATTGTATGCTTCGTCTTGCCCTACTGGTTTTCTGTTTGTAGCTGAAGATATTTTGTGTTGTACTTCATCTGGTTTTATATCTATCGCTTGATTATCGCTGTCTTTTATTAAATATTCTGTATGATTCCTTTAGGCGTTTGTGTAAATTAAAAGTATCATTTTTAGCATTTAGGCTTTCCATTTCTTGACATTGTTGTGTTATCCAATCTTGTTTTACTGACTTTATTTTGTTTTTTATTTCTTTATTCATTTCATGGTACTGAGCATTATCTTTTTTCCTGTCATCCAAATTATTTTGCATAAAAGTGTTATTCTTTCTGCATCTTGCTCTACATCTATCCTGGTTCTGGGTTTACTATTGTCGGGACGACTTTTCTTGGAGGTAAATTTAATTTTGGCTACAACTGGATTGTAATACAAGCCTACGTCTGCGTCAGAGTACTTTTGGTTTGATATATCTTCTACAGCAACGTGAGGTTTGGAGCTTCCCTAGGTGTAAAGGTGTTGAGTCAGATAAAAGTGCCGGGCACTGAAATGGGAAGTGAGTCCCTGGTTTGCCTTTCTCATTAAATGTAGTTTTAATTTTTAAATTTTACCACAATTTAGCTACGGTGGTTTATGTGTTTTTCTCTAATCCACGTTTCTAAGGTTCAAGACACGTATAGTTTCTGTTTTTGCTGATCTTCGTCTATAGCTAAGGAATCTTTGCATTTTCTTCGGCATGTGGCCAACACCTATATTAGTTCCTTATTGTTGTGGCTGGCCATGGTGGCAAGGACTTGCAGGCAGTCCCACACTGAATGAGTTAGATATTCTAGTTCCAAGCAGATAAATTATGTTATTTTGCTTTGTACTAATACGATTAATTTAAATGTTTAAGATGCTTTATTTGTTCACTGCCATCTACCTATTAACAGAACTTTTTTCTTCATCTTTCTAAAAAATATGCGTAAAAAATGATAAGTGCTTTAATTAAGCATTTTTCCGTTCTTTTACCGACCTATCCAATTCCTTATACTCCGCGCCTTTCGCGGCGCGTCCTTCGGGAAGTGCGAGAGATGTGTATACATTAGACTTTCAAAGTGTCCCGGCCGTTGCCCGGGAAACGGCGGCGCACCCCCTCCTGTCCCCTCAAGCCGGTCCCCTGATATGACGCCCGGGCAATTTAATAAGATTCTGCGTCTCAAAACGCGAATTGACTCGGGTCAGAATAAGGGTGGTTGGGTGGTTAAAGTGTCCGTTTAGGAAGGACGCAATTAACATGATGTTGTTAAACTATCTAACTCATATCTTTATATAAAAAAGAATAATCAAACATAAATAAATATATATATATATATTGTCGGTTAAGATTTCTTTGGATAAAATTTTAATTTGAACAGTGATAATAATAACATTTATAATAAAACAATAGGTCAAACCCTTTAACAGACATCTTTCCTAATTTTAATTTGCAATCATTTAATAAGGCCTGTGTTAATTAGGGCGGGGTGGAAATTGAAGCAAAGGGTTGGTGAGGTTTTGCGCATCCTCATTTGCAAATCTAGTTAAAACAGCGTGTCAAACTCTCTAAAACAGAAGCATCCCTCTTAAGTTTTAGTTGCAAGCTTTTAATTGGGGCGAGATGAAAAATGGAAACAAAGAATTGGAAAGGTTTTGCATATTATTATTTGTTTTCTAAACTCCTCAACTCCTTAAAAAATAATTTTTAAATGTAAGTTTTTCATCATGCTGTGAGTTGCCTTTGCTTGTGTTGGGTTGGATCGACAAGATACAAGTATTAATCTGACTCAAGGGGACACAGAGCTTCCTTCTCTGAATCCCACTTGAGTATTTCTCAACAGGTGCGTCTAAGTCGCGGAGGTGGACCCGAATGAATAAGTCGGTGACTAATCCTGTTGGAGAACATTATACCGCACCCCCCTAGAACGCAGCTCTTTGGAGTCGGTGTGCCAGATATAGGGAGCGCGTAGGTGAACCCAACTCTGTCGACTTCTCTGAGTGGTGGATTGAGGACGGGTGTGGGAGCTTTGGCTCAGGGAACCACGCGCACCCTGTTGTATATAATGTAGAAACTACTTTTTTTGGGTTTTTCGCCACTAAGACAAGGAAATACACACACGCAAATCCTAACTAGACTCTAAGTATTTAGCTGACGTTTCAGCAGAAATTCTACTGTCGTTATCAAAGGAGTTTATTCTTTTCAAAATTTTTTTCGATTCGTTTTTTAAAATATCTGTCTGTTGTCATTTGACTGATGTATATTATAAAATATTAACTTGACAGTTTGGTGCGTTGATAGTAGCCAACAAGATATTGGTTGAATTTAGTAAAATTTAAAATCAAAATTATATTTGTTTGAATGTTTTTGATTTTAGATTACATTATAAAAATACAAAATTTAAAGTTATATCAAAAATAAAGTTTAATATTTTGTTTTTTTATTTTAAAATATCAAGTATAACGATTATCTTTTGACCGACTTTAAGAAAAAATACAGTAGAAACCCAAAGAACATCAATGCTATTTTTTAATTTATTTAAAAAAAACCCTTTTTGAAAATCTTGTTTTAAAATTGAAAGCCAAATTGTATTTATATCTACTGATATGCCAGCTATGCATTTATCTTCATTAAGATAGATTTGATTTTTCGTTTAATTTTGTCTGGATATTTTTTTAATATACTTGTTTCTCTCTCAAAAGAATGTTGGCAAATTTTAGACCTCTCCCAGTCTCCCCTTCTGAGGTACCCCTTATGGTCATTTATTCTAACTTCAAGGGACCTTGAAGTTTCTCCAATATGAAATTTATATATTTTTTGAGTTTTGCTCAGCATTTAATTGTTTTGTTTTGGTTAGAATTGATCCAAGAGTTTTTTTTTTAATTGTTCTAATATTATAATTATTAGCGATTCGTTTAATTTTTTCCGATATAAAAGCAATTGTTAAATTTGTTGGCTGTACATTATTATGTCTACGTTCGCGCTGTCTTGGAAATTCGATCTGTCTAAAAGAATTTTCGATGAAGTTATTTGGATACGAATTTTTAATTAAGACCTCTTTTATTGTTTGTTTTGTTTTAGAGTTTAGTTTAGAGTCTAGTTATCTTATTTAAAAACCACTGACAAACGAACAAATTTTTTTCTTTAGGAATTTACGCAGTGGGTTTTGACATATTTTTGAAAAAATTTCCTTAACTTAGTGGCGAAAAACCCAAAAAAAGTATTGTCGACATTATGAATCCGTCACAAACATATAAACGCCTTAACATATCTCTCTTAATTTTCATTTGCTAGCTTTTTAATAAAACCTGTACTAATTAGGGCCGGGTTAAAAATCGAAGCAAAGGGTTGGTGAGGTTTTGCGCATCCTCATTTGCATATCTAATTAAAACAGCGTGTCAAACCCTCTGAAACAGAAGCATCCCCCTTAATTTTCATTTGTAAGCTTTTAATGACGCAGTGTGTTAATTAGGGAGGGATCAAAAACGGAATGCCGGAAAGCGCAGGCAAAGGGTTGGCGGGAATTTGCGCATCCTCATTTGCATCTCTAATTAAAACAGTGGGAAATTAATTTTCCGACCTCCAATCAGCGCGAAGCTTTCCACGCTTTTATCTTATTGATTTTCTTGTCGCAGGAAGAATAAAATTTCGCTTAAAAACAGCATAAAAATAAAAAGGAAACGGCGCGACGGCAAAGTTATAAAGTTGATACCGTAGAGCGCTAAAATTTAATTATTCAGATGACAGTTATAAAGAAAAATTGTTCATTTTGCAAGATTAAAAAGTTTATGTATTAATTTTGTTTTACATGCATTTATAAAAATAGTACAAGCGTTCGCGGTAAAAATTATAATGGATAGGTAACCTTCGCCATTTTTTGATAAGATGTGCATTTTCTCGTCCTGAATACGAAATGGATAATCCTGTACCACAAAATTGTGGATAAGGGCTCGGCACACCAATCCACAGGTGGGCAATTTTTGGGGGGGTAGGGTAACCCCCATTATTTTCACATATACAGAGCGCTTCAGGCTACTGTGAACATAGGCCGGAAGAAGTCCAATTTGCCAGTGTACGCAGGGACACCGCACACCTATCAGTGGAGCAACCAACACTCAGGCTTGCGATCACCGTTCGCAGCTTGCGTTTAGTACGCCTCTAACCACGGTGCAATGTGAAGTGTAGTCCATGAAACCGGAATTTGGTCAATAAATACGCAAATTTTGATAACGTAATTTTGTTGTTTTTTTGTCACTGATAAATTAGAGCGTTTTATTTTCAACTGCTCAGATTTATCACTAACAACGTGTTACAATGAAAATAATAAGAAGAAACAAAATAAAAGGAAGTTCTCAAAATAAAATAATACATTCTAAAAACCGAAAAGATTCTCCCAGTCAAAAAAAAAAAATATAGCAAATGTTCAAAAATTCCTCCTTGCTCGGCTAGACAATATCCGAGCCTATTATAAAAACCCCTTCTAACGTTTCCTAGCATGTTAGGGGTGATAATTTGAAAAGCTTCTTCAAAAACAGATAGAAGTCATTAGGAGCAAGATCGGGAGATCGAGCTGGCCATAAAATAGTTCCCCGTGTACTTATAACCCGATTAGGAAATACATTATCAAGATATTCCCTAACAAGGCCAACATTGTGAGCGGAACAACCATCTTGTTGAAACCATGTTTCACCAAATCTCACACCTAACAACTGCCTAGCAGTTGGAATAATATGTTGCTGCAGTAGATCCAACTATCTAGGATCATTCAAATTGCCGTCAATAAAAAATTACATGTTCCTCGACAATACCCCCCAAACATTTAGTTTTTGGGGATACTGTGTTCTTACGTCAAAATACAAATGCAAATTTTCGCTCAACCAATATCGGACGTGTGTTGGGTTATGACGATTCAATAATGGAAAAGTGCTTTCAGCTGTGAAAAGAATAGATCTCAGAAAGTTTTCATCACGATTAGCCCTTTCCATCATTGTTTCGCAAAATTCCATACGACGATAGTTGTCCTCCGGAAAAATTTGATGCGTTTTTGAAGCTTTGTAAGAATGATAACCATTCTTTTTGAGAACACGTAAGACAGTGGCTACTTAACTTTTCTCCACTGCAGCGCAAATCATCACATCTCGTACTTCCTTCTCGCCATTCAAAACAGTGGGTTTTTTATGGTTTCTTGGCGCTACACAACAAAACTTTTCAAAATTCTGCACAAACCTATGAATCGTTGACAAACTAGGTTCTGGGCGATTTACAAAATTCTCCAAAAAAAGTTGTTGAATAAGTCTCAATGGTCTGCTTTGCTAGTACCATTTGACCACTTCGTAGACATCCATTTTTAGTTTTAAAAATGTATTGTTTCACTTAATAACTTACCAATCTGTTTCTGGAGCAAGGCAGAAATAAAACGAAATAATAAAAACAAAATAAATTTCAAAAAGATAACACTGCAGCATGCTTCGACCCCACCTCGGTCGTACGGCAAGGAGAGTAAATTGGACTTGATTTCCCCTATGTTCGCAGTAGCCTGAAGCTCATTGTATGATGTATTAGTACCCCCAGACCCAAAATTACCTGGTGTGTCGGACCTCATTCATGGATAAGGGTTTGGCACACCACTCTAAAAATACAAACTTTTAGAGTGTGTAAAGATAGATATCAATTTATTTATTCATACTTATAAAAAAAAACTTAAAAGCTTAATTATTACGTCACTTATTTTAGGATGTGTTCAATTGTTAATTACATATTACATAATTGACTTAGAGCAGTCCTGATTTAGCTAAGTAAAAGCTGTCAGCATCTGTTTTGTTAGCCACCCACACAATAACACAATTTTTTGGAAATTAAATCCTTTTTTAATAACCCTTGAAAATAATTTTGTAAAGGAATTATAAAGTTAATAATTAGCTACACATTCCACTTCGTAAATTGCCTAAAATAAGAAGGATTTTTAGACCGCATGCGGTGACGATTTATATTACATTTTAATTAAACCTATAAAAAGTAAATGTAACAAGTGCAGTTTGAAATTAAAATGTTAATTTATTTAATTTTTAACCGAAGTTGCAAACTCAGCTGGATTTCCGCCGCTAATTTGACCATTTAAAATTTGTTGTTTGTCTTTATTTCCCTTACAAGTGCTACTGCAGGAGAGAAATGAATTTTTCAACGTTTATGATAATACGAGATTTCTTGTTTAAACCACTATTGTTTTATGCACACACAAAAACTATACACTAAATATTGTCGTTAATGCCCTTGAGGCAGGACCATTAGGAAGTATGTGATCTATTAAGTTTAATTTGATAGATGTTTTTGTAAACGTAAACGTTTTCTTATTACCTAGACCTATAAGATAAACTGCGAACCCACGACCTAACCCCAAGAACTCCTAAAGAATATTCAAGACAATATCTTATTACTACTAGTCAGTCTTGCTTTATGCAAATATACTGGAGAACAAAAAAAAATGCAACACCATGTATATGGATAATTAAATTATTTGTGTGTATACCTTATCTCAAAAGAAATATTTGATAATTTTTTTGTCTTCTAATCTTTCCTTTTTTCACAGACTTTTTTCTATTCAAAACTGGAATGACGAATGGAATACCATAACCTTCATCGATGAATCCAGGCTTTGATGGACGCATGAGGGTTAGGCGGTTTTGAGGTGAGGGACGAAATGTAGACTTTGCTGTTGAACGTGATACAGCAAGACAGTAACGTATCATTGGTATGGGATATGTTTAGGAAGCAGATCACCTCTAGTCCTCATTAACGGCAATCTGACTGCTCGGCGATATTTTGATGAAGTGCTGCAGCCAGTTTTACATACATACCTACAAACTTTAACAAATGCGATCTTTCAACAAGATAATGCCAGACCGCATATTGTTCATAAAACAATAGACTTCTTACATGAACTTGGCATAGAGACTTTGGAATGACCAGCAAGATCGCCTGGAAACTTAGATGAACTCTGGCATGCCGTAAGGAGGATTTGGATGAGTGTTCCTCAATATGATATACACCATCTTATTTTGTCAATACCCAATAGAACAAATGAGCGCATAAACAACCATGGAGGAGCCACTCATTGTTAATTTTTTGATGATAATAATCAATTACTATTATCATCCTAATGTATTAATATATAAATAAATTACTTTAAAAATATTTGTCCTTTATGGCGTTGCATTTTTTTTGTTCTCCAGTATATGTATGTAAGTTCTTTAGATTGGCAAACTGTTTATTTCTTTAAGTAGGTAATAATTTAATTTATTTGAATGTTGAATTAACAGTGACCGTTATAAACTGATATTTTTCTTTACGACCAATAAGTTTCCAATATTCTCGTCAGATGGTTAGTCGATGTCTGATGTTCATTCCACAATCTTCTTGCCAATTCCAATAAATAAATGGAACTGTCATTGCCATTATCAAAATATTGGTCCAGTTAAATTTCTAAAATTCTGTCATCAGACGAGATGTGCATTAAATCCTTTCCACCACGAAATTTTAGAGTATTCAATAAATGTCCATGAATCAAGAGTGATTAGAGATGTGTATGAATCAATAGACTATAATAAAGGCATAAACGATGACCAAAGTGCTGGTTACAATCATAATATGGATTTTGTGATCTATTTAGAAAATTGCTATCGGTATAAAAATTAAACTGAAACGTGCATAACCCTGAATATTAGTTTTATAGCTTATTTGATAATATTATTTTATTTCTTTCTGCAATAAATTACTGATATTATGAATTTCTGCAGTCATTGATTTAAGGCAAGAGGGTGGTGAATGTCCCGCATGGGTGATGAGGATATATTAGTGAATGAGAAGGCTGCGATCTTCATCTTCAAGTACCATGCTTTCTTCGATAGGTGATCAGCGGGATCTGCACCCTGTCTACTGCTTTTTTGAAAAATGTATGCATTTGTCAAATTAAGGCCACAAAAACGGCATAGATTTGACATTTTGGGCCAATCTTTACCGGGCAGAATATCGGAAACGAGAAAATGAAATTTGGCAGGAATGTTTATTTTTAAATTCCTCATACAGACCGCTTCAAGCTACTACGAACATAGGGGGAATCAAGTCCAATTTACTCTCCGTATCGTACGACCGAGGTGGATTCGAAGCACTCTGCAGTGTTATCTTTTGGAAATTCATTTTGTTTTTATTATTTTGTTTTATTTCTGCCTTGCTCGAGAGACAGATGGGTAAGTTCTTAATTGAAATAATACATTTTTAAAACTAAAAATGGATGTCTACGAAGTTCAAATGGTCAAATCGTCATAACCCAACACACGTTCGATATTGGTCGAGGGAAAATTTGCATTTGTATTTTGACGTTAGAACACAGTATCCCTAAAAACTAAATGTTTGGGGGGGGGGTATTGTAGGGGAACACGTAATTGGGCCATTTCTTAATAACGGCAATTGCAATTTGAATGGTCCTAGATACTTGGATCTATTGCAGCAGCACATTATTCCAACTGCTAGGCAGTTGTTAGGTGTAAGATTTGGTGAAACATGGTTTCAACAAGATGGTTGTTCCGCTCACAATGTTGGCCTTGTTAGGGAATATCTTGATAATGTATTTCCTAATCGGGTTATAAGTACACGGGGAACTATTTTATGGCCAGCTCGATCTCCCGATCTTGCTCCTAATGACTTCTATCTGTTTTTGAAGAAGCTTTTCAAATTATCACCCCTAACATGCTTGGAAGCGTTAGAAGGGGTTTTTATAGTAGGCTCCGATATTGTCTAGCCGAGCAAGGAGGACTTTTCGAACATTTGCTTTAATTTTTTTTTGACTGGGAGAATCTTTTTGGTTTTTAGAATGTATTATTTTATTTTGAGAACTTGCTTTTATTTTGTTTCTCCTTATTATTTTCATTGTAACACGTCGTCACTGATAAATCTGAGCAGTTGACAATAAAACGCTCTTATTTATCAGTGACAAAAAACAAGAAAATTATGTTATAAAAATTTGTGTATTTATTGACCAAATTCCGGTTTCATTGACTACGCTCCACACAGCACCGTGGTTAGAGGCGTACTAAATACAAGGCGAAAGGCGGCGAACGGCAGCGAATGGCGATCGGAAGCCTGAGTGTTGGTTGCTTCACTGATAGGCGTGCGGTGTCTCTGCATGTACGTACACTGGCAAATTAGACTTCTTCCGCCCTATGTTCGCAGTAGCTTGAAGCGGTCTGTATAACCCTATCCAGACAGTTTTTTGCTACACTCTCTCATTCAATAAACACAGCTAACAATAGTCAACAATCTTACCTGGCTTTTTCTTTAGGCTCCTCGATAATACAGAAATCTGTAACTACAAATTTTTGGATTTTTGAATTTTTTCAAAAAAATATACCAACTTTTAAAACTTTGTAGATTTTTATAAGTCCTATTATGTGATAACAAAAAAGTTATGGTTTTTTTCTTTATAAGCGAGATTCCGCCAGAATTCTGAAACGCCAAGGTCACGTAATTTGGTTGGAGTTCGATTGGAGTATTAGAATTCAGGTTCCGCACAGTTACCGGCCACTTGTCTAAGGCTGGACTTCCATAAGCTTTTTTTCCGCGCGGATTTTTAAATTTGACCTTTTCTGTCAGTGAGTGAACTTGAATTCCGCGCTAATGTTGATCTTTCAAAAAAATAGCAAAGCAGAGTTGTCAAATCTATGCCGTTTTTGTGACCTTAAGCACTCTGCTCATCCAATAATCCGAGTATTCTTGCCGCATCTCGAAGGCTTCCAACTTTTGACACTTTAGTCAGGGTCCATGCCTCCACGCCGAAAGTGGTATGATAAAATTTGATCTGGCTTGTTCAATTCTTCCACAGACTTCTTGCAGGTTGTCCCAGTATTCATTGTGCTGGAAGCCCAAGTATTTGTACGAGTCAACGCGTTCGACTTGTTGACTATTTACTTTCAGTATGCCTGCAATGTTTCTTTTGCGAAGTTTTGACTGCAATTTGATTCAACAACTCTTGCTGGGCATCAACTTTTATTAAAGCTGTCTACTTCCAGTATAGGTTGACAGTTATCTTTAGATCACCTCTCAGGCTAAACTTGTAGGAAAAGTAAACAAATACATGACAAATCTGAATTATTTCTGTCAAACTACAACGATCGGCTCTCTTCGTGGCATCGTGTCTTAGCTGATGACGCTGGTGCGGCGCATGAGCAGAAGTTACCAAGCCAAACGAGATAAAAGAGATAATGTAGAAGGAATGGAAGCATATACTAATAGGTAGGATAATAGGTATATGTTCCAAACCCTCTACGAAATTTAGACTGTAAGGGCCATTTGCATCAACGAGTTAACTGGCCACTCAGTTAAGTCAGAGTTTAAAACGTGACTGAATTTTGGCGAGATGTTGCCAGTCACATTCTAACCGTCTATTTAACTAAGTGGCCACTTAACTCGTTGGTGCTATTGCCAATAAGTAGGGTTTAAGTACGGGATTTATGGAAGAATGAGGCAGAGAAATGGCTACTAGCCATAATTATTGAAACCGATTACTCACCTAAAAATAAAATTTATATTATCAGAGCTGATTGTGCAAAAAGATTTCAAGAAATCGATCAGAAAAGGGAAAATGACGCAAATACGGGCGCCTTTGCGGCCTGTATAAATATCCAATTTCCAAATGGCAGCTGCTTAATTAGATCCGAGCCAGCAAAATCAATTTTCCCGGGAAATTATGGAAAACGGAGAAAACTATGCTAAAAGCAGACTGGGTATAATCCTATTATATGGCAACATTTGCAAAATAATCTGTTTTAGAATTTTGAATATTCTAATATAATGATATGTACTGGATGCCAGAGTTTAAAGCCTATACCTATGATATTTTATGATCTGCAGAAGTTTTGACCTATAGGATGGTATGTGCTTCAATTACTATCATATATATGCTAATTCTACTAATTTTATGCATGCGAATGTATGTGTTTTTGTTCGTCAATCACGCAAAAACGTCTAAACCCATTTGGATAAACTTTGCTAAGAAGATAGGGTGTTAACTGTATTGCAACAGCCTGTGTACTTCGCTTAATGACAGTTGTCAAATAATAACGGGTCGACCGCTAATTTCAAGTAACTTAATTACTTAAAATAATTACCACCACCTACGCAGTTTGTCATCTATAGAAGCAATTTTATCATCTATACAAGCAATTGGATTTTGTATGAAGTTTCCCTCAGTTTCTAGTTTTTAATAAATCCTTGCCAATGTTTTCTTTAATTATCTTTCGCAATTACCCTGGGAATATCTTGGCAAGGAAATGGACCGGATTGGCCCGATGGAAAGTGAAACAAAAATCGCTCATCGAGGGAAAACCAAGTACAGAATAGTAGGCGGGGTTATTTTAATGAGTCGGCTGTTAATTAGGGTGGGGCAAAGGGTTGATTGTCTATCTGACACGCGCACATAGCATCCAGCGACTTTGTAGTTTTTGCCCCGTTTTAATTATTTCGGAACATAGATGAGAGCTATAAGGCCTCAGCCAAATAATTTTATTTAGAAGTATTGTAGTAGACTTAAATGCCTAACCAAGAATTTATCAGACCGTATTAAATAAAAATTTCACCGGAAAAACTGCGATTTGTTAAACCAATTTTTTATCCGAACCTTATTTCTTCAAACCCATTCAATAACAAATGCGGAATTTATAAAACCCGTTTTTAATCGAACCATTGTTCATCAAACTCATTCATTATCAAACTCGTAATTTGTAAAACATATTTTTAATAAAAACCATTATCTTTCAAAACCGGAAATTGTAAAACCTGTTTTGTATCAAAAATTGTTGCTAAATTCGATGCATTTGTCGTTCTATGTGTGCACACTTAGCTAAAAGTATTCAAACGGTAGTGCTCAATACTTTGTGTATAGATGTCACTCTATTGTTCTTAACACTGCGTGTACGCCTCCGGTTCATGTATTATTGGCGAATGCGTAATCAATTTAACAAAAATTTTCTGATACGTTTTACGAATTCCGGTTTTGAAAAATAATGGTTTGACAAATTCCGGGTTTCATTAAAAATGGGTTTTACAAATTACAAGTTTGATATTGAATTAGTTTGATGAACAATGGTTCGATTAAAAACGGGTCTTATAAATTTCGAATTTTTTATTGAATGGGTTTGAAGACATAAGGTTCGGATAAAAAATTGGTTTACCGAATTGCAGTTTCTATAATGAATGATTTTATGATTGAACGATCTTTTATTTAACGGGTTTGATTTTGCACATTCTGATAAACCGTGGGAGCCCCAAAAACACTACATTTTTCACTGTTTATGCCATGTTTTGAACGAGCCCCGCTTTAATGGCGGATGCCGTTACAAAGTAGCTGACTATACTTCGGGATGGACGTTACGTTGCAGATAGCTGTTCTGTCATTTGATTTGATTTGATTTGTCTCAACAGCAAGCTTAGGTCTTGATATCCCTGACACTGCAGCTTCTTAGCTTATTGTATCTCTTCCTGTGTGCCTTCCTAATCTAAGAGGTTTGACGACTTCGCGAGGAGCAGGTTCCTCTTTATTAGGTTTCTCTGGCACTTAGCTTCTCTGGAGGTGTCGTCTTCCAGGAGGTTTTATATTCTGCAGAAGGTTAGTGCTGGGCACTCAAATATGATGTTAGCGGCTGATTTGTCATCCTGATCACGTAGTCTGCAGGTGGGTTCGTCTCTATAGATTCCCATCCTGTGCAGGTGTTCTCTCAGTGCGCAGTGACCGGTTAATAGCCTCGTCAGGTGAGTGGTGCCGAAGAGGATGCCACCATTCGTTTGCTGTGGTTTTGCCCCGATATTGAATGTCAGTGGTTTCGATTAGTAATGGGCACATCGAAAAAAAACATCGATGTTCAACATCGATGTTTTTTTGCTTTTTTTAGAGATTATTCCGCTATTTAAAGAAACTGTTTTATTTAAGACTTATTGTTAATTTTACGCAATACTTATAACAAGAATGCAAATAAGGAATTAATAGCCAATTGCACCAACGTACATAAGCCCACCTTAGCGTTATGCATACCTTAAGTTAAGAATTTCATTTGCATCAACTTTAAAAAAAAACTTAAAGCTCTCCTTAATGTCCAGCCCCTCGACCACTTATTCTCTCCTTAACAGAAATTTTTTATTTTTTACCCTTTTTTACTTCGTTTATAGGTGTCCTGTGGTAAAGTCCAGGACATAGGCATCTGTAGTTTTTTGACGTTTTGTGCCAAAGGACCATTGGGGCCTCGGTTGGGGCCTATTTGTCAGGCCTTCAGGCCGCCCCCTTTCTCTACGACTACTTGGGGGACTATCTTGACCTTATTGCGGGTGATATTGAATTGCTTGCTCTAGTTGAGTTTGGCATGCCGAGAAAAATATAACAGAAGTAATTCTCAGCGGTCCTGTGAATACTCTCTTCACCTGCTAAATTAAAGGCACTGGTTATCTGTTTCAAGTCGCCTAACATAGCCATGAAAAAAATAGTTTCCTTTGGAGTGAAATTTAAGGTAAAACGAATTTAGTTAAGGAAAAAAAGCACAACATAAACTGGTTGAAACATTCATCAGTGTTCCCAAAAGAACTGCCGAACGAAAGTTATCAGATTTCTGCAACGCTGCCAGATTTCAGAGCGGCCCCACTTAACAAATCTCAGAAACGAATGGTGCAAACCAAAATTAGTTAATTGTACTTTCCTTAAGCTTAAGTGAATTTTGGTGCAATTGGCTATTATAATAATAATCGGTACATGATATACAAGAGCTATTAAATATCTACGCTAAAAAACCACAAAAAATATGAGTAGTACATTCAAAAGAAACTATATATCATTGGTTCAGATTAGGTAGCGACACCTACGAGCGGCAAAGCCGACCGACATCTCAAAAATAGGCAGTTCCTGTTTTTTAAGCCGCAGTGGGTATATTGTACAAGTGCCTACTTCTCAGACACATTATTTCCCATATTTTTTTTGGATCGATGTTCGATGTTCCGATGTTTAAAAAAAGTATCGATGTTTTAACATCGATGATATTTTAAAGACGTCGATGCTAAAAACATCGATGTTGAACAAAAAACATCGATGTTCTTGAAACACCCACGCAAGGGTGACTCTATTGTGTTTAGCTAGGGTTAGGAGGGTTTGAAGGCAGTTCCACACTAATTTTAAGTGAATTTGTTGGCATGCCAGAGCTTTAATAGCTGCTTAGCTTGTTATTATCCTTTTTTTCCCAAGATAATAAAAGATACTCTGTTGAACGAGTTCCCAAACGCTTCAGCACTGATTGCCCTTCACCGACATCCCTCTCTTTTTTACCTACTACCCAAAGGGACGAGCGAAAGGGGCCGGTAACTTGCCAGAGTCGGCGCTAAAATTTGGCTCATTCAAGCAGGCCGTCGTACGTCAAAAATCCAAAGCATGAATAAATGCAAGTTATTTTAATAAATAGTCACGTTTTATTCGACAAAAATCATAATTTCGGTGAGGTACATTTGTTGAAAATGATAACAAATTTTAGTTCCCTTTGGGCAACCCAAAAGTGCCCATGAAAAATACCTTGGTTAACCTCGGTTTACAGAGTGTTTTCTAAGTGAAGTTTATAACCTTTTGATCCCCGGTTTTATTATTCAAAGGAGCATATATATCGACCGAAAGCCGCTAGTTAAAGTACCGATACCGTAAGGTGCTTGATCTTAAAGTGATTTCACTCTTGGAAAGTTATACCACAACTGAACAAATTTGGGGGTTAAGTTATGCATATTTCAAACGCCACTAACAGTGTCTCTAGACTTTCCCAGCAATTCAACTTAACTTTAGGAGTTCATCTAATGACAGGCAGGGTGTTGGTTTACATAGAAAAAACAGTATGCGAGTTACATCAAGTACAGCTACCTTATAGTTATGTCTGAATTTTCTTGGTTAGTTTATACTTATCGACTATCCAGTGCAAGGGTGTGAGAAGCCTAGTTACAAAGGTACCCGTAGATCTGGCAGTAAACTTAGGGCTGCTTGACTTCCTGAATTACAGCTTATGGCGGGTGAAAGGCAATGAATAAAAGCAGTGAAAACAGGCCTCTAAATAAAGGAGAATCAGCGTTAAAATCAGGTATTTTTAGGCATTAATTTAGGCTTGATATCTCTTGTTAATTTATTTGTAAGAGTTTAGAAATAAAATAATAAGAAAAAACTTACTTGATGATGTGAGGCCTTGTAGAAATTTGTTTGGCATTTAACCCAGTGACGGCACAAAATATTTATTAGCAAAATTGTTCAAATCGACCTTTACAGTCAAAAGCTAGCTTATCAAGCATCTAACAAGCTCTAGCTCTGATAATTTTGCATAAATGTGCATCTAAAGATCAGCTATTTCACAGCTACAATTCTTCCTCTGTGACAGCCACAAAAAAGAAAGAAATTTCCACATGGTTTTATAACCAAAAATATTTCAAAAATCCCTAGATTTTAGTGACACTTATGACATTTGAGGTTATTTGTTTACAAATAAATAGGAAAAGTTAATGAAAAGGATAAGTGTTTCCTGAGTTTTTCCTTGACAAAAAAAAAGAGATTTTCTTAAGGCTAGAGGTTCTCTATTTATTTAATTATTTTTCTAAACTCAAACGTTAAAGTTTTAAGAGGACAAATTTTCCTGACCTCGGGAACCTGTGATAAAGGTAGTTTTTGATGAATTACTTATAGTAGCAAAAATATTTTATAATCAATCATGACACAAATTAAGTAAGAGATGTTAAGAGTGCCTTCAGTAATGTCACAATACAGTTAGAACATCACACACCAGAGATTTATGCAAGGTAAATTCCAAAGGAAAGATGTTTCAGCAAATAAACCCGTTACAGGCTAGGCTCTCTGAGAAGATTGTTATATCTTTGTTGAAATATCTCTCAAGTCTCTATGGCGCATGTATTTCAGCTTGGAATACTGTGGTATGTTTCCCCAGAGCAAACCAATTTGATCTCGGGGCTAGGACATATACTCCCGCTCCTGATTCACTGTCCATCTTGGATCCGTCGGTATACCATACCAATTTTCCTGACTGGACTAGTGATTTTTCCGTCTTGTTTTCCCAGGATAGCTGGGTCTTAAACGGCTTGTTCGTGTTGATTTTCGGAGTCCTCATCTCTAGCAGCGAGTTGGTGACAATGCTCGCAATCTTGGTGTGTTCCAAATGGTGATCATACCAGTTGTCATTGTATTTTAGTCTGTATGCTCCCATTCTTGCCTCCGCTTTGTTCTGTCATGACATCTACCATAAAAGCGGGGCTCGTTCAAAACATCACAAACACAGTCAGTTGTGTTTTGAACGCTTGTATGTATACTTCTTCTCTTTATTATAACCGTTGTATGAACACGTTATACAGGGTTCCTAAGCAAATCCTTAGGGGGCCAAGCAGCCGTGTATAAGACGCAGACAAACGGAAAAGCACATTAGGCAGAAAAGGATGGGCATGGGCCGATGTTGTCACTACATCTTACACGTAGTAAATCCATTCCAGGTTGTTGTTTTCTAATGTTTTCCATTTGCATACCTTTAGGACTGGAATAAAAATTGTTTTTGCTCGACTTTAATACCAAACTGATGAAAGATATCGTAAAAAAAATATTTTTCGGCTTTTCATTTTGTAACCATTGTCCTTACGCACTGTTTACAGGCTGGGGACTGAGATACATGCAAATGCCTAACCTAAAGCGTTCATACACGGCCGGAGAAATCGACTGAGATATTTCCGTAGAAACTTTATCAAGCAAATAGGACGGGTTGACGCCTTCGAACGTCCAACCCGGGTTTTGCACTTTGATTCGAAATCAAAAAGGAGGAACAGTCAGATGAGGGGCCGTGCACAAATTACGTAACGGTGGTTTTACCAATTTTTGACCCCTCCCTATGTAATGTTTTGTAACGGTTTGGCACGCCACTCCCCTAATATTACGTAACGATTTCAAGACCACTACCCCCCCCAAAAAAAAAGCTTTTCACTTATTTTCGTTCCAAATTTTCTTAGTTTCACACAAATGCAAACGCTGTCGAAAACCCCCCTCCCCCCTATGACCATTTGTGCACGGCCCATGTAGTCCCAGTGGAGGAGGGCGAGAAAATTGATATTTTTTTCTTAAAAATTATACTCTTTAGACCTATTTCTTTGCGTTCCCGAAATTACGTAATTTTTGAAAAAAAATTGTAAGCGGCGCCATTTTTATTTCGTGCTTTGTTTTTCTAACATTTTTGCGTTCGGCTAATTTAATTGAAAAATTTTTGCCTGCGGCGCCCTTTATCTTCTCACTCGAAACCAAGATCCCCAGTTTTAGGAAAACTGATCCCGTCTCTGTTTCTAAATTTTTTAAAATAAAAGTAGAGTATGACCATGGGGGAAATAATTTTTTTTTACGGTATGACGAAAATTTCAAGAAAGCTGAAGAAAAAAATAAAAAAAGTGGCAGAGCTCAAGTTTTTCGTAAAAAAAAAAATTTGTAAAGAAACAGAGCAAAATAAATCTTTTGACCCCTTTTTGGGTGTTGCAAATATTGGCAGCCCCTTATTTTTCGCTTTTACCCTCCCGCTAGTTTTGAAGAATTGGTTTGCTACATGTTTCGAGATCATGTCATAAAACACCTCGAAAATATCAAATGTAGTGTAGGGCCAGCTTTATTTAAAATCAATAATATCGCAAGCAAAAAGCTCTGCAGAAAAAACAGCGCTGTTTATTGATTTCTTTGGCTGCTAGTGCTAGCTGCATGGTTTGGCCGTTTCCGAATAGATGTCACTAGTAGAACAGAATGGAAAGAAATTTAATTAAAAGCGAAGATATTTCTTTCTAATGTTAACAACCTCACGAGTTTATCGCTCAGTATCGTAAATAATGGACCCTGCCGCCTCCTTTAAGCAAGAAAAAGCTGTGGTTTGGACCTGAAAACATCTAATTTTTTACTCGATCATCTCATGGTATGGCCGCCATCTAGCGGAATGTGCAGACATCTTGTCAACGGTTTTTATTGCAACTATGATTTATGCTCACAATGAAAGAGTGGCGACAATATTTTCTCATGAAAGCAGTCCGGAGATAATAACAAACTGGCACCATTGCTCAATATACCTGTTTCTTTTGTGCGCGCAGAACTTTCTATGCCATTTCTGTTTGATTTATTGAAATCCTATCCCTAAGGAAAATCTTAGGAACCCTGTATAGGTGATTGGTACCCTGGAATAGTAAACAAAATATCACTTATTTGATGAAGAATTCCCTAAGCAAGATTTTGCACAAAGTTTACAGACAGTTCACCGTTAAAGTGTCTTTTAATTTATTATTTATTAAAGGCCTTGCAACCTCTTGCATTTATCCGCAAGATTTAGTAGATACTTTTAAAGAACAAGTACTTATTTGAACTTTAGGACGCATTGTCTACAATTTTTTCGACTTTAAATTAGTTTTTTAAGTACCGCTGGGGTGTGTACTTTGAGGTAGTTAAGTCGGAAACAGCAGAAAGCTAATCAACGCCAGTTTTTATGGTTCACTGTTTCTTTTACTGTCAAATAAGGCACTGACTGGCTAACAACCTTAGATTAGCGATCCCACAGATGCCGTATACGGGTCCCTCTACGTGTTTGTGTTTCTCTGCTCATGTAGCTCACAAACCAGTGCACCGATTTCGATGCGTTTTTCTTCTGTCTGGAGCCTATCCTTCAGGGAGTGTTCTGAGTAGTTCCAGAGATAATACGTTTTCTACACACATATGTCAAGGAAATTGAGGTATGATAACAAATATACTTGGGTGTAAGTTCCGAACAGCACATCCGATTATTATGAAATTTAGCACTAGTTTATTTCAGTTTCGTCAGGTAAACAAAATCACTTTGAGGGCGGGCAAATGGGGGCAGCTCTTATAAAATTTAGCATAGTTGTCCGAGGTTTTAAAATTTTTTAATTTTTCTTGTTAATAAACTATAGGTGAAAAAATCTTTTGACCTTTTTTCCGACCTGGGGGTCAATTTTACCGCTTTAAGACTTAGATTAGAACTCTCACACGTATTGTTTTATTTTTTAGTCCACCATACCAATATGGTATAGGAGACTATTAAAATCGCGAAATTTTGACTTTTCCTAATTTTATTAAAAATGAGTTACTAAGGTTTCAAAACATCTTAATCGACTAAAAAAAAAGTTGTCTGTCGGTCTGTTGTCTGTCTGTATATAAGATAACTCAAAAACGCCTTAATCGATTTTAACGAAATTTGGTACCAAAATCGTCTATTGGCTGACTATGATCTGATTAACTTTTGGGTAGGGTGGTGGGAGGTTGAAAGGGGAAAGGGGGATAAAATATTTAAAAAAATGTAACGTTTGAACAAAAGCAAGTAGTGATATACGGTTTTCAGATTTAAGTTTCCATGAATATGGGTTACAAATTTTGTCATAAAGTCCAAATTCGTGGGAGCCTTAGTTTCAGAGTTATTTGAAAAAAACGTTAAAATATATAAAAAAAATCATAACTTTAGAAGTAAAGCAGCTATTGATATGCGGTTTTCAGATTTTGGTTTTCGTAAATATCACCCAAAAATTTTGTTATAAGGTTCAAATCTTTCAAAGCTTCAGTTTTCGAGATATTTTCATTTCTTTTCAACATAAAATAATTTACTGTATGGTGGACTATTTACGCTTTCTAGCACCAATTTTTTAAACAAAAATAGTGTTTATTTATGGACTAAACAAATATAAAATATATTCGCAAATAATGTTACTATAAACAATAAAAACTGATTTAATAAAATTTTATGTTAAAAAATATTTCCTCTATGGATATTTTATGAAATCAAGTAGACGGAATTGTAATGTGCCGTCATTTTAAATCAAAATCTAAATTTAAAAGCGGAAAAATTGATCCCCCTGGCCCCTGGCAGCTTTTTGAAAATTTGAAATATCCCACAGTTCAATCTCATTAGCAATACCCATCTATGATGGCGAGTTCTAGTTGTTCTAAGGAATTAACCACAATAGACTATGCGCATCTATAATTTGTTTTTAGTGCGCCTTGATTCATAAAGTTAGCAGTAGGCATCCCAGAAAGTTTTTTAACGTTTTTGGTGTGTGTAATGCGAAAGAGCTAAACGGCCAAACAAAAACAAGTGATAATTATTTTTAAAAATATTTTCTTTTTCACAGTTTCAACTCAGAATAAACTAGTTTCAACTGACAATTAGCATGACAGTAGGTATCTAGACGCAGCATCGTATCCCGGCATGTACCTATTGCTTCACCTCGTCTTATCAGTTCTGCGGTCTACGTTGTGCATAGAACAACAAACGAGGTAGAAGTGGGCGGCACGGTTGACACTATACCGAGAAATTTACGGGACTAAGATGTACAGCCGAGGACTCCGCCACCGTCAAAAACTACGGGACGGTAGCGATATTAAATAGAATCAAGTCTAAAATGAAGCAGGATCACCTTTCGGAGGGGGTGTAAAGCAGGCGGTCTACTGTGTATACTTGCTACGCAATCAAAAAATCCCTGCCCCCGCCAAAGAGGTGTCAGGCAAATTTAAGCCTTCTTAGAGAAAGAAAACTTGCATTCTGAGGGTCTCGTGCATCATTTGGGGGAGCAGAGGGCGTTCGGTAAAAAGAGTCTATAAAGGCCTACTTACCTTACAAAACCGCCCCTCCTTTACTAGTATCTATTATTACCAATTCCAACTAATAACTAGCTATCACATTATTATTTTTAAAAATTCTTATTTTATTACTAGAAGCAGGAAATGCAAGCGGCAGGTGTCGTTGGAAATGCAATTTTATTGAGTATAAGATCCAGTTGTATATGTCAGTAACAGTGGCGTATCACAGAGTTTTGATATATTTTTAAATTTTCTAGTAATGAAATTGGACTACAACAAAGGAAAAATATAATTTAAGCCATTGTTCTTAGATCAACCCTGCCAAGTTTAGTGCTTGAAGAAAATGCTAAAAAGGAATATGCAATAAATTGTTCAAATTCTCATCATTTTTGCTTGGATTTTTTCAATTTTTCCGGTAGACGGAGGAGTTTAAGCTACACTATTTATTTATCGATAGAAAATTAAATTTGCAACAATTTTTCTATTTGTCACTTTTGACAGTCTGTCACCGTCTAGTAGTTGTCCAAGAAAAACGCGTTTTTGGAGGTTAAAAACGACAGTTCCCGAGGGGAAAGGAATGGGGACTTTTAATATGTTAAACGGTGTACTTTCGTAAACTTGTTAATGAAAAAAAATTGGATTCAAATTTTTTTCTCCATTTTTTCTATGTAGCTTAGCCTAAGACAAAAGGCTACAGGAAAAGTTTTTTAAAAAACTTGATATTATTTTCGATCCGTCCAAAGATATTGAATTTCAATCCTCTCGAGATGCTCGAAATGCTAAAAGAAGAAATCTTCAAAATCAAGAGGGTAAGAAAAGAACAAGCTCTGGTCCCTTGAAAATGGATCAGTACTACAACATGTTGCTGATGCTACTTAATAGCAGCAATGGAACTAGCTTGGAGAGGCGGACAAGCTGCCAATTGACTGATCCACTACTTTAAGCCTGAAATCGAAAACGATGGATTTAAACCTGGTAGTTTGCTTTAAAATTTTCTACGAATTCTGTAATTTTAGGTAAGTATATAGCTTGTTTGAAAGTTTGAGACCATTGTCTATATTTTATTTATACTCGACGTTTCGATCAGTACAATCTCTGATCGTCTTCAGGTCTACTATAATAACTACTACTACTACTACTACTACTACTACTACTACTACTACTACTATAATTAGTATAATCTATTTCTAAATAAAATCAAGGCTACGTACTTATATACTATGGGAAATCACTCAACCGTGAAAGGGCTTCCAAATATTTGGAATTTCAAGACTTGGTTTACTGAAAATACCCTGATTTTGTCCAATAAAGGCAGTTTCAAGGAATTTTCGTTTCGTCCAGTGTGACTCCTTGTGCAAAACCTTTCCTTCTGACCATGCGTGTTCGGCGATTCCTGATTTCGTTGTTTTACCTCTTTGGGTATTCGTCTGATGTTCCTTAAGCCTAGCAGATAGTGGTATTTTTGTTTCACATATGTGATGATTCACCACACTCACAAGGAACTTGGTAAATGCATTCCTTATTTTTCTTATTCTCCGGTTTTGTGTTACCAAGATGGCTTCGAATTGTATTATTAGATTTAAAAGCTGAGATTGTACTGATCGAAACGTCGTATATAAATAAAATAAAACACAGAGTTAATTTCAAGCATTTAGCTTTATAGAATACAACCCTATCTTCAACAAAACAGCTCAGGGAGGTGCAAAAAAAGATGAGCGACAGTAAGTGGCTTGTCCCGAATACCAAAAGGCCAGGATTGTCCCGTACGCCTAAATAGCGAGCTTTCCCTCAAAAAAGGTAATGGTAACCGTAGATCTGGATTTCGCACTTGTGGTGCTTATCAGTACGGTGCTAGGAGGAGATGAAATAGTGATGAAAAAATCTGACAAAGGATTCATGTAAAAGACAACAATCTGTCATATTGCAGAATTGGCAGATGTACCTTCAATTTGAAGGAAAATTAAGCGTCTCTACGGAGACAGATATAATTATCTTCACAGATATCCTAAGCTCTGGAGTTGATAAATTAAAAAAAGGATTTAGCGAGGGTAAATAAATAACAAAATCAGTGAATAGCGAGCTTTCCCTCAAAAAAGGTAACGGTAATCGTAGATCCGGATTTCGCACTTGTGGTACTGATCAGTACGGTGCTAGAAACATGTTCAGTTGAGTTGTCGAAAACTGTTTCGAATGCACCGAATAAAAAAAATCACGAACCACTCTATGAGAGTTACAGCCGTCAGCATTCTTGCCAAGGCAGGGGTAGCAGAAAAATAGCTGATTAAAATTACAGGAAATAATGGTGCCGGTTCGATCAAGTCTTATTTGCAAATGGACAGTCAACTCAAGGACAATTCCTTGAGTTATGCAGGGAATCATCAAGAACAGTCTCCAAAAAAGATAAAAGAATAAAAATAATTTGATGTGCGCAGCCACCGAGGGGGCCAAAAATTCGTCTGCTACCACCGAGAAGACAGAAAATGCTGTCGACATTGCCAATAATCCTTTGCATACTTCTGGAGTAACATTATAAAATATCATAATATTTCGAATAATCTCTCCCTCTCTCTTCACATTTGTTTACCGTCACTTTTTCGAGTCCCGTAGGCACTACTAACCTAATCGGATGGGTCATCAACTACTTTCGAACCCCAGACCAGGTCTTTTCTTCTCCAGTAGTGTACCGACTTAGGGAGTGTGCAACTAGGTCCGCCTCCACGTGATATCCGATCCCATCCGGCACGGTTACCAGCCTTAATGGAAAGGTAAGACCAAAGATACCGTTTACACTTATTTTCCCCGGCCCCCCCCCACCCTGCTCGAAAGACCGGGCTGATGAGCACTCCCTAGGAAGACAGTTTTCTTTTTCTTTTAGACCTAAACTCCTTTGTCGGGGCTAGGGATTTTTAACGTGCTCCACTATCAATAGGGCGTTAATAAACCACTAATTTAACGTTCCCTTATTTCCTTACCGAATTACCGTAATTGAGGTGCTAAAAACAGTTTTTAACACGTTAACTGCCACAATGAGAAGACCAAATCGGGTACCCCTGTGCCAAGTTTCACTGTATAGTAATTTCAACATAATTTTACTCGTAGATATCGAAAATATATGTAAATTCAACAAATTTTGTTTTTTTACATGTTTTTTGTATGCAAATGTTTATGGCATAGGCATCATCATAGGCAATCACTCGATACCGAGTATGATTTTCCTCTATTCTGTATCGTCGCTATCTGTTGTGCGTTTTTTGATGGCTATGTAATCCAATTCTCGAGCCGCACACCCTTCCACAGTCCTGGTACACCCAGTCTCCGGCAGCAGCCGGTTGTTGTTGGTCATCCATTCTTCCATTTTGTCGCTCCTTTCTACATTCTCTCTTTTCCGTTTCTAGTCTACGTCGTTGCTCTTCAAAAGCTTGTGCTCCCTCATGGACTGTTCGGCGCCATGTAGCCCTATCGTTTGCCGTGGTCTCGAAGTTGTTTATATCGATGTGACCCTTCATCATATTGCCTTTGAAAACATCCTTGTAACTTTTTTGTTGACCTCCTTGATTTCTCTTTCCCTCCTTCAGTTGTCCATAAAATATCTGCTTTAGGAGACGTGTTTCAGGCATGCGGATAATGTGACCAGTCCAACGAAGCTGGTGCTTGAAGATAAGGGCTTCTATACTAGTTGTTCTGGCTTCTTCTAAAACACTTATGTTTGTTCGTCGGTCTTGCCATTTGATTCTCAGTATTCGTCTTAAACAACGTTGGTGATATTTTCCTAGTCGTTTGATATGCCTTCTATAGGTGACGTATTGATGTCGTGATTGTTGAAGACTCTCTCCGAAAGCCGTCCGAACGCTGCGCTAGCACATTTTAGGCGATGCTGTGTTTCTGCGTCAATAGTTGCATTTGATGATAGGTGGCTCCCAAGGTATTACCCATACCTTGGGAGCCACCTATCTTCCACGTTCTGCAGAGGATGGCCATTTATGGAAATATTTGGAGCTTGGGGATTCTTACCTGGTTCTGGTTGGTGAAGAATTTGCGTTTTGGCAAGATTACCTCTAGGCCAATGCATTTGTAGGCTTGGTTAAATGCGTTGATTACCAGTTGTAGACCTTCCTCTGTATCGGCCATTACGACGTTGTCATCGGCGTACTGCAGTTCGATTACCGAGGTTGTCGAGACCTTAGTTTTTGCTCGCAGTCTGCCTAGGTTAAGTAGGCCACCGTCGAATCTATATAGAATTTCCAATCCCGGCGGTAGATGTTCCTCAACAAGGTGAAGCATGGCACCTAAAAATATAGAGAATAGGGTGGGCGCAATAACACACCCTTGTTTAACGCCTGTCGTAATCTGGAATGACTCTCCTGGTCCATCGTTGCTCAGGACTGTTGCATTCATATTGTCGTGTAGTAGTCTAAGAATTTGAATATATTTTTGAGGGCATCCATTTTGCCAGTATTTTCCAAAGAGCTTTTCTGTTGACCGAATCAAATGCTTTGACTAGATCTATGAAGGCCATGAAGAGAGGGCGATTTTGTTCTCTAGATTTCTCTTGCATTTGTCTGGCCCTGAATATCATGTCAGCTGTGCCTCGATTGGGCCTAAATCCACATTGTGTCTTTGGCAGATTTTGTTCAGCAATCGGAATTAATCGGTTTGATAGTATCCGTGCAAGTATCTTTCCAGCAACAGAAAGCCGAGATATACCTCTGTAGTTTCCACATTGGGCCTTATCTCCTTTTTCGAAAATGGTAACTATAGAGGCGTCTCTGAGTTCGGCAGGAATGGTCTCAGTGGTCCATATTTTACGTATTAGAATGTGCATTTGGGAATTAAGTGCGGGACCCCCTTGTTTGTAGACTTCAGCAGCGATACCATCTGTGCCTGCTGACTTGTTATTCTTTAGCTGTGTGATTGCCTTTTCGACCTCCTCTAGTCTCGGAATCTCACTTAGGTGTTGTTGTGTAGTTTTCTCCGGAATTTTGTCGAAGATGTCATTAGCGACCTGAGACTCTCTGTTGAGTAGTTCTTGAAAGTGTTCTTTCGATCGTGAATTGATAGAGGATCTGTCTTTAAGCAGCCTTGTTCCATCTTTGGATCATAGGGGATTGATACCTTGTGTAGTGGGACCATATATCATCTTAGTAGCTTGAAAGAAGGCTCTGGTGTTGTTGGACTCAGCTAGATGTTGCATTTCATGTGATTTTGTTGTCCACCATTGGTTTTTTAATCTACGTGTTTGCCTTTGTACTTCTGCTTTGTCTTCTTGATATTGCCTTTTCTTTTCATTAGAGTTAGGGTGGCTTTTCCAAGCATTATGGGCTTTTCTCTTCCTCTCAATAAGGTCTTGAATTTCTTTCTCGTGCTCATCAAACCAGTCTTGATGTTTTCTTTGTGTGTAACCGACCGTTTCTTCGGAGGCAGATGTCATTGCTGTCTTCAAAATTCTTCAGTGATCGTCAATATTCTCCGGGTATTCTAAAGTACCCAACTTTTGATTCAGAGAAACTTGGAATTTTGTTCTGGTTTGATCATCTTTAAGGCGTTCTACATTGAATCTTCTCTTGTTTTGCTTTTTTTGACGGCTACTTCTTGGTGGAATGTGCAAGTTCATTTTGGCTCGTATCAGGCGATGGTCTGTCCAGCAGTCGTCTGCACTCGTTATTGCTCTTGTAATGTTTACGTCTTTTTGATCTCTGGAACGTACAATAATGTAATCAATCAGATGCCAGTGTTTTGACCTCGGGTGTTGC
The DNA here is from genome assembly GCA_963921995.1 of Oxystoma pomonae. NCBI lineage: Eukaryota > Metazoa > Arthropoda > Insecta > Coleoptera > Brentidae > Oxystoma > Oxystoma pomonae. The sequence continues at coordinate 26,217,444 of OY998170.1, forward strand.
CAGGAGGTCTTGAATTTGTCTTTTTGTCGGAAAATTGTATTTAAGATTGTAAGGTCATATTCCGAACATAAGGTTAATAGGCGCAGTCCGTTTGAGTTCATGTTTCCAACATCTTCCTTGCCAATGACGCCCTTCCATAGGTTTGAATTCGTACCAACTCGAGCATTGAAATCACCTAAAATGATAAGTTTATCAGATTTAGGTACAGATGTTATGGCTTCACTAAGTTGAGAATAAAATTCATCTTTTTGGTTTTCATCAGCTGCAAGAGTTGGAGCGTAGGCGTTGATTATAGTAGCGTGTTGGTGGTTGCTAAGGTTTAGGCGCAATGTCATCTTTCGCTTATTCCGGATGGAAATTCGGTTAGGTGGTCCACAATCTAATTTTTTATAGCCAAACCCACTCCGTGAATACGTGGTTCATCTTCTTCTTTTCCTTTCCAGAAAAATGTGTAGCCTCCTCCGTGTTCTTTAAGTTGGCCTTCGCCTGCTCTTCTAGTTTCACTGAGAGCAGCGATATCGATGTTATATTTCCTTAGTTCACGTGCCACTATTGCCGTTCTTCTTTGTGGTCTTGTGGTTGTGTCTGTATCCATAAGTGTACGGATATTCCATGTGGCAACATGTTTGCCTCGCGGCACAGCACATGCGAAATTATTCGTTTGTGCCACGAGGTACAAATATTGTGCCTCAACAGACAAGTTAGAGCTGGTTAGACAAAATCACAGCATCGCGGTGGCTTGGCTAATTTCGCATTAGTATATTTGCATTTGATTTACGGTGCGCACGTACTTTTATGAAATGTGTAGTTACGAGAAAGATCAAAGTAAATTACAAAAATTATGGGACGAAATGATGTCGGATGAGGAAGAAGACCCGTTTGGCAATGGTGGAACCTCGGATGAGTATTCCCCAGAAAGCAGTAGTGAATGTGATAGCGACGATAAAGATAGTGAGCCTGCGAAGAAGAAAAAACGTTATTTGGTAAAAAAAAGGTTTTCCTTGACGGGTGATAAATGTAAACGTTAATGTGATTCTTTATTATAATAAAGCTTGCAGTTAATAAAAAGTGTCCTTATTTCTGTAAATATTAGGCATTTTTGTAAAAAAAAATCGATTGATTACATTGTCATACATAAAATCCAAACAAAGAAAAAATTTCGTAGGCTTTTTATAGAGAATTTCCCACCGTGCCACGCTGAATTTATTTCTGTAGAAATAATAGGCATAAGTGGGACCTACACTGTACTTCACCCCATAAAGTGATTGTTATGCATGAGGCACAGTATATGAATTTTGTGAGGCACCTAACGCGCACCTCGTGGCAGTCAACGTTTTAAACCATAAAGACAAATTACCGTAATCGTATTTTTTTGCCCACATGCAAACTGCCAATGTAAATAGAATAGAAAAAAAACAATTTCTTAAAATCTAAGATAGCGGACAGATACAAACTTTACCCTTCAAAGAGCCTCGTTTATTCTTATGTTACGGAAATTTTTTGGATTTTTTTATAAAGTCGTAAGAAACCTTTGTTCCTGTCAGGCAGAACGAGGTGCGAATCATTAACATCGGTTAAATGGTTCCCAAAAAAAATTAAAAAATTTCACTCAGTGTTTTACGGATCATGCGATTGCCGTCTTAATTCTGTATGCATACATTTTCACATAAATTCATAATTAGAAAACCGATTTCAATGAAGTAAAAGGGATCATGGCGAAAATCGATTGTTTTTTAACCACTGCTATTGAAATTTGCCGCCATATTGAAATTCAAGATGGCGGACAGAATCAAACCTGACCCTTCAAAGAGGCTCGTTTATTCATATTTTCTGAAAACTTTATTTTTTTTATTCGTAGAAAAGTTGTGCTTTCGCCACGTACAACGAGGTATAAATCATTAAAACCGGTTTAGTGGTTCTTAAAAACTTTATTTTTCTTTCCATCACTGTTTTGAAGATTATACGATTGCCTTTTCAATTCCGTGCTTTATGAGGGACGGTATGGAATCGTGTTAGCCTGCCTTGTACCGGGTGGGTCATAAAAAACCGGACAAAATGTTTTCCGTTATAACTTTTAAACGATACCACTGATTTTAATGCAACAAACTGTTCTTTGCAGGGAATTAAGCAAGATTTTGACTAGAAGTATTTTTTTTCCGCCATCTTAAAATCTAAGATGGCGGACAAATACAAACTTTACCCTTTAAAGAGCCTCGTTTATTCTTATGTTACGGAAATTTTTTGAATTTTTTTATGAAGTAGTAAAAAAGCTTTGTTCCTGTCAGGCAGAACGAGGAATGAATCATTAAAATCGGTTAAGTGGTTCCCAAAAAAAAATAAAAAATTTTCAATCAGTGTTTTACGGATTATGCGATGCCGGCTCAATTCTGTCTGCATACATTTTCTCATAAATTCATTATTACTAAACCGATTTTGATGAAATAAAAAGCCTTATGGCGAAAATCGATTGTTCTTTAACTATTGCTATTGAAATTTGTCGCCATCTTTAAATCCAAGATGACGGACAAAATCAAACTTGTCCCTTTAAAGAGGCTCGTTTATTTATATGTTCTGTAAACTTTTAAATATTTTTTTTAGTTTTTACAAAAGTTCTGTTTTAGCCACGCACAACGATGTATAAATCATTAAAATCGGTTTGGTGGTTCTCCAAAAATTAATTTTTGTTTCCATCACTGTTTTCCAGATTATACGATTGCCTTCTCAAATTAATACTTAACCGATTTCAATGAAATAAAAAGCGTCATGGCGAAGATTACTATCGAAATTTGTCGCCATTTTGAAACCTAAGATGGCGGACACAATTAAATTTATCTCTTCAAAGAAGCTCGTTTATTCTTAGGTTTTAAGAACCTAAAAATGCCCTCTCTCCAACGCGCCCGAATCATTAAAATTGGTTTAGTGGTTCTCAAAAAATTAATTTTTGTTTTAACCATTTTTTCCTCATAAACTCATTATTACTGAACTGTTTTTGATAAAATAAAAAACATCATGGTAAGAATAGATTTAACAGCAACATATGAATAAATGATCCTTTATAAAGGGGAGAATTTGATTTAGTCCGCCATCTTGGATTTTATGGAGCCAAATTTCTATAGTAATCCCCAAAGAGCAATTGATTTTTGCCATGATGTTTTCCATTTTATTAAAATCGGTTTAGTAATAATGAATTTATGAGGAAACGAATGCAGACAGAATTAGCAAGGCAATCGTACCATTCGTATCCATACTGTGTAAAACATTAAGTGAATCAAAAATTAATTTTTTAATAATCACTAAACCGTTTTTAATGATTTGTACCTAGTTTTGTCCGTAATCTTGGGTTTACAAATTACGACAAATTTCAACAGTCGATCTTTGTCCTAATGCTTTTTATTAAATTAAAATCGGTTCAGTAATTATGAATTTATGAGGAAATTAATGCAGACGGAATTGAGAAGGCAATCGTATAATCTTCAAAACAGTGATGGAAAGAAAAATGAATTTTTTAAGAACCACTAAACTGGTTTTAATGATTTATACCTCGTTGTACGTGGCGAAAGCACAACTTTTCTACGAATAAAAAAAGTTTTCAGAAAATATGAATAAACGAGCCTCTTTGAAGGGTCAAGTTTGATTCTTTCCGCCATCTTGAATACAATACAACAACACAATAGCAGTGGTTAAAAAACAATCGATTTTCGCCATGATGCCTTTTACTTCATTGAAATCGGTTTTCTAATAATGAATTTATGAGAAAATGTATGCATACAGAATTAAGACGGCAATCGCATGATCCGTAAAACACTGAGTGAATTTTTTTAATTTTTTTTGGGAACCATTTAACCGATGTTAATGATTCGCACCTCGTTCTGCGTGGCAGAAAAAGAGCTTTTTTAAGACTTCATAAAAAATCCAAAAATCTTCCGTAACATAAGAATAAACGTGGCTCTTTGAAGGGTAAAGTTTGTTTCTTTCCGCCATCTTAGATTTTAAGATGGCGGGCAAAAAAATATTTTCACTCAAAAATCAAAAATCGGTGGTATGGATCGAAAGTTATACCGGAAAACATTTTGTCCGGTTTTTTATGGCCTACCCAGTATAGCTAACAAGTCCTACTTTGCTCCATACGGCGTTTTTCCTTAATCTCACAAAATTATGTAATTTTACAGGAAAAAGTACAAGTAGACTACCAACGGCCCACAGAGGGCGAAATGACGAAACTGGAAGGACAAAAACCCTAAAACAAAACTTTAAATAAAGTATTTTTTTTATTATTTTTTAAAATACATATGTCCCTGTTGTTCAACCATTATATTATTATTCTCATAGTAGCTCATGGCTAGACGCAAAAGAAGCGCAAACTTTCAAGTCAACTTAAATTGCATCAATGAGTCGTTTTTTTCTGTAAAATTCTATACATTTTGAGATCTTCTTATGGATTTCCAGTACAAAAATTAACTGTAATGTTATGGTCGGGAGATATAGAGGTGTGTGCTGGTTAATTTAACATAATCTTAACATATTAATTTATTTCTATTACCTCATTTTTTGAGACTTTTAAAAAAAGCTACAAAAAGGGAAGGCATTTTTATATTGTTAAACTTTAGAAGGCTTTTAAAAGAAAAGTTAAAAAAAGGTATTTTTCATTTTTTGTAAAATCAAAGCCGACATTCTCTTCTTTAAGGCAGCAAAATATAGTTTGCGTCTATTTGCGACTTTCGAAGCTTTATAAGTATTTTTGGCACCATGTTACATAATCATATATTGGAGTAGAAAATTTAAGAACTAGAAATAAATCGTTTTTTTCTTACAATGTCTATCAAAATTTAGTTAAATTTTGCTAGCTCATTTATAAAAGATTTGTTCATAATTTCATAATAAATTGAAGGCTATTAAAGGTTATACAAGGTGTCTAAACTTTCTGTGATTATTGGTTTATAGCTTTATTATTCACCTTTGACCAAAAAAAAAAACAGGGTGACTTTTTATTAACTGGTTCTAGAAAGCTAAGATAAAAATAATTTGATGTAAGAGTACTTTGCCAATGGCAAATGATATTGTTAAAAACATATTTTTTTAGAGTATGAAAAATTTGGAAATATATAGTCATTTTTGTCGGCCGTTAAGGGATATGGAAAAAGTTTCTAAACCGAAGAATGAAAAACTTTGCCACAAGCAAGATTTATAAAAATTCAGTTAATTATTATTAAATATTACTATAAAAATCATCAAATTTTCAACAATATTTTTGATTGATGATTATACCATTACTTGAAACAGTGCACAACCATTCAATTAATTTTAATTTATGGTTTAACTAGGTAAATACCCGCTTTTTTTACTCCTCCCAACTTAATCAACCCCTACCGCCCGCCCCTCTCCCACTTTTGTTCTTTATCCTTCCACCAACTTCCCTTCCTTCCTTTACCTTCCACCTAGTCAAGATATCTTTATAATATACAGACGTTTCATTTAAATATCCAAAAACAATTTCACTTGACAGCTGCCAGAAAGCGAAATGTCAAATAAAAAGTAACCTATAAGTTAGTCCAGCAGGTCACACCCTATCTTCTTATTAAATTTTATCCAAATCGGTTTAGCCATTTTTGCGTGATTAAGGAACAACCACAAATACATATCAACACACAAATTTTCGCATTTATAACATAAGTAGGATAGTAGGATTGATTTTGTCTTAAATTTATATTAGAACTTGTTTACTTGAATTGAAAATAACATAATTACGCCACAAAATCTGAACATAAACTGCAGAATATTTTTGTCCTCCCAGAAATTAAATTTCGCCCACTGTGCGGCCCCGGTATGTAGGTATGTAGCCACTATACCAACCAGGTCGGTCTTTCGAATAACACTCCTGCAGAATACAACAACTGCACTTTTTATATAAATTGTCATTTTGCATCTACCTCCAGTCGTTTTCTTAAAAATGATTAATTTTGCTTGGTATTTTTGCCAATATATTTACTTTTTAATTTTGCGATGAAATGATATATACGAATAATAAATTGAAACTGGCAATTATATACAGGGTTCCTAAGGAAATCCTTAGGGGGCCAAGCAGCCGTGTATAAGACGCAGACAAACGGAAAGCACATTAGGCAGAAAAGGATGGGCATGGGGCGATGTTGTCACTACATCTTACACGTAGTAAATCCATTCCCGGTTGTTGTTTTCTAATGTTTTCCATTTTCATACCTTTAGGACTGGAATAAAAATTGTTTTTGCTCGACTTTAATACCCAACTGATGAAAGATATCGTAAAAAAATATTTTTCGGCTTTTCATTTTGTAACCATTGTCCTTACGCACTGTTTACAGGCTGGGGACTGAGATACATGCAAATGCCTAACCTAAAGCGTTCATACACGGCCGGAGAAATCGACTGAGATATTTCTGTAGAAACTTTATCAAGCAAATAGGACGGGTTGACGCCTTCGAACGTCCAACCCGGGTTTTGTACTTTGATTCGAAATCAAAAAGGAGGAACAGTCAGATGTGGGGCCGTGCACAAATTACGTAACGGTGATTTTACCAATTTTTGACCCCCTCTCTATGTAATGTTTTGTAACGGTTTGGCACGCCACTCCCCTAATATTACGTAACGATTTCAAGACCACTACCCCCCCCCCAAAAAAAAAACACTTTTTACTTATTTTCATTCCAAATTTTCTTAGTTTCACACAAATGCAAACGCTGTCGAAAACCCTCCTCCCCCCTACGTAACGTTTTGTAACCCCCTCCCCCCTATGACCATTACGTAATTTGTGCACGGCCCCTGTATTCCCAGTGGAGGAGGGCGAGAAAATTAATATTTTTTCTTAAAAATTATACTCTTTAGACCTATTTCTTTGCGTTCCCGAAATTACGTAATTTTTGAAAAAAAATTGTACGCGGCGCCATTTTTATTTCGTGCTTTGTTTTTCTAACATTTTTGCGTTCGGCTAATTTAATTGTTTTTTTGTTCTCAAAAATAAGATGGGTCTATATCATCGTCGAACTCCTCCTTATGGCATGCCAGAGTTCATATAAGTTTCCAGGGGGACGTATCCCATACGGGTTCGATAGGCGACAAGTCAGGCGATCTTGCTGAACATTCCAAAGCCTCTATGCCAAGTTCATGTAAGAAGTCCATTGTTTCGCGAGCAATATACGGTCTGGCATTATCTGGTTGAAAGATCGCATTTGGGATAGTGTGTAGGTAGGAATGCAAAACTGGCTGCAGCACTTCATCGATATATCGCCGAGCAGTCAGATTGCTGTTTATGAGGACTAGAGGTGATCTACTTCCTAAACATATTGTAACGTTGTTTACGTTTTAAAGCGGTAGGCATCGGTTTCTGTTGGATTAACTACTCCTCTGAGAGATAATCCAACAAGTATCTCGGGCGCCACCCTCTGGATTTATGTGGTAGAGGGCCCACAGCGTCGGGTAGCTTTTAAACAGTGGAGACGGTTAAACCAGGGGTCTAGCTGTCTCGATTCTTAACCTAAGTAACACGAGTAAAACAACCAATTTTAAATCAACAGTTCTCTTTATTTAGCATTTAGCGGTATACAATAGAAAAGGACGGAAAATATTAGAAATAATCGGTAACTTGCATGTCTCATAACGTTTACGGTAAACCCCGGTATTTGATATTTAATGTTAACGGTAGAAAGCTCCTTAATACGGCACCCCCAACATAGCGGAATTTACATATATAGAATTCATAGCAGATTTAGAGAAATAAGAAATTAGTGTGTCAGACAAAGATACCTTTATAGCACCACTACTCCATAAATCACTCCATATGCTGTTCCACCGTGTGTTAGAGAGAGATGCAAAGAGGAAAAGACAGTCCTAAAGGTATTCCGATCCAGCGATAGCACTGTCTCCCTCTCACTCACTAACCGCTCAAACAACACAGGATCGACCTACGTAGGTAGTTTAGCCATGTGTTAGAGAGAGAGATGTATTACCCGTATTCCGAACCTAACCTCCAATTACAGTGCCTTTGTCGTCACGCTTAAATAAAACGATCCGGTGGCGCTGCTTCTCAATGAATTACTCCATACGCTGTCAAACCGTGTGTTAGAGAGAGATGCAGAGAGGAAAAGACAGTCCTAAAGGTAATCCGATCCAGCGATAGCACTGTCTCCCTCTCACTCACTAACCGGTCAGACAGCGCAAGACAAACCCATTAATAGCTTCGCCTGGTGCTAGAGAGAGAGATGTGTTACCCGTATTCCGAGCCAGCGGTAACCCATCTCACCTCTACTTACCATACGGAAAACTACATTTTACGGTATGTATAGAAAACCCCGTTATACTGGTCAGGTGCTTACCTATCGGGTTCTGGCAGGTGATGTGTGTTTTCGGTGCGGTCGGTCGGAGGAGTTGTTGGTAGCGGACGGTCGGCAGAATGAATGCCCAGGTGGAGTAGTTTACGGCGGGCGGTCGGCAGAATGAATGCCATGAAACGCGCTCGACATCGCTTTAAATAGCCTCGCGTATCCCCACCTACCATACTCCCGTCGAGCAGGCTGTGCGCGCAAAGCGGTGGGGTATAGCTCGCTGACCGTGCAGCATAGCAGGAAAGGGAAACGTGGCGAGTCAAAGCGATGTCTAGAGTCTAAGAATAGAAAATAATAAAACGTCATAGAAATTACAGAAATTATGAGACATGAAGTACCTAAAAAGAAAAAAAAAGCTAAAATAAATAAATAAAATTAGTAACTTCGTTACAATATAGCACCCCATACCATGATACTTTGCTGTCTTGCTGTATCACGTTCAACAGCAAAATCTACATTTCGTCTCTCACCTCGTCCATTTGTCATTCCAGTTTTACCGAGCTCTGCACCACTCCAAGCGGCGAGCCTTATGTTGTGGGGTCAAAGGTAGCACCAAAAGCGGACGGTAAGCCCTCAGCCCCATACCAATTTAATAAATTTGGAGTTAGGGGAAAATGTGGAAACTGGATTCAATCTTATCTTACCGACAGACCTCGAAAAACATATGTTAGGTCCACAAATGGTTGCGGGGAGTCATCAACGGTCATTACAAATACGGGCATAGCTCAGGGCAGCGTCCTTGGACCTCTACTCTTTATTGGTTATATTTTCGACCTGTCTTTAGTATCTAGCTCAGATAAAGTCTCGTTTTATAACTATTGTGATGACTCGAATCTAGAACTAAGAGCATCAAGTTTCCAGAGCCTCGAATGCATGGCAGGGGAACTGTGGCAGGATATAGGTGACTGGTTTTACATAAATGACTTAGTACTAAATGAAAATAAAACAAAATGTGCACTATTTAAAACCTGCCAGGCTGCCGACCATCCTGCATCAGTTACCCTTGGTTCCAATACTTTTCAATTTTCGGATAGCGTCCCCGTCTTGGGTGTGTCACTGGATGCAAATTGTAAATGGGATAGCCAATTTCAAAAACTAAGTGACAAACTAAACAGTATATGCTATGCCCTAAGAATCCTGTCAAAATCCTTTAACAGCACAGTACTCAAAAGCATATACTATGCTAATTTTTATAGTCGGGTGAAATATGGTATAGTAATATGGGGAAGCTCAAATCGACTCAATGAAATATTTGTAATTCAAAAAAAAGCAATAAGGGTCATCTTTGGGATGCATTATCAAGAATCATGCAGGGGTGTATTTAAAAAGAACCATCTACTCACTGTGTTTGGCATTTATATATATTCTTGCTTGGTTTTCATTTTTAAACACAAAAACGATTTTGCAAAATTTGAACAGAAACATCAATACCACACCCGGCGCAAAAACGAATATGCATTACCAAAACATAGATTAACTCTGTTTGAAAACTCTCCCCACTATCAATGCATGAGATTTAAAAACGCATTACCAACCCATATACAAAACATGATGGTTAGCCAAAAAGAAGCTTCAGAAGGTACTGTTCGATTATGTTTGTGAAATTGAACCCTACTCAGTAGAGGAATTTATGAATAAAAGATAAAGGTTTATTTTTGCTAGTCTGGGTGTCTTTCGAATCTACTTCTGTGTTGATTTTGTTTCATTTATGTTTGATTATTACATTACTGATGTGAAATTATTTAGTTTTTAGTGTGACAACATTTTACTAAAATTGTCTGCGTTATTTACATATTCCAATATTTTAACCTAGATATATAATTAGTATTTCGATGTTTTAAGGGATTATTTATTTATAAAAAAAATTAGTTTAGATTTAGATCTAGATGTAAAAGTGTGTCAGTATTGTATTAAAATTGTCTGCGTCATTTACAATTTTAAATGTTTTATCGAAATTTTAACAAAAAGTTTTATGCTATTCAATTGAATGGCTGGTTAGGTATATTTTTAGATTTTTTTATGTTGACATGTCTTAACCTGTATACTTATGTAATCAGCTTATGGTATTAATAAATTGAATTGAATTGAATTGAATACCAAACAATCTTCGATTAACTATCATCCTTGAAAACACTCGTCCTGTAGCTGCAACTAGAACATCTCTTACTTGGCGTGTACTGTCCCGTCGATTTCTGATAGCAAGAAGTCTGAGATGCCGTCAATCACGACCTCGTAATAATCTAGGGCGTCCAGAACCCACACGTCGTCTATAAGTCTCATCATTGGACCACCTTCTCCAAACTCTTAACACTGTTGATAGATTGGCATTAACCCTTCTTGCAATTTCCCGTAAACCAAAACCAGCCGCTTTCATGCCCACGATGCGTCCTTTCTCGAAGTCGTTTAAATGATGCAAAATACTTTAATAAGCTCTGCGGCCTGGAAAAGAAATATAATAAAAATAAGTTAAGACCGAGGTTAAAACCGGTCTTAATTTAAAACTCCAAAACCATTATATCCCAAATTACCCCCTTAAAAAGTTCTTCCTAAGCAAAAAGGATTTTTAATCTCGTCTTTTTCCATAAATTTTCAAGTAACACGATTTAGTCTGGTACAGTCAACCAAGAAAAATATACTTCGCCAAATTAAAAATTAAAAAAAATATTAACCGACTTAAAAAAGCAGTAAAAAACATAAAGTAGAATAAATTTTTATTTTATAAAATACCCGAAATAAGTTTTTCTAAAATTCATTAACTATTATATTAATAATACAAACTGTGATTAATTTTATTCATTAAAACTGAATGATTCAATGGTTTCAGTATCTGAAAATGGAATCATAAACGAGGAACCAACAAACTCATTTCTGAATGAATGCTCGCTAATCTATAATTGTTTCTTTTTTATTATATTTATCGTATGACTGTACGAAAAATACCCTGGGCAAGCCTGGCCTTAATTTTCCGTGCCATTTCCCGCTAGCAGCAATTAATTTCCTTTACTCTACTCTGGAAAAATCCTGGGAAATCTTGCAGGAAAGCAGTGCTCTCATTGGTTGATGAGCTTAAGGGTTGGTTAAAGACAAAAACTTTGCCGACCGAAGTTTTGGTGATAATGAATGAGTAGGGATGGGTATAATCAATGCACGATTTTTTTTAAAACAGCCCACACTATTTCTTTTTATAATAATAGAAATAACGTAAAACTTAAAAAAGCTTTTAAAGAATTTTTGCTTAAATAAATTTTCGTCAATCGCATTAAAAATGGACTATTAAAATCGTGAAATTTTGACTTTTCTTAATTTTATCAAAAATGATTTAAGGTTCCAAAACATCTTAATCGACGAAAAAAAAAGTTGTCTGTCGGTCTGTTGTCTGTCTGTATTCACGGTAACTGAAGAACGCCTCAACCGATTTTAACGAAATTTGGTAGAAAAATCCTCTATCGCCTGGCCATGAATTGATTAACTTTTGGGTAGGGTGGTGAGGGATTAAAGGGGAAGAAGAAGGATCAAATATTTTTAAAAACTGTAACTTTGGAACAAAAGCAAGTAGCGATATACGGTTTTTAGACTTAAGTTTCCATGAATATGGAGTACAAATTTTGTTCTAGTTCCACATTCTTGGGAGCTTTAGTTTCCGATTTATTTGAAAAAACGTTAAAATATATAAAAAAAATCATAACTGTAGAAGTAAAGCAGCTACTCATATGCAGTTTTCAGATTTTGGTTTTCGTAAATATTACCCAAAAATTTTTTTATAAGGTTCAAATCTTTGAAAGCTACAGTTTTCGAGATATTTTCATTTCCTTTCAACATAAAATAATTATTTGTATGGTGGACTATCCGTGCTTTCTCGTACCAATTATTTGTAAGAGTTTCTGGATTTTTTCGTATCAACGAAACCCGAATTGGACAAGAACATAAATAATTCTTCAATGATTAATCATCATGAAAATCATTACGTAGGTACTAATTAAAAACATATAATTCTATTTTCTCTAAATAAATCTGGTTGATACTGTCTTCTCAATTTGTTAACGTATATTTTTTAAAAACTAAGACTATCCCATTCCTATATGTGGCTCTCACTAAAGCTTCAACTGGCTTAAGTAGAAGACAAAGTATCAAGCCTAAATCAAGTTTTGTAGTCTGCAGGATTTTTTAGTTTCCTTGGTCGTATGTGTTTAAATTGCGACCTTTAAAATCTCAGTAGATACCTGGACACAATAGACCCATTTGAGGCCGATAGTGTACATACACTATCGGAATCATAAAAGTGGTACGTGATAAACATAGGTATTTTTTAAATTGTATGGTTAACTACCGGATTATATTTTGTGACAGACTTGTACTAAAATGTCAAAATATTGACATCAAAGATTGCTTTCAAAAATAGTTTTTATATTACAAATAATACACTAACGCATAAAACAACTGTAACGAAAATTAAAAAAACACGACTGTAACGAAAATTATAAAACAATAGAAACAAATTATTAGGTATATAAATTTTAATATCTAGTCATTGCGCCATTCACCTCAATTATACCATTTAACCTTCTTGGTAGAGAATCAGCCAAAATTTCAAAAAGGTTTTCCTTTACACCAATCACTTCTTCATAATCATTGATTATTAACTGGACCAAGTGATGTTTATTTCCCAGCACAATATTAAAGCTTTTTTGAAATTAAACCCTAAATATTTTCCATAGGATTGGCGTCTGGGGTTTTCGCAGGTCAAGGCAGAACTTCAATATTTTGCTCTCGAAACCAAGTTTGGCAAATTTTGGCCAGGGCAGTTGTCTTGTTGAAAAATAAACTGGTCTTGATAAAGTTTTGTGACGGCTGGAAGCATGGTGTTCTCTAAAATGTCTGTGAGCCTTCCACTGATTCGAAATGGAGCACCATGACCTCTAGCAGAAATCCAACCCAGTGCGATCGTTGTTACCAGCAATATATCTTTCCTCATAGCGCGTTCTTGGTGGACGATACACCCAAATTTGTTTTCTGTCACTACAGGACTGGAAAACATTTTCATCGGACAATATTACCTTTCGCCAAAACTCTGGTTCCTTTAGAGAGTAATTAAGGGCAAAAAGTAACCTGGCCTGTTTTTTTTTTCATTCGTAAGTTTAATTTTTTTAGCAGCTACACGACATCTTAAATTAGATCCTTTCCTTACGCGATTTCGTGCCACTCTTACACATCCTAGAAATTGGGTTGATCTCTTTGCCTGGGCAACGGATGCAAAAGGGGTTTCGTCCATAAAACTTGCAATAAACCAGTCCCTTGTTTTCTCTCTATTGTCTGATATTCCCATCATTTTTTAATTTTTATAATCGTGGTTTTACTGCGTCCGTAATGTCTAGCCACGTCCCTAGTTGACCATCCTAGTTGTAGTTTTGCCAGGAGTTGGCCTTATCAAATAAAATTATTTGTGTGACTGAAATACAGAATGACATACTTTGACAGTTTAAGAAAAATACAATAAAGGGTGACTTTGTTTGTAAAAATAGACCAAAAAGTATTGTGTAGCACTTTTATGATGCCGATAGTGTACATACATCCCATTCCTATTAATCTAACCTAACCTCTATAAGTCGTGTTAATTAGAAAAGGCGGACGCTTTCTTAGAAGGGTTGGTTAGGCTTCGGTCCAGCCGAAGCGCGCGCAATTTTAACCTTCGTTCCAGCCCCTCACCCCTTCCCACTACTTCTCTCCTTTTTCCAGTCTTTCTTAATTAGAGCCAGACTGGACAGAATAGTGAAGAAAACCACTGAACTTGATTTCGAGTTTACTCAAGAATGGAAGAGTTATGAGAGCAGAGGGATTATGCCGTTTGTCTTTACACAGTTTGGGCGTAAGTCCGGAAGAATATCATCATCTGACTTACGGAGGGTTTATCCAACTTTTTATATTGATTAATTCATAACCTAAGCACAATTTTATTCATAATCATCATAATATTAAATAAATACATTATGAAGAAAAAATTTAGAGCCCTAATAAATTTACAGAAAAGATTTGTGGCGTAGAGGGCAAAGGGTAAGGGAATAAATCGGAAAAAAGTTTTCCCTCGACCAGGATTTGAACCCGGAACCTCTAGAATACCAGTCTAATGCTCTACCAACTGAGCTACCGAGGAACTGGGGTTTTGACTGGCTATTCGGAAATCCTTCTAGAAGAATATAGGAAATTAGACAAAACTTACGCATCCACAAGAAAAACACAGTCAAAACCAAAATTACAAACTATATAAAAAATTAAATTCGGGAAACAATTTATTCAATGTACGCCAGAAAAGAACATGTGACGTTGCCGTTGGTAAAAATAAGGCAAAAGTTGAGGGAGCAAAATGAATATATTTAATTTTCTATCGACTCTTTTAAGAAGATAGATACAAAGTATAGGCTTTCCAGACTTTTTAAGGGAGTGTATTCAAAATAAAAATTTAGGTCCAGTGGGGTTATTCTTGAATCGAGAGAAAATTTGCACCCAAAGAGTCGAATTTTCTCGCTACTATGCATCTCATTGGTCCAAATCTTCGGTTAAAATCGGTTTCTCACACTTTTGCCCGATATTGATGGAAAGTAATTCTCCTAGTGAAGACCAATAGAATTATTTTCGATCAATAACGGGCAAAAGTGAGAGAAACCGATTTTAACCGAAGATTTGGACCAGTGAGATGCATAGTAGCGAGATAATTCGACTCCCTGGGAGCAAATTTTCTCTCTATTCAAGAATAACCCCCCCAAAAGGTTTTAAACCAGATAAAAAAGACAAAGCGAAAGGTGTCTCTTTTCAACTTGTCCTTGGTAAAATTGATGCATGAAAAAGCTGCACTGAGTTGCATGGTGCATTCGCGGTGCAAAAAGCGTCAACAGCCTTCTCTTCTTTGACACTTCATATGAATCCATTCGGCTTGATCTTCATGGAAAAAAATATCGTGAAGTAAAATGAAAGAAAATTATGTATTATTTATTCTTATTTATAATGTTATAAAATTACATCTTGCTTTTTCGGCTAATTTAAGTAGGTACCTAGTCTCAATTTATATGTTTTGTTGCAAAATAAATATCGGTGAACATACGTTTTTGGCTGTCATTATGACGTCACTACAAATGGGTAATTTCGACTATAGTCTTTTTTTCCCATATGACAACAATATTCAATAAGTTTTTTTTATTATTTCTATGATTTAAGAGAACCCACCTAATATCTTCAAGGAATGTCAAACCCTAAAAATCAAAAATCTTAAAGTACTTCCTGCATAAATTAAAAACATTTTTGGATGCGGCGCTATTAATTCACTGTTATTTGCAAGTTTTCCTTAAATGTATACATTTTTTATCAGAGAGAATTAAAGGTGTGTTAAAAAAAAATGGCACTTTTAGTTAAACGTTAAAAAATGTAATATTTTTACATAGTTTTCTTAAAATTTTTGACTGCGAGATTTTAGCAACAAATTTAAAACAAAAACTAAAAACGGGAATGGTTTGGCTCACCCAACCCAATTGCTTTAAAATATTTCACAAAAAACGTTGATGGACCAAAATTTGTGTATAATTTTTTATACGACTGTCTTGAAAAAGGGGGTTTTGCGCACGGAGAACACGATCTGAAAACGGCATTTTGCGCACGCCGTGTGCAAAACGTTTTGCACACGCTTACGTCATTTTTGCACACGGGTCTCCCGTCATTGTGATTTTTGTTTTTGTCACCCAACAATATAAGTTGGATGAGTTCCATAGCAACCGTCACGGCTCCTTTGTTTTCTTGATTCTTCAAATAGAATATTATACATTTTATTAATAAAAACGAGTTAAATTGAAATTTGATTTTTCTGTTCTCGGTTTATTTGCAGTCGTATAAAAAGTATCGTAAACATTTTTAAAATTAACCATAGTTTTTGGAATTTGGTATACCTATGCACTCTTTTTGCTCTAAAAAATGATCTATGTTGGGAATTTGAAACCTTTGGTTGCACTATAACAAAGTTATGATTAAAAAACAAAATATCAAAAGATTGGGTGGAAATAACGAAAATTCAAACTTGGATGAGCATCCCACAAGGAACACACAAAAGATCAAAGCGAAAAGAGAAATGATTAAACGATATTTCGCCCTGGGAAACCAGCTTGGGCTCATCACTAATTTCACTGGTTACCCTCCACTATACACCATTAAACACCATCATACACTTTGATTACCAACCTTGAACCACTCACAAATAGGCATCGTTCCGCACGGTACTTATCCAAGTTACCTGATACGAATTCGTCCTGGCATGTTAATATTTCCAGTAGGATTATGCTCCTAAGGCAATTAAAACAAAGAAGAAGTTAAAAAAAACCTCCAAATCAGTTACTTCAACTGAAAAGAAACTAAAAAACAAAAGATGAAAAGATCTTGGGTGGAAATAACGAAAATTCAAACTTGGATGAGCATCCCACAAGGAACACACAAAAGATCAAAGCGAAAAGAGAAATGATTAAACGATATTTCGCCCTGGGTAACCAGCGTGGGCTCATCAGCAGTTATGATTGTTTTCGACAAAACAAAACTACACTGTTTTGCACTCGACGCGCGTTTCGCTAACAACGTTAGCATCATCAGGAGATCATTGTTTATCGTCTCCTGATGATGCTAACGTTGTTAGCGAAACGCACATCGAGTGCAAAAAAGTGTAGTTTTGGTTTGTGGAAAACAATCATAACTTTGTTATAGTGCAACCAAAGGTTCCAAATTCCCAACATAGAGAATGTTTTAGAGCAAAAAGAGTACATACGATAAACACTGGTGGTGATTGTTTATCGTCTCCTGATGATGCTAACGTTGTTAGCGAAACGCGCGTCGATTGCAAAAAAGTGTAGTTTTGGTTTGTGGAAAACAATCATAACTTTGCTAAAAAATTATGGTCACACTAAGTTACGATTGTGTGAAAAAATACAATTTATTGTATATTTTACACAAAGCTGTCTATTTTATACACAATTGTGTAACGAATCTACACAATTTTTAGTTAAAAAACTCAATTAAAAAAATTTTACAGCTATTTTTCCCTCAGATTATAATTTAAAAAAAGTACAACTGGCAACACCTTGTTCTTTAATTTTTTAATCTTTTGCCAGAGTGCACAGGGAAAACTAAACATCAGAATTAGCTGAAATTATTGCAGGGGTGATCGTTTTTAAATGCTTAACAAAAATATCCAAAGGATTTTTCAAAATTCTCAATTATTTTTTCTTTAAAATAAAAGCCCTGGTGCTGTCATCTATCCCAAAAGCCTCAAAATAATTGCGGTTTAGAAGAAAACCGATTTACAAAAAAAATAGAGAAATGCAATTTCCTCTGGATTACATTTTTTCTTTTTATATTTACTTGCTTTAGCGAAAATAAAAAGTAAGTTTCCTTGCCTGCATTTCGGAAAAGAAAACCGATCAATCAATCACACTTCATTGAATTTGGGAGAGACACGCAGTTCAAGTGTTGGCCGATAGATCGTAGAATTTATAAGATTCCATGGTAACTGCAGGTGTTTTGTCAACAAACTTTAAATCGGGTCACAGTGGGACAGAAGAGTATTTTTACGTTTTCTGACAGAAAACCATTCGAGGTTATCTTTATCTTTCAAAAATGTGTTTTCAAAAACATTGTTCTAAAACAAATATGAAACCACTCCGCGTGTGCGGTCGCTCGCCTAGCGCTGCGCGGGCATTACCCCGAGTCTATCAAAGAACCAAGAGAACTTTACTGGCTCGCTGGGATTACTAGATATTCGCATAGAAACATTCGGAGCCCATAACCCCACATAATTTTGTTTTTATTTTGATTCAACCTTTTTTTCTTTTAATTTAAATAATTGCGGCAGTTATGTGCAAGTGTACTAGTGAAATCTTGGAGTGCAAAGGATAGATTTTAAAACCTCAGTTTCAAAAACACACGGATACTTGAGTACTAACAAAACAGGTCAGTACAGCTCCATTTAGAGGTTGGAAAGACTCATGCTAGTCGTTTACGCTCCTGTTTAAAATAGAATACGATTATTTCGTCCAGCGCCAGTAGCCGATTTTTAAATCTGCATGCTTTTAAGTTAACCTGCTATTGGTATCAGGTAGCGGGAGTGTTTCCAACTAAATTATAAATGCACCTGTAAATGTAACCTTAAACATTACACCCAGTTACTTTAATACGTAATTGGGTAGCGTTTTTTTAGCAGGTAATTCTGCAATAAATGGTTTTCTTTTATTTTCAGTATTTTGCTTGGTTTTTTTAACGGCGCAGAACGCGAAAAATCAAAATAAGTAACCTAGCCCCAAATTTTTGACCTGGTGTTAAAAAATCTGGTGTCTCAATGTGGATAAACATAAATAAAGTCCATGGAAAACAAATTCAATGAATAAAAATTTTGAAAAAAAATCAGGTCGACATAGTTAAATTGATTTCACGTACAGTGTTGCTAAAAACAATTCCCCATATTGTAACTACAACCTTAAAAAGAGCGACTATGAAAAATATTAATTAGGTATAGTGGGTATAGTTTAACAAAATAATATTTTTCTACTGGCATTCAAAAAATTCACTTTTTCGCACTGTTTTGCGTGCGGAAAAATGCACTTTTTCTCACTAGTGCGGAAAAGTTAACTTTATGGTACTTTTCCGCACTAGTGAGAAAAAGTGCTTTTCTCATTTTTTTTCTCACTAGTGCGGAAAAGTTAACTTTATGGTACTTTTCCGCAATCAACCAAAAATAAAAAATAAATATATTGCTATATTTTCAAAAATTTTCTTTTTTGTGTTAGGTAAACATTTTAGTCACGATAAATAAACAGTAAAATTTTTAAAATTCCTTTTATTAGGTTAAATCAATACTTAAGTCAAGCGAGTAAAAAAAATATTGTACCTAACTCGCGCGTAATGTGACTTTTCCGCACTTAATTGCCTTAATCGCGTGCGGAAAAGTGACACTTTCTGCAATAGTTAGGTAAACTACTATTTTTATGGACATTTAGGACCTAATTTATTTCAGATTAACTTGCAGTGAGCCTAGGTAACATTATCCGACGTTTTTTTGTCCTTTTACTGAGAAGAGAAGGAAAGTTAATAAAATATATTTTCAGATAGTTTTTAAATATCAGTGTAACGAGACTAAACCTAAACTCAAGAACCTCAAGGGTATAACGAACTATAGGAGAGGCATGGAGACGCAAAGAGGAATCAAATTGGAGAACTTGGAGAAAACGGAGAGAGACTCGGGGGGCGATGTGGGGTTAGGGGGGAAGGGTGAGAATTAAGGCCTCGCTGGAATTAAGCGCAGTGACCTATTATAGGACAGAGAAAGAGGCAAGTAATGAACGGTTTGAAAAAATTAACCAATTAGGAACCAGGAAAGAAAAGAAATATATAGAAAGACTGACGAAATGGAGGGGGTGGCTCAGTTTTGGCTTTGCTTAGGTGGTTTTTGGTTAATAAATGATTTTCTTTTTTTATAGATTATTTATGCTTGTATATTGTCTAATAACTTTGTTGTTTCTTAACCGGTTTTTATAAAAGTTAAATCTCTTTTAAAAGCTAAAGGACCAAATTTGATTATTCTACAAAAAAAGGGCAAATCTTTTCCAAAAAAGAACTAGAATCTGTTCCTGACCGCTCTGTAATTTATCTGTTATATAAATTACAAAGCTCATGCCATTTCACGTCTAACAATTAAACAATAGTTACGCAAGAGGCTATTATATATATAAAAAAATATTCACTTTTTTCCAACAAGAACGTCAAATGTCAAAAATTAAGTCGTTTAAAAACGAGCTGCCCACTCTGTGTGTATTTTTGAAACAAATAATAAAACCGATGAATTTTTACATCAAATGACGTATTCCTCAAAAATATCGGTTCATTCGTAAAAAAAATAACTAACCCTTACTTTAGAGCAAGTTCCTGGTATACAAAAATGTTAAAACTTTTTGGTTTTTTAATAACTTGTGTATTCTAAACCTGATTTATTAATTTATTGGAAAGAAAAATAATCATTATTTTTGTGCAAAAAACGCCAAATGTCATATACAGGGTTGGCCATTTAAAAGGGTTCTCCTGGATTTTTTCAAAAACTGTAAAGAATTGGAGAAAATGCTGAAACACATCGATTTTGTTTGTAAGGGAGATACCTTGTTTTGAAGGTCTCCGGAATGTCTTGACGTCCTAACGCAAATCTAACTTTTTTCTTATGGAAAACCCAGTTTTTTATTTTATTTTTGAGTTTAGAATTAAATTCTAATCAAACTGATGTATCATATGTGATATTTTGGTTAAGTAGTTTTTGATATATTCAACATTTTCTATTCACAACAAGGTGGCCGTGGCCGGATATGGTTTTGCTAATAAAAATTAGGTGGGTCAAGCACTAAAGAGGTGACGACTGACATAATATGATTTCATAGCCTAATTCTTTTAAATATTTGGAGCAGGCGGAAATTGGGGCTTCTTTATAAAAAACCTTAATGGTTTGAAATTAATTCTCCAATGTTTATAGTTAGTTAGTTAGGTAGGTAGTTAGGTTGGTATCCGGACATGATCCTCTGCGACTATTACTTATGGGGCACATTAACGGATAAAACGTTCAGAGATGGGTGACCTCACAACAAACAAGACATGGAAAATAATTTCATGGATTGTCTTAATGCTTTAAGAAGATGAGATTAAGTTGTTTCAAACGGAGTAGGTTAGGGGTATTTTTCGTTAGAAGTTATTATTTTGAGATAATTTAGAGTCAAGAATTTTTTCATCTTTTTAGTTGTGTTATTAATTAGAATATAAAGTTTCATAGTCGAATAATATAAATATTTAAAAATATAATAAAATATAAACTCTAAATTGAAATTGATAGAAGCCTTGTTAAAAAAAAAAATGTAGTAGACCATGACATATTTGACATGACCTTATAACTTCATGTCTTTGGTGCATAGCCGATTCAATTTTTATTGTCATATCCATATCCGGCCGTGTCCAACTTGAACAAAGAAAATGTTGAATATCTTAAAAACTCTTGACCAAAATATCACATATAATACACATTTTAATAGCAGGGTCTTCCATAAGAAAAAAAGTTAACTTTGGCGGATAAAATCCAGTTTGTGATCTGGATTCTGCTTTAAAAGATCTAGAAAAAAGCAACCTAGCGAACACGGTTCCCTCGGGCCTTCGTCGGTCCGATGTCGATTGCCGAATTTGTCGTCATCGGCACAACGTCGATTTACGACATCGGACCAGCAGTATTTTTTGTCCGCTTTGCGATGTAGGCCCAATGTATGTTTGCTGATGCAGCGTTAGACTGTGGCCCGTCGTCGGACCAATATGGTTTCACCACATGGTACCGACCATCCGCCCATAACTGCTTAATTTGGTCAGTCTAACGTAGGCAAGCTGGTCTCGGCCCGACATAGGTAAACTATTCAAGTCCGACATTGGTTTCCTAAAGCGGTCCAACGTCGGCGATTGACGGAGGTCCGTCGGTGATAGCTTAAAGCGGCCCGACATTGGCAAACTACAAAGTTTCGATAATGCGGGTGCTTAACCAGTCGGGCTGGTTTAAGTAGCAGAAGAGGTGATTCTTGTAGAGAAGTACCGCCATCTTGTGAAGTCCGCACTCTAGTTTTGAAATATCTTTGCTCATTATATATATAATATTATCTTTCACTGTACAAGAAACATCATTAACATTAAGCATTTTAAAAATTTCAAGGTGACGTAATTGGACCATCGTCGGTTGCCGATTCTCGACCAATCAAACAAAGATCCAATCGGACCATCGTCGGCCCTAAAGCAGAAAAAGTGGTCGTCGGCATAAAGTCGACTATAGTAAATTGGGCCATCGTCAGTTGCCGATTCTCGATCGATTAAAGAAATTTCCAATCGGACCATCATCGGCCCTAAGGCAGATAAGGTTTCCGTTGGCATAATGTCCACTATAGTAAATCGGGCTATCGTCAGTTGCCGATTCTCGTACGATTAAACAAAGTTCCAACCGGACCGTCGTCGGCCCTAAAGCAAATAAAGTGGGCTTCGGCATAAAGTCGACTATAGTAAATCGGGCCATCGTCAGTTGCGGATTTTCGACCGAAACCTGAAAATCGCAATCTGACCAACATCGAGCCAGAGTATAGTCGCCGATGCCGACACACTGCCGACGTTGTCAATATTGGCCCGATTCAATGCCAACGATTTGTGTTTGCTGGGAACAACAAAAAGAAATTTTTACAAATAAAAAAGTTACAGGCCCTCTCTCAAAATGCAGACTTTTCAAAAAGTCAACGTAGCTCAAAGATGGGTGGACATATCAAAATGCGTTTTTCACCAAAAATCTTGTCTTGAATTTTGAGCCTCGCAAGGGGGATTTGGTTTTTCTCTATCTCGGCTGGAAGTACTCGTATCCATATAAAAGTGCCCAATATGAATCACCCTGTACATAACGATTGCAATCAGCTGTTCTGTCATGACATCCATCATAGAAGCGGGCCTCGTTCAAAACCTGTTATAAACAAGTAAAAAATGCAGATTCTTCTGGTTTTCTTTTGTGTCAACCATATTCTTTTCATGAAAGGGAAAAAACCTTATTTTCTCTTGGTTTTTGCAGGGATAACTTTGGCGGTCTGGGTTGGTTAATTAGTTTTTCAACTTATAAGTACCAGCTCTGCTATAATTTCATTGTAGTGGACTTATTATAAAGCTCTCTTTTTCGAATTCTACTAAACCCTAAGCCAAATAAGTAGCCTTTTCCCAAGGTACATCTACCACATTTAAATTTTTAATCGAATATTATATTTCAATATTTCTTACAATGATTGGTAGCTTATCCTTCTAGGCCTTAAAACTATTTGTAAGTCAAATTATGTTTTTAAATCCAATGAATAAATCAGTAGATACTTAAATTATAAGAATCGTTCAAACACGCAAACATTATTAAAAGCCTCTGATAAATAGGTTATGTTTAAAGCCCGACCATTTTTTTATTTAGCATCTCTGAAATGAAATATCTTACAAACTTTGGTGCTAACTAGAGAACTAATCATAGAACAGGCTTGCAAATTATTTTTTTTAAATATTCAGAGATAAAATCTGCATTCAGGATCATCGGCGGCTTAGGTGCAAAATTCGGAGAAGAAAACTTACTTGCCAAAGGACCTAACTTTTTCATCCCTCCTAAGAGCATACCCACTATCGATATCATCACCGCCATAAAAAGTCATCCTCTTCCATGACAAGATGCAGACGAGTTCAGACATCAAGTAAGGACCATTTTTGACAAACCTATTAAGCATACCTCTAACATAAGCAAGACAAAGGAACTCGCGTTGAAGAATCTTCTAGGACAAATCAGTTAAAATCTTATCGGCAGACAAGGGCTAAACAACAATGATTTTGGAAACCTATGACCAGAAAGTTGAAGAGGTTCTTGCCAAAGGAAACTATAAACTTTTCCCAAAAGACCGGACGCAATCAGTCGAAAGTAAGGTTTATAGAATTAAGAAAAAGTATTCCAGATATATTCCGGACAACACAAGGTCCCAACTTACACCACATTATAGCAAGCCTCCTCATCTATACGGACTTTTCAAAATTCACAAACATGCAGTGCCCTTACGCCCAATCACAAGTTTCATAAATTCTCCAACAAGCAATCCGTCTAAATTCCTTTTGAAAATTATTGAACCTCTTGCTGGCAAGACCGCTTCATTTGTAGAAAATTCCAACCATTTTGTTAATATTCTTAAACCTTTTGTCTTAGGACCCGAGGATAGATTTGTCAGTTTTGATGTCGAAAGTCTATACACCAATGTCCCGATAAAGGAATCGCTAGATATTATTAGACAGAGACTGGTTGATGACGAATCCTTTTATGTGCTCTCTGCCAATGAGTTCATCGCTTTTGCCAGTGGTGGCCAATATTTACATGGAGTGGTTCGAATCACACGCGGTTGATGCCGCAACATATAAACCTAAGCTCTGGCTAAGTTATGCTGAATACTTTTACCTATTGTCTGGACCGGGAATGACCAACAACTTTCAGAATTTTTTCACCACCTAAATAACATAAGACTCACTATTAAATTTACAATGGAGTTGGAGCAAAATTGTCAAATTCCTTTTCTTGATGTACTTATCAAACGAGTAAAAAGCGACATAAGAACAACAGTCTATCGTAAACCCACTCACACAAGACAACATTGAAATCAAGGTTCATCATTTTGCTACAACCAAACGAGGCATAATAAGAAATTTGTATAACAGAGCCGTTCAAATTTGTAACAATTCTCATGACTTCTTCTTCGTTGGCTATCATCAGCGCGATCTGTACCCTGTCCACTGCTTTTCGGAAAAGTGTCGTAGTATTAACACCATACCATTGTTTAAGATTTTTGGATCTGGCCTGTTCAATTCTTGCACGAACTTCTTGCATGTTGTACCAGTTCTCATTGAGGACGCAACTCAAGTATTTGTATGAATCCACGCGTTCGACTTGCTGCCCGTTTACTTCTAACATGCCTCTGGTGTTCTTTTCCTTGAAAATGACCGTCCATTTTATTTTCCCAACAATTAAGTTAAGCCCAAATTGTCAACTTTTGGCAGCAATTTGATTCAACAACTCTTGCAGGCCTTCCAGCGTGTCTGCTATTATGAGTGTCGTCGGCATATCGTAGGTTGTTGATTCTTATGCCGTTTATAGTCAGATCCTCTTCGCAGTTCTGAAGTGCATTCTCTATTATTTTGTTACTATAAATATTAAACAACAGCGGAGAGAATATACAACCTTGGCGCACACCTTTTCTTATTTGGACTTTTTCGGACAGTTGGCCATCAACGCTTACTTGAGCAGTCTGATTCCAGTATAGATTAGCGATTATCTTTAGATCTCGGTCATCTAGACCAACTTCTTTTAGCGATTAGCTTTTCTTGTTGGACTCTATCAAACGCTTTCTTATAATCTATGAAACAGGCATATATTGGCACCAACACATCCCTAGACCGCTGAACTAAGACTTGAATGCCAAACTGGGCCTTTCTTGTACCGAACGTAACACGAAATCCAAACTGCGTGTCGCCCATAAAGGATTTGCATTTTCCATAAATTCTTTTATGGATAATTTTTTACGAATGGGATAAACCTTAAAGCTAAAACAGTCTTTAATATTAATATGACACGTCATCAGCATACTAATTGACCCAAAATTTGTCAAATTTTAGTATGCATGCCGCGTGGTCAATGTAAAAAAAATAATGTCTGAGAACCAAAACAATAAATGCGAGGTGAGGTCCTGAAATTAGACAATTACCGAACACTAAATGGAAAAATATGATTGACACGATGCGCATATTAAATGGTGTTTTGTGGTTTTCGATTGAATGTCTTGGCATACGGTTTGCAAACTAAATTATGGAAATATATATCTATAACGATATTTACAAAAAATAAAATTGAACAATTTTAATTTTTTTAAACACGACCCCCATTTGCTCCGCCCTTAAGTGATTTTTTTTACCTGACGGAAATTAAATAAACTAATGCCTATTTTTTTTTCAAGGATATCAAGGGGAAATCTTGCATAAGACGCCAGAACTACTTTCCTGCCAGAGTCATTTCTCCTCTACCAGGAGAGCCCGGGTAGTGTCGGATTCCTAGCGACTAAAACCCCCCGATTGTGGCTCCGACCAGCCTGATGGCTGGCCAGAGTCACTGCACTGCAGCCATTACTAGCTTATTGTGCACCCTTTGATCCTAGTTTAACCACTCCACTCCCCTGTACGAGTTTGTACAGGTCCTTAATGAAGCAGTTCCTAGTCGCTAGTAGGTCTAGTTCAACTTCCCCATAGGGCTATACCGGCCTTATTCGGTGGCCAGAGCCTCGTCTGTTTTAGACAGGGAGCACCACGAGAAGGTGAGGTTGGCATTTGCATATGAGAGGCCAGATGCATTAGCATGATACCGATCGAAAACCTCTGGTCCCATGCCCAATGGGGGTAAGCACGGTCTCCAACTGTTCCGAGCAAATATGAACGTTATATTATATTCGCATCACTACCTCTTACTCCCCAATGCCTAATCTGCCTCTACCAACCAAATGTTATCATAAACGTATAAACGGTTCAAAAGTTATAACCGATTTTATTTATCGCCATATATTAAACTGCTTGACATATGTGTGTAGAAGAACTACTTTATTACTTTTATCGGATATAGCTAAAACCACTTTTAGAAGGACAGGTACTAAAGCACATCGAAATCGGTTTAGTGGTTCGAGAACCTCATGCGAATAGACCCAGGGGACAAACCAAGAACACCCCCCCACCTTTTTCGCATTCGCCTCGGGGGTCCAAAAATGATTTTTTGTAGGCCAACGCTTTTTTTTCTCAGTTTTTGATATATTCCCATTTATTTCTGCCGCTTGTTTCTGTTTCTGCAAAGCTAAAAATAAGAGCCAAAATTTATAAAAAATGATAAAGAACAGAAAGGAGCAAGAATACAATACAGTTACATATGGAAGTCAAAGGATAAGGTATTTAGAGCAGGCAGGTCAACATTGGACTCATTTGCAAAAGCTAAATTGTAGAGTGTAGAGAAGAAATTACCATTTTATTAGAACTAAAAAATCTATGAAGGCAAATGAAAGTGCAACCCTGATCAAAGCGGTAAAAAGCTCAACAGGTTGTTATAGCCTAAGATTACCATGGACCTGGAATATATAGTTAGGAAACTCATAGAAAAATTATAAAAAATAACCATGAAATTAAAAAATAAAAGTTTGGCATTTTAGATAGGGATAAAAGAAAGTTGTGCATTCAAAGGGACTACAGTACTAAATGGATTGAAAGGAAAGTTTTAGCGCCCTAATAAATTTACATTAAAAGATTTGTGGCATAGAGGAAAAAGGATGAGGGAATAAATCGGTCCCGTGTTCAAATCCTGGTCGAGGAAAAACTTTTTTCTGATTTATTCCCTCACCCTTTGCCCTCTACGCCACAAATCTTTTAACTAAATGGATTATTGTGGAATAAGGATATTTCAAACACTAACCAATCTAGAAATGATACATACAGCAGAAAAAATTGTGAAAGCAAAAAAAAAACCGGAAAGAACAGAAATTGGCTACTTACCGGTAAAGGACTCAAAAAAAAAAAAAAAAATGAAACATTATATAATCAACGTTAGCTGCTAGAGTGGCAATCCCAAAGCCTATAAAAGTTAGAAACAAGATTTGTTTTTTGTAGGAAATAGCAGTAGGAAAGTAGGAAATAGGGTAGCGTAGCATCGAGCAACTCGAGGCAAAGCCTCGGGGCCCAGTCGTCAGTATTTCCAGTAAGTAAAATTGTTTATTTATTTTACTAAACCATCTAAAACCCGATGTTAATTTTATTGGGTTTTCCCCTCTCTAACCGAACCTAACATTACAACTCTGATATCCAATTTTTATGTTATTGATCAGGTTATAGGTCAAATTGAGAATCGATGCAGATGTATGATGACGCTATGCGATTATTTTGATTTTTTGGATCCCAGAACCATTACAAGTTCTACTGAAGAAATACTTCTACAAAAGTGTAAACGCTTTTATAACAAATATTTTGAAACTATAGTCTTCTACAGTAATTGAAGATAATTATCTTTTACCATTTGTAAAATCTAAATAATAATTTGTCGACTAGCGATTTTTTTGAGCTAATTATTAAACAATACGGAACAAACTTATGATTGTCACAAATCAAAACTACACTTTTTTGCACGCGACGTACGTGTCACTAACAACGTTAGCATTATCAGGAGACGATAAACAATAAACTAAATTAACCTACATTCTATCTTATATAATCTTTTAGTGGGCGGCGATAAGACTAATAATTTGTGATTGGTCACGCTTTATAATCCTATCTCCCCTCAACTAAAGAATAAAGTGTACTAAACGGAATGGGGCCTCTATCTTTATTTAAACTATTTCTGGGTTTAGTAATTTCCATACTTTCATATGCATTCAAAATTCTTTTGTTTGGTACACTTTTTAGAAGTTTTAGGTTATCTAATGTGAATCTATGATTGTTTTCAAAAGCATGCTCGGCCACACTTAACTTTTCTGTTATTCCGTATTTTAAGTGTGCTAAGTGTTCTTTGAATAGAGCGTCCTCTTTGGCCAACATATTTTTTGTCACAATCCATGCAACTAATTTCGTAAATTCCACTTTTTTCTAGAACTGTAGTTTTATCCTTGGGATTTCCTAGTAAACTTCTTATTGTGTTTCCGGATTGATATACTAATTTAAGACCGGTTTTATTAAATACTTTTTGTAATCCTTTCGTGTAATTAGGATTATAAGGAATTCATACAAATTTAGAGTCGCAGGTATCTTTTAGTCTGAAAAAAGTGGAATTCCGAAAGGTCTTTTGAAAAGAATGTCTTTTTATCAACTTATTTATTAAGCCTTCGTCGTAACCGTTTTCGCCAGCTATATTCCTAATCGTATTCTTTTCTGCTTCAAACCTTTCTTTGTTTAAGGGGAAATTTACTAATCTATATGTTAAAAAGTGCAAACTTGCAAGCTTATGTTGTAAGCAATGAAAAGAGTCATTTGTAATATACCTGTTGGTGGCCGTTCCTTTTCGGTATAGGTCAAATTCTAATTTATTTTTATTTCTTACAACTAAAGTGTCTAGAAATGGCAATGTACCGTTGTTCTCTGTTTCATAAGTATTATTATTAATTGTGGGAAATTTGTTATTTATTTTTTCCATAAAATTGTCAACACTAGTTACTTTATTGTTGAATAGAGGCCCCATTCCGTTTAGTACACTTTATTCTTTAGTTGAATGGAGATAGGATTATAAAGCGTGACCAATCACGTGACCGCCCTCTAAAAGATTATATAAGATAGAGTGTAGGTTAATTTAGTTTTTTCTCCTGATAATGCTTACGTTATTAGCGAAACGGGCGTCGATTGCAAAAAAGTGTAGTTTTGGTTTGTGGAAAACCCCACATAGTAAACAACACGGAGTTCTAGAAAGTAACTTTGTTCAAATATTTACCGCGTTTTTATTGTTTTTAACATAACCGGTAACAGTGGTAACAAATAGGTTAAATTACATTAAGCTGCTTAGCTTTATTTTCGACTGAAACGAAAGAGACTTTTGAATTATTGAATTCTCAAGAATTTCCACTGTTACAGAAAATGTTAACAATAAAAATGCGGTAAATAAAATAAATAACAATATTATATATCTGATAATATATTAAGTTAACATTGTCACCAAACTAAAATAAATATTTGTTTTTTTACAATAAAAAAATACCAACGTTTGGTAGTATTTTATTTACTTGAATAAAACACTTTATGTACCTAACATTTTTAT
The DNA here is from genome assembly GCA_963921995.1 of Oxystoma pomonae. Classification (NCBI taxonomy): domain Eukaryota; kingdom Metazoa; phylum Arthropoda; class Insecta; order Coleoptera; family Brentidae; genus Oxystoma; species Oxystoma pomonae. Next base: position 26,247,189 of record OY998170.1, read on the forward strand.
AAAAAAATTTAAAATTTACATTTATTAGTGAGGGATGAGACCATGAATTGTCCTTGCCTCGGGGCCCCAAGACATGTTGCTGCGCCGCTGGGAAATAGGCAGTTAGTTGCTAATTTGATAAGGCAGAAAATACAGTAGAGATGGTACAATATTTGACTTTTCATAGATGACGCTATAATAAGGACAACAAAGAAGCAAGGAAAACTCAAAGGACTAAAGCAGAAAGAGAAACAGTTAAACGATGTTTCGCCCTAGGTAATCAGTTACTACGGTTATACGCATCTACATGAGGACGGTTTTAAATAAAATCGCTTTCTCCGAGGGATTATACGTCCTTTATTAAATATCATTAAATATGTCAGTTTAAAGAAAAATCAACTAAAACAACTTAGTTATCAACAGATTTTTCGGAAAATCAGGGTTGAGTATTTCTTTAGGTTGGAAGAAATGCGCTAAAACTTCTTTAATTCTTATTTGTTTTGCCTCCAAGCTAGACCTGTGTGCCAAAAAAGGACAGAATGATTTTCAGAACGTTGCTCGGCAACACTGCGGCAAAACATGTATATGTTTGTAGCCATATATCCTAGATACATCCATTTGTTTTACATACTCTACCAGTAGCGGCGAAAAATTAATAAATAAGTAAGAAAATGGGTTAATTGCATAAAAGCAGTAATTTGTAGTTTTCACAACTAGTGGTTAAAAGAGCGTTCTTTTTACGAGCGTTGATTTAAATTAACGAGCGCAGCGAGTGATTTACTTGTAATTTACTGACACTTACAAAAATCGTCTTTTGGATGAAGTTATAAAAACCCACCCCTCTCTTGTCACCCTTTCAGAAACCCGACACCAATTTAATTGTGTTATGTTGTTAAATATTTTTTTAAGCGCTAATGGTGAGTAAAAGCGATTAAGGTAGGGGATAATTTTAATAATTATTGTAAAATTTGCTGGTACAATACCAAAAAAAATAAAAATCACAAGATAACTTTAATACAAGATTGAGGGCAACAGTTGTTTAATAGTCTTTTCTATCAATTGAAGGAAAAAGGCAAAACCTGATGTTTAAATTAAACCCCTGATGAAATCTACTAAATCACTTGCATAATTATAAGTTTAAAATATGTTAAGATAAAAGTAAAAATATAATAAAATACATATTCTTTTTTTAAAACTAATATTCAATTAAAGCTTTGAGAATTAAAATATTTTACTATACTTAACAATTTAGTTTTACCCATTGTTATTTTACATAGGTGAGGTACACAGAACTTGAAACCGTTAGGTGTACCTGCTTTCCTAAATTTAGGACTAAAATACGAAAATACCAGAATAATCAGACAAAAAAACATAATAATATTTTGATATATTATTTTTGCCTTTGTTAAGAAATTATATATATCCTTGAGCACACCTGCACAGAGGGTAAACAGGGTGATGGTCCTAACAACAAAGCATATTAAAAAAACAGCGTAATTATGCAGTATACCGTTTTCTGCCATTTTTGATTTTTCATGAAAAATTCTTTATGGGGGCACCTACTAGAGGGTCCCTAGGACCCCAAATCCGCTGGCGCCGGTTGTTTTTTTTGTTTTTTATTTTTTTTTTGTTTTTTTAATTTTTTTCTTTTTTTATTTTTTTTTAACTAAAATAACCCAATCCAACACCGCCCAACTCAACCTAACCAAACGATAAGCAGAGCTTTATCATAGGTACGTACTATTGCATGCATGGTGGAGCTAATACGATTAGTTAAACATTTATTTATAGTATGTCATTGGTTAAATATAAAATGTATGTAAATTAATGCTGACATAAACAAAATGGGAGATGGCTAACGTCTCTAATGAAGGTCTACGTCCTTCAAGTGAGTGTATTGGTCTCAAAATATGCACACATTCCTCAAGGCCGCAATACACAATTAAATTTCTTACCATTTCTTTAAGTAAGCACATAGGCAAGAATTTATCGTGGTTATTTGTTTTATTGATATGACTACGTAAGTATACACTGCATTTCGTTTTTGAAGAGCATTTAGCGAAGTTAGTTTTTTTAACCTTTGGGACAAATTTCACTGGACAACCTGGAAAAAGAATGTATAGCATTAAAACAATACGAATTTACAAGAACTACCGCATGTGGAATTTTTCGCCAATCTACAACCATATTTGAAATCTCGATTTTCTGTGATTTAATTGATTAAACTTTTGTTATTCCACCCAAGATTTTTGCTCTTTCGTTTTTTACAAGCTTTTATTTAACTTGCAATGTATCTGTGTATCGAACTATAGATATGTTTGTTCGGGTGGAATCTTGCAACTTAATATTGACCAACTTCCCGACATCCGATCGGCTTCAAATTTGGCATGCTTATATAGTTGCGGTGACAACACAAGAATATAGTGTGACGAAATTGACAGCTCCCCCCTACTCGAAGGGGGTGGAGGGTGGTACAGTTGAAGTACGCCCGATTTCGTTGAAATTTGGTATGTTGGGGCACTTGAGGATGGAGATAATGGATTTCTAATCAGATTTAGAAAATTCAATATGGCGGATTCAAGATGAACGATTTTTGGTCATGTTTTGCTAACCAATTTTAACTGACATATATATTGTGTATATTTCCGGTGAAAATACAATAATATGGTATTCTCAGGTACCCACCACCCACTAGCGAGGGAAGTGGAGGGGGAAAAAGATTTAGTTTGTTCAATTTCAATCAAAATTGGCATACAGGGGTTATGAATTTTTGGCGGATTCAAAATGGAATATTAAGGGTACAAATCTAAAAATTAAGGGTGTGTGTTCAAATTTGGTATGCGTTTACAGTTCCGGCTACAATACAATAATATAGTATTATTAGGTACACACTTTCCTCTGACGAGGGAAGTGGAGAGGGGAAAAGATTTAGTTTGTTCGATTTAAATCAAAATTGGAATACAGGGGTTTTTCGGGAAGGGGATATGAATTTTTGATCAGATTTGAAAATTTCAATATGGCGGATACAAAATGGACGATATAGAGTACAAATCTAAAAATTACATAAATTACAAGTTTTACTTTATTAAATACACTCAAAAGTAGAAAATAATTTTTTATCTTTCTTATACCATAATAAGAGCGATGGGCGCAAATTAAAAATTTACGAAAGAAGAAGTAAATTCTTCTTCTATTCAAAGTAAAAATTTTAATTTGCGCCCATCACTTTTGAGTGCATTTAATAAAAGCTTGTTCTTTAATAGTAGTTTCAACTACTGGCTAAAATAGTGCTTTTTTTTACAAGCGTTGGTTTAAATAGCGAGCGCAGCGAGGTATTTAAAAACGCGAGTAAAAAAAAGCACAGTTTAGCCGCGAATTGTGAACACTATTTTTTTTAATACCTTTATCAAAAAATTCAAGAAAAACAGGAAAATGCTTTTAAAAATCTCGAACGAAACTTCTCGCAACACACCATCTTTACACTATTAATCAAGGCGGCTGGTAAATGAAATAACAATCGTTTCCATAGCGATGTGCCTTTCTACGTGGTAACGTTCAGTGTTGCGCCATTTTAATCTTTAACAGATTGATATTTTTCAATATTACTACTCTCCGCTATTTCTCTTTAATTTTGGGTAAAAAACGGATAGAAATCTTTTTTTGCACCCGTGATCAAAAAAAAAATCTGCATCGGTAACCAAAAAAGCCATGCTTTAGTTTTCTGCAGACAGTTACTAAAATCATGTTTTTGATGAAGGTATAAAAAAAAGTTTTTTTAATACAAATTTATTTAATAAAAAGTGTGTTATCAACATTCGCATTAGGTAGGCACTAAACAAGTCAGCGGAAGAAAAAAAAAGAGTAAGAGACGATTAAATATATATATATGCTGCTATAGTAGTAGTAAAAGTAGAATAGGGGCGGTCCGTGGGCCTGGCAATTAGGCCTCTTCATTCAGTATGTCGCACTGTGGGTCAAAAACCCCTTAAAATAGTGAATTATTTTTTATATCATAATTAAGTAGGCTATAGAGCATCCCAAATCAATGGAATCATATTGACACTTTGCCATGGAGACGCGTAAACGCGTACAAATGTTTGGCGGATTTGTCATTGTAGCAGTTATTAATTCATCTTATCCAAAAGTTGCAGCTTATAACCAGTCAAAACTTGTTGTTCTCGAATTACAAAATATTTTGTGATGAATGGCGTTGGAGCAGGTGATGTTTTTAAGGCAATAGTTTTCTGTCATTCATTTGGGGATGCAAGAATATTTGGAATTAAGGTTGTAGTTACAATCTGGTGAATTATTTTTAGATTAGATTTTTTAGCACCGGGTCAAAAATTTGGGGTTAGGTTACTTATTTTGACTTTTCGCGTTCTACGCCGCTAAAAAACTAAGTAAAATAAAAGAAAACTATTTAATGTAGAATTATCTGCTAAAAAAACGCTACTCAACTACGTATTAAAGTAACTGGGTGTGTTTAAGGTTGCATTTACAGGTGCATTTATAATTGAAGTAATCGTATTCTATTTTAAACAGGAGCGTCAACAACTAGCAAGAGTCTTTCCAACCTCTAAATGGAGCTTTACTGACCTGTTTTGTTAGTACTCAAGTTTCCGTGTGTTTTTGAAACTGAGGTTCTAAAATCTATCCTTTACCCTCCAAGATTTTACTACTACACTTTCGCACATAACTATGCCGCAATAATCTAAATTACAGAAAAAATGGTTGAATCAAAATAAAAACAAAATTATGTGGGCTTATGGGCGCAAATGTTTCTATGTTAATTCCTAGTAATCCCAGCGAGCCAGTAAAGTTATCTTGGTTCTTTGATAGTCTCGAGGTAATGCCCACGCAGCGCTAGTCCTTTTTCGGAGGGCGACCGCACACGCGAAGTGGTTTTATATTTGTTTTAGAACAATGTTCTTGAAAACACATTTTTGAAAGATAAACATAACCTCGAATGGTTTTCTGTCAGAAAACGTAAAAATACTCTTCTGTCCCACTACGACCCGATTTAAAGTTTTCTTGACAAAACACCTGCAGTTACCATGGAATCGTATATCGTATCGTAATTCTGCGATCTATCGGCCAACACTTGAAATGCGTGTGTCTCCCAAATTCAATGAAGTGTGTTGATTGAACGGTTTTCTTTTCCGGAGTGCACAGGCTTTTAGAAAAAAGGAAACTTAGTTTTTATTTTCGCTAAAGCAAGGAAATATAAAAAGGAAAAATGTAATCCAAAAGTGTAATTTTTTTGTAAATCAGGTTTGTTCTTAACCGCAATTATTTTGAGGCTTTTGGAATAGATCACAGCACCAGAGCTTTTATTTTGAAGAAAAAATAATTGAGAATTTTGAAAAATCCTTCAGATATTTTTGTTCAGCATTTGAAAATGATCGCCCCTGCAAAATTTCAGCTAATTCTGATGTTCAGTTTTCCCTGTGCACGCTGGAAAAAAATTAAAAAATTAAAGAACAAGACGTTGCCAGTTATACTTTTTTTTACTTAAAATCTGGGGAGAAACTATAGCCTTAATACAAATTGGTGCAAATGTTTGCAACAAAGTATTAATTTGACCAAAAATGTCTGAGTGTTCTACATATAGATACATATTTTTTCATACCTAGTTTTTTTCTCTGATGTTATGGCTTTTAAATAACAAAAATAATTTGTGCAACTTTTTGCAACTTGTTGATTTACTGCAATTTCTATTTGCCTAGTATTTTCCCTACAATGTGGGACAAATTAAAGTTCCACACTTTTTATGGTTAATAACTTTTGATGTGATTTGATTGATTTTTGGCAGGTGGGTAGGTTTGTAGGTTTCTGCAAAGTTTATCAAAAATTTTAAACAGAGGCGAGTCGATAATAATAAATAATTATCAATGTTGTGTCTTCGCTTCCTTAGTTGAAAGAAGTGTGTTAAAGTCTTAAGTTTCATATTTTTTTCTTGTTTCATAATTTCGATAATTCGATAATTTCTTTACAAATTTCCTTATATTTTGACGTAAAATTGGTAACTTTTTTTAAATACATTTTTGCATATCTATTTTTTATGACCCTGAACATTACATCTGTAATATTTCTCAGAGTATGCAAAACTTTTTAGGAGGATTTTTTGCTAAAGTCGATAATAAAAAAGTTTTTCATATGGTGCCATTATTTTCGCACACGCTGTATAACATCGTTATAAAAATTTTACTTACCAATCTGGGTTGTTTTAAGCGTTTTATAACAAAAAATTGATGCTAGAAAGTACGGAAAATCCACCATACAATCAATTATTTTATGTAGTATGTAGCTTTAAAAGATTTGAACCTTATAACAAAATTTTTGGGTAATATTTACGAAAACCAAATCTCAAAACCGCATATCAATAGCTGCTTTACTTCTAAAGTTATGATTTCCTTTATATATTTTAACGTTTTCTCAAATAACTCGGAAACTAAACCTCCCACGAATTTGGACTTTATAACAAAATTTGTAGTCCGTATTCATGGAAACTTAAATCTGAAAATCATATACCGCTACTTGCTTTTGTTCAAAAGTTACAATTTTTTAAAATATTTTATATTCCTTTTCCCCCCTTCAACCCCCCACCACCCTACCCAAAAGTTAATCAGTTCATGCTCAGCCGATAGAGGATTTTTTTGCTAAATTTCGTTAAAATCGATTTTTCTTAATTTCGTCAATTAAGGTGTTTTGGAACCTTAGTAACTCATTTTTGGTAAAATTAAGAAAAGTTAAAATTTCACGATTTCACATACCATATTGGTAGGCTGGAGTAAAAAAAAATACATAAAATCCATTTTACCATCCTCCCATAACTTCCTTACTACTTTTTTAGGACTGCATAGATTCTTTCTTGTGTGAAGCAGCCTATACGTTACGAAGACATTTTTATCCAAGCAAGAGTGCAGATAAATATTTATAACCGCGCTAACAAAAGGCACATATTGGAAATATAAATAACTAAACGTATGCAAGGTATATTCTTGATGTGCGATGTAAACAAAAGATTAATTGATAGAAGATCTGAGTTGTTGCATATAAAAGTGAACATATATGTACTAGTACCTGGCTCCCAAGTTTATGGTATATTCAAACGAACAGGACAATAGAACCTGCCCCCAAGACGCAGATGTGCAATATGCACAACGCTGATTAATTTTTATTTTCTTTAATTTGCTAAAAATAATGTCTAGCAACATACACCAACTATCACCTCGAAGCGAAGTACGCCAGCAGTACGACCGATTAGCATTATGGGTACTGCCGTCATAGTGCAGCCACGAGTTGGCTGATCATTGCATAATAACCACTAGGTACTAGAAGAGAAGAATAGAGAGAGTCATAACAAAAATAGAGATGTGTCTGAATATATTCTACCGTTCTCCAATACTTCATTTTTTTAAACCAATTTCAATCTAATACCGTACATAAAAACACCTATTTTTGTAGTACACAAAACTAGATCCTCCCTGAAAAGTTTTTGGGTTGGATCGAGATTGTATTGAGGTCGAAATAACGATAATCAACAAAATTACTTAGTTTGATTTACAAGAAGAATTTTAATAAATTTGTTTATTGAATAATCATCTTAACACAATCTTTTGTTGGACTTAAGAGGAAATTTTCAATTTAGAAGAAAAAAAAATTGAAAAATTTAAACCCACACGGGGTTTAAATAGTAGAATGTAGAATAAATTAACATTGAGGCTATATGTCAATCTAATTAAAACTCACCCTTGTTAATTAATGTTTCCAATTAATACTTGATGTCACACAACGATTTAGATGAGTAATAATAAAATAAGGAGTAGATTAATATAGTATTTATTTAAAAGGTGTTTTTATTTATGAAATGTATTAAAAAACTTAAATGCAAGTTTTTTTTATGTTTTTCTCACTGTCTAAATGTCAGTTTAATTCAATCACAAACAGCGAGTTTGGATCTTTTACCTCTGCTTGCAGCTTGGCTTGCACCAACCTCTACTGATGAAAGCTACAGCTTTAAAATGAGTGGGCTTTGAGTAAGGAAAGTTTTTTTGACTGAGCTTTTAGATAACCTCAATTTTTTATTTTCAGTTTGTAAATAAATTAATATAGTTGTTTTGGGTTTTTTTGTTTGATATATTTTTCGTGCATAATCAGTGACCTTCACTTAGGTTTCAAAATATGGCCTTTTTCTGGACAAAATAGGAGGTGTTTTATTGGGTAATGAACAACTTGGGATATTAAATAAGGTAAATTAATCCTTTTAAAACGGTTACTTAGGGAAATTATAAACTAACTTATTATCAAATGCCACAAAACAATCCTTTCTGGAGGCTATAAATTTAAACTACCCCCCTGAGGTGGTCTACAAAAATCACCAACTTTATAACCTTAAACACAAATAATGAAGCTATTATGTGCCAAATATTTGGCGTATTCACCATTTGCCTTTTTGAAACCTGTCAAAAAAAATTGGTTTTAGGGCATTTTCTTCCAAAATATGGTGTATTTTGGGAAAAAAAGCAGTTTTTCAGTGGTATTTTGTAATAAAAATACAAAATAATCAATAACTTTGTGTCTTCTGTATGGGTAGTGTTTTTTGAAAATTTATTTTAAAATTTAGTACCTTCCACAGGTGTAATTATTTAGAACTGTGGGGGGTACTATTTTAGATCTTAGTAAATCTCACTGTAGGTTTCTTTTTTCTAAAACCCGATGGGAGAAAGGATACAAGTTGATCCAAGCATAACTTCGTTTTGATAGTCCTCAATATTAGTGAGTCGTTGGAAACAAGTTTACAAAACTAATTGGTGAACGCGTATGGTTTATCAAACCAGGAATTTATCAGACAGTAAGAACGATTCACCATAGAACATGCAATTCGTCAAACCGAAAATCGAAATTTAACAAACCCGTTTTTAATTGAACCATGGTTCATCAAACTCATTCAATATCAAACCCGGAATTCGTAAAACCTGTAATTTATCAGAAAATTTTTGCTAAATTGTTTGCGCATTCGCCAATAACACGTGAATGCAAGCACCCGTCTTGCAATGCAAGTGACATCTATACACAAACTATTGAACGCAACCTGTATGTATGCGCGCGTAACAGCCACAAATGCATCAAAACGCCGCGCCGCTCCGGCACCTGCGTGTACGCCTCCGGTTTATGTGGTATTGGCGAATGCGCAATTAGTTTAGCAAAAATTTTCTGATAAATTACGGGTTTTACGAATTCCGGGTTTAATGTTGAATGAGTTTGATGAACAATGGTTTTTAGAATTTGTTATTGAATGGGTTTGAAGAAATAAGGTTTGGATAAAAAATTGGTTTAACGAATTGCCGTTCCTATAGTGAATGATTTTATAATTGAAATTTCTTTTATTTAACGGGTGTGATTTTGCACATTCTGATAAACCGTGGGCGTCCTAATTGGATGAATATTTAGGGTCTTTTTAAGATAAGCATAAGTAATCTAATGCAAATTCAAGTAATAATTAGGGAATTTAAAATAATTACTTAAATTAAAGAAATAGTATCCTCTGTTCGGCCAGATTGCCTGTTTGGAACAATAATTTTATTGTTATACTTAACCAGCACGCAATTTTTGATCAAACGAAGAATAAGATACTTGAATCAAGGAATCCTAATCTTTGATTCAAAGATTATTGTACTTTTAAAACAACAAATTGACTTAGGACAGTATTCTTGACGGCCGGTGAGGTGAGTAGACACTGGTGAGTATATGTCTCTCTCACTTTTCACATGGTTCAAAGCAGATGAGAAGTGAGAAATTGGTTCACACTCACGGGCACTGGTGTCAAGAATACAGCTCCTGAACTATAACCGAGCCTAAACTATGACATACAACCTAAATTAATCAACGACAACCTAACCACTTGGACTGGCACATGCTTTACAGAAAATTCTGAGAGTCTATGGGAGAGATGTTACTGAAACTTATGTGGATAATAATTAAGCTAAGTTAAAGAGCACAAACTCGTTGTTGTAAAACCTAAAAATTCTGTTAATTGAAGGTTAATTATTTGGTTATATTTTTTTTAATAGTGTAAGTTTTCTTAAGTTAAATTATTATTATTAAGTACTAATCTAAAAACTGTTATTATTGAAATTTAATAATATTATTGCATTTAAGTGTACTTTTTGAATATAGGGCTATTCTTAAATACATAATACTATTTTATTTTAGTGTGGTCTTTTCTATATCATTGAATTTGAGAGGGAAATGGGCAGTTCAAGGATAGTTCGCCGTGCTGTTCCATTGATTGATTTTTGGAAAAAAAATCCAAGGAAAAACAAAATGTTTAAAAAGACAGTTTTTTTGAACCCGTTTAACCCAAGGGCTATCTTAACCCGAAGGTAACCCGCTATAGATAAACCGGCCCCAAGATGCATTCTTTCTTTCATGACGCAAATGAACTCGAACGCAAAAAAAGAAAAGAATTATAATAAAGCAAAGCCAAAGAAATTATAATACTCAGTAATTACGAATCATTATTGGTTCTCACGAAGGCTCGCGTAGAAGAACACAAGATCAATTTGCCGTTTTGCATTACTGGCTGTTTAGTCTTATTATTATTTTTCAGCCATCAGCACATCGATGCGCCTATGTGAGGGAATGATAATGGACTTTGCATATAATCAACAAAACAATGATTTTACTAAATAAATGTTTACCTTTATAGATAACATATCGCACAATGCCCATTGACTATTAATTGAATAATCTGTATTTTTGCATCTGCATCATCAAAAGACAAACATTTAACCTTTGTGACCATATTTTGAGAAATGACAGTAAAACTAATAATAGAAGGAAAAATTTAAGGCATGAGAGGTTTGGTTCGCCGAAAAGTACCATGTCTTAAAAATCTTAAGACATTGATAAGACTTTTCAGAAAGGCAGAGAAGGTGCAAAGAGGATATAGCGATATAGCCAAAAATTGTTGTCCAAGCAAAAAAATTATTCTCCTCCGAGGGTGTGTTTAAAAAGAAAATTGTTGCAATTATCCAAATATGTTTTTTGTTGTTTAAAAATAAACCCAGAGTTCTACTTTAAATCACAGGTGGTATAATAACCAACATAAAAAAAGTCTATAATGCTAATCACCCGAAAGAAAAAAAGCGCTCAGATTCTACCGCGAACATATATTTTCTACGATCACCATATCAATGGTGACCTTAACAATGGTCGCAAATGGTATCCTCCATACCATCGAGCTGGGCGAGTAAGGAACACCCATCACAAATTTCTCTCATTAGTTGTTCCGTATATAGTCTAGTTGCCACCTGCGCGACATCGCGGTAAAAATGGTAAATAATAACGCGCTAACCGAGGAAAACATACCGTATCGGTAATACTCTAATGCCCAATTTCACCGCAGATTTAATACATGACTTAGTCGAGTGACTAACTAGAATGTGCCTTGCTGAAAATTCGCTGACATGTACCAAAATGCTGTGGTTTTCTTTTCACATTTTATTCCGCACCATTTGCACTCCACTCGATAAAAGAACAGAAACTAGAGTTTCCTAAAAGTAGCTGAACTGATTTTCTCTCTCTGTCTCTCTCTCTCCATTGAGGATTATAAACCTAACTTTAATTTGTTACTAGTCTGTATATGCGTTTGTTTTTATTTTCATTACTATTAAAGTTGCATGTGTTTGCAAATTGTTTATTCCTTTTTACCATCTCAGAAAGAAAACAAAAATATACGAGTTACAAAAAAATTGTTGGAGCTCTGAATTTATGCTATTTTGTTGCTCAGGTTTTATTGATAGGCAGATCAAAAAGATCGTAAGTGATTTATAAGGACAATGGAACAAACTTCATTGGAATATAAAATCAACTGTCAAAATGGGAGTTGCACAAAATTCACGCATATTCAAATGTATAAAGGATAAAATTAACTTTTAGTTAAACTACTGTGCCGTGGTGGCGTAGGTTCTGGGAAGATTGGTCACAAAAAAAAATAGAAAAAAGAAATTTGTTTTATGAGGAACTTAAAACAATTCTTTGTGACTTAGAAGACCACTTATGGGTTGAAAGAAGACAATTTTAATCTTCTAAAACACATAAATACAGATATGCAAATATCAGAAGATCTAGATAAAATAGAGAAAGAAAATTTTATTAGAATAAAAAATAAGAAAAAGTAAAAAAGTTACAGTGGGAGAAGTAGTACATAAGTTCAGAAAACATGAAGCGAAACACTTGGCCCATCGCAAGAATATAGTAGGGGTGTGCATGGAAAAAGATGGAACAACAGAGGTGCCATTTTAAAAATCAAGCGTGTCGTTCTCGTTATACTTTTTTAACTTTTATTCTTTAGGTGTTAGTAGAAAATGTTGTACCGTTACAACCTGACACCAAACCAAGAGAAACACATCACACAGGGCCACATCCTAAAGTAAAAGCGATGTGAATGGAGACTGCCAAAGATCACGATATAGACGTTTGTAAAGAAGACCCCATTAATATCGGTGTGTGCAAGAGGATGTTGAAACATTTATTATTTTTATTTTAATCTGTTGTTGGAATTCTGTTTCTATTCCATTTTTCTGTTCAGGTTTTACCGCTACATTGAAACTAGTTGTCAAATAAATATCTGAACTTCAACTCACTGCCTTTCTGAATAAGACAAGCAAACGCAGAGCATAAGAGCTTCTGGAACTACTAAGAAAGAGCCTAAGAAAATCTAGGGTCTAACACAGGTGATCGCCTACTCAACAAACCCATAAATAGAATTGGAGTGACTAATTCACCAACTTGTAGATTCTGTGAACAGGAGGAGGAAATGCTAGTAGACATATTATGCCACTGCGTAGGATAAAGGTACCTCCAGACTTTAAGAAGGTTTTACCAAACCATAATTTCCTTTGTCAAGGAAATTGGGCTGAGGAAATTATAAATAAATATGTCGCAGAGAAGGAAACGCCTTACTACCAGACATAACAAACGTAAACTAACCTGCCCCCTTTGGTATTGTTTCTATATAGGTTGGTAAAATTTTGATTTGATAACATACAGTTTAACTGAGCCTTTAGCTACAAGCTGGGCAGACGGCTCTTAAGTCGGCCCGTGTGCGATTAATCTGATCGTGGATCTACATATAACGCCGCGTCCGCGATCTAATTAATGTCCAAGATGGCGGTGATTTATATCCGTAAACGCGCAAGACGCAGTGGCTACGTAGACACAACATTAGGAAGTTCAAGAAAATGTTCTAAAACGTAACAAGTACACTAGGGGCTAACTAGGTAGTGTATTTAAATACGGGTTTTAAGAAGAATTTTCTTTCTGTTTTCAAATTTTAAAATTCATTTTATTAAATGGATTCGTTTCTGTTTGTCCAATGTTTTAAAGGGGGTTCCAAAGACTACGACCTTCAATTCTTGAAAATGTTTAGATTTATTCGACATTTTGCCCCTGGTTTGAGGTGTCAGGTTTAGGCTGGAAATTATAGTCGATCTTCGAGGCCTTCTTAAGGCTGAGTGGTCTTTGAGGATTTCTTATAGTCGCTGAAGGAGGGCATAAGTTTGAATAAAGGCTAAGGTAGCTCGGGAGCTACCTTAAGGAGGCCTTGGGTCGTGTTTTTTAGGTTAGTTTCAGGTTTTATGTGTTGTTGTAGGTGTGATTTTTCGAGGGTAATCTTTTCTGTGTTCTTTTTTGGTGAATAATGTACGAACTTTAAGATTTCTTGGACTAATTGGAATATCAGATATGGCAGAAGTAGAAGAACCTCTCCATATCAGCGAGTTTAATATTGTCCCAGAGTTTTTTCAGCTGTTTTACTGTTCTTGCAGAAAAATTGCTGTTGTAATGTTTGGTTGTTTCTTCCCATGCCCTTTGTTTCCGTTGAAGTGTTGTGGTACTTTTTTTTTTGGATTCCAATATGGAAAATTTTACCACCAGTGAACACAAGTACTCCTTTCCCTCATTGGAAAAAGGAGTTCTGTATGTTTTCCCATGGCTTACAGCTTTAAAAACTACAACATGCAATTTAACAAAATCAGTAAAATCGCACCAAGTAAAAAATAACCTAACATTCTTGACAACGACCATAGTTTACCACACAAAATAATGTTTTGGCTCAAACTTGATAGCGGCCAACAAAAAAAAAACCCGAAAAAATGCGACTTTGCCACATATTGCGCGACCTCAGACTGGTCTTTAGCAAGCCTTTCTCGAGGAAGGCTTTATAAAATGAGGAACCCTCGAGGAATCCTCGCCGAAGGAAGGCCTTAAGGATCGACTATAAAATTCAGCCATACATACAGTTCGGGTCAGGGAATCTTTATATTTTGCGGTTGTTCATTTTCAAATCCTTAAAAAAAATATTTCAAGGATTTTTCAAAATTTGCATTTCTTTTTCGATAGAAAAAAGCTTCGTTGGTGCGGTTTTGAACGAACCAAATTTTGTAAAAATTGTTGAATTGTAAACCAATTTGTCTGGATTGGACACATAATTCCTTTATATAGGGTGGACCACAAAAAACTAGACTGTTTGGTTTTAACTGCCAAAATATTTATGTTATTGTCGGATTTTAACGAAAAAAAGGGTTTTGGGAAGAAAATGAAATGAAATTTTTCGCAAATATGTCAAAAAACGAGATTTGTTAAAAATGGCGGATGTCTAAAAGTTTTATGCATTTTAAATAAAAAAACTGTTCGGTTTTTTTTGAGATACTTTGTATAAATTTTTTTGTAACTGTAAGCCGATGTATCATTTGATAAATCTTATTAAGAAATAAAAAACTATGGGTTTTTCCGTATACAAACTTCTTGCATAAAATAAAAACTGATAATAATTTAGGTTAACCGGATTTCGTTATATTTTTGCCAATTTTGTTGATAAGGACACTTTTCTAAATATCAAAAAATTACATTTTGTGTCAATAACAATTTTTTGCATTTTAAAAAGTCCGTTGGCTTTACGGTACGCCACTGGTGTGTTTACTGTAAACAACAAAAAGGTAAACATTGTATAATAATATAACCAAAATCTCCGTAAGTGTCAGGTATCTTGTCTCTTTCTAATCTAAGGTGGGCACCATGGCAAAGAAAATCAAGCGTCGAAAATTTTTAAGCGTTTTAATTTCCGGTAATTTCAGAGAGAAATTCGTGACATAGATCGTAGTGCTCTTCAAGTGTTCGGTCGAGGCCATTTGGCGAATTTACAGACCAACATTCGTGCAGTAGTGCTAAAAATCGAGGTTCAACCTTTTTTAGCGTTAAGACATCCAGTAACTCATCCAAATTCGATTCGTTCGGTTAATGCTTATATAGATTAATTGCTTTTGAGGGGAGATTTTAAACCAATTCTAAGGACATGATTTTATACCAAAAGAGCATAAATGGTGACTGGTTTTTCTAAAAACTTAACATAATTCTCGAATTTATTCTACACAAGGATCACAAAATGTGTTACAAAAATAACTTTGAGAAACAAGAAAATAGTTTAAAAATCTGGGAAATGTTAAAAATTTACCGCGCATGCCTGATGGAGTCAACTCAAGAGTTTTTGCCTTTCAGGCTAACTTGATTGTGTATAGTATCTTAAAAAAGTTATATGGGTAGACCTAGAGGCCCTCTATACATTTGGCAGTTGTTGTTTTACCAGAGGTGGGCAACTCATGTTGCTCTCTTTCTAGTTTTTTTCATATTTGCATGTAAAACGGATTTTGTGAAATGGACTGATGTTTTGTTGTCTCTTTTTATAATTTCCTAGACATTTTTTGACAAAAAAAACAAAAACAAACAGTGAATACATACGATACATATTGTAAATAACTGGTAAAATATAAGGATTCCTATGATCTATATTTTTGTTACTCTTTTTCTTACAATAAAACATGGAAACATATAGTGTATGTTTGTAACTACTGCTTGTAGCTCACTTACCTCGCCAATTCGGCTATTTTTATTAATTTTCTAGCTTGGTAAATGCATGTATTCTTTTCACTTTTCCTGAGTTTTTTTCTCTGTTGGAACAATACAAATACGTCGAGGCACTTATTTTTACAGTTTTTGATACTGCAAAATTCCATTTTTAAACCTGACGTTTATTAATAAAAAATCTGACAGTGACAAAGTTATTTATTGTCATGGGTTACCAACTATCATTGCCAACACACAATTTAAAACATTTCCGTAGCAACTGTCAAATCCAGTTGCTCACCTCAGGTAAAACAATAACTGTCAAAAATCGTATACAGGGCCTCTAGGTAAACTTAGAGGCCCTCTATACATTTGACAGTTGTTATAACTGTATACAGGGCCTTTAGGTAGACCTAGAAGTCGAAACTTTGGTTTAATAACTTCAATTTCGAGGTTCAGCATCTCAGCGCAACATGCAGTATAACTCATCTCAATTCGATCCATTCGCGAGATCGTTTAATTAATTTCTACGCTTAATTTTTTAAGTTCCTCCGCACCAATAATCAAGACTTATTAAAAGATATTACTGCCTCGGATTCCGCAATAATTATTCACGGACATATAAGTGCAATTTTACCACCCGTTGGGCCGGTGGTGCTAAATTATCAGATTTGCGTCAACTTGTGGCAAGTGTAAATAACCTTATCGAAACCGAAACTCGAGAGCCTCTTAGGGCCGTATTCATAGAGTTCTTTTTTGAAGGGAGCCTTGAGGTTACCTTTCTTAAAGCGGCCGTCTTGCCAGAAGGACGCATTAATGCTCGCTCAAGGTGACCTTGAGCTACTATGAATACCGTTTTCGCCCAAGAAGACGTTAAGGACGATTCTGTCTTAAGAATAGTTTATTTTGCTCTAGTAGAGTCTATAATTGGTTACTGTATTGTAGTAGTATGAGGAAGAGCAGGGAATAGTATATTACAGAACAAGAGAAGAAAGTGACAAATTTCACACGAGCGAGAATGTTTTGAATGAGGCGCTAGCCGAGTGAAACCACACACGAGCGTAAGAAAGTTACTTTCTATATGACAGTTTACGTCATCGTACGCTTTTCCACACATGTGCGGAAAAATTTCTGCACAGGGGTGAAATTTAACGTTTTCTAAGGATGCAAATAGTGTGAAATCCATCATTTTTAAAATGATAAGGTATCCCACTGAATTGGTGTAAAAAGAAAGAAATTTATTAAGTCCTAATCAACTGCATCTTAAATCCATTATTAGATTTTGCTTAAAAACTAATTATGCACAAGAAATACAACTCAAAATAATCTTGTTATGCAAAACTCTAGACATATAGTATGCTGAAACTATATTTATTATATAGCGCCAAAAATGTTTAATTGTTCACCCCAAAATATAAGGCGTGAATAAATCTACAGTATCATTTATGGTGTAAAATATTTTATTTCTTATTACTTATTTAACTTATAGAAAAACAATTAAATTAGGTAATATTTAGTTAGAATTCTTGTTCCTACCTGAAATTAAAAATGCTAAAAGGTAATTAGGGTTAACCCACAGTATTTAAAGTACCATTGGGCACTGAACTGTTAAGGCGCGTTTACACAGACAAACTTTCCTTTGATGTTGAAATGTCGAGAAACATTTACACGAGCCTCTTAAGCAAAATGTTCAAAAAAAAGTTCGAGCAAAATCTCGTACAAAAAGACTCACGGAAATTTTGGAGAGAATGTTAAGCAAAATTTGTTTGAAGAAATGTTGGTATAGAAATTTCTTACAAATTTAAATTTTATAGTTTTATGGGAATTCATTGAACTTAACTGAAAATAGAAAGACTAAGTTTTAAAACAAGGTATTTTTAATTAAGTGCTTTCCGACGGAAAAACGATTTGATGTCGAAATTGATATTTTACCTCATAAGCAACTTCGATTGACCTGATTTTTATAGGGGATATGCCAGTATACTTGTAACTTTTTTGGGGTTGTAAAAAAACGAGAATAAAAAAACATTAATTGGAACTTATTTATTGCTGTTGCCTGTAAAATGTAATGATAAAAATTAACGTTTAAAAGAATATCTCTTTATTTTACTTCCTAGTTAAAAACCCAATACAATAATAATTAAGTCAAATTAAAAAAGCTATATACATTTTATTAAATCTCAAATATATGAACAAAAGCACGTTCGGTCTAAATAATACCCGTTTATTACCCCCTTTTACAACCCTACGATCCCAGACCCTTGTCTAAAAAAATATAATTTAGCAGTAATAGACTAGATTTCTGAATCGGAATGTTGCTTCTTTGCATATTGTTTGTTCAGTGTCAGTAATCGACCTTGATTATTACATTAAACTGACAGTAAATATCTATCTTCAGCATTTTCATGAACCTTTTGCTTTTTTAAGCAACCGTTGGGGCCTTAAACTAACTAGGTAAATCTGGTGTGAGGAATGAAAAAAAAAGCTAAGGGTAAAGTAAAGTTACAAAAATGTGTTTAAAAAAAAATCCCGTACCCACCACTCCTCATAGTCGTGAGGCGCGGATTACTGCTTAAAAGTGCAACTTTTTTTGCCGATATTTGAAAAACTCAAAAATAACCCAGGAAAATACAAATTTTCCTGGGTTATTTTTTGAATTTAGGAAAAAACCCTTGGAAATAAAAAAACTCGCAGGAAAATCCCAAAAAAACCGGGCAAAAAAATCCGGGAAAAACCCTAAGAAAAAAATATTATAAGTAACCCTAGTCCATGTGACAAAACTGATAGCCAACAACAATGTTTCGCTTGCCGTCGGCTTTTTTTCACAAAAATTTCAAATAAAAGTTGGTGTTCCATTTTTTTAAAGAATTAAGATCACTGATCACTGATCTGAAAGTTTATTTATTCTCATCTTTAAAAATATGTTTCCAAAACAGATAGTAATAATTTGCTCAAAAATTTACCCGAACAAAATGTTGAAAGAAAACCTCACAAAAATGTTCACGCAAAAAATTTTAGATCTTTTGCACGAGCGTTTGTTTGAGCATGTTCGTCTGTGTAATTGCGCCTTTAGGTTTAGAGGTTTATGCAAAGAGCTGTATGTAATATTGTATTTCATTGCTAATAAATAAATATATTTGCGCCTTAAAGAAAGGACTATAAATACGGCCCTTATGGAAGGATTGGATGTGCCTGCATATAGCTTGATGTTTGGTAATCGCCACAACATGGCTTTAGAGACTAAGAAATCGGATTTTTGCAAAAAAAAACTATATACTGCCTTTTTCTTCTTACTCGATTGTCAGGGTCCCAATATTGCTCTAAAAGCAGTTTTGAACTGAATCGTGGCGTCCCTACATCACCACCTTTTTTGGTTTGAAATCTTCATATTGAATGGTTGGTTTCAAAAATTTAAAGTAAATCGGTTGACATCACTTGCGATATTCCGAGCTGTTTTCTTTTTGTAACGGTTACGGTTAACCTTGGTCCTAAAATTTCCCAGAAGGATAAGCAAAAGAAGGAGACCTCGATTGTGTAATATCTTCGAATATTGTTTAAATTTACAGATAATTGTTTATGCTTAAATGTGTATATAATCAAAACTCTTTAATTTTTATGAATTTCCGGATTATACTTAAATTTTCACATCAAAAATGCTATGACGTCATCTACTAGCTGACATGAACAGAACAAATGGACGTAGATAGCACATCCTGTAAAGATCCATACCTTGAGAATCGCAACCATTCTGAACCGGCAAAATAGGCTGGTTCCGATTCTCAAGGCATCGAGCATGACAGGATGCTCTGTTTACATCGATTTTTTTCTGGTCATATCAGCCAATACATGACGTCATAGCATTTTTGATATGAAAATTTAAGTATAATCCGGAAAGTTATAAAAATTAAAAACTTTTTATTATATACACATGTAAACATAAACAATTATCTGTAAATTTAAACAATATTCAAAGATATTACACAATCGAGATCTCCTTCGTTTGCTTATACTTCTTGGAAATTTTAGGACCAAGGTTAACCGTAACCGCGACAAAAAGAAAACGGCACCGGTTGGATAAGCGCGTCGAAGCCCGTAATAGCTGTCAAATTGCTACATTGGTTTATGATCATCCAGTCAATTCTTATTTTATTTGCTGAACAAAACCAGGTTTAGAGTATGAAAAACCTGACTTTTTCGGTTGCAGCACTTTTAAGGAAATTCTTAAAAACGTATAAGTAATATTTTTACTCACTCCTATTTTATCAACTTGATTGAACACCTAAAACCTTTAGGGCAACCAAAAAACTTATGGAGTTATTATAAGCTTACTAAAAAATGAATGATGTAGAACGGCGGGCGCGGCGGGACAATTCTCATGTACGTAGGCCACCTTGCTGGGCCCGTTGCACGCCCACTATCCATGGTTTAGCTCAGGAAGCCTGCTTCTTTCACAAAAGAACATATTTTACTGGGCTACAACCTTCTTACATCGCCTGGGGCCAACAGATAGTTCCCAAGGTGCGACGCTCTTGACCTGGCCAGAGTCAGACACTCCAGGGGGCTGATTCTTGAATTTCGTAGGAAAGATCGCACGGGAACGATCCTCTCGCTGATATGGACCAATAATAGGCTTTGAAGCGATCACGAGTTATCCGAAACCTATCAGACCAGGATATGCAAGTTGAGTGAGTCCGGAGATTCCCAGCGTCTCCAGGTTCTTGTTGAGGCAACAGTGTCCTGTTAGGAACCCTGTTGCTAGTCTCACATCCTTCCTACCTAGGCGGAGCAAGGACTTCGAGCAGGTGCTCTTCTGTCAGCCCTATTTTGGTTGGAGCGTCCGTGCTGATCACGATTTTGACCTGGAGCTTCCTGAGCTCCTTGGCCAATTTGTTTACATCAGCGGCATCCGTAGGCACCCCTATGCGTGTGTAGAGTGTGTTGTTGATCCTTATCTTTAGAGGTCCCACTGGGTACCTGTTCGGTTCCCTGTGTTACCTCCTGATTGTCGGAGGATCCTTCTGGTGTTCCCTCACAGACGTGTAAACCGGCTAGAATCACCTCCCCAGCACTTCGGGGAGGGGACTATATACAACAGGGTGCGCCTGGTACCCTGAGGAAGGTTTTTACGAGCGTGAGGAAAATACACTGAAAATAGTTTTTTAACATTTTTATTTCAAATAATATTTATTCACTTATTTATATTATAGTTAATGGTAAATGTACAATGATTGGCACTATTCAAATTTATAGCAGATGCCAGTTGGTTGCGGTTGCCCAATAAAGATTATGGGTCCTGTTGTACAGGGATAATTGCTTCAGTAGAGTGCAGCTCGTTTACGGATTCTTGATGCCCAGTTTTTTTGTGTTGTACAAGTGCACTTGTTTCAGCATCCGAATCAGAAAAGGCTACACAACTGGTGGAAGCATTGGCTGGAGAAGATTTCAATATTTTCCTTGCGATTAATTTTTTATTTTCCGGGGATTCATTAAGGTAACCTTCGGCTACTTTTGTGGATTGCCATCCTCCATGGCGTTTCAAGTTCGTTATGCCCACTCCAGCATCTGCAAGGGCAGTGGCAGAAGACCTTCGATAGCAATGTCCAGTAAACTCTTCTGGATTCGGAAGACGTATATATGCCGCTACCTCAAATGGCATTTTTCCAAATTTATTTATACCGACGCACTGGATACTACATTCCCCTTTGCGATATTGGACAAAAAACCTTTGGTGTGTTGTATGTTTTGGTCTACGTAATGCCTATTTTCTTACCAAGTTCAAATTTTTCTCTCCATTGATCACAAAACTTCGGCTTGTGTGCATTTTGTTGACGGCTACTTTAACAACAATCATAGTTTTTTCCAGCTGCAGGTTTTCAAGTAACAAGTTTGTTAATTCGTCCCGTCTGCACGCCCCTGCTAGGCCGAAAATTGTTTCCAATTTAATAAGTAGGTAAATGTCATCGGGAGCGCTGTCAATAAATTCCTCCATGTCATTTATGGTTCAAATTTTTGATTTTTTTGGTCTAAAGCCAACCACTTTTTTCTTGAGAAAATCAAGTAACTTAAAATGGCTACTAATATTCACATTTTTCTTTAGCTGGAGCATACTTTTCAACATTGAGTACCTTGACCAGAGTGTGAACGGTTGACACGATGTCGATAATTCGTGAAAATAAGCTAGGAAAACTTCTTCCTTTTTTTCATTTCCAAACTCCATTTCCAACGAATTTTCCGCACTAAAAATAGTGTGAAAAATGCGATTTTCCGCACGTTCATAGAAAAACATTCACTTTTCAAGAAAACGAAAACAACAACAAAAATAGCGAATGTCACTCAAGGGGGTTTTATTTTAAATCAAAACTATGAGACTACTTAAAAAAAATTATAAAAAAATAAGAAAAACCTTGACGATAACAAAGACCAAGATGTTTAAAGATCCAATCTTACTTTACGATATAACAAATAAAAAGCTGCTATATAGGTATTGAACAGGTGCCACAACATGTTTTAATTTGTTTGGATTACTGTCGAAATAATGCTAAAATTAAGTTTTATCGGTTGGTATTCAGTTGTCTCGTTAAGTATTACAAAATGCACAGATGTCATTAAAATACCTACTTACAAATAAAATATTATTCTGTTTTTATTTCCTATACTAATTGGCAGAAAGATTTTTAAATGATCAAATTGTTACCCTTCAAATGTCAACTACACGAAAAAGTTGCTGCGTGCGGAAAATCCACTTTTCGGCACGCATTTTAGTTTTAAAAGTGTAAATTTTGCTACAATTAGTGCTTGCGACAAATTAGTAGAAAATCAAAACCCAACTTTCAAGTCCCCGACTTCATTGGAAAAAACTTTGGCCTCTGCAATTATTTTACATATTTACATAAACCCTTTTCGACTTAATTAATTAATATATCAGAATCAATGAAATTTTATGTAGATTCGCATTTATTATTAAGTATGTCCGAGAATTACGGAAAATCGTCGTTGTTTTCATCCTGTAGGTAAGGGAAAGAAGCATTTCTCGATCAAAACTTTAAATTTGCGGACATACTCTAGCACTGATTATTTCCACCATCTCTCAAAGTCGTTGGCGTTGCGGTAGCTGATAAATTTTTTGGCCAGAATTTTTTGTTTGTAATTTTATAAGTGCATTGTGCCTTTGCCAAAAATCTCATCAAATCTCTTGAAGAAATTTAACAAGATTTTACCAGATTTAATATGTTTTTGATGCAGTTTGTGAAACATCCCTCATAGGATCTCTTAAAATCTTGTCAATTCTCGAGAGCGAAAAATTATTTTTCGTGAAATATGGTAAAAGCTGATCAGTTTTCACAAGTTTTCACGAGGCAAATAATCTGTCTGGTCAAATCTCGTCAAGCTAACCAAATCTCTTAATATCTGTTAAAGACTTGAACAGATTTGAAGAGTTTTGATGCGTTTTTTTTTGGCAGGGAAAAATCGCTGACGTTTAAGAAGTGAAAAAAGAAAAAACATACCAGAAAGGGAAAAGGCAGCAGTAAAATTGCACCTCACAAATGAGCTCTGTTGGTTTTACTTAAATAAATAACTATTATTTTGTGATTTTTAATAAAGTAAACGCATATCTACAAAATCAATTTTTTTCAAATATCAGACTTGAATCCTAACCAAGTACAGTCCAGTCCAGACTATTGGTTTGTTCGGGTTCCGAATTTTAAAACTCTTCCAGAACGTTTTAGAACTGCGTGTGATAGTTGCGCAATCGACGGGACTGTTCTTAATAGTTCAACATTTTTGAACGAACCCGAACGTATTTTGCGCATGTGCATTGCTAGCAAGCCATAATAATGAAGTGAAGAAGAAGAAGAAGCACGTGTGACCCAGAGTGTCTTCATATAGGTCCACAGTTTCTTCTACAAAATTCATAGCTTTCAGTTTCATTAATAAAGTTTCCGAGCACATTGCATTTAAAAAACTGCCAATGGCTTCATCATCACCAGTACTTGATACGTAGTTAGATTCTTGTCTTAACTCTGCCAAAGTGCAATTTTGCAGTTTTTGAAAGAACAGAAATTTAACACTGAAAAAGCTGAATTTTTAGGTCAGGCAGGGATTTTTCTTCTTTTGGTCACTCTATACAAAACCTTTAAAAAAATACACTCGGAGAATAAAATACTACGAGATTACACTCTGGCTTTTTATTATTTTTCGTAAACACACATTTATTTGGGTATATTTTCGACAAAAAAATTATTTTTTCGGACAAACAAAAATAGTCCTAAACAGTTTCGTTTGATTTGATTTGATTGACTCTACAGAACAGTATTGAACCGGTGCTGGACAAATTTTCGGTAGTAACCCGAACACAAAACTTTTCAGTCCAGGACAGTTGTGGTCGAACCAGAACGCGTTTTTTTTAAAGTGTGCATGCTCCGGACTGTTTAGTACAGGAAATTTCGACGAACTCGAACAACCATATGAGTAGATATTTTAGTAAACATAATTTTCTAGTACAGTTTAATATAATCTTATACTAGTGTTATCAATTTAAAGAGAGATATTGAGATATATAAGGGAGGATCAAGATCATTTAGGTTTTGAGGGCTAGAATCTGCTACTCTGAACTTTTCACAATTTACCATTGCCCTAACATAATGTAATCCGTAGAAATCCGTTCATGCAGCTTCAAAGTAAAACTTTTAGTTCATCTCACTATTATTAAAAGTTACTGTTGCAAGAGCCATCCAAGAAAAACCATTGACCACCTACTTACTTCTTGCATTAAAAAAGTAGATAATCAACTCTATTCTGTCTAAAACAGCTGTGATTTTAGTTGCGTTTTTTTCTACAACGCTGCGGTGGAAATGTTGACGTCATTTTATTGTTTATTATGTATCTTTGTCACATAAAATTAGTTGATATATATAAACACTAAAAATAAAAACCACATTTCAAAAAAGCAAAAATGTTTTATTAACTAAACGAAAGCTACACAATAATTGGTCTATTAAAACTTGCTAATTTCTTTGCGATAAGTCCCCAAACGTTCTTTATTGGATTTGGATCAGAGGTTTTTGCAGGCAAAGGCAAAACTTCGACATTTTCCTGGAACCATCGCTGCGCAATTCTGACCGTATGAACAGGACAGTTATCTTGTTGTTATACAAAATGATCTGGATAAGGGACTCTCACTTTTGGAAGCATTACATTTTCCAGCATATTAACGTAAACTTCGGCTGTAAATTGCCTATTAATTCTAAATGGAGCGCCAAGTCCTCTCGCCAATATCCAGATCCAAAAATCTTCCCGCCCGGTCTTCGTTTCCAACAATATATCGTTCTTCGTATCGGGTTCTTGGCGGTCGATAAACCAGAGTTTATTTTTATAGCTGTTGGACTTAGTTTTTCTCATCTGTAAAAACCACCTGCTGCCAAAATTCTTCGCCCCTCAAAGAATAATTCAACGCAAAAATTAAATGAGACTGCTTCTTTTCCTCACTTAGGTTAATTTTTTTGCCGCAATGCGACACCTTTGCATCGAACGTTTAATTATGCCTAATGTTGTTATGGCTCTTGGAAAATTGTTATGGATCCTGGAAAATTTGATTCAATTTTTACTTCTTTCTCTTTGGCAAATGGATGATTTTTCAGAAAATTATTTGCTTCTTGGTCTTCCCCTGGGCTAGTAACTTTTGTCAAACCGGTGCCTCCTTCCGGTGGATAGATCCCTTCTCTTGAAATCGGTTTTTTATGTTTACTATCGTAGACTTGCTTCTCCCATAATGAACAGCTACTTGCTGAATAGACCAACCACCGTCTAGTTTTGCTAAGATTTGAGCTTTATCAAATTCGGAAAGATGCGGCGGCATGCAAAACATGATGTTGTCAAGGTTGTCGGGAGTCTGTGACATTGTCACTCATAGGAAGACAATGCCGTACGATACCTCCGACATCCGATATCGGAGACATCGTGCCGTACTATCAAAATTTTTAAAATTAAACAGGCTGCTAACTTTTGCTGTACCAGTTTTATGTGGAGAGAAGTGTATGCGCAAATTCATTTACGAATTTAAGGTTTGTCCGAAAAAATAATTTGTTTGTAGTTGTTGTAATAATGTGAAGTGTCCTTGTCCCTATTCAAATTTAATTATTTGAATAATGTATTTTTTTTAATTACGTAAAAATTTTTTTTTCTGTATTTTATATCAATTATTTTTGAATTTCCCGCCTTGGACCCTCATTATACATAGAACAAAGCAAGGCTTTTAACCAAGCTTTTAACGCCTTGGCGGAGCGGACCATAATTATACCCATGACGCTTATTCTTGATGGCCCGTTGAATTAAAAAAACAAGAAACTATCAAACAAATTGCAAAATGTTTAAAAAAAGGTCCCAAAAAAACTGATAACCAAATAAAGTAAGGTTACAAACTTAGAACATTGAACTACTAGAAGGAGTTTTTTTTTTCAGACCTAGGGCAGGGTGTTTGAGTTCAACATCTTCATCCCATTGTGGTCATGTAACCTAATACGTTTTCCCCTGTTTTTAATATTATTTAAAATACCTTCAATAATTTTTAGTTCCGTTTAATTAAATGATCTAGATATAGTAATAAAAATCTATGTTTCTATAAAAAAAAACTAAAAATTATATATTCAAGTAGGATGTACAACTATAAAAATAAGAAAAAGGTACTATGGAAATCTCTATTCACACTGAAATTAATGACAAGCCGGCAACACAGATTTCCTGCCTTTGTTTATGGCCAAATATGACGAATTATAACCTAATATTTCGTTAATATTTTAATTTAACGTACCTGTGAAACGAAATACTGCGGTCCCCCGGCTTCTGTTTCAACTTGCATATAATAATACACTTTTCACAAAAATATTAAAAAAACACTATTGAATAGTGCTGAAACTTTCACTTTCAAAACAATAATGACATTCCAGGAAAAATCGAGAAACTGCAACAAACAATTAATGTCGCCACGTTGACTACAAAACAAGATGTTTAAGGAAAACACATGTTAAATTTTCCAAAAACGTTGAAAGTTTTAAATAGTTTGTGAGTATTATATATTGTGCATGTTAGCTTTTTGAACATATATCTTAAACCTCATTAATTAATAAATAAATAAGCGTCAAAACTTCCAAATTTAATAAGTTTTTGTTGTATAATTTTGTTATTAAAAATGGCAACACAGATTTCTTTCTCCCCTTTCCCCACTGTAGATGTTGCACTCAAACAATCAGTGTAGCCAGACAGACCAGACTCCTTCTAGTAGTTCAATCTTCTAAGGTTACAAACATCACAACAACTCCCGCGAATTCATTTCTTCGTTGAAATAGGTGTTGAAAGTAAGTTCACCCCTGGGTCTGTATTCTTGAAAGTGTGGGAAGGGAATGCTCCCGTAGGAGTATCCGTTTCCTCTTTACACCTTTATCCGTTGGCATATGTCCATCTCACTTTTTTGTAAATCA
This sequence comes from Oxystoma pomonae, assembly GCA_963921995.1. NCBI lineage: Eukaryota > Metazoa > Arthropoda > Insecta > Coleoptera > Brentidae > Oxystoma > Oxystoma pomonae. Next base: position 26,274,548 of record OY998170.1, read on the forward strand.
CGCCCACTTCCCTAGCAAGTTCTTCTCCCGGCAGTTCCAGAATAAAGGTCGTCAAGAATAAGCATTCGGGACTACTTGCTGCCTTTTCATTTTTTTAAATGAAAGCTGACCAATCCATTGTTCGCCAAATTGGGTTAAAAAAACCATTTGAAACAATGTAGCATCTTCTCTTCTTACGTCATCAAAAATCTCGCTGGTTTGGTAAGAAGTCTCGCTCGTGTTTGACACAAAATCTTACTCCAAAAATTAGAGGTCTGTGACAACGCTGCCGGTAGCAGCAGTATGCCTGCTTTCGTGTGCGTCGAGAGGTCATTGAACCTGATGAAGGCATCAAGTTGCGTACGCGTGCTTTAGGCGGGGTTGGAAACTATCATTAGAGTTTTCAACGCCTTAACGTAAAAAAAATTTTCGTGAGAAAAGGTCAGGAGGGACTTTCGCAAATATTGCTTTTTTTTATTGAAAATAAACTTCTCCAAAGCTTGTCAGAGCATCCAGGTTTTTATGATGACGTCAGACAAATGCACCTTTTGGAAAACAAGAAGGGGGATACCCCACTACCTTCCCGTAGAACCCCCGGTGAGCCAGTAAATTGGAGCAACCTTGAAGACATTCTTGTAAATTCTGGCAGACGTCAATTAGGTTATTTTTTGAAAGGCTTAGGTTAATTATTTTTATTTAAAATCGTTTGTTACTATAAATTGCAGATCTACTGTGAAATATAATTCAATTTTGGAATTTAATCAATTGAATTGAATTCAAAACATCTCTATGTTCAATTCAAAAAATTTTTAGATGTTACCTATTAAACAAACAACAAAATGGGTCAAAAATGTTTAACATAAAATTGTTTAAATTTAAACATTTTGTCAAGTAGCAGGATTCTAAATAAGAATATACTACTACACTAAGAGATACAAAACAAATAACAACCCAGAAAGTGCTTTCTACTATTTAACAAAAAAAACATGATCAAATTAATATTAATGCAGGTGCAGATGCCTCTGGGGCAAGTGTTTTAAGAACTTTTAAAAGGAAAAGATACTTACAGTGGTTTCCCAATTGAATCTGACCAACTATTCAACAGTGATATTGAAATGTGTCCGGAAAACTTTAAATTTTTATGAGTATTACCTGGCAAACTCAGGAAGGAAAATGAAGAATATACTGTTTATCTGTTTGTGTCAGCATCGGGCGAAAAGTACTTAACCGATTTTGATATAGTGTATCGCATCAAAATTGTTTTACAGACACAAAAGTTATGACTACTTAAAGCAAAAAACTGAAAAATCATGAGCGTCCTTCCTGAGTTCGCCAGGCTTTACCTAGTATTTTTACATTTTTGGCTTCACAACTGACTAACATCGCGGTTTGCTTTTACAAAAGTTAAGCTGGTGGTGCTTTATGGTCGTTATAATTAAAGCTAAAGGTACGCTTGCTAAAATTATCTTCGCGCGAATCAGAAATTGATCAAAAATGTGAAATACCTCGTTATAGTTGAGTAAACCTCATTTATTAAAGAGCACCAACCCGACCATTGAGTACCAAAATGAATTTTCTCTAGAAGCTAACGTATATTGTCGCCATTTCTAGTCCACACATAGAGCGAGTTTGTAGATTCATTGATGAGCCCACCAAAAAAATTCCTGATGAATGTGACTAACGTCATTTATCAGAAGTTGTTTGCTTGTGAGTATTTTTTTTTAATTAATTTAATTCTTAATCCTACAGAGGATGAGGCACCATATACTCGGACACCTGAGCCTGGATGCGATGGACCTATAAACGCTTAAATGCATCTACTGGACTTTGCAAAGAAAACAGGGAAACCCGGAGAGCAGGCCGCCGGCGCCGTACAGCCAGAGCAGGTGATGGATTAGGCGACAGGCTCAGGGATAAGGAAAAAAGGATCACTTGCCACCTCCCGTCTACTACTACTAATCCTACAAAAAATATCCTCATTCCACATATCAATTTGCTTCGGCAAAGAATCAGAAATAAGTTGTTACCTTATTAGCACTATATAGATGGGGGGTTTTGGCACGGGGACTAGGCTATATGCCCTTTTCTCCATCTTTCAGAGCGCCCTTACACTTCCACTATCCCACAGTCGAACCTTCTTGTCTTTTGGATTAAGGTCAGGATGTCCGACCATTTGAGTATCAGGAGGTGCTCCGGCTTAAATTCTTCATCTTGAAAAAATTCTACTCTGATTCCTCTGTAGGCTGGATATCTTGCAAGTTGACTCCTATTTTATCTTTACCTTGCCAGTTGCTCTTAAAGCGCACAGTGTCCAGTAATCTATCTGCGTTTCCCGTGCAGCACTTACTTGTTGAGGTCTTGGATTAGCTCTTTGGCTTGCCTGATGACATTCTCTGTGTGTCGTGCCACTTTTAAAGTCCTAATTAAGTCTTGCTTAGGTCCCATCATCTGCGTTTCCTGTGCAGCACTTGACTTGTTGAGGTTTTGAATTAGTCTTTGGCTTGCCTGATAACATTCTCTGTGTGTCGTGCCACTTCTGAAGTCTTGATTTAGTCTTACTTTGGTCCTATCTTCTGCGTTTCCTGTGCAGCACTTGACTTGTTGAGGTCTTGAATTAGTCTTTGGCTTGCCTGATAACATTCTCTGTGTGTCGTGCCACTTCTGAAGTCCTGATTTAGTCTTGCGTAGCTCCTTTCATCTGCATTTTAGGCTCAAAATATGCCTGTGCAGACCTTTTTCTTGTAAGCTCGTCTGCCGCCTTATTGCCGAGATCCCTATGTGTCCTAGTACCAATACAAGGTTAACCTCTTTTTCCTTTTACCGGTCCTGGGGGGCATCGGCTATAAGAGTCCTTCATTTGTTTTTTGCCCTAAGGAATCAATTATTGCCAATGCCTATATTATATAGAGTTTAGCTTAGTGAATTTTCTTATTAAATGAAGACTACTCAATGAATCGATCAATATTAATCTTTTTGCGATCAGTATTTATAATGGGCAGGAATTAACGCCGTTTAACATCAGTAATTATGAGGAAGGTTGGATTCGGCACGCCTTTTAATAAAAAAAAGATAAATTTACGAGCATAAGAGGAACTTATTGTGATGGATAATTAAGAGAAATTCAGAAAAGTGTGTATCCTTTTTTTACTCAACTGCCTAGGCACGAGGGTAATTTTTTTCGAGTTGGATGGAGTACGTTTGTATTTATGTAAAAATCGAATACCTTTTTGAAGCTTCGACTTATCTTAGTTATTCATATTAAGTATAACAACAAAAAAGTGGTAGATACAGGGGGCTGGATTGGGGTGGAATCTAGTCTCGTCAAAGATAAAAATTTTGAAAAAAATTATACAAAAACAATTTTTAAAAATGCTCCAAAAAAATCAATGACGTAGGCAAATTTTATGAAATTTGATCTCTTATTTTTTTGGGTTGGTTAGCTGCATTGAATCCGTTTGTAACAGCAGCGAAAAAGTGCCCATTTTTTTTTTCTTTCCAGTTAGGAAGGTTGTGTACAATGCAATTGACCAATTTAAAAAAAAAATAAGTGAAAAATGCATATTTGCATTTGACTATTCAGCGTAGCGCGGTGGGTATCTGCCCGCCGCACGGAAGGTCCCGGGTTCGAATTCCGGCTAGTTGAATGGATATTTTGTGACTGTCCGAAAAATTTGGCATTTTTGGCAATATAAAAAAAAACAATTTTGATTTTTTTTTTATTATTGAGAATATTGATTTTAGACATCAGACACGTTTTTAATGTACTAAACAATGGAAACCGAGAGATGCAAAAAACTTGCATGAGCTTTAATTAGTCTCTCTAATAAAACATATGATCAATTTAAGATAGTTGCTCTAGGACAAACAAACAGTTTTGTTAGCGATAATCTAAATTTCCTAAAAACGACAAGCGTTGGAAACGTTACAGTTCTAAAAAAGATACTGTTTTAAGTACTGCTCGATCGTGGGGCAATTTTTCTTTGGGAACAAGGCAGTTTTATTAAATTGGCAGCCTTACGTATTGTTATGTATAGTACAGATTTTATTTTTAGTTTTTTTTCCTCAAGTTAATATCGTCAATGTATTTTATTTTTACAATTATTTCTCTCTTTCTTTTAAAAACGCAAAAATACTCCATATAAAATTTAATTTAATGTTAATATGTACAAAAATATTTTTCAAAAACGCACTCAATTATAAATCCTGTTTTTGTTCCTTCGTTGTTTTGTTTTTGAAGCACAGTATTCGTTTGCCAAACTTTTGCCACACTTGTTGTTACCTGGGCCAGAGTATTACTGAAATCTCACCTAGAGTTTCCGGAGTACTCTCTAGCACTCTTAGCTACTTCAACAGCGTAGCTAATTTATTTTTTTTCTTCCAGAAGATGCAAAAAAGTGACAGAAACGCACCTTCCACTGACTGCCCCGCGAGTTCAAAGAAGAGGTGTTTTTTTGAAGCTCCTCAGCAACTTAATTAAAAGACCATTTATGTGCATGATATGTAGTTTTAATTCAGGTAGCCATATTTCCATGGTATATCGGACGATAAAAGATAAAATAACATACAACTTTTAAAAATACCGACAAAAAAATTACACATATTGAAAATTGTACTGAATTATACTTAGTCACTGATTTAAATGTATAGTTATTTTACCCATATTTCAGCCAAAACAAACAGAAAATACAAATTCCTACGTAAGCCAATAAGAGCTTGATCCAAGAATAATATTTAAGAAATTCGGTTTTTTCCATGTGCAAAAATTATATAGAAAATAGTATATTCCGAAACAAGAGAAGAAAGTGACAAATTTCACTTGAACGTGAATGTTGTGAACGAGGCGCTAGCCGAGTGAAGCAACACGCGAGTGTAAGAAGTTACTTTCTATCAAGTTGTGTACGGTATTTTTCCTACGAACACTGATGAATTGTGGTAATTTTTGTAAAAATTGGTGTTTAAATGTGCACATCAAATAAAACTGCTTTTCCGCGCATGTGTGGAAAATGAGTGCCTAACCTCTAGATTAAATAATAAAAGTGTGCTATTTAATTGATTTCGTTAAATTAAAAACATATGGTTATGTCAGTACCCTCTCCATACAGGCCGATCAACTCCTACCGATTTAGTGTCCTTTAATCCACCTTCGCCACCATTTTCACTCAAAAGTGACAGAAAATCCATTCTTTTTCTGTTAATATGGCGGCGAAGGTCGAGAAAAGGACACTAAAACGGTAGGAGTTGATTGGCCTATGTGGAGAAGGTATTGGTTATGTGTATTTTGTACATTCATTGAATGCGTATACATTTTATTACAAATAATATAGTTTTTTTACGAGCCGACTTAAATCTTTAATTGGTATTTTTTCATTACTTTGGTGTAGTTAAACCCAAAAAAGTAGTTTTTGGTCAGGAAACAAATAACAAGTATATCCATATAACTCGCGCGTTCAAAACAATGCCAATATAAACTTTATTGTTGAACAAGGCTCTCTTACTTACTTTTTACCTTTTATTGACCGCAGCTACTATGGCTATTTGGTCAGAATTTGCCATCCGGCAATATTTTTAGACTGATACTGAATGTATACCCCCCTACCCCACTCACCAGACCGGTCTGATGAGCACCCCCCAGGAAGGCAGTTTTCTTTTCCTGGAAGGATTTAATTTAGCCTAAACCCCTTTGTCGGGGCAAGGGATCTTTAACGTGCTCTACTATCAATATATGGATCACACGGGACCGTCCTCTTAACGTCCTCTCCGAGGGACGGTATGGAATCGAATTAGCCTGCCTTCTAGCTAACTCGGCCTACTCCGCTTCATACTGCGTTTTACCTTAATCTTACAAAATTCTGTAATTTTATAAGAAAAAGTCCAAGTAGACTACCTGATGCACGACCCGGGGCTTGAACCCGGCATCTCCTGCTTGAAAGTCGCGGCGTTAACCCCGACACCAAGCAGGCAGGTGAACAAGGCTCTCTTTTTTGGTAGATGCGATGACAGAACAGCTGACAGCATTCGTTCGTTACGTCGTCGATGGTCCCTGGAATAGATACGGTCTAGTAATTTTGCCCCATTCTTCGACCCGATGACGACACAAAAATAGCAGGTGATCTTTGTACGCCATTTAAAAATTGTATGAAGGCTCGACAAATTAAATTAACTTTTCGGATTTTTCTTTTTTTTTTTGTTTAAATGATTGATGCAAGCCATTTTTTTGCCTTGTATCTTTTATTATAACTTTGCTTGCGTTGATCTTTCACCAAATAGAAATTGAGACCGTTAGTTGGTAATCTACTCCGTCAAGAAAGTCATCAGATGAGTTGGAGTTAGTTCGTGTTTGTAGTTCAGAAGTTAGGTTATTCAGTTGTTATTTTTGGCTGTTTTGGAAGCTATTTTATTTTGTACTTGATTTTTGCCAGGCATTTTAGGGAGTGATTATTTTGTTATTTAGAAGGAAAGACTTGTCGTGCATACTATAAGCAATAAATCTGATTGCAGATTTAAAACTATAAGGTGCCTTGTTTTATTGGTTTTTTTCATTATTTAATGATGAACCAATAAAATTTATGCAAAATAATATAACCCCAAATGTCACCCATCAAAAAAATCAATAAAGAAAGCAGGCTAATATATCTTTATGTCGTCATCAGGTGGGCGGACCAAAAAAATTACTAGACCTTATTTATTCTAGAGACCGTGGTCGATACCTACATACTTAGAACATTGAACTACTAGAAGGAGCTTTTTTTCAGATCCAGGACAGGCTGTTTGAGTTCAACATCTTCATCCTATTGTTGTCATGTTAACCTAATACGTTTTCCCCTGTTTTTAATATTATTTAAAATACCTTCAACAAGTTTTTATTCCGTTTAATTAAATGGTCTAGATATAGTAATAAAAATCTATGTTTCTATAAAAGAAACCTAAAAATGTATTCAAGTACGATGTACAACTATAAAAATAAGGAAAAGGTGCTATAGAAATCCCTATTAACACTGAAATTAATGACAAGCCGGCAACACAGATTTCCTGCCTTTGTTTACCAGGAATGGCCAAATATGACGAATTCTAACTTAATATTTAGTTAATATTTTAATTTAACGTACCTGTGAAACGAAATACTGCGATCCCCCGGCTTCTGTTTCAACTTGCATATAGTAATACACTTCGGAACCAGTTTTCGCCACAAACTTTTCCCAAAAATATCAAAAAAATACTACTGACAAGTGCTGAAACTTTCACTTTCAAAACAATAATGACATTCTAGAAAAAATCGAGAAACCGCAACAAACAATCAATGTTGCCACGTTGACTACAACAAAAGATGTTTAAAGAAAACACATGTTCAATTTTCAAAAAACGTCGAAAGTTTTAAATAGGTTGTGAGTGTTATATAGTGTGTATATTAGCTTTTTAAACATATATCTTAAACCTCATTAATTAATTAATAAATAAGCTTCAAAACTTATTCCAAATTTAATAAGTTTTTTCTTGCATAATTCTGTTATTAATATTGGCAACACAGATTTCTTTCTTCCCTTTCCCCACTGTAGACGTTGCACTCAAACAACCAGTGTAACCAGACAGACCAGAGTCCTTCTAGTAGTTCAATGTTCCAAGCCTACATACGCACCATGGGCAGGGGTTTGGTATTTTCAGCCTTATCTATATTTTACCCATGTTATGACTGCCATACAAGTACGTGGTCACGTAAAAAAGTTTTTCGCTTTATTTAAATTAACTAAACAATAGACGCGAAACGTAATAACTAATTTAGAAGCATTAAAGAACGTGAAAGTCGTAAAATTTAACACTTTTTTTTCTTGTTTTCATTCTTTTTCCTATACGTGACACAAGAAGGTTGTACTCTCTGACAAACCTTTGATTACATAACCGCTACAATATAGGCATCCTAATGCTACTAAGCGACCTGCATTTTTTCCTGTCCTCCGCCCTGCGTTTATGTTTTGTGATGATATGCTGTGGTTGTTCATCACAGGCTACTAGCCAAGGATGAGGGCTTGAAAGGATGGCATGTAGTTTAACGAGAATTGACCACCACAGCCTTCATTTTTCCCCTATTAAAGGGCAGCAGTATTATATTCCTAACATAGAATAGGACTTTTTCCCTATACAAGTTAATTAGGGACTAAATTTCGTAAAGAAATCCCACTATTCTACCTAAGTGGGGACAAAACTGACGTAAATTTTCCCCCAGAAATAGATCACAGCAGTTAGTTATCCAGATAGGGTCAATATAAAAATAAAAATAGGGAAACGCTGTCTTAATAAAGTAATCTTTTAAAGAATAATAGCTCCCTAATATAATTTGGTATCTCAATTCAATTCATTTATTTTGTATGAATGCCTATTGATACTATTTGTCAAAATTTAAAAATTAGAATTTTAAAATTCAAACGACACAACACGATAATAAACAAGCAAATAGACATTAGCAAAGTACATTAATAAAAAATAATAAAACGGTTAAAAAAATTTTAAAAAATTTAGAATTGGAAAGAACAACACGATAAATAAACAAGCAAATTAACATATTTTACGTTACATTTAAATAATTAAAAAATCTTACATTATTAAGCTAAAATACATTAACAAAAAATAACAAAACAATTAAAAAATTATTTGTAGAATGCCTTGTAGAAATTTAATTTTAATTTAAAAACTCACTATAGGAATAAAACGCTTTTTCTATTAAATATCTTTTGAAAGTCTTATAGAAGATGCTTTGGTTTTTAATAATTTTTAATTCAATAAGCAATGCATTGTTGCACTATAATCTGGAGATTTTTCATAAAAAGCATTGTGATGTTTTGGCAGGCGCAAAATATCGCCATTACGGGTGTTATATGGATGGGACTGTGAAATTTTATGAAAATTATTTATGTGCAATTCAGCATGTTATTTTTAATAAAGTAGCTTTTGCCGGACGTTTTGGTATAAATGTTAAATATAATTCTTAACGTCCTTTTTTGTGAAATAAAAACTGTTTATAGTGGCACAATTTCCCCAGGCTATTATATTGTAGCTGAAATGCGAGTATCCTAGAGAATAGTAGATTGTTAGTAAATCTTTTGTTGCTACAAATTGTTTCAGTTGTCTTAAAGCATAGCATGCGCTTACAAGTTTTCTACAGCCGTACTCAGTTTGAGTTTCCCAGGAAAGCCTTTCATCCATATGAGTACCCAGGAATTTCACAGATTTCGCAAAGTTCATATCTTGTGGTAAGTGTAGATTTAGACATTCGCGCCTTTTTGAAAGTTTACAATATTTTATGATTTTTTATAAGATAAGGATCATAAAAGTTCACAATATTTTATAATTTTTAAACAGTGAAGTGGTCAAAATCTGTTTAAAGACTTATAAAAACATGTGTTTTACCAACCAGTAGAAAATTATAAACGTTCATAAAAATCTGTCAAATTTTATGAGTTGGTCTGATCATAAAACATCCCAAAATCTCGTGAAAAAAAGTTTTTTTACAACTCCTAAAATATTATAAAAGAACAAGGGTGTAATCATAGAAACCCATAAAATTTTATGAGTTGTTTTGACTATAAAATATCTCAGAAAACTCATAAAAACATCGGTTTACATGATACATTATAAAAAAAAAGAATGTAAATATAGGAACCCATAAAAGTTGATGTGTCGGTTTGATTATAAAATCTCTTAGAAAATGGTGCTTTTATAAAACCATAATATATGTTAAAAAAAATCTTATAAAAACTGATAAAAATTCAGTGTGTTTTTTATGAAGTTTAATGCGGTTTTTTTGGCAGGGCAAGTTTAGTGGGTAAAACGTTTACATAAACATTAACTTATTCACATAATTCAGCCGAAATCCACCTAGCAAAGAAATTTTTTTGATAAACTTGAATATTTTTTCTAAATATTTACACCTGTGGGAGGTACTAAATTTTAAAACCAAATTTAAAAAAACACTTACCCATACAGAAAAGACACAACGTTATTCATTATTTTGTATTATTATTGCAAAATACCATTGAAAAACAGCTTTTTTTCTAAAAATATATCATATTTTAGGAGAAAATGCCCTAAAACTATTTTTTTTGGCATATGGTGAGTACGCCAAAAATTTGGCACATAATAGCTTCATCATCTGTGTTTAAGGTTATAAAGTTGGTGATTTTTTAGATCACCTCTGGGGGGTGGTTTAAATTTATAGCCCCCAGAAAAGATTGTTTTGTGGCAATTGGTAATAAGTTCGTTTAAAATTTCCCTAAGTAACCGTTTTTACAAGAAGTAATTTACCTTATTTAATATCCCAAGTTGTTTATTAATCAATAAAACACCTCCAATTTTGTCCAGAAAAACGCCATATTTTCAACCCGTTTTCAGCACAAAAAATATATTTATGAGGGCACAAGAAAAATATACCAAACAAAAAAACCCAAAATAACTATATTAATTTATTCACAAACTGAAAGTAAAACATTGAGGTTATCTAAAAGCTCACTCAAAATAACTTTCCTTACTCAAAGCCCACTCATTTTAAAGCTGTAGCTTTCATCAGTAGAGGTAGGTGCAAGCAAAGGTGCAAGCAGAGGTAAAATATCCGAACTCGCTGTTTGTGATTGACCGCAGCGCTAATATTTTTAAACTGACATTTCGACAGTGACAGAAATGTAAAAAAAACTTTTAAATAAATACAAAATTAATCTACTCCTTATTTTATTATCACCCATCTAAATTGTTGTGTGACATGAAGTATTAATTGGAAAAATCAATTATCAAGGGTAAGTTTTAATTAGAGTGACATATCACCTCAATTTTAATTTGTTCTACAGAGTGTTTACTATTTAAACCCCGCGTGGGTTTCAATTTTTAAATTTTCTTTTCTTCTAAATTGAAACTTTCTTCTTAAATCCAACAAAAGATTGTGTTAAGATGATTATTCAATAAACAAATTTATTAAAATTCTTCTTATAATTCAAACCGTGTCCAAAACTCAAGGAGGGTTGGTTCAACATGCTTAAAACCAAAAATTTCACTTAAACTTAGGACCGTTCTAAAATAGACTAAACCTTTTTAGTAAATCCCACCGTGAAGGAAAAAACTACAAGTGTCAACGTCTTTTTTCTTAACTTTGAAAGGGTGCCCAGGGAAAACTAAACATCAGAATTAGCTGAAATTTTGCAAGATTTTTCTTTTTCAAATTCTTAACAGAAATATCTGAAGAATTTTTCAAAATTTTTGATAATTTTTTTTCGATAAAAAAGAAGTAAAAGACGGTACAAATTTTGTTGCCAAATTAGCGAATATCTGACCTATTTTAGGTCCAGCATCGTAATACTGCGTATGTAACACCTTTCCTAATTAGGTTAGAATTCCTTTAGGGCTGGTTTTCGAAACATAAAATGCTGCTTGGGAATAAAAAATTTATTGGAGATATAATATGTTTTTTGGCTTGATTCCTAAAGATAATTTAAGTAACCCTTAAATATTTAGGAGATCAATTTCGATTCTCTTCATAATATATAAATCCAACCAAATTTTATTGTTTAAGAAAAATATCTAATTTTGGGTAAGTTCCAAGTTTAGGAATGCCTATAAAATTTTTGCTGCAAATGGGCCTAGGACAGACATTTAAGGAAAAATACCCAACTACTTCCCGATGTTATCACAAAACCTTTCTTTTTGGACGCCCAATAAGCTGAGAAGGTAAAAAATAAGGCAAATTAAAACACTAATATTGTCCGATCGTTGTATTCCTAATTTATGTCAAATTAAGTCTGTCCTTTATTTGTCTCCTAATTCTGAATTGGATTTGAATGCTAGACTTGTTTAAATCGACCATATTTAAATTAGACGACAGAATTTTATCAAGATTTTAAATGTAAATTCGGACTCAGTAGCGTCTGCACAAAAAAATCTGAGGCGAGGATTAATTTGCTCCTGAAACAGCATACGAATTTTTAACCACACAAAATAAAATTCTTGTTTAGAAACAATAGGAATAAATTCGAGAATAAAATACATATTTTTTTAATAATAATTAATATATAGCTATAAAATTGTAAAAATTGGTTTAAAACTAAAAAAAAAATCAAAATTAAAATTAATCATAAAAAAAACTATAAATAAAAAACTTATTCCAATCCTTGTTTTTTGGGTAAAGTCCCCAGCACTGAGGCCGCATTCCCCCTTTGAATGGCGATACTGATCCGCTGGGTGATGAAACTTCTAGCATTTTTTGTTTCATTTTTTTTTGCTATTTCGGAAATTAATTTTTTAGCTTCATCACCCCATGGACCTAGGATTTTCACTGCAAAAGTATAAAACAAAAATCCTCCGTCTTCTAGCTCTTTATATTTTGTCCTTTTTTGTATTTCTCCTATCTTAGCCGCTTCCCCCGATTTATGAGAAGTTTTACCAAGATAGGAGCTGCAAAGCGTGTCTCTGCAGGTGGCATCCCAAACTAAAGTTTTTCCCTTCTTCCAAGGAATCAAAGTGATCCCGTCTGCCCATTTTTCGTCACTCCTACAAATACCGGACGGTTCCAGTTTCGCTGGAAATTCTGCTGAAACCAGAGACCTCTTTATAATGTCGTTGATCAAACTGTGACGAGTCCATCGACCTGCACTTTTTTTGCAGCTAAGGCCATGAAGACCCAATTTACTCACTATTTCGCCACAAGTGCAGGTGTGAGACTCGCAAACAGGAAGACCAAGACGAAGAGAGACAGAAATAAGGAAAGACGAGTCATCCAATAAATTTCCTAAAGAAGAAGAGGGCAAAGCATTAAGTCACGCATTACTCTCGGGCTCATTAAGAGCTAGAAGACGTGCTTGATCAAGTTGAGATTTTGAAGATAAAAAAATTTGCTGAAAGAATACATCACACATTGCAGTATCGAAATCTCTTTGTGATTTTAAATTAGAAGTATCCGAAATGCCTGTTAAATTTTGATATTTATTTGATGCTTCGATCAAAGCAAAGTCTGGATGCAAAATAATTTGTGGAAAAAGATATGATGAATCATTCAAAGAACCAAGAAAAGCTGAGTAGCAAAGAGATGAGCTATTTCTGATTCCTAAACCACCTAATTTAATTGGAAGAATGCACAGTGACCAAGCATTCAAATCAATTTTCCAATTTATAATATTTTCTAAACTAAATTTCAGTAGATCGTCAAATTTTTCTAAACATTCCAGCATCCTCCAACATGGCGCTGTCCGAAGTAAATAAGTGATTCTTGGAATCGAAAATGAATGTTTTAATAAATAATAGGCAGTATGAGAATTTAGAGATAAAAGTTTGTCGGAAAATTTTGTAAAAACATCAATCTTTGAGGAAAATTTTTTGCCAATTTCCTTTTCAAAGAAAGGTACTCCTAAAAAGGTAAATATATATATATATATATATATATATATATATATATATATATTTTGCTTTTCATTTTTCTGTACGCTTTAAATGAGGGGCATGTAGCTTGGCGTCCGGCTGCACTCCCCATTTTGAATCTTAAAAAACCAGGAAGGAGTGTGGCTCAAACAAATTATAAACATATAAAAACTAACTACTTTCTTATATATATAAGAAAGTAGTTAGTTTTTATATGTTTATAATTTGTTTGAGCCACACTCCTTCCTCCACACAAACTAGGCATGTAGCTTGGCGTCCGGCTGCACTCCCCATTTTGAATCTTAAAAAACCAGGAAGGAGTGTGGCTCAAACAAATTATAAACATATAAAAACTAACTACTTTCTTATATATATAAGAAAGTAGTTAGTTTTTATATGTTTATAATTTGTTTGTTTATATGTTTATAATTTGTTTGAGCCACACTCCTTCCTGGTTTTTTAAGATTCAAAATGGGGAGTGCAGCCGGACGCCAAGCTACATGCCCCTCATTTAAAGCGTACAGAAAAATGAAAAGCAACCCAACCCATTGGTAACCCTGTTTTTTTTAGAAAATATGGTGGGGGGTGCAGGTTGACGTCGAGCCCCCCCCCCCCGAAAGATATTTGAGTTTTGATATGCTTATAATTTTGAACTAATTTCGAACTAATTTTGAACCACACTCCTTCCTGGTTTTTTTTTAATATTCAAAATGGGAGGTGCAGCCGCACGTCAAGCTAAAAAACACCAAGAAAGAGTGTGGTTCAAAATTAGTTCGAAATTCGTTCAAAATTATAAGCAAATTTTGGGATAGTTGCTTTTCATTTTTCTCTACGCTTTAAATGAGGAGGGTGTAGCTTGACGTCCGGCTGCACCACCCATTTTCAATATTAGAAAAAAACCAGGAAGGAATGTGGCTCAAAATTTTCAAAAGTGGTTCAAAATGAGTTCGAAATTGGTTCGAAATTATAAGCATATCACTGGAATATCTTTCGGGGGGGAGGGATGTGGCTTGATTGACCTAAATATTCGCTTCTGTGAAATAATTTTATTTTTAATTCGGTGAATTCTTTCAAACAAAAAAAAAAGACACGGGTCACAAGGATTGATTTAATTTGTGGGCGGGGGCATTACATTGATTTTGTGTGCATCTTTCTTTAATTATCCGATTTTATTTCTATACTTTTTTATTTATCCCATTTGTATAAAGTTGTCTACATGTTTTTAAAACCCCGGTCTTAAAGTCTAAAATAAAAATTTACCTGAGACCATAAGCTAATGACCAGCAACACGTTTCTTATTCAAAGAAAGAACATTTTTAATTAGCACGCCCCGCTTTTGAAACTTAAATCTACCTTTTTCACTGAGGCTTAGATTAAACTAGACCTAAGAGATAATCAACGCGTAAATAAAATCTATATATTTGTGGCGGATTCATAATTTCGAAACTACTTTTTTTGGGTTTTTCCCACCCACTGCGTAAATTCCTAAAGAAAAATATTTGTTCGCTTGTCAGTGGTTTTTAAATAATATAAAAATTTGCCTACACACACACAAATCCTAACTAGAATAAATAAATAATAAATATCAGTTTACTGCAACGTACAAACATTAAATATGTTAATAGCTAACAGCGTATAGTTAGTGGTTGCAAAGGGAATCAAAAACAGCTTGAGCTGATCAAAGTTTGATTCCTTCAGCTGTAGTAAATTTTAAACAAAAGGGTGTAAAGTAACTAAAAGGAAAGTAAGTATAAAGTATAAGATTTAAAAAATAACTAAAAGAAATAATAAGGAGCTACTTACAAAAAAAGACCTATTATAATAAAATAGATTAAAAAAATACTTTAAATAAATATGAGAACATGCATAAACAAGACTAAACTATAAACATTAGATCACAGATACAACAATACCCTTAAAAGTAGTTGTAGAAAATAAAAATAAAATAAAGATAATAAATTATAATAAAATAGCTAAAAAAATAGTTTAAATAAATATGAGAACATGCATAAACAAGACTAAATGATAAACATTAGATCACAGATACAGCAATATCCTTAAAAGTAGTTGTAGAAAGTAAAAATAAAATAAAGATAATAAATAATGAGAAAATTTGTAAGATCAATAAAATTTTAAAAATCTAAAATTTAAAAGAAGTTAATAAGAAGCTATATCATGGACATCATAAATAGACATATGCACAATATGAAAATAATTCTTTTTTAGGAACGACTTGAATTGGGAAATTTTAAGAGATTTTGCTTTTAGAGGAATGGCATTGTATAGCTTACAGATGTTATAGCTAAAACTTCATTTATAAAAGGTGGTTCGGTGGGGTGGTGTTTGAATAAGATTTTTTGCTCTGAATTTTATTTTTTTATGTAAATAGAGTGTTTTTTTTGTTTGTACTATCTTGTGGAATAGGCATAGCGAATGTAGTTTTCTTCGCTGACTCATACTAATCCATCTGGCATCCTTCAGTCTATGTGAAATTCTGTCGTACTTTCTGACACCATAAATATATCTCAGGCATGCCTTTTGCACCTTTTGAATCCTTTCGCTATCCAAGGCTCTCAGACAGGGGTCGTACACTGCATCACAATAGTTAAATTGACTTAGGACCAAAGCATCTGTCAATTTTATTTTTAAAGATTCTGTCAATATATGTCTGCTGGGATATAGCCTTTTAAAATTTCCATATGCCGTTTGCAAACATTTACTGATATGGGATCCAAAACGCAACTCACTATCCATAATTAAACCTAAATTTTTAACCGTTTTAGAGGGTTTTAAGATTTCAGTGCCAATTCTAGCTTGAAAGTTTTGAGAGGTGTTCTTTCCAAAGAAAATAATATTTGATTTAGCTTTAATCAATCTTTCCAGATCTTCATTCATTTGGGATTCTGCGGTATGTTGGTTAGCAGCTTTAAAAGATATATGGCATTGGTTGTCATCTGCAAATTGGTGATTTTTACAGTGATGGAATGACTTAGGTATCATTACTATTACTATATTACTATAATTAGGTACTTATCTGACGTTTCGGCAGAAACTTTACTGCCGTTTTGAAAAATTATTCTTTTCAAATCTTTTTCGATTATTTTTTTAAAATATCTGTCAGTTGTATGACAACAGACAGATAGTTTAAAAAAAAGTTTTGAAAAGAATAATTTCTTTGAAAACGGTAGTAAAGTTTCTGCCGAAACGTCAGATAAGTACTTTATTCTAGTTAGGATTTGTGTGTGTGTAGGCAAATTTTTATATTATTTAAAAACCACTGACGAACAAATCTTTTTCTTTAGGAATTTGTGCAGTGGGTTTTAACATATCTTTTTTAAAAAATCCTTAACTTAGTGGCGAAAAACGCCAAAAAAGTAGTTTCGACATAATCAACGCGTGTGATCACTTTGATTAAATAAATAATAATAAATAAATAGCTGTTTATTTATCAAAAATAGTAATAAAATTAACAAATAACATAGCAGAATGTATAAATAAACATTAACGCACAGAAGCAAAGCTTGTTAGTGCCAACTCACCATTAGTTTAATGTCACATTTAAGTATATATTTTCATAATCGAGAATAAAAGTCATAATCGAGAAAGGAAGTCAAAATTTAGTTAAATTAGTCACAATTTAGTAAAACTAAAAGAAATTGGGTTACATTTTCCATATATTTTACAGAACACAAGACCTCTGTTTACACATAATACCTATTACTACTAATTAAATTTTAAACAAGTTTGATATTTCTTATCTTTCTGTAGTAAATATTAATTTTTTCTATACACTTTCTCATGAATAAGTATTTTTAAATTATTTGGTAAAAGGTTAAAAAATTTGGGAGCTAGGATATTCAAAATTCTTATGGGCGATTTCTTTCCTTGTTATTGGGATGTTCAAGTGATTATTTTTATGTCTATTATTAAGCGGGTGAGAGATATCTTCCAGTTTAGTTTTCTTATGTATAAAAATTATTAATTTAAAAAAGCATTGCCTAATGTCTAGTGCATTAGCATCTTTATATAGCAAGTCTGAGAGATATTTTCTGTTCTTCTCAAAAATTATTTTTAATGCCCATTTTTGTAATACTTCAATCTCCGTTAAGTAGCAGTCTCTGATGCCACCCCATCCAGCTAAAGCGTACGTCAACTGAGACTGAAATAATGAGTGGTAAATTATTTTTAATTGGTCAGTTTTTGTGTAACTTTTAATATATTTAAAGCGAGTTGCTATATATCTTAATTTTTTAAGGCCACGAAAACGTCATAGATTTGATAACACTGCTTTGCTATTTTTTTTGAAAGGTCAATAATAGGTGGCATCACTAATACAATTTCGAGTGAGATCGTGCAGTGTTCAGAACACGGTACGAACACCATATTTGAGAAAAGTATAAGTTATTAGGAAGGTAACCATTTATTAATGCTTCTTTAAAAGGTTTTGATGCTCGGCTTCATGCTTCATGGATTGCAATGTCTCGAAATTTAAAAGAATCAAAAGAAAAATCATTATTTAACATAAAAAAATAACAAATTTAGAAAAGTGCCCGGTGGCTATGCGGAACCTGAATTCCAATACTCCATACTAAATTACGTCACCTTGGCGTTTCAGAATTCCGGCAGATTATTGCTTACCAGGAAAAAAACCATAACTTTTTTGTTATCAGATAATAGGATTTATAAAAATCTACAACCGTATCTAAAGGATTTTTCAAAATTTGGTGTATTTTATTTAAAAAAATAAAAAAATCCAAAAATTGCTGTTACAGATTTCTGTATTATCGACGAGGCTAAAGAAAAAGTCAGGTAAGATTTTTGACTATTATTAGCCGTTTTTATTTTATTTAGAAAATGAGAGAGTCCAGCAAAAAACTGTCTGAATACGGTTGTGAGGAATTCAAAAGTAAACATTCCTGCCAAATTTCAACAGATTCCGTTTTCTCGTTTCCGATATTCTGCCCGGTAAAGATTGGCCCAAAAACAGCAAAGCAGTGTTCTCAAATCCATGCCGTTTTTGTGGCTTTAAGTAAATATTTAGCATGTTCATCCCACCCCAAATGATTATCTATAATAACTCTTAAATACTTTATCCTATTAACTCTAGTATAGTAATCTTTATGTTTTGATTTATATTCAGAATTGAATAGTCCGGTAAAGCGTTGGCGTAAGAAGCAAAAGTTACGAAGTAAGTTTTTGTAACATTTAGAGTAAGTTTACTTTACTTACTTTAAAGCTTTATTTTCTTCATTTAGACTTAGGTTTAATTATAATTATTCTGGTCCCAGTTCAAAAAAAATTCCTATTCGGTTTTTAGCCAAATTTAAAGAAAAACAACGTAAAATGGTAATTTAAAGAAAATCCCTATATATTAAGCCATTTTCCCAAATTTTCTTTAAGTACATATTTACAAAAAAATCATTTCTAAATTACATATTTTCAGAAATTAAAGTGACCAGGAATGTCATGTCGCTATAAAAACCACCTCGCGGCTAAACTGTGCTTTTTTTACTCGCGTTTTTCGGTGAACTCGGTGCGCTCATTATTCAAACCAACTTAAAAAGACCACTACTTTGGCTGCTAGTTGTAAAAAATGTCCATAGCTCTCCTGGGCAAATGAGAGGAAGCAAGAGCTACCTGGGACTCACTATAACTGCACCTAAAACCGCTTTTATATAAGGACGGTTTTAAATAAAATCGCTTTTATATGTCCTTCATTAAATGTCATTAGATGTCAGTTTAAAAAGAAAACAAATACAAGAACTAAGTAAAGGATTTTTCGGTAAAACCTACCCTAAAATAGGTTTTAAAGCGATAAACCTCATTCTTAAATCGCTTTAAAATAAAATTGATTTAGTGCTCAAAACTATTTTAGTGGTGCTTATACGACAATTTTTTTAATATTTTTTTTATATAAAAACGCTTTAAGCCGTATAAACAAAGTAACTGACCGGAGAGTACAGCAAGAGAAGAAGATACACCCTATACTGCTACTTAGTATCTATGAGTTTAATGAATCTAAGGTCTAAGGTGTGTGTAATAATTAATGAGAGGGATTAAATGGCTGCTTAATTATTTGACTTGTATTTTAAGGGTTATACATTCTTTAATATCTCAAAAGATTGAGATGGCATCAAAAAGAATTTGAATTAAAACCCAGCAAGCAAGCATGCAACTTCTTTTCGCTCATTTTTGTAATAGATTTTAAGAAACACCCAAATAAAATTTACATTACTAGTATCAAAGCTAACCACCACTGACTGACTGATCACCATCATAATTACATTAGTTTATTCATTTAAGGTTCCAATTCGCTTTGATCATCCAAAATCATCGTAAGACATTAACCCTCAAAATTGCTCTCAAAAGGAAATTTAAATAAAAAATTCGCATTTCTCGTTTATATAAAATCAGTTATAAAATCAGCTAATCTAAATCTTTATATTTATGTTAAGACACCTTGTCATGATTTTACAAATTTTTGCCTTAACACCAACACGAAAAAAATTAATTTGAAACCGCGTTTTAACAAAACAATATAATTAACTTTTTTAACACTTATGCAGGGCCTTTAAAATTCCAATTTTCTCGCACTCTTTCAACTTGTTAATTGACTTGTTACTTTGACACAACAACGTAAAAAAATGACTACAAGTCTATGACCAGTAAGTAGTATCTGATACACATTTTACTTACAGTTTCTAAAGGTAAAAAAGTGACTACTATACTAAAAGTTAATAGTTATAGCATAGATATGGTTATAGGACTTATACCAACAGAACTCCAGATTAAAGAGAGATCACAAATAGAATTTTTTTTAATAAAAACAACTTTTAAAGAACGAGCTTATATTAAATGCACTCAAAAGTAGAAAATAATTTTTTTATCCTTCTTATACCATAATAAAAGCGATAGGCGCATATTAAAAATTTTAACTTTACGATTACATCGACGATTCACCTAAGAAACAGTTGTATTACTCTATATAACCTAAGGACATTTTTAAAGGCTTGGAAAGCACGGCAATCTCACCCGTTCTCAGCTTCTTTAGATGAAAGCATTCGAATAGAAGAAGTATTTAGTTCTTCTTTTGTAGCTCTCTCTTTGTCACCGTAAAGTTAAATTTTTAATTTGCGTCCATCGGTTTTATTATGGTATAAGAGAGATAAAAAAATACTTTCTACTTTTGAGTGCATTTAATAAAAGCTTGTTCCTTAAAAGTTTTTTTAATAAAAATTTATTTTTGAATTTTTAGATTTGTACCCGAAATCGTCCATTTTGAATCCGCCCTATTGAAATTTTCAAACCTTCCCGAAAAACCCCTGTATATGCCAATTTTGATTTAAATCGAACAAACTATATCTTTTCCCCCCTCCACTTTCCTCGTGAGAGACATTATTGTATTGTCGCCGGAATTATAAACGTATACCAAATTTGAACACACACCCTTAATTTTTAGATTTGTATCCTTAATCATTCATTTTGAATCCTCCATATTGAAATTTTCAAATTTTTCAAATCTGATCAAAAATGGCATAAAAACCCCTGTACGTCAATTCTGATTGAAATCGAACAAACTAAATATTTTTCTCCTCGTTAGAGGGAGGTGGGTACCTGAGAATACCATACTATTGTATTTTCACCGGAACTATAAACTCATACCAAATTTGGATGTGGATAAGTCAGTTAAAAATTAGTTAACAAAACATGACCGAAAATCGTCCATCTTAAATCCGCCATATTGAATTTTCAAAATCTGATCAAAAATTCATATTCCTTATCCCCAAAAGCCCCTGTATACCAATTTTGGTTGATTTCGGACAAACTTAGGTGTAATGACATATTGTTGTATTGTCACCGAAACTGTAAATGCATGCCAAATTTGAAGGTAATCGGAAGTGTTTAAGTTAGTTAAAATTGGTTAGCAACAGATGACCAAAAATCGTCCATCTTGAATCCGACATATTGAATTTTTAAAATCTGATTAGAAATTCGTTATCTCCATCCCCAAGTGCCCCAACACACCAAATTTCAACAAAATCGGGCGTACTTCAACTGTATCCCCCTTCACCACCTTCGAGTAGGAGAGAGCTGTCAATTTCGTCACACTATATTCTTATGTTGTCACCACAACTATATAAGCATGCCAAATTTGAAGCCGATCGGATGTCGGGAAGTTGGTCAAAATTAAGTTGCAAGATTCCACCCGAATAAACGTATCCATTTCGTTATACATAGATAGGTACATTGCAAGTTTAATAAAAGCTTGTAAAAAGAATCACAGAGTTTTAAAGACAAGATCCACAGAAAACAAAGATAGTGAAAGAGAACTGCGAAACACGTTTTAAGCATGGCAAACAAGTTGGAATAGTCTTAAAGACAAACTTAACACTTATAATACAAAACCTAAAAACATGGAGACACGGATGCTTTATGGCAACCTAAAAAGAATCTATTAGAGACATTTTGAAAGGAAAAAGTTTATGTTTCGGACATACAAAGTTATGCCAACACAACAACATATTTTGGTTATTTTATATTTAAAAGCTTTACAAAAGTCTACAAAATTCGTATCGCACATGCAAAACGATGGCTGTTTGTAGATATTTAGATTTAGTCATTTACCCTATCTTGGTAAGACAATAATTAAACTATCATTTGCATATAAAATACTGAAATTACTGGTTTAACATTATCCTTGTTCAAAAACTGCATTTCATTTAGTGGGTTCTGGGATTCACCTGCGTGAAAAATCAGTCAGAATAGGGCTCGTAATAATGTAGCAGGGCTTCTTTATAACTTATTGTTTCCTAGGGAAAAAATCCTGATGGAAATGTTTTCAGAGACGTAACACACAAGATTTGTTAATTAACTTTTAATAACTTAGTTTCAAGAAGCAAAATTATAAAATGAGTAACACAAAACTACACCATTGAGTTCTGAAAAACCACATGATGGAATGGTAGGAATTAACTTTTTTACAGCCTTCGTAGCGCAGACAGACTTTTAACATAGTTATGTTAAAAATCCCACTAGTCTACCTAAGTGGGAAACAAAAAATGTGTAAATTTTTTTCCAAAATAGGTCACAGTACAAGAAAAATGGAGAATGTTGAATTAATGCATGAATAAATGTAGAAGTGCGGGCGGGAGAAGTCCCATATACGTAGGCCACCTGGCTGGGCCCGTTGCACACCCACTATCCAGGGTTTAGCCCTGGAAGGCTGCCTCTTTTGCAAAAGAACATATTTTTCTGGCCTGCAACCTTATTACATCGCCTGGGACCAACAGATCGTTCCCAAGGTGCGACTCTCTTGAACTGACCAGAGCCGGATGCACCATCGACTCTTTCCTGTCCTGTTAGGAAGCCTGTTGCTGGCCTCACATCCTTCACGCCTAGGTGGAGCAAGGACTTCGAGCAGGTGCTCTTCAGTCAGCTCTGTTTCGGTTGGACCGTCCATGCTTAACAAGATTTTGACCTGGAGCTTCCTTGGCCAATTTGATTACATCAGTGGTGTCCATAGGCACCCTTGATTCGTTGGTAGAGTGTCCAATGGGTACTTGTGCAGTTCCCTGTCGGGCCTCTTGTGTTGAAGAAGACCCAGCTTGAACAGTTCCTTGTTTATCCTTATCTTTAGAGGTTCCACTGCGTACCTGTTCGGTTCCCTATTTTTAGAAGTGTTTCGTGGACCAGATGGTCGAGTAAGAGTGGCCAGAGTAAAAACTGAAAAAGGAGAATTAGCCAGACCTGTCAATAGACTGGCCAAAATAGAAGTGGAAAAATAAAAGTTGAAATCAAAGACTGGCGATAAATTGGGGGGGGGGTTATAATGTTGAGTTTTAATTTAGTTACCTTATTAGATTTGTCATT
Source organism: Oxystoma pomonae (assembly GCA_963921995.1). Taxonomy (NCBI): domain Eukaryota; kingdom Metazoa; phylum Arthropoda; class Insecta; order Coleoptera; family Brentidae; genus Oxystoma; species Oxystoma pomonae. The sequence goes on from OY998170.1 coordinate 26,297,783, forward strand.
TTTATGATGTTTTTTTGAGAGAAGTCGGATTTTAAAAAGTTGAAAAATAAAAAAGATTGTCAAAGGAACCCTGTCTAAAAATTCTCCCCATATTAACTTTAATGAATTTGGTAGTTTCTGTACCAAATCCCTTAACAGTGTCGGGTTTTCAAGATGTTGATGATAATTTAGAGATGTAATTGTGTTGACAATAGAGTTTATAGTGCTCACGAAATGTACCAGGTTTTCTAGCTTATACTCTCTGATTTGTGAGAAGGATTTTGACTAATAAGAACATCAATAATTAAATCAGGGCGACCAAATCTACGCTCAAGAGTACGAATAACTTCTTCAAGATATCCCGGGCTCATGAGTAATCCTGTCACCGCTTGTTTTGCATCTCCTTTTAAACATTTTTGGAGCTTTATTAATTTTTCTTCTGGTGTGTATTGACAGATGTCAGAAATTCTTTTGAATTGGTATAAAAATGTTAGCCACTCCTCAGGTTTCCCAGAAAGGAAAGTCCTTTTCTATGATTTGACGTCAATCGTGTGTTCTTGGGGTCGTTTCTGTTTGAATTTCGTTTGCTATTGTATCGAAAAATTTTGAAATTTTGAGACTATGTTCATTTTGATCTGTGTTTTGTGAAAGGATATCATCACTAACCTGCGTTTTTGTTGTTCTACTTTTACTTTTTACGGATTTTGACTCGATTTCCGATTCTTTTAGTTATTTTTCCAATCTCAAAAGTATTAAAGCTTCTTCTTTCTGTTTTATTCTTTCGTCCTTTCCTAATTGTTGCCTTTTTCTCTCTGTTTCTAATTCTAAAAGTGCCTTTTGTCTTCTTATTTCTAAAGTTGTGGTACAAGTTTTTGAACTCAATGTCTTGATTGTCTTACTCTCATTGATTTCTATTCCGTTTTCAATGTTGCTTCTCACTAGAACTGTGTCATCATTGTTTTTGTTAGTATTTTGGAATGTTGTTATACTATTTGTTCTTATCGTTGTTGTATTTTTGTTTGCTTTTATTAAATTTCGATTTGTCAAAACTAGCAAATGCACCTGGCGATTCAGAATTTTCGTCTAATTGTCTCCTAGTTCTACGCTTGTATACATGTAATGAATTCCCATTTTCTTCGATCAAATTTTCATTACTTTTATCGTTTTTCTTCTTTTCCATAGAACTTCAGTTCTTCGTTAAAGGACCAATAAAAAAATAATTTGTATGTCGGGCTTTCGTCGGGTTTTTAGACTAATTTTTAGACAGGGTTTCTTTGACAATGTTTTTTATTTTTCAACTTTTTAAAAACTGACTGAAAAAAACATCATAAAAAATCTAATAAGGTAACTAAATTAAAACTCAACATTCTATAATTTGTATGTCGGGCCGATACCTCCGACATGGAGGCCAGCCAACACCTTCCGTTTTAGACCCTTTTACACGTATACCGGTGCCATTTTTGACACTGTTGACAGTTATTACATTAGTTAATTGTCAAAATGGCTGCCACATACGTTCAAAGCTCACTAAAACGCGAGTAGAGGCCTATTAAATATAGGAGGCATCGGTCGGGCTTTTTATCGGGTTTTTAGACTAATTTTTAGACAGGGTTTCTTTGACAATCTTTTTTATTTTTCAACTTTTTAAAAACTGACTTCTCTCAAAAAAACATCATAAAAATGACAAATCTAATAAGGTAACTAAATTAAAACTCAACACCTATGTTACCTCCTGATTGTGGGAGGGTCTTTCTGGAATTCCCTCACAGACGAGTAAACTGGCTAGAATCACCACCTTCGGGGAAGGGGCTATGGCTATAGGAGAATATTAAGACCTATTTTAGTTCAGCAAACTATACATGAGACAAGGAAAACTAAAAATCATGCCCGCCTTTAAAACATGATTCTAAGTACAAAAACGGTACAAATTGGTACAATTGCTAAATCAGCCAATATTTGACCAATACTACTTATAACCGAGCGCTTTTTTGTTATATATTTGCAACCATTTTCTCTCAAACCTTTAAGGCCACAAAATTGAAGAAAAAAAGGGTAGCACCTCACCTAATCAGATTATGATTGCTTTAACACTAGTTTACTAAACCTAAAATGCTATTTGGAATTAATATTCGATGCTCCCATTCTTGAACGTTTGTATCCATGATTTTGGCATACAGTCGTACAAAATTTAAAATTCAGCCCTGTATTATTATTAAGTACCTGCCTCAAATAAACAAAAATCGATCCTTACTTAGTCACGGCAGCTTAAGAATAATGCTTGGTTACGCATATTTAATATATAATTAGAGGTTGAAAATTAAAACCGCTTTTTATGTGTTTTGGCTACTTGAAATTCTTGATTGGTAACACAATGGAGAATCTACTTGAAGCTTAACTTTCAATTGCTTGTACGCGAGGCAGTTAATCAAAACAACATTATACAGGGTTCCTAAGCAAATCCTTAGGGGGCCAAGCCGCCGTGTATAAGACGCAGACAAACGGAAAAGCACATTAGGCAGAAAAGGATGGGCATGGGGCGATGTTGTCACTACATCTTACACGTAGTAAATCCATTCCAGGTTGTTGTTTTCTAATGTTTTCCATTTTCATACCTTTAGGACTGGAATAAAAATTGTTTTTGCTCGACTTTAATACCAAGCTGATAAAAGATATCGTAAAAAAATATTTTTCGGCTTTTCATTTTGTAACTTTTCTTTTTATTTTCATACACGGCCGGAGAAATCGACTGAGAGATTTCCGTAGAAACTTTATCAAGCAAATAGGACGGGTTGACGCCTTCGAACGTCCAACCCGGGTTTTGCACTTTGATTCGAAATCAAAAAGGAGGAACAGTCAGATGTGGGGCCGTGCACAAATTACGTAACGGTGATTTTATCAATTTTTGACCCCCTCCCTATGTAATGTTTTGTAACGGTTTGGCACGCCACTCCCCTAATATTACGTAACGATTTCAAGACCACTACCCCCCCCCAAAAAAAAAAACTTTTCACTTATTTTCATTCCAAATTTTCTTAGTTTCACACAAATGCAAACGCTGTCGAAAACCCCCCTAACCCCTACGTAACGTTTTGTAACCCCCCTCCCCCCTATGACCATTACGTAATTTGTGCACGGCCCCTGTAGTCCCAGTGGAGGAGGGCGAGAAAATTGATATTTTTTTCTTAAAAATTATACTCTTTAGACATATTTCTTTGCGTTCCCGAAATTACGTAATTTTTGAAAATATAATATTTTTGCCTGCGGCGCCCTTTATCTTCTCACTCGAAACCAAAATCCCCGGTTTTAGGAAAACTGATCCCGTCTCTGTTTCTAAATTTTTTTCGAATAAAAGTATGACGAAAATTTTGAGAAAGTTGAAGAAAAAAATAAAAAAAGTGGCAGAGCTCAAGTTTTTCGTAAAAAAAACGTTTTTTGTAAAGAAACAGAGCAAAATAAATCTTTTTACCCCTTTTTGGGTGTTACAAATATTGGCAGCCCCTTAATTTTCGCTTTTACCCTCCCGCTAGTTTTGATGAATTGGTTCGCTACATGTTTAGAGATCATGTCATAAAACACCTCGAAAATATCAAATGTAGTGTAGGGCCAGCTTTATTTAAAATCAATAATATCGCAAGCAAAAAGCTCTGCAGGAAAACCATGCTGCTAGTGCTAGCTGCATGGTTTGGCCGTTTCCGGATAGATGTCACTAGTAGAACAGAATGGAAAGAAATTTATCCCAGTTTTTCCTCGATCATCTCATGGTGTGGCCGCCATCTAGCGGAATTTGCAGACATCTTGTCAACGGTTATTATTGCAACCATGATTTATGCTCACAAAGAAAGAGTGGCGACAATTTTTTTTCATGAAAGCAGTCCGGAGATAATAACAAACTGGCACCATTGCTCAATATACCTGTTTCTTTTGTGCGCGCAGAACTTTCTATGCCATTTCTGTTTGATTTATTGACATCCTATCCCTAAGGAAAATCTTAGGAACCCTGTATGTGACGAGGAAGCCATCTCAAAATACTTTAATTTAAATCGTCATTTTAGCCACTGTGTCTTTATGCCTGCATCAAAAGAACGATTTTATACAAGAACAATTTGAAAATTTTGTAGTATAAACACCACTAAAACCGTTTTAAGCAGTGAATCGATTTTGTATTAAAGCCATTTAAGAGAGCGTTGATTTTAGGGTCCGTATATTAAGCCCTTTAATAACGCTTTAGCAAATTGATTTCAACCTAAAGAAACACTCAACCCTGATGTTATCCAAAACTGTAGCTTTAAAAGATTTGAACTTTATAAGAAAGTTTTTGGGTAATATTTACGAAAACCAAAATCTGAAAACGGCATATCAATAGCTGCTTTACTTCTAAAGTTATGATTTTTTAAAATGTATTTTAACGTTTTTTCAAATAACTCAGAAATTAAAGCTCCCACGAATTCGGACCTTATAAAAAAATTTGTAGTCCATATTCATGGAAAATTAAATCTGAAAACCGTATAACGCTATTTGCTTTTGTTCAAAAGTTAATCAGTTTCATGGTCAGCCAATAGAGGATTTTTGTTCCAAATTTCGTTAAAATCGATTAAGGCGTTCTTGAGTTGAACTCATTTTTGATAAAATTAAGAAAAGTCAAAATTTCACGATTTTAATAGTACCCCATACCATATGGCAGAGTGGACTAAAAATAACTACATCAGAATAAGGAAAGTAGGTAACTGAGCAAGGTTCAAAGTAAGTTCAATAAATGCAAACAATCAACTCAGATCGTCTTGGAGACACGAGCCAGGGTGTAGACAGTCCAAACTAGTCGTGGATGGCCCGGATGCAGTCAGAATTAAATGCCAACTGAACACAATTGGCTGAACGATCACTTGTCGCGCAGTAGGAGTAGCAGGGGATCCCGTCTGTCTAGCCTGGGGGTTGGAAGAGGAATCAGCCCGACACCGGATAGGAGAGTGTGACGCAGAGACCAGATTAATAGCGTTTTCGATTATTGCTGGAAACTTGAACTAGAGCGCTCCCGGATCAATCGGAAAAAATACGTAGTTTGCACCTGAAGACGATCAGAGATTGTACTGATCGAAACGTCGTGTATAAATAAAATATAGACAATGGAAGTCCGAAACACAGAGTTAATTTCAAACACATCATTGTCTCAAACTTTCAAACAAACATTAGAAAGAAATATCTTCGCTTTTAATTAAATTTCTTTCCATTCTGTTCTACTAGTGACATCTATCCGGAAACGGCCAAACCATGCAGCTAGCACTAGCAGCCAAAGAAATCAATAAACGGCGCTGTTTTTCCTACAGAGCTTTTTGCTTGCGATATTATTGATTTTAAATACAGCTGGCCCTACACTACATTTGATATTTTCGAGGTGTTTTATGACATGATCTCGAAACATGTAGCGAACCAATTCTTCAAAACTAGCGTGAGGGTAAAAGCGAAAAATAAGGGGCTGCCAATATTTGTAACACCCAAAAAGGGGTGAAAAGATATATTTTGCTCTGTTTCTTTACAAAAAACGTTTTTTTTACGAAAAACTTGAGCTCTGCCACTTTTTTTATTTTTTTCTTCAACTTTCTCGAAATTTTCGTCATTTTGTGGAAAAAAATTATTTCCCCATGGTCATACTCTACTTTTATTCGAAAAAATTTAAAAACAGAGACGGGATCAGTTTTCCTAAAACGGGGGATGTTGGTTTCGGGTGAGAAGATAAAGGGCGCCGCAGGCAAAATTTTTTCAATTAAATTAGCCGAACGCAAAAATGTTAGAAAAACAAAGCACGAAATAAAAATGGCGCCGCTTACAATTTTTTTTCAAAAATTACGTAATTTCGGGAACGCAAAGAAATAGGTCTAAAGAGTATAATTTTTAAGAAAAAAATATCAATTTTCTCGCCCTCCTCCACTGGAACTACAGGGTCCGTGCACAAATTACGTAATGGTCATAGGGGGGAGTGGGGTTACAAAACGTTAAGTAGGGGGGAGGGGAGTTTTCGACAGCGTTTGCATTTGTGTGGAACTTAGAAAATTTGGAATGAAAATAAGTGAAATTTTTTTTTTTTTGGGGGGGGTAGTGGTCTTGAAATCGTTACGTAATATTAGGGGAGTGGCGTGCCAAACCTTTACAAAGCATTACATAGGCAGGGGGTCAAAAATTGGTAAAATCACCGTTACGTAATTTGTGCACGGCCCTACATCTGACTGTTCCTCCTTTTTGATTTCGAAGTGCAAAACCCGGGTTGGACGTTCGAAGGCGTCAACCCGTCCTATTTGCTTGATAAAGTTTTTACGGAAATATCTCTGTCGATTTCTCCGGCCGTGTATGGACGCTATAGGTTAGGAATTTGCATGTATCTCAGTCCCCAGCATGTAAACAGTGCGTAAGGACAAAGGTTACAAAATGAAAAGCCGAAGAATATTTTTTTTACGATATCTTTCATCAGTTTGGTATTGAAATCGAGCAATAACAATTTTTATTCCAGTCCTAAAGGTATGAAAATGGAAAACATTAGAAAACAACAACCTGGAATGGATTTACTACGTATAAGATGTAGTGAAAACATCGCCCCATGCCCATCCTTTTCTGCCTAATGTGCTTTTCCCGTTTGTCTGCGTCTTATACACGGCTGCTTGGCCCCCTAAGGATTTGCTTAGGAACCCTGTAGAACAATAACATTATAAATTATAGCATTAGGATGAAAATTCTTAAAACCAGGCTTGCTTGGAATAGGAATATAAAAGTTAGGATAAGCGGAAATAGTGGCTGAAGTTAGTTCTAAGGTTGTTATGTACAGTTTTAATATTTATTAAAGATTGTTACTACTACTACCACTGACACACAAGTAAGTACCTATTAAATTAACACAGCCATTATTTTCTTACAGTAGAGGCATATGTCGAAACGTTCAAATGCGCATAATCTTTCTGTTTAGGGACATATAAGATTTGCCGAAGTGTCTGAAAGAAGACAGGTCTCTGGGTTCTCCCAAAAATCATTCTTTTATTTATAGAGAACAACTCGAACGTGTGTTTGAACTAATCGTTGACCGAGCGCTCGTAACAGCTCGTGGTCGGTTTGGAGCGCCCTAAAACTGATCTGTGACGTCATTGCTGTGATCCCGGGCAATCTCCGAGGGATTTGCGAGGAGTATAATCGAAAAAAAACGCTATATGGCAGCTGACGTGGGGTTGCCCCACGATAGACGTGGAAGACCCCCCCCCTGAGAGATATTCGAGTTTTGATATGCTTATAATTTCAAAGTCGAACTAATTTTGAACCACTTTTAAAAATTTTTAACCACACTCCTTCCTGGTTTTTTTTTATATTCAAAATGGTGGGTGCAACCAGACGTCGAAAGCGTAATGTTGAAGTCCTAATATCACCAAAAAGAATTTTGAAAAATTCACTAGTATTCCTGTTTTTTTTTTTAAATATGGTGTGGGGTGCAGGTTGACGTCAATCCACACCACCCTCAAAATGGGGGGTTTAGCCAATCTAAATCCAGTCAGTTTGGAAGGCAGAGACATATACTAGAAACGACTAGAAACCACGTAAGGAAAACGATTTCTTATATTTGTTGGACTTTTGGTGCCTAATATGTGAATGTGTAAAGCACCTGATTTCTCCAATGGGGCTTCTTAGATGATGCGGATTCGAAACTCTTTTCATTTTTCTCTACGCTTTAAATGAGGGGAGAGTAGCTTGACGTCCCTCTGTATGTAAAAAAAACCAGGAAGGAATGTGGTTCAAAATTTTTAAAAGTGTTTCAATATTAGTTTGAAATTGGTTCGAAACTATAAGCGTATCAAAACTCGAATAGGGGGGGGGGGATGGGCTTGTGGCTTGACTGATCTGGAACTTCGGAAAGAAGAGAGGAAGGTCCGGAGAGAGAGTCGGGAGTAGGAGGATGAAGCGCCTAATTGCCAGGCCCACGGACCGCCCCTCTCTACTACTTGGTGTTGTTGTTTTGCTGGAGTGTGGTTCTTATTTTTTCATTTCGTGTCAAAGAACGCTTAAAATCTATCTTAACTGAAACCATCGATAAAAAGTATCCCCAGTTGAAAGAACCTTGCATCAAAGTGATGATCTGTGTGTAGGTCTTGGCCAGCTCAATACCGTCTCAACTAAAAAGCCAGTTAACTCCTACCGCTTCAGTGCCCTTTGGCATACTGTTGCCGCCATTTTTATAACTAAATTTAGAGGTAAACCATGATATTTCTGTCACTTTGGTGTCAATATGGCTGCGATATTAGGCCAAAAGATACTAAAACGATAGTTAGTTAGTTTATTTATATTTATATATATGTTTCGTCCTTAGCCTAAATTAATGAGTTTATAAAGATAATAAATATTAAAAATAGCAATAATGTGGTGCAAAATGCTTAAATAAAGTAATAAGTTAATTTTTCACGAAGCTATTAAAAGAGCAATATTTTTTTAGGATGTAGTTATTTAAAAATTATAACATATAAATAAGAAACATCTACTAGACCTTTAAATAAAAACAAAAACTATCAATAAAACTTAAAACAAGCCTTACTTACGTAGGGAGTACACACACATGTTTGGAAATTCAAATAAAATATAGCTAGTGCTACAGAGCAAAATAAAAACATAATTAAAAACGATTACATACAAAAACACAAGTAACGAAAAAAATATAATATAACAAAACCTAGTAATTAAGAAATTCTGCGACTCTATATAGTTCAATTTGACATAATCTAGCAAAGCATTCTCTTTTAAATTTGTTAAAGTTTTCCATCTCCTTAGTACTATCAGGTACGCGGTTATAACATTTTACTGTGTTGTAAAAGTAACTTTTCTGAGTAGACAGAAGTCTATGTTTAGGAAAATTATAATCATTTTCTTTATGTTTTGTGTTATAATTATGTTTTAGTTTTAAATAAAAAAAGTCAAGGGCGTGTTTTCTTAAATAGAGAATGCAGTGAAAAATGTAAATTGCTTGAAGAGTTAACAGTTATTTTTTTTTAAAAACTCCTTTACAACTTTCAGGTAGTTTCAAGGAAAACATTATTTTTAAAACCTTTTTTTGTTGCACAATAACGCTTTCAGCCTGACTACTGCTACCCCAGGTTAATATTCCATATTTAATATGTGAGTAAAACATACCGTATCAAATGGTCATTAACTGAACTTAGTTTACCACAAAGCTTTTGGGTATGCTCGCTATAGTATAGCTGGGAATCTATTGTAATCCCCAAGAGTTTTACGTTCTGAACTATTTTAACCTCTTCATTTTCAAAATTAACTTGATTTGGAGTACTGCCGATGTTACTAAACAATATTATATTAGTTTTATCAACATTTAATAATAGTTGATTAACCATTTTTGGACACCTTCTAGCAGTTCTTGACATTTTTCACTCAAATTTTCACTTTTTTTAACCGGTATTACAGCTGGTCAGTCGTCTGCGTAGTTTACTGCCGAATTAGGTTCCTTAATAATGTCACAAAACTCATTCACGTACATGATAAACAACAGAGGACCTAAAATGCATCCCTGGGGAATCCCTGTTATAATTGTGTCGCAACTAGATAATGAGTTAACTGGCTTTTTTGTTGAGACAGAGTTGACCAGCTTCGATGACTCTTAACGGGCTGCAAGCGAGCATAATCAAATAGGCCTTGCCGCTCGAGCCCAGACGGACACTATACGACAACTGTCAATCACTTTCAATCACATGTGTCAACGAAGCGGGCGAACCGATCTCATGCTTGAGCAATCTGCATTATTTAGTGACAATATTTAAGCAGTGCTTCTCTGTATATATAGTGTTATACCGGGTAATACGTTAGCGTTTGCAACAATTGGACAACGCTGTGGACCTAGAGTTTTAAAATTACCGATAATAGAAAACACGTATGATTGAAAAAATATTTGGTATTTTGGAGGATTATTTCATGACCGAAAACACAAAAAACACAAAATTAATAACAAATTTACCAACTGGTTTACTTTTAACAACATTTTGTTGATTTCTGCCTCTGTACAATGGGATAAATACAGATGAGGCAACAAACTCTTTCATACAAATCTTAAAAAAACACATAAATAATAACACTAAAACATTTAAAAAATCACACAAACAAATCAAAAGAAATAACTGGATATCGCAGGGTCTCATAAAATCAATAAATTATAAAAACCAACTTTTTCAAAAAATGAAATTAAATCCATCACAGGAAAACATTACACTCTTTAAAAAATATAGAAATAAACTAAACGACCTAATTAAAGAAACAAAAAAAGCTTTCTATGTGTCATGTACAAGTCATCTTAAAATAAATATAATAAATAAAAAACAAGAAATTAAACAAATAAAGAGCAACAACAATTATGTAACAGATAAAAAACATATGTCAAATTTATTTTGTGATTTTTTTACATCAATTGGAGAAAAACTGGCTTCAAAAATAAAGATGAAAAATACAAGAAAAATTGTAAAAAAAAGAACCAAACATAAATTTATTTTGACAAATGCAAATCAAGGGGAAATCCTTTTGGAAAATAGTAAATAATATATCAGGTACAAATAAAAAACAAGAAATTAAACAAATAAAGAGCAACAACAATCATGTAACAGATAAAAAACATATGTCAAATTTATTTTGTGATTTTTTTACATCAATTGGAGAAAAACTGGCTTCAAAAATAAAGATGAAAAATCCAAGCAAAATTGTAAAAAAAGAACCAAACATAAATTTATTTTGACAAATGCAAATCAAGGGGAATGCCAGAAGGCAATCATGAGTTTACAAAATAACAAAACTCCTGGTCAGGATAGCTTAAGATCAGAGTTTCTAAAATCAATTTGTGAGTCGATAAAACATCCACTAACATTTCTTATAAATAAATCATTCAGCGAGGGTATCTTCCCAACTATTCTTAAAGAAGCGACAATCAAACCGCTCTTCAAAAGCGGAGATAAAGGCGAAATCACAAATTACCGACCAATTTCTCTGATATCAAACATCGCGAAAGTTTTTGAGAAAGTCATTAAAGAAAAAATGGTGCGTTTTTTGAATAAATATAAATTATTATCAAACAATCAATTCGGATTTCAGAAACATAAATCTACAGAAGATGTCTTAGCGAAATTAGTTGCTAGTATAAATAAATCGATAAGTACGAAAAAACCGTCGCTTTGTATTTTCATCGACCTCACAAAAGCATTTGACACAGTCGATCATGATTGCCTTATGGAAACCTTAGATACTATCGGATTTCAAGGAATTTTTTACAAGTTTCCTAAAAGTTATTTAACAGAACGTTGACGATACTCTAAGTGAACAAAAAATAATCAAGTACGGTGTACCCCAAGGAACAGTGCTTGGACCGCTCCTTTTCCTAATATATATTAATGAAATATTTTCCCTTACACTAGCAGGAATACTAACTTGCTTTGCGGATGACACTGCAATTTTTTATGAGGCAAATACGTGGGAACAACTCAAAGACGACGCAGAAAAAGATTTGGCAACGATATTTGAGTGGTTTGAAAGTAATCTCTTGACCGTAAATGAAAATAAAACAAATTTCCTTGCTTTTACATCATATTCCACTAACCTTCCCACCTATGATACACTTTCTGTCAAAATCCATAGTAGCTCAGAAACTTTAACAATAAAAAGTAAAAACAGTATCAAATACCTGGGGGTTTACTTAGACAGCCATTTGAGATTTGACAAACACGTGGTATACGTCACAAAAAAAATTAGGTCTACACTGGGTAAATTTAAGTATTTATCCAAAATTCTGAGTACTGGTCAACTTGAAATTCTATATCATGCATTAGTCGAGGCGCACATTAGGTATGGTTTGATAGCATGGGGAGGATCATCAAAGTACTTAATAGGTATGGTAGAAATAAGTGAAAAATGAGTCCTAAAAATAATTTATCGAATTATGCAAAAAATTTAGTGTAAATCAACTTTTCTGCCTGTCACTGTTAATTCGACAATTTAAACATAAAGAAACATTGCAGATAATGAATCATGAACATAATACCCGTCAAAAAAACAAATACGTGGTCCCTAGACCAGAAAAAACTATATCTCTAAGATGCCACACATACCTTTGCCCAAAGATATACAATAATTTTTCTCTTGCGATTAAACAAATCAGCTCCTATAATTCTTTTAAAAAAGAATGCCAAAAATGGAACTATTCTATAGATAGACAAGCTTTATACAATTTTATCAGCACACAAAATAACTATCTTTTTCAAATATAAATAATATACAAATATAACAATTCAAAATACAATTATTATATTCCTCGTTTGTGTTACTAAACCAAAAAAAAAACAAGAAAAAAAACATTAAAACAAAAATATTGTTTGTACAAGTTTATTTTTTTTTATATGCACAACAATTATGCCTATTTTGAATTTGTGGTGAATCACAGGAGCACCCACGCACAAGGTATGCTTTTAGTGGGTTTTCTTTTATTTGCCTCAAAGTATACTTAGGATTAATTCATTACTATGCTATTTTATATGTATTTTTTTTGGCAAATAAATATTTATTATTATTATTATATTTCGATCGAAAAAATGAGGTATATTTCAAGTACCATAACATGTACCTCCACATTATAAATTCTTTATTGATTTAAAGTTGTGAAGATTCAAAGAAATTTAAATGCAATTACATAATATACCTAAATTTATTTATATATTTGAATAATAAAAAAACCGGAGAATTTGCGTAATTGCATGTAAATGATAAAGTTATAAAAAATAATATGTTTTTAAAAACATTACGTGTAGAGATACAACTTTCAGCGCAATCTGGCATTGTCGGCAAATTGTTTACCTTATGTCTGATCGCAACTGTGGTGATTTTATCATATTTTATATTCCTAATCTTAAACAACTGCGCTGTTTTGTTCAGTCACCATAAATAATACTCTACCTGATAGTAGTAGGCAAAATATGTCTTAAAATGGGCTTTTTATGAAAGTTGCACTAGTGCAAATTACTGATAATTTGCAATAGTGAAAATTATCGCTGTATTTCGTTTCCTATTGGTCCAAACCTGCCAGCCGCATGGATTTTATTGGTCAATATTTTCTGAGGGAAATAGTATATGTAATTTTTACCACTTGATGCAAAATATTACCGCTGTAATTTTCCAAAATCACATTTGAACACATAAGTACCTATGTAAAAAATAGTAACGACAACTGCATCCTAAATAGTCCTTTTTTACTAGCGTTCTGATTTAAAAACTCAAGCAAAAAAAGCACAGTTTATCCAGCTTTATCAAAAAATCCAAACAAAGAAAATTTTCTTGAGCCATTACCTCGCCCATTTCTCCATATTGTTTTCGACTAATTTATAGGCCTAAAAATATGAATTATGGTTGTCTTTTTTTTTTAATTGGGTTGTATGAGTAAAGTTGTATTTTTTGTAATTTGCTTTTCTGAATCATTAATACAGAATTCGAACTAACACAAGATAGGGTAGTCCAAACACTACAAAATATTTAAAGCCTAAAAAAAAATAGTAGCTAAGGTATATCAGAACCTTTCGTACTAGGGACCGTCCAACTCATTTAAAAAGTTCTGTTGTTCTTCTCTACAATAAATGTGATTATTATTGACCGATTTCATTGATTACAAATACAGTTGAAAAATTTAGGGTAATTTATATTACAATTGAAGGTGCTGGCTGGGCTTTGATCAAATTTTTTGTCTTCCAGCTCCTTTTTTGCATTTCAAATAAGCTTTGTATTATTTGTAAAATTGTATTTATGATTGATATTGCAAAATAAATGTATTATTATAAATTTTTTCACTTCTATGATACATTTGCACTCATAACTTCTACACTCTGTATAATCTGGTTTATGGGTTATCTGTGCTTGAATCCTCGCACAAAAAATTCAAGAGTTTGGGGGCTCTGTTTTTTTAATTGACCAAAACCGAGTTTATGTAAAATCGTTCGATTTTGGAAATTTCGTTTGCTCGTCTCCTCGAGTCTGCTGATTGATTTAACGATAGCCCGGTTGATTGACAGATCGATTGACTGACTGACAATGGGTTTCGGTTTTAGAACTCTACGGAATGTTCATTGATAAAAAATGCAGACGCGGAGCTTTTTTGTAAGAAAATTTAAATAAGAGACACTGTGATCGTTGCAGGTACCATGATGCCAAAATATCGGGGGACCAAGGAACGAGAAATTTTAAAAATTTTAAAGTTTTTATGCAGGAGGTGTCGATGCGAGAATATTTTATTTTTATTTTAAAATATCTTTACCGGCCACACGAGCTTTTGACAGTGTGAAACACTCTTCCTTCATCCATATTTTAAGTCAACTCTACGGTAAACAGTCAGCTAAAGCTAAATGCTGTGACGGGCTCTCGGAGTCCTTTATAAGCAAAGGCATACTCCAGGGTGAACCACTATCACTTTTTCTCTTTTTATTGTTTCTCTCTGATATCATACAGTTTTTAAAAAGTAAACGGGCTTAGTTTATCAATATAGATGGGATAAATGAAATCTCTATGCTACTATACTTTGATGATGATGACCTGATTATTTTTGCGCTTTCAGAAAAATATTTACACCACAATTTAAATATACTTATCAGAGCAGTATGTCAGTGAAATGGTTTTAACATTAGTCACAATAATAGGTTTTTGTTTAAAAATGACACCCTTGAAATCGTTAAGGAATATACGTACCTTGGAGTCATTTACTCCTATAAGTTTCGTATAATGAGAGCAAAATCAATCTCCAAAGCAAGCCATTGGATCTGCTCTTTCACTTCTAGCAATGTCGAAAGCATTCTCAATCTCATCAAGGCTTAAGGCTGGTTCATGGCAAATTTCTTTTCCTTTACTGTAACTTTTGCTGTAACTTTTTCCTTTAGCAATTAATAAATCTCATGTATTCAGATTAGGGTGTTCATGGTTGTTCTTACGGAAAAACAAGCGCATTGCGGAAGTGCAGGCGGCAAAATATTTGTTGATGTTTTTTTAACCTCAAAATCGATTGTTTTTATTTAATTATTTGAAGCAGTAGTTATTACAGAAATGGATATTGATCATGGTGAAAGAGTTTCCACATTTGTAGCACAAAAAGAACCCCAAATTTTGTAAACAAAAGCCAAAATCGCGAGTGCACTTGTCACTAGTGTCAACCTTAGTGACTAAAGTTAAGGAAAAGGAATTTTAGCATGAACCAGCTTTGTACTTAAGGAAAAATAAAAGGGTAAAGTTACAGCAAAAGTTACAGTAAAGGAAAATAAATTTAACCATGAACCAGACTTTAAAATCTCTAAAACCTGTGTTCTAATTATAATATCCAGCTGCGCCCCATTTGGGCCCTAAGATATCTAGATACCCTCGAACAGATTCAAATATCATTTCTAAAAAAATGTCTATCCGTACCCAGAAGTACATCTTCAGCAATACTTCGCTTGGAATTTGAACTCACGCCAATCTCAACAACTATAGCTAAATGGTCGCTAAATTTTCTAAATAGAGTGCTCTCTATGCCTAAAACCAGGTTACCTTCGATATGCTTCAGGAGGCATTTACAGCTGATTGAGTAACCTGTTACATATAACTGACTTTCACAACTTAAATTGGTGCTTGCTGGGACACGGTTTGATAACATTTTTGACAACAATCTAGCAACAAGAACTCTATCAAAAAAGAAAATCAATCAAATTATTGAAACCCAGCGAGAACTCTGTTTTCAAAAAGATCTTGCTATTGCTAGAGACTCCTCATACATGACTTTTTATCTTTTTCTTGCCATGACGATGACCAGAAAATACCCATAAACTAGAGACATTGGATCGTATTCTCTTTAAATGTCCATTGTACAGAAAAGTCAGACCATGCATGGACGGATCCGGATTCGATTTTAAATCTCTTAGAATCTTTATCACCAGCGTCGGCAAAAAATTTTACTTGTACCATAATATCATTTCTTTCCCTTTTGACGTCGCAGTATTAAAATCGAATCCAATAACACATTTAAGCAGTAGCAGAATATTATCTTTTTTTTTTTCTTTTTGTTGGACTGACTAACTATAATATATCTTGATTTGATGTTCATATATGGTTAGTACAAAAAAAAAAACAATGGTAAAAATTGATTTTTTTTTTCTCCGTCAGTCTAATATATTTTTTTCCACTTTCATTTCTATTTTCTAGATTACAGTAAACATATTACTTATCTATAATTTTAATAATTTAATTTATAAGTTATTTTGTTTTTTTTTTTGAGAATTCTAGGCTAAAATTATATTTGTTATTAGTTTATGACTTTAACCTTTTTTTTTATAGAAATTGTTTATTTCTGAAAACAATAAAATTCCACTTCCACGCCCCTTCTGCCCCTCATACCCTTTCATCCAGTCGAATAACCACTTTGCCTATCTATACGGTTTTTCCTGGTTTTTTGCTTTAAAACTCCTATCTTCATTTGGTAGTTTTTGCGTGATACTCGAACAAAAAAACAGGCAAAAACAGACAATAATTCTGAAAATTGTATTTTTGTTATCTATATAACATCGGAGTTAATAACCGAAAGTTTTTAAAATTAACGCTTTTTTAAGTCCGGTGGCATCGACTGGACAGATGAATAGTGACGTCATCACCGATTGACCATGAAACACCGGATAAAGAAACGCCCCGGTGTACATGTACATGTACATTAATTATTTTCGGCTTTCGCAGTTTTTTCGTAAACGGCTTAGAACAAATGAGCTCTCAAAGATTTCTAGTGCTCCTGTTGATCTAACGGCTAACAAAATTGAGGAGATCTCTAACAGTATGTAGACGCTCATTTTACCCGTTAAAATTAGATCAAGCTCACCTCTGACGAACTGTCTTTAGAAGTAGCGACTATTTTTACTGCTACTTGAGCACTAATTAATTTTATAGGAAACATTTTTTTTAATATTACTTTTTTTTAAGGTTATGTGAATCCATCACATATTTTAGAAACACATTTGATGCCATCGGTGAATTCACCGATGAATTTAAAAACATGGCCTAAGCAACCGTGGAGAAGACCTCTTCTTATTCGGACCTCTTTCGACAATCGACCATCAACTTTTATTGAAGGTGTATATGAATAGGATATATAGGATTAAACCAAGATTTTAATTGCAAATAATCCTAAAAATAGGTTCACAGGTTTTATGTTTCAAAATAATTACTTATTTTTTTTTGTTAAATATGTATTTTAGAATACAATAAAAAAATAAAGCAAAAAATTTAATGATGATTATACTAAAACCTACTGAAGGAGAAATGAAATTTCTTTGCCCCGACAAGTAATGCACTTAACACCGCGCTCCTTTATTATTAGTACCCGGTACCCACCTATGTATTTCCGAGAACAATATGCATACCCAATCAAAAAGAAAGATAATTAAAGAGGCCCAGTTAATTACTGCTCGTAAATAATTCGCAGTAACTACCCATGTTTAAGGCGAACTCTTAAATGTCACGCCTGTGCCGTAGAATTTTTGTTGTTTTATTTTCAGACTGGACACGTGCAAAATTTACTGAACAGGAGTTTAAACAAAATGTACGTACATAAAAATCTGTGTCATTTGTAAATATTGAAATTTGAAAAACTGAAAATATAGAAGAAGCACTAGAATTTTTGTTGTTTTATTTTCAGACTGGACACGTTCAAAATTTACTGAACAGGAGTTTAAACAAAATGTACGTACATAAAAATCTGTGTCATTTGTAAATATTTAAATTTGAAAAACTGAAAATATAGAAGAAGCACTAGAATTTTTGTTGTTTTATTTTCAGACTGGATACGTTCAAAATTTACTGAACAGGAGTTTAAACAAAATGTACGTACATAAAAATCTGTGTCATTTGTAAATATTGAAATTTGAAAAACTGAAAATATAGAAGAAGCACTAGAACTTTTGTTGTTTTATTTTCAGACTGGACACGTTCAAAATTTACTGAACAGGAGTTTAAACAAAATGTACGTACATAAAAATCTGTGTCATTTGTAAATATTTAAATTTGAAAAAATGAAAATATAGAAGAAGCACTAGAATTTTTGTTGTTTTATTTTCAGACTGGACTTGTTCAAAATTTACTGAACAGTAGTTTAAACAAAATGTACGTACATAAAAATCTGTGTCATTTGTAAATATTTAAATTTGAAAAACTGAAAATATAGAAGAAGCACTAGAATTTTTGTTGTTTTATTTTCAGACTGGACACGTTCAAAATTTACTGAACAGGAGTTTAAACAAAATGTACGTACATAAAAATCTGTGTCATTTGTAAATATTTAAATTTGAAAAACTTAAAATATAGAAGAAGCACTAGAATTTTTGTTGTTTTATTTTCAGACTGGACACGTTCAAAATTTACTGAACAGGAGTTTAAACAAAATGTACGTACATAAAAATCTGTGTCATTTGTAAATATATAAATTTGAAAAACTGAAAATATAGAAGAAGCACTAGAATTTTTGTTGTTTTATTTTCAGACAGGACATGTTCAAAATTTACTGAACAGGAGTTTAAACAAAATGTACGTACATAAAAATCTGTGTCATTTGTAAATATTTAAATTTGAAAAACTGAAAATATAGAAGAAGCACTAGAAATTTTGTTGTTTTATTTTCAGACTGGACACGTTCAAAATTTACTGAACAGTAGTTTAAACAAAATGTACGTACATAAAAATCTGTGTCATTTGTAAATATTTAAATTTGAAAAACTGAAAATATAGAAGAAGCACTAGTATTTTTGTTGTTTTATTTTCAGACTGGACACGTTCAAAATTTACTGAACAGGAGTTTAAACAAAATGTACGTACATAAAAATCTGTGTCATTTGTAAATATTTAAATTTGAAAAACTGAAAATATATGTCAGTTGAAGATTTAGTGGAGACCATAAGATGTTTCTGAGATCTTGCCGCATGGTCTGGACATGGTCTTCGTTATACAGCTTCATGTTATTGGTAATTGATGCCTATTTATTGTAAGTAGTCGTCCTTTAAAAAATTTCTTCCCATCTATTTTCTGTTCTTCAATATGTGTTAGGTTCTATCTAATCCACTCTTATCCACTCTTAACCGTTTCCTACAACTCTTTGGAGACAGAGGCATGATTCTTCGAAACTAAGTGGCGTTGAAGATCCATTGCTTGCTAAACGTGTGATTAAATTACTTCATTTTCCTTTCAATTCTTCAAACATTATCTAATCAGACGCTCCTCATTAGTTTGAATTATTTTTAAACCAAAAAAGTCAAACAAATATTGTTGTTATAAAACTGTCAAGATGTAGGCCCAAAGCAAATGAAGTTCTTTGCCGCATGAGCTGCACTTTGGGTCTTCGTTATACAGCTTCATTTTGTTAAAATGCATCCTTCTCTGTCAGAGTCCTATTAACACGCAATTGAGTCCGTCGGTTATTATTTTGATAGTCATTTGATAAACTTCGTTCCATGTGTTTGTCCAAGTGTTTTCTGTTTTTCAATATGTGGTATGTTCTATCTTATCCAGTCTCCTCATCCTCAACCATTTCTTCCAACTTTTGGCCGACAAAGGCATGATTCTTGAAAACTAAGACCCGGTTCCAACTTATGACTTTCTCGTGAGTGCTCACTCACGCGTCACATGATGTCAATATGAAATGTTATGACAGTCACACGCACATCAGTGCCATAAAAATAGTTTGCAAAAGTTTGTCTTGGCAATCAATAGAGTTACAAAATCCTTTATCGATTCCACCATCAAGTAAGTTACTTACTTTATGATTCCAACGATTCACCCATTGATGCTAACAATGTCCAACAATGTCAAAACTACTTTTTTTGGGTTTTCCGCCACTAAGTTAAGGAAATTTTTTCAAAAATATGTTAAAACCCACTGCGTAAATTCCTAAACAAAAAAATTTGTTCGTTTGTCAGTGGTTTTTAAATAATATAAAAATTTGCCTACATACACACAAATCCTAACTAGAATAAAGTACTTATCTGACGTTTCGGCAGAAACTCTACTGCCGTTTTCAAAGAAATTATTCGTTTCAAAACTTTTTTGATTATTTTTTAAAAATATCTGCCTGTTATCATACAACTGACTGACTTTGACTGATGTATATTTCAAATATTAACATGACAGTTTGGTGTGTCGATAGTAGCCAACAAGGTATTGGGTGAGTTTAATAAAATTTCAAATTATATTTGTTTGAGTGTTTTCGATTTTAGATTACATTTTAAAAATACATAATTTAAAGTAAAATCAAAAATAAAGGTTAATATTTTCTTTTTCATTTTAAAATATCAAGGGTAAAGATTATCTTTTGTCTGACTTTAAGAAAAAATACATTAGAAATCCAAAGAAGATCAATGCTATTTTTTAATTTATTAAAGAAAAACCTTTTTGAAAATCTTGTTTTAAAATTGGAAGCCAAACTGTATTGGTATCAACTGATATTCTAGCTATCCATTCATTTTCATTTAGATAGATGCAAGCTGCTTCTTTGATTTTTCGTTTAATTTTGTCTGGTTCTTTTTGTAATATACTGGTTTCTCCGCACATTACTCTATGATCATTTTCAGAAGAATGTTGGTAAATTTTAGATCTCTCCCAATCTCCCCTCCTGCGGTACCTCTTATGGTCATTTATTCTAACTTCAAGAGGCCTTGAAGTTTCTCCAATATAAAATTTACCACACTCGCAAGGAATTTTATAGACTATATTTTTTGACTTTTGTTCAGCATTTAAAAGTTTTGTTTTTGTTAGAATTAATCTAAGAGCGATTCGTTTAATTTTTTCTGAAATAGCTGGTATAAAAGGAATTATTAAATCTATTGGTTGTACATTACTATGTCTACGTTCGCGCTGTCTTGGAAATTCGATTTGTCTAAAAGAATTTTCGATGAAGTTATTTGGATACGAATTTTTAATTAAGGCCTCTTTTATTGTTTCTTTTTCTTGTAAAAATGCGTTATTGTCCGAACAAATTATTTTAGCTCTATCGTATAGACCTTTTATTACTGCTTTTTTAACCGATGAGGAATGATTTGAGTTAAAGTTTAGATATCTATTTGTATGTGTTGGTTTTCTATAAACTGAGGTTTGTAATGTATTTTGTTTGTTTATTAAAACGTCTAAAAAAGTAAATTTTATTGGTGGTTCTTTACCGTTTATAAAATTAAGAAAATCATTAAGTTTATTTTATTTTTATTTATTTTTATTCAACCAACTTCTGAAGAGCGGTGGAAAGGGTTTGATGGATTATTTAACTTTGATCAAAAAATAACAGCTGTTTTTTGTTTGTTGTTTTTTTATCGTATCATTTATTTTCATTGTGAACCATAGACGAGAGTAAATTTAAAAGGATCCGACGCTGCACAAACAGCCATAAAGATTTCTTAAGAAACCACTTCCTCTGAGGATGATGTTAAGTATCTGGAGTTAATTTAAAGCTTAAGATGAAAAAGACATTATAAGATTGAGGGCTATGTAGTCAAAAAGAATTTAGAAAAAAAACTCCGGAAAAAAACCTCAAAAAAAATTATTATAACTAGGCCAAAACCAACCCAACTTAAGTTAGACCCAGCCAAGTCAAGCCAAAATACTATTTTTTTGATTTCACGTACTTTTTAATACATAACAATTAATTTTTCTTTCTGGGAGTTTCTTCCGTTTACCAGTCAAAACCGTATATGATGTAATCGATTTGTAGTAGAATTGAAAATGGTGATCTATTTCTCAAAGAGACTTGAATTCCAAATGATTAAAATTGGGAAACTCAAAGTCATAAAGTCTCAAAATACAAATTTATTCAAATTTGGTAGGTTACATGTGTTTCGCCTACATAGGCATCTTCAGTCCTGGTATATAAAACAAAAATTAAAAAATAAAAAACATTTAAACAAAACGAGAAACTCGTTCTATATTTTAGAAACAAAACCCAATGAGAATTTAGAATGTCTCGAGTAGAAATTCAGGTGTGTAAAAAAGTAATTTATAAGGGGGCGTTTATTTATTCGACGTTTGATGGCAAATCCGGCATTCATCGGTGATGACGTCATTATTCGTCTGTTCATCAGTCGATGCCACCAATCGTCCCTTTCTAAATAATTCATCAAGGTTATATTCGCACTGTATAATATGCAACAAAATTTAGTCCGAAAGCAAATTAAACCCTGGTGGTCATAAATGTCCATCAAGTTCTTCGTCCAAAGAGCAAAAGGCGTGAAGACTGGTTTGCAGTAGAGTAAAGCACTTATTTTCCAACGCCCACTCTTTAATTTAAATAAAAATGAATCAGTGCATTGTTCAACTTCTTGGTGTATATAGGTATGTCGTATCCAAACCTTAGATTAATTACTACGCCATAGAGTATCAATGCTCGTAGAATGTTTGCTGGTTGTAGTATTAAGAGCATTATGGTCGATTGCTTTGAGGAATTTTGGTTTTGCAGATGCAAGACTGTGGAAAACTGTGTCATTAAATTTTTCTGTTTAATTGTCGGTTTATATATATATATATATTTACAGGTTCTTCTTATAAAAAAAACTAAATCAGTACCTAATTTCAACTTAGATATACATGAAGATAGCCGCTAATAGCGCGCACGCTGTCATTGATTTCAGTTCAATAAGGTATCTTGGGCTTTAGTTAATCTAAGTTTCTGAACTGCATTCATTGGTGGTCTTTTTATTATTATTGGTATTATTTTAATTTTGTTATTAAATTTTTTAGTCTTCCGACCACGCGTGCATTATTTTAATTTAATATTTTTTCGTGGGAAGGCATTAAGATTACCAAATCGTAGTTATTGCTGCCAGTTAAGACACAAAGCAAATAATAAGAACTTTTGGCATCTTGTAGACTTTTAGTTGGGAAAAATTCACAGCGTTTTAGGCTCCGATAAAAAAGAAACCAATTGTGAACAACCAAATTCAGCAAATAAGGCGGTCAACGTGGCAACATCAAGTAAATAAGAATTTAAGAAGATCAATCAGTTTTTAGGAAACCATTCTGCATTATTTGGAAACAAAGAAAACCATGGTGGCATATAATTGAAGAAAATATACGCTCTTGGTCAACTGTTGTTTTGGTCATGGAGGAAGAGAAAAAGACGGAGGTAGTAGATTTTGAGTTGATTATAGGAAACTTGACGACGTGAAAAAGAGACCACGCTAGCAGGATCCTGTTGATTTTCCACACAGGATCTAAAAAGTGGCTATTGTAAAGTTGGAATGCATAAAAGAGTCAAGAAAACAACCTTTTCAATTGATAATGGGTTGTAATAGTTCAAAGTAATGCCATTTGGTCCCAGGTCCCTAAGAGTGAAGGGGCATGTGTAAGTCCGTGGAATTTTTTATGGAGTTTTCTGACTATATGGGATTGATAGGTCTTTAGTCACACAATCAAGTGTTACCCGGTGTTTTGTTCGCATTCGTGTAGAAGGGGTTGATATGACGACATGTTTCAAGATGGCGGCCAAAAATCATAAAAAATACAACTTTCGCCAACGGGGCATGATTATACTCGATTCCATAAAATTCGAGGACAAGGATTCCAAAATCCACTTTTAAGGTTATCCGATTGTAAATGACCTTGAGAAATCGCAAAAAACAGTTTTTTTGCCATTTTCTATTCAAAAAATCTTAATAATTTGAGGTTTTATCAGACCAACTTCAAATGTACCTCAAACTATTAGAAATGTATGCCAAATTAAATCCTTAGAGTTTAATGCAGTTTAAAGCTTTATGACCTTGAAAAATACCCCAGTAAAATTAACAAATTACAAAAATAACATACTAAAGGGCGCTATTCATCAACTATTAAAGCGAAGAGGACCAAATTTGGTAACAAAGATAAGAAGATCAAGTACAATAATTCTGTTAAAAAAAATTTTATTCAACTTTGACGCGTTTCAATCTGACGGCTGATATATCAAAATGGCGATCTATAATCACAAGATGGCCATTAATTCTTGTTTACTTTTCGTCGCTTACTATGAAAAAAATAGTTAAGTTGATGGACGACCTTGATTGACCTTGTACAATTGAAAAACAAGCTTTTTGTAGTGTTTTTATCAATTTACCACTATCCAAAAAATTTAGGTGCCGGTGATGAAATAAACATCTTAGCCATAGATAAACAGTTCATTTTAAATCTCCCTACTATTTTTTTTTTATCTGACGTCCCAGATGTTTATGCTATACCCCAGTAAATATGACCTATATGCCTGTCGTTTTTATTAGGTTTCGGAACTGTGAATTTGATGCTCTATTCACTTGTCTAGCCAACAAAGTCATTTAAATTACCGATAAGAGAGTTACCAGAAGTTAGGTATACATTACCATATACCGAACCAGGTGTTTTATGCCATTTTCCAAAGTGGCGGTCGAAAAATCATAAAAAATTCTAATTATGCTGGTAGGGCATGACTATACTTATTTGTTAACATTCATAATGAAATTCAAGGATAAGGATTTAACAGTTATTTACATTCATGTTCCACCAGGTGTTTTGTTCGCATCCGTGTAGAAGGGCGTGTTATGGATAAAAAGGATAGGTATATAGGTTATTTTTACCGGAGTATAGCATAAACATCTGGAAGGCCAGATCAAATAAAATGGTAGATAGGTTTAAAATGAAGTATTTATCTATGGCTAAGATGTTTTTGCGTAGTGGTAAATTGGAAAAAAAGCACTACAAAAAGGTTGTTTTTAAATTGAACATGGTATGTTCAGGGCAAACAAGGTCATGCATCAACTTAACTTTTTTTTTTCATAGTAAGCGGCAATAAGTAAACAAGAATTGATCGCCATCTTGTTATTTTTGCTTTTTTACGAAACAGGATTAAAATGTGGTTATAGGTAGAAAATATGGCATATCAGCCGCCATATCGAAACGCGTCATAGCTGAACAAAATTTTTTTAACAAAATTGTTGGACTTGACCTTTTTATTTTTGTTATTAAATTTGGTCCTCTTCGCTTTAATAGTTGATTAATAACGCCCTTTAATATGTTATTTTTGCAGTTTGTTAATTTTACTGGGGTATTTTTTAAGGTCATGAAACTTTAAACTGCATAAAATTCTAAAGATCGAATTTGGTATACCTGTCTAATAGTTTGAGGTATATTTGAAGTTGGTCTGACAAACGTCAAATTTTTTGAAGAGAAAATGGCAAAAATCTAGTTTTTTGCGATTTTCAAGGTCATTTAAGGTCCGATGACCTTAAAAGTGAATTTTTTGGAATCTTCGTTCTCGAGTTATATGGGATCGAGTATAATTATGCCCCTGTTGCGAAAGTTGTATTTTTATGATTTTTGGCCATCATCCTGAAAGATGTCGTCATATCAACCCCTTCTACATGAATGCGAACAAAACACCTGGTAACATTTGATTGTGTGATTAAAGAGCTATCAATCCCACATAGTTACAAAACTCCTTCATAAAAAATCCTACGGGACAGAAATTATCGACATATGCCCCTACACTATAATGGAAATCTTGTTACGAGGCCTGATATGAAAAATATGTGTACTTCGACGACATCATTTTCTTGGGGGAGATCTTTTGAATATCAATCTAAAATTTTATCCGATGAAATGCTCTTTGTTTCAACAAAACGTTGAATTTCTTGGACATGTTTTCTCACCAGATGGAATACACTCCGATGGAAGGAAAGTCCACGTTATACGAAAATGACCCCGACCACAAAGATAAACTTGAAAGCTTGCTGGGTCTATTTACAGCAGTGGCGCACCCAAGAATTGGCTTCGGGGGCGGGGGTTAAGGATATATATATAATATTATAATATGAAATAAAAATGTAACCATGGCAAAATTTATACAAGGAAACAGGTGCTTACAAGCGCGGACCTGGGCTTAAATGTAGAGGGGGGGGGGTTCTAATTAAATGTTTTGAGAAAATAACACTTAAAATTCAACTAAAATCGTAAATATTGATGGGGTTTTTGGAATTTGAACTGTTTATTTACCTTTAATTTGTTTGTAAAAATGCTAGAATGCGCCGCAGACGAAAATTTTTATGAAAATGACACTTAAAATGCCATTTTTGACACCAAATCGCAAAAAAGTATTTTGATGATGATGAAAAACAAATAAAAAAACCAAACATTTTAATCATAAACGAATGAAATCGTAAAAATGAAAGGTTTTATACGCCGCAAACGAAAAATTTTGCAATTAATGATTTTTTCAAGATTTTTGTTAAAGGCTCTTGTATTTTATTCCCTATATATTATATTTCTGCAGTTATTTGATTGAGCCAATTGTATATAACCAGGCTTCTCGGGGGTGGGGTTTAACCCCAGACTCCCCCACCCTTTTCGATGTGCCACTGATTTACAGACGATTTCTAGAAGGCTTTGTTAATAATATTGCTGTTTCATTACGTAGACTGACTGAGGACAAGGTATTCTACGTTGGTGGAGGATTTATATATTTAAAAATCCATTCGCAAGGGCTTATTTGCTAAAAGTCCCTATTTTACATTTTTGAAATCTCTATACGACCGACCTTGTGTCGCAATGATTAATATAATTAAAAACAAAAAATACCCTCGGCCTTTTTGTTCATAATTTTTCCGTAATTTTAATGATTACGTACCGACAGACTCGCGTATTTACGGAACGTAATTACTCGGGATGCCACCGCGTTGCCGTTAATGCGATTATGATTGCTCCCTGTCCATAAAAAGCATGCAAAGTTCTTTCCTGTTTTTAAATTGTCATTCTTTGATAATAATTTTCTTAAGGGGACTTTCTACTTCTAGTTTAATTTTCAATCTCTACAAGTGTTTCGCTAACTAAGTTAGCCTCTTCAGGGGAAGATTAAAACACTTTATAAAACGTTACATGTAATTATATTCACTTGAGCATGGTTTACTTCCGATTTCTTGAAAACTAAGGATTACAATGTGCTGCTGGTTATTGGACCCTTATCCCTAATTTATGACAACCCTCTGATGAGCTCATAATTTTTTATAATCTTATTTGCTACATGGCTGTGGCCTTTAGAACACCCAGATCACAAAAAACTCCCGTTTTTTAGACTAACTACAAAGTAACTAAATAAGCTATACTTAGGATAATACTTACCCACTTAGTTATATATATATTTATATACTCTCGTAAATACAACAAAAAATATTTTGACTCATGAAATCTTATAAAATTTTATATATAAACAATGCCTCACAAAATCTTATATTAAGTTATGAAAGTAATACTGTAAAAAAAATAAATGTTGCCCTAACCTATATGCGCTTTGAAACAGATATTAAGTCGTAAAAAAATTTTCGCCCACCTGAACTTATAAAATCTTATAAAAAACTATAATCACATCGTATGTCGTAAATACTTTTACAAAAAAAATATATTTTGGCTCATAAAATCTTGGATTACAATGTGCTGCTGGTTATTGGGCCCTTATCCCTAATTTATGACAACCCTCTGATGAGCTCATAATTTTTTATAATCTTATTTGCTACATGGCTGTGGCCTTTAGAACACCCAGATCACAAAAAACTCCCGTTTTTTAGACTAACTACAAAGTAACTAAATAAGCTATACTTAGGATAATACTTACCCACTTAGTTATATATATATTTATATACTCTCGTAAATACCACAAAAAATATTTTGACTCATGAAATCTTATAAAATTTTATATATAAACAATGCCTCACAAAATCTTATATTAAGTTATGAAAGTAATACTGTAAAAAAAATAAATGTTGCCCTAACCTATATGCGCTTTGAAACAGATATTAAGTCGTAAAAAAATTTTCGCCCACCTGAACTTATAAAATCTTATAAAAAACTATAATCACATCGTATGTCGTAAATACTTTTACAAAAAAAATATATTTTGGCTCATAAAATCTTGGATTACAATGTGCTGCTGGTTATTGGGCCCTTATCCCTAATTTATGACAGCCCTCTGACGAGCTCATAATTTTTTATAATCTTATTTGCTACATGGCTGTGGCCTTTAGAACACCCAGATCACAAAAAACTCCCGTTTTTTAGACTAACTACAAAGTAACTAAATAAGCTATACTTAGGATAATACTTACCCACTTAGTTATATATATATTTATATACTCTCGTAAATACAACAAAAATATTTTGACTCATGAAATCTTATAAAATTTTATATATAAACAATGCCTCACAAAATCTTATATTAAGTTATGAAAGTAATACTGTAAAAAAAATAAATGTTGCCCTAACCTATATGCGCTTTGAAACAGATATTAAGTCGTAAAAAAATTTTCGCCCACCTGAACTTATAAAATCTTATAAAAAAACTATAATCACATCGTATGTCGTAAATACTTTTACAAAAAAAAATATATTATGGCTCATAAAATCTTGTAGGCTTTTACAAACTATGCCTCAAACAATCTCAAGAACTTATCAAAGTAACATCTCTCCACAGCTTCTGGCGATAAATAAGTACTTATATGACAACAATTTCCTATTAGATATGCAGAGCTTGTGCAAGCCCAAGGTATGTTATTATATTATAGTGGATAGGTAGTCGCAGATTAGAGTTTAGGTTAGGTTGCAGTTTAGTTTGCCTGTATTACTCCATATTATATTACTACTATTACCACTACTCCCACTACTAAAGATCTTATAGAATCTTTTGAACCTTTATAAGGAATTGTCATATTAAAAATCATAACATATTCTTTTATAAACCAACTCAAAAATTATAAAATATCATAAATTGATGTGAGCATGAAAACTTATAATGCGTTATGTGTTATTTTTTAATAATCTTTTATGTGGTTTTCTTGGTAGCGAGTTTTGTTTAGTTTCTTATTAATACTCACAGATTTTAATTTTACATTTCTTATCCCAACAAAATGACCTTTCCCTAATATATGATTCGCTACACTAGACTTGCACCCGGTTTCCACCTTTGCGTCTCCTATGCGCGGCCACCCTGACTAAAAAAAGACATCACCTGGCCCGACATGTACCTATATAGGCAAATCTCGCTTAGAACACGTGATGCGTGTTTTAAGTCAGAGGGGTCCCACGCATGAGAAACGCATAGATGGGAACCGGGTTTTATCTGACCTACCATTCTTGATGTGAGCAATGTGCTCTTTATATACATCTAGTTCTAATTGAAGGTCTTGTTTGTTTGTTTGTTTCTTTACAATCACTATTTCGTAAATATAATATCCTTAGGGTTTCTTTTAATTTTGAGGCAGATCATTCGCTAATCTAGGTTTTTAAATACTTAAATCTTAAAATGGGGTAAAATGGAACGGGAACTATTTTTCGGGTATCAGGTTCCATTTCAAAGGTTGTGAAATTTTAAAGATAAAGCTTAAATCATTGTCTTTTATAATTAACCTACCTATATGTCTAAGATCATAACGGATGATTCTAGCCAATCTCTTAATAGTTTGCTTTTCATTTTCAAACCTCTCTGCGTTTAGAATCATGAGTTACCTATATTAATGGGTTTGTTTGCTGTCTAAAAATGTAAAATTCTAATTTGTTTTCGGAATTTCTGATAACAAGTGTATCTAAAAAGGAGAGTTTACTGTATATCTTTTGTGCTTGTATCAAAAATAGCGAATACGTCAACACTAATTAAAACATTTTGTTCAGAAACTCTTCGAGAATACAGCTAGAAGAGCGTGAAGTTGCCCCCGCATCTAACATTTTTCAAAACCAAATATCAGCAGTAAAAAGAACTTTATACCGTCACCAGAGGCTTGCTGCAGCGACAATAATAAACTTGACTTGACATACAGCGTCAGGTATTCTTGGTCGTGAAGATTTCGCTATTCTGTCAAGAGCGGGTCAGACCTCTTAAGGTTTGTCACTCTTAAGTAATTCCGTAACAAGCATAACTCATAATAGCTATGCGCCAGCTTGTGACCTGCTACAATTATTAAAGATAATTATTTTGCGTGTAGGCAGTTTGTTTTTAACAATATTGAGCGCAAGAATTTCGATTTTTTTGCTTCATAAATTGTAATAAGTCCTGAGGAATTTACGAAACAGCTTTTATCGACCTGAACCGCCGCCACACATTTTTTTAAAGAAAGCTGCAGAGACACTACTATACAGGTTGTCCAAAAAGTACCGTTAGCTCTAAATATTATGCATGGTTTACAAAAAATAATCTTTTTGAATGTATATTTTAGCTAAATTAAATAAGGCTTCATTGATTTTGGTATTTATTCACCCACGCTAAATCCTTTTTTAAATCTATCCATATTATTTTTCTAGTATTCCGGTCCAAAAATAATCAATCTTAAAAGGTACAAAATTAATAATGCCGAGTATAATTTTCATTAAATTAGTTAGATGAATGAATCAGAAAATGAGAACAAATAAGAACAGACTATTTCATATCCTTGTTCGAGATTTATTGTATCAAAATTGTATTGTATCAATTCTAACAAATACATTTTTCACTAAAAATTAATTTGGTACATTACTAAATTGGGAATTTGGGCATCACCAGGGATAACAAAAGTCTGAGATTCAGATCGTGATAAATCTAGAAATTTTTGGCGGTTTTATTATGAGGTTAGTTTTAAGATCTAACAAATCCAGGAAATAACAATGTCATACCAAATCAGTGTTTCTTCTTTTGATGCTATAACCCTCATTTTTAATAGTAACATTGACAAATCTAGAAATTTTTGGCGGTTTTATTATGAGGTTAGTTTTAAGATCTAACAAATCCAGGAAATAACAATGTCATACCAAATCAGTGTTTCTTCTTTTGATGCTATAACCCTCATTTTTAATAGTAACATTGACAAAAGAACTTTCATTTGTTAATTATACGTCCGACAAAATTTTAAAGCAAAAATTTTATATTTAATAGTTGAAATATAAAGAAGGCAAAATTGGACTAAGAGGAGAAGCTGGTTCCAAGAGTGAAAGATACCGATGCTCCGGAAGAACAGGAACCTCCAGCGATAAACGAAAGAACTCTGTAGAGTAATAATTACTGGCATCAAATACATAGTAGTGGCAGTAGTAGTAAACTTAACAGGTGTCAAAAATATCAGAGCAACCTCTATCTACCGCCAACACCACCATTTATATAAAAATAACTAATATGTAGTGTACAAATACTGTCCTTCATGTAATGTCTCTTATTACAAAACTGATAAAATTACCAATAACGAAAATAAAAAAAAACAACCTAAAAATAATTTTCAGGCGGTCAGCTGCGGGGCCTTGTACAGATCTCGATAATATCGGACATCATATAATTCGTTTGCGTAAGACGGTAGCGTTAAATATAGAAGAAGACAGCGATATCTGAAGAAATAAAGATGTAGAGATAGAGAGAACCCCATTTTCTACCTTTTTTATTTTAGTGATTTAAATACGGATAGAAAATTAGATGCATTCTCGACTTCTCAAAAGAGGCGAGAATTGTCGTTGATTTGACTTTTGTCGTTGATTTGACTTTTTTGCTTTGCAATATCTAGACCTAAAAGGGTTCATTCACTGCAACAAAAGAAAAGCTACATATACATCTACACTTGGATGGTTTTTTTTTTTTATATAAAAAAGAAACCCTAAGGAATAATTTATTTCGTCATCGTATTGAGTGACTGAAAACTTTGGCTATTTTTTGTCACCTGTCTACCAAAAAATCATCAAAATCAAATTTGAGAGAAAATGAGGCTTTAGTAAAATAAATACAGCTTGCTTATTCTCAAATTTTTTGGTATTTTTTTTTTAAGTGTGCATGATCAGAAAGGAATCCTTTATTAGTTATCCAATATACCTAAAAACATCTGCATGTGTAAGTTTATTTTCTGTTTACTGAGTTCAATGCTTGTGTGAAATTTTCCCTTCCAAATTAAAGAATCCTTAAGGGCGGGTCACTCTTTTTATCCACCTGAGATTAAAAATATACTTTAACAAGTTTTTAATGCTGGCATTCAGATACTTATTCAAGATTCGAGAGTTGGCTAACACACCACTTAAATAATCACAAATTAAATTACTAAAAGGTATTTTTAGAATAAAACTTACTTTTGTGACAGAAGAAAAATAAAGATTCATCTTACAGAGAAACACATTTCTTGTGTAAATTAACGATACTCCGGCAAATAATCTTTATGTCAGTTTTTAAATAAATTAAAGAAGGACGTTGTATAGTGGCACTATATTACTATCCTAAAAGTACTACTTAATTAGGAAGCCAGTTTTAAAATGATTAAAATGTTGGAGATAGCAGCTTACCGGAACTTAGTTTTAAAGCAAAACAAGTTGTGTATCATATAATGTGTACAAAAGAAACATAATTAACACATTCATATTTTGGGCGAAGGTGGACCAAATTAAAACCAAAGTCAGCAGATGAATTTGTGTATTCGTCCGCAGTTTGGATCATCATTCTCATTTTCTTGAAACCTCATTCCAGGAATTTTTTTAAAATGACATGATCGTTTTTAACCCAGGAACCCTTCAATTAAGTTTGAAATTGAGTCGGAACTCATTGAAAATTGAAGGCTTCGAGATTTTGTTCCATTATTTCGATTATCAAATGAGGTATTGGAAATGTAATTGAATTTGGGTAGCAAGTAATAATACCTACCAAACAAGAAAAAATATTTTCCGCCTCATCTTGCTATTAAAATTTACAAAGGTGCAATAGATCTTACTGAAAAATACGTAGGTTGGGTACTGCAATTCTTAGTTCCCAGTTTAGGGTTAAGGGAAAAGTTTCCAATTTAAGATTTTTTTTTCAGAAGACTTGTGGTAAGTTCTCCATCAGCCCCTTAGTCCCCGACAGGTCTTAAGTGATCAGATGCTTTTAAGACATACGACTACCATGTCTACCACTACGCAGGCAATAGCCAAAATCAATATAATGGCTTAGCAGTCATTTTAAATAAATAAAATAAAAAATCCCTGATCCCTTACGTTTTTGTATTAGATGGATAATATATTCCTTTAGCTAAACTCTAATGTATGTTTAGAATATAGTATTTTATATTGAAACTTTGTTTGCCAAGACTTATTCCAAACTCCAATAAGTGTTAATCATGATTAAAGCTTAATCGTAAAAGTTTCAGTCTTTCAGCGTCAATATTATTCAAGTGTATGCTTCAACCAGTAAATACTCAGATGATATCATAGAGTCAAAATTATGATTGTTTTCCACAAACCAAAACTACACTTTTTGCACTCGACGCGCGTTTCGCTAACAACGTTAGCATCTTCAGGAGACGATAAACATGATGATGCTAACGTTGTTAGCGAAACGCGCGTCGAGTGCAAAAAGTGTAGTTTTGGTTTGTGGAAAACAATCATAATTTTGATTTAGTGCAACCAAAGGTTCCAAATTCCCAACATAGATATCATAGAGGCAGCAGATGAAGCTCAAACTGCCCCTAATTTAAAAAAAGAAGAAGTTAACATAGTTAATAGTATACCAAGTAATTATGGAGGCCGCCTTTTCCAATTCTGCCAAAAAAAGGATTTTGTCATGTCAAATACTTTTTTTAAATTCCACTATTAGATACACCTCGAGCTTTAACGTCGAAACTCCAGAGGGGATCGTCAGAACTATTAATATATAACATATTAATTAATAAACGATACAAAAACTGCATTAAATCAGCAAAAACTTATCTTATCGCAGACGTAAATATAGATCACAATCTAGTGACCAAAATTAAATTAACTCTTAAGAAAAATCGTCATACAAATAATACACCCAGACTTAGGATTATTAACGAACCTCAAAAAACCATGTTAGCAAAAGAAAGTCGAACTAAACAAAAACTTAAAACAAAAACTATATCAATAAATCTATCGAACAAGATGCAGAAAAAGACGGTCTGGGCAGATGTCCATCGTCGAAAGCACTTCTATGCAAGAGTGAACCAAAAACTAAAGAGAAAGTTTGAATGACTGATGAAATTCTGGATTAGTTAAATAAAAGGCGCAGTAAAAAAGGTAGCAGTCAGTACAATGAAATAAATAGAAAACTTTGATTTATCCTAAAAATTAGGCTTTTTCGACGTCACGTCGTCTATTTGCCTATTTCCCATGCTGACAATACCAATAACTTGCTTAACCCCTCCTCCTGAATATTTGTCTTAAGCTGGGTAAAACATTTTGTTGCAGAGAAACATCACAAAGCGGCTAATACAACTGAGGGTTTTTAAAGTTTGTGAACTCTTTTACGAAGGATGATTGTTTGTTTAAGGCTCAAAATTACCTTTACTTTTTTTCCAATAAGACAAACAGTTCATAAAGCACCAAACAGCTAAAGGCTTGAAGATGAACACCATTTATAATAATAAATAAACATAAATCAGCACCACGCGATGACCATATCCATTTAGAGGAGTAACGTCAATCAATACAAAGACCCTTAAGTCGAAGTATAGGGAACCTAGAATGCAGGTTGTCGATTCTTGAATTAAGCTCCTCTAGAAACATTCCCTCCTTTATTTCAACCACTAAACAAGATCAAAAGCTAGCCAAGCTCTTACAAAAAACTCTCAGTGCTGCGTGCTGAGCTGAAGCAAACACAAATTTCAACTGATCTTTCTACATAATTATGAGTTATGAGGAAGAAAACGATTTTTCCGGAAAAGCAGCGTCGCGGAATTCGAGTGGACACAGTTTTTAAGCCTGCTTATTGGTTGAAATAAACGATTGAATGGGTCTATAAGCGGTTCTTTAGAAAATTAAGAATTGGAATGCAGAAAAAAAGATAGAGGGAGAGGGAGAGAGTTCTCTACACAGTCAACTAACCGAATATAGCAAGCCAAACTTTGTGTATAAACTAAAAAATCTACTTTTTTAATGAATTATGGTCCTACATCTATGGTTGGTAATTTGATCCTCAAATTGCCCTACTATTAGCAGCTAACTAACTTTTATGCATCATTGCCGTCACTAGAATTTTCAGAGTAGATATTCCCACAAAGTAATGCAGAAAGGCGTTGATTGGTCCGTTTTGCTTATGAGGATAATCTAGTTAGCGGCTGTTTGTGCAGCTTCTCTCGAAGCGTTAGAGTAAGCAGGCTATCTCCATAGATGTTCAATCGTTATAAAAAAAACAAACATTTCACACTTCGTGTACGAGAAGGTTTTTTGTGTCGATTAAAAAATCAATTTTCCAAACGCAACAAATGAAATTTCTTAGATACTAATTTTTCTCAGTTAAACTTGAAAACTGCACTTTTTCGGAACGGACACAATAAGCTTTCGTGAAAGCTGTGAAAGTATCTCTTTTTTTGTCTGATCAAAATTTAAATTAAAAGAGTCAGTAGCTAGTATTTTTAAGTATTTATTGCATATTCGAAAATAAAAATATTTCAACTATATTTTTTTATGGGGGCGTGAGTTTTCTATGGTATAGACTCACTTAGTCTCAATAACTTGAAACAAATAAACATCGAAACGGATGAGCGTCGAAACAAATAAGCAATTAACCGGGTAACAGGATGATTTATCCTACTGGACGCCTACGCAAAGAAGATGGTGCAAAATTGGCGAGGTGAATAAAATGTTAAAAATTAGCTAAAATTTTAATTTTGAAGATTTTTTGAATGGAAATTAACTGATATTTAAACTTTTACAAGAAAAAATCATCGGTGTTTCTACACTTATAGTATTGCATATACATTGTCCTTTTCTGAAAAGTGTCGTGGTGCTAACACCGTATCAGGAAGTTATCGCTATAGCCTAACTTTAATAAAGTCTACTACATATTTTTAGGTACTTTTCATTTTTCAGTTCAGCGCCGGTTCGAGGGTCTACCAGGTCCGGTTCTAGCTTTTTGGCCGCCCTCGTGCAAGAGCTTCTTTTGCTGCCTCCCATAAGGAACTTTTTGCTTCGAAGGGGGGGGGGGTAATTTTTTGACAATAAAAATTTTCACAAATAATTTTTTTTGTTTATATTTAAAACAATATATACAGGGTGAACTCTGTAAACGGAACGGTGCTTCTAGCGGGTTTGAATTTGGTCAACGTCAACTGAGATTTTTAATGTCCTTTAATCATGCTATCTTGGATTTTGTCATTTAGTTTACGAGGTATGACAAATTTTTATTTTTTTAAAATAGGACACCCTGTATATTTTGCAATTTTTTAAATCTGCAAACAGTTCTCTCTTCAGCAATACCACACAGCAGGATCTATCTTTTACGATAATCAAGATATTTTTATCTAAATCTGTATGGAAAACCTCGATATTCATTCAAATATCCCCCGTAGAACAGGGCATAGACAATAATTCCATGCAAGTTTAAATGCCTCTATCTTGGAAACTATAAGAGATAGAGTATTCGTGTGTGGTATTGTCAAAAAGATAATTTTTTTTAGAATTCAAAATAGGGTGTCCTATTTAAAAAAATATATTTTTTTGCCATACCTCGTAAACAAAACGACATAAAAAAATCCAAGATAGCACGATTAAAGAAAATTAAGAATCTCAGTTGAAGTGTTTTTTGATTTTTTTATAAAACCAAATTCTAACCCGCTAGAAGCACCGTTCCGTTTAAAGGATCCACCCTGTATATATAATCCAATTTAAATATGGCGGTTGACATTTTTACACAGCAACTTAATGAAACTGTCATGTCAAAAAGTTGGTCCAGATGAATTTGGAATAAAGTAGTGCCTATACTTATATCTCAAAGTAAACAAGAGCATTTTGTAATACTTATCCACCCCTTTTATTTGTTACTCGCGCCCTTCAGACTCTTAGTGCTCTTGTCCACACATACACTATATGGCTAGGTAGGTACTTACTGATGGATTAATTTCTCTTTACAATCACACAATTCTATAGATATTCTAAGAAAGAAAACACAATCACTTTCTTATGTAATTTAGCTGATTAGATTTAAATATAATTTAAAAACTCTTATTGTTATCACTCCAAACCCGCGCGGAGAACCACGATCTTCAGGCGCATATTGGAATATTCCAGAGTAGCTACCTTATAAAGGCGAAGCAAGCTGCCGCCAAGCTCCGTTAAAATCACAGTACAGAAATCTTCGAGTCTCAACAACTCTCAGGAGTCGGTTTGTCCCACACTACGAAGCAATGTTCAAGAATTTTAAAAAATGTATTTTTTCATATAAAACGGAGAGACTACTTTAGTTAAATACTTATTAAATTATTTATTTTTAGAGGTGTTAAAATATTTTAAGGCATGGTCACGTTCTTCGCTAATTTTAAAGGCTTTAAGAACTTAACACTTCAAAAAAAGAAGTTAATATTATAGTATATTTTTTAAATGTGTGCGTACAAATTTTAAAGTGTTTGCAAAAGTCAAATGACAGGAGTAATGATTGTTGATGTCTAATGATGGCATACTTGGCCGAAAACCACTCAACAAAAAGATAGAAAAAATTGCTTAAATACAAACGTTTACCGCTTAAATTATGCTCAATTATTTTAGGCCTTAAATTATCTGATTTAAATTCACAGTTTATTTGCTTTAACAAAGAAATAAAGTTATTTCAGTGTTTTATATAAATGTTTTGTTTTTATTGGAGAAAAAAGGACAAAATACCAGTTCAATCCAAAAACTTTACGGCCAACTCTGACATTAATAAAGTTTGCCGCCCCGTTTCTAAGAAA
Source organism: Oxystoma pomonae (assembly GCA_963921995.1). NCBI lineage: Eukaryota > Metazoa > Arthropoda > Insecta > Coleoptera > Brentidae > Oxystoma > Oxystoma pomonae. The sequence continues at coordinate 26,335,429 of OY998170.1, forward strand.
CAAAGATCTTATTTTAGAGTACGCATCTCTCCGTGGGTGGTAAGTTTATTGATTATCGCTAGCAGGTGATTGGCCGGGGGCTCTCGTACTACTTTGCGGGGTGTTCTCGTACCACTTGCTCTGTAGCACGCGCTCCCACACTCGGCCGTCTGTTCGTGAACTATTTTTTTTTAAATCAGTATAAAATGCCGCCCCTTCGGTCTGCCGCCCTCGTGCGGCGCAAGAGTTGTACGACCGTAAAATCCGACCTTGGGTCTACCGAGCCCTTAGTACCATTGAAAAAGCGGGCCCCTTCCCTACTCCCGAACCTAGACAAAAATAATTTCAGGAATTAAAAATCTTACTAACATTTTTTAAATCAAAAATAAACAGAAAGTATAACTATAGCATGTTAAGGCGCAATTACACAGACGAACAGCTCGTGCAAAAGATCTAAAATTTTTTGCGTGAACATTTTTTTGAGCTTTTCTTTGAACATTTTGTTCGGGTAAATTTTTGAGCAAATTATTGCTATCTATTTTGGAAACATATTTTTAAAGATGAGAATAAATAAAATTTCACAATCAGTGATCAGTGATCTCAATTCTTTAAAAAAATGGAACACCAACTTTTATTTAAAATTTTTGTGAAAAAAAGCCGACGGCAAGCGAAACATTATCTCTACTCTACTATCAGTTTTGTCACATGGATTAGGGTTACTTATAATATTTTTTTCTTAGGGTTTTTCCCGCATTTTTTTGCCAGAGGTTTTTTTTTGTGATGTTCTTGCGAGTTTTTTTTATTTCCAAGGGTTTTTTCCTAAAGACAAAAAAAAAACAAAGGAAAATTTTTCTTTTCCAAAAAAATTTTGAGTTTTTTAAATATCGGCAAAAATCTCAAAAATTGCACTTTTAAGCGGTAATCCGCGCCTCACGACTATGAGGAGTGGTGGGAGGGTGATTTTTTTTAAATATTTTTGTAACTTTACTTTACCTTTGGCTTTTATTGTTGTTTTTTAATTCTTCACACCAGATTTACCTAGTTAGTTTAAGGTCCCAAGGGTTGCTTAAAAAAGCAAAAGGTTTATGAAAATGGTGAAGATAGAGATATTTACTGTCAATTTAATGTAATAATCAAGGTCGATTACTGACACTGAACCAACAGTATGCAAAGGGCAAAATTGCGATTCAAAAGGGTGGCCGGCCTACTACCTGCGAAATCCAAAACGCGGGATGATAGATCAGCGACACAGTCTACTAAGTTACTGCTAAATTATATTTTTTAGACAAGGGTCAGATTCGTAGGGTTGTAAAAGTGGGTAATAAACTGGTATTATTTAAACCGAACGTGCTTTTGTTCATATATTTGAGATTTAATAAAATGTATACAGGTTTTTTAATTTGCCTTAATTATTATTGTAAAAGACTAAACTAGGAAGTAAAATAAAGGGATATTCTTTTAAACGTAAATTTTTATCATTATATTTTACAGGCAACAACAATAAATAAGTGCCAATTATTATTTTTTTTACTCTTACAACCCCAAAAAAGTTACAAGTATACTGGCATATCCCCTATAAAAATCAGATCAATCGAAGTTGCTTATGCGGTAAAATGTGAATTTCGGCATCAAATCGTTTTTCCGTCGCAAAGCACTTGATTAAAAATACCTTATTTCAAAACTTTATTTTTCTATTTTCAGTTAAGTTCAATGAATTCCGATAACAATATATATTTTGAATTTGTAAAGAAATTTTTATACCCCCAATTCTTCAAACAAATTTTGCTCAACATTCTCTCCAAAATTTACGTGTGTTTTTTTGTACGAGATTTTGCTCGAACATTTCTTCGAACATTTTGCTCAAGAGGCTCGTGTAAATGTTTGTCGGCATTTCAACATCAAAGGAAAGTTTGTCTGTGTAAATGCGCCTTTAAAAAACTTTATATATCTAGTTTTAAATAAAAAACATATTCTTATACTTTTACGTTCCCCCTATCTACAACGAGGTCTACTTATTAAAATTGTTTTCGCACTCTCTCGTTGGCAAATTTGTCAATTATTTGTTCATAATTGATATAATACAAGGAGTCACTTTACAGACATAGAGAGGCGACAGAGGACAGAAGGTGCATCCAACTTTTAGCGCCGAATAGCCACTACCTTCAACGTTAAAAAGCCAACCAACCAAGCTTGGTGTGATTCTGTGGTGGAAGAATTTAGATTAAAAACTTTGTTTTGTTTGACAAAAATTTGTTGATTTTAAATTTGTATCTTATTTTTATGTGATTAGTAGTGGTGTGGAGTTCATATATTTACACACAAACGCGAATATTTTATAATAAAGAAAAAAAAACATCGAAAAAGTAAGGCTATATACGGCCAAACCTTACTTTTACGTTCGTTCAAAAGCACTATTTTTAACTTAACCCCTTCAAGGTACCTTTATTTACAGTAAAGGTAACCATAAAAGTAGCGAAATTTGCTGTTATAATGTCTGACCAAAATCTACCTATTGCTATGTTTATTTTTGTTATTAATAACGATAACGGAATGTGCGCATAAAGAGTTTTTGGTCAGATCTACTTTTGTAGTTGAAGTTAAATATAACTAATCTTTTTTTGTTATACAGGGTTCCTAAGATTTTCCTTAGGGATAGGATTTCAATAAATCAAACAGAAATGGCATAGAAAGTTCTGCGCGCACAAAAGAAACAGGTATAATGAGCAATGGTGCCAGTTTGTTATTATCTCCGGACTGCTTTCATGAGAAAAAATTGTCGCCACTCTTTCATTGTGAGCATAAATCATAGTTGCAATAATAACTGTTGACAAGATGTCTGCAAATTCCGCTAGATGGCGCCCACATATCTAATCTAATTAAAAATTAGATGTTTTCAGGTCCAAACCACAGCTTTTTCTTGCTTAAAGGAGGCGGCAGGGTCCATTATTTACGATACTGAGCGATAAACTCGTGAGGTTGTTAAAGTAGCCGAACGCAAAAATGTTAGAAATAAAAATGGCGCCGGTTACAATTTTTTTTCAAAAATTACGTAATTTCGGGAACGCAAAGAAATAGGTCTAAAGAGTATAATTTTTAAGAAAAAATATCAATTTTCTCGCCCTCCTCCACTGAGACTACAGGGGCCGTGCACAAATTACGTAATGGTCATAGGGGGGAGGGGGGTTTTCGACAGCGTTTGCATTTGTGTGAAACTACGAAAATTTGGAATGAAAATAAGTTAAAAGTTTTTTTTTGAGGGGGGGGTAGTGGTCTTGAAATCATTACGTAATATTAGGGGAGTGGCGTGCCAAACCGTTACAAAACATTACATAGGGATGGAGTCAAAAATTGGTAAAATCACCGTTACGTAATTTGCGCACGGACCACATCTAACTGTTCCTCCTTTTTGATTTCGAATCAAAGTGCAAAACCCGGGTTGGACGTTCGAAGGCGTCAACCCGTCCTATTTATCCTATTTCTACGGAAATATCTCAGTCGATTTCTCCGGCCGTGTATGAACGCTTTAGGTTAGGCATTTGCATGTATCTCACTCCCCAGCCTGTAAACAGTGCGTAAGGACAATGGTTACAAAATGAAAAGCCGAAAAATATATTTTTTTACGATATCTTTCATCAGTTTGGTATTAAAGTCGAGCAAAAACAATTTTTATTCCAGTCCTAAAGGTATGAAAATGGAAAACATTAGAAAACAACAACCTGAAATGGATTTACTACTTGTAAGATGTAGTAACAACATCGCCCCATGCCCATCCTTTTCAGCCTAATGTGCTTTTCCGTTTGTCTGCGTCTTATACACGGCTGCTTGGCCCCCTAAGGATTTGCTTAGGAACCCTGTATATAGCCCTACTTTGTTACCGATTTTCCTCGAATTAAAGAAGAAAATTTATTATATTTTTGATAAGCAACTTTTCAGTAAATTTAGCGATTTTATAATTAGGTTTTCCAAAATATTGCGAAAAAACGTAAATATACCGGACTAATGAAAACTATAACGAAGAGTCAAAACACTGACCAAAAATACCCTATTGTCTATTTTTATAAGAAGAGCTTGACTGGTAATATTACTCCTTTTCATAAAAATGTTCATGATTAAAAAAACATATATTTTAGCATTTATAAATTAACTTTTCGAACCGTGGTTCTTGATGGCCCGGGCCCTTTGCTAGTGCCTAGTGTGCCTAATGAAAGAACCTGCGCTGTTTCAGGTAAGCTTCACTTAAATTTTTACGTTTAAGTGCTCTTATCCAACTATAAAGAAGAAAACAGTTATTCAGATCTGATTATCATGACAAAATTGAGGTTAGACGGCGTTCTTCTTGGTTGCCGAGTCTATCCGAAACTCTATATCGGGCCAACACCGTTCTCAACTAAAAAGCCAGTTAACTTAAAAGTTAAACAGAAAATCCATGTTTTACTTGTCAATTTGGTTATAAAAATGGCAGCCACAATAGGCTAAAGGGCACTGAGGCGATAGGAGTTAACAGGCTTTTTAGTTAAGAACGGTGTTGATCGGGCTATCCGGTAAGGGTGCCGTTTCTTGAATTTTGTAGGAAATGTCGTACGGGAACGGTCACCTCCTTGATATCGACCAATAACGGGCTTTAAAGCTATCACGAGTTATCCGAAACCTATCCGACCACGGTCGAACCTCAGCCAATTGCCGCGTATCGAAGGAACCTTCCTACACTTTCATACACCTGCCTCTGAGCAGGAGAACGGGCGCTCTTGATAAACGATAATCGAGTTAGCTTTGCGCATGCACCGTACAAGCTTGGCAGCTTCTTAGCCTTCTTGTTGGCCGAAACGAAGGATGTGAACGTTCCCAGGCGACCATTTTCTCAAAATTCAAAAATCGGCACCCAGGGGGTCAATTTTACCGCTTTTAGATTTATATCTCGATTTAGCATTGCATCACACTGCAATATTTTAACATCGAAAGATGCTTCTATCAACAACAGCGCATTGAGGGCCTATGTTTACATGGGAACACACACCTAATCAAATAAGCTTTTATTATTTAATAACATTTTTTGAGCATATATTTTACATTTATTTAGTACAGTATATTTTGACCATGTTTAGACGCCTATATCTCGATAACTAGTCGCAATAGAATTATGATTCTGGTGCCAAAGGATAGCCCCTGTTAATACATTTTAATCTACGTTATCCGTTTTTATCTAAACGTATGGTAAATGTCATTTGTTGACCCAAATTAGCTTTTTTTAATGGAACTATATGTCTACAATTTATTCTTTCAATAACTTACGAAATCCCCTTCTCGAAAATATAATGCATGCTTGAGGTTTTATTATTAGTTTGCGAGATATTTCCAAATAATCCTTAAGGAATATTATTTTTTTTAAATATCGACGACTATGACAATAATTGAAGCAACCGCCACTCTATAGTGCATGAAGTTGATATTAGCGATTAGCGTTATTTGTCAGCATTTTTCAATCAATCAATGTCTAGCTAATTTCAAAAAGAGGCGTTTTACAGTAGAAGAAAAGTTTGATATTTTTTGCATACAGACCGCTTCAAGCTACTGCGAACATAGGGGGAATCAAGTCCAATTTACTCTCCGTGCCGTACGACCGAGGTGGATTCGAACCACGCTGCAGTGTTATCTTTTGGAAATTCATTTTGTTTTTATTATTTTGTTTTATTTCTGCCTTGCTCGAAAAACAGATGGGTAAGTTCTTAATTGAAATAATACATTTTTAAAACTAAAAATGGATGTCTACGAAGTTGCCGAAAAAGTGCAGATGGTCAAATGGTCAAATCGTCATAACCCAACACACGTTCGATATTGGTCGAGGGAAAATTTGCATTTGTATTTTGACGTAAGAACACAGTATCCCCAAAAACTAAATGTTTGGGGAGGGTATTGTAGGGGAACACGTAATTGGGCCATTTTTTATTAACGGCAATTGCAATTTGAATGGTCCTAGATACTTGGATCTACTGCAGCAGCACATTATTCCAACTGCTAGGCAGTTGTTAGGTGTAAGATTTGGTGAAACATGGTTTTAACAAGATGGTTGTTCCGCTCACAATGTTGGCCTTGTTAGGGAATATCTTGATAATGTATTTCCTAATCGGGTTATAAGTACACGGGGAACTATTTTATGGCCAGCTCGATCTCCCGATCTTGCTCCTAATGACTTCTATCTGTTTTTGAAGAAGCTTTTCAAATTATCAACCCTAACATGCTTGGAAACGTTGGAAGGGGTTTTTATAGTAGGCTCGGATATTGTCTAGCCGAGCAAGGAGGACTTTTCGAACATTTGCTTTAATTTTTTTTTGACTGGGAGAATCTTTTTGGTTTTTAGAATGTATTATTTTATTTTGAGAACTTGCTTTTATTTTGTTTCTCCTTATTATTTTCATTGTAACACGTCGTCACTGATAAATCTGAGCAGTTGACAATAAAACGTTCTTATTTATCAGTGACAAAAAATAAGAAAATTACGTTATAAAAATTTGCGTATTTATTGACCAAATTCCGGTTTCATTGACTACGCTCCACACAGCACCGTGGTTAGAGGCGTACTAAATTCAAGGTGAACGGCGGCGAACGGCAGCGAATGGCGATCGGAAGCCTGAGTGTTGGTTGCTTCACTGATAGGCGTGCGGTGTCTCTGCATGTACGTACACTGGCAAATTAGACTTCTTTCGCCCTATGTTCGCAGTAGCTTGAAGCGGTCTGTATACATCGGATGCAATCAAAATAAAAGAAGGGCAAAAAGAGAATACCGCCGCTTATATCCTGGTAGACCTATTCCCAGCATAAATACCTTTAAAAATACTCAGGAGCATCTAAGAGCAAGAGGTTCCCTGTTTAAAAAGAAAAGAGAAGTTATGGTAGATGCTCGAGAGGAGTTGGACACTCTTTTATATTTTATTGGTAAGAAGAAATACTTTTATCTAAATCACGTCAAAAAAAGTAACATAACATACTGAATATAACCAACAAAAGCAAAAGATACTGAGCCATCTTTTTTGTTTTTATGTTGCTGTATTCCAAAAATTGTTGTATGTAGATATTTGGTGTCAGAGTTTTTGAACAACAACATTACTTACACTTTGTATTTTTTTTTATAGAAATTCCGAACCGCTCCATTACTGCTCTCGTGATATGAATAAATCCTATAGAAAGATTCAAAGAACTTTAAAAAAATATAGATATCATGACTACAAATATACAAAAGTCCAGAAGCTGTCAGAAAGAGATAAAGAGAGAAGGCTAGCATTTTCGACTGACATGTTGGAACGCTTAAACGATAACCCAAATTTCTTGATGACCGTGATTTGGTCAGATGAAAGTAATTTTACCACGGCTGGGGCGCCAAATAGAAAGAATACACATTATTGGTCCACAGAAAACAATCATAAAACCATGGAAATAAAAAAATCTGGAAGGCAAAGTATTGGTGTTTGGTGCGGAATAAAGGGTCAACATCTTCTTGGTTCCATTTTTTATGAGGGTGCTTTAAATGGCCCAAGATAGTTGGAATTTTTAGAAGGGCAAATTGAAGATGCCATAGACGATTTGCCACTGGCCTAGCAACAAGGACTTGTCTGGCAACAGGACGGTGCAACCCCAAACAATGTTAGACCAGTCAGAGGATTTTTGGACGGTTAATATCCAATTTGGATTGGACGAAATGGACCAATCAACTGGCCAGCGAACAGTCCAGATCTAAATCCACTTGATAATTTTTTGTGGGGATTTTTAAAATGCAGAGTGTATGCAAACAGATCAAATAACAGGCAAGAATTAAGGAGACGCATTCAAAAGGAGATAGATTATCTCCTAATTAACCGAAGAGACGCTCTAGAAGGGTTAGTAGATAATCTCAGAAGAAGACTTGAACATTTTATTCAAGAAGAGGGCGTGCATTTCGAAAACTTGTTGTAAATTATTTTTAAAATATTTTGTATTATAATAACTTATGTTTTTGTTTGTTTGCGTTATTATAATTAAGCTTTATAAAAAAGTAGTATAATACGCAGCTTACTCTGGGTTTTTATTTAAACAATAAACTCGAATCTCTAAGAATTCTGTTTTGATTCTGCTTATAGTTCTTTATTATTTTTTATCATAAGCAACAGAGCGAAAATTAAAACGAGTTTTATGAATTAGTGGCCTTAGCATACATGGCAGTTGACATAACAAAAATACCAAAATACAGATGTCGCACTTAGGTAAATTAAAGGTTCGGCTATTGTTGTCATAGGCGTCGAATTTTTGTATCTATTTCCTGAGTTTTTTGCAAATATCTCGCAAACTAATAATAAAACCCCAAGCATGCATTTTCGAGAAGGGGACATATAGTTCCATTAAAAAAAAGGAAAGTTGGGTCAATAAATGACATTTACCATACGTTCAAATAAGAACGGATAACGTAGATTAAAATTTATTAACAGGGGCTATCTTTTGGCGCCAGAATTATAATTCTATTCCGATTAGTTATTGAGATATAGGCGTCGGAAGATGGTTAAAATATAATGGATCACCCTGTACATAAATCCAAACTATTGTTGGTACCAAAAATAAAATTAAACGTGTGAACGTATTGGCGTTAAAGTCGAACTAAAACACGTGTAAACTGTGGGAAGTTGTAGTGCGACGTCACGCTAAATCGAAATCTAAATCTAAAAGCGATAAAATTGACTTCCACGACCGATATTCTCGTAAATAAATACGCTTGGGGACCTACAGCTTCCTCTCTGAATCCTTGGGTAATTCTCAACAGGTGCGTTCAAGTCGCGGGGGTGGACCTGACTGAATAAGTTGGTGACTAAATCCTGTTGGGGAACGTTATACCGCACCCTCCTGAAACACAGCTCTTTGGGGTCGGTGAACTAAAGATCGGGAGCGCTTAGGTGAACCCAACTCTGAGTGGTGGATAGGGGACGGGTGTGCGGGCCTTGGCTTAAACGACCGGGTCGCGTGGATGAGGCACCACAATAAAAACTTCCTCAGGAGGCGCACCCTGTTGTATATAGCCCCTTCCCCGAAGTGCTGTGGAGGTGGTTCTAGCCGGTTTACTCATGTGTGAGGGAACTCCAGAAGGATCCACCGACAACCACGTAACACAGGGAACCGAACAGGTACCCAGTAGAACCTCTAAAGATAAGGATTACCAAGGAACTGTTTAAGGACCCCGTAGATATTTTTCAACACAAGGGGCCCAACAGGGAACTGCTCAAGTACCCATCGATCACGTAAGGGCCTCTTCCTCGCACATAGAAAAAGAGAAGGAACCACAAGGCTAACAAGAAATAAAATTGCCAAATGCGGTGATGCTAAGATGTGCTAAGCGAATTTGATTCTGTCGGTACGCAGGGCAACGCGTGCGGCAAAATGATTGTGAAAAGTCGTCGGTCATTACTGAGCGAGCTGCTCGCTGTTCATTTTGTATAGCCACTCCAAAATAATGTCGACTTTCATAATGTTTCTGCCGAGTTTTTTGGCTTTTTTGTTTTTATTTTTTATAAAGAACAAAATAGTAAATAAAAAAGAAAAGAGAAAAAAATTAATATTTAATGTTAATAGCAAAACTGTCAAAAAGAAAGGAAACTGTTAAAAGAAGAAAAGAAACTTTGATTTAGTTACTTTTTAGATTTATGAGGCTCTTCTCTTGATATACCAGTTAAGATTTATTTTTTATTTTTTTTAAATTTATTTAGATGGTGCCTGAATAAATGATGTAATGAAAACATCTCTGAAACAAAATTATGATTGTTTTCCACAAAACCAAAACTACACTTTTTTGCACTCGACGCGCGTTTCGCTAACAATGTTAGCATCATCAGGAGACGATAAACAATGAACTAAATTAATCTACGCTCTATCTTATATACAATCCTTTAGTGGGCGGAGATAAGACTAATAATTTGTGATTGATCACGATTTTTAATTCTATCTCCCCTCAACCAAAGAATAAAGTGTACTAAACGGGATGGGTCCTCTATCTTTATTTAAACTATTTCTGGATTTAATGATTTCCATACTTTCATATGCATTCAAAAGTCTTTTGTTTGGTACACTTTTTAGAAGTTTTAGGTTATCTAATGTAAATCTATGATTGTTTTCAAAAGCATGCTCGGCCACACTTGACTTTTCTGTTCTTCCGTATTTTAAGTGTGCTAAGTGTTCTTTAAAACGTGTTTGAATAGAGCGTCTCGTTTGGCCAACATATTTTTTGTCACAATCCATGCAACTAATTTCGTAAATTCCACTTTTTTCTAGAACTGTAGAACTATAAGATAGAGCGTAGATTAATTTAGTTCATTGTTTATCGTCTCCTGATGATGCTAACATTGTTAGCGAAACGCGCGTCGAGTGCAAAAAAGTGTAGTTTTGGTTTTGTGGAAAACAATCATAATTTTGTTTTAGTGCAACCAAAGGTTCCAAATTCCCAACATAAAATATCTCTGATCAATAGTTTTTGAAACTTTGGGTGTAAAAATGGATTGATTCGTATTTCTGGTGTCATATGAATGCCGAATATTTGTTATAGGAATCTTACCCACAAGAATCGATATCTTTTGAAAAAAAAATTGTTTTGGGTCAAGAAAGCCACATATTTTGAAAAATAAATCTGTTGGGTAAAGCCTTTTTTTAAATATAATTCCTAATACTTCAGGCTTGCAAATAAGATAACTTTTCAATATGCGGCGAAATCCATCATAACAAACTTAACGCATTATTTCTTTGCTTTTAAATTACTTGCGGTACAAGCCACTGACTATAGATACTTGGTAAACAGTAATTTCCCAACCTGACAATTTGTTCTCGTATAATTACTAATTACAATTAATGTCATAATTACCTTAAAAGGAATGTTGGAATCGCCCTCACACACCTCAATTAAAAACGTTTCCTCGCCATATTTAGATGCGCAATTAACAGAATTAATGTTTATAATAATAATTAATTAAAGTACTACTTGGATGAATGTGTTATCGTTTCTAGAATATTATTTTTTAATTAAATGTCATGTTAAAGCTTTTGTTGAGTGGTTGCGTGCACATACATTAAAAATCAGAAGTAGTTTTGTATTTTGTGCAAACTTAGTAAGTTTTAACTTTAAATTGTGAACATGTTTTCGGCCAAGTATGCCATTATCAGACTTAAACAATCATTGATTGATTGATTAATTCGTTTGTGAGTGTGTCAGTATGGCACTGTCCACTACGACCACTATTGGGTCTATTGTGTCTCACTTTTAACATTTTTTTGTTGCTACAGAATATTCAGCCCCTTAAAGATGCTCGCAACTTGCTTTGGTGAAGCATCATTCAGATCCAGTCCGTCGATCTGTAGTTTACCGTAGATACGTTGACACTGACGTGCAATGGCCGCACATTCACACAGCACATGTCTGGCCATCTCATCATACTCCATACAGAGCCTACATTCGATGTCCTCACTTAGACCCATTATGTTTAATGGTACTTTCAGTCTGCACTGTCCGATGTATAGATCAACCATTGTCCGGATGTTCTGCCTGGTGAGCTCAATGAGTTTCCCGGCCCTTTTCGTGCAGGGTTCTGTAATGAACTCTTTGGAATGTGCCAGTCCCGGCAATTCTCTTCAGTATTGGTGGAACCTCTTCTCCATCCAGCCTGAGAGAGCAGTGTTGATTGTGTTGTACACGGAAAAAAAGCTCTTCTTGGAACAAGATTATTAACCTCGATCCAAGAATAGTTTCATCTTCGATATCCTCAACTCTAGTTATTCTTTATCCAAGTAATATCCTATTCTTAAATATAATGCATGACTAGCGTTGAGACAAATGTAATTTATATGATAATTCAAATATAGGTCTATACTTATTTTAAGACAATGTCCTTTTTTACTTTAAGCGGACGCTATAATTAATTCAAATATTTTCTTTGCTTGTTTCGAACACTGCTTTAGGTTGTATTGATGTCAAATGCTATTCGAAGGAGAATAACATGTTTTTAACGCAAAACTAACTATATTTCAATCAAATAATATTTTATACCTATTAAAAAAAAATTATACTTACCACAAATAGTTCTTATACTTGACTGAAACCGACCTTATATTTCATTTAACACCAATTGTAATTAAAATAAAAGTAGCATATATATAATATATGCTAATATAATAATTTTATTTTACTATAACGTAGCGTAAGCCCGTCACGTGCAAAATAACCCTTCTCCTATAGCCATGCTGATTCAGTCCCGTAGCAGAATCAAATCAATACGATTATTGGATACAAATTGAAAAGACTCACATTTCCATAGGCGGATTATGTGGTGTACTTCCAGTGCCGAGTTTCTGCGGCTCACGCATATATCAGAAAACTTCCGCAAGCTGCCAGCGAGATGTTATGACCACAATTTCGAACCTACTCTCGCGACAGCATGCTCTGAAGCACTCTTGCAAAAGAGGCGATCAAGACCGTGGCAAACAATAGGTGCTTTCGCTACTTCATCCACACTTCTTAACAACCGTGGGTATACATAATGATACTCGGTTTCTCCTATTAATATAAGGGAAGTATTTAACTTTTTAGGCGTTTATAATAATCCGAATATTATATTAAATGATAGATGTTGAAACAAAAACCTGAAACTGAAGGCCATTAAGTCTTTGTTGCCCCCATACCAAACAACAAAGAGGGAGAATGGATTAGCCAAGCGGTCTTACGGCGCGATTCGATATTGGGATATTTCTTGTTTTTAGTACAGCTCTTCTTATTTTAAAAATAACTAAGGCTTTATAGCAATAATAAAAGGACTAGATCCAAATTAAACCTTTGTAGCTAAACTAAGTTTAAAGTATGATTCAATCAATTCGTAACATATTTGAGGTCAAGATTTATCTTTTTCTTGTGACAAGTTTTTTTTCGACTTTGTTTTAATCTGTTTTCGCTTTTAAAGAAAAATTTATGGTTTTAGTCCAAGTAAACTACGTGTTTTTTGAAAGAATAATAAACTCTTATCGGTTTACCTCTAGAAGTTATTTGATTTAATAATAACTTTGGTTTTGATTTAAATTACCGCCTCTTCTTATTTAAAGTATATTTGGTTTCTATTTAAGTATAGGAGCTTTCGTAGATCAAGAATAGGTAATTGCTTAATTCTAATAATCCCTAGGGTGTTCAGTGTGCCCTGGCAGCTCCTAACGGTTTTGGATGAGCACCTATAAGATTCAAGAGCCTTAAGGGCCGCTTGACTGTCGGAGAGTATTTTTATTGATCTGTTGCGCCAGTTATGATCTATCATCCAACGTGCGCTCATTTCAATGACGAAGAGTTCCGCCTGGAAAATTGTAGCCATTCGTCCAAGACTATATGTATAATCCTGATATTTTTTTCTATCTTCAATTGAGAAACTTATTCTGTTTGTCGTCCAGTCCTCCCTATCTGGGAGAATAGTGTTGTATAGGTTTTGGCTATTTATTGTTGCGGGCAGTAGATCCGGTGGCAGCGCTAGAATGTAGTGGCTCTCAATTGCCCGCGTTAAAGGGTTTGGTACTACTTGACTTGCCCTGCCACCCGATTGGTTGGCTATGATCCTGTAGGTTGCCTTCATAGCCTCTTTCTCCAAGACAATGTGTAGAGGAGGAAGGTTTAGGAGGTATTCAAGCGCTGCTGATGGTGTGGTGCTCATAGCACTACATATCACCATACTTGCTTGACGCTGGATGCTTGTTAGTTTGGCACGGGCCAGTGTTTGCCTGCCCTTCGTGTACCAAACTATTGCCCCGTATGTAATCATGGGTCTAACTACCGTGATATATAACCAGTACATTTGTGACTTACCGCAGATTCGTTTACACGTCCATAGAGACAGTGCTGCCTTTAGCTTTACTTTCTCCAAATGATCATTCCATGTAAGTGTTTTATCGAGGGTCATCCCTAGATATTCTACTACAGATGCGAATGGGATTGTTTCAACGTTTAGTACCGGAGGAACAAGGAAGTCAAGCTTCCTTTTTTTGGAGAACGGTATAATGATTGTTTTGCTAGGGTTTACAGACATTTGTTCCTTGTTGCACCAGTCATTTACTGTGTCTAAGACCTCTTGTGTTTTTCCGGAGATGGACCTCTCTGGAATATTTTTTACTACTACTACTATGTCGTCAGCAAAGCCTTGTGCAATTACGTCCATCAGTTGTAGACTCGCAAGGACCTCGTCCACTAGGAGCGACCAGAGGAGGGGTGACAGAACACCTCCCTGACGGCAGCCTCTCGCGGCCCTGAATCTAACAACTTCGTTGTCTATGTTCGTGTCGATTACTCTATTTTCTAGCGGGCTTCTTATGGACCCAGTGATAGTGGATTGAATCCCTCTAGCGGACGCTGCTGGGATTGTGGTAGTGCGTTGTTAAACGCTCCTTCTATGTCAAGGAAAATGCCCAGAGCGATGCTTTTGGCATCAAAGGCTTCGTTTATGTTGACTATCAGGTTGCTTAGTGCTAGTTCTGTCGATTTACCCGCCTGGTACGCATATTGGTGGGTGTTTAGGGGGTGGGTTATAAAGAACCCACCTCTAATGCGCGTATCTATTTATCTTTTCCAGGCCCTTTAGCAGAAACGATCTAAGGATAATTCGACGCAGTGATTTGGGACTCAACAATCATTACTCCAGTCATTGGACCTCTAAAAACACTTTCAAATTAGGACTCACACATTTAAAAAATATAAGAAGTCTGATGATGGCCTACTTGGCTGAAATCATGTACACAATTTAAAATTAAAACTTAATAAATTTGCACAAAATACAAAACTTTTTCTGAATTTTAAATGACATGTGTTTTAAAACTGCAGGAAAAAAATACTATCATAAAGAATTGTGTAGGTTTACCTTTGACTTAGGTCCCAACCCACCCCATCTCACAAATGCATCAGTAAATTATCGAGTTAAAAATATGGGTTATGTTCTTTTTTGGTGTAGCAAAATAGTACTTACGACAAAGGATATCGCCCTTTTTAAATGGAAATTTTCCTAGTGTTTAACTGGAAATTTTAGACGAAAATTTTCAAAAATTGATAAGTGAAAATTGCATCCGTTTTGAAAATTGCATCTGAAAATATTCCGGGGATAATTGTCCTTTTTAACATTTATAGTTTCAAAACATCAAAACAGTCGACCTGTCAAAATTTTAAATCAAAATTAACTTTTTAGCAACTACCTAAATAAACTTTTATCAACTCGGGAATTTCCGATCAAAACATGACACGTGCATAAAATATTTCCTAATGGAAATTTTTCAAAATTTGGTCTTTAGCCAATTTAAAAAAAAAAGCATTCGTGCATTGCACCAAAGAAAAAATCCCTTACCCTACAGGTTCGGGATTTTTTCAGGTGCAATGCACTCATGCTTTTGTTAAAAAATTGGTTTCAGACAAATTTTTCAAAAATTTCCGGAAATATTTCATGCACTAGTTATATTTCTACTGGAAATTTGTATTCAGCAGAATTGCCTGATTTGATTATATGTTGTAGAACTCGTCCTAACAAGATTTTTGGTTTATTAACTCTCTACAGCCCTCCCCCCCCTAAAAGTGACGTCAAAGTTGTCGAAATCGCACTTTTGAGCAATTTTTGAATTATTATACTGACCTTATTTGCGTCGGCCATATTGAACCTCGTTATTTTTTGTGTTATTTAAACAAAACGTTTGTGACACATAGAGCGTTTTTAACAAAATATCCAATTTTGATGCAAAATTGACATATGTGAATTTTGTTTCAAAATAATATATTGTTGAAAGCGCTTTATGTGCAAGAGAGTTTGGTTTAAATTGGACTAAAACCAACGAAGCTGAATATCGCCGACGCAAGATGGCTACTGACATATGTCAATTTTGCGTCCTATTTAAGTAATGTTAGAAAACCTTAAAATGTATAAAAAGTTATTTTTAAATCGTGCAAAATATAACGAAGTTCAATATGGCCCTTGTAAGATGACTACTGACATGTCAATTTTGGATCAAAATTGGATATTTTTGAAAACGCTTTATGTGCAACAAAAGTTTTGTATAAATCGGACAAAAAATAACGAAGTTCAATATGGCCGACGCCAGATGGAGACTGACATCTGTCAGTTTTCTGTTACAGTTACGTGTCTTGGAAACGTTTTATAATTTAAATGTTTCAACTTGGGAAACTCAAAGTCATAAAGTCTCAAAACACAAATTTTTTTTATTCAAACTTTAGTAGGTGACACGTGTTTCACACTTCTTGAGACCTACAAATTACGATATACTAGTAAGCTAATTCTAATTGCAAGAACCGTCAAAATTTAATAAAGAAAAGAAAATAGTAATTACCTGGTAACGTCACGGTAGAGATTAACATTTAAAGAACATTACAAAAGTGTAAAAAAGTAAAAATAAAAAACATTTAAACAAACGAGACTCGTTCTACATTTTACAAACAAAAACAAATGAACAATTTTAGGTTAGGTAAAGGACATAACCACAAAATAATTACAAAAGTTTTAAAAAAATTATTTATCCGTAGTAAGGATTGAACCCGTGTATTCTGGACGAAAGGCAGATAAGTTATCACTGCGCTACAGTCGCTGTTGATAAAATTTTTATGAAAATCTTTTTACTGCTGTAGGTTGTTAAATATTAATATTAGTTTTATAATTTAGAGAAAGTTTCGTTTAAATCAGATAAGAAATAAAAAAGTTTAGTATATATATTTATATTTTTATATTTATAACATAATTTTGACGATTAAAATTTTATGTTTAAAAAGGCAGTTATGGCAAATTCAAAAAAGAAAATTGGATTTTGGTCGATTTGCAAATAAGGTCACTACAATAATTAAAAAATTGCTAAAAAGTGCGAAATCGACGACTTTGACGTCACTTTCCGGGTACTTCTGGTAGGGGTAGAGAGTTGGTCAACATATAAAAAAATCAGGCAATTCTACCGAATACAAATTTTCATTTAAAAAGGATATCGCCCTTTTTAAGGAGTTGAACATGCTGTCTTCATTTACAATAAAATAATAGAGGAGAGGCGGCTTTTTCCTTAAAAGGGTTCTCCATCAAAAATACATCAAAATGCATTATGATGAACTTTGTGACTGAATCGTAACCCTTTTTAAAATTTTCAAGCTGAATATGGAAAGAGAAAAAATCTTTTATTTCCACTAATAATAGTTGTTAAATTTTAGTGTGAAAACATATCCAAATCCACGGCGAAATAGAAGCGACATTACAAAAATCAAGTGTGCATCAGCATACCCCCCATCCCCAAGTACGTTTAATAATTATTGATGGTTTGTCACGTCTTACCTAAAAAAAGGTCACCCCAACTCGAAAGTTGTAATTTACAATAAATACTCAATTTTAGAGATTCTGGGAATTAAAATTATTTTTCAAAAAATGTTATAAAGTTAATATATTTTTTTTGTTACCTTTTACATCAATTTGAGATTTAAGTTTTTTAAAGAAATTTTAACCAGTAAATTAATCTTGGCTAAAACATTGTCATGGTGTTGCGTAACTTTTTTTTTAACACATTTTTGACTTGAGCATATGAGGGGCGAAAATGCCACTTTAACTCCCTAGAGAACTTTACAAATTTTACCTCCCTCCGTGAGTTTTGATTACTTTACCTCCTTGTACCGCGTATGCTTGCTGCGAATGAAATCCGACTAATAATATTTGTTACTGTAGGTATTATTAAGTCTAGAATATTGGGTAAAATCAGTTACATTCCTCTGGAGTAAAGTGCATTTCCTTCCTTGGTTTTTTTCGGGCATCAAACAAACCGCGACGGGAATAGGGACACTTTCCTCCCTAAGTAACTAATTGTGTTTTGGTTTTCGTTATTGCATGACAAAGGTTTTTGACAAAGTAAGTAAAGTAAATATCAGGTTGGGGTTAACCCCCCCCCCCCGAGAAGCCTGGATATGTTCACATTTTTACTTCAAATTAAGTTTTTTTAAATTATTTATCCCTAACCCCCCCCAAGGCAATTCCTGGGTGCGCCACTGTAAATATCTACGAATCGAAATGGATCGCAGGCTTTAAGATATACACTTCCGGTCACACAAAATGCGTACAGCAGAAGTTAGATGCAGGTCTGTTGAATTTAAGTTTTGCTAATTGCGTTGCTTATTGTAACTGACTTTGACGTCTTCGAATTACAGGTTAGATCTTTGACAGTGTAAACACAAACATAAGGAGACTGGCCACACTTTACTGAAAACTAATATACTAATGAATAAAACAATTTTTTGAAATTATTTGTATTATAAAAAATTAATCTTAAAGCTCATTCTGGACAAAACAAGACCACAATTGTGCGCATAAGAAAAAAGTATCGAGAAGAAGGAACTGTTTGGCGAAAGGAAAGCAATAACTTAATCATAGCGCACCTCTGCAGGATCAGTAATCTAAGTCTTTGCAAACAAGCAAAAATCAAAAAGAAATTATTAAAACACTACGTAAAAAAAAACAAAAAAAAACGTTTCTTCAGTAGCGTGCCCCGTCAGCCTCGCTAATGTTTGCCAGTCTTCGTGGCATGGAATCTGCCAATTTCCTGACGTCTTCTTTGTCGTACCCTCTGACTATGAGCTCCATTAAGTGGTTGGAATTTCTGGGAACAATATTCATGCCTGTTAAATTTTTTGCTAGAAGGTCCCATGCAAAACCTAAAACCTCGATGTTGTTTTGCTGGAACCACTGTTTAGAAATGCGTGCGGTATGGATACCACAGTTATCCTGTTGATACACAAAACCTTCTGGATGAAGTATGGTTGCTTCTTGAAGGATAATATTTCTCATCATATCAACATAAACCTATTCTTCTAAAAAGAGCCCCATGTCCTCTCGCCGATTTCCAACTCCACACAATCACGGAAAATCTTCTAGCCGGGTCTTCATTCCCAGCAATATATTTTTCAAACACGCTATCTAGCATGTTCGAGGCGAGCAAAATATCAAAATTTGTTTGCTGTTATTGTGGGACTGAAAATTTTTTTTATCCGTGAAGATCACTTGTTGCCAAAACTCTTCTTCTTGTAGTGAATAGTGCAAAAATTAACCTGGCTTGCTTCTTTTCCTCATTAACTAAGATTTTCGTGGCATCAACGCGACATCTAAGTCTAGAACGGCTTATATGTCTGCGCGTCGTTCTTATGGATCCAGGAAAATGTACCTCTGGGGCCATCGCAAATGGGTGGTCTTCAAGAAAGTCGATCAGTTGCTGATCCTGCTAAGACGTACTGACTTGGGTCAAGCCAGTGCCTCGACGTCGAACAGTTCATTTTTATTGATACTTTCTTCTTATTCTTACAATTGTAGCCTTGTTTCGTCCATAATTGGCCGCTACTCTTCGAACCGACCAACCAACGTCTAATTTTTCCAAAATTTGGGCTTTTACGAATTCGTTTATGGGGATTTTTAAATATAATCGAATGGCAACAACATAATCTGACAGTGACATTTTTTGTCAATTTGAAATACCTAAAAGTTTACTCAGTTGCGAGGTCCATAATACACTATATAAAATTGGCGTACGCATTTTATGTGGCCGAAAGTGTACGTTCTCGCAGGCTTTTGCGCGAAAGCTTTCAATCCACTGGGGTGCGTTTGAAAATTGTCACTCTGGGATGAAGGTTAGACCTGGGCTAACCCAAAGACGTTCGAAAATTGTCACGGTCAAAACGATGGCGTCATTAACCCTCGTTCGAAAATCGAAAAGATGATGACCCATCACCTTGTTTCGTAGTTATTTAAGTACTTTTTTATATTTATATTTTCTGATTTTTTTTTAGATAGAGAATATTGTGGTATTTACAGAAAGTACTAAATAAATAGTGTTTTACATTTCAAATTTATTTAACTAGCTTTTAGGCGATGTTATCAGTTAGCCTTACAGCCAGCATTTTTTTCTCTATAAGAGCCGAAAAAACATTCTTACAGCAAAAACTGCAGGAATAAATGCCTGTATAATTTGCTTATACAAAGGGTTCTGTAAGACGCTACTAGACCGGTTATAAGTGCAAAATGGGCACCACCATATAGAGCAAATTAGTTCTATTGATAAACCCACAAGAAGAAATGTTTTTTTTTGTGATTTGAATAAATATTTAAATAACAAAATGGGCTTTCAACTATAACTGATTTTTATTTCACATTAGGTATTAATGGCAACACCAAAACTATCTTCACAATAAATAAATATTACGTAAAAACTTTACCTATTTTGAAACACGTACACCACAATTTTGTTAACGAACACCACTTTAGTGCTAATATCCCTATCATTTATTTAAGAAGATTTTCTAACGCCATTGAAATATCTTTTTTTGGAGCTAAAAATACTGTCTGACTAAAAATGAAACGTGACAAAATATATACAGAAGGCATTTTTGTAAGATAATTATGCAATATTTGTTCATGGTTTATCGTTTCTATGTATTTTTATGAATTATACCTTCATGTCATTGAGCCCTTTGTTGCTTTTGGGATAGATTGTTAAATTCATAAAAAGAGAGAACATTTCTAAGATGGACGTCTTGTTGTAAATATTTATAACATATATATAGCAAGTATACAATAACCATACCCGAAACACTCTTATACAATACTTTAAGAGCCTAAAGTACTTTGCAGCCATTCTAAAACCGTATAAATATTGTTACGGAAAGAAGCATAGCTTTTATAGGACATTCCTTTAATTGTTGCTGAAATACTCTTATACAATACTTTAAGAGCCTAAAGTACTTTGCAGCAATTCTGCTCTATAGTAGTAGTAGTAGTAGTAGTAGTAGTAGTAGTAGTAGTAGTAGTAGTAGTAGTAGTAGTAGTAGTAGTAGTAACTAGGGGGCGGCCCAAGACCTGGCAAGTAGGCCCAATCGGTCCCTTTTCACCTTACCCCAGCCCAGCCCCCTAATACACCAGCTGTACCGCTTGTACAGTACTTTGACCCACTTAAGAGCTCGTAGGTCCTCTGCATCCAGGTGCGGGATGTCTCCTCCGCCCTCCCGCAGGCACGGCAGATAGAGTCATTCCCGATTCCGATGCGAGTCAGATGCTTACTGAGTCGGTTGTGGTCGGTCAGTATCCCTGTCAGTAGTCCAATATCTTTTCGTGTCCTTCCCAGGAGCCATTTCTGCTCTATAGTAACACCATATAAATGTTCTTATAGAAAGAAGCAGAGCTTTCATAGGATATTTCTGTAAAATGTTGCTGTAAGAACATTCTTAGAACAATATAATCATCGCTAAATTGATAAATTGCTAACCTAGATGAGTTTTTCGAAACTGTAACACAGCAAACTGGTAATATGGTGACAGAACTGCCCTGTAGTACATAAAAATTGTTAGTTGGGTATATTAGTGATTTTTTAACGTCTATACTACAGGATACAAAAAAAGTAATAAAAGTGCAAAAAGTCTGCAGTTATAAGGCTCTATCTTTGATATATACCAAATAAAATAATTAATTGACTGCAATAAATATTTATATTTATTAAAAACCGTCTTTAGCAGTTTAAATTTGAAATCATATAAAAACATTTTTGATATATACGAAAATAAATAATTAATTGACTGCAATAAATATTTAGTGGATTCAAACAATATTTATTTATATATATCAAATAAATATTTTTTTTATTTAATACAAACATTTTTTTTCAGTGTACTAAGTTTTTGGGAACAAAGTCATGTAGGTAAGTTTTTAAAAGGTCACCCTGTATAAATATTTAAGTTATCTTATATTATCTAGATGCCTATTTACCTATTATTACGAATACTAAGCAATAACTCCATAAAAGTAAATAATTTAATGTAAGTATGAAAAATAATAATTAACAAAAATATAGATAACATTTAATCAATTTTGAACAAATATATTTTTGAAAGTCAATTTTTAAATAAATTGAGTGTATACTGACCGCTGAAGTCGGCCATAGAAATCAAATTAAATCACAGTAAAAATAGTTAAATAATGGGGACTTATCGCTACTATTTTTGACATTTCCGCATGCAACACTTTACCCGTCACTATGAAATTACTGGTACAAATCCTCGTATTTTTCGTGTAAATCTCCCGTCCTTCCCTCTAATTATTATATTATAATTAATAAATAATAATCTCAATAAAAAGCCATCTTCATGACTATCCATGTCGCATTAATCCCTTAAATAATTTTTTATAAAAACAAGAAAGACAAGAACTTTTAAAGAACAAGCTTTTATTAAATGCACTTAAAAGTAGAAAATAATTTTTTATCTTTCTTATACCAAATCGACGATTCACCTAAGAAACAGTTGTATTACTCTATAACCTAAGGACATTTTCAAAGGCTTGGCAAGCACGGTAATCTCGGCTCAGTTAAGTTTGCCCCCCCCAGATCGATTTTCTCAAAAATTTTTATGCCAAAATTTTGCACACATTTTGCACAATTTTGCACACCACAAATCAAATTTTGCACACCTTCCTACGAGAAACTACAGCCCATTTTCTGTGGGGGGGGCAAACTTGACGTTGCCCCCCCCAGTCAATATTTTTCAAAAATTATGATGTCATTTGAAAGGTCTTATTTTGCACAATTTTGCACACCCATTTTAAAATTTTGCACACCTCCCTGTAACCCACACGAGGGTTCTGAAAATATCAAGTTTGCCCCCCCAGTCAATATTTTTTAAAAAGTTTGGTATCGTTAGAAAGGTCTTATTTTGCACAATTTTGCACACCCATTTTAAAATTTTGCACACCCCCCTGTAACCCACACGAGAGTTCTGAAAATATCAAGTTTGCCCCCCCCCAGTCAATATTTTTAAAAAAATTTTGGTGTCGTTAGAAAGGTCTTATTTTGCACAATTTTGCACACCCATTTTAAAATTTTGCACACCTCCCTGTAACCCACACGAGGGTTTTGAAAATATCAAGTTTGCTCCCCCCAGTCAATATTTTTCAAAAAGTTTGGTGTCGTTAGAAAGGTCTTATTTTGCACAATTTTGCACACCCATTTTAAAATTTTGCACACCTCCCTGTAACCTACACGAGGGTTCTGAAAATATCAAGTTTGCCCCCCAGTCAATATTTTTTACAAATTTTGGAGTCATTAGAAAGGTCTAATTTTGCATCATTTTGCACACCCATTTTAAAATTTTGCACACCTCCCTCTAACCCATACGAAGATTCTGAAAATATGAAGTTTGCCCCCCCCCCACCGTCGATATTTTTTAAAAAATTTTGTGTCATTCGAAAAGTCTATTTTGCGCAATTTTGCACACCCTTCAGTACCCCACAAGAGCGTTCTCAAAAAAGTTTGCCCCCCCCCCAGTTAATATTTTTCAAAAAATTTATGTCATTCGAGAAGCTTAATTTTGCACAATTATTTTTAAATTTTGCACACTTCCCATGCCGTTTTCTTTTTGTGGCGTTTACGGTTAAACTTGGTCCTAAAATTTCCCAGAAGTATAAGAAAACGAAGGAGACCTCGATTGTGTAATATCTTTAAATATTGTTTAAATTTACAGATAATTGTTTATGTTTACATTTGTATATAATCAAAAGTTTTTAATTTTTATGAATTTCCGGATTATACTTAAATTTTCATATCAAAAATGAACAGAAAAAATCGATGTAGACAGCGCATCCTGTCATGTTCGATGCCTTGAGAATCGGAACCAGCCTATTTTGCCGGTTCAGAATGGTTGCGGTTCTCAAGGTATGGATCTTCACAGGATGTGCTATCTACGTCCATTTGTTAGATGATGTCATAGCATGTGAAAAATTAAGTAAAATCCGGAAATTCATAAAAATTAAAAACTTTTGATTATAGATACATATATGTAAGCATAGGCAATTATATGTAAATTTAAACAATATTCGAAGATATTACACAATCGAGGTCTCCTTATTTTGCTTATACTTCTGGGAAATTTTAGGACCAAGGTTAACCGTAACCGCTACAAAAAGAAAACAGCTCCAGAAACTAGTAGGTAGGTATATGCACCTATATCTGAATTTGGGACAGGTATCCGCGGGAGGCGGGAGGTTGTACGTGTCGTAAAGAGGAATGCGTGCGTACCTACACCTACCACGCGCGAAGGCCTTTTATGTAATATATTGAAATGTCGCTTAGCAATGCCTAGTTTTATTTGTGTTCATGATTCAGAATGACTTCGGGTGAAATTTCCAAAGTTTGCAACGTGTATTTTAAATGGTGGCGTTCCATTTCGGCAGGAAAGTCAATGTGAACGCCTCTATTTAAAATACATAACATTACGTAACGCCTGGTTCTCACCTATGCGTGCCCACCCTAACTCTAAAAATGCATCACGTGATCAGCCATGCATTTGCCGATTTTTTAAAAGTGTCGCGTGATGCGTTTTTAATGTCAGGGTGAGCACGCATAGGTGGCAACTAGGCGTAACGCTTATAGGGGTTATGTAGGGGTGAGCGGGGTTTCGCGGTTCCGTTACGTAACGCAATTTTTAAATTATTATTGTGAAATAAAACAACTTTTTGGATTTTTCGAGTGAAAAAGAAAAAAAGTGGGGGTCTCTGGCAGCAAAACGTTTTGTTATTTTAGACTGGAGTAGTCCCAAACGTTACAAAGCGTTATATAGGGGGTCGCGGGTTGGGGTCAAAATTGGGCAAAATAAGGGTTACGTAATAAGTGCACTACCTCTCAGTTTACGCAATTTCTTTGTGGTTATCGGTAAATATAACCTAACGTTCTTACTTACTTTTTAGTGTTTTTAGTCGATGATACGTACCTCATCAATCAATTTTCCAAAAATATTACGAAAAAAATAAAATAACGATAACCATAAAGTAATTCCTCCGGAAATTCCGAACTCTGTTATGGAACTGCGCAGTCGCAGAAGTAACAATAATAATAAGGAAAGAGACAAAAACACTGACCAATTAAACAAAGATCTTAAGTGTGAATGAAACTTTAACTTTCTACCTATATGTCATCCCATTTGCAGCAGACGTTGTTTCCGTCTTTGGGTTGAGAATTGAGTCAAATTTACATGACATATATTTTGAATTCGATTTGATTTTTTTTTCGATCTATAAAAGGAATAATATTTTTTTTCTTATTTGCCATTTTAAGTGCATGAAATACAAAAACAAAATGTCTAAAATGTTCATGTGTAGAAATAAATAAACGACTTCTTCTAATTAAAATTATTGACGGACGGAATTTTTTGATGTAAACCTAGTTAATGACACACCAAGACGTCAAACGCGTGGTGTGAACTGCAAAATCAAGGCGGGCGTCATTACCGTAGCCGCTGTCCGCAATAGCAAGGTGTGATCCCACCATTATCCAGATGAAAATTTTCGGACGCACCCATGAAATCGGAGGCGCGTTCGACCTCGGGTGAAACTTGCCCCAAAATGGGTAAGTGCAGCCCTCTAGAAATTTGATTAGCCTTTGGTATTCTTGACATGTAAAAGAGAAAGATAGAAATGCGGCGTTATAGGCGTTCTTAGTCATTTTCGGTAAGAGCTTCATAGAAAGTGACAGTTTCCTCGTCCTTCACTCCCCAAATGGACCTACCTAAATTTTTGGACCTTGGTCATCTTGTCTTTACACTTTGCAGTGTGTATTTGTGGAAGAAATGAATTTGATGGACGAGAAGCACGAAAACGTCTGGGCGTGAAAAAAAATCTGTTTTTTTTTTATAAGTTAACTATACAGGTTAAAAAAGTGTAGGTTGTATAAAAACAAGCTTACGGAATCGTGGAGTGAATTAGGGCGTACTTCTATTAACTCCACGGTCCCGTAAGTATTATATATATAACTTTTATTTTGGTTTATTATTGAAGTAAAATATGCGTGCGGGAAAGTAGAAAGATCTGAAAGAAAACAAAGCGTCGTTTTTTTTTAAAAGAAAGTGTTTATTTTATCTATCAACGAAGTTTACTATTATAAGTGCAACAACACGCAAATACGATTTACTTACTTTCCACTAACTTGCGTGACAAAGACTCTTATGGAAGTTAAAATTAACGTTTTTATTTTATTAGACTCTTAAAGCCAATTATCAAAGTTAACACTATCCTAAGACGTATCTCTGTCGAGTGGACCAATCAACCATGTACAGTTTTAAATATATGGGGAATGCGAGACAGCTCCAGTTGATCAAAGTACCCCTGGATACCCATTCTTCAGTTTCGAGAGAAACTTTCGTGTAGGAACGATCACATCCTTTATTTAAACCATTAGGCAAGCCCCAATGCAGTTACGAAACGTTCGATAAACTGAAAAGTTCCACGGCGCCCGCGCAGGAGAACCCGCTCTCTTCCCCATAACCAGCAGATGTAAGTTGTAGGAGAGTTCTCTTGATATGCGGTAGCCCGGTAATGTCCGGCGGTGCTCGACTGATATCGGATAGCTAGTGCAAGCAGTCAAACTATCCTATTGGTCCAAATCACTAATGTGAGCATTCCTATAGGAGTGGTCTCTCGAAACTGAAGAATAGGTACCCTGTCCTGCAATACGTGTCAGGATAACACGTAAGAAGACGTGACGTTACGCAGTTTTCACCCAAGACGTTGCTCTATGAACAAAAACGTGTCATTTCGATCAGCTGGAGATGTCATGCATTCGCCATAAATTTAAAACTGTACTTGGTTAATTGGCCGACAAGACAGAGATACGTCTTAAGATTTTTTTAGGGATGAGGTATTTTGGGGGTAGTTCCGAAGGAAGAAATGGAGGAAAGTTCAAAAACAATAGGGCTCCGCGCGTCAATACACGTAATCGTTGTGTAAAATTTCGTTATGATCGGTGCAGGAGTTTTTGAGTTACAGTGACGCATATCGAGGCGACGGACAGACAGACAGACAACAAATCAGTAAAGAATTGGGTTTCATCCTGTGAAGATTCATACCTTGAGAACCGCAACCATTCTGAACCGGCAAAATAGGCTGGTTCCGATTCTCAAGGCATCGCACATGACAGGATGCGCTGTCTACATCGATTTTTTCTGTTCATTTTTGATATGAAAATTTAAGTATAATCCGGAAATTCATAAAAATTAAAAACTTTTGATTATATACAAATGTAAACATAAACAATTATCTGTAAATTTAAACAATATTCAAAGATATTACACAATCGAGGTCTCCTTCGTTTGCTTATACTTCTGGGAAATTTTAGGACCAAGTTTAACTGTAAACGCCACAAAAAGAAAACGGCATGGGAAGTGTGCAAAATTTAAAAATAGTTGTGCAAAATTAGGCTTCTCGAATGACATAAATTTTTTGAAAAATATTAACTGGGGGGGGGGGGCAAACTTTTTTGAGAACGCTCTTGTGGGGTACTGAAGGGTGTGCAAAATTGCGCAAAATAAACTTTTCGAATGACACAACATTTTTTGAAAAATATCGACGGTGGGGGGGGGGGCAAACTTGATATTTTCAGAACCCTCGTGTAGGTTTCAGGGAGGTGTGCAAAATTTTAAAATGGGTGTGCAAAATTGTGCAAAATAAGACCTTTCTAACGACACCAAACTTTTAAAAAAATATTGACTGGGGGGGGCAAACTTGATATTTTCAGAACCCTCGTGTAGGTTACAGGGAGGTGTGCAAAATTTTAAAATGGGTGTGCAAAATTGTGCAAAATAAGACCTTTCTAACGACACCAAACTTTTTGAAAAATATTGACTGGGGGGAGCAAACTTGATATTTTCAAAACCCTCGTGTGGGTTACAGGGAGGTGTGCAAAATTTTAAAATGGGTGTGCAAAATTGTGCAAAATAAGACCTTTCTAACGACACCAAACTTTTTGAAAAATATTGACTGGGGGGGGCAAACTTGATATTTTCAGAACCCTCGTGTGGGTTACGGGGAGGTGTGCAAAATTTTAAAATGGGTGTGCAAAATTGTGCAAAATAAGACCTTTCTAACGACACCAAAATTTTTTAAAAATATTGACTGGGGGGGGGCAAACTTGATATTTTCAGAACTCTCGTGTGGGTTACAGGGGGGTGTGCAAAATTTTAAAATGGGTGTGCAAAATTGTGCAAAATAAGACCTTTCTAACGATACCAAACTTTTTGAAAAATATTGACTGGGGGGGGCAAACTTGATATTTTCAGAACCCTCGTGTGGGTTACAGGGAGGTGTGCAAAATTTTAAAATGGGTGTGCAAAATTGTGCAAAATAAGACCTTTCTAACGACACCAAACTTTTTGAAAAATATTGACTGGGGGGGGCAAACTTGATATTTTCAGAACCCTCGTGTGGGTTACAGGGAGGTGTGCAAAATTTTAAAATGGGTGTGCAAAATTGTGCAAAATAAGACCTTTCAAATGACATCATAATTTTTGAAAAATATTGACTGGGGGGGGCAACGTCAAGTTTGCCCCCCCCCCACAGAAAATGGGCTGTAGTTTCTCGTAGGAAGGTGTGCAAAATTTGATTTTTGGTGTGCAAAATTGTGCAAAATGTGTGCAAAATTTTGGCATAAAAATTTTTGAGAAAATCGATCTGGGGGGGGCAAACTTAACTGAGCCGGTAATCTCACCCCTTCTCAGCACTTTTAGATGAAAATTACCATATTATTGTATTGTCGCCGTAACTATAAACGCATACTCAATTTGAACAGACACCCTTAATTTTTAGATGTGTACCCTTAATCGTCGATTTTGACTCCGCCATACTGAAATTTTCAAATCTGATCAAAAATTTATAATCCCCCTCTATAAGAACTCCTGTATGCCAATTTTGATTGAAATCAAACAAACTTAATCTTTTTTCCCCTCCACTTCCCTCGTTAGAGGGAGGTGGGTACCTGAGAATACCATATTATTGTATTTTCACCGAAACTATAAACGCATACCAAATTTGAACACAATCGGATGTGGATAAATCAAATTTGTTAGCAAAACGTAACCGAAAATCGTCCATCTTGAATCCGCCATATTAATTTCGGTTGAAATCGGACAAACTTAGGTGTTTTCCCCCCTCCCCCCCACTCGTAGAAGAGAGTGATGGCTAATATTGACATATTCCCACAGAGCAAAAAAATATTGCGCGTATATCCAGCGTATATACGAAAACGGAGAAGGATATTGCCCTGGATATCACCCAGATATTTAACCGACGTACATAGGACCTCCAAAAAAGATCCAATTTAGATCCAGAGGTACCCAGTAGGTAACGTCCACTGAATATACGAATATAAGTATATTCTGAAGATGTATTAATTACTCCATTCTATGGTATATCCATTATGCTATATATTTATATAGTATATCCTGTCGATATCTATCACGATATACAAAATGTATATATGTCAAAATGTTATTTGATATATAACATAAAAGTATGTTCTTTTCGTATCCATAATGTTTTATTTTAAAATATTAACTTATATTCGGTTAAAAAATATAAGGCTTGTATCCAAAAAAAGATGTACGATAGTGCATATACACTAAATATACAGTAAATATCCGTGCGTGTTTCCTTTTTTTAAAACGAATCATGTTTTTTTCATATATATATAAAATATACATGTAACATACAAAACGTATATCTTAATTTTAAATATCTTTTGTGATATACAATATCCAAGGCTTGCTATGTGGGTTATTGTATTGTCACCGGAACTATAAATGTATGCCAAATTTGGAGGCAATCGGATGTGTATAAGTTAGTTAAAATTGGTTAGCCAAAGATAACCAAAAATGCCCCAATACACCAAATTTCAACGAAATCGGGCGTACTTCAACTGTACCCCCCTCCACCCTCTTCGAGAGAGAGCTGTCAATTTCATCACACTATATTCTTGTGTTGTCACCGCAACTATATGAACATGCCAAATTTGAAGTCGATCGGATGTCGAACAAACATATTTCCTTACATAGATAGATACATACATTGCAAGTTAAATAAAAGGTTGATAAAAGCCTGTAATTGTAAAAAACAAAGTTTTTTTGAGATTATGTTTCCTGAAATTGACAATAATTACGTGGCGCGATATTTGATTTCGATTGAAGCATGCGCATCCAACGATTTTTAACAACCACAATCATAAATGTTGAAAGTTACCAACTTAATGATAAATTTGTGCTTCCGTTAGTGGTTAACATTAAATTATAACTTTTTTGTCACTACTGCTAAATTTAAAGATACTGATAAATTTCTGCTTAATTGATGGGTAAAACCCACCATAAGATGGATAGGAGCACTTAAATGTGAAACTTTTTGGATTTGCTCTAGTCATTTTATAACAGATGGGTAAAGTGCTTAAAAATATGTAGTATTTGTTTAACCATCGTTTCAAAAATAGTGCCGACTTTATTAAAGACTATGCCAACTTTATGTACCGATAAGTCCCTAGTAATGCCTATACCTAGACATTTAAAAAAAATTCACCCAACAAAATTAATAAACGGATATATGTAATTAATTATAATTCCGAAATACCGGTATATTATTATAATTGTTCCCCTGCCTGATCAATAATAATTTAGGAAAATAATAAACATCAAAATAAATGAACAGTACACAGAACCGTACTACTATTTTATAATGCATTTTGATCGAGAGGGTAACCACTAGTTCAGAAAATGACATGATTGCCATGAAAGCCAGAAGCTTTGCCAGTGTGCCCTGTATATAACTTTCTGGCCGCGGACATTCTAGGTCCCCTAGGCCTTCACATTGACATAGGACATGTAATGGTTTCTTCCTTTTTCTTGCAGAAGCGGCATATAGCATCTTCTACCAATCCCATTGCATACAAGTGCTTATTGAGTTTGCAGAGACCTGTTAGGAGCCCCACTATTTCTCTGTCAAGCTTCCTGTCCTTACCAAGTTTTGCAGTCAGCTTTGGTGAACGTTCCTTAATGAACTGTTTGGGCTGTCTTTGTCCAGGCGTTTGCTCCCACAGACCGTTCGTCTCTTTGGTGAGCCACTGTTTAATAGATTGCTTGGCTCTGGTCTTAGCGATCCCAAAATGGTTCCGGTCCTGTGAACTTTATTGCCTTGTCTGGCCAATTTATCGGCTTTTTCGTTTCCAGAGTGTCCTCGATGTCCTGGAACACAGGCTAGTGTCACCCTTTTGGTGTTTACCAGCCTATTTAGAGCTGTTCTGCAGTCCCAAACCAGTTTGGACGTCACTTGCACTGCTTCTAGACCTTCAAGTGCAGCTTGACGATCTGAATATATAACTACCGAATGAGAGTTTTCCTCTACTCTTTGTATGTCCTCGGAACAGTAATGTATTGTTTATCTAAATACAATACATAAAAAATATTGAATAAAACTATTAAGTAAAATCAATACGTTCAAAATAAAATCAATAAGCGAGAAATGAGTCTTTACTAAAGTAAAAAACTTTAAAAAAAGTAGAAAACAAGCAACAACAAAAAAACATCATCTCACGAGAACAATGATATATCAAAGGAAATAATACAAATCTTAAGTTTGCAAAATTTATTGATTCAAGTTAAGTATGTACTTTTTGTATCTGTACATAAATGTTGTTGTAGGGGCCAAACTGGAGAACAGTTAGTACAGTAAGTGGGTGGTCCAATTTCAAGGGGCCTCTATAGCTTTGGTCTTTTGCAGCATAGTTAGCCCAAAACTAATATACATGTTACGGGCTCGATTTTCAAGAGAAGTCGAAAACTAAAAACCGCATTGCGATATGTCAAAGCGTTTCTGAGCTACAGGGTGATTCTCAAAAATGAGCGTTTCTAAAAACCCTCTACAACTTTTTTATTTGTAAAGATAGAGATCTTCATTAAAAACACTTTTTAAAGATTTTTTAAAGACATATCTACCTGTTTCACCGATTTTCTCTTAAAGCGTTTAGTTCTCGAGATAATAAATAAATAATAAAATTTCCTGTCCAACGATGTGCCATACACCTATTTTTATTAAATAGTTTAAAAGATATTTGCATATTTTGATATTTACCATGGTAGGCGCTGTGCGCGCCCTAAATGTGTAAATAAAATTTTATTGTTTTTTTTTCATACAAAATCAAGTTGGCTACGACACGAGGGGACACAGTAACCTCGAACTTTAACTTCTAGTTTACTATAATTACCAACCGTAAAATAATAAACAAAAATTAAATTATTAAAAGTTTTTATTTAAAATTTTTATTAATTAAACTATGTGACACCTAAAATCTACATCTAACAATTTTCTTTAATTCTTGTAAACATATCCTACATCTTCTCTTGACGCTATTTTCTTCATTAAGAAGTTCTACCGCACGAAGCTGCCTGAATGCAGTACGAAGTGCCTCTTCCAATTCCCTTCTAGTAGTTGGGCGATTTCGAAATACAAGGACTCTCCCCCACAAAAAGAAGTCGCAAGGGGTCAGGTCTGGAGACCTGGGGGGCCAATACATAGGAACTTTATTTCCGATCCAGTTTTCGGCAAACACAATATTTAGCAAATTAGTAATGTCTCGTGCATTGTGAGGAGGTGCACCGTCATGTTGAAAGTATAGCTCATTATTTTGCTGAAGTGGCAAATTGTCGATAAACGGAATCACCTGCTCCTCTAAAATTTGTTGGTATCTTTCGCCATTTAAATTTCCATCAAAAATATATGGCCCAATAATTTGTCCTCTGTAGATGCCTACCCATACCTTAAAACTGAACCTTCCCTGATTCACTTGTTCCACCATAATATGGGGATTTTGCTGTTTCCAGTAATAGCAGTTATATCTGGTAAATATTCCATCACTAGAAATCGTTGCCTCATCCGTCCAAATCACTTTTCTGGAAAAATCGGGGTCTTCTTGGCTTTTATTTAGGTACCACCTGCAAAATGCACGTCTTGGAGCAAAATCTCGTTGCCGTAATTGGTGCACCCGTCGGGGTCGATAGGGCCTAAACTTGTGTTTTTTAAGCACCCGAACGTCATTGCTGCGTGGAATTCCAGTGTTTCCCCCCATAGCCCTGGTGGAAGTATTCGGGTTAATTTCTATTTCTCCTACAACCGTTAGTTCTTCCAACTCTCTATCTCTGGCTAGGCTTCTATACGTCCTAGGCCGCGGCTTTGTAAAGGATCCGTATTCTTGTAGATGACGTTTTAACTTCAAAAATATTTTTGAGCTAGGTTGCCTTCTTCTCGGATATCTCTGGAAATATAGATTTAATACCGTCTGTCGATTTTCGTTACTTTCAATATAACATTTTATCATGTCGTACTTTTCAACGTTTTCAAACATTTTTATATCTTGACGAAGACGCCACTTTTGGCACTTGGGACATTTATTGTGGCAATTGTTTTTATTTGATAGCTACCTAGATAGATACCCTAGAACTGCATAGGTCAGAGTTAAACACAGCCTACTATGGTAATTATTAAAAATTGCAGATATCTTTTTAACTACTTAATAAAAATAGGTGTATGACACATCGTTTAACAGGAAATTTTATTACAAAACTATTTTTTTTAAAAAAATTGGGGTATTCCATTTTAAAAAATGTAACTTTGTGTTATATCTCGTGAACTAAAGGCTTTAAGACAAAATCGGTGAAACAGGTAGATTTGTCCTTAAAAAATCTTCAAAAAATGTTTTTAATGAAAATCTCTTTCTTTACAAATAAAAAAGTTGT
Organism: Oxystoma pomonae; assembly: GCA_963921995.1. Lineage (NCBI taxonomy): Eukaryota > Metazoa > Arthropoda > Insecta > Coleoptera > Brentidae > Oxystoma > Oxystoma pomonae. The sequence continues at coordinate 26,369,015 of OY998170.1, forward strand.
AGAGGGTTTTTAGAAACGCACATTTTTGAAAATCACCCTGTAGCTCAGAAACGCTTTGATATATCGCAATGCGGTTTTTAGTTTTCGACTTCTCTTGAAAATCGAGCCCGTATCATGTATATTAGTTTTGGGCTAACTATGCTGCAAAAACCCAAAGCTATAGAGGCCCCTCGAATTTGGACCACCCTGTACAGAGTGTACCATTTTCGTTCAGATTCAATGGGAAACTCCGTTGTTATTGAAGATAGAGACATGCGGTTTTCGCTTTACTGTCTTACTTTTTTAAGCTTTAAAAAATTAAATTAACATATTTATTCTGTCCCTTAATTTAAGAGATAATTGAGTTCTGTAGAAACATGTCTGTGGCAACCTTTTTTAGAAAACCATAATAGTCCTTTCGAAATTTTAATCAGAGGTTTCGTTTCGTAGATATCATCATCAGGATCAAAAAGTTAAATACGAACCAAAATGTTTTACTTCATATTTTAGTATCTTTTTAAGTTTGTTTGATAATAAAACTGATACGAACCTGTCCCATTTTAATTTATTTGTTTCTGAGATCATTTAAATTTAACTACTATATAGTAGACCTGAACAACCAAGATATATTATGTGAACATACCGGGTGATTCGAAAAAAATTGGACAAAATGTTTTTTACTATAACTTTAACAATTCCAATAAAAAAACTGTATTGGTTACCGCCATATTTAAATCCAAGATGGCGCATAAAATCAAATGAGCACTTTTTTTCAAACCTGTTTTTTTTATTTAGGTATAAATGTTACTTTTCAACATACAAAACTAAGTATTTAGAAAAAAATGGCAACATATAACAAAAAGCGGTTTAAAAAAGGTAGGCATTTGATTTTCTCCACCATCTTGGATTCAATAACAACGGAGTTTACCATTGAATTCCATCGAAATTGGGATATGTACATGTATATCAGACACTATTTTATTTCAGTTCTGTCAGGTAAAAAAAAATCACTTAGTAAAAGGCTGTACGGGGTTTAAAAATTGTTTCATTTTACTTTTTCAAGGCAAGTACAACCCTGTAAATTTTATTAAGAATCAAACTCGTATTTAATAACACTGAGATAATAATTAGGCACGTAGCGTGGTAGTCAGAAGAGGCACAATTGGTAATTTCGAATTTAAAACACCCGATACGGCCTTCTCGGTTTAATGTGTGTTACCAGCTATATAGCAACGGCCAAAGATGAAAAAAAAATCTCAAAACAACGAATTTTTTTAAAAATCTACCATAATTTGTTCCGCCCCCGAAGTGTTTTTTTTACCCATCGGAACTAGAATAAACAACTGCCTAATCTTCATCTACTCCCAAGGGCGGATCCAGGAGGGGGTCATGGGGGTCTTGGGAGGGGAAGGCGGCAAATATGTCCGCTTACCTTTACGCCACTAATGTGACTCCCCCCCCTTACTCAAAAGCATTGTTTTTGGTGTAGAAAAAATTGTGACGCCTGTGACTACCAAAAAATGAGAAACATCCCTTGGTTTTGATTTTGTAAATCAGCTGACATTAGAAAAGAATGTCAGATTATGGGTGGAACACTTGCGGACACACAAAGTGTGCGCACCCATACCATGTTGTGGGCTTTCTGAACGCAGCCCTTAATTTTTTATGCTATGGAATGATTCGAACAAATTCTCGCATTTTTCAGGAAAGTTTCACTTAAATTTTTACGTTTCAGTGCTCTTATCCAACCATAATGAAGAAAACACAGTTATTTTTATCAGGACTGATTAGTATGCCAAAATTGAAGTTAGACCGCACTCTTCTTAGTTGCCGGGGCTATCCGAAACCTACTAAGGCTATCCGGCCAGAGCTTCTTTGAGCAGGGTATTGTGAAAATAATGTCGACTTGTACACTTGATTTAAAAAAAAACGCATACATGCAGTCAAAAAATTGACCTTTCTAAAAGTGTATAATATATACAGACTACCAGCTAAAATGCCTAAAAACTTCAAAAGTACGACAATTTGTCATATTGTTTAAAAAAGGTTTCTAAAACTGAAAATATTTTTTTACTTAATATAAAGACAACCTTATTTTTATATTAAATTTTGCATAGTACTAAAAAATCAGCAAAAATAATGTTTTAGTAAAGTCTTTATTGATTTATTATCACTCGAGTAACGTACGAAGGCTGTTCTATAAAGAGGGCGGTAACCCATTTTGGAGTTAATAAAATAAAAATAATACGATGGAAACAGCGCTGGATTGAAAACAATTCGACGAATAGGAAACTTGGATTAGGACAAAAACGATGGTAAACTTAATACTAATTATTTTAACTTAAAAAAGAACTAAAATAAATAATTTAGTATTTAGTAGGATCACCATTTTTCTCTATTACAAGCTGCAAACGTCTGGGCATTGAAAAGGTTAAATTTTGAAAATACTGATGGTCTTCTGAGAGCTGATCCAATGCGCGATAAATAGCATCGCTTAACTCTTCAGCATTTCGTGGTCTCCAATTCCTGTGGTGTATTATTTTAACGATTCGACCCCATATATTTTCCATTAAGTTAAGGTCAGGGCTGTTGGCTGGCCAAGGCAGTGTTTCTATATTATTATTCTGAAACCATTGGCGAACAACATTAGCCGTGTGTACTGGACAGTTGTCCTGCTGATAAACGAAGTCATTATTTTCATGTAAAGCCTGTATAGATGGCAGCATAACGTTTTCAAGGATTTCAATATATCGTTCACTATTGAATCTTCCTTCGATTCTCCAAAAAAAACACAAACCTCTAGCACTAAACCAGCCCCACATGTTTACAGAAAAATGTCCAGCTTTTTTAATTTGGTTTGTATATTCGCGTTCAAATCTAGAATTTGGTGGACGATAAACTAAAATTCTCCTGCTGCCTGAAGATGATTGAAAAATTTTTTCGTCAGTGAAAACCACCCTCTCCCAGAAGTCATTATCACGAAGAACGTTGTTCAGTGCAAAAATCACTCTGTCCTGTTTTTGTTCTTCTGTTAGAAAAGGCTTCTTTGCAACAACTCGACAAGAGACTTCTGATTTCATTACTCTTCTATTTACTGTTGCTAAAGAACCCCGAAATAATGTTACATTAGCTGTTTCAACCAACGTTGAAAAAGGATTTTGTCTGAGATGGTCAATAAGTCTCTCATCTTGCACTTTAGAACTTACTTTTGGTCGTCCTGATCCATCTTTCCTATCCGTAGAATCATTTTCAATCCAGCGCTTTTTCCATCGTATTATCGTCATTTTATCAACTCCAAAATGGGTGGCCGCTCTTCTTATAGACCAGCCGTCTTCTATAACTCGAGTAATAATTTGAACTTTTGTAAATGTTGATATCTGTGGCATTTTTAAGGATGTCACACTGATTCATTCATTTGACTGGTGTTTCTTTACCCCAAGCCTAGATATGGTCACATCTGGAGTAGTGCACCAAAACACACACTGAAGTTCCTTGACTCTATTTAAAAAAAGCATCCATATCGGTCATCTGTTGATAAAAACAAGGTTTTTGATTGACAAAAAAAAATTAAATCTATTTTTTATAAAGAATATTTTGGGTGAATTTAATGTAATTTTGGTATGTTGTAGATCTCGATCTACTGATCACACTTTACCCGTAATCAAATCGTATGATTAGTTTGAAAGATACAGGGCGATTTCGAAACTAGTTACTAACAATGAAAAAATCGTCATGTTTTATTTGTGAATTTTCTAACAAGATTTAGTTGAGTGTTGGCATCAGTATGTGTGCGCACAACTTCTGATCACATATTAAATCACTGAAAATAATGATTGATGATTTGACTTGGCTCATTTAGTTAGTGTTAAGTTAATAAGTTAATTAGATTTAATATTAGACAAATCATTAAGTATAATATTTCTTATAATATGTAAAGATATGGTAGTTTACGAAAACCCGAATATATACCATAAGGTGGGCCAAAAAAAAACGTAAATTTTTTTTTCGGCTGTAGTTTTGCTATCGTAAGTCTGATTTTTGTGATTTTAGCTTCTGCAAAAAGCTTAAGCTTCAGACTATATGAAACTTTGACAAAATTGAGCTTTCTTTAAATTTCCCCATTTACAACACCCCCCGCTAAAATTTTATGTGCGCCACTATACTCGATTTTAGACATTTGCCATAAAGACATGTCTTTGTTGTGCACAGAGAGGTATCACCTCTAAAAATCGGACAAGAAGTAATGAAGCTCCATGACAACGAAGTAAGTGGTGTCTTAACCCTTTGTAAAACGTAGGTCTGAAAACTTCTAGTCTTTGTTCTACTATGGATTGGGTAAATCTCGTCCGATTAATCCCGAAAGCAACGTCTTTTCATTGTACAAAAGGTATCATTGGTAAAAATCGGACAAGAACTATAAAAGTTTTGCTTAACGAAAGAGGTGCTGTTTTTAAACCTGTGTAAAATAGATAAAAGGGCGAAAAATTTTATTTGGATGATTTATTTTCAACTTATTGGATTTTATTATTTTATACAGTGTAGTTTTGACAAAAACAGCAATAGCGTAGTAGAGTAACTCGAGTAATAATTTGAACTTTTGTAAATGTTGATATCTGTGGCATTTTTAAGGATGTCACACTGAATTTTAAGCTGTCAGGCATACTGAGATGGTGGTGCCTTATAATAGTATACACTAGTGGAAAGCTAAATTTTGAGGCATAGGAAAAAATGAATGTATGAGTTTTTTTTTAAATAAAGTGTACACTTCCGTCCACATAAAATGCGTACGCAGATTTTATAGAGAGTATTATGGGCCTCGCAACTCAGTAACCTCTTAGGTATTTCAAATTCAGTCAGATTTTGTTGTTGTCATACGCTTATATTTAAACTAAACGAATTCGAAAGAGCCCAAATTTTGGCAAAGTTAGACGGTGGTTGGTCGGTTCGAAGAGTAGCGGCCTATTATGGACGAAACAAGGCTACAATTGTAAGAATAAGAAGAAAGTATCAAGAAGAAGGAACTGTTCGACGAAGGCGAGGTACTGGCTTGACCCAAGTCAGTACGCCTCAAGCAGGATCAGCAACTGATCGAATTTCTTGAAGACCACCCATTTGCGATTGCCCCAGAGTCGAAAATTGAGGCACATTTTCCTGGCTCCATAAGAACGACGCGCAGACGAATAAGCCGTTCTAGATGTCTTACTTAGCGAGGAAAAGAGGCAAGCCAGGTTAATTTTTGCACTAAACTATTCACTACAAGAAGAAAAATTTTGGCAACAAGTGGTCTTCACGGATGAAAAAATCTTTCAGTCCAACAATGACAGCATAAAAATTTTGGTATATCGCCCGCCACGAACATGACCTTTATTAAAGGACGGCATTAACTTTAGTTAGTAAATAGTTTGGATGAAAAAATGTCAGAAATATAGCAAGAACGTTAGGTAGCCAACTTAGAGACTATCCATAAGGGGGGAAAGAGGGGTAGGTGTAAGCAGTGCCGCACCGAGTGGGGGGTTTCGGGGGTTAAACCCCTTCCCCTCCCGAGAAGCCTGCTTATATACAATTCGCACAATCAAATAACAACGGAAATAAAATATATAGGAATAAAATACAAGAGCCTGGACTTTAATTTTTAACAAAAATCTTGAAAAAATCATTAATAGAAAATTTTTCGCCTGTGGCGCTATAACATCTTTCATTTTTACAATTTCGTTTGTCCATGGCCGCTATAAAAATGTATGATTTTTTATTTGTTTTCAATTTGAATAACCATGAAAATGGTCTTTTTAATGTAATTTTATAAAAACATTTTTCCTGCGATTTGGTGTCAAAAATGGCATTTTAACTGTCATTTTCGTAAAAATTTTCGCCTGGGGTGCATTTTAGCATTTTTGCAAACAAATTAAAGGTAAATAAAAAACTCATATTCCCGACACCCCATCAAGATTTACAATTTTAGTTTAATTTTAAGTAAAAAATTGCAGTTTAAGGGTTATTTAATCTGCGACGCATTGAACCATGATTTTGACATCAAGTTTTAGATAAATAAACAGTTCTGAATTTGGTTAAAACCCCGTCCCCCCTTCTGCATTTGGGCCCAGGTCTGCGCTTGTAAGCATCTGTTGCATTGTATCAATTATGGTCACATGTTATTTATTCTTAACCCCCTCCCAAGCCAATTCCTGGGTGCGCCACTGGTGTCAGTGTTATAAAGTGTTACTAGGGGGGAGGGGGGATAATTTCGTAGTGGTGGGTTAGGAGCCTAAAAACATGTAGAAGAACTGTCAAAAATAGTGCCGCCTTTATTAAAATTAGGCTATGCCGATATTATATACCGTAAGTCCCTAATAATTGTAAACAATAATTGTTTATTATGGTCCTCCTTATTACATTTTATGGAAAATTAGACATTTTTAACATCGATGTCAACATCGAAACTCAACATCGATGGTGAAAAAACATCGGAATAAAAACATCGATGTTTTTTTTTGTTTTTTTAGAGAGTATTCTGTTATTCAAAGAAACTGTTTTATTTAAAACTTATTGTTAATTTTACACCGAGAGGGTAACCACTGTTGGCAATCATGTCACAAATCTTACCAGTTCGCAATCCCTTGCTGTCCCTGCGACTGCCTAAACCTCACCAAACGCCGCCAAACCCTGGCTGCAGACCCTCAGAGACCCTAGGAATCTTTGGAAATCTCTCGGCAGTCCCCGGCAATCACTGACCATTCAACAACATTGGCAATCATGTCACATTTTTTGAACTAGTTGTTACTCCCTGGTTTTACACAATACTTATAACAGGCATGCAAATAATAAATAATACAAAAGCTATTGAATATCTACGCTAAAAAAACCACAAAAAATATGAATAGTATTATTGGCGTCAAAGCCGACCCACACCTCAAAAATAGGCAATTCCTGTTTTTACTTCTCAGACACATTATTTCCTATAATTTTTTTTTGGATCGATTTTCGATGTTTCGATGTTTAAAAAAAGTATCGATGTTTTAACATCGATGATATTTTATAGACATCGATGTTAAAAACATCGATATTGAACAAAAAACATCGATGTTCTTGAAAAATCGATGTTTTGTGCCCATAACTGGTACCTACCTATTCCTCAAGGCCGTAATGCTGTATAGCTTAAACTGGGAACCCCTGATGATGACCGAAACTAGCCGGGTTTTCCATAAAATCTGATAAATTCAGGGGAGAAAGATCATAATTGTTTAATTTAAAATGAAACCTATTTTATACTTTTTAGGGTATTTCTTTAGCGGTCGGTTAAATTTTTTTTAGTTGATATTTTTGTTGTTGATCTTCTGGATTAACTAAAAAACATCCATATATAGAAGAGTTAAATGAGTTGGTGCTACCGTATTAAAAATTCCTTTCATGCCTTAATTCGTTATAAATGACTATGATTTTAATTGCGTAGAATTTTTTGTTCTTTTTAAGCTGATGTCCGGTCTATTGAAAATGTTGAAGCCTCTCAATTTATAATAAAGATGCCTTTGGTTTTTTTGTTTTGCGCTACTACTGGCTTTTGTTACGTTAAAGTCTTAGAGTAAATAGGCATACGCGTATGCATTAAGAAGGTATTGGCAAAAGCACACAAAGCTTTCGCAAAAAATTATACAGATTTTTGTTATCTAGGAACACTGAGTTGCATCCTTTGGCCTCCCAAAAACTCGATCTAATTAATTTTTTAGCAGAAAATTAGAGGAATCCCAAATGACACAGGCTAGACACTTTAGATTTTACAGCTAGGCTTTAGATTTACAGCAACTGCCCACATAGCAAAAGTACATCCATTGCATTTACAATAAATATCAATGAATGTCCTGTGTATATCCATTGGACATCCATCAGAGGTAATTATTTATCACACTTGGATGTCCGTTGCAGCTCCATCAAGGTCCACTTGATTTAAAATAAACTCATACATGCATTTTTTTCTATGCCACAAAGTTTAGCTTTCCATTAGTGTATACTATTATAAGGCACCACCAGCTTAGTGTGCCTGACAGCTTAAAATTCAGTGTGACATCCTTAAAAAATGCCACAGATATCAACATTTACAAAAGTTCAAATTATCAGTCGAGTTATAGAAGACGGCTGGTCTCTAAGAAGAGCGGCCACCCATTTTGGAGTTGATAAAATGACGATAATGCGATGGAAAAAGCGCTGGATTAAAAATAATTCTACGGATAGGAAAGATGGATCAGGAAGACCAAAAATAAGTTCTGAAGTGCAAGATGAGAGACCTAATGATCATCTCAGACAAAATCCTTTAACAGTAAATAGAAGAGTAACGAAATCGGAAGCCTTTTGTCGAGTTGCTGCAAAGAAGCCTTTTCTAACAGAAGAACAAAAACAGGCCAGAGTGATTTTTGCACAGAACAACGTTCTTCGTGATAATGACTTCTGGGAGGGGGTGGTTTTCACTGACGAAAAAATTTTTCCATCATCTTCAAGCATCAGGAGAATTTTAGTTTATCGTCCACCAAATTCTAGATTTGAACCCGAATATACAAACCAAATTAAAAAAGCTGGACATTTTTCTGTAAACATGTGGGGCTGGTTTAGTGCTAGAGGTTTGGGGTTTTTTGGAGAATCGAAGGAAGATTCAATAGTGAACGATATATTGAAATCCTTGAAAACGTTATGCTGCCATCTGTACAGGCTTTACATGAAAATAATGACTTTGTTTATCAGCAGGACAACTGTCCAGTACACACGGCTAATGTTGTTCGCCAATGATTTCAGAACAATAATATAGAAACACTTCCTTGGCCAGCCAACAGCCTTGACCTTAACCTTTAACCCAATGGAAAATATATGGGGTCGAATCGTTAAAATAATATACCAAAGGAATTGGGAGACCACGAAATGCTGAAGAGTTAAGCGATGCTATTTATCGCGCATTGGATCAGCTCTCAAAAGAGGATCAGTATTTTCAAAATTTAACCTTTTCAATGCCCAGACGTTGGCAGCTGGTAATAGAGAAAAATTGTGATCCTATTAAATACTAAATTATTTATTTTAGTTCTTTTTTAAGTTAAAATAATTAGTATTAAGTTTACCATCGTTTTTGTCCTAATCCAAGTTTCCTATTCGTCGAATTGTTTTCAATCCAGCGCTGCTTCCATCGTATTATTGTTATTTTATCAACTCTAAAATGGGTTACCGCCCTCTTTCTAGAACAGCCTTCGTCTATTACTCGAGTGATAATTTGATATTGTTCAATAAAGACTTTACTAAAACATTATTTTTGCTGATTTTTTAGTATTATGCAAAATTTAGGGTTGCCTTTAATTTAAGTAAAAAAATATTTTCAGTTATAGAGACCCTTTTTAAACAATATGACAAAAGAACATATAGATTACTGGATGTCTATGGGAGGTACGTTCATGTATGTCCATGGAAAGAGTATAATTTGCACATCCAATGAATGTTGGATGAATGTATATAAGCCGATGGATATCCACTGAATATATTGCTATGTGGGTGCTATGTGTTTGCTGTAAAGTGGCTAGCTTAGTTTAAGCTGTATTTTTAGCTGTTACATTGTTTTGGCAGTTTGTTTTACACCTAAATTGCCACCAATGCAATATAACATACAGACCGCTTCAAGCTACTGCGAACATAGGGCGAAAGAAGTCTAATTTGCCAGTGTACGTACATGCAGAGACACCGCACGCCTATCAGTGAAGCAACCAACACTCAGGCTTCCGATCGCCATTCGCTGCCTTTCGCCGCCGTTCGCCTTGTATTTAGTACGCCTCTAACCACGGTGCTGTGTGGAGCGTAGAATGAAACCGGAATTTGGTCAATAAATACGCAAATTTTTATAACGTAATTTTCTTATTTTTTGTCACTGATAAATAAGAGCGTTTTATTGTCAACTGCTCAGATTTATCAGTGACGACGTGTTACAATGAAAATAATAAGGAGAAACAAAATAAAAGCAAGTTCTCAAAATAAAATAATACATTCTAAAAACCAAAAAGATTCTCCCAGTCAAAAAAAAATTAAAGCAAACATTCGAAAAGTCCTCCTTGCTCGGCTAGACAATATCCGAGCCTACTATAAAAACCCTTTCCAACGTTTCCAAGCATGTTAGGGGTGATAATTTGAAAAGCTTCTTCAAAAACAGATAGAAGTCATTAGGAGCAAGATCGGGAGATCGAGCTGGCCATAAAATAGTTCCCCGTGTACTTATAACCCGATTAGGAAATACATTATCAAGATATTCCCTAACAAGGTCAACATTGTGAGCGGAACAACCATCTTGTTGAAACCATGTTTCACCAAATCTTACACCTAACAACTGCCTAGCAGTTGGAATAATGTGCTGCTGCAGTAGATCCAAGTATCTAGGACCATTCAAATTGCAATTGCCGTTAATAAAAAATGGCTCAATTACGTGTTCCCCTACAATACCCCCCCCCCCCAAACATTTAGTTTTTGGGGATACTGTGTTCTTACGTCAAAATACAAATGCAAATTTTCCCTTGACCAATATCGAACGTGTGTTGGGTTATGACGATTTGACCATTTGACGACCAGAGTTCGGCAACTTCGTAGACATCCATTTTTAGTTTTAAAAATGTATTATTTCAATTAAGAACTTACCCATCTGTTTCTCGAGCAAGGCAGAAATAAAACAAAATAATAAAAACAAAATGAATTTCCAAAAGATAACACTGCAGCGTGCTTCGAATCCACCTTGGTCGTACGGCACGGAGAGTAAATTGGACTTGATTCCCCCTTTGTTCGCAGTAGCTTAAAGCGGTCTGTAGAAACGTGCTATGACAGCTTGATTTATAGTAAAATAAAAGATATATCTCAGCGAACCCAATGGAAACAAATTTCAGCATTTTTTAAAATTATACAGCGAAAACAAATGCGATAAGACAGCTCCGAATGTCGCGCCCTCTACTGGTTTGTAAAAATCTGTATTTCTATTAAACTGGTTAACCTGGGCCAAAACGGAAAATACTTTCTTTTTTAAATTTTATTATTTTATGACAATTTTAATAATTTTTGACTCATAATTATACAGGGTTGGTTTGATTTTTATTTTAGTATTTGGGATTATTATTATCGAGTTGAAATTATTTACTATTTTTTCCGTCACTAAAGCATATTTCTAATATTTTCTATTGTCATATCAAGCCAGACCCTCTTCCATCAAAACTAAATCAGTATAAAAAATTGGTGCTAGAAAGCACGGATAGTCCCCCATACAATCAATTATTTTATGTTGAAAGGAAATGAAAATATATCGAAAACTGTCGCTTTGAAAGATTTGAACCTTATAACAAAATTTTTGGGTAATATTTACGAAAACCAAAATCTGGAAACCGCATATCAATAGCTGCTTTACTTCTAAACCTATGATTTTTTTTATATATTTTAACTTGGAAACTAAGGCTCTCACGAATTTGGACTTTATAGCAAAATTTGTAGTCCATATTCATGGAAATTTATATCTAAAAATCGTATATCGCTACTTGCTTTTGTTCCCCTTTTCCCCCCTTCAACGCCCCACCCCCCTACCCAAAAGTTAACAGTTCATAAACAGCCGATAGAGGATTTTTGTACCAAATTTCGTTAAAATCGATTAAGGCGTTCTTGAATTATCGTGTATACAGACAGACAACAGAAAAGTTTTTTTTTCGTCGATTAAGGTGTTTTGGAACCTTAGTAACTCATTTTTGATAAAATTAAGAAAAATCAAAATTTTTTGAATCCTTCCGAAAATTTTAGTAAGTTAATCTAAAACTGAGAATATTTTGGTGAATCGATAAAAATGTAATTATATTGCTTGTTGTTTTGTTCACGATCTAAGGTTTATAATATAGTTACTCTAAGTGGTAAAAGTACCATCATCAAGCTACTGGGTTTCGTTTTATTGGATGCCTTTCTTTGGGAGGTCATTAAAGAAATTATAATTAGTAAATTCCTTAATTATTTTTAAATTATAGAAATTTGTCATGGTATTACTGCTGCTGTTCTTTATCAAACGGAAAAATTATTAAGGTTGTTTGTTTTTGAAATCAAAGTTGCCACAATTTTAAAACTTCGAAAATATATTAGTCAAGCAATTGTATTAAGTATTACATTTTATATACACAGGGGAAACAATTCAAATATTTTCTAACTAAACTAAATTAACTTTTTAACTTTAATATACATATACATATACATATACATATACATATACATATACATATACATATACATATACATATACATATACATATACATATACATATACATATACATATACATATACATATACATATACATATACATATACATATACATATACATATACATATACATATACATATACATATACATATACATATACATATACATATACATATACATATACATATACATATACATATACATATACATATACATATACATATACATATACATATACATATACATATACATATACATATACATATACATATACATATACATATACATATACATATACATATACATATACATATACATATACATATACATATACATATGTCCTTGTCTTTGATTAAAAGATCTCGGTTAAAAAGTAGTGTTGGAAAAAAAATTTTCACAGAGTACTACGTCATATCTATATTCTCAGTAATGTTACACCAACGAAAAATAGTGTTTTAGAGAATTCTAAACCATAAAAAAATTAAAAATATTAGGGTTATATTTTATTCTACCCAAAATATTAGTTTTCGGCTTATCATGGATCCCAACAAAGTTTTGGACAGTTGGACAGTCAACACAACTCGGTTCAAAGAACCACGCACTAAATATATTGAAAACCGGTCACGGTCAAATTGCTTCATATTGTAGTATGTTGTAGCTCTATGAATTATCTTCAAAGAAAAGCAAAAAAAAGATGGGGGTCAGTTGAGCCGTTCGGGAGCTACGGCCCCTTAAAGTCGCCACTGCAGGGCCCCCCTTTAAAGGGCCCCTTTAAAATTCACAGAAAGTCAATAAGGGCGTATGTAGGAATGTGATATATCAAGTCAGAGGTTTTTACGGATGTCTTATCGAATAATGACATTTAAATATAGTGACATTTAAGAGACAGAATTCAATATGACCGCTACAGTTTAAGTAATTTTTACTTAAATATTTTCGAGTTAAGTGGTGTGATATAGCTGAGGGATTTTAATGGACGCCAAATAGGAAAATTGCTTTGTCATTTAATTATTTTGACGTGTAAGTGTAATAATTTAAGATGGCGAACAATTCGCATTATTGCTGTTTTATGGTTTTAATGCATTAGTCGTGCAGAAACTATAAAATAACCATTGGATGCACCTAAACGAAGTATATTTACATTTAATTACAACTTAATTAAAGGTGGCTAAAAACCCAATAATAAATAAAAAAGTATTTAATGGGTTAATTAACATGACTATTCTGAGCATGCATTATATTTTCTAGAATACGCGTCGTGGGGTATTTAATGCAACTGCCATCGCGTCTGGAAAAGTGCCGCTTTCTGAACTTGTTGGGAGCGACCACTTTTGGCAAGAGCCCAGGCGCCGTTCATATTTTCTGACACTTGAAAATTTCCGATTTGGCGTCCATTAAAATTCCTCAGCTATATCACACCCTTTAACTCGAAAATATTTAAATAAACATGACTTAAACTATAGCGGCCATATTGGATTCTGTCACTTAAATGTCAAAATATTTAAACGGAAATATCGTTATTGGATTAGACATCCCTAAAATATGATATATCATATTCCTACATACGCCCTTATCGACTTTCTGTGAATTTTAAAGAGGCCCTGCAGTGACGATTTTAAAGGGTCGTAGATCCCAAACGGCCCGACTGACCCCTATTTTTTTTTGCTTTTATTTGAAGAGAATTCATAGGGCATACTACAACATACTACAATATAAAGGAGTTTGACCGTAACCGGTTTTCAATCGCTGCGTTCTTTTATCTGATCGATGCGCACCGTGCGCTCCAAAATGGCAAAGTCCCGTTCTTTTATTCTAAGTCGAGCAAACCGTGCGCACTCTTTCACGTTCGTTTTTAGACCGAGCGAGCGAAAAGAGCTCCTCGATTAGCTCGACGCTTTTTGAGCGGGTATATCGAGGTCTGTCAAACTGCGGACTAGAAATTTTGTTTATTTACCGATTAGAGCCGAGTTTAGTTTTTTTTTAACGTTTGATTAGTTTCTACAATGCCGTTCGTTCAAATTTTCTACGAAGAAAATATTTTATACAACATAAGCGTAAGCGCCGAACAACATGACAAGATTTTTGTGCAACAAGGTAAGTAAAATTATTTTTATTCGTAATGGAAAACGTTAGCGCCTGCGAGCGAAAAATGAAAACACAAACTTTGCAAAAATAAATTTGAAGGTTAGGTTAAATAAAAAAAGCTCGATCCACGCTCAATCAAGCTCTACGCTCTGCACGCTCTGCACTTTGAGCAGATAAACGAACGCACCAAATGTAGGTACAATTCCTGCCACATAAAATACGTACGCCGATTTTATATAGTGTATTATGACTCAGTAACCTTATGGTATTTCAAATTGACAAAAAATGTCATCAAATTTTGGCAATATTAGACGTTGGTTTGTAGGAACAAAGTATCAAGAAGAAGGAACTGTTTGACGAAGGCGAGACACTGACTTGACCCAAGTCAGTACGCTCAGCAGGGTCAGCAATTGATCGACTTTCTTAAAGACCACCCATTTGCGATGACTCCAGAGGAGAAAACTGAGGCATATTTTCCTGGGTCCATAAGAACGATCCATGGGAACGAAGACCGGGCTGGAAGATTTTCCGTGAATGTGTGGAGTTGGATATAGGCGAGAGGACATAGAGTTTTTTTTATATCCATGGAAGATTTACGGCTTAGGTTTATGTTCATATGTTGATATGATGAGAAATGTTATGCTTGCAGAAGCAACCATTCTTCATCCAGAAGGTTTTGTGTATCAACAGAATAACTCTGTCCTATCTACGCATTTCTAAACAGTGATTCCAGCAAAACAACATCGAGGTTTTACCATGGCCGGCAAAAACTCCTGACACCAATCCTATGGAAAATGTGTGGGACCTTATAGCAAAAAAGTTAACACGAATAAATTTTGTTCCCAGAAATTTCAACCACTTAATGGAGCTCATAGTCAGAGAGTACGACGTTAGTTGAGAACGGCGTTGGACGAAGTCATATTTCAAATCCAAGTATATTTCAAAATTCAGCAGATTCTATGTCACAAAGACTGGCAAACATTATCGGAGCTGACGGGACAATGACCGCTACTGAAGAAACGTTTTCTTGTTTTTTTTTTAATTTAAGTAGTCTTTGTTTTAATAATTTCTTTTTGATTTTGACCATTTTGGGTTGTCTGCAAAGACTTAGATTACTCAAATTTACCAATCCTGCAGATGTGCGCTGACTATAATTAAGTTATTGTCCTTTCGCCAAAAAGTTGCTTCTTCTTGATACTTTTTTCTTATTCGCACAATTATGGTCTTGTTTCGTCCATAATGGGCTTTAAGAATAAGTTTTATACATTTGTATATTAGTCTTATAATAAAATGTGGCCAGTCTCCTTATTTTTGTGTATTTTTCAATGTCAAAGGATCTAACCTGTAATTCGAAAACGTCAAAGTCAGTTACAATAAGCAACGCAATTAGCAAAACTTAAATTCAACAGACCTGCAGCTAACTTCTGCTGTAAGCATATTAATATTTAGAGGCTCTTTCAATTGAACATCCGAATAATGACGCTGAACCATATTTGCTTTTGAACCAAATTCACTTGAACCTTGTTTAAACAATCGGGCTGAAGGCAGCAATTAGTTTAGTTTCCTTTTTTAATTTTGTAGCATATTGCGACCTTAAAAATGCAGAATTAATTCTTAAGGTTGCAATTTTCTCACCATCTTAGCCGAAAGCTACTTTAACTTCTGCACGTACTTAGTTTGCACGTAAAGGCATCCGCGATGATACATTAGCAACGCCAATATAAAATAATTTCGCAAATAATTTAAATATTACTTCTGAGTACTTACCTCAATATTATTACAAGTAGTGTCGATGATAATAACAGATCTTGGTTACTAAAGATAAGTAGTACCTGGCAAGTAGGCATCTAGGCCTTCCAGTGTGTCTGTCCTTTTGAGAGAATGCAGTTTAATCCAGGCAAATTGTAATTTTTCTAGAAACTAAAAGCGAGCAAGCTGAAATTTATCATGGGTGTAGGATACCACTGGGAAAGCTTAACTATGGATTTGCACCATTTTCACCCCCTTAACTTTGGAGCCATCTTGAATCAAAAGGTTAAATCGGGTTTTCGCTCTTAACTTCTGTTAATTTTGCACTAGAAAAAAATTAAAAAAAACATTTTGTAGGAAAAGACAATACCATATTACAATAAAAAACTCGCTGTGAATCGCGTTGACTTGCTGGCCGGATATTACCATTACGTGTCCTCTCTATTTAGATTTATATGCTCTCTGACAATACCTACAAAACAACGCCTTCCAAAATTATGGTTCCTTTTTTGTTTATACTGAAAATTCCATTATTTAAACAAAATGAGCATAATGATATCAGTTTTTTCGCTATTTCTAATTTCCTGTTATTCTGATTTAATTTTTTTTAACAAACATTGTGGAGCAACAAATTCTCTACATCAGTACCCTCTCCATACAGGCCGATCAACTCGTACCGATTTAGTGTCCTTTTATCCACCTTTGCAGCCATTTTCACTCAAAAGTGACAGAAAATCCATTAGTTTTCTGTCAATATGGCGGCGAAGGTCGAGAAAAGGACACTAAAACGGTAGGAGTTGATTGGCCTATGTGGAGAAGGTATTGTCTACATTTTATGTTGGAACATTTTTTTTTTTGACTAATTCTTTTTGTTGTACACCGCGCCAAATGTTCAACAAACTTCAGCGATCTTGCAGTCACTCTGCTCACGATTAAAAAATCGCTGGAGGACGAGGATTTGTTATTGGTTATGGTTTTTCGTCATTTGTTTACATAAGTCTCATTTAAAGCTCTAATGATGTGTGGAAAGTGGCCAGTGGGGCTATTCTTGAATTGAGAGAAAATTTGCTCCCAGGGAATCGAATTCATGCATCTCATTGGTCCAAATCTTCGGGTAAAATCGGTTTCTCTCACTTTTTCCCGATATTGAAGGAAAGTAATTCTCTTAGTGAGAGAAACTGATGTAAACCGAAGATTTGGACTAATGAGATGCAAAAAGCGAGATAATTTAACTCCCTGGGAGCAAATTTTCTCTCAATTCAAGAATAACCCCTCTGCAGTCACGTGATAATGATGCAATATGCATTTTAAAAAGTGTTTCAAAATTTCTTTATAAATTTTTTTTCTTATTAATTTTATGGCACTCTACCATCCTCAGTGCGATAAAGTAACTACGTTTACTTCAGGAAAATAAAATACAGATATTTATATTCCTTTTTTGAAAAATTTTCAAGCTTGTAGGTCAAATCTTGTACCTAACACATGCGTAAAGTGTCTTTACTGCCCTTGCCGGCTTGACCGAACTCGCTTCGCTTATTTCGCATTAAATAACTATTTCAGTCAGAGTACCAGGAAATTAGAAATAGCGAAAAAACTGATATCATTATGCTCATTTTGTTTAAATAATGGAATTCTACGTATGAAAAAAAAAATACTATAATTTGGAAAGGCGTCGAATTATTTTTTGATGTTTTTTTCTAATGCAAAATTAACAGAATTTATGAGAAAAAAACCGATTTAACTATTTGATTCAAGATGTCGCCGAAGTTAAGGGGGGGGAGAATGCTGCAAATATACAGTGAAACTTTCCCAGTGCACAGTGGTTCATCTCTGACAAAATTAAAAAAATTTATCGGGATATGTTTTACAAATTATTATCTTATTTTGTCCTGTACATTCCAACTACCTAAAAAAGCTCCTTAATTCATAGGGAATTCTTATTTAGTGGGCTAGTAAACGTGACAAAAACAATAAATGTTGGGATTATGTTTCGTTAATGTCTAAATCTTGATTATTTTGGGCATGTTTGTGTACTCATTAAAGAAGACTCTTTCAGCTTGTCAATTTTTGGATATGAAAATTCACAATATATGTTGATAGCCTTTATAAGTAATATATTTAGTTCAAGATAATTGTAACGTGTTGCGTAAACTGTACTAAAGTTTTAGAAAGGAAGTCTTCTCAAGTCATTTCTTATATATATAGAAATATAAAGCATAGTCTTTCTATTTTCAATCCCTGTCAGAATCTCATCCTACTTGATCCAACTTTTTTAAATATAATGATTTAAAGAACTTTTCGGTATGACGGTTGTGCCATAAGAAAAGGCTATAAAGAATAATTTTTTTATCATTATTGCTAATCTAATCATTCGTTTGTACTCAAAATTATCATCTCAATTAGTAGATACAAGAGCCTAATGTTGTTTGCATTATTTGTAACAATTTACTTACTATATTAAATTTCTCAAAATTTAATGTAATATATGATTTTTTACATAGGGCTATGTGGACGCTGAACCACGGAGCAGTGGTACCCTATGCCCATGCAAAATTTCATCTAGCTCGTTTTTAGTTCCCAGAAAAGCATTGTAAAAAGTAAAATTTGCCTGGACTAGTTCATCCACCGTATGTATGGCTTCTAGCACGTCTTCGTGACTAGTTCCTAACAATCATTTGTCAGGTCAGTCAAGCCACCCCCCCCCCCCCGAAAGATATTTGAGTTTTGATATGCGTATAATTTCGAACCAATTTCAAACTAATTTTGAACCACTTTTAAAAATTATGAACCACACTCCTCAAAATTAGTTCGTAATTGGTTCGAAATTATAAGCATATCAAAACTCGAATATCTTTCGGGAGGGGGGGGTGTGGTTTGACTGACCTCATTTGTTTCTGGTCATGTCTATTCGTCCCACAAACACCTTGGACTGTCCGCACTCTTGTTCTTGGTTCCATGACTTTCTATAGCCTAGTCATTGAGCCCTTGTCGCCTTGTCATTTTTAGTACCAGTTTATGACCTATACAGAGGGTTCCGGCTCCAATCCCGAACTGCCGTCCTTAACTAAAAAGCAGTAAAAATACAATATTTCCCTATGGAGTTACTGCTTTTTATTTAAGGGCGGCCGCGGCAGTGAAGAATTCGTGTGCAGTCTCGTTGCGGGGAGCAATTTTAACACAAAACGATAAATTTTCACTAATTACACTGGGCTTTTAATTCTTTTTCTTGGGTAAAATTAGAGTTTTTAGATTGTTTACGACTAAAATAGAGCTAAAATGTGTTTTGAAAAATTCTCATAGGTTGTAAATACAAAATAGAACCACAATATTTTAATGCCATTTATTGCATAGACACGCCATTTAAGAATTTAATAAGGTGAGCCAAAAAAACCGTACACTTTTTTTTCGGCTGTAGTTTTGCTACAGTAAATTTGATTTTTGTGATTTTAGCTTCTGTTAAAAGCTAAAGCTTCAGACTATTCGAAAATTTTGTCAAAATTGACATGTCGTTAAAATCCAAGATGGCGCATGATTTTTAAATTTTTCCATTTTTAACAACCCCCGCCAAAATTTTATGTGCGCCACCGTACTCGAATTTAGACATTTGCCATAAAGACACTTCCTTGTCGTGCACAGAGAGGTATCTTACAATCGAACTAGAAGTAATAAAGCTCAAAGCCAACGAAGTAAGTGGTGTTTTAACCCTTTTAGTACAAGCGTTCGCAGTAAAAATTATGATGGATAGGTAACACTCGCCATTTTTTGATAAGATGTGCATTTTTTCGTCTTGAATACAAAATGGACAATCCTGTACCTCAAAATTGTGGCCTCGGCAGGCCAATCCAAATTTTAGAGGTCACGTGCTGGATAGGGTAACCCGCACCATTTTCACATATATGATGTGGTAGTACCCCCAGACTAAAAATCACCTGGTGGGACGCCCCTTATTCATGGAAAAGGGTTCGGCACACCACTCTAAAAGTGGGCATTTTTAGGGTGGTGTGCTGAACCCTTGTCCATAAATGAGGTTCGGCACACCAGGTGATTTTTGGTCTGGGGGTACTACTACATCATATATGTGAAAATAATGGGGGTTACCCTACCCCCTCTAAAATTGCCCACCTTTGGATTGGTGTGCCGAGCCCTTATCCACAATTTTGAGGTATAGGATTGTCCATTTCGTATTCAGGACATATTATCAAAAAATGGCGAGTTTTTGTTCTACTAGGGATTTGTTAAATATCGTCCGATTCTTTAGATTTTGAGCTCTCTGGGAAGTTAAAGCTCTGGCCTATATACGCTATTTGTTAAATTTGACATTTTACAAAAATCCGTAATGGACCATGCTTTTGAAACTTAAATATTTTTCACTCTTTCCTGCCTTTTTTCAGTGTACAAAGAGGTATCATTCGCAAAATTCGGACAAGAACTAAAAAAGCTTTGCTTAACAAAAGAGGTGCTGTTTTTAACCCTGTAAACAGTGCATCTAAAAACACCATTCTATTAAATTCACTCTACTACGCTATTGCTGTTTTTGTCAAAACTACAGTGTATAAAATAATAAAATCGCATAAGTTAAAAATAAATCATCCAAATAAAATTTTTCGCCCTTTTATCTATTTTACACAGGTTTAAAAACAGCACCTCTTTCGTTAAGCAAAGACGTTGCTTTCCGGATAATTAAAATCGGGTACATTGACTCACAAAAAAGTTTGGCAGGAAGGAGTGAAAAATAACAACGCAACGTTTCAAACGCATGCCCCATTACGGATTTTCATAAAATGTCAAATTTGACAGAAAGCGTATATAAGTCAGAGCCTTAGCTTCCCGAAGAGCTCAAAATCTAAAGAACCGGATGAGATTTACCCAATCCATAGTAGAACAAAGACTAGAGGTTTCAGACCTAAGTTTTACAAAGGGTTAAGACACCATTTACTTCGTTGTCGTGGAGTTTCATTACTTCTTGTCCGATTTTTAGAGGTGATACCTCTCTGTGCACAACAAAGACAAGTCTTTATGGCAAATGTCTAAAATCGAGTATAGTGGCGCACATAAAATTTTGGCGGGGGTGTTGTAAATGCGGAAATTTAAAGAAAGGTCAATTTTGTCAAAGTTTCATATAGTCTGAAGCTTAAGCTTTTTGCAGAAGCTAAAATCACAAAAATCAGACTTACGATAGCAAAACTACAGCCGAAAAAAAAATGTACGTTTTTTTTTGGCCCACCTTATGGTATATGTTCGGGTTTTCGTAAACTACCATATCTCTACATATTATAAGAACTATTATACTTGATATGATTTGTCTAATATTAAATCTAATTAACTTATTAACTTAACACTAACTAAATGAGCCAAGTCAAATCATCTATCATTATTTTCAGTGATTTAATATGTGATCAGAAGTTGTGCGCACACATACTGATGCCAACACTCAACTAAATCTTGTTAGAAAATTCACAAATAAAACATGACGATTTTTTCATTGTTAGTAACTAGTTTCGAAATCGCCCTGTATCTTTCAAACTAATCATACGATTTGATTACGGTTAAAGTGTGATCAGTAGATCGAGATCTACAACATACCAAAATTACATTAAATTCACCCAAAATATTCTTTATAAAAAATAGATTTAATTTTTTTTGTCAATCAAAAACCTTGTTTTTATCAACAGATGACCGATATGGGTGCTTTTTTTAAATAGAGTGTGTGTTTTGGTGCACTACTCCAGATGTGACCATATCTAGGCTTGGGGTAAAGAAACACCAGTCAAATGAATGAATCAAATAAATATATATTTCTTAAAGAAAGATTTATTTGAACTAAATAAATATTTGTTTGGTTCAAATAAATATTTGTTTGGACCATGGGAAATAAATATTTATTTGAATCAATTAAATCTTTTATGATATATTGACCTTTATCCAAAAGACAGGAAGGTTCAACCGTGATGGGTGAGAGTTAGCACAAAGGGCTCGCCGGGAGCCCCCTCTTCTTCTACTACTTGGGTTCTACAAATCTGTGATTGTGATAAAGGTTCTTTACTCAGTCCAAGAAATCACGTTCGAAATTAGTCTTTAGAGGAAGTTAACAAAAGAAGTGTAGCAGCAGAGAAATAATTGAGATAATAAAATAATTCAATGAGATAACATCGGTAAATATGGTAGCAAGTCTAAGCTTTATTTGCATAAATTTTAAGTTATCGATTTACTGATATAGTTGAACATTTTAATACAAAAGTAAGGGTTTTTTTTTACTTGACGGTATAACAGTAAACTATATCTAATTTACATGTACACAACAAATTTCATCATAATCGAGTGAACATTTCTGAAGTTTCATCCGAATATATTTAGTCATCATATGTCAAATTCCTTGATATCGGTGTGTAGAAAGCATATTATCTCTAAGCTCAATATAGCTAAAAACACTTTCTAAATTTTTTAAATTTCTTTGATTGCACCCGATTTCAATAAGGTAACTTTAATTGAATAAATCGATGTTATATTAAAATTGATTATTGTTTTGTGCGGTTGTGGTTGAAGTAGTAATCAGGAGCCGGCGAAGATTCCCAGAAGAATGGAAAAATCTTTTGTTCGATTAAAACAAACACAAATATGCTGTATTTACATACATATAAATTCAAGTAAAAACTGTTTTTTTATAACACTCTTATAACAGGTACTAAAAAGTAGAAAATAATTTTTTAGCTTTCTGATACTATAAAAAAACCGATATTTTTGTGGCTTTTAAGTTAAGTAAGTACCAAACTAGGGACCAAGCTTGTAATGAGCGTTTTTTTATTATCAGTTAATCATCTACAAAGGCTTAACGTTCAAAATTTAATTATGGTAACAGAAAGATAAAAAATTAATTTTAAAAAAAGCTTGTTATTAAAAAACAATTTTTACTTATATTTATTTTGAAATTTTTAGTAACACATGTATTTCGAATAATGTGTTTTTGAATGAGTACCATCGTAAGTTGAACATTGGTACCAAAGGACCCTGCACAAATTACATTGGGAATGGCTTAATAAATAAAGCGCAAAGATAATAAAAATGAGATAGGGAGCAGGATTTTTTTCGGAGATGTGGAGCTTTAAAGTTTTAAGGCTATATTTTTGGATATGGTCCAAGTTTTTTTCCCACAACTTTGTTGATTACCGCCAAAATGAAACGATTCGTTTCTCTATTGGTCCTGAATGAAACCCTTTCCCCCCTTTCTTTCCATGTAAAAATATTTCTATAAGGGTTCTTTGGTACCACCAGAAAAGTCACTGATTTGTACATTTAAGAAACGAAAGAAAATGACCGGTTTTAAAAAAAATACAATTTTTATTTTCTCTAAAACAAACGGCCAGATTTTAATAGTTTTTACATATGTTAATAAAAAATAATGCTAGTAAGCTAAAAAAAACATTTTTGATTGAGTGGTACCATTAATTCGGAAAATGGCAGGTACCTTTAATGCTTTTTAATATTTTTAAAATATTGTTGAAATACGAGAAGTGATTTAAAATTACTTCCGGACAATTTCAATTTGAAAGCTTGATACGAATATTTTGGGACCGATAGGTATCTATTGGTACCTGTATTTGACCAATCAAATTGCCCGTGTGTTATATGCTTTTAGGCTAACTTGGGGTTGCCGGTAACGAATATGATAACAGCGACATAAAGCTATTTGTAACTCATCGCAGTATACGTATCCGCATCTAGCGAGAACCAAGCACATTAATTGGTCAGAAACTTGTACCACGTTTGAAAAGAGCAGACATATGCTAATCTAGGGTGTTCTTGAACGCAATAGGTGTTGAGATTCGTTAGGTATCACGTATCGTTACGACACACGTATCGTATCTCAGCACCTATTGCGTTCAGAAACACTTTAAATTAGCATATATCTGCTCTTTTCGAACGTGCTACAAGTTTCTGACCAATCAATGTGCTTGGTTCTCGCTAGATGCGGATAAGTACACCGCGATGAGTTACAAATAGCTTTATGTCTCTAATATCTTGCCGGTTGTTGACGCCGTTTCTCAGGCAAAAGTTTGACGTTGTCAAGCCTACCTTGCCGCCATATTAAACATATCTTAAGAGTTTTAACTTTTTGGACGCAAATGCATGCGTAAAAACCACTTTTCCGCACTTAAGTAGGAAAACCACTTTTTCTCCTTTTTTTTTCTTCTAGAAAAATGGTAATAGTAACCGGAAAAATGTTATCAAATTCGTTACCGGCGACCCCAAGTTAGTCTAAAAGCATATAACACACGAGCAATTTGATTGGTCAAATACAGTTACCAATCGATACTTATTGGTATCAACAAATTGGTATTAAGCTTTTGGATTGTGTTTGTCCATAAAAAGTTTTTATAACCTACCTAATATATTTAAAATCTCTTTTCGTATTTCTTCAATATCAAAAATATTAAAAAACATTAAAGGTGCCTACCATTTTGAAATTTATGGTACCACTCAAGCTAATTTTTTTTTTTAGACAAGTGGCAATATTTTTAATAATATATGTGAAAATTTTTAAAATCTGGCCGTTCGTTTTAAAGAAAATTATCATTGTCATTTTTTAAAAAATGGTCGTTTTCTTTCTTTTATAAAACTTATAAATCAGTAGCTTTTCTGGTGGTACCAAAGAAACCATATAAAACGTTTTTATATGGGTGGAAGGGGTGTTTCATTCCAGGCAAATAGAGATTCGAATCATTTTATTTCGGCGGTAATTAACAAAAATGTTGAAAAAAACTTGTCCAAAAATATAGCCTTAAAACACGTCAACTTTAAAGCTCCATATCTGAGAAAGTAATCCTGCTCCCTAGCTCAGTTTTTTTATTTTTGTGCTTTGTTGATTGAGTACTACAACATATAAAAAAATTATGACATTTAGCCGAAAGCCATTTCCAATATAATTTGTGCAGGTTTCTTTGAACTGAGTAATTTTATGTTTTAATCAAAATTCACCAAAAGCCCCTGTACACCAATTTTAAACGAAATCGGACTTGTTTAGATGCCCCGCTCACCCCGAAGACAGATAAACTGTCAACATCATAAGTTTTAAAATCTGGCACGGCGCCCTTCACCTTTCATAAAAGAGGAGGGGGGAATTGTCAGTATAGTCTTCGCTGTAGAGGTTTGCGTGGTCTAAATCATGCAAAATTTATTTTTAAGTTCTAAAAAAAATTATCATTGATAAATATTTGCATTTGAAAATTTTACAAATTAATCATGAGATTCAAAACGTGCTTTGGATTTTTTTAATTCTAAGATGAATTAGTAGATAAATAGTACCTAATGTTTTAACACAAAGTTTAGGAATGGGAATATCAATGCCAATTTTGAGTTCACACTAATATTATTATTATTATTATGATTATTTATTTATTGTAACAATTCTTTATTCTTCATCATCAATTTATAAATTCTTACCTACGAATATCTCAAAAACTATCATCATATCATATCAACCTAAAGTGCGTGGTACGGTTAGAAAGGTAGTAATTTTTCTGTACTTAAACTTAAAAATATACTTAAATTCTTAAAAATATACTTAAATTCTAAGTTATACCTATGTATTTCTGATGATGTCACACTGAACGCCAAAAAATGTATGTTCCCTAATATCTATAAAATCTAAAAAAAAATAAAAATATAAAAAATATATTTTTTATATATTTATTTTTTATATATATATATTTTTAATGTAATTATCCATCTTAGTGTGAAAACCGCGTGTCGCCAGCTGCTATGGTTCGTGAGAAACCTCCTTCCAACCCCTCCACCCCACCAAAAACTAATCAGCTCATTGCCTGGTGACAAGTAATTTTTGTGTCAAATTTGATAAGAATCCGTTTAGCGGTTTTTAAGTTATTGTGTCCCAGACAGACAGACATTTTCCCAAAATTTTAAATCTAGTTTTTTTTTACCCAAATAACTATTTTTTTTCGCCGATTCCACTGTCTTCCATGAATGGCTAAAAAAATTATTTTTTTTTTAAAAATTAGTTTTCACCACTGATTGAAATATATTAAACAAGGATAAACAAAAATGACGTCATTACAAATGAGTATAGTTCCGGCTATAGTTTTCATGTTGCTTTACGTCATGCCTAGTGTCAGATGTCAATAAAATTGTCAAATAAAAAAAATGGGCGATGATTTAACAAAAAGATTAGTTTTTGTTTCATCTTTATACGTGAAGAAGTTATGGTGGAGTACATTTATAAAAGATCACCATGAATATTAGTAAGTTAATCAGATTTTAATGAAACAAAAATTCCACTATTAAAATTAAAATTCCCGCATGCATTATGTTCCTCCGTCACTGATTTTAACATAATTAAGCCCCAATCAAAAGAAGATTTTGTAACAAAAAGACCCTTCTCCGAACTGCAAACAAATTTTAAAAAACTCGCTCATTAGTGAACGGTGTGTATTAAAGGCGACTCTGCTAATTTTTACCTGGGTGTCGTTTTAAGCATAACTAATTGGTATTTAATTATGTTTTTTTTTTTAATTTTGAGAATTGACTTGAATGACTAACATGTTTGAGAGCTTTAAAATTGTCGATCTCGAGAAATAATACAGAGTGTACGCATTTCTTGCCTCTACTCGATTTCTAAGAAAGTCTTGAATTGAGAGACTTCATCACTTCAAAATATACATGGTGTCTCATTTAAAATAAGTAATGACTCTCGGACCGACCGGCATCCACAAAGATGCCTTTGTTAAAACTTTATAACGAATATTTGACGTTTCGGCCTCTTTTGGTTTTAAAGATATTTAGGGAATCGTTACTTTTCGGAGACCCTCTATATGTGTCCCTCCTTTGTTCTTCAAAATATGATCTATCCAATATACCATAACGTAATAAATTCTATTTAAAATGTACCATACTGATAACTATTATGTTTACAAAATCATATTTTTATCTGATACACCCTGATTAGCCACTTGCATTACTATATATATTTTTAATGTGTAAATAATTATATCGACGGTTTTTCATTTACCGCTACTTTTTGCCTCTTTTTAATTTAAAGTTACCACATGAAACCTTATTAAAATTAAGCAGCCATTTAGTTTGTTTATACGGGCTTCTTGAAGCGCTTTCATAGCTCAGTCAATCTACAACCCCCTCAACGAAACTTAATTTGGATATTGTAAAACTTATGTCATAATTATGTACTAATTTAGTCCTTTTTTTAAAAATTCGTAAAATGAGTAATGGAGTTATTCGTACTAAAAGGGGGGGGTGACCTGGCGCTAAGCTGCACCCCCCATGCTTAAGAGAAAGATTTAATGAAAGTTGATATGCCATAATTTTGTACTAATTATGTACTCTTAAGGAAGGGTACTTTTAGTTTACAAAAACCATCGGTTCCTAAGATTTTTGTTTGTTGGTTATACGGGGTGTGTAGCTTGATATCAAGGTACACCCCCTTTATATAATTTTCTCCTAATTATGCACTTTTTTCGTCCCTTATAGCTTGATATCAAGACACACTCCCCCTCTGCTTAAGAAATAGATTTGAAGAAAAGCAATTATGCCATAATTTGCTACTAATTACGTAGTAATTTTTTTCACCTTCTAGAAAATTGCCCACTCTCAAGATAACTTATTTTTTTTTTGTTTTTATGGGGTGTCTACCTTAATATCAAGGCAGACCCCCCCGTCTTCTTAGGAAAGAAATTTCAAAAAAAGTATTTATACCATAATTTGCTCCTAATTATGTACTAATTTCGTACCCTTGACGCTTGATTGATATCAAGGCACAGCCCCCTCTCCTTAAGAAAGAAATTTGAAAAAGTAACTACGCCACTGATTATTTACTTATTTCGCCTTATTCTAAAAAATTGCCTACTCTCAAAATAACTTGATTTCAACAAGGTACACTCCCCATAAAAACAAAAAAAAACTGAAGTTATGTTGAGATAGTTAAGAACGGTGTTGGTTGAGAGCAGGCTATTTTTTAGAAGGGGGCGAAATAAGTACATAATTAGTAGCAAATTATGACATAATTATTTTTTTTCAAATCTCTTTCCTAGGCAGAGAGGGGTGTGCACGTGTGCCTTGATATCAAGCTACACACCCCATAAAAAACGAACAAAAATCTTAGGAACCTGGTTTTTGTAAATTAAAGTACATTTTTTTAAAAGTACATAATTAGTACAAAATTATGACTTATCAAGTTTCATTAAATCTATTTCCTAAGCATGGGGGGAGGTTGCAGCTTAGCGCCAAGCCACGCCCTGCTTTTTTAAGTGCGAATAACTCCGTTATTCATTAAGTACAGATGTTTTTTAAAGGGGACTAAATTAGTAAACAATTTTTACAATATCCAAATTGTTTCTTTAAGGGGGGGGGGTGTAGCTTGACTGAGCTCGCTTTTATATAAAAAAGTGTTTGTCGTATGAATACCATTTAAACCTAGCTAAATCGATTAAAAAAAAGCGGTTTATCCGCTTTTAAACCGATTTGAGATCGGTATAAACACATTAAAATCGCTTTAGCGCATGGCTTTCAACCCAGAAAAATACTCAACCTTACCTTAATTTAGTAGTATTATTTGCATTTTTTGGGTTGGCAAACTCAACTCAGCTGCTAGAAAGCGATTTTAATGAAGAACCTTTTGAGAAAACGATTTTATTTAAAAAAAACAAAGTGAAACTCGTGTCCGCAAATAAAAAGTAAAGTAACACTCGTGGCATATCGGACAAAGCGTTTTTGTTTCTCACTTTATTACGACCAGGCCTCCAATGTCTACAAACCTGTTTCATCCTTATAAGAATCATCAGAGAGTCATAGAATTGTATCTGGCAGTTGAAGCTACACAGCCTCCATGCACACCTCTCGAATTTAAAACAAAAAGTCTGTAATCCGCGGAGACGTAGTACCTGTGTGCGCCACCTGTCGAATAAACCGAGAAACAAAAACATCTAAAATTGAAAAGTACAGAAGACTGTAAATACAGAATCCTCTACCTTTCAGCAGGTTATAAAGAAAAAACCTTTAAATTCAGGTTTCTTCTTTATGATGATTCCTAATGATGGATGGATGGATGGATGGATGAAACAGGTCTGTAGGTGTCTGGATTCTCCATTAGGCATTGGAGGCCTGGTCGTAATAAAGTGAGAAACAAAAACGCTTTGTCCGCGCAACAAGCCTCCTCTGGAGCGATTGCTTGCTGATGCCTTAAAATAAGGGCCACGTAGTATAAAGCTCCAATTGGGGGCGGTGCTTATACTTTTACAGGTTTCTTCTTTATAACCTGCTGAAAGGTAAAGTATTCTGTATTTACGGTCTTCTGCACTTTTCAATGTTGATGTTTTTGTTTCTCGGTTTATTCGACAGGTGGCGCACACAGATACTACGTCTCCGCGGATTACAAACTTTTTGTGTAGCTTCAACTGCCAGGTACAATCCTATGACTCCCTGAGGATTCCTGATAAGGATGAAACAGGTCTGTAGGTGCCTTTGTCCGATATGCCACGAGTGTTACTTTAATTTTATTTAAAACCGTACATACACAAAAATTGGTTTTGGGCGCGTATAAACTTAGTAATTGAGAGTCTTAATTATTCTTGCCTCAATTTGCAAGTTTTTCAGATTCTTAATCGGGTCTGTATTGACCGACAAGTATTATGTAATGCGGTTTTTGCATTTATCGGCGGAAAATTTCGGATTTTCCATGCTTTCAGAGTGCATAGAATTTGCGCAGTCATTGAATAATTTGCAAGCAAATTAATTGGTAACAGAGAAGAAGAGAAACTTAAATTTGAAATATTTTTTATTTGTTCAATACTTTCGATATCCATAAGATAATTTTGTGAAAATAGTAATGGCTAATCTGAAGGTTTTTTCATGAATATTTAAAAAATTTCGCAACTTAACTCACGTGCTAAATTAAAATGACGTCATAAATGCCGAGCGCTACAAATGACGAGGGCTTTAAAAACGAAAAATAGAACCTCAAATCGTTTTTAACCCTATATAACAACAGTGTAGTGTCCGTGAGCTATATTTTTGTTAATTTTTGCCTCCCACATCCATTTTTAGACTGGCGTTTTGTTTCCAGTTTCCAGATGTTTAAACCCATAGGATTTTTCCAAACCTTAAGCCTAACAGATAGTGGTCTTTTTTTTGCCTAGTATGGAACATCAGACGAATACCCAAAGAGGTGAAACAACGAAATCAGGAATCGCCGAACAGGCATGGTCAAAACAACACCGAATGAAGTGGACAGAAGCATAGGTTTTGCACAAGGAGTCACACTGGAATACACGAAAATTCCTTGAAGCTGCCTTTATTGGGCAGAATCAGGTTACTTTCAGTAAACCAAGTGTTACAGTCCAAATATTTGGAAGCCCCTCCTTGGGCGGAGCAACTTCTTAAACTTCACGGAAGACGATCAGAGATTGTACTGATCGAAAGGTCGTGTATAAATAAAATATAGACAGTTTTAACAACTAGTGGCTAAAATAGTGCTTTTTTTACAAGCGTTGGTTTAATATCGAGCGCAGCGAGGTATTTAAAAGCACAGTTTAGCCGCGAGTTGTTAAGAATTTTTTTTTTTAATACATTTATCAAAAAATTCAAGAAAAACAGGAAACTACTTTTAAAAATCTCGAACGAAGAGAACTTCTCGCAACGGTCCATCTTCATTATAATTCAAGGCGGCTGTTAAATGAAATAACAATCGTTTCCATAGCGATGTGTCTTTTTACTCGGTGACGTTTATTGTTGCGACATTTTAATATTTGACAATTTGATATTATTAAATGATTTTTTTGTGAATACTTGGTGAAAACTGGCGGAAATGGCTTAATTCTTAGGCAAGAATAATTAGATTTTTTCAATATTACTATTTTCCGCTATTTCTCTTTAACTTTGGGTACAAAACAGACAGAAATCTTTTTTTGCACTCGTGATCAAAAAACAAAGTTTTTTTTGCATCGGTTACCAAAAAACCTGTGCTTTAGTTATCTGCAGACAGTTACTAAAATCATTTTTTTGATAAAGGTATAAAAAAAAAGTTAATTTCAAACACATCATTGTCTCAAACTTTCAAAGAAACTATTTGCTTATTCTTAAATTACAAGAATAAGTGTTTTTAAACCAGTAGTTAATAAACTTAACACAAAATTTGATTAAAAAAAACTCGCAGTATAAAAAAATAAACAAAACTCAAGTTAAGAAATACTTATTCTTCAATTAACGGAATTTCTGGGTTTTGCAACAATAAGTTTAAATATCCCTGCCAAAAAAACGTGCGCATGCGATTCCAAGGTATTATTATATTAGTTAGCTTGTCGTTAATTTAGGTTTTATGTCATAATTTAGGTTAGGTTCAAGTTTAATTTGATTCGCGGAATTATTGTTCTTAGTTTGATCTTAGTGTTGAATTAAATATAACCATGTGGAAAATCTGGTGGAGTAAAGGATACTATTTCTTTAATTCAAGTAATCCTTTTTTACAGTTTGAGTACGAATTGCGTGTTGGAATAAGTATAACAATTATTGGTTTAAATAGTCTTTTTAG
This sequence comes from Oxystoma pomonae, assembly GCA_963921995.1. Lineage (NCBI taxonomy): Eukaryota > Metazoa > Arthropoda > Insecta > Coleoptera > Brentidae > Oxystoma > Oxystoma pomonae. The sequence continues at coordinate 26,400,609 of OY998170.1, forward strand.
TTTTCCACAAGTATTACTTGGATTTGCTTTACATTACTTACGCTTGCCGTTCTGGTTGTAAGGTTAATCCTTAACTGGTATGTAGATGGCTCATTTTTAAAGAATCTATTAGTGTTATAAAACAATATAACCCCAAAAAAACCTAACTCATAATAGCATCAGAAAAAATTTATAAATTAAAAGTATCCCAAACGAAACACTAAAAAATCCCTAAACACTAAAATTAGTGTAGGGGCATATGTCGATAATTTCTATCCCGTGGGATTTTGAATGAAGGAGTTTTGTGACTACATGGGATTAATAGCTCTTTAGTCCCACAATCAAGTGTTACCGCGTGTTTTGTTTGCATCCGTGTAGAAGGGGTTGATATGACGTCATCTTTCAAGATGGCGGCCAAAAATCATAAAAAATACAACTTTCGCAACCGGGGCATGATTATAATCGATTCCATATAACTCGAGGACGAGAATTTTAAAAAAATTAACTTTTAAGGTCATCCGACCTTAAATAACCTTGAAAATCTCAAAACAGGATTTTTGCCATTTTCTCTTCAAAAAATCTTAATAATTCGACGTTTTGTCACACTAACTTCAAATCCTCGAACTATTAGGCATATATGCCAAATTCGATCCTTCGAGTTTGTTGCAGTTTGAAGCTTTATGACCTTGAAAAATACCCCAGTAATATTAACATATTGCAAAAATAACATACTAAAGGGCGCTATTAATCAACTACTAAAGAAAAGAGGACCAAATTTGGTAGAAAAAATAAGAAGGTCGAGTCCAGTAATATGGTTAAAAAAATTTCGTTCAGCTATGATGCGTTTCAATATGGCGGCTGATATATCAAAATGGCGACCTACAACCCCAATTTATTTTACCCAATTTCGTAAAAAACCAAAAATGACAAGGTGGCCATCAATTATTGTTGACTTATCGCCGCTTACTATAAAAGAAAAAAGTTTAGTTGATGTATGTACAAGTAAAAATACAGGTTTTTGTAGTATTTTTTCCAATTAACTACCACGCAAGTGCCGGGGATGAAATTAACATCTTAGCCTTAACTAAACACATAATTTTAAACCTCTCTATCATTCTTTTTTTTGATCTGGCGTCTAAGGTGTTTATGCTATACCCCGGTAAAAATGACGTTTTTAATAAGTTTTGGAACTGTGAATTTTATGTTCTATAAGAGAGTTAGCAGAAGTTAGATATACATTACCACACTCGACCAGGTCTTTTAGATGCTATTTTCCAAAATGGCGGTCAAAAAACCATAACAAATTCTAATTATGCCAGTAGGGCATGACTATACTTATTTATTAACATTCATAATATAATTTAAGGATGAGGTTACAGCTATTTAGTCACACATTCGTGTGCCACCGGGTGTTTTGTTCGCATCCGTGTAGAATGTTCCTAAACTTAATAAAAATGACAGGCATATAGGTCATTTTTACCGGAGTATAGAATAAACGTCTTAGACGCCAGATTGATAAAAATTGGTAGGGAGGTTCAAAATAAAGTTTTTAGTTATGGCTAAGATTTTAATTTAATTTCCAGCACTTAAAGATTTTGCGTAGTGGTAAATTGGAAAAATTACAACAAAACGCTGGTTTTTTTACTTGTACATGGTATTTTCAAGGTCAATCAAGGTCATGTATCAACTATACTTTTTTCTCATAGTAATCAGCGATAAGTCAATAACAATTGATGACCACCTTGTCATTTTTGCTTTTTTACGAAATTGGATAAAATAAAATGTGGTTATAGGTAACCATTTTGATATATGAGCCGCCATATTAAAACGCGTCATAGCTGAACCAAATTTTTTTTAACAATGTTGTTGGACTTGACTATCTTATCTTTCTTATCAAATTTGATTCTCTTCGTTTTAATAGTTGATGACTAGCGCCCTTTAGTACGTTATTTTTGCAATACGTTAATTTTACTGGGGTATTTTTCAAGGTCATGAAGCTGCAAATTGCATCAAACTCCAAGGATCGAATTTGGCATGTATGCTTAATAGTTTGAGGTACATTTGAAGTTAGTCTGACAAAACGTCGAATTATTAAGATTTTTTGTAGAGAAAATGGTAAAAATCTTTTTTTTTGCGATTTTCAAGGTCATTTAAGCTCGGATGACCTTGAAAGTAAATTTTTTGGAATCCTTGTCATCGAGTTATGTGGCGTCGAGTATAATCATGCCCCGGTTGCAAAAGTTGTATTTTTTATGATTTTTGGCCGCCATCCTAAAAGATGACGTCATATATAAACCCCTTCTACACGGATGCGAACAAAACACCCGGTAACACTTTATTATGTGACTAAAGAGCTATCAATCCCACATAGTCACCAAACTCCTTCATTCAAAATCCCACGAACTTACACATGCCCCTTCGCTAAATCCGAAAAAAAAATTATTCAAAAAACAACAAAATGAATCTCGTGTCCGCAAATAAAAATGAAAGTAAAACTCGTGGCATATCGGACAAAGCGTTTTGGAGGCCTGGTCGTAATGAAGTGAGAAACAAAAACGCTTTGTCCGATACGCCACGAGTTTTACTTTCAAAAAAATTATTTTCGTTGGGGTCAAACTTGACTTCGCCATACGTCGTACCAACTAAGGGTTAAAAGTCCAAACGGTCAGTTTTTTAATTACAGCAACACAAAAACGCATCTTTCGATCGTGCCGTGTAGCTGCATACTGCGGCAGCTCGCTTAATAACGGATAAATAATGGCGTATTAATTGGTTTGATATATTGCTGGCATTGGCCTGCTTTTTTGTCGGCATTGTCTTTTGCGGCGGAACACTCACGTCGACCCTTTTTTCTGTATACCAACCTGCACAGCATACTACACGGCACTGTATCAGAATAGCGCCTTACACAAGTAAAATTAAACAAGTGCTAAACCTCTGCAAAGTTTTCTTTGCTCCATCGGTGAAGTGATTTTTTTTTCTTGACGAAACTGGAATAAACAGGTGCCTAATCTACATCTACATATCTCAAATTCCTTGACATCTGGAACTACTTAGCACACATTCTCTGATCTGCTCCAAACAGAAAAAATACCGCATCTAAATCGGTTCACTAGCTCGAGAGCCATGTGCGCAGTCACATACACACACATACTCCGAAAAAATAGTATTCTGTATTTAAAAATAGCCTTTTAATTAGTAAACTAAAGTTTCGAAAACATCGAATAGTTATGTATCTGCAATCGTCATCAGGTGAATACTAACACAAACTAAGACCACAACAGTCCATTCCATTTTTATTTAGATAAATCATAACCTCACTTTCCGTAGAACAAAAACAAGATGCCAGAGATACTTTATGGATGAAAATTATATTATTATATGATATGCCTGTTAAGGCGGCCATGATATTCGTTTTTATTTGTACACCGAACATAACAAAGAAAACGCGATACAGACCCAATGTGTTTAAGAGAGACCCAGACTGGTGAGCGAAGTCACCCATAATGAATTCCAATTCAATTTAGACGTTTAAAAATGCTGGCCCGGCTTTTAATTTTGCGTATTTTTTATTACAAGCTTTTATTTAACTTCACCTCTATGTATGTATGTTTATATGTTCGGGTCAAATCTTGCAACTCAATTTTCACTAATCTCTAGATGTCCGATTGAATTCAAATTTGGTATGTGATTATAGTTCCGGTGGCAATACAATAATATGGTATTATTATGCACCCCCTGGAGGGGGGAAAACGGCGAAGTTGGTTCGATTTTAACCAAAATTGGTATACGGGGGTTTTTGGGGATAAGGAATACGAATTTTTGATCAGATTTCGAAAACTCAATATGGTGGATTCAAGATGGACGATTTTTGGTCATGTTTTGTCTTTAAATTTGGTATACTTTTATAGTTCCGGTAACAATACAATTATATAGTATTATTAGGCACCTCCCTCCACCCTACGAGGGGAGTAGGGGATAAAAAACACCTAAAAAACCCAAAATTGGTATACGAAGGTTTTCCGGGATAAGGAATACGAATTTTTTAATCAGATTCTGAAAATTCAAAAATTGCGGACTCGAGATGGACGATTTTTAGTCATGTTTTGCTAACCAATTTTAACTGAATTATACACATCCGACTGTCTTCCAATTTGGTATGCGTTTAAAACTCTGGTTACAATTGAATTTCGTATTCCTTATCCCCAAAAAACCCTGTATACCGATTTTGATTGAAATCGGACAAACTTAGGTATTTTCCCCTCTCCTCTCCTCTCGTACGGGTATTTTACCACCCCCTCCCCCCTACGAGAGGATAGGAGAGAGGAAAACACCTAAGTTTGTCCGATTTTAACCAAAATTCGTATACGGGTTTTTTCGGGGATAAGGAATACGAAATTCTATGGCGGATTCAAGATAAACGATTTTTGGTCATGTTTTGCTAACCAATTTTAACTGACATATACACATTCGATTGTCTTCGAATTTGGTATGCGTTTATAGTTCCGGTGAAGATTTTAATAATAAATAAATAATATAAATAATAATATCAATGGCGGTTTAAAATGGACGATTTAGAGTACAAATCTAAAAAAAAAAAGCTTTTATACAGAAATATAAAGTTCACTATCATAATAATATAAGCGATGAGCACATTATAGAAAGCTTGGCCATGTTGACTCGAAAAATTTATGTTATTGATTACATGATTGTTCGCAAGAATCCTAATTCACTATAACGCAGAGAAATGCAAGGGTAAGTAAATTCAACCCAACTCGACGCAAGCTACCCTAACATTTCTCTGATATATGGATGGCCATTGTTAGTTTTAATTTGCGGCCATCGCTTTTATTATTATGATATCAGAATGCTAACAATTATTTTCTACTTTTTAGTGAATTTAGTGAATTTATATTTTATAAAAGCTTGTTGGAAAGCTTTTTTTTATATAAAATTATTTTTTAATTTTTAGATTTGTACCCTAAATCGTCCATTTTGAATCAGCCATATTAAAATTTCCAAATCTGATAAAAAACTCACAATCCCCTTCCCTAAAAACCCCTGTATGCCAATTTTGATTGAAATCGAATAATCTAAATCTTTTTCCCCTCCACTTCCCTCGTTAGGGGAGGTGACTACCTGATAATACCAAATTCAAAGACAATCGGATGTGTATAAGTCAGTTAAAATTGGTTAGCCAAACATGAGCAAAAATCATCCATCTTGAATTCGCCATAATTAATTTTCAAAATCTGGTCAAAAATTCGTATTCTTTATGCCCAAAAACCTTCGTACACCAATTTTGTCTTACACTGAAAAAAAGGATCTCTTAAATCAAAGCAAAATGACCTTGACTCAAGAAAACCATTTCTTTGAATAGGTCCAACCCCCCTCAATTCTTGAATGAAGAACATCATTTCCTTGACTTATAGGTCTTACCACAAGAACATTGTATCTTGTTTTAAGTGTGAACATTTAGTGCACTAGATCGCATACTTCTTCCTCAAGACAAATATTTGTTTGATTCAAGAATAAAATTCGTTGTCACAAGCATCAGTTTCTTAGAGGAAGAGTTTAATTAACTTAATTCAAGAAAATTGATCTCTCACTTCAAGACTATTAGTTTTTCGGTCAACTTCAAAAATTTTTTGCCCCAAAAAAACGCTTATTTGAAGTAAGTTCCTAGAATCGTGAAGATTCTTTATGTAAGAGAAGAAGATTCTTGATTTATGACTAACTTCTCTTGGTTTGAGAAAACGCTTCTTTAAAGTAACCTGTCAGATTCTTTACCAAATAGAATGATGTTGTTAATTTAAGAGCAACTTCTCTTGATCCAAAAAACCATGGTTCTTAACCACAGTTCACTATTTCTTTGCTCAAGAGGATAAATTTCTTAAGAGAATAATATTGTTTAAAGGTGCAGTTCAACAAAATCACAATTTGGGCTTATTCGATCGCATTTTTTTACAATGAACGGCGATCTTTGTTTTTTTCTATGCAGCTTCGTTAATGAGATACAAACACGTTTGTAGCACGTGCAGTGCACACTTTATTCATGTTTTCTTCGAAATTAACCAATTGCGCTATTTCTCCGATTTTCTTAGTTCATGATTGTTAGATATCAAGATTTTATATTTAAAACATTATGAACATTGTAAACAAGTCACTGTCAGTTTTTTAGGCTACATGTTTGACAGGGAGATTTAATAAAAAATAATCTCCTTAAGGGGCTTCCTAAAATCAAACAAAGTTCACCAATGGTTGTAAAAAAATGCCATCTAATAAACGCGACTTGTCATTTTGGTGAACTGTCCCTTTAAGGGATCCATTTTTATGCTAACCATATTTAGTCGTCCTCAAGGTATTCCTTTCTTCTATGCTGCAAATAAACAACAATAAAAAAAATCTCAAGAAACAACCATATTGAATTTAGTTTTGACTGATCCATTCAATATACAGGTAGGGTAATCAAATCGTCAAAAAAAAACGTCTGAAACTTTCATTTAAGTTTTATTATTAAAATGCATCCAATATAAAAAAAGATCTTTGATGAAAAATAGTTGCTTAACTAAGAAGTTTTAGTTTACTCGTGTTACTTATTATATAACTATAAAACATATAAAAACATTGCATTTAAGTTTTCTTGCTAAAATGCATCAAATATAAAAAAAAAATAAAAAATAGTTATTTAAGGGTTTCTCCCCCGATTTTTGAAATCTTTTTTAGGGCGCCCAGGAAAAACTAAATTTCAGCGAATTCTGAGTTTTCTCTGAGCACCCTAAAAAATATTTCAAAAATCTAGGAAGAAACTGCGGCCTTAAGTGAAAACGTTTTAGTAACTTACTACATATTATTTAACTAATAAAATAAATACGATTACCTACCATACATACAAGCTTAAATAAATGAAAACAAGAAAAAACTGTCATAGGTAATAATAAAAAACATGGCATAAAATAAAAACATTAAATCATAGATCATATGTAATGAAAAATGAGCACTCACAACGTATCTATTAAAAAAAAAAGATCTTTGAGCAATACTTACTTAACTGAACACATTTCAGTCTAGGGTAAATATATACCAGGCAACGAACTCCAATGTATCCATGGAAATTTTAAAACTCAAAATTTCAGATTACAAAATTGACTAATTCGGCTCTAGCAGCTATTTACAAAACTAGCAATATTTCAAAAACTGCGGATAACGATCGACGACTTGTTTGAAAGATCGCCTTGTAAGTACATACAATCTTGAAAATCTATCACATCACGTATGTTTTTTTTTATTAATTTAAAAACACCCACTTCAGTTTATTTCAAATATTTTTTTAAGTTTTACAAAAATATTAACCGAGTTTCAGGATTGACAAAGGATAGAAAAAATAGATCTGCAGCTAACTTCTGCTGTACGTATTTTATATGGCACATAGAAACAAGTAGCTGCAAGAACCAAATTGGCCAATTATACGATCTTTAAAAATCAACACCAAAACTATTAATACGAAAAAAGGTTCTCCAGAGATTGAATAATGACCTTTTCTGGTTAATTTGATTTAGATTTACCCTATATTACTACTAAAAGATAACATCTTACATTAAAACGCGACAAAAGACCCCACACAAAATGGATTCTTGTGTATATATTATAGATATTAAGGATTATTTTAAACAATATACACACATACTGATCATTTCTGAAGCACTAATTATCAGTTGACCCTCTTTTAATTGATTTTGTTTGACTTTCGGCATTAAGTTACCGGCATCTGCTGAAGAAAATGTAAAAAACTCTATTCGATCATTGAGATGTTCTAATGTAAAATATTTTTGCTTAATTAAACTGCTAATGATGCTTGCCATTGAATACCTAAAAACCCCTTCTAAAAAATCATGCATCAGGTCACATGATACATTTTGAGTAAGGTGAAAATTTGGAAGTTGATGCCAGACACATTCTTCCTTCACACCATGAGACAGAGTTTCATAATCTAATTTATAATTGTCCTTATTACGATAAACACATTCCTCACCTCGACCATCTAGACTAAGTTCAATTTGCTCTTTTGATGTCAAACAAAAACGACAATAATATTTAGAAATAAAACACTCAGTCAATCCTAAAATTGAATTTAGGCCAAGGTTATCTCCCAGTAATAATAAGAGCGTAAAATAAATTTGCTTCTCTGTACCTTCAATATTTAAAGAAATACCATTTTGTTCAAGTTCTAACAATTGTTCAATTATATTCAAAAACACTTGTTTATTTCCATGAGCTTTTCTGTCAGATGAGTAGAATAATTGAGATAATAAAATGTTCTCCAAACAAGATACATAGAGTGGTGGTATGCAAGCTAAAGATATATAAACAGCTCCTATTTTATGGATTCCAGCATGACTTGACAAGGGATCTAGTGGTTCAAAATCGTCAAAAAACAAGAAAATAGGGAATACTTGTTTTCCAGAAAACTTAGATTTCAAACTTCTCCACAGAGTTCCTTGAAAAACACTTGTATAGATTCCTGGAGGAGTTTTTTCCTCATCTGATATAAACGTTTCCATTCCTTCAAAGACACCAGGTAACTGTAGAAAAGCCTTCAACAAACATGATAAGGAAATAGTCTGACCATTATCTTCCCTTATGGCTACCTGAGGCTGTTCGGAAGTACTTATCTTTTTTAAAACAGTTGAAGAGCCTATATAATAAGGTTTTGATTTAATGAAAACATTTTTTGTTTCTGAATAGTTAAATCGTTGATACTCTATTGAAAATTTTGAAAAAACCATCATTATTTCATTAAAGTATTGATTAAGATGACCAGCTTCAAAGTCCTCACTCTCACTGATTTTTGATTTAATAAACATAAAAAGGTTATCAACAAGTTCTTTGCTGTTATTAACTACTTCCTGTACGGCTGTAAGTTTGGTTAAATAAGTGCTTACTAAATTGTCGACATTACTTATTGCATCAATTTGAACTTCATTTTCTGAATTACAAATAACGTTATTGGATGGACCAACAGAATCAGTGTTGTTTAAACTAAGGGGTTGTTTCGTTCTGGAATCTGTTTGATCTGGGCAATTAATACAACTGTCCATTTGTGTTTTTTGAGAAATTAAAATTTGTGATTTGTCTGATACATGTTCGTCCCTTAAACAATCAGTACATTCATACTTTGGTAAATATGGGTGAGACAATTTAATATGATTAAGCAAAGTTTTTGAAGAAAAAAAAGACAAGTTACACTTAAAACAAGTTTGTATGCTATTATTCATGTTTCTAATTTTTTAAAACATGGTTGTCTAATTTTATTTTAGAGATTTACAATAAGTCCTGAATTTCCAGAACGGCTTTGGGGTCAGATTTAGTTTTGATTTTTGACGGCACGCATAATTGTATTTCGCATCAAAAAAGTGGTACAGTTTAAAGCAAAAGTCGATGGCATCAAGAACATTAAGGCATTTATACTCGTTTTCATTAACAATAACAAAAGCAGTTGTTATATTGCTAAGACTTTCTCCCACTATGAGGATATAAGGCTGCAACGTTAATTGTTTTTTAAAGCTGAAATTCACCTGTTCGGCTTTGGCTTTTTTCATATCTCCTGGTATTTTAACATGGACCATTAACCCATCTCTTGCCTCTGTGATTGAAGGTTTCCACGATTTTTTGTCGCTTAGCACCTTCCGGCCTTTAGAAGGCACGAGGGCAGGCAGCAAGAATATTTGTATAGCAGCCTTGGAATCTACAAAACAAACAAAAATTATTTATTAAAGCTTTTGCATGCAAAAAACGTTTAGAAATGATCCCTAGCATTCAACTGTTTCAATAAAGAATAATAAAATCGCGAGTTAAATAAATCGAGTAAAGGTTTACTCTAAAACTTCCCTCGCTCAAGAACATAAATAGAAAACCACTACTTGTATACACATGGATTAGATTGGGTCGGTAAGACTTTTTCTGGGTATATCCAGAGTTTTCCTTGGTGTATCCTCACTGATCAGGGATGTATGGATACTTTTCCATGGTGTACTTGGACATTTTCAGACTGTATCCAGGTTTTTCCAGAGTATAGCCAGACTTTTCCAGGGGTTTTCCAGACTTTTACAAAGTGTATCCAGACTTTTCGAGGGACTTTTCAGACTTTTTCAGAGTCTATCCAGACTAATCCAGGGTATTTCCAGACTTCCAGAATGTATGCAGACTTTTCCAGGGTCTTTCCAGAGTGTAGTCAGACTTTACCAGACTCTTTCCAAACTTTTCCAGAGTATATCCAGACTTTTAAAGGGTCTTTCCAGACTTTTCCAGAGTGTATCCAGACTTTTGTAGGATCTTTCCAAACTTTTGTAGGGTCTCTTCAGAGTTTTTCAGAGTGTATCCAGACTTTTCCAGGGTCTTTCCAGACTTTTCCAGTATTTCCAGACTTTTCTAGAGTGTATCCAGACTTTTCCCGGTTGCTTTCAGACTTTTCCATGGTCTTTCCAGACTTTTTCAGTCTTTCCAGACTTTTCCGGGGTCTTTTAAAACTTTTCCAAAGTGTATCCAGACTTTTCCAGGGTCTTTCCAGACTTTTCTAGAGTGTATCTAAACTTCAGGGACTTTTCAGACTTTTGCAGAGGGTAGCCAGACTTTTCCAGAGTGTATCCAAACTATTCCAGGGTATTTCCAGACTTTTCCAGGGTTTTTCCAGAGTATATCCAGACTTTTGTAGGGTCTTCCAGAGTGTATCCAGACATTTGTAGGGTCTTTCCAGATTTTTTCAGAGTGTATCCAAACTTTTCCAGGGTCTTTCCAGACTTTTCCAGAGTGTATCCAGACTTTGATAAGGTATTTCCAGACTTTTCCACAGTGTATCCAGACTTTTCCAGGGTCTTTCCAGACTTTCCCAACCTTTCCAGATTTTTTCAGGGTCTTTCCAGACTTTTCCAGACTTTGGTAAGGTATTTCCAGACTTCCAGAGCATATCCAGACTTTTCCAGAGCATATCCAGACTTTTCCAGGGTCTTTCCAGATTTTTTCAGGGTTTTTCCAGACTTTTCCAGGATCTTTCCAGACTTTTCCAGGGTCTTTCCAGATTTTTTCAGGGCCTTTCCAGACTTTTCCAGGGTTTTTCCAGACTTCCAGAGTGTATCCAGACTTCCAGAGTGTATCCAGTTTTTTCCCGGGTCTTTCCAAACTTTTACAGAGTGTATCCAGACTTTTTTAGGGTCTTTCCAGACTTTACCAGTGTACCCAGATTTTTCCAGGGTCTTTCCAGAATTTTTCAGATTCTTTCCAAACTTTTCCAGGATGTATCCAGACTTTTAGAGTGTATCCAGACTTTTACTGGATGTATCCACTTTCCAGGTTGTATCCAGACTTTTCCAGGGTCTTTCAAGACTTTCAGAGTTTAACCTGACTTCCTGAGTGTTTCCAGACTTTTCAAGAGAGTATCCGGACTTTTCCTTAGCAAGGGAAGTAAAAAATCACAGTTTAGCCGCGAGTTGCTAACGCGATTTTTTTTTATACCTTGAACAAAGAATAAAAAAGAACGGACAAACGAAAAGAACAGATTTTTTTGCACCTCTAAGGAAAACATTGCTAACCGACAAAAGCCATGGTTTTGTTATTTGCAGTCAGTAATGATGACTGTATAAAAAATATATTTTTAGTTTTTGGTATAGGTAATCTACGCTCTTAACTTACCAGTATTTAAATTTACTCCATTTTTAAGAAGCTGCAAAATAGTGTTGTCAGACCCAGACAGTGTCTTGTTTCTTAATCTCAGGATATCTTCAAAAAAATTTTCTGAATGTATTTTCTAAATCACAGTCGGGCACATCGAACATTTGCTTAAAGTCCCATTTGACCTAAAATAGCAGAAAATAATATTAAATGAATAAATAATATGGTGCAAATAAATGTTTTTCAAAAACGTTGTAAAAGGTATCTTAGACAATGAATTTCAATTTTGTTTTTTATTTGTTTTAACACAAACTTTCTCCAATCACCACAATTAAATGGTGAATTTTTGGTTACAAAGTTTTTTGACAATTTTATTATTTTTTTCTTGAGGTTAAATGTAAAGCATTTCTAAACATCGCCTCATGACCAATTTTTGAGAATGTGTTATATATTTATAATTAAAATTAAAACCATTGAACTGCGTGACCTGAAACACAAAAAAATAATAAAACTTACTAATTCTGGAGCTATTTTTCCCAAAAGAATTGGCCACTCTTCCAAGAAACCAGCAATTTTAGAAATCTTTTCTGATTGGATATGATTTTTTCCATCTCTTTAGCACCTCATCTGTAGGTTCTCGGTTATTCTTGAGCCAGATCTGTGCATCTTTTTCTTCCTTGGTGAAGTTTAGTTTACCTTAAAAATATGATATTTTTTAATAATCTGTTCATGGACATTGATTGAACACCCATATGGTTATTTTATTGGTTCTGCTTGTCCTTACTCCCTTTCTTGAAAGTTAAAAATATATTATATAATCAAACTGAGATTATTTGGGCCTTTCAATGGGTGAGAACAAACAAGACACTTTGAAAAATTTACCCCTCTAACAATGTGTGATGATGGATATTAAAGATATCAAATTACAAACACCTGTTCTAAGTCTAATTTAAACCTATATTTGTCATTTTCTTTTGACAAAATTAAAAAAAAAGACAGGTATAGGTTGGGTAACTTGGGTAAACACTTCTACTAAAGCCCGCTTGACATTGAGCAATATAACTTGCAATTGCCTGCAATTTGGGGTTATTCTAAAATACTGTCACAAAATTTTTATGATTTTTTTTACTCCCTCCTCCTAATTTCTCAATTTGTGTTGGGAAAGGGAAACATAACAAACAAAACAAGAGAAATTGTGACATTAAGAGCGAGGAGTGAAAAAAACCCCAAAAAGTTTGTGACATATTATTTTAGAATGACCCCGAATTGCAGGCAATTGCAAGATATATTGCGGTAATTATGCAGTATATGGTTTTCTGCCATTTTTGATTTTTTATGAAAAATTCTTTATGAGGGCACCTACTAGGGTGCCTAGGACCCCAAATCCGACTGCGCGGGTTCGTTTTTTTTGTTTTTTTTTTAAATCCCAATCCAACACAGTGCAACCCAACCTAAGCCAACCCAACACAATAAAAAAAACACATTACAACCCCCCCCGGGCACCCTTTTTCCTCTTTAAAAAAAAACGAGAGCAGGTCCTAGGGACCCCAAATCCGCCTGCGCCCGATTTTTTTTTTACGAGAGGGCCCTAGACCCTAGAAGGTGCCCCCATAAAGAATTTGGTAATTATGCAGTATACGGTTTTCTGCCATTTTGGGTTTTTTTAGAAATTTTTTTTATGGGGGCACCTTCTAGGGTCCCTAGGACCCCAAATCCGCCTGCGCCCGATTTTTTTTTTAACGAGAAAAAAGGGTGCCCAGGGGGGGTTGTAAAGTGTTTTTTTAATTATTTTGGGTTGGTTTGGATTAGGTTGGGTTGGACTGTGTTGGTTTGGTTTGTTTTAGTGAAAAAAAAATTAAAAAAAAAACAAAAAAAATTAAAAAAAAACCAACCGGCGCAGACGGATTTGGGGTCCTAGGGACCCTAGAAGGTGCCCTCATAAAGAATTTTTCATAGAATTATGCTTATTTGATAAGTAAACGAAGCATAAGGTAAACCATAAAGTTTACCTGACTCTAGAACACAACTCAATCAACCAGATACTTGGGTACCTTAATTCTGGTCAAAGTGTTTCAAAAGTATTTGCTTACCAGATCTGTAAAACCTGAGGACTAAAAATGAACTGACTTTTCCCTCTAAAAATGACATAAGGCGCGTCATTGGTCTCAGCAAGATTTTAGAGCAAGGCCAAAATCTCTTGTGAGAAGAAAATTGATATTGGCACAAGAAAATGTTACATTGCCAAAAAAATGAGACGCCATATTTATCGCCAGTGGGTGAAAACCATCGATGGTGAAAACCCATATAAAGTCCGTTTTACCCTCATTTTACCAGGGATGGCATCGAATATTTAACCCAAATTGAGGAAGTTGTGTGGCAAAAAGAGACAGTGATAATAAGTTTAGATAATAAACAAAAATTGTATTGTACCTAGCCGCCAACACCAAATTGAAAAATCCGGAGCAATCCCGGCTTCACAAATAAGAACCACGATAAAAAACTTACCGAGCAACGTACAACTTAAATGGTCCAATTTGTATGTTATTAACAAATCCATCCACTGCTGCTGCTCCATTTTGCTGCTTTTTTTTCGGTATCACACTCGCGCACTCTATGACCGTCAAACAACCGAGGAGATTATCGATTATCGAACCGATCTACGATGCTTGCACTAACAACGAGCGTACAAAGGAAAAACGAGCTAGAGCAAGACAACGTTCGGAATGCGACGCGCAGCCGCAAGGCGTCAATCCTTCACACTACAACAAAGAGGGCAAAATCCATGTTGCCGTATTGAATTTGAAATACAATTATATAAAATAAAAAATAATTACTTGGATGGTTTTCCACAAAAAAAATATTAATAGTTATCACTTCCTCTGTTTAGGGTTCGTAAAAATTATGTAACATACCAAAGTGAAAGGTTTATGTAGTTTAATTATTATTTTAGAGTGTGTCACATATGGTGCCTGGAGGACAAGCAGTTTTATTTGCATAAGAAAGAGACACCATAAAATTTACTTTTGGGGGTTTTTGTACGGCGGGGAGGGGGGAGTGAAAAAAATCGATCTTTGGATATTGTCGAGTTTCTGCTGTCTCAAATTTTTGAGATTATGTTCACTCAAATAATGTAGGTTTTATTTTTCGAACGATAATTTTAAACTTAAAGTTTTTGTTCCACGATAACTCGGGTACGTTATACAAAAGAGATAGGTAAGTATGACCTCAGATGCTCAATGCTCAATATGAATTTAAAAAAAAAGAGAAGAGAAAAAATCAACAAGTTTGGCAACCACGCCAAAACGAGCTAGGCATGTCGACGCTGGTTGCTGGACGCACTTAGGATAGGTCCAGGTCCAGGATACTGCTGCAAGGGGGATTTTTTTGGCATTTCATAACTAACCATTGACGTCCATACTCTGGCTTATGGACCTCAATGTAACTGAGCGTAGGTTAGCGTCTTACATGTAATAAAGCTGGCTTGACATGGAGCAATAAATCGAGAGCTGCAGGCAGCAGCAGGGAACTCCTCTCTGGTATACCTATACCTCCTACCAGTATAATATAAAGCGATGAGAAGAGATGACGAGTTGTCTGCAACTCTAGCTTATTTACTTTCACCACAAAATTGCATAAGAACGCATAATATAGTGAATGCTTTGAAGACGCCATGTTGAAAATATCGAACCCAAATTTCAGCTTCTTAATCCAAAATCCCTATTTCTGAAGAGGAGAGATTATTTATTACCAAGAGTGTAGATCTTTTACAAAGACCATAAAGTGTCAAAAGAATGATGATTTTGAACGAAGAACTTAGGATTTCTTTGGTCAAGAGCAATTATCTTTGATCAAGGAAAATATACTTGTGACAAGGTAATACATTTCAAGAGAATAAATTTTCTTGTCAGGAGAGAGGTCTTTTTTCAGTGTACGATAACAATAACAAAATGGCAGAAAAATGGTTCAAAAACTTCCTATTACAATCAACTCATGACAAAATTTAAACTAAACGAAATTGAAAATTTTCTGAATAAAGCCCGTGACCAGTGTGGCCAAAAATCTAGGGAGAAACAAAAAAATAAATGTCAGCCTGAAAATTTTCGTTGACAGTTGACGTCAATCAATGTGTATAAATTTCGGGTGGAAAATACTGTAAATTATAGGCATTCCTTATCTTGATATAGGATTGCAGCCTAAAAAACATCTCTTCCACAGACTGGTAGCAAATAAGTTTACTTATACGAGAACAATTTTCTATTAGATATGTACCTGAAGCATGTGCGAGTCTAAAGTGTTATTATATTAGTGGTTCGTCATAGTTTAATTTAGGTTCTATGTTCTGGTTTACGGTAGGTTATAGTTTAGTTCGATTTGTTGGCTTAAGAGTACAATCTGTTTGAGACAAAGATATGATTCCTTGATTCAAGCAAATTTTATTCTTAGTTTGATCAATAATTGGCTGTTGGTTTAAGTATAAAAATTATTGTTTCAAGCAGGCAATCTGGTCGAATAAAGGATATTATTTCTTTAATTCAAGTGATTATTTTTCATGGTTGGAGTATGAGTTTCGTAATGGATTAAGTATAACAATTCTGCGTAAGTATTACATGGATTTGCCTTAAGTAACTTATGCTTGTCTTAAGACGAGCCCAAATATCCAACCAAATTGTTCCTATTACTCTATCAAACTTAACCTACTCAAACAAAAACCGACCAACCCGGAGGTATAATAATTTATTAAAAAAATAATTATATTAAAAATAAATGTGGGCTTTACAACAAAATCTCGATGATCATATAAAACAAGCTTTAATCGTGATTAAATACTAATCGGTGTTAGAATGGGTCTTAATCGGGGATTTTTAAAAAGGTTTTATAAGTTTTAGTAAATATGGATAAATGTTGCTACGACCTATCGCTATTTACACCGATACTGTTTTGATAAGATAATGATAAATGGCATTTGATAAGTCCTAAGCAAATAGGTGGTATCTAAAGTAACGACTTACCCATTGATCGATGTCTGCGTCATGAACCATCCCAAGAAAGCCTTAACAACAGTGTGCCAAATTTGAGTAAACACCCAATCCGATTTTCTTTCTGATTCGTCCAAGAACTGAAGGGTATTCTCGTCTGGTCCCAACTGGATAAATTTGGCAGCTATGTTTGGCGGAAGACTTTGTAGGTCGATTTGGTACCACTAAAAATCAAGAAACAATGGGTCTATGGGAAGGTGCTCATTTAATACACACTTTTGGTTTTTTTTTCTCAAAAAAAAATGTTCAAATTAGTTTTTATTTAGAAATAAAAATATAATCCGTTTATGATTTTAATGAGCCAAATAAGCATAAATACAAAAGGGATAATCTATTCTATCCTATAATGCGCCCATCGCTTTTGTTATTATGATATCAAAATGCTACAAATTATTTTTTACTTTTTAGAGCACTTTATATTTTATAAAAGCATGTATTTGAAAAGCTTTTTTTACATAAAATTACTTTAATTTATTGTTTTCAAAAACTTAAAATTTAAAAATTAAGAAAAAAAAGTGGTTTAAAATAAATATTAGATGGCATAGATTGCCAAAATGCAAAAAAGTGAAAATCGAAAAATTGTAGTATCCGCTCTTCTTTATAAGCATGTCAGGATTTTGAACCTTGAGCTCACCATATAAAGCTCTAGTCTTAACCAACCAAAAAGCATTTGTAATCAGTATAATTAGTTTCGGACGCCTCTGAAATTCTTTCTTACAAAAGATGACTTGCTGATGCCTTTAGTCTGCTTTTAATACCTCTCCAAGAAATTATCCCAAAGCCACCTACTTTTTGTCCTCTTTTCTTATTACGAGGGTCTCATTATGAGGAGCATATCAAATAATTAAAGCTCATTTATGGTGAGTATGTATAATCAAGAAGACTTTCTCATAACAAATACGTGGCAACCATAGACTTAAAAATTGGTGCTAGAAAGCACGGATAGTCCACCATACAATCAATTATTTTATGTTGAAAACTGTAGCTTTGATATATTTAAACCTTGTAACAAAATTTTTGGGTAATATTTACGAAAACCAAAATCTGAAAACCGCATATGAAAAGCTGCTTTACTTCTAAAGTTATGATTTTTTTAAAAATATATTTTAACGTTTTTTCAAATGACTCAAAAACTAAAGCTCCCACAAATTTGGACTTTATAACAAAATTAGTAGTCCATATTCATGGAAACTTAAATCTGAAAAGCGTATATCGCTACTTGCTTTTGTTCCAAAAATACATTTTTATTAAATATTCTATCTCCCTTTTCCCTCCTTCAACCCCTCTCATCGCCCTACCTAAAAGGTAGTTCATTGTCAGACGATAGAGGATTTTTGTACCAAATTTCGTTAAAATCGATTAAGGCGTTCTTGAGTTATCGTCTATACAGACAGACAACAGACCGACCGAAAACTTTTTTTTTCGTCGATTAAGGTATTTTGGAACCTTAGTAACTCAGTTTTGATAAAATTAAGAACAGTCAAAATTTCACGATTTTAAACTGCCCCATACCATATTGGGATAGTGAACTAAAAAAAATCGGTTTAAGTCGATGCAAAAAATCTTACTCCTTACTAAAAACTTAAAGCACAAACTAATAGTGTAGGAGCATATGTCGATAATTTCTATCCCGTGGGATTTTCAATGAAGGAGTTTTGTGACTATGTGGGATTGATAGCTATTTAGTCACACAATTAAGTGTTACCGGGTGTTTTGTTTGCATCCGTGTAGAAGGGGATAATCTTTCAAGATGGCGGCCAAAAATCATAACAACTTTCGCAACCGGGGCATGATTATACTCGATGCCATTTAACTCGAGGACGGGGATCCCAAAAAATTAACTTTCAAGGTTATCCGACCTTAAATGACCTTGAAAATCGCAAAAAACAAGAGTTTTGCCATTTTGTCTTTAAAAAATCTTAATAATTCGACGTTTTGTCACACTAACTTCTAATGTACCTCAAACTATTAAGCATATATGCCAAATTCGATTCTTCGAGTTTGATGCAGTTTTAAGCTTTATGACCTTGAAGAATACTCCAGTAAAATTAACATATTGCAAAATTAACATACTAAAGGCCGCTATTAATCAACTATTAAAGTGAAGAGGACCAAATTTAGTAGGAAAGATAAGAAGGTCGAGTCCAGTAACACTGTTAGAAAAATTTTGTTCAGCTATGATGCGTTTCAATATAGCGGCTGATATATAAAAATGGCGACCTACAACCACATTTTATTTTACCCAATTTCGTAAAAAAACAAAAATGACAAGGTGGCCATCAATTATTGTTGACTTATCGCCGCTTACTATGAAAAAAAAGTTTAGTTGATGTATGACCTTGATTGACCTTAGAAATATCATGTATAAGTAAAAAACCAGATTTGGTAATGTTTTTTCAAATTAACCACTACGCAAAAACTTTAAGTGCCTGAGATGAAATTAACACCTTAGTCATAACTAAACATATCATTTTAAACCTACCTATCATTTTTTTTTATCTGGCATCCAAGGTTATTAGTTATATTAGTATCTGAACTGTCAATTTTATATTCTACTCAGTTGTCTAGCCAACAAAGTCATTTAAATTACCTATAAGAGAGTTAGCAGAAGTTAGATATACACTGCCATGTACTGGACCAGGTGTTTTAGATGCGATTTTCCAAAATGGCGGGCAAAAAAGCATAAAAAATTCTAATTATGCCAGAAGGGCATAACCATTAACATTCATAATAAAATTCAAGGATGAGGTTACAGCTATTTAGTCACACATTCATGTGCCACCGGTGTTTTGTTCGCATCCGTGTAGAAAGATCCTAAACTTAATAAAAACTACAGGCATATAGGTCATTTTTACCGGGGTATAGCATAAACATCTTGGACGCCACATCAAAAAAAAATGGTAGGGAGGTTCAAAATGAAGTTTTTAGTTATGGCTAGGATGATTATTTCATTTCTGGCACTTAAGTTTTTATGTAGTGGTAAATTGAAAAATTACAACAAAAGGCTGGTTTTTCACTTGTATTATGTACAAGGTCAATCAACGTGATGCATCAACTAAACTTTTTTTATAGTAAGCGGCGATAAGTCAACAAGAATTGATGGCCACCTTGTCATTTTTGCTTTTTTACGAAATTGAATAAAATAAAATGTGGTTATATGTCGCCATTTTGATATATCAGCCGCCATATTGAAACGCGTCATAGCTGAACCAAATTTTTTTTAACGTTATTGTTGGACTTGATTATCTTATCTTTCTTACCAAATTTTGTCCTCTTTCCTATAATAGTTGGTGAATAGCGTAGTTTAGTATGTCATTTTTGCAATATGTTAATTTTACTGGGGTATTTTTCATGGTCTGAGGCTTGGAACTGCATCAAACTCCAAGGATCAAATTTGGCATATATGCGTAATAGTTTGCGGTACACTTGAAGTTAGTCTGACAAAATGTCGAATTATTAAGATTTTTTATAGAGAAGATGGCAAAAATCTTGTTTTTTGCGATTTTCAAGATCATTTAAGCTCGGATGACCTTAAAAGGAAATTTTTTGGAATCCTCGTCGTCGATATAATAAACGATATACGATATTCGTATTATTATTAGGTATACAGATTTATGTGAGTGTAAGTAATAATGCTGGAGTCAGTGCTCGTTAAGAAAGAGTTTTTTTATTATCAAAACAGATGACCCATTGGTGTTTGAAAATATAAGAAAAGGTACCTTACCTTATAATTTTCCTGTTGCCCGGCATTACTAGGAAATTTTGCTAGGTAGCACATATCATGGTACACTTGGATTGCTTTTAATACTTACCTAGGATTTAAAATATGCAATTGCAGTGTGTCTGAAGGTGTATACGAGTGTTGCTTTATTTTTCACGGGAAATTGCCAGAATAGAGACTAATTTTTGGTAATAATGCAGTATACGGTTTTCTGCCATTTTTGATTTTTTATGAAAAATTCTTTATGGAGGCACCTATACAGGGTTCCTAAGCAAATCCTTAGGGGGCCAAGCAGCCGTGTATAAGACGCAGACAAACGGAAAAGCACATTAGGCAGAAAAGGATGGGCATGGGGCGATGTTCTCACTATATCTTACACGTAATAAATCCATTCCAGGTTGTTGTTTTCTAATGTTTTCCATTTTCATACCTTTAGGACTGGAATAAAAATTGTTTTTGCTCGACTTTAATACCAAACTGATAAAACATATCGTTAAAAAAAATATTTTTCAACTTTTCATTTTGTAACCATTGTTCTTACGCACTGTTTACAGGCTGGGGACTGAGATACATGCAAATGCCTAACCTAAAGCGTTCATACACGGCCGGAGAAATCGACTGAGATATTTCCGTAGAAACTTTATCAAGCAAATAGGACGGGTTGACGCCTTCGAACGTCCAACCCGGGTTTTGCACTTTGATTCGAAATCAAAAAGGAGGAACAGTCAGATGTGGGGCCGTGCACAAATTACGTAACAGTGATTTTACCAATTTTTGACCCTCTCCCTATGTAATGTTTTGTAACGATTTGGCACGCCACTCCCCTAATATTACGTAACGATTTCAAGACCACTACCCCCCCCCCCCCCAAAAAAAAAAACTTTTCCCTTATTTTCATTCCAAATTTTCTTAGTTTCACACAAATGCAAACGCTGTCGAAAACCCCCCTCCCCCCTACGTAACGTTTTGTAACCCCCCTCCCCCGTATGACCATTACGTAATTTGTGCACGGCCCCTGTAGTCCCAGTGGAGGAGGGCGAGAAAATTGATATTTTTTCTTTGCGTTCCCGAAATTACGTAATTTTTGAAAAAAAATTGTAAGCGGCGCCATTTTTATTTCGTGCTTTGTTTTTCTAACATTTTTGCGTTCGGCTAATTTAATTGAAAAATTTTTGACTGCGGCGCCCTTTATCTTCTCACTCGAAACCAAGATCCCCCGTTTTAGGAAAACTGAAAAAGTAGAGTATGACCATGGGGGAAATAATTTTTTTCTACGGTATGACAAAAATTTCGAGAAAGTTGAAGAAAAAAATAAAAAAAGTGGCAGAGCTCAAGTTTTTCGTAAAAAAAACGTTTTTTGTAAAGAAACAGAGCAAAATAAATCTTTTCACCCCTTTTTGGGTGTTACAAATATTGGCAGCCCCTTATTTTTCGCTTTTACCCTCCCGTTAGTTTCGAAGAATTGGTTCGCTACATGTTTCGAGATCATATCATAAAACACCTCGAAAATATCAAATGTAGTGTAGGGCCAGCTTTATTTAAAATCAATAATATCGCAAGCAAAAAGCTCTGCAGGAAAAACAGCGCCGTTTATTGATTTCTTTGGCTGCTAGTGCTAGCTGCATGGTTTGGCCGTTTCCGGATAGATGTCACTAGTAGAACAGAATGGAAAGAAATTTAATTAAAAGCGAAGATATTTCTTTCTAATGTTAACAACCTCACGAGTTTATCGCTCAGTATCGTAAATAATGGACCCTGCCGCCTCCTTTAAGCAAGAAAAAGCTGTGGTTTGGACCTGAAAACATCTAAATTCATCTAATGCTGTGGCCGCCATCTAGCGGAATTTGCAGACATCTTGTCAACGGTTATTATTGCAACTATGATTTATGTTCACAATGAAAGAGTGGCGACAATTTTTTCTCATGAAAGCAGTCCGGAGATAATAACAAACTGTCACCATTGCTCAATATACCTGTTTCTTTTGTGCGCGCAGAACTTTCTATGCCATTTCTATTTGATTTATTGAAATCCTATCCCTAAGGAAAATCTTAAGAACCCTGTATACTAGGGTCCCTAGGACCCCAAATCCGCCGACGCCGATTGTTTTTTTTTTATTTTTAACACAGCCCAACCTACCCTATTGCAACCCAATCCAAAACAATCAAAAAAACACATTACAACTCCCCCCCCCCCGGCACCCTTTTTTCTCTTAAAAAAAACCGGCGACGGCGGATTTGAGGTCCTATAGGGAACCTAGGTAGGTCTAGACTCAATGTGGGTATGCATTTTTGACATATGTGCATAACTGTCTCTAGGTTAGTAAAGCACAACCATATTATAGTAGTACCCAGTAGTAGTTCTAGTATGTCCAACCTTTTATTTACATAAAAGTGAGGTTAGAAGAAGACACAAAATCACTAAACGTAAATTGGTACACTGTTAACCAGTGAGTTAACCGTGACGTCATTCCTGATGTCATTATACTAACAAACCACAGAGTGGTTAGGGTCATGAAAAATTCGCCTATAGTTCTAGCGGAATCGTTTCTGTGGAAATATTTTGTAATATTTCAAAAGATATATTAATAAAAGTGAAGTAATCATTATCAATGAATAAAGAAATCTTCAAATCTCATATTTATGGTAGCCTTTTCGGCTTGGTACTAAATCTTATAGTTCAATTTGTCACAGTTTCTGAGATATAATTATTAAAGGATTACAGGCTTACCAGAGTATAATTATAATAATAATAATTAATGTGGCGTACCGACGTTACTGACGAGACCAACTGGTCACGTTTAAAAGACAAAGCGAGCTCTTGCCTATACTACCCGAAGAAGCCCAATTTTGACCTATCTATTAGTCAGAAAATGCGTGTGTAAAGTTTTTTTTCTTTCCGCCATTGTTAGGCATTAGTATACTAAAAAACAGGGTTTGAAAACGACTCTTTGTACACGAGCGAGACATGTTGGTGAGCTGGGCCGAAGGCGAGGTCCGTAAGTCGAGCGAGCGTGCCAAGAGGTTTTTAAACGATTTTTTTACGATACTTTTTATACGACTGCAAATAAAAACCAAACGACTTTTTTTGTTTTTTAGGAAATTAGAACAACCGATATATCAGTGTGCAAAACTGACACATCAGTGTGCAAAATTGACACATCAGTGTGCAAAATTGACACATCAGTATGCAAAATCTCAGTTTCTAAAGGAGTCGTATAAAAATAACTATTACTAAGCTAATATTTGCATTGAAAAAAAAATCTATTTTTCAGATATGGCCCTGTATTTTTATTTACTACGTTTCTACGTGTCCAAAACTGGTTTTAAATAAGGACGTTTTAAATAAAATCGCTTTCTCCGGGGGTTTATAGGTCCCTCATTAAATTTAATTAAATGTCAGTTAAATAAAAAAAATATAAATATAATAACTACGTTTACAATACATTTTCCGATATGTTCAGGGTAGAGTATTTTTTTAAAGTGTTTTTACCGCTAAAATCACTTTTAAAGCGATAAACCGCTTAAATCGCTTTAAAAAAAATCGATTTAGTGCTTAAAACCATTTTAGTTGTGCTTATACCAGAAAATTTTTAAAACCGTCATTATATAAAAGCGCTTTATGAGGTCTTTATAAACAAAATAATTGTCAACAAGTTTCGTTACTAAACAATTCAAGATTTTGACATTTATTCGTCAAAAATGACGGCTTTGGTGAAAACCCGATAACCGGATTTTAGTGCGTCAGAAAATGGTCCCTTCGGAAACAAATCTTAAAAGTTTTAAGATTTTAAATGGAACACCCTGTATTTCGCGTATCTTCCATATTCTTTTTTACCCCTCCATTCCTAACAGCCATCTTTTTGAGTTAGAAACATAGATATAGGAGAGAGGAATAGAACGCCTTAGGCCTGCGCGACCGTTGAGATTAGTTGGGCGACCACAACGGATAACCTCACCTTACTTTTTTAAAGTGTAAATAGCTGTTTGTTTTATTTTTTTAACAAAAGTTGTGTTTCCTTGTTGTTTTTTGTTTGGTGGAATTACGATGCGTTCACACGCGACTAAAAAAAATGTATTTTCAAACAGTTTTCAAGTTTATTCTTAAAATCATTTGTAAGACTGTGATAGAACTATTACTTTTATTTATTTGAATCGTTTTCGTGTGTTAAATAAGGCAAATATTGTCAAATTTATCAGAATTCATTAAATTTTCTGTAGATCAGCCTTTATTAATTTTTTTCGGACGTACTCTAGCGTTGATTATTTCCACCAGTTCTCAAAGTCGTTGGCGTTCCGGTGGCTGCTAATTTTTTTGTTTTTAATTTTGCAGTGTCTTATTTGCGACCAAAATGATTCAATGATTCTTTAGAAGATTTTTATTCTGATGGAACATTGAATTTTTGTTAAAGGAGCCCAATAAGAATTGCCGATGTTTAAAAAGTGCAAAAAGGAACAAATCACAAAGGGAAAATGAAGCAGTAAAACTGCAGCTCACAAATGAGCTTTGTGTGTCGATTTAGGTTTTATTTATTATTATTATTTTTTTGTGTTTTTTAATAAAGTAATTATTAAATTTTTTTGAATATTAGAGATTAATTTTAACTAAGTACAACTCACCCAAACTAATTCCATATATGTTGGGAATTTGGAACCTTTGGTTGCACTAAAACAAAATTATGGTTGTTTTCCACAAACCAAAACTACACTTTTTTGCACTCGACGCGCGTTTCGCTAACAACGTTAGCATCATCAGGAGACGATAAACAATGAACTTAATTAATCTACGCTCTATCTGATATACAATCCTTTAGTGGGCGGAGATAAGACTAATAAATTGTGATTGATCCCGATTTTTAATCCTATCTCCCCTCAACCAAAGAATAAAGTGTACTAAACGGGATGGGTCCTCTATCTTTATTTAAACTATTTCTGGATTTAATGATTTCCATACTTTCATATGCATTCAAAAGTCTTTTGTTTGGTACACTCTCAGATTAATAAAAAAAATGAGATATAACAGTAAACAATATTACCCCGATCAACCAGCCACAATGTTTATTTCCCAAAAAATACATGGTTGCCAATTTACCGCGGAGTTTCCCTAGAAACAAAACAATTCATAAACTTCTTGAAGCTCTTTTGATAATATTATTAATTATTTGACATATTTTTATATAGGATAATTTTTCTTATGCTAATAACTTAATTCTTAGTCCTAATTTTTAGTCTCAATAATTAACTTTTTTTAATTTTTAATAAGTAGAATTTCGAGATTTAAAAAAAAGAACACAAGCCGGCAACGTTTTTTCGACGAGCCGCGAATAAATGCCGACATGTTTGGTTGCAGCTGACGGCGTTGTTGTTAACGGGGGTTTGTGTTGTTCGGTGATTTTTGAATTTTATTGTGACTATTTGTGAAAAAAGAACTGTATCAAGCTATTTTGAGGACCAACAAAATGGTTTACCATTGCCTGGTATGCAATAAAAGCAGATATTCCAGCCCAGAACTAATATTTCGGAGGTAAGAAAGATCCTGTCATTTTACGTTAGTCATGGGCGTAGTATGAGGTAAAAAACTGCGTAAAAAGCTTATGATTATACTATTAATACATCAAAAATCTAAGACTAATACTAATCTTTTTTAAGAAACAAAAGTACCAGATAATTTTGCTCCTTTTGCAGCATGTAAAATATTTATTTATTATAATTTATACATAACAAGAGAAGACAATAAGACCAAGTGCTGATAGTCAGGTACTGGGGCAGGTATTTTTTGTATTTTAATGGGTACCTGGGTACTTTCTATAATGTGAATAAAACCGTTTTGGAGATATTTACTCTGAGCCAATCTTATTTTTATTTTCATTAATATTTATTATTTATTTTTTTGCCTTTTGACTCCTGTTTCCTGAAAAACTACTAGTAAATAATTTTTTACCTCTTCCTTAAATTTTCCTTGTGTTCTGTATTCAGAAATGAACATGCAGCCAATGTGTAAAGAATAAAATTTGTTGGCCTTAAAATTTTCATAATTAACATCACAAAAAGTTCTCTTAATTTGATAAATAAAGTTTATATTCCACTAAAGAAAACTAAAAGAGACATTATTATTATAGTGAAAAAAACGCTTAATAAGCCGTTTATTAGCGTGTTTTTTTTTGGACAAAAACGTTATAAAACGGGTTATTAACCGTTTTTTTTGCTATGAAAATATTTTTTTTACTTTTGTTTTGTGGGATACTGCACAATTAAAAAAAATATATAACAGCCATCTTGAATAATTGACCTAAAAATCATTTCAAGTGCTCTTTGGTAAACTTTTGATCTGTTCGTAAATACCTACATTCCTCAAACTAAACTTTATCCTTGAATAAATCTATTTTTTGTGGTTATGCAAGTTCTGGCAGTTAATTCTTTTGAATAAGAAAATCCGACCAACCCTACCTTATATCTCGTTTTCACATTTATATATTTAAATTAAAATTAACGCCGCCACTGGTAATGGGAAAAGCAATTTTTGACAGTGTTGCCGTTTTATTGCTCTATCTCTTTTCTGTTCATATAATCGTCCAGAAGGGTGTTGGATTGTAAACATTAGAGGATTTCAATAGGGAATGTTTGGTCTCTCTTTAGTTATTAGTCTGAGGGTACACTTTTTAGAAGTTTTAGGTTATCTAATGTAAATCTATGATTGTTTTCAAAAGCATGCTCGGCCACACTTGACTTTTCTGTTCTTCCGTATTTTAAGTGTGCTAAGTGTTCTTTAAAACGTGTTTGAATAGAGCGTCTCGTTTCGTAAATTCCACTTTTTTCTAGTGGAAGTGGAATTTACGAAATTAGTTGCATGGATTGTGACAAAAAATATGTTGGCCAAACGAGACGCTCTATTCAAACACGTTTTAAAGAACACTTAGCACACTTAAAATACGGAAGAACAGAAAAGTCAAGTGTGGCCGAGCATGCTTTTGAAAACAATCATAGATTTACATTAGATAACCTAAAACTTCTAAAAAGTGTACCAAACAAAAGACTTTTGAATGCATATGAAAGTATGGAAATCATTAAATCCAGAAAT
This sequence comes from Oxystoma pomonae, assembly GCA_963921995.1. NCBI lineage: Eukaryota > Metazoa > Arthropoda > Insecta > Coleoptera > Brentidae > Oxystoma > Oxystoma pomonae. The sequence goes on from OY998170.1 coordinate 26,428,083, forward strand.
AGTTTAAATAAAGATAGAGGACCCATCTCGTTTAGTACACTTTATTCTTTGGTTGAGGGGAGATAGGATTAAAAATCGTGATCAATCACAATTTATTAGTCTTATCTCCGCCCACTAAAGGATTGTATATAAGATAGAGCGTAGATTAATTTAGTTCATTGTTTATCGTCTCCTGATGATGCTAACGTTGTTAGCGAAACGCGCGTCGAGTGCAAAAAAGTGTAGTTTTGGTTTGTGGAAAACAATCATAATTTTGTTTTAATTCCATATGACAAAGCTATACATAATAAACAACAAGTCAAACAAAACTAGCCGTATCTTTATTTCTGAAACCTGCAATACAAAAACAAGTACTACAAGTTGCATATACACTCGTCTCGATCGCAACTACGATTACATTTGAACGAACAAAACGTCGCAACGCAATCCGTTCGAGTAAAAAGTTCGATCGTGCAAGTACTGTTACGACCTAACCGCTTTTTGCGGTTTCGAGGGTGCAACAACAAAAGCGTAAACCGATAATTACAAAAAAAGTACATCGATCACGTGTTTTTAAACCTTTTCACCATATTTGCAAAGTTTGGTGTTGGTTTGGTGGAATGACGTCAAAATTTCCACCGCATCGTTGCGGAAAAAAACGCAACCAAAACAAATACCGGTCTCTTTTGTAGCCAAGTCAGCAAGCAAACCACAGGCAAAAAGGTTTGTTGGTTTAAGCTAATTATTAGCGGATAACCAATTTTAACCAATTTTGATCAGAGAATATTACGATCGCGGTTTGGACCAAAGTAGAGGAAATTTTGCTGTCAATAATCAGCTGTTTCGGGGTTATCTTTGGTTAACTTGACAGCACAGTGTTGTTTCGGGTCAGATTTTTTAACCGACTTTTATTAATTTTATTAATTTTTTAATATATTGTTAGCGAAAACTGCTTACTGCCGTGGCTGTATTTCCGACAGTGTCGTGAAATTTTATTTTTTATATTTTTGTTAAGTAGGTTTAATGGCTTGTCTTTACTATAAAACACCATAACTTTAAAAACGTGATAACAAACCCATATTGGCGAATTTAATGGTTATCAGTATTTTAGTCGAGGGGGTAATGACATACAGACCGATTCAAGCTACTACGAACATAGGGGGAATCAAGTCCAATTTACTCTCCGTGCCGTACGACCGAGGTGGATTCGAAGCACGCTGCAGTGTTATCTTTTGGAAATTCATTTTGTTTTTATTATTTTATTTTATTTCTGCCTTGCTCGAGAAACAGATGGGTAAGTTCTTAATTGAAATAATACATTTTTAAAACTAAAAATGGATGTCTACGAAGTTGCCGAAAAAGTGCAGATGGTCAAATGGTCAAAACCCAACACACGTTCGATATTGGTCGAGGGAAAATTTGCATTTGTATTTTGACGTAAGAACACAGTATCCCCAAAAACTAAATGTTTGGGGGGGGGGGTATTGTAGGGGAACACGTAATTGGGCCATTTTTTATTAACGGCAATTGCAATTTGAATGGTCCTAGATACTTGGATCTACTGCAGCAGTACATTATTCCAACTGCTAGGCAGTTGTTAGGTGTAAGATTTGTTGAAACATGGTTTCAACAAGATGGTTGTTCTGCTCACAATGTTGGCCTTGTTAGGGAATATCTTGATAATGTATTTCCTAATCGGGTTATAAGTACACGGGGAACTATTTTATGGCCAGCTCGATCTCCCGATCTTGCTCCTAATGACTTCTATCTGTTTTTGAAGAAGCTTTTGAAATTATCACCCCTAAGTAGGCTCGGATATTGTCTAGCCGAGCAAGGAGGACTTTTCGAACATTTGCTTTAATTTTTTTTTGACTGGGAGAATCTTTTTGGTTTTTAGAATGTATTATTTTATTTTGAGAACTTGCTTTTATTTTGTTTCTCCTTATTATTTTCATTGTAACACGTCGTCACTGATAAATCTGAGCAGTTGACAATAAAACGCTCTTATTTATCAGTGACAAAAAATAAGAAAATTACGTTATAAAAATTTGCGTATTTATTGACCAAATTCCGGTTTCATTGACTGCGCTCCACACAGCACCGTGGTTAGAGGCGTACTAAATACAAGGAGAAAGGCGGCGAACGGCAGCGAATGGCGATCGGAAGCCTGAGTGTTGGTTGCTTCACTGATAGGCGTGCGGTGTCTCTGCATGTACGTACACTGGCAAATTAGACTTCTTCCGCCCTATGTTCGCAGTAGCTTGAAGCGGTCTGTATAACAAACCAAGAGTAACCAATTGGTTAAACTAAGATATTTTGAGAATTTCGAACTTCCATTGTCTTTATTTTTACTTTTTCACAACGTTTCGAATGCTTATGTATCTGCAATCGTCATCAGATGAATATGAAACCGGGCGTTAAAGTGCATTTTAGGTTCTAATAAAGCACTTTAACGCCCGTGGGCGTTAAAACAGTACTTTACCGCCCGCGAGCGTTAAAACTTATTTTAAGGCCCGCATTTGTTAAATTTAGGGACTTTTTTAATTATCCATGAAAAGCTGTCATTCTGTAGTTTTTTGTAATACTCTTTTTTTGAATTTGTAGACGAAAAAATGCAAAAACAATAAAATTACTTATAGTAAAAAAATAATAACTAACTATAATAACTCCATAGGGAAGACGGCTTGTATTGTTTCACGTTTTCGATGAAGTATGCAAGTAAGGCGTCTTCTTTTACGATTAGGTTGCTTTCCGGAATGTTTTTACCATTACACCACAAAACATAATCTTTATAGGTTTTTCTTGATTGGGCCAGCCTCTTCAGCGGCCTCCAGTATATCTCTAAGGATTACTTTTTTTTCAAATTCCATAATATTTTACAAGAAAAACGGTAAAAATGGTGACTACAACGCAACATTATTTGTAATGATGACTTTGTTGATATGGTTGCTAATGACAAGCAACTGTCTGTGTCTAATGTCTAATAACCATACTGATCAACACCGTTCTTAACTAAAAGGCCTGTTAACTCCTATCGCCTCAGTGTCCTTTAGCCTATTGTGGCTGCCATTTTTATAACCAAATTGACAAGTAAAATATGGATTTTCTGTCAGTTGGGTGTCAATATGGCACCGATCATAGGCCAAAGGATACTAAAACGAAAATGAGTTAACTGGCTTTTTAGTTGAGAACGGTGTTGTACTGATGGTGATTTATTTATTGTCAAAATAGTAGAGAGATTTTGTCACCAAAAAAAAATATTTTAAAATTTTTTTTTCCAAAAATCATGCGGTTGTGCATAAAACATTGTATGTATCTCAGTCATAAAATGCGTTTAACACTCTCAGCGTGTAAAAACCCTCGCCTGGCGGCTCGTGTTTTTATTTCCACGCCGCGGGCGTTAAACGCCTCCTTTATGACCTAGATACATAAATAGCTATTAGTTATGTCGTTCGAAGGAGAATTTTTAAGGGAGCTATCATAAAAATGGCGGCAGTTATGGTGTTTGCTAAAACTTAGATGCATGCTTCTCAAAAATATAAAACCGTTCTATATTCCTCTCTGAGTTCTATGGTTAGAAACCTCGACTGGAAGACCCATTAGCCTAACATCGAATTCGCATCTCTTTCCAATGGATATTTATATATTTTTAGCCTGGTATTTTACGCCCGTCTCAATCAAAATGTGATCGAGACTGCCGCAAGGTATACAGAAATACATAAATTTATATATGGAAACGCTATCCTTATATTAAGGGTAAAAAAAGATATACAGGGAAAGTTCTTGACGTTTATGTAATTTCTATAGTTTTTAAAATGTCTATTACACACATATGTCAGTGACGGCCTATTTTTAGATATTTCACAAAAAAACGATCAAAATTTTTAAAGAACTTACGACTTAAGTTAAATCAAAGTAAGAACTACTACTACTACTACACAACTGCTTGGATGGATATTTCGACTCTTCTTAAAGCAAATCCAAGTTATACTTAGGAGAAACTAAAGAGACTATTTAAATAAACAAATGTTATAGTTAATCCGCAATTCATACTCCATAAAAAGAATTACTTGAATCCTGTTTTTGACCGGATTTCTTGCTTGAAACAATAATTGTTATACTTAATCCAACACTCAATTTTTGCTTAAATTAAGAATAAGAATTCGTTGAATCAAAGAATGATATCTTTGATTCACACAGTTTGGTCTCTTAAAACAACAGGTCAAACTAAATTATAACCTAGTTGTATACACTGTGAACCTAAGCTTGATATGATTCCTTGATTGAAGAAATTCTTATTCTTTAAATTATGGTTACTGCAATTTGGTCACTTAAAGGATAGTGTTTCTTTAAATCAAGTAATTAATTTTTATGGTGGGAATACAATTGTTAATTTAAATAGTCTCTTTATTTTCCCCTAAGTGTTACTTAGATTTGCTTTAAATAACCTAAGTTTGCCTTAAGAACAGCCTAAATATCCATCCAAGTAGTTATACGTGTTCTAACTACTCACTAGTATTGAGAACTATCAAAACCAAGCTATACTGGGATCAACATGTATCCTCTTGTTACCACTATAACTTTTTTCCGTACAGATGGTTCAAACCAAACATTTGGGATTGAGGGTACGATTTTGGTCATTATTTCAACTACAAAATGTTTTTAGAAAAATTTGTCTCTGTAGGGATAATTTCGGTTTATAGTTAATTAAACATTGGACCTACATTCTTACCAAAACAAGTACTTTTGTTACCTTGATAACTCAAGAACGCAAATATTATTAAAACTGTTCCTATCTTAAAAAAATATACTTAATGCAAAAATATTATTCTTCTTTAAACATTATTAAAAATTTTGAATTACTGCTTGTTTATTCTTAAATTTCAAGAATAAGTGTTTTTAAATTAGTAGTTTATATACTTAAATCAATAGTAACACAAAATTTGATGTGGGAAAACTTGCACTATTAAAAAAATAGAACTAAATCCAAGGTTAAGAAATAGTTATCTTTAACTAACGGAATTTGTAGGTTTTGCAAACAACGAGCCTGGCCAAAAAACCTTATTCTTAAACTCATAAAGTAACACTTTCACAGACCCTGGCGAAAAATAAGTACTTATACGAGAACATTTTTTTATTAGATATGTAAAGCTTGTGTGAGCTTAAGGTACACTGATAAAAATGTTTTTGAAAAGTCAAACACATGGTGGGGCTGACATATATTTGTTTAACTCAACGAACATTTTGTTCACTTAAGATCTTAATTTTTTACTGTAAATAAATTATACTTGACTTAAATATTTTTACTTAGCTAATTTAAGGGATTAATTCCTTTGACTTCTTAAGTTAAGTACATGATGGATTTGTTCCTAGAATTATTTAACACTGCAACGCCTCGCCGATCTAGTTACCGATCTCTGGTCGACTACGAGTTTCTACGCTTACCGTTACCGATCCAATCTTGTGGCTTGATACAAATAAATAATTACTTTGATTCAAGAACTCGTTTGTTTCAGTCTATTTAAACAAATATTTCTTTGTATCAAATCCATTTTTATTTACGTTAAATAAATTTTTTATCAATGTTTTAATATATTAGTGTTTAAGTCGTTGCAGTTTGCAGTTGTATGTCATATTTTACATGAGGTTATAGTTTAGTTTGATTCGTTGGTTTAAAAGTACAATCTGTTTAAATCAAATATACTAAAATAGAATTCTTTAATTCAAGAACTTCTTGTTCTTAGATTGAAAAAAATTGAATGTTGGATTAAGTATAACAATTAATGTTCCAAGCAGGCAATCTGGTCGAATAAATTATATCACTTCTTTAATTTAAGTAATTCGTACTGGATTAAGTATAACAGATATTGGTTTAAATAGTCTCTTTACTTTCCCTCAAGTATTATTTTGATTTGCTTATTATTTATTATGCTTGTCTTAAGAAGAGCCTATATATCTATCCAAGTTACGTCAGTGTATACTTGTTTCAACGATTTACTAATATTACTCTTGGTACCAGTATATTTTTTCCGTGCGCTATGACTTGAACTACTTTTTATTACTTTGAAATGTTCGTTTTCCGACATAATATTTGAAATACTCGGCACCAGTGCGTCCCTTGCATTTATCTCGATTAAACAGACTCCCATATAAAGTGCTAAAAAGGTGATTTACGGCTCTAAAGGAATGGAATTTCTTATTGATTCGATCGTAAATTAACTTCAAGAGTTCAAGTCGACTGCAAAACCAAAAAAAAATAAGTTGACGCTCGTTTCTTATTCATAAGGTTCGAGGGAATAGTCCGATGAACTTCTATAAGGCGAATTATTGGGTCGCTTATTTGACACTTTGTTATTAGTGGCGGATTCAGGAGAGAGACTCTCCCGTTCTTGACCGAATCTACATTTTCTTAAATAGTTTAGAAAAAATAGGAAAAACGTTCAAGTTTTAGCTTAAGTTTTAAAAGTCGTTAATTATTACAATTTTAGTTAATTTTTTTTTTAATTTACGAATAAAAACGACATTTTAATAGTAGTTTTAACAACTAGTGGCTAAAATAGTGCTTTTTTTTACAAGCGTTGGTTTAAATAACGAGCGCAGCGAGATATTTAAAAACGCGAGTAAAAAAAGTACAGTTTAGCCGCGAGTTGAAAACACAATTTTTTTTAAATACCTTTATCAAAAATCCAAGAAAAACAGGAAAATACTTTTCAAAATCTCGAACGAAGAGCACTTCTCGCAACACACCATCTTTACACTATAAATCAAGGCGGCTGGTAAATGAAATAACAATCGTTTCCATAGCGATGTGCCTTTTACTCGGTGACGTTCATTGTTGCGACACTTTAATCTTTGACAGTTTGATATTTTGACGATATTTTTAAATAATTTTTTCGTAAATACTTTTTTAGGCAAGAATAATAAGATTTTTTCACTATTACTATATTCCGCTATTTCTCTTTAATTTTGGGTAAAAAACGGACAGAAATATTTTTTTGCACCCGTGATCAAAAAAAAAGTTTTTTTGCATCGGTAACCAAAAAAGCCATGCTTTAGTTACCTGCAGATAGTTACTAAAATCATATTTTTGATGAAGGTATAAAAAAAGCTTTTATTTAACTTACAATGTATCCAGGTAACGAACTGATATGTTTATTCGGGTGGAATCTTGCAACTCAATTTTGACCAACTTTCCGACATCCGATGGGCTTCAAATTTGGCATGCTTATATAGTTGCGGTGACCACAAAAGAATATAGTGTGACGAAATTAACAGCTCCCCCCTACTCGAAGGGGGTGGAGGGGGGTACAGTTGAAGTACGCCTGATTTCGTTGAAATTTGATGTTTTGGGGCACTTGGGGATGGAGATAACGACTTTCTAATCAAATTTTAAAAATTCAATATGGCAGATTCAAGATGGACGATTTTTGTTCATCTTTTGCTTACCAACTTTAACTAACTTATACACATCCGATAACCTTCAAATTTGGCATGCATTTATAGTTCCGGTGACAATACATTAATATGTCATTATTAGGCACCTCTCCCCTCTACGAGGGGAGTTAAGGTGGGAAAACACCTAAGTTTGTCGGATTTCAACCAAAATTGGTAGACGGGGGCTTTTTGGGGATAAGAAATACGAATTTTTGATCAGATTTTGAAAATTCAATATGGCGGATTCAAGATGGACGATTTTCGGTCATGTTTTCCTAACCAATTTTAAATGACTTACCCACATCCGATTGTGATCAAATTTGGTATGCGTTTATAGTTCCGGTGAAAATACAATAATATGGTATTCTCAGGTAGCCACCTCCCTCGTTAGAAGAAATTTCAATATGGCGGATTCAAAATGGACGATTCAGGGTACAAATCTAAAGCACAAGCTTTTATTAAATGCACTCAAAAGTAGAAAATAATTTTTTATCTTTCTTATACCATAATAATAAAAATTTTCACTTTACGATGACAAAGAGGGAACTACAAAAGAAGAACTAAATTCTTCTTCTACTCGAATGATAAACACAATGCTTTCATCTAAAGAAGCTGAGAAGGGGTGAGATTGCCGTGGTTGCCAAGCCTTTCAAAATATCTTTAGGTTATAGAGTAATATACAACTGTTTCTTAGGTATGGCATAAGAAAGATAAAAAATTATTTTTTACTTTGGAGTGCATTTAATAAAAGCTTGCTCTTTTTAAGTTCTTTTTATAAAAAAATTTTTAGTATATTTTTTACAAAATTTTCGCCGGAGGCAAATGTTTTGGTAAAAATTTTTTCTAGGACGAAAAATTAAAAGTATTTTTATTTTAGTTTAACATGTTTTCTTTTTGCTAAGAATAATCAGTTTTTCTCAATATACGCATTTTGCGCTATTTTTTGTCAGCTTTCAGTAAAAAACGAATAGATAAATTTTTGGTACCACCCGAGTGTATGGAAAAACAACGTTGTTTACAAATAAATATTTATTTAGGTGAAAATAATTTTTTTAAAGTCAAATAGATCTTGTTTGACCGAAATAAATATTTAATTGATTCAAATAAATACTGGTTTGGACCATGTGAAACAAATGTTTATTTGGTTCAATTGAACCTTTTTTCTGTGCAGAATGTCAATTTCTTAAATTTTTGAATCAATGGAAGTTCAAATGGATATAAAGTCTATCCTACTACCTTCCATTTGGCTTTAGATTTTCTCAAGGAAAAGCGTCATAGACAAAGACTTGAGTATTTATAAAGAAAATAGCTATTTGGTATGTTGGTAGAAAAAAAAATGACATTCCAGTTTTAGAGACTGCCAATTTCTGATATTTTACTTTGTGTTTATCTTCTAATCAATGAAACTTCCAATGAATATAATGTCGACTCTATTATTTTTCATTTGGCTTTAGATTGAATTCTTTAGATTTTCTTAGAAGGTAAAAAGCGTATCATAGCCCCAAGACATGGACTATAAGAAAAACAATGTCTTTGCACAATTTAAATCCACAGTTTAATCATGGCCGCTATGAGCTGCAAGCGCCTTTTAAAAAGTTGTCCGTCAAAAAATCGCGGATACCCATGAATATTTATACTACGTACAGCTCGCAAATTTCGCACCTCGCCTTCTTTGTTTTTTGCTAGCAGCACTTCTTTACTGGCCATGATGCGTGAAGCAGAGAAAAAAAACAATTGAAGATTGAAGATGAGTGGTTAATTAACAAGTTGGCTATGACCAGAGCAATGGGAAGAAGGCTTAGAAACCGCTTTTTGCAATGCCCATCACGTAAAATTGCGCGGTTTGTTTGCGAATATTTGATCAAAAGACACAAATAATAATAGTGGTGTAAATTCGTACGGATTTTCAAGAGAAAGCTGCAAAAAGGATATATTTTTATATTTGGCATGGTGATACCCAATACCAAAAGCTAAAACTCCAGTCCAGGATCCCCCATTTTCTGGCTCCAGAAACCAAGATGGCGGCTGTCAAAAGGAAAAAATGTGGTTTCGACGTTTTCAGAAAAATCAAATCAAAATGAATTGCGTAATAGTGAGGAAATCCCACTTAATCCAAAAATATAAAAAAAGTTGACATATATCACTTCAAAAGAAAATGGCGGTCAGATTTCAAAAATTCTTGATCTCACAATAAGAAAAAATAGAGTTTGTAAGCAGGCACAAAGATGGCGCTTGATATGTCAAAAATATAAGAGACCTTATGAACCTATAGACAACATTAACCAATTTTTTTAAATTTTAGTCGCGGCCATCTTGATTTGGGAATGTCTTGTGTAATTTTTTTGCAATTTTTGAGTCAAGCGTCCTTAATTTAAGACGTTAGTATAAATACCACACCAGAAGGGGAAAACTACTTTTTTCTTGATTGTAGCAGAGACGAGCTCATCGCTTATAACATCAACTAAAAAATAGGTTATAGGTTAATAAAGTCTCTTATATTTTTGACATATCAAGCGCCATCTTTGTATCCGGTCATAAATTATAATTTTTTTTATTTTGGGATCAAGAAGCCGGCCAGTAGTTTGAATATGAGACATTAAAAAAGATCACCACAAAAAGTGAAGCTTGGTTCATACAGAAATAAAATAACATAAGATAAGATAAGTTAAAAATAACATAAGATAACATAAAATATAAAAAATTGGGTGTTCACACAGAGAAATAACATAAAATAAGAGATCAGTTCCATGCGCATGCAGGCTTACCTTTTGCCTTTTTTATTCTTCTTCTCTTTGTTAGTGGACTCGCGTACGGCGTTTTCAAATGGCTCACTAAAAGCTTTTCCTTTTTTTGAAAAATTTACAAAAAAAATAAACAAGGAATCCATAGATTTGAGGTTAGGTATGTTATGTTATGTTATCTTATCCCTTTTTTCTGTCTGTATGAACGCCATCAAGCAGTGCCATAAGGTGAACTATTTTATTTTTTATTTTCTCTTATCTTATGTTATTTTTATTTCTGTATGAATCCAGCTTAAAAAAGAATTTAAATAAACTAAATTTTTAAAGTGAAGTGACATATGTCAACTTTTTTCCTAACTTTGACGCCATCTTGGTTTCTGGAGCCGGAAAATGGGGGATCCTCGACTGGAATTGTAGCTTTAGGTATTACTATGCCAAATATAAAAAATATACCCTTTTTGCAGTTTCTTTTTACGAATTTACTCCACAATAATTAGTAAGAAAAAGACAGTTTCCCGCGATTGCAGTTGGCCGACCGCCGTGTAGCGGAGTTCGGACAGCAATCAAGTTATACTGTCCGCAAGAGTTAGGAAGAAAACCTTTATTAAGTTATAGGTTTTTATAATAATTCGATTTGTCTAAATTTCCCAGACAGCGCGAACGTATGTATAATGTACAACCAACAAATTTAATAATTCCTTTTATACCAGCTATTTCGGAAAAAAAATAAACGAATCGCTAATAATTATAATATTAGAACAATTTTTAAAAAATCAAATACTTTTAGATCAATTCCAATAAAAACAAAATTTTATATTGGAGAAACTTCAAGGCCTCTTGAAGTTAGAATAAATGACCATAAGGGGTACCTCAGAAGGGGAGATTGGGAGAGATCTAAAATTTGCCAACATTCTTCTGAAAATGATCATAGAGTAATGTGGGGAGAAACCAGTATATTACAAATAGAACCAGATAGAATTAAACGAAAAATAAAAGAAGCAGCTTGCATCTATCTAAATGAAGATGAATGCATAGCTAGCATATCAGTTGATATAAATACAGTTTGGCTTCCAATTTCAAAAGAAGATTTCCAAGAAGGTTTTTTTTAAATAAATTAAAAAATAGCATTGACGTTCTTTGGGTTTCTAATGTATTTTTTCTTAAAGCCAGTCCAAAAATAATCTTTACGTTTGATAATTTAAAATGACAAACAAAATATTAAACTTTATTTTTGATTTCACTTTAAATTTTGTATTTTTATAATGTAATCTAAAATCTGAAACACTCAAACAACATTAATTTTAATTTTATTTAACTCACCCAATATGTTGTTGGCTACTATCGACACACCAAACTGTCAAGTTAATATTTGAAATATACATCAGTCAAAGTCAGTCAGTTGTATGACAACAGACAGATATTTAAAAAAAAAGAATCTAAAAATATAGAATAAACACTTAAAGTAAATATTTCATCGGTATCGGTATACGTATCGCGTTCGAAATAAAGCCAAAATACACTACATTTTTGACTTGTTTATGTGATGTTTCGAACGATACCCGCTTTTTTGAAAGTTGCGATGAGAGAAATGCTAACAGCAATCGATGCGTGCGTTGGGATGGATGTAACGATACGTTCATCACTCCGTACGCATCGATTGCTGTCAGCTTTTGTGTAACCATCGCATCGTTCAAAAAAAAAACATAACATATTTTTGAAAAAATTTCCTTAACTTAATGGCGAAAAACCCAAAAAAAGTAGTTATTTCAACAAAAGGATATTTGTATGATGGCGTCATCAGCTCTTTCTTACAGCTATAAAATTATGGTGATTCACTCTTAATCTACTTTTACTAAACGATACTTTAACACCGGTAAAACCACAGACCTAAAAACCATAGACCCTGAATCCCATTCATAAGTTCTTATTAGTTTTGCCCGCAAGCTAGCCTGTGTGCGAAAAAGGACAGAATGATTTTCAGAACGTTGCTCGGCAACACTGCGATAAAACATGTATATGTTTGTAGCCGTATGTCCTAGATACATCCATTTGTTTTACATACTCTACCAGTAGCGGCGAAAAATTAATAAATATGTAAAAAAATGGGTTAATTTCACAAAAGCAGTAATTTGTAGTTTCCACAACTAGCGGTTAAAAGAGCGTTTTTTTTTACGAGCGTTGATTTAAATTAAGCGAGCGCAGCGAGTGATTTAAAAAAAAAAAGAGTTTTTTCTGCATTGGTAACCATGCTTTTGTAATTTACTGACACTTACTTCATACACGTCTTTTGGATGAAGTTATAAAAATCCACCCCCTTTCTTGACACCCTTTCAGAACCCCGCCTCCAATTTAATTGTGTTATGTTGTTAAAGATAACTTTAATACAAGGTTGAGGGCAACAGTTGTTTAATAGTCTTTTCTATCAACTGAAGGAAAAAGGCAAAACCTGATGTTTAAATTAAACCCCTGATGAAATATACTAAATCACTTGCATAATTATAAGTTTAAAATATGTCATATAAAATACGGTAAGATAAAAGTCAAAATATAATAAAATACCTACTTTTTTTAAAACTAATATTCAATTAAAGCTTTGAGAATTAAAATATTTTACTATACTTAACAATTTCGTTTTACCCATTGTTATTTTACATAGGTGAGGTACACAGAACTTGAAACCCTTAGGTCTGTGGTCAGGTACCTGCTTTTCTAAATTTAGGACTAAAATAGCAAAATACCAGAATAAACAGACAATAAAACATAATAATATTTTGATATATTATTTTTGCCTTTGTTAAGAAATTATAGCCTTGAGCACACCTGCACAGAGGGTATATAAACAGGGTGCTGGTCCTAACAACAAAGCATATTAAAAAAAAACCAGCGTAATTATGCAGTATACGGTTTTCTGCCATTTTTGATTTTTTTATAAAAAATTCTTTAGAGGGTCCCTAGGACCCCAAATCCGCCGGCGCCGGTTTTTTTTTTATTTTTTTAATTTTTTTTTTACTAAAATAACCCAATCTAACACAGCCCAACTCAACCTAACCCAACCCAACACAAAACAATAAGAAAAATACATTACACCCTTTTTTCTCTTAAAAACAAACCGGCGCCGGCGGGTTTGGGGTCCTAGGGACCCTAGTAGGTGCCTCTATAAACAATTTTTCACAAAAAATCAAAATGGTAGAAAATCGTATACTGCATAATTACCAAAAACAGTAATACCAATAATTGAAAATAGGTAAAGGACGACACTGACCGGTAATTATCACAACAAAACTACAGCTGATTTTGACATTTACCTTTGAAATGAAATCTCTTAATTTGGGTGTTGCAATCGTTTACACACGATACACTCCCGCACCATCCTATAGTTTTTAACTTCACAAGTTTATAAAAAACACAAAAACCACACAAAAGATTTCGAAATCAGAAATATTTGGACACGGTCGGTATGCAACGCTGCAAAACATATATAATGAATGCAAACCAGCAGGTAGTGCGCAGAAGACAGCAAGGTATTGCGACTTGCCAGTTCTTGTTTAGGGATCGTTGGGAGTATTGGAAAAAATATGGGCTTTTTATATTTTTATGTGTTTATTTTATCTTTTGTTTTGTAATTATAGTTTTTAAATAAATAAACATTGTTTTCATGATATTTTTGAATATAGCTGCTTATAGTGGTAAAAAAGCACCAAGATTTTCATGAAATTTCAGAACCAACTTTAGAGGGTCCCTAGGACCCCAAATCCGCCGGCGCCGGTTTTTTTTTTATTTTTTAATTTTTTTTTACTAAAATAACCCAATCCAACACAGCCCAACTCAACCTAACCCAACCCAACACAAAACAATAAGAAAAATACATTACACCCTTTTTTCTCTTAAAAACAAACCGGCGCCGGCGGATTTGGAGTCCTAGGGACCCTAGTAGGTGCCTCTATAAACAATTTTTCACAAAAAATCCAAATGGTAGAAAATCGTATACTGCATAATTACCAAAAACAGTAATACAATAATTGAAAATAGGTAAAGGACGACACTGACCGGTAATTATCACAACAAAACTACAGCTGATTTTGACATTTACCTTTGAAATGAAATCTCTTAATTTGGGTGTTGCAATCGTTTACACACGATACACTCCCGCACCATCCTATAGTTTTTAACTTCACAAGTTTATAAAAAACACAAAAACCACACAAAAGATTTCGAAATCAGAAATATTTGGACACGGTCGGTATGCAACGCTGCAAAACATATATAATGAATGCAAACCAGCAGGTAGTGCGCAGAAGACAGCAAGGTATTGCGACTTGCCAGTTCTTGTTTAAGGATCGTTGGGAGTATTGGAAAAAATATGGGCTTTTTATATTTTTATGTGTTTATTTTATCTTTTGTTTTGTAATTATAGTTTTTAAATAAATAAACATTGTTTTCATGATATTTTTGAATATAGCTGCTTATAGTGTTTCAGAAGAAATTTCAGAACCAACAAGAAAGTAACCTCAAGTTGGCAACAAGGCTTCATCCTACTATGCTTTCATAATTTGGGGAACACGAGCTTATATACTACAGTCTAATGGTGTAGGTCTGTGGGTAAAACTACCCCCAGTTACTCCACCCCTGAGATGATTTTTTTACCTGATCGAACTGGAATTCAACAACTCCAAATATTTTTTAAATTTTGTTAATTTTTTTTTCTAATTTAATTTTTTGAACTTAATTTAAAGCAAGCAATTCATATTAATAAGAAACTTTTAATAGTTTTTCATAAAGCCTATTTATTGCTTTTATTAATTAATTAATTGACAGAGATAAAACTGTCAAAGGACCGAAGAGTCACAGTCAAAATTCAAAGCGTGGCGACGCCCAGCCAAAACACACAAAAGAGAAAAAAAATATGTTTTTATTGTTTCTTTGGGTTCATGTCTATATGTGCACCAAGTAGGAACAAAATCGCCAAAAAACGGCAATACAAATTGAATATCCCGAAAAACGACCCGACTATTAATGGTTTCAAATAAATTCTTCAAGACTCATAGTCAGTTAGGTAGGTAGTTTGTATCCAGACATGATCCTCTGCGACTATTACTTATGGGGCACATTAACGGATACAACCTTCAGAGATAGATCTGACAACAAACAAGACCTGGAAAATCATTTTATGAATTGCGGCTTTAAGAAACGTAGAACTTCTTAGTGCCGCTATAAGTAACCCCGCTTATGTATTAGAGAATTCCAGACATTTTGAGCACCTTTTACAGCCTTGTTTTTAGTTTTTTTTTTAAATTATTTTTTTTACATTAAATTGTTTCGAATGGAGTAGGACAGGGGTACATTTTGTTATTAGTTATTATTTTGAGATTAATTAGAGTCAATTTTTTTAAAATCTATTTAGTTGCGTTATTAATTAGAATATACAGGGTGGTCCAAATTCGAGGGGTCTCTATAGCTTTAATCTTTTGCAGCATAGTTAGCCCAAAACTAATAATAATGTTACGGGCTCAATTTTCAAGAGAAGTCGAAAACTAAAAACCGCATTGCGATATGTCAAAGCGTTTCTGAGCTACAGGGTGATTCTCAAAAATGTGCGATTTTAAAGGCCTTCTACAACTTTTTTATTTGTAGAGATAGAGATTTTCATTAAAAACATTTTTTGAAGATTTTTTAAAGACAAATCTACCTGTTTTACCGATTTTCTCTTAAAGCCTTTAGTTCCCGAGATATCACACAAAGTTATATTTATTTAAATGGGGTACCCCTAAATTTTCTAAAAAATCAGTTTTCTAATAAAATTTCCTGTCGAACGATGTGCCATACACCTATGTTTATTAAATAGTTTAAAAGATATTTGCATATTTTGATATTTACCATAGTAGGCACTGTGCGCGCCCTAAATGTGTAGATAAAATTTTATTGTTTTTTTTTTCATACAAAATCAAGTTGGCTACGACACGAGGGGACACAACAATCTTGAACTTTAACTTCTAGTTTACTATAATTACCAACCCTAAAATAATAAACAAAAATAAAATTATTAAAAGTTTTTATTTAAAATTTTTACTAATTAAACACCTAAAATCTACATCTAACAATTTTCATAGCCCTGGTGGAAGTATTCGGGTTAATTTCTAATTCTCCTAGAACCGTTAGTTCTTCCAACTCTCTATCTCTGGCTAGGCTTCTATACGTCCTAGGCCTCGGTTTTGTAAAGGATCCGTATTCTTGTAGATGACGTTTTAACTTCAAAAATATTTTTGAGCTAGGTTGCCTTCTTTCCGGGTATCTCTGGAAATATAGATTTAACGCCGTCTGTCGATTTTCGTTACTTTCAATATAACATTTTATCATGTCGAAATTTTCAAAGTTTTCAAACATTTGTATATCTTGACGAAGACGCCACTTTTGACACTTGGGCTCGTTTATCATAGCAATTGTTTTTATTTGACCATAGCTACCTAGATAGATACCCTAGAACTGCATAGGACAGAGTTAAACACAGCCTACTATGGTAATTATTAAAAACTGCAGATATCTGTTTAACTACTTAATAAAAATAGGTGTATGACACATCGTTTAACAGCAAATTTTATTACAAAACTAATTTTTTTTTTTAAATTGTGGTATTCCATTTAAAAAAAATGTAATTTTGTGTTATATCTCGTGAACTAAAGGCTTTAAGACAAAATCGGTGAAACAGGTAGATTTGTCCTTAAAAAATCTTCAAAAATGTTTTTAATGAAAATCTCTATCTTTACCAATAAAAAAGTTGTAGAGGCTTTTTAGAAACGTACATTGTTGAGAATCACCCTGTAGCTCAGAAACGCTTTGACATATTGCAATGCGGTTTTTAGTTTTCTACTTCTCTTGAAAATCGAGCCCATAACATATATATTAGTTTTGACCTAACTATACTGCAAAAGCCCAAAGCTATAGAGGCCCCTCGAATTTGGACCACCCTGTACAGCTTAATAGTTGAATAATATAAATATTTAAAAATATAGGAAAATATGAATATAAACTTTAAAATGAAAAATGTAGTAGGCCGTGACATATTTGGCATGACCATATAAGTTCATGTTTTTTGTGCATAGCAAACTCAATTTTTATTGTCTTATCCATAACCAAAATATCATATATGATACATGATTTTGATTAGAATTTAATTCTGAGCCCAAAAATAAAATAAAAAACAGGCTGTTCCAAAATAAAAAAAGGAACTTTACGTTATACCTTGAACACTAGTGGCGGATAAAATCCAGATCTACAAAAATGGAATTCATACCAAAAAAAAATTTTATAAATAAAAAAGTTACAGGCCCTATCTCAAAATGCAGACTTTTCAAAAAGCCCCGTAGCTCAAAGATGAGTGGACATATCAAAATGCGGTTTTCACCAAAAATATTGTCTTGAAATTTGAGCCTCGCAAAGGAGGGTTATTTTTCTCTATCTCCACTAGAAGCACCCTTACCCATATAAAAGTGCCCAATTTAAATCATCATGTACACACGCTCACTCTTATAATACCCCTCTTTTTTCGCATTTGCCTCCGTAGCTGAAAATTATAATGATTGTATGAGTTAAGACAAAAAGTCACCGCTTAATGAAGAGATTTTGTCATTTCAAGTGAGCGGTCTACTTCTACTCACCTTTGCATATCTGAGGCTGAGCCTCAGGAGGTTTGTTTTAAGATGGATAATAATTAAACAATAACAGAGTGGGTGTTGAAATTAAAAAAATTGATGCCTAAATTGGCTAATCTAAATCAAAAATTTTAATTAAATAGTCTGACCATTTATACTGTTTGTGAGAGTACAGTACTATTTTTCAAAGCTTTGTACTCTATACTCTATTACATTAAAACTGGTACTCTTTTTTTCTCATATGACAACAATATTAATAAGTTTTTCCTTATTATATCAAACCCCAAAAATAACATTCAAAAAATAAAAAATAAAGTGCTTCCTGCATAAATTGCAAAAATATTATTTACAAGTTTTCCTTAATTCTATAAATTTTTTATCAGCGAGAATTAAAGGCGTGTTAAAAAATGGCACTTTTAGTTAAATGTTCTTAAAACTGTGACAGTGGCGCATATAAAATATTTTTTGCCAAGTTTTAGTTAAATAAACAACATGAAATCATCTAAATTTTCTAAATCAAATTGTGACCCCTTCCAAAATATTTTTCTAGGTGTGCAACTCTGCTAGTTATTAATTACAATGGCGGTCATAGGAACGGAGCAGCTAACTCAACCCACTTTTTTTTAATTTTTCGTAAAAAAGAACATGAAA
The DNA here is from genome assembly GCA_963921995.1 of Oxystoma pomonae. Classification (NCBI taxonomy): domain Eukaryota; kingdom Metazoa; phylum Arthropoda; class Insecta; order Coleoptera; family Brentidae; genus Oxystoma; species Oxystoma pomonae. The sequence continues at coordinate 26,446,534 of OY998170.1, forward strand.
GATCTATATTTTTAAAGAATTTTTGCCTTAATTTAAAAAAAAATGCCTGTGGCGCTATAACGTCATTAATTGTTGTAATTTTACTTAAAATTTAAGCAGATTTTTTCAACTGCACTTAGTACGTTAAAAAATTGACACAGTTTCCTTAAAATTTTTGACTGCCAGATTTTAGCAATAAATCTAAAACAAAAACTAAAAACGGGAATGGTTTGGCTGCTTTTACACAACCCAATTGCTTTTAAATATTTTACAAAAAACGTTGAAAGGATCAAAATTTTCTGCTTAACGGCGCAAGAACAATCCAGAGATAATATAAATTTGTCAATCGATTTCAATACGTCATCTACCACTCATTATCTATCTCTGGTTTCTTTACTGTATTCTCCTGTTCACAGATTGCGCCGCGAATCATTGGGGATTAGGGTCACGGGATCCTAAAACCTGCGGCTGGGACCGCAGGTCTCAGGATCCAGTGACCTTATGAGGGATTGTTTATTTATCACCTAGGTGATCGAATTGAGAGCAGTGACAACTAGTCAAATGATCATACACACAGACCACTTAAGAGTTCTAAAAAGTAGCTTTTCACCAAAGGAAAAATTATTAAATAAAACACAAAAACCAGGCCGACGAACTCCAAAACAAAACGACAAAACTAAGGTTATGAAGAATGTCAGGCAGACACACTGACATTGGTTAGTTGCAAATACAGTGAGTCGACCAATTTCGATGTTTGCATGGCATAAATTTTTTTTCCTGGTAAGGGGTGTTACCTAGGTATATATGCTAGATCTCTCTTAGCCGAATACATTTAGGAAAGGAGAACACTAGAAACTATGCCTAGGGTAAGCTCACAAAAAAAAGACGTGGGTGGTTAATTTTGATGGTGGCGGTATCTATAATATAACCATTTAAGTACTTTTTGATGCTAGGCATATAACTAATACTGACAGGTAACCAGTATAGTCCATGTTTTTACATTTCCGCATGTTTTAGCTTTAGAGGAAAATAATACTCAATTTGTTTTTTATTAGAGGAAGAGGATTACAAAGCTTATTAATACAATCTAGAGAGTTTTTGAAATTAGGTGTCCATTATTTGGAAAATTACAAATATTTCCAATTTAGTTTTACAGGTCTCTATAAAGGGTATTTCTGACTGTTTCTGACGTAATATGGGCGCGCCAATTTTGAAACACCACAAAAGCTAAAACAGTTTTTTTCAAAAAATAAACAAAATTTTAAAAAAGTACCAAGATTTGATGGAAAAACATAGTCCAATAAACAATTTAGGCAAAATTTCAGGCCATTTGGAAGCCCCGTTTCCGAGAAACATACGGAAAAAGAATTGCCTAATAAACGGACCCAACAGCGTTGCCGGTTTAACGATGTAATTGGGCCGTTAAACTGCAAAATATTTTGATTTCAGCGCTATAACATTATTAATTGGTTGTTACAATTTTGGTGTACTTTCCAGTTTTAAGCCATTTTTGTCAACATTTAAAACGTATAAAAAAAGGCATTCGTTTGGCACAATTTTCGCAAAATTTTAAGAGATTACACCCCTTTACTAAAATATAACAAGCTAAACTGTCCCCAAACTCTCTTTAAAAAAAATCGGTGACCACCTTTGTTTATTATAAAGTATTATTTGAAAAATTAACCATCGTTTTTGGAATTTGGTATACGTATGTACTCTTTTTGCTCTAAAAAATCAACTAAATTTTAAAAAAATGCGAACTGTATCAGGAAGCCTGATGTTGGAAGGCCTCCCGTTTAGTGTTTTTTACTTGATTTATATGTATTTATCGACTCAATAAACAGTAAGCCAAGTAAAAATAGTAATGATAATTGTTCTCGAAATAATGAGTTTTATTTTATCAGTCAACTTATTTTCCTACTACTACTACTAATGAATGAAAAATACGATACGGCTACATTAAAAGCAAGTATCTGATAGATTTTTATTTAGTTTTAAAGGCATCGATCGATAATTTTTCGCGCATGTAACAAAAATAATGTAAAAATCAGGGTTGACCATGGACAAAGCCACGGCGAAAAATCTACTGCGCATGCCTGACGCAGTCTGTTCGCGCAACACCGTTCCCAACTAAAAAGCCAGTTAACTCTTATCTATTCAGTGCCGTTTAGCCAAAGATTGCCGCCATTTCTATAACCAAATTGACAGGTAACATATGGATTTTCTGTCAGTTGGGTGTCAATATGACCGCTATAGTAGGCTAAAGTATACTAAATCGAAAAAGAGTTAACTGGCTTTTTAGTTAAGCACGTGTTGGTTCGCGCCCAGAGGATTTTTTGGCTCTGCGTTTTTTCCAGGCTAACTTGATGAGGAGTTATTATCGCTACGGCTTTTTTTTCGAAAAATGCAAAGGGCAGGGCCGTAACGTTGTATTATCTCATACTTATATACTTACAAGTTTGGCCTGGGTAAGACGTATATTTCAGGCTATAGTTTCTCTCCAGATTTTAAGTAAAAGAAAGTACAACTGGCAACGCTTTGTTCTTTAATTTTTTAGTCTTTTGTCAGAGTGCACAGGGAAAACTAAACATCAGAATTAGCTGAAATTTTGCAGGGATGATGCTTAACAAAAATATTTGAAGGATTTTTAAAAATTCTCACTTATTTTTTCTTCAAAATAAAAGCTCTGGTGCTGTCATCTATCACAAAAGCCTCAAAATAATTGCGGTTTAGAACAAACCCGATTTACAAAAATAGAGAAATACTCACAATTTTCTCTGGATTACATTTTTCCTTTTTATATTTCCTTGCTTTAGTGAAAATAAAAACTAAGTTTCCTTTTTTCTCAAAGCTTGTGCACTCCGGAAATCAAACCCGATCAATCAATCACACTTCATTGAATTTTGGAGACACACGCAGAGTGATGGCCGATAAATCGCAGAATTTATACGATTCCATGGTAACTGCAGGTGTTTTATCAACAAACTTTAAATCGGGCCACAGGTCCCGCTGCGGCCCGATTTAAATTTGTTAAAGAAGATTATTTTTTCGTTTTCTGACAGAAGACCATTCGTGGTTATGTTTATCTTTCGGCGCCCATAACCCCACATAATTTTGTTTTTATTTTGATTCAACCATTTTTTTTTAATTTAAATTATTGCGGAATAGTTATGTGCAAGTGTACTAGTGAAATCTTGGAGTGTAAAGGATAGATTTTAGAACCTCAGTTTCAAAAACCCACGGATACTTGAGTACCAACAAAACAGGTCAGTAAAGCTCCATTTAGAGGTTGGGGAGACTCTTGCTAGTCGTTGACGCTCCCGTTTAAAATAGAATACGAATATTTCGTCTAGCGCCGGTAGCCGATCTTTAAATCTGCATGCTTTTAAGTTAACCTGTTGTCAGTATCAGCTAGCGGAAGTGTTTCCAATTCAATTATAAATGCACCTGTAAATGCAACGTTAAACATTACACCCAGATCCTTTAATACGTAGTTGGGTAGCGTTTTCTTAGCAGGTAATTCTGCAATAAATGGTTTTATTTTATTTTAGTATTTTAGTTAATTTTTTAGCGGCGTAGAACGTGAAAAGTCAAAATAAGTAAACTAACTCCAAATTTTTGACCCTGTGCTAAAAAATCTCTGGTGTCCCACTGTGGATAAACATACAGTCTCCACGTTGCCATGGAAAAAAAATTCAATGACGTAAAATTTTGCAAAAAAATCAGGTCGCCATATTTAAATTGATTTCCCGTACAGTGTTGCTAAAAACAATTCCCCAGATTGTAACTACGACCTTAAGCTAATATGGAATTAAAAATACAAAAGAGAATTATCGCTAAGCTAAGTTGGCACCATTTTTTACAATGGCTGCAGAGTGGTGTAATTTTGTCTTAGTGAAATTTGCACGTTTTTTACTAGAAAAAATAATTTTTTAGCGATTTTGATTTTTACAAACAAAGTCAAAACATATGAATATCAGCAGCCATGTTAAAGTTAAATTATTAAAAACCAATAACTACTAGCGTCAAAATAAGTTTTTTAGAATACCGTTTTGATGACGATCTTTAGCTTATCTCCTTCTGATTTGGCCTTTGGTACCCAGCTAGCCTAACGTGCAAGAAAAAAATATATAAACTTTGAACTATATATTAGGGAGATATTGGTCAGGTTTTTTGTCAGTCTGTTACCCTTACCTTTATTCTGGGCGGGCACAGTAGCGCTCTGTTAAGCTGGTACCTTTATTAAAGGTAACCACTGGCGCTAATTAGCGTCGAATAGCGACTACCTTTACCGTTAAAAAGACAACCAACCAAACTTGATGTGATTCTGTGGTGGAAGATTTTTAAGTTATAAAAGTTTGTTTTGTTTTACAAAAATTTTGTGTATTTAGATTTTATCTTTTGTTAACCGTGTCTATAGTAGTAGTGGGGTGCCGTTTTTACCGTTTATTTTCTGGTAAACAGGTGATTAAGTACAAATAAGTTTGCAGAGGCTCGATCTGCCTGACTAAATTTATGTTGGGATGTCCGTCTCCCAGTCCTATCACTAAATGAATATTTTCCTCCATGATATAGTTAGAAAAGCAAATAAAAAGAAGACTTAAGAAAAAACAACAAAAGTCAATAAAAAAGTAAGTTTATGTTTACCGCCAAATGATTGACTACGTTCAAAAGCTCTATTTTTAATCTCTTGAAGTTACCTTTATTTACGGTAACGGTAACCATAGGAGTAACGTGCCATTAAACTGCCTGACCAGAATCTCCCTATTTTTGTGATAGACGTTCTCCTTGCTTTATTTACATTAAAAAAGTTATTTATTTTTTATTTGTTTATTATTTAATTATATTATATTAACTTATTTGAGCTAGGGGCATGCCTATCTCAAAAATATATAGTTCGAAGTTTATATATTTTTTTCTTGAATATGTAGTTTAGGAGAACTATGGGTGGTTTATAGTTTTGTTAATACTTTGGTAATGCGCGTATATTTATTTTTTAAGGCCCTTTTCTGGGAAACTTTGCCCTTAGCCTATTAGCATATTATAGAAAACAAATTAACCAATGACAACCAAAACCAAACAAACATGTCATTAAGCAAAATGCTGTTTTTATTATTGTTATCTGAAATTTTGTTGGCACAAGTTCTAATCACTCCTTTTTGTGAAAAATTTTGGTATAAAATCCTTTGATTTTGGTATAAAAATCATCAGTCCATGTTTTGATTACATGAAGTAAGTTTTGTAGAATATCCTTGAGTTTTTGTGTAACTTGCACCTCGTAAGTAAAATTTTGTAAAGGTTTTTTTTCAGATGAAAACGACCAGCTATTGTCTTTTTGAGCGAAAAATAAGTAGGTCCGCCACATGGTAATGACTTTTTTAATATTTACCATGGTAGATCTCCTTAATTTTTACTTAAAATATTTCGTCCTTTTTGAGGTTTCCAAGTTTCATATTTCTATATTATCCTAGAGGGTCTTTTGAGAGAGAAATAAGTAGGTCCACCACATGGTAATGATTTTCAATATTTACCATGGTAGATCTCCTTAATTTTTACTTAAAATATATCACCCGTTTTGACTTTTCTGAAGTTTTATACTTCTACATTATATTGTATCTCCCCTGCAGGATGTTTTAAGAGAAGAATAAGTAGGTCCGCCACATGGTAATTGCTTTCAATATTTACCATGGTAGATCTGCTTAATTTTTACTTAAACTACTTCGTCCGTTTTGGGGTTTACAAGTTTAAAATTTCTATATCATATTAGCGACATAAAGTTATTTTTAACTCATCGCCGTATACGTATCCGCATCTAGCGAGAACCAAGCACATTAATTGGTCAGAAACTTGTACCACGTTCGAAAAGAGCAGATATATGCTAATCTAAGGTGTTCTTGAACGCGATAGGTGTTGAGATGCGTTAGGTATCACGTATCGTTACGGCACACGTATCATATCTCAGCACATATTGCGTTCAGAAACACCTTAAATTAGCATATATCTGCTCTTTTCGAACGTGCTACAAATTTCTGACCAATCAGTGTGCTTGGTTCTCGCTAGATGCGGATACGTATACCGCGATGAGTTACAAATAGCTTTATGTCTCCATTGTCCCTATCTTAGAGGGTGTTGTGTGAGAAATAAGTAGGTCCGCCTCATGGTAATAATTTTTCATATTTACCATGCTAATCCCCTTAGTTTTCCCTTAAAATATTTCTCCCGTTTTGACTGTTTGAAGTGTTATATTTCTATAGGATGTTGTCCAGGGAGATTCACCATATTTTTCACCTTCATTATTAAAGCCAGAAAAAAATTTTACTTACACAAGTTGCATTATAAACTTTTAAATCACTTCCTTAGAAATTAGCAGCTGTCATCGCAACTGTCAAATTTTGAGATTAACTTCTTTATTTTAAATAGTTTATTATTTGAACTTTAGAATGGCCTTTTTTTCCTGAATCGACATAGAAAAAAAATTTGAATTTTTTTACGCAAATTGTAACTGCTCAAAAAATTGTGTAACAAAATTAAATTTTATTGTATATTTTACACACAGTTGTGTATATTGTGTAATAATTTTACACAATTATGTGTTTTGTGTAGCAAAAATACATTATATTGTATATTTTACACACATTTATGTATATGTATTACACAATTGTGTAATAATTTAACAAAATTATGTTTTTTTGTGTAGAAAAATTATATTTTATTGTATATTTTACAAAGAGTTGTGTATATTTTATTTACAATTTTGTAATAAGAATCCAAAATTTTTAACTACACAACTCACAACTTAAAAATTAGATTGGTATATTTTTCGGTTAAAAATATATAATATGTTGATATAATAATTTACCTTGGATGGTTCTCTAGTAAAATAAAATATACTTTTTTAAAAGAGGAATGTGTTGAACAAAGGAATGAGATAGTATAACTCTGCCTTTGGCCTTGCCTAGAGGTCCTCTATACATTTGACAGTTGTTTTTTTACCAGAGATGGCCAACTCATATTGTCCTCTCTTTCTAGTTTTTTTCATATTTGCATGTTAAACCGATTTTATGAAATGGATTGATGTTTTGTTTTCTCTTTTTATAATTTCCCCAGACAGTTTTTGAAACATGATGACTTTTTTGGTTAGTAAAATATGTCAAGCTTTGACAAAAAAAACAGTAAGGTTCACAGGAGATTTATAAATGTTATTAGTAGGTAAAGTAGAAAAAAATATTAATGATCTAACTTTTTATTCCTCTTTTTCTTAAAGTAATAACAACATATAATAGTATTTAAATTTAATTAATCTTACTTACCTGGCAAATTCGACTATTTTTACTGATTTTCCAGTTAAGCAAATGCATGATCTCTTTCTGACTGACGTCATTTTTGCCTCTGAAAACGTATTTCTTTTTTTTTTGTTCAATCAACGACATGACTTTTTTTATATATTTATTGTCACTGTCTAAAACAATGTATCAAATAGAGATAAAAGCGTATAAAAACCCTCGCCTATTGGCGGGCGTTAAACGCTGTCTAAGACCAAGATATATAAATAACTATTAATTTTTCCTTTATCTAAAAGGGGATCTAAGTAGTTTTCGAAAAATAATAATAATAATGAATGCTTTTATTGTCGCAGAATTACATCACACCTTATAAAAAACAGTAACAGGATAACTATCCTAAATAATACCCAAAATAATGAGAAAAAAATGCGCTAAGGTCGAAAAATTTATATTTTTTTTGCTAGAACCAACTGTGAAAAAAGAATAAGCCAACTCAAAATTTTCGCATGCTTTTACTTTTTCAAGATTTAAGTATATATCATATTGTCCCGATGCTACAGGCTGTATAAAATATAAAATAAATTCAACTACACTTATGTTTTTTATTTTGATTTTTTTATTATGATTTTTTTAGATACACAAGTACTTACTATGCTCTTTAAAATTTCGTTTCTTAGTTTTGTTTTTAAATTTTTGTGTAAATGTTAAGAAAGACTGCCACATGGTAATGGATTAAACTCCGTCCGTGAATAAATTACCTTTGAAACCTTAATTTTGACCCCCGATGTAATTCATTAAAACCACAAAAAATACTTTCCCTTCAGCACAGAATAAAACAACAATATTTTCTTCAATGAAAAATAAGTAAGCTTGCCACATGCTAATAGTTTTAATATTTTATCAATTTAACTTCTTTATTATCATTTATAAGTTAAACTTTGGTTTCTGTAATTTTTCTTAATTTTTGGGTAAATATTAGGTAAGTGGTAGTTTTATTCGAAAATACTTGCCCGAAGCCCATCGTCTCAAGGGAAGAAAGAAGAAGTTTTTTATATAAATAACCTCTATAACCTTAATCTTATTTACCTGTTTTTGGTGAATGGAGTGTGAATATCTTTTTAAAACTGTTTTTAAATTCCAGAAAAGAGCGATGCGGAGCATTTGCCGTGCAAAAATGAGGGACTCTTGTCGTCCCTTGTTTATTCGCCACAATATTTTAACCTTTGCTCTCTTTATATCTTGGAGACACTTAGTATTGTGTTTAAAAAACAGACAAGAATTAAATGTCACCTCTCGTTACAGTGTAAGGTGTCCATACTTACTTAAACTACCAATTCCTCATGCAGAACTAATAAAAAAATCAATCATCTTTGAAGGAAGAAAACTCTTTAATAAACTCCCTCTAATAGTAAGAAAACAACCAAATAAAAAGAAATTTAGAAGGCAGGCAAAAAGGTTTTTGTTGAGCAAAGCATATTACAGAACGGATGATTACTTAAGTGACAACATCAATTGAATATTTTCTTATGTTTTTATATGTGACAAATACGTATTTTATTTGATTTTTGTTTCCACCAATTTTATAACGTTTATTGTGTTGTGCCAATTAAGTGATGTTTTTTTTTGTCTATTTTATTTATGTCTTATATATATATTTATTTATTAATTTATGTCATTGAAAATAACTATAGTTATAAGACAATGTAACCTTTTTTTGATAAAGCTCTTTTTGAATTGAGTTGAATTGAATTATAATTTGGATATTAGAAAATTAAAATTTAGTTTTTATTTAACCCTTAAAGCACTTCGTTAGGTTTCCTTTTGGAACTCTGGAATTATATTTTTACCATTTTCAGTAGGAAAATACCGATCTTTATCTACGGAATGTCAAATAGCTTAGTTCTTCACTTTTCCACACAACATGTATATTATTGTATTGTCATTGTGGATTTTTGATGACCACGTAGTATATACAGTGTGTCCCAAAAGTCTAAAATAAGGGATTTTTTGGGAGAACTATGGGTTTTTACAAGCTTTTATTTAACTTGCAATGTATGTGTATGTAATAATTATGTAGATATGTTTGTTCGGGTGGAATCTTGCACCTTAATTTTGACCAACTTCCCGACATTCGATCGGCTTTAAATTTGGCATGCTTATATAGTTGCGGTGACAATACAAGAATATAGTGTGATAAAATTGACAGCTCCCCCCTACTCAAAGGGGGTAGAGGGGGGTACAGTTGAAGTACGCCCGATTTCGTTGAAATTTGGTGCGTTGGGGCACTTGGGGACGGAGATAACGAATTTCTAATCAGATTTTGAAAATTCAATATGGGGGATTCAAGATGGACGATTTTTGGTCATCTTTTGCTAACCAATTTTAACTGACTTATACACATCCGATTGCCTTCAAATTTGGCATGCATTTATAGTTCCGGTGACAATACAATAATATGTTATTATTAGGCACCCTTCCCTCCTACGAGGGGAGTGGATGGGGGAAAACACCTAAGTTTGTCCGATTTCAACCAAAATTGGGATACGGGGGCTTTTGGGGATAAGGAATACGAATTTTTGATCAGATTTTTAAAATTTAATATGGCGGATCCAAGATGGACGATTTTCGGTCATCTTTTGCTAAGCAATTTTACCTGACTTATCCACATCCGATTGTGTCCAAATTTGGTATGCCTTTATAGTTCCAGCGAAAATACAATAATATGGTATTCTCAGGTACCCATTTTTTAAAGTAGTTTAAAATTAGGTCGAAGTTGGTTCGAAATTATAAGCATATCAAAACTCGAATATCTTTCGAGGGGGGGGGGTGTGGCTTGATTGACCTTTTATTTTCCGATTCCATCTTTGTACCCATCTTTGTAAAGTACACCGTACTTTACGGTCTGTCGAAAAAAAAGTGATTACAACTTGCGTTTTATATCATTCACCAAGCTCGTTTTTCAAATCAACGTTTCGTCAGCTGATGGTTGCAAAAACTTCTGTTATTAAATTTTATGTAAAAAAACAGTAATTCGTCTGTATCTCTTTCTCTTCTTCGCAAAAGTTCGTACGTGCGGGATACAGTCCTTATTCCAAGACTGAATGCATCCTTCCTCGTCCCTGCATGGATGCGTTTCTCTGCCAGATCAGAGAAGCCTCTATCTCCGGTATGACAGAGATTACTAAGGAAAATGCAAAACGATAACTGCTTTTAAAAGATCTAAAAGCCATAATAACTAAAAAGTAAACTACACAGAAAAATATCTTGAATTGAGATCTTGAGACCTTGAAAAAGGCCAACCAATTTGGGTTCTTGAATTAAAACTATATCATTATCTCCAGGGTAGTTATTCTTGAGATCAGGGAAAAGAAAATAATTCCTCACAAATGCGTGGTTCTCATTGGTCGATACCGCTGATTTCTCCCACAAATGGCACTAATGACAATTAGTGGTGTAGGGGCATATGTCGATATTTTCTATCCCGTGGGATTTTGAATAAAGGAGTTTTGTGACTATGTGGCATTAATAGCTCTTTAGTCACGCAATCAAGTGTTACCGGGTGTTTTGTTCGCATCCGTGTAGAAAAAGTTGTTATGAAGTCGTCTTTCAAGATGGCGGCCAAAAATCATAAGATACAAATTTCGCAACCGGGGCATGATTATACTCGATTTTATATAACTCGAGAACAGGGATCCAAAAAAATTCACTCACACGGACCTTAAATGACCTTGAAAAGTCGATGAAAATATTTTTTTCCATTTTCTCTTCAAAAAGTCTTTATAATTTGAGGTTCTGTCAGTCCAACTTCAAATGTACCGTAAACTATTAGGCATATATGCCAAATTCGATCCTTAGAGTTTGATGCAGTTTGAAGCTTCATGTCCTTGAAAAATACCCCAGTAAAATTAACACATTGCAAAAATAACATACTAAAGGGCGCTATTCATCAACTATTAAAGCAAGCAAGAAGACCAAATTTTGTAAGAGAGAAAAGAAGGGCAAGTCCAACAATATTGTTAAAAGAATTTGGCTCAGCTATGACGCGTTTCAATATGGCGGCTGATATATCAAAATTTTATTTTATCCAATTTCGTAAAAAAGCAAAAATGACAAGGTGGCCATCAATTCTTGTTGAATTGTTGCCGCTTACTATGAAAAAAAGTTTAGTAGATGCATGACCTTGATTGACTTCGAAAATTCCTAAAAGTAAAAAACCAGCTTTTTGTGACGTTTTTTCCAATTTACCGCTACTAAGAAACTTTAAGCCATAAACAAAAATTTCATTTTAAACCTCCCTACCATGTTTATGCTATACCCCGGTAAAAATGACCTACATGAGTGCCGTTTTTATTAAGTTTCGGAACTTCTACAGGAATGCGGTGGCACATGAATGTGTGGCTAAATAGCTGTTAAATCCTCATCCTAGAATTTTTTTATGAATGTTAATAAACAACTGTGATCATGCCATACTGGCATTATTAGAATTGTTTATGCTTTTTAGACCGCCATTTTGGAAAATGGCATCTAAAACCACTGGTCCAGTGTTTGATAATATATATCTAACTGCTGCTAACTCACTTATAGGTTATTTAAATAACTTTGTTGGCTAGACAAGTGTGTAGAACATAAAACTCACAGTTCCGAAACTTTATAAAAAAAGGCATATAGACCATTTTTACCAGGGTATAGCATAAACATCTGGGACGCCATATCAAAAAACAAGGTAGGGAGGTTTAAACCGAAGTGTTTATTTATAGCTAAGATGTTAATTTCATCTTCGGCAATTAAAGTTTTTGCGTAGTGGTAAATTGGAAAAAAAAACATCACAAAAAGCTGGTTTTTCAATTCTAAATGTTATTTTAAAGGTCCATTAAGGTCAAGCATCAACTAAACTTTTTTTTTCATAGTAGGCGGCGATAAGTCAACAAGAATTCGTATTTATTTGTATGACGTCATATAAACCCCTTTTATACGGATGCAAACAAAACACCCGGTAACACTAGATTGTGTGACTAAAGAGCTATCAATCCCACATAGTCACAAAACTCCTTCAATCCCACATAGTCACAAAACTCCTTCAATCCATATCCCACGGACTTACACATGCGCCTTCACTAAATATTTTAATAGAAATTGGCATCTTTTATTTCTCTTACTAAAAACGAGTAGAAACAAATTTCATGAAAAGTCAGTATCATTTTCCAGAGAATCGGTGGCGTCGACCAATAGGATCTGTGCGTTTCAGGGAGATAATTGTTTTGTCCCTAATTTCAAGAAAAGGAAAAGGTTCTTGGGGGGGATCTGGCTCTTGGGGGGATCCGTTTTGTCTTGGGCAAGAGAACATTACACTTTCCACAAAATTTGATTGAAACATGAAATTCAAATAAAAATTTAAAAATTCCTCATTAAGTGACTGATTAGTAGTTGATGAAACGTTTAAAACTGGAAAGACATTTAATTTGAAAATCCTAACCTTAAATAATTCCGATTTTTTATCAACATTTTAGATAAAACTAGATAAAAACTGGGGGGCGCGCGTTTTATTTATCAGAAAAGCAGCATTTTTGATCTGTAAAAAATTTAAGATGTTGTGACTTCAGAAAAGTGGCTAATAAAATGGTAATTATTAGGTATAGGTTATGATATAGATAATATTTTTGTTTTCGGTCATGTCTACACATATGTTATGATGTGTGTTCTGATATAGTTTAGAAAAAGATCAACATTTTTTCAATTAATAATTTGGGAAAGAGAAAACCTATAAAAACCCTATAAAGTCAGAAACACTACTTTATGTGGCAAACAGGACGTCGGAATAACGTGCCCGATTACTACCTGCGACGACTTAACTCCCATATCAACCCAAGTAGCATTTATCCGTCTTCAAACCTAATCTGTCATAAAGCGAAGTCATATTAGGTACAAAATAAAGTTGTCTACTAGTAAGTCAAACGATAAACGTCTTTTGTAATAAAATCCGACGTTAACGTAGTCAGGTACGCATATCCGAACCTTAAACGACGTCAAAATAGGCAACGTAATTTGTACAAGTATTTGCCCAGACGGCTTCACGTCAGTTTACGTTTCAAAGCCAACTGTTTTAACGTTTATACCTAAATCAACCACGAAACCTCTTCGGCCTTGTTACCTTAATCGACGTCGCATTTGGGGGCCCTTATTTGAATACCTACCAAAAAAGGAACGAAGAAAAAGAACCAGATTCAAATCATCAAATTGCACAATTTGTTGGCTTGCTGCCAACCAAAAATCTGATGGACCTTCAGCTCGGACTTATATTTCTTCCAGTCCACCTTATCTGGAGCATTAGTGGGGTCACAACCAACAATTGTTATCCTCCTCCCACATCTGCAGGACAGGTTCGAGCTCATTCAGTGCTTTAATAAATACAATTTTAAAATAATACATGTTTTTAAGGAAAAAAACAAGGAAAAACGGAAAATATTTTTCTAGGTTCTGTTCAGCTGTATTCATTCTTCTTTTAAGTCAGTTTTGGGTACATGGCCAACGAAGAATAGAGGCGGATTCCGAACGTTTGCACATATTACGTAGTTTAACGTTGGCTGGTTAGATTTGGATAAAATTAGAGCTGCAAATCGGTGTCCCTGTCTAAATTGATGATAAATTCTTAAAAGTACTATACCAGTCCAAATTCGGCCATTTTGGAGTTGCAAACTTGGGCAGATATTATTAACAACATTTTTTTTCTTGTTTTTATTAAAAAAAAAACAATAAAAGAGACTTAATAAAGCCTTAATGATGCGTTTAGTATTATTCTTGAGTGCTTTTAGTATTAATTATTACAATCAAATTAGTGCTTTAAAGAAATATATTTTTTTTAAATATTTTTTTTTCTTTTTGCTATTTTGTACTAATTTGGAAGAAGGGGGAGTTATTTTTTGCCCATCTTGACCAACTTTGTCAGTAAAGTGGACCCCGCAGAAATATTTCGCTCTAGATTACTCGGTAAAGTGCCCTTTTTAATAACATAATAAACAAGTACCACATTAAGTAATTAATTAAATAATATAAAAATACTTAAGCTGGCAGACGTGTTATCACGTCGTCATAGGTAAACTACCATTGAAGTACAATTAGCGACGTCGAGCCGACCCGAATTTGTGTTCCCCATTTAGGTCGGATTGGGGTCGTATGCAATGAGATTTGTAGTCCACTTGCCAACGTCGGGGTTTTTAAGTCAACGAGTAGAGGAAGTAGTTTGACGTCCAAATGCTACTTGGGAAGAGTAATCATTACCGTCGCGATGTAGTTGTATAACCATCCCAATGCATTCACAAAAACGGTAAGTACCTCTAGGTATAGTAGTAGTAAACCGTCGTCGTGATATGACGCCACAACTCTATTAGGGATAGGTCGTGGAGAGCCACCACATCCGCGACTGATTTTGTTCCTTGAGATATTCTTTAATTTTACATCTAGTTTAAGTTACTGCAAGAGGAAGAAGGAACTTTTTTGCCTTTAAGAAAAAAAGAGGTGGTAGAAGAATACGAAAAACTGCAAGTAAAAAGTTGACTTTTGTTACCTTCAGTAACTAAATGGTAACTTTTTGGGAATTTTTCAACCCTCATCCTAGTAAACAGTTTGATTAGTTAAGGTTCACGTAAAAATGTTTTCTCTCTTTCTCTCTCTGTGACTTGTGTTGTCAACGTAGACTTGAAAAAGTCCATATAACCTTCTCTAACCACTGTTTACTAGGTTGGCAGTACAAAAATCCCCAAAAAGTTACTATTTTATTATTGAATGTTTGCAACAAACGGCAACTTTTTGCAGTTTTTCTACTGCCAACATAGTGAATAGTTAAAACTTGGTTAGAACAGTATTATATATATTGAGAGTAATTCGTATCTATTTTGTGAATACGCATATCTATATTTCCGATATTTCCATGCACCGCTATTCCTCGTAATATATTCTCACCGGAATCTATTTTTCCTCGTACATTTCGGGATCTTTTAATATTTTATGGATATTTTGTTTCATCAGAGAGAAATCGCGAAATACGCGAGTATGTATTTCGCATTCGCTCTGTTTCTGTGTATTTTTGTTACTTGTTAGTCTCGACGCATAAAGTAAAAAGAAAAACAAATGATGCTTGCGACATATTTTCATAGATTTTATATAAACAGGAACGAAGCAGTCATGTCAAACAACAGTAATACAATTCGTTACTTCCTTACAGAATAATTACACAATCTCTTAGAAAAAGACAAATGACGATGTGTTAGTGCCAAAAATAGCAATCCTGTCGCAAAACCTTTAGTCCCGTGCATATTTCGAAATAAATAAAACAACGCTTTACCTACCTTTATTATAGATATGGTAAGTTTAATATTACCGTCAATAAATATTTACCTTTATCTCTGTTTTCTTTAAAGTCTCAGCTTATCCATAGAAAGGCCTAACATAACCCTATCGTATTTTTAATTATTCTAAGACGTTAAAATACCCCCAAACTTTAAAAATAATGAAACTAGAAAAAACTCCCATTAAATGCGATTTTGCAAGACAAATAATATTTACAGTGTTAAGACCTTTAAACTTACCGAAAAAAAAATTATTTATTAAAGATTATGAGATCGAAATAGCCACCCTTAAGAAAAAAATACCGAATCTGGACATAAGCCGTTTTTGTGCATCAATCAGACTATACGCAAAATTTGCATTTTGAATAGATCTTTAAAAAACAAAAATATTTTTTTTATATATTAGAGTTTATGGGGTTGGAAAAAAGACCCCTAAGAAAAGAATTACCGAATCTGGACATAAGCCGTTTTTGTACATCAATCAGACTATTCGCAAAATATGCCTTCTAAAGAGCTCTGTAAAAGGAACATTTTGCGTATAGTGTAATTAGTGCACAAAAGCTGCTTATGTCCAGATTCGCTATTCTTTTCGTTTTTAAAAAAGAAAAATTCAGATTTCTTGAATAGACGGTTTTCGTTGAAGATACGCCATCAAGTTTCTACCACGTTTTTATTAGCTCGTTTTCTTCTTTGTCTGTCAGTCTGTTCTTTACAAATCTAGAAATCGACTTCAAACTAACTATCCCTTAACCGATTACAATGAGATTTGGTATACAATATCCGGTTACAATACAATATTATGAAAACGCTATAACAAAATTATGATTGTTTTCCACAAACCAAAACTACACTTTTTTGCACTCGACGCGCGTTTCGCTAACAACGTTAGCATCATCAGGAGACGATAAACAATGAACTAAATTAATCTACGCTCAATCTTATATACAATCTTTTAGTGGGCGGAGATAAGACTAATAATTTGTGATTGATCACGATTTTTAATCCTATCTCCCCTCAACCAAAGAATAAAGTGTACTAAACGGGATGGGTCCTCTATCTTTATTTAAACTATTTCTGGATTTAATGATTTCCATACTTTCATATACATTCAAAAGTCTTTTGTTTGGTACACTTTTTAGAAGTTTTAGGTTATCTAATGTGAATCTATGATTGTTTTCAAAAGCATGCTCGGCCGCACTTGACTTTTCTGTTCTTCCGTATTTTAAGTGTTCTTTAAAACGTGTTTGAATAGAGCGTCTCGTTTGGTCAACATATTTTTTGTCACAATCCATGCAACTAATTTCGTAAATTCCACTTTTTTCTAGAACTGTAGTTTTATCCTTTCCTAGTAAGCTTCTTATTGTGTTACCGGATTGATATACTAATTTAAGACCGGTGTTATTAAATACTTTTTGTAATCCTTTCGTATAATTTGTGTAGTTTTGGTTTGTGGAAAACAACATAATTTTGTTTTAGTGCAACCAAAGGTTCCAAATTTCCAACATAGATGAAAACGCTATGTTGGTGGGGGCTCGTTAAAGGGGTGAGATTGGATTTCATCACTTTTGAACCAAAGCTGCTACGAATGTTTAGTTTTCAGATTTTGCTTCGTCTAAACATTTCCTAAACTTAGAAAAAAAAACAGGTTGGTGGGGGGTGGTTAAGGGGGTGAGAGCGTTTGAATGAACACCTTTAAATTTTATAAAAAAACAATAACACTGGGGGAGGGGCGGTGTGATATGACATATTTGAAAATGTATCACTTTTAAACCAAAGGTGCTACGAATATGCAGTTTTTAGATTTGACTTGCATTTAATATTTCCTAATCTTAAAGGAAAAACAACGACGTTAGTGTGGGGGGTAATTGAGGGGGTGAGAGAGATTGTAATAGATAAACCTTTAGATAAATAGGCTTTAATCAGCAAAAAAATTACGTACATGAATGACAATGAATGACAACTAAAGTCAGCTAGACTGATAACTGACAACATAAATAATAAGGTAGCAAACATATCACATTCGCCCGGATTTAATTTTACTGATAATCTTCAAGATTCTTTGGCAATTTCCGAGTTCTTTTGGTCTTCTTCAGTTGTTCTGTTCTAACATCAGTTTTTGTTCTAGCATCAGTATTAGAATCAGAAATGGCATCAAGTAGATCCATTTCAAAATCTTGATTATTTTCTGATGAAGGTAACCCGTCTGAACCATTTAAAAGGGTCGCATCTCCCCTTGGCGCTAAGTGCTTCACTGAAACGGTAGCTTCTTTCCCATCGTTATAGCGTATACATGCATATTCAGGATTAGCGTCTACAAGATCTGCTTCTTCCACTAAAGGATCATATTTGCTTTTTCTGTTTTGTTTTCTGACGAGTACTTTCTGTAGTATGGACAGACAAGATGGTATAGAAGTGCCACTTATAGATCTTCTCTGGTAGACAAAAAATCTTTCATGAGGTGTGCAGTTGGTTGCTGTACACACCAAAGACCGAATCGAATATAATACATCTGGAAGCACGGTATCCCATTGTTCGATAGGTAAATTTCTTGTTTCAAGGGCTAATGATACTGCATTCCAGATTATACCATTGTATCTTTCCACTTGCCCATTTCCTTGTGAATTATATGGCGTTGTGCTACTATGAGCTATTCCTCGAGATTACAGATATTCACTGAGCTCTTTAGATACTAGAGTTGATCCATTATCAGAATGTATGTAAGCAGGAAAACCAAAAATGGCAAAAATTTGATTAAGGCATGCTATAACAGTTGAACTCGTTACGTCTGAACAGGGAAAAGCAAAAGGGAATCTGCTATATTCGTCTACAATAGTGAGCATATACTTATATTTATTATTGGAAGGTAATGGTCCTTTAAAATCAATATTCAGACGCTCTAAAGGTTTTGTTGCTTTAATCAGGTGACTTTGAATTTTTATGAAATTTTGGTTTAATTTTATTGCACACTGGGCATCCTGTTGTCATTTTTCTAATGTTAGTGTTAAGTTTTCAAGAGATCTTTGACGAATATAATTTTGAATCAAACTGTCAATAAAAGCATCCCTTATACGATCATCTCTGTTTTTGTCTGCACTTACTGCTTTGAAGTTACAGTTTTTGGCAAGTAGTTTTAGAGATTGAACGTATTGATCGATATTTTCAGATGTCTGTTGCTTTCTAGTGCTTAGAATGTGTCTGGCAAACAATTCATTAACTTGTTTAACATAAATTTCTTCAAGAATTGTGATAGCTTTATCGAATTTATCACATTCGCTGATATAATCGAACACATTATGTGATATAAAGTTAACTAATAGTCTGAGTTTCTCACCGTCAGCTAGTTTCTTCTCTTTGCTTTTATCAGTTTCGTCCAAAAAATTTTTGAATGTCTGTAGTCAATGTTTCTATTCTTTTTCAGCCGATGGTGAAGTGGAATTAGGAAGGTAGACTGATAACTGACAACACAAATAATAAGGTAGCAAATATATCACAGAGAGGTTGATCTGTTTTAAACTTTATAAAACTTTTGATTCAAAGCTGCTACAAATATGACTTTTTCAGATTTATGTTTCAATAAATATATCTATTGAACCCAATAAGCGGCACAAATTTACAGTTTTTAAATTTGAGTTTAAGCCAATATTTTTTTAATTTTAAACTAAAAAATTGATACTAGAAAGCACGGATAGACCACCATAAAATCAATTATTTTATGTTAAAAACTAAAGCTCCCACGAATTTGGAATTTATAACAAAATTTATAGTCCATATTCACGGAAACTTAAATCTGAAAACCGTATATCGCTACTTGCTTTTGTTCCAACGTTACAATTTTATTATTTTATCCCCCTTTTCTTCTCTTCAACCCCCCAGCACCCCACCCAATATTTAATTAGTTCATGGTCAGGGGATAGAGGATTTTTGTACCAAATTTGGTTAAAATTGATTAAGGCATTCTTGAGTTATCGTGTAAACCGACATACAACAGACAACTTTTTTTTTCGTCGATTAAGGTGTTTTGATAAAATTAAGAAAAGTCAAAATTTCACGATTTAATAGTCCCTCATGCCATACATGGTGGACTTAAACTATTGGTGGGAGGTTGTAAAGAAAATATACACACATAACTAAGATCCAGAAAATAGTTATTTTAAAATATAAAAAAGTTTAGCATAACACGTTTTTAAAACGGAATAAAAATTATAAAATAATTTTGCGTGGGGAGCCTCCAATAAATAATAATAAATAATATATTCACGCACAAGAGTTTATATCTCTAAAAACTGCAACTAAGGTCTCTTCCCAGTGACCGGGATAGCTTAAAATTTGGGCCTGACCACCATAGCAACGCGTTTTCTTCCTTTCACATTATATTTTAGCGTATAATTTTGCTGCCACAAATTTTTATAATACTGTTGAAGTACTTCATGATGGTGGAGTTGATAATTAACTGCATGCTGTAGCTCAAACAAGGAACCACCTGATGATGTTAGTCTAAACTTTCGGGTTTTCAAAACATAAGAAATAAAATTCAGTAGAGAAAGACCGTCATTTGTTTTTTTTTATGATGTTATTTGTTTTACACTTCTTATAGCTTAAGTACGAACGGCCAACTGGCGCGGCATAATGCCTTTTGTACGTGAGTGAATTAAAAGCAAACTTTTCAAAATTATCCGCAATCTTTTCATTTTCATGTAAGAAATAAAATAATAAGATTTATTAGTGTAAAATGTTTCTGCGCTATAAAAGGGCAATCTGCCCATTACAGTAATTCATTAGTTAACAAAATATGCAACATTTACGTTCAGTTTCAAACGCACTTCGAAGGGTTCCAGTTAATGCAAACTTCACATACAAATTTAGCCTTTTAGGGGCTAGTTTCTCAATAGCGGGTTACCAGTGAGTTAAATTAACTCGGGTATAAATCTCAGTTGTTAGCTGCTTAAGGCCAAAATTTTTTTAGGTTCACCTAGGGGTAAGATAACTTACCCTCACCTTGAAGCCAGGGTTACCCTGGATTTAACTTTAACCCGTATTTCAATGATTTTTACAAGATTATGTTGCTAACGCTAACTCGCTATTGAGAAACCGGCCCTTAGTCTAGCCCATTTCCTGTCATCTACATCAGAGGATTAAAACATGCAGTGGTTCTGGATGTGGTGGACTTTTGCTCCAAAACCGATCCCGATTGTTTAAAAATCGATCCTAAACAGATTGACGTGTTCGACTGAAGGTGATCTCAGTAAGTTTTGCGTGTTTGACTTGTCAAACTACACGCTCCCAAATCCAGTCCGGATCGCTCTTTCTTTCTCCAAAAAATTCGACTTAATATTTAGTCCACCAATAGAGTGGTGAGGGGTTGTAACTTTGGAACAAAAGCAAGTACCGATATACGGTTTTCAGATTTAAGTTTCCATGAATATGGAGTCCAAATTCGTTGGAGCTTTAGTTTTTGAGTTATTTGAAAAAAACCTTAAAATATATTAAAAAAATCATAATTTTAGAAGTAAAGCAGCTATTGATATGAGGTTTTTAGATTTTGGTTTTCGTAAATATTACCCAAAAATTTTGTTAAAAAGTTCAAATCTTTCAAAGCTACAGTTTTCGAGATATTTTCATTTCCTTTCAACATAAAATAATTGATTGCATGGTGGACTATCCGTGCTTTCTAGCAACAATTTTTTTATTTAGTTCATCAGTTTTATAATATGGCGGCAAAATGGAAATTATTACAGTTGATAGAGTTGCTCTCCTCCTCATCTAGTTCTTCAGAGAAGAGTATGTGGATATGTTTGAATCATACAACATGCCTTAAAAAAGGTCTAAAATCGGGAACTACATCCAAGAAGTAGTACCTGCCTATACAGATCAGCAAGTAATTTGTTTATCTAAAAAATTAATGTTTTTAGAGGTTATGTAGATTTTTTTCAGGCAAGAATGGTGCAAAAGTACGTTCGGCTATTGATCGTGATCGGAGTGAGTAAGTTTAGATCAGGATCACTCTCGGAGATCTGTGAAGTCACTGCTTAATCACGGATCGGATCGGATACAAAATTGATTTTGGTTAGGTCTAACTATTTATAAACCTACTGCAAAAGTTGAGAGATTTTCAACCACCTCCTAAAGCAGAGCGTGAACGCGGATAAATTTCACCCAGTGTTTGATCTGAACGCTTTGGAGCGCGTCCAACGCTTTAAGTGAACGTACCTCTGGCGGTGTTAATTTATTCCTCTTCGAGTTAGAGGTGGGACATCGAAGGGTCAACATCGATATTCAGCATCGACACCTAAAACATCGGTTTAAAAACATCGATGTTTATTATTTGAAATATGTGTAATCGTCTTTTCTAGTATGTAATAAACCTTAGGAAAAATAAAAACCTACAAATATTTATTTAAAACTATTTTAATATTTAACTTAAGGTACCAGTGGCGCACCCAGGAATCGACTTCGGGTGTTGCTTTTAAGGATAATTAATAGAAAACCTTAATTTGAAGTAAAAATGTGACCATAAACAGGCTTCTCGGAGGAGGGTTCAAACCCCCCTAATAATAACATAATCAAGCGTGGAACATTTAAAATAGAGGGGATGGGATTGGCTGCATAAAAAAAATTAACATCGACAACATCGATAGACAAACATCGATGATAATATTGTCGGGACGGGGTTTATACTCGACTTAGTTTTTTATAAACTTTTCTCTAACTCGACTTTCCCAAATTTACTCTATATTTCTCTAAAATGAAAATGATTTCCTTTTAGTTGGATATTAATTTAAAATCGCAAAGATGTTTTATACATTTATTTTGACAAAGACAAAATGATGTTAAATTACAAAAACCCAAAAATCTAATTTAAATCAACCAAGTTCCTTACAAACACTTTAGAAAATAATTCCCTTTTAAAAAACTTACCATTTCCACACTTTAATTTAACTACTAAAAATACGACTTTATTTTTACATTTTTTAAAAATAATTATTTAAGTTTTACTTGGAGGAAAAGTAAGAGCGATACCCATTTGGTAACTAAGAGGACTTTTATTCCATATCACAGAACAAAAGTTCTAAGGTTTTCCGCGTTTTTCCCCAAAAGACCTTATTAGCCATCAATACATCGTATGGAGGTTATTGGGATCGTCAAAAAAAAGTTTTTTTATTTCCACAAAAAATAAGTTATTTGGGTCAAAAAAGACCTAAATACAAAATTTTGTCATGATGTATGTCTGTCTGTTGGTAACACGATTACTCAAAAATTCTTTGTCACCAGACGTACAGCTGATTCGTTTTTGATGGGAGTGGGGGGTTAGCAAGGTAGGAAGGGGGATTAAACTTTTGTAAAAATTGTAACTCACGTACCGTAGCAGCTAGCGACACACAGTTCCTAAATAGCATTTTTCCGTCTTCCGACTAGTTTTGTGCGGCGTCTAACGTCAGAGATACTCCCTCTGACGTTAGACGCCGCATAACATAGTCAATTGACGACTTTAGTGGTTTAAGTCAAGGATTATACTTTATCTGTCGTTGTTACGACGTCTTAGCTTGTATAGACGGACGTAAGTCGTCGAAATAACATACAAAATGAAACCCTTTGCCCTCTACACCACAAATCTTTTCCGTCGAAATAACGTTGTGTATAGTCTAGTACAGATTCCCGAAAACGCCTCGACGTCGTTAAGGAGAACGTTGGCATGTAGTACAGAGTAAGACACTAGCCCGACGTCTGAACCTGTAGTACTTGTATTAGTAAAGTTTTCTGACGACGGTCCAACGTCTGTGCTGCCAACGTTGCAATCAGTAAAAACCACGACGTCCATCCCACGTCCGGGATGCGACAAATGTACCCAATGTATGTGGTGATGATATTTGACCCACATCTGACGGTTTTTCTACGTTAGGGTTTGGAATCTAACCCAAACTAATGAAAATTAGACTTTCTTTTTGTATTTTCGTGCGTGCGGTACATGTTTGTGTTATAGCTAATAATGCCAAAGAAAAACCAATTCAAATATTCTACCACGTTCCACAGGAATCTAGAAGTTCAACTTTAAACTTACCTTAACTAGGCCTTAAAGCAGTTTACCACAAACCGTGTGTTCTGTATCACTTATGTTGATCCCTTAGCGTTTTATACAGGGTTCCTAAGCAAATCCTTAGGGGGCCAAGCAGCCGAGTATAAGACGCAAACAAACAGAAAAGCACATTAGGCAGAAAAGGATGGGCATGGGGCGATGTTGTCACTACATATTACACGTAGTAAATCCATTCCAGGTTGTTGTTTTCTAACGTTTTCCATCTTCATACCTTTAGGACTGGAATAAAAATTGTTTTTGCTCGACTTTAATACCAAACTGATGAAAGATATCGTAAAAAAAATATTTTTCGGCTCTGCATTTTGTAACCATTGTCCTTACGCACTGACTAACCTAAAGCGTTCATACACGGCCGGAGAAGTCGACTGAGATATTTCCGTAGAAACTTTATCAAGCAAATAGGACGAGTTGACACCTTCGAACATCCAACCCGGGTTTTGCACTTTGATTCGAAATCAAAAACGAGGAATAGTCAAATGTGGGGCCGTGCACAAATTACGTAACGGTGATTTTACCAATTTTTGACCCCCTCCCTATGTAATGTTTTGTAATGGTTTGGCACGCCACTCCCCTAATATTACGTAACGATTTCAAGACCACTACCCCCCCCCCCCCCCCCAAAAAAAAAACTTTTCACTTATTTTCATTCCCAATTTTCTTAGTTTCACACAAATGCAAACGCTGTCGAATACCCCCCTCCCCCTACGTAACGTTTTGTAACCCCCCCTCCTCCCTATGACCATTACGTAATTTGTGCACGGCCCCTGTAGTCCCAGTGGAGGAGGGCGAGAAAATTGATATTTTTTTCTTAAAAATTATCCTCTTTAGACCTATTTCTTTGCGTTCCCGAAATTACGTAATTTTTGAAAAAAAATTGTAAGCGGCGCCATTTTTATTTCGTGCTTTGTTTTTCTAACATTTTTGCGTTCGTCTAATTTAATTGAAAAATTTTTGCCTGCGGCCCCCTTTATCTTCTCACTCGAAACCAAGATCCCCCGTTTTAGGAAAACTGATCCCGTCTCTGTTTCTAAATTTTTTCGAATAAAAGTAGAGCATGACCATGGGGGAAATAATTTTTTTCTACGGTATGACGAAAATTTCGAGAAAGTTGAAGAAAAAAATAGTTTTTCGTAAAAAAAAGTTTTTTGTAAAGAAACAGAGCAAAATAAATCTTTTCACTCCTTTTTGGGTGTTACAAATATTGGCAGCTCCTTATTTTTCGCTTTTACCCTCCCGCTAGTTTTGAAGAATTGGTTGGCTACATGTTTCGAGATCATGTCATAAAAAAACTTGAAAATATCCAATGTAGTGTAGGGCCAGCTTTATTTAAAATCAATAATATCGCAAGCAAAAAGCTTTGCAGGAAAAAAAAGCGCCGTTTATTGATTTCTTTGGCTGCTAGTGCTAGCTACATGGTTTGGCCGTTTCCGGATAGATGTCACTAGTAGAACAGAATGGAAAGAAATTTAATTAAAAGCGAAGATATTTCTTTCTAATGTTAACAACCTCACGAGTTTATCGCTCAGTATCGTAAATAATGGACCCTGCCGCCTCCTTTAAGCAAGAAAAAGCTGTGGTTTGGACCTGAAAACATCTAATTTTTAATTAGATCATCTCATGGTGTGGCCGCCATCTAGCGGAATTTGCAGACATCTTGTCAACGGTTATTATTGCAACTATGATTTATGCTCACAATGAAAGAGTGGCGACAATTTTTTCTCATGAAAGCAGTCCGGAGATAATAACAAACTGCCACCATTGCTCAATATACCTGTTTCTTTTGTGCGCGCAGAACTTTCTATGCCATTTCTGTTTGATTTATTGAAATCCTATCCCTAAGGAAAATCTTAGGAACCCTGTATATAAACGTGGTTGCAAAACATAAAAGGGAAGAAAATGTGAAAGGCAGTTGGAAAAGGTCCAAAAAGTGTCACAAAATTTTGCAGGTTAGAATTTTTGTCATTCCGTTAAAACTCACTGCTGCCACCTTTCTGGGTCTGGTTCCCAAGTCGGACAGACGTAGTGGAGATTAAGTTAACCAAACACCACCAGCGGTCAGGCCCACCAGATCGAGTCAAACTTAGACGGCTGGCGACCTCTAGGATCCTGTAGTGGAGTAACTGTAGATACGTTTCGCCAGAACGGGCGACCGATTAAGTAAACAAAAATTCACTAGTGGTCAGGACCAGTCAGATTTGGAAAATAAAACTGGACTCTCAGTAGAAACAGGGCCAGTTTACTGGAATTCTCTGACGTAGCCATCTTTTTTTTGCAATAGCTCTGGATAAATAATAAAGCCGAAATATCATGAAATCCCAAGAATTTTGCAATAAAATATTATTGAAATGTCTAAATACATCATTTAAAAAGAATAGAAAATTTTTGGCCCTGCATTGGTCATGTGGGTCAGTAAAGTGAAGTGCGTTGGTAATTTTTGGTGTTCAGCCTGGTTTTCAAGCTCGCACAAGTTACAAGTCTCAATGTTCTCATGGAGTATGTAATAATTTTGACACGGAACCCTGATGGCATCTTAAGGCGCATTTACACAGACAAACTTTCCTTTGATGTTCAAATGCCGACAAACATTTACACGAGCCTCAGGAGCAAAATGTTCAAAGAAATGTTCGAGGAAAATCGCGTACAAAAAAACACACGTAAATTTTGGAGAGAATGTTGAGCAAAATTTGTTTGAAGAAATGTTGGTACTAAAAATTTCTTACAAATTTAAATTTTATAGTTTTACGGGAATTCATTGAACTTAACTGAAAATAGAGAGACTAAGTTTTAAAACAAGGTATTTTTAATTAAGTGCTTTCCGACGGAAAAACGATTTTATGTCGAAATTCACGTTTTACCTCATAAGCAACTTCGATTGATCTGATTTTTATAGGGGATATGCCAGTATACTTGTAACTTTTTTGGGGTTGTAAAAAAAACGAGAATAAAAAAAAATAAAAATTGGCACTTATTTATTGCTGTTTCTGGGTTAGGAGAAGGTAAAAACCGTAGACTAGTGAGAGGGGGTTTTGGTCAAATGAACATTGACACACAAAATTACAGCAGTGTTTGACAGCGCTGCGTTCCGACTGTCTAAACCTCCCTATCCCCCCCCCCCAGGGAACAACTAACTACTCTCCAGAACAGTTCTCTAAAAATATCCACCTGCATTTTAAAAAGTAATTACTTCGAAGACATTTCCGTTTTCTTTTTGTAATGAAAGAAAACCAAAAAAGTTAAAGAAAAGAATTAAATGTTATTATCTCCATCATTAACTATTTTAACATTGCATATGACAAAAATGATAGCCAATAATAATGTTTCGCTTGCCGTCGCCTTGTTTTCACAAAAGTTTAAAATAAAAGTTGGTGTTCCATTTTTTTAAAGAATTGAGATCACTGATCACTGATGTAAAATTATATTTATTCCCATCTTCAAAAATATGTTTCCAAAATAGATAGCAATAACTTGCTCAAAAATTTACCCGAACAAAATGTTCAAAGAAAAGCTCACAAAAATGTTCGCGCAAAAAATTTCAGATCTTTTGCACGATCTTTTATTTGAGCATGTTCGTCTGTGTAATTGCGCCTTTATATGTCTGCCAACATTGCAAGTATAAAAATTTAGGAATATGTTTTTGACCTTTGCTTTTGCTAAATTTGGACCAAAATTATTAACAGGCGTTGAGCTATTTGGACTAAGCACGACTTAGTTTGTAGTACAAATTTCTGTATTCCTCTATTGAACCCACGTATGGCGACGTCGGTGCAACCCGTATTGGTATAAATTTGAGTCGGTGCGCGATCGACTTGATGTAGCTTCCTGACGTCAGGTTGTCTACACTAATGTCGAAACGACGTCCAAATGCTAATTGAGTTTTCACATTAAGATAGGTAATTATATTTTCAACCAAAAAAAAATTGTTAAAAAAATTTGGAATTTCTTTTTAATTTTTTTTCAAGGTTTTATGGATGGCTATACGTGCCTGCTGGCGCAATTTTTATTTTTGGTTTGATTCGAAAACAGACCAGGAAGTACCTACTTAGGTGAATCCTTGTCGATCTTGGTCAACTTTAGCATATTTGGTTAAAAAGTTATATTGGTGTGGGCTTTTATTCTGATCTGCGCTATCTGGATGTAAATGATCCGATATTCTTATTTTCTTAAGGCGGTATTTCACATCTTAGTCGGTGGTATGTCCGCAATGATAGCTAATCAACGTTTAAAAGAGAATAATAAGTTGATAAAAAGTACACTCTTGTTAGTACAGATGAGTTATTATTTTTTTAAACATGCTTTT
The DNA here is from genome assembly GCA_963921995.1 of Oxystoma pomonae. NCBI lineage: Eukaryota > Metazoa > Arthropoda > Insecta > Coleoptera > Brentidae > Oxystoma > Oxystoma pomonae. Next base: position 26,474,527 of record OY998170.1, read on the forward strand.
TGCCGACTTTATAACAAGTGTTCAAAGTATTTCTGCTCAAGGTTGAAAACGGAATGTCTAGTGAATAGAGTAAAGGAAAAGTTACGTGGCGTCAGTGAGCTCAGCTTTTGGTTTTAGATAGGGTGACCAGATTTTCTGAGCTTTCTGTTCGGCACTCTGTGCTTTAATACAGGACACTTTTAGAAGGTTTTTTTTCTTGTTTAAATAGGTATGTATCTATTTATTTTAAAAATTATAAATATTTTTCCGTGGTGTGTACTTTTTTTAAATTGTATTACTTGCCTTTTATATTCATTTTTGTAACCATAACTGATGGTCTAAAATATCTAAACTATATCTGCTTTTTTCGTGTCTCCAAAAAATGATCCAAATTTGTTCCTGAAGACTAAAAGAGTATCTCACAATTTTCATGCTCCTCAAGCGCGGACCTGTCCATAAAATCTAGGAATTCATAGATTTCAAGTTGTTTATTTACCTACCTTAAATTTGTCGGCAAAAACATGTATAAATGCGCTACTGGCGTAAATTTTAAAGAAAATTACGCAAAAAATGCATTTTTCGAATTAAAATGAAACTTAAATCGTAAATAATAATAATAGTATAATATAAACTTGTAAATATCAAAACATGTTGCCATTTATGCAGAACAGGACATCTAATGATGCAGGACACAACTTGCAAATACAGGACTGTCCCTCCTAATACAGGAGAATGCTCACCCTATTTAAGAGGAGCTATTTTGATATCAGGGACTTTTTGGACCACCTAAACTAACATTTTCCGTGCTTAAGCTTATTTGTGCGGCGAGGAGGTAAATGAAATAGGAATAACGTCCTTTGCGCTTATTTCTAAAAAGTTGCAAAAACATTCTGTAAATTGTGTTATTATCAGTTACTTCGTTTATACGCCCCTAAAACAGGTCTTAAATAAAATCGCTTTCTCCGAGGATTTATAGGTCCTTTATTAATTGTCATTAAATAGTTCAAATATGTTGCGAATTTGGCACTCTTGGTTGCACTATAACAAAGTGACGATTGTTTTCCACAAACCAAAACTACACTTTTTTGCACTCGACGCGCGTTTCGTTAACAACGTTAGCATCATCAGGAGACGATAAGTTCAAATAAACAAAAACAACTAAATTAACAACAGAATTTTCGGTAAATCCAGGATTGAGCATTTCTTTAAATCGGTTCTAATTACAGCGATAAACCGCTTCTTTAAATTACTTTAAAATAACATCGACTTAGAATTTAAAGCGGATTTAGTGATGTTTATACGACAAAATTTTTAAGCCGTCCTCATATTATAAAAGCGCTTTAAGAGGCCCGTATAAACAAAGTAAGTGTTACAAAAGAAGAAATAAGGTTCGCTATTATCAGGTAAATTATTAAACAGATGACGGCGCGTTATTTTTAACATTTCTGGTGCGCCCAGAATCTCTTTAAAATATCTCTAATATTATCTTTATCCTTAATAAAAATTTGAAAAACTGTTAAATTTGATCTTATTTTCGCTGTCCCAAAAATGATCTTTTTCTCATTTTTTAAAATTTTATACACATCTAAAGGCTTATTTACACAGACAAACTTTCCTTTGATGTTGAAATGCCGACAAACATTTACACGAGCCTCTTGAGCAAAATGTTCAAAGAAATGTTCGAGCAAAATCTCGTACAAAAAAACACACGTAAATTTTGGAGAGAATGTTGAGCAAAATTTGTTTGAAGAATTGGGGGTATAAAAATTTTTTTTACAATATTAAAATATATATTGTTATCGGAATTCATTGAACTAAACTGAAAATAGAAAAACAAAGTTTTGAAATAAGGTATTTTTAATCAAGTGCTTTCCGACGGAAAAACGATTTGATGCCGAAATTCACATTTTACCTCATAAGCAACTTCGATTGATCTGATTTTTATAGGGGATATGCCAGTATACTTGTAACTTTTTTGGGGTTGTAAAAAAAACGAAAATAAAAAAATAGTAATTGTCAGTTATTTATTGTTGTTGCCTGTAAAATATAATGATAAAAATTTACGTTTAAAAGAATGTCCCTTTATTTTACTTCCTAGTTTAGTCTTTTACAATAATAATTAAGTCAAATTGAAAAAACCTATATACATTTTATTAAATCTCAAATATATGAACAAAAGCACGTTCGGTTTAAATAATAACCGTTTATTACCCACTTTTACAACCCTACGAACCCGACCCTTGTCTAAAAAATATAATTTAGCAGTAATTTAGTAGACTGTGTCGCCGATCTATCATCCCGCGTTTTGGATTTCGCAGGTAGTAGGCCGGCCACCCTTTTGAATCGCAATGTTGTCCTTTGCATATTGTTGGTTAAGTGTCAGTAATCGACCATGATTATTACATTAAATTGACAGTAAATATCTATATCTTCAGCGTTTTCATGAACCTTTTGCTTTTTTAAGCAACCCTTGGTACCTTAAACTAACTAGGTAAATCTGGGGTGAGGAATTAAAAAACAACAATAAAAGCTAAAGGTAAAGTAAAGCTACAAAAATATGTTTAAAAAAATCCCCTCCCCACCACTCCTCATAGTCGTGAGGCGCGGATTACCGCTTAAAAGTCCAATCAAACTCAACTCAAAATTTTTTTGGAAAAGAAAAATTTTCCTGGGTTGTTTTTTGAATTTAGGAAAAAACCCTTGGAAATAAAAAAAACTCGCAAGAAAATCCCAAAAAAACCCCCGGGCAAAAAAATCTGGGAAAAACCCTAAGAAAAAAATATTATAAGTAACCCTAATCCATGTGACAAAACTGATAGCCAAGGATAATGTTTCGCTTACCGTCGGCTTTTTTTCACAAAAATTTAAAATAAAAGTAGGTGTTCCATTTTTTTAAAGAATGGAGATCACTGATCACTGATGTGAAATTTTATTTATTCTCATCTTTAAAAATATGTTTCCAAAACAGATAGCAATAATTTGCTCAAAAATTTACCCGAACAAAATGTTCAAAGAAAAGCTCACAAAAATGTTCACGCAAAAAATTTTAGAGCTTTTGTTTGAGCATGTTCGTCTGTGTAATTGCGCCTTAAGAACAAACGCAATTTACATATTTTATAGTTTAAAGGATAGACCTTTTACAATCAGGAAGAAGATGGAATTTTCTTCGCAATATTTAATTAATTTCTCCTACCCTCAAATCCACTGTAAGAAACTTGAATTAGTTTAGCTAATCCATTATGTCCCATTGTTTTTTCCTTGCGATCAACAGAGGGAAAATAGATTAGATAATTAGAAAAATATTTTTTTTCAAACGACCGGAAAAAAGCCACTTGTTGTTTCAAAATATTTCCACTCTCAAGAAAGGACCTTTTTGCTCAATTTTCCGGTTTCTTAATCTTTTTCCGTTCCAATTTTTGCCCAAGTTGACTAGGTATGACTTTTTAGCTTTTGTTTTTTTTGGCAGTTTTGCCACTTCTAAAAAAGCTCTTTTAAATTTGTTTCGAAAGTTTAGTTTACCAAAATGAACTCAGATCTATAAAATGAGTTGAATCTGGAGGAAAAAATAGAAGCTGCTTTTGAAGAGCGCTATACAGGGTGTCTCAAATTCGATGCTCGCCATGGGGATCTCCTAAAAGGTAGGAGATACGAGAAGGTTTAAATTAGGGCAAAGTTGCGCAATTTGATGCTATGCCCAAAACTAAAAAAAAAGTGTATAAATTCCGGATAGTTTCGGAGATAGGCGGAAAAAAACCGAAATCTTCATTTTTAGTTTTTATGTTTCTGCGCCTTTATTCTTAAAGCTGTCAAAAAACGCTTAAAAATTGTAATTTTTCAAAGCAAAAAGTGTGTGAGTGGTATTAATCTCTTTCAATCAAAGATATGTACAGTCTTTGTATTTACCAGAAAACGTGTCTTACTATAAGTGTATTTAAGCACATTTAAAAATCATTTAACAGGTATTTAACTAAATTATTTTAAGCGTCATCATGGCTTTACCATTAAAAGTACAAAAATCATTTCTAACCACAAAAGTTTACTTGTTTTTCTTTAGTTTTGATCTTAAAAACTACTGGCCTTAGCGGCAATAGCTATCTAGCCAACAAGAAACAGAAAGCTGACATTTCTTATTAGAGGACTGTTCATAAATTACGTAAAGTGGCTAGGCTATGACGAAAGTGGTACTATAATGTACTGGGGCTCTATTCTGGGCGCAATAGAACGATCATACCCTGAGAAGTGATCAATCGCACAAAAGTCATTCCAACGACGCACGGTCGTCGATTTTCCGGAAAACGCGGACATAAATGGAAAAATTAAAAAATTCAAAATGTATCTAAAATTGCCCCTATATGGTTGTCAAGATACTAGGCGAATAAATGGCCAAAGAATAAAATATGCTTATAACATTTTTTGACATTACGTATCAGTATTCAACATCAAATTTCAAATAGAAGACACAGAGTATGACAGTATTCAACTGTTAATATCTCGAAAACAGTTGAAGATCGACATAGGCTACGTTATATAAAAAAGCTCAGAATTTCGAAACAGAATGCAAAAATGCAAGAATATACTGGGTGTTTCATTTGAAAGTTTCGGTTGGCATTCTTTTTAATATACCCTATACACATAAAAATATTCTAGTATACTGTAACATTTATATATTGTGTGAAATACTTTAAAGTAAATTTGATTGTTCCAAACTAACATTTTTAGTTTAGTTTTGTAAAGTGAGCTTAAAATTAAAATACCATGTGACTTTAACTAACCAAAATTATCACGTGACCGGACACTTTTAAATAGTCACGTGACCATCAGTGCTATATTCAAACTGTATTTGACATCCCAATCGTCTTTCAATCTACATGTCCTTCGTAGATCCCCCCTCACACCACCATCTTAAATTTAGCTAATTAATAAATATATATATTTTACCTCTTAAAAATGTCTTAAGATAAATGTAAAAATTCACACGATCATCCTGTGTATCAGCTAAATAAGAATAAATTTATCTTTTTATTAAAACTAAATATTTTGTACGATTAAATTACAATGTGGAAGTTTTTTTTAATATCCGCGTTTTTACAAAAATTGACCACTGTGCGAGTCCTACTCTAAAAGACGGTCAAGTTTGCCGTAGCATGCGCATTAGCGAGTTGGGTCACGTGATGGTTTCGTCCAATTGCGTGCTCTGAAATAATACGAGTGACGTTTTTCACACAAGCTTTCCTACAACTCCCAACTACTGGGTCTAGTCGGGAGAACGGCTTCGCTCAAAAATTGTTGTTCGAGGCAGCTCTGCGAGTGCCCATAATAGTTTGGTGATTATTCGACCGTCTCGTCACTGCTTTCAAGCGCGTTTATTGGTTGAAACTACTTTTCTTCTCTCAGGCGAACGATCACTTCCTATGACTTCCAGAATCGGTACCCTGATCGTTTGAAAAATAGTACGATACACGACCCGAAAGTGTCTTTACAGGTCTCGGCCTGGGCTCGCCCTGTAAATTTCCTGCGTCGACCTGTAAAGACCAATTTTCCGGTCTAGTGACGTAAATCAGTGGCGTAGCCAGAAATCGGCTCGGGGGGGGGGGGTTGATCATTTAATAAAAATCAATTACCTATATACCTATGGCAAGTTTTTAAAAATTAGGTAGGTGTCTATTCCTCAAGCCTTTTGAACTGAAGGGAGGGTAGTGGGGCGGTTTAATAGGTGTTAAGTTAGTTTATCAAAATTCTTATTTTTAAAAGCAACTCGCATCTAGTTTCATTTGCAGATCTTTTTCAAAATTAGCCTTTAAATGCGCTGCAGGCAAAAATTTTGAAAAAAATTACACTAAAATGCTATTTTCTACATGTTTCAAATGTTGTTGACAAAATAGTTTTTTAAAATTAAACAAAATTGTAACAATATTCAATATTGGTATAGCTCCGCAGGCGAAACCTTTAAAAAGAAAACAAAAAATTATTTAAAAATTTTGATCTCTTTTTTGTAAAATATCTTTGAAAAAGCAGATTGGGTTAGATATCAAGAAGGGGTGGGTTGCGGTGATATATGCCATTTATTACACGAAACTTGTAACAAACTAAACTAAAATTGTAACAATTAATGACGTCATAGCACCACAAAGCAAATTTTTTAAATTTTAAGACATCACACCAAACACACGTCACAAACCGGTGTAAAAGGTCAAAAAAATGGGGGAGCTGGGTTGCCAACTTTTGAATTTTCAAATACCGGGCGCTTACTTAGTTCACATATAAATATAACAAAATTCTGTCATAAAATAAAATCTGTATTTGTCGGAAAATAGCTATTTTCCTAAAAAGTGCAGAAAATCTCTTTTTCCACACGCAAATGCTGTTGACAGACCTCCGCTAGGCATCATTCTGTAAACAGCAGTTGCGTGCGGAAAAATCGATTTTTGCAATTGTTTTTCTACGAGCGCTAGCATGAGGAAGATAAACTGAAAATAGTTTTTAAACATTTTCATTTAAAATCTTACAGTTACACCATATGAACCAAAAAAAAAACTTAACAATTTAATTTTTAAAATCATATTTATATAGGCTTTTAGCCCTTTGAATTAACTCAGGATTTTCATTGATGTAATTAAGAAACTGCACCGGTCATATCAAAATTTATACAAATCTGCATCTCTGACTTTAATAGTTTAACGCTACATCGATTTCTTCTATTTGACGATTTGAAATTAGATGCAGGAATGCTTAAAATAAATGAAATAATTATATATAATATAATTTTTAGCCATTTTTCTGCTGTAGAACACTCTTCCCTAATTATTCTCGGTATTAAGGGTTTAATAGAAGAATACTCCTCAAATACAGTGTTGATGTCAATTTCTTGTAATTGCAATTCATTGATAATTCGACAAAGGTCATAAATATCGAAATTTTTTTTTGAGATTAAGTTTTTGTAAATGAAAATACACGAATTAAAAATTGATTTAGATTATTTATTATGTTAGTCTTCTAATTTTAATAATATATGAAAATTCGGGACTTTTATTGTCCCTTAAGAAGATAAACCTGCTGGGGCCCTTGATCATGATTAATTTATTGTAGATTGGGTTGGACCTCCTGGGGGGGTTTTAACCCCCAAACCCGCCCCCCTGTCAATGGACATTTTTTCAGATTTTTATATGCTAAGGTGACCATTTTTTCCATATCAAAAAGCAGGACATTTTTCTGAACATCATTAACTTACCATTTTAAAACTTTAGCCCGATTATAGTGGTCTTAGAAGTCCTAGAAAAGGTTTTTCAGAGAAACAGATAGATAAATAAAAATTTTCTTGCCAAATACATTATTTATTAATGTAGAAACTTACATGTCAAACTTGCCTTCAAAAGTGAATCATTTCCTTGAAGTATTTTGTAAAATTCCAAACAGGGAATATTAAAGTTGTACTTGGTAACTAACATACAGGAGGAGGCACTAAATACATTGTTTACCGGGATGCGTCGGATGAGCTGAATTTGAGATATGTTAGAGCCCTAACCTTCTTGATATTTTTTCCAAAAAAAATTGGGGGGGTCATTGGTCTCGTTTTCGAGCAATATTTATTCAAAAGGGCGCCACTGGAATCATGATAATAGAACTTTTTACAGTTTTTCTATAATAACTTCGTACAAAAAAGAGACAGAAAGCTAAAACTAGTTTTATTTTGTAGATAAGGAACATATTTCAAGAAGGTAGTGAGAGTTTAAAAAAATATTTTTTATTACCTACCTACAGGGTAGACTCAAAAAACAGAAAAGTTGTCTCAGAACTTGCGATTATTCTACAGAAAACTGAAAATCCGTATTAAAAATTAGCTCAAACATATTTACTATTAGTCCGTCTAAATATGTTATTACGACTTATGCAGATTGGGTCGCATTAAAAACTTACAGGGTGACTTAAATATTTTTCAAAATATATCAAATAAGTACCGAAATGCTTATCCTTATATAGAGTCTTAACGTTTCTTATATATTTGATGAAAGAAATTGGGTGGTTATCGGTTTCGTTTTTGATAAATAATTATTAAAAGGAGAGCTACTGGAATCTTAATAATGGAACGTTTTACAGTTTAATTCTTCTAGAGTCTGTAGGTGGGTAATGCGAGTAATACTAACCCTAATCTAAAAAATAAAAGTAGGTAGTTTCAACATTCTATTTCTATTTTATAAAAAAGGTATTGGAAAAAAACTGTAAGTCATATAATTACAGAGCCAATGGCGCCCCTTCAAATAAATAATGATCGACAACGAGCCCACTTCCTCAATTTTTTTCTGAAAAAATAGCAGGAAGGCCAGGATACCTCAAATTCAGGATCACTAACTAATCCCTGTATATTAAGATATAGGCATTTAATATACCTATTTTAAAATATGTTTGAGTCACCCTGTAAGTTTTGACGTGCCCAATTCGTACAAATCGTCATAATATATTCATTACGCGTTGTCAACTTTCATTAGGCATTGTAAACTTTGTACTATGTTTTTATATCTTATAATGTACTTTTTGAGAGCACCATGTAGATAGGTAATTCCAAATATGTTATAAACTATCTGCAAAATAAAACTAGTTTAAGCTTCCTATCTCTTTGTTGTGCGAAGTCATAATAGAAAAACTGAAAAACTTTCCATTATTAAGATTCCAGTGTCTCTCCTTTTAATAATTATTTCTCGAAATCGAAACGGATGACCCCCCTAATTTTTTTTGGAAAAAATATCAAGAAGGTTGGGGCTCTAACATATCTCAAATTCAGCTCATCCGACGCATCCCGGTAAATAATGTATTTAGTGCCTCCTCCTTTCAGTGTTTCAACCTTTAGTTGAGTTTTGTCACTTGTCCGAGTGTTATTCATCAATAAAACGAATCTCTCCGGAGGTGCATTAGTTCCAGGCAAGCACAAACAGTGAACTAATTTTCCGATGCTTTTGTATGATACATGGTTCTCATCAAAGGCCTTAGATATTTCAGCCCATCTGTCTGCAACCGATCTTAATCTTTTTTTCCTGTCCAGGATTTTATCTTTGGAGCTGTAACATCACCGAGCACATTTCATCGAAGAGTTCATCCTCTGCCAGATCGATTTTTGAAAAATTTCGAAGAACGTGGTCCGAGCAAACCTGAATACTATTATGAGTAGGTTGGGTATTTAATAAAATCCAACTGAATTTGTCTGTGTCTTTAAAATGTCCTCCCCATTCCTGTAAGTATTGGAGGCATGTTTCATATAACTCAACTACTTTTTTTTTAAATGTCTGGGTTAATGAGGCTTTCTTCTTCTACATATCTTAAATTATGTCTCACCTGCAGGGGTAAGAAAACATTTGCAATTCTGTCAGATAACTTGACTTTTAAATCGCAGTAAATATTGCTGGTTTCTATCAGAGAAATGTCTTGCCCTTCTATTTTTAAAAGAGCATTGTGATAAACGAGGATAAATCAGTACTTTTCTTTAAAAAGCCATACAACAGGTAACAGGACAGACGACCCAAAAAACAGTACTGTACTGCTAAAAACAGTACGAATGGTCACCTTAGATATGCTCATGCGCATTTTCGAATTTTTATTTCTTTCAGCACTTTTTTATTTCTTAACTGAAAACTATAGGTACTATTGCCTTTTGGTAAAAGTTTTTTACAAACCATAGTGAACCAAAAAGAATTAAAACATGATTTTAAGCTGTATAGTTATGTTAAAGCAATTTTAATTACGAGGTTTTCAGTGCGGTGCACAAGAATTAAAATTCAAGAGGATAACAAAAACCCACAAAAACTGAAGAACTTGGTCAACAAACGTCAAACGACCATTCCACGCGAGACGAGACAATCGTCAAGCTAAAACAAAAACAAAACGGCATGCTTAGAATGGTCACAGCCGCCTCGGATCTGGTGTCCAAAGACGCGCCATAAAAATTCAGTTTTTTTTTGGTAAACTTTGGTGCGTGTATAATTAAAGAGGTGCAACAGAAACAAAACTGGGCAACGTTGAAAAATTTGGGGCTTACTTTTTGACCAGAATTAAATTTTAGTCATATAGGGCGATATTAGGGAGATTTTGATCAGGTTTTTTGTCAGTCTGTTACCCTTACCTTTATTCTGGGCAGGCGCAGTAGTGCTCTGTCATGCTGTTACCTTTATTAAAGGTAACCACTGGCGCTAATTAGCGTCGAATAGTGACTACCTTTACCGTTAAAAAGACAACCAACCAAACTTGATGTGATTCTGTGGTTTTTAGGTAATAAAAGTTTGCTTTGTGTTACAAAAAATTTGTGTATTTGGGTTGTATTCTTTGTTAACCGTGTTTATAGTAGTAGTGGGGTGCCTTTTTTACCGTTTTTTTTTCTTGATAAACAGGTGAGTAAGTACAAATAAGTTTTCAGAGGCTAGATTTCTTCTAGTACTCAACCAAAGATATCTTGCAAAATTATTTGCCTGATTAAATTTATGTTGGGGTGTCCGTCTCCCAGTCCTATCACTAAATTATTTTTTTCATCCATGACATGGTTAGAAAAGCAAATAAAAAAAAACTTTAGAAAAAAACAACAAAAGTCAATAAAAGAGTAAGGTTATGTTTACCGCCAAACGATTGACTACGTTCAAAAGCTCTATTTTTAACCTCTTGAAGTTACATTTATTTACTTCTTCTTCTTCGATCAAAAATAGAACCTATGTCCTTCGTAAGACTTCTAAGAATCCCGTAGTGAAACTCCAATCAGAATCCGTTCAGCAGTTTTTGCGTGATACTGGAACAAACAAATAGACAGACAGTCAAACAAACTAATTCTAAAAATTGGATTTTTTGTATCTGCTTGGTTAGAATTCGACACCAAAAATTTTTAAAAAATGTTCACTATACAGAAATGGTCTACCTAGAGATTTATTATATGTATAGAAGATTTCAAAATATAGGGTGAGCCAAAAAATTTGTCACTTTTTGAATGCGCTCTAACTTTGGACCAAATTGGCCAATTTTTGAAATTTTTGGCTCTTTTTATAGACAAAAGTTAAAACTTTATTGACGCGACTCAAAATTTGACATGTGTTAAAAATCGAAGACGGCGGAGAGCTTTAAAGCTTGGCTAAATTTCACCCCACTGGGAAAAATTTGTGTGCGACCCTGGACTTGAGTTTTGTCAATAAGGCAAAAGCTCCATATCTCCTTCGCCTACCGAGATATTAATTATCTAAGTTGGTTATGAGATAACAAAGTTATAAACATTTTAAATCAAAAGTATTTAGACCAAAAATTTTACCGATGGAATTTACTAAAAGGGTTTAGTCTATTTTAGAACGGTCCTAAGTTTAAGTGAAATTGTTGGTTTTAAGCATTTTACATCAACTTCCTTGAGTTTTGGACATAGTTTGATTTATAAGAAGAATTTGAATAAATTTGTTTATTGAATAATGATATTAACACAATCTTTTGTTGGATTTAAGGGGAAAGTTTCAATTTAGAAGGAAATAAAATTAAAAAATTTAAACCCACGCGGGGTTTAAATAGAAAACACTCTGTAGAATAAATAAATTAACATTTTCCAATTAATACTTGATGTCACACAACGATTTAGATGAGTATTAATAAAATAAGGAGTAGATTAATTTTGTATTTCTTGAAAAGGTGTTGTACATTTCTGTCACTGTCGAAGCGTCATTTTAAAAATACTAGCGCCGCGTTCAATCACAAACAGCGACTTCGGATCTTTTAACTCTTGCACCTTGGCTTGCACCAACCTCTACTGATGAAAGCCACAGCTTTAAAATGAGTGGGCTTTGAGTAAGGAATGTTTTTTTGACTGAGCTTTTAGAATAACCTCAATGTTTTACTTTCAGTTTGTAAATAAAATAATATAGTTGTTTTCGGTTTTTTGTTTGGTATATTTTTCATGCATAATCAGTGACCTTCACTTATGTTTGTTTTGCCTCGTAGTGCCCTCATAAATATATTTTTTGTGCTGAAAATGGTTTCAAAATATGGCGTTTTTCTGGACTAAATAGGAGGTGTTTTATTGGGTAACGAACAACTTGGGATATTAAATAAGGTAAATTAATTCTCGTAAAAACGATTACTTAAGGAAATTATAAACGAACTTATTACCAAATGCCACAAAACAATTCTTTCTGGGGGCTATAAATTAAACCACCCCCCTGAGGTGGTCTAAAAAATCACCAACATTATAACCTCAAAAAAACAAATTTTTGGCGTATTCACCATTTCCCATTTTGAAACCTATCAAAAAAATTTTAGGGCATTTTCTTCTAAAATATGGTCTAATTTGAGAAAAAAACAGTTTTTCAGTGGTATTTTGCAATAACAATACAAAATAATCAATAACTTTGTGTCTTTTCTTATGGGTAAGTGCTTTTTGAAAATTGGTTTTAAAATTTAGTACCCCCACAGGTGTAAATATTTAGATCTGAGGGGGTTACTATTTTAGATCTTAGTAAATCTCACTGGTAATGTCTGTAGGAAGGTGCACTGTTTAAGGCTAGCATAACTAGTCGTCTGATTTTCAGAATGTTAAGCTTGTTGGTAAAACGAGAATCACTAACTCTGTTCAAAATTTGACATATGTCAAAAATCTAAAATTAGTTTTAAAAAATGGTTAATTTTTTTCATTCTCCCATCCAGTTATCTAACAAAATTCGAATTTCAGTGCTTTTGTTCGTTTGTAAGAGCCATTTTCAAATGAAATTAGGCTTATTTGTCAAATGTTTTGTTTTTTCGTTGCCATGCATACCTAGCCGCCTTAATTTTTGTTTTCTAAGATGTTTTTGTTCCGTAGATACCCACACACACACAAAGATTTCGTTAATACTCATCTGTCCGGATTTTAAAAATTATGCGACTAGGTCAAAAGTTTTTTCGAAAACAATAAAATTTTTGGTCTAAAATTTTTATAACTTTTCTCATGACCCATTAAGATAAGTGATACTTCAGTAGGCGAAGAAGATATGGGACTTCTGCCTCATTGACAAAAATCAAGTCAAGGGACGCGCACAACTTATGCGCAGGGGGATGAAATTTACCCATTTTTTAAAGCTCTCCGCCATCTTGGATTTTTGACATATGTCAAATTTTGAGCCAGATTAGCAAGAACTCATGTCTTTCCTAAAATTTTTAAAATTTGACGTCGCAATTTATGCCAGCCCTCAACAGTGTACTTTCCTACAGACATTTACGGTGGAATTTACTAAAAGGGTTTAGTCTATTTTAGGACGATCCTAAGTTTAAGTGAAATTTTTGGTTTTAAGCATTTTAAAACAAAGAAGAATTTTAATAAATTTGTTGATTGAATAAGCATCTTAACTCAATCTGTTGTTGGATTTAAGAACATTAAAAAATTTAAACCTACGCGGGGTTTAAATAGTAAACACTCTGTAGAAGAAATTAAAATTGAATTTATCCTTAAATGCAAGTTTTGTTTACATTTCTGTCACTGTCGAAATGTCAGTTTCAAAATATTAGCTGCGTTCAAATCATAAACAGCGAGTTCGGATCACAAACAGCGAGTTTGGATTTCTTACCTCTGCTTGTACCTTGGCTTGCAACAACCTCTACTGATGAAAGCTACAGCTTTGAAATGAGTGGGCTTTGAGTAAGGAAGGTTTTCTTGACTGAGCTTTTAGATAACCTCAATGCTTTGATTTTTTGGGTTTTGGGTTTTCTGTTTGGTATATTTTTCGTGCATAATCAGTGACCTTCATTTATGTTTGTTTTGCCTCGCTTGCGCTTTCTGGACAAAATTGGAGGTGTTTTACTAGTTAATGAACAACTTGGGATATTAAATAAGGTAAATTAATCCTTGTAAAAACGGTAACTTAGGGATATTATAAACGAACTTATTACCAACTGCCACAAAACAATCTGGGGGCTATAAATTTAAACCACCCCCCAGAGGTGGTCTAAAAAATCACCAACTTTATAACCTCAAACACAGAAAATGAAGCTATTATGTGCCAAATTTTTGGCGTTTTCACCATTTTCCATTTTGAAACCTGTCAAAAAAATTTAGTTTTAGGGCATTTTCTCCTAAAATATGGTATATTTTGAGAAAAAAAACAGTTTTTCGGTGGTATTTTGCAATAAAAATAGAAAATAATCATTAACTTTTTGTCTTTTCTGCAGTAAGTGTTTTTTGAAAATTGGTTTTAAAATTTAGTACCTCTCACAGGTGTGTGAAACCTTCGGGGGTACTATTTTAGATAAGTGATACCTCGGTAGGCGAAGAAAGTATGGGGATTTTGCCTCATTGACAAAAATTAAGTCCAATTTTTCGCAGGAGGGGTGAAATTTACCCATTTTTTAGAGCTCTCCACCATCTTGGATTTTTGACATATGTCAAATTTTGAGACGCGTCAGTTAAATTTCATATTTTGTCTATAAAAGCAGCCACAAACTTAGAAAATCGGCCGATTGGGTTCAAAGTTATATAGCGTTCAAAAAGTGACAAATTTTTTGGCCCACCCTATATATTATTTTTCTACTTTACTGACTGGTAAACCAAACTTTATGGCATCAAGATTAGAACAGTTGGTTCTACATATTTTAAATCCGATTGCAGGTTTTACTCCTTTTTATAATTACTCCCAACGAGATGGTCTTCTAGGTGGTCCTTATGTACTATCCTACCATACCACACCATAGAATACCTACGTGCAGGTGTCAGAACGATAATAATTAATAATTACGCTACATAATATGTTACACTAAGACCTGGCTACTGATGACTGTGACTTAATTAAGGCTCATTTACATCAAATATAAAAGTTTACATCGAATTCATGGTAAGCATATGAAGTCCTTGCGCTAGAATTAGGCGCCAACCGGCTTTATAATATACCGGGTGGACCATAAAAATTTGCACAAAATGATTTTTTTAATAAACTTTTTACAACCAAGCAAATTTTTATAAAAACGAACACTTCGTTGAAGAAAATAAAGCCGTCTTAAGAATCGATAAAAAAAATTGGCCACCATATTGAAATTTAAAATGGTGGCCAAGCTTAAAACAAAAGCTTAATTTTTTTAATGTTACAAATAAAAAACAAAATCAATCATAAATTGGCAACAACTCAAACTCAACCTTGTTAAAAACTTTTTAAAATATCACGATTAATTTAGATACCTATTGTCTTGCTTTGAATTTTTTCATAAGTATTTAATTAATCAACCGATTTATACGACGCAAATACTTTCTGCGGCTCATAAAAAAAGCTATTTAATTGACCGCCATTTTGAAATCCAGGCTACATATTCAAGTACAGTTATAACTTTGTTCTTTTCTTTTTTCTTCCCAAGTCAATATAATGTATAACGTCTACGCAACAGTTTCTGCTAGGGTAAATCTACCAGGGGGTTTATTCTTGAATTTCGTAGGAAAGATCGCACGCGAACGGTCCTCTCCCTTATATCGACCAATAATAAGCTTTGAAGCGATCACGAGTTATCCGAAACCTATCCGGCCACGACCAAAGCTCACCCGATTGCCGTGTATCGTAGGAACTTTCCTACACTTTCATACACCTGCCCCCGGACCAACTCGAGATCGCTTCAAAGCCTATTATTGGTCGATATCAGTGAGAGGACCGTTCCCGTGCGATCTTTCCTACGAAATTCAAGAATCAGCCCCCAATACGGCTGATTATTCTGGAGAGAGGAGATCTCAGACATCAGAGCTACCCACTAGGTCGGTACGCAACGGTTTTCCAGCCGGAAGTATATGCCCTACGGGCAGCCGCACGAGAGGAAGAATTAAGGACCGGAGCAGAAGATAAGGTCTACATATGCACGGACAGCCAGGCTTCCATAAAAGCACTTTGTAAACCTACAATGGCAAAAGCACTGGTCCAGGATCTAGCAGGGAAAAAAGAGTTTGAACTTGTCTCGGTTCCAGGACACATGAGAATCCCAGGTAACGAGATGGCGGACGAACTTGCAAGGAAAGGGCCAGCTCAAGCAGACGTCGGACCGGAACCGTGTCTGGGTTTTACCAGAGGTCAGATGAAATCTGCCACCAAGGAATGGACCCATACAAGACTAAATCAGGAATAGCAACACACAGGGGACGCCAGGCAGGCCAAGGAGCTCATCCAGGGCTTTAGCAAGACAAGAAGGGACTGGTTGTTGCGCAGGAAACGTACAGAAATAAGACCCCTAATAGGAGTCCTCACTGGACACCGCCGGACACCGCGCGCTCTAAAAGCACCTGGCAAGGATGAAGGTAGTGCGGGACTCAACTTGCGGAGAGTGCTGGGGAGAGGGAATCTTCGGAGGGGGAAGTGTTCGAGCCGGAACACCTTCCGACGGTGAAATAGTCGGATATCCTAACCTTTATCCAAAGGACGGGAAGGTTCGATCGTGGTGGAGTGGGAGGGTGAGGGGAGAGCTCTAGGGGATGGAGAAAAGAGCTTGCGTAGAGCCTGGAGCCCCCCCGCCCTACTACTTCTACTGGGCGTTTCCCACAGGGTTCCGTGTTAGGACCAGTGTTTTTTTATTAATTAAGGCAAAAATGTGAACTCAGCAGTATCTAGTGCTTTTTTTACCAAATTCGCAGATGACAAATCAGTTGTCATTTCGAAAAAAACACAGGACTTAACGGTGAGCTGCTGTACAACGGCTCTCTTGAACCTAGAAAGCTGGTTTCATGATCATTATTTGTATTTTAATATCGATCAAACACTGTTAATTCAGTTTCATAATCCGCAAAAAAAGTTAGATACTCTAAATATTACACTTAACTATAGAAAGTGTCAACAAGTCAAAAGGCCAAATTTTTGGGCTTGTATATTACGTACCACTGTGAAATATTAGTAGACACTTTAAGTACGTACGCATAAAGATATCAAAGTCCAATCTCTGCGGTCTATCGTTGAGCTTTTTCATCAAGGTCACGTCATTTGCATGTATAACGTTCATACATGATGCTAACCTACGTAGCATAGCGTTTGCGGCATGTTGCTAACGTGAATATGTCATCAAATACGCAGCGAGTTTTGCCGACGGGAGCCAAAAATCAATAGACGAACGGCCGAACCAAAGAAAGCAAGATAGAAATACATGGTAATAAAATGTAAAAGACAAACATCCGAGCTGGAAAATTTCACGTATACCGCTGAGCTCGTACGTGTCATGAACAACTTAAACTTTATACGAAGTATTGCCGGAATTAAAAATAGTGACTCCTGTTCACGATATTTTTTTGCGTTTAAGATTCTGACTTTGTGCAGTCTTTACATTTTTGAAATTTGTGTTAATGTTCATAAAAAATTGCATTTGTTTACACAAGTTCATGATTACCAAAACCAGACAAAAAATAAGAATATTTTGCACTCTCCATTGCTTATTTACAAAGCTTTAAATTTTGCTGGTCCACGTATTTACAATTTGTTGCCTATTGACATAAAAAAATTGATTTTAAATAATTTTATAATAAAATATTATTATTATTATATAAAAATTATATAAAAAATAATAAAATATATAAAAATATTTATTGTCAAAATGTTTTTGAAGTATCACTGACTTCTCACATACTTAAAAATATAATTTTCACGTTATGTTTGTTACGCGATCTAAATGCTATGTTTGTTTTTCACTTTTTTCGGTCGGTTTTTTACTCGGTTTTTTACATATTCTCTGTTCATTTATAGGTTTTGTAGATTTAAGTTTAGACTATTCCTAATACAATTGTAAATTTATTGTCTCTGAGGAAAATAAAGGAAAAAAAAATAAATAAAAAAAAACAATCCAAGTATGAAACATTAAAAGATTAGACACTTAGGTATTTATAGAAAAACTAAACTTTTAAACTGAAGAACTTTTTTTGCTTATTTATAAGGCAAATCGACTGGATAATACGAGATAAGTACTATATTATGAGTACTCTTGTATTGTAATTGGAAGGGCACTTCGAAATAGACGTAAATAAATATAAACTCCGACTTAATTAATCTGAGGATGACAGCATGTTTTTTATTTCACCTTGCGATGATGATAAAAATTAGAAAATGAGTAATCATCGCACGTATCATTATTTTTCTTACGGCAGGTCTGGCTATCAACTAGTATTTTCTTTCGAGGTGGGCCGAAACCATTGATATAAGAAAAGTAATCTTATAAAAGGCATGTCTTGGAAAAAATTATTCTTGTCATCTCAAACCTCGCTCTGTAAGAGAAGCAAGTAATCAAGGGGTAACAAACCAAAACCCAAAATTTGTATTTTGCCAGTAGTGCCGAGTTCCAGAATTACATAACAAAAATAAAACTCCCTTGATTATTGTGCAAATTATTTTTATTTTCTATTTATTTTATTTTTTCATCACCTCTAATTTTGTAACTGTACGAACACATTTACTGCTGTACGTCTTTATAATTCTCAAACAAAACCACAAGGACAGTCGCAACCCACTCAGCTCAATTACTCCTCAAATTATCCTCAATTTGCTTTACGTGTGCCCTCATCAAATTTGTTATTAGCCGTACAAGACTAAATAATGAATTCATTAGTAAATTCCTCTACTTTGCACTCCATCATCTCGGTTATAATAATCTAATGTCTTACACAAAAAGCATGGTTTAATATATCCAAAAGTCTTAGCCATGATTATTTCTACAACTTGTTTACTTATTACAAGAAAACCAAAACTAAAAAAGGAATCATTAAATTTTTTATCATTATTTCTCATCCTATTTCCAATAGGTGGAACCGTATACTGATGAGGACTACTAGTGCAAAACTCGAGTCTGCCGTTACCATTAGCTTTTTGAGAGAGCGCTCGAAATTTGAATGTTTTTATTAAAAAACAACGATAACGTGTGTGAACGGTGAGTGAATTTAGGTACAGGAATGCGCTATGTGTTTACTTGTTAAATAATTAAGAAGTCAGTTCTTTGCTTAGAATTTGTCTCCAACATGCAACCAACCCCTAGAAAATGGGTAATTAGGGAAACATTAACTTTTATATGGATTGCTTGCTGTTTTTAGTATTTCTGTTTACTCAAGCCAATCTTCAAATAAGCTATTCACAAGGCCCAAAATAAAAGTCCCTAAAGTTAGCAGTACAAAGTCAGCAGTGCAAAAATTTTATGATTGGAAAAATTAGTGCTAACTAAATGCCACGTCACAAAATTTTGTGCTCTTGTATTTTCCGAGATATAACCTGCACTGCTAGCTACGTGTTAAAGATATCAGTGCAACATGCTAGAATGGTCCTGAAAAGTCGTAGAGTAATCTATATGGTCCAGAAAATTAAATGCTAATTAAATGCTATCGTTTCAATAAGAAAACTCTATATATTTTACTTTGTTTTGCATATTTTTTAAAATAAATATGGTGCATTACGCTTATTTGAGTTCTCATGAAAGAGGACGTTGGTGGTGTTTTTATTATTAGAATAAAATAGTGCTAATTAGGTGCTAATTAAATGCCAAGTCACAAAATTTTGTGCCCTTGTAGTTTCCGATGGTCCAGAAAATTAAATGCTAATTGCTGCCATTTCAATAAGAAAACTATATATTTTTTACTTTTCTCTGCGTATTTTTTAAAATTAACTTGGTGCTAGCAGTGCAGGCCATATCTAGGAAACTACAAAAACACCAGCAACGTCTTCTTTCGTGAGAACTCAAATATGTGTGCGACCTAAAGTTAGCAGTGCACCAAGTTAATTTTAAAAAATATGCAGAAAAAAGTAAAAAATATAGAATTTTCTTATTAAAATAACAACATTTAATTAGCATTTAATTTTCTGAACCATTCAGACTACTTTACCACTTTTCTGGACCATTTCAAAATGATGCGCTGTTATCTCTAATAGGTAGCTAGCAGTGCAGGCCATATCTGGGAAACTACACGAGCACAAAATTTGGTTACTTGGCATTTAATTAGCACCTAAATAGCACTAATTTATTCCCATATCAAAAACTCCACTATCCTCTTCTTTCATGAAAACTCAAATATATCAAGTTACATAGTTAGCAGTGCACCAAGTTAATTTTAAAAAATATGCAGAAAAAAGTAAAAAATATAGAATTTCCTTATTAAAATAACAACATTTAATTAGCATTTAATTTTCTGAACCATTCAGACCACTTTACCACTTTTCTGGACCATTTCAAAATGGTGCGCTGTTATCTCTAATAGGTAGCTAGCAGTGCAGGCCACATCTGGGAAACTACACTAGCACAAAATTTGGTTACTTGGCATTTAATTAACACCTAAATAGCACTAATTTATTCCCATATCAAAAACTCCACTATCCTCTTCTTTCATGAAAACTCAAATATATCAAGTTACAAAGTTAGCAGTGCACCAAGTTAATTTTAAAAAATATGCAGAAAAAAGTAAAAAATATAGAATTTCCTTATTGAAATGGCAGCATTTAATTAGCATTTAATTTTCTGAACCATTCAGACCACTTTACCATTTTTCTGGACCATTTAAACATTTGTGCGCTGTTATCTCTAATAGGTAGCTAGCAGTGCAGGCCATATCTGGGAAACTACACGAGCACAAAATTTGTTTACTTGGCATTTAATTAGCACCTAAATAGCACTAATTAATTCCCATAACAAAAACTCGACTATCCTCTTCTTTAATGAAAACTCAAATATACCAAGTTACAAAGTTAGCAGTGCACCAAGTTAATTTTAAAAAATATGCAGAAAAAAGTAAAAAATAAAGAATTTCCTTATTAAAATAACAACATTTAATTAGCATTTAATTTTCTGAACCATTCAGACCACTTTACCACTTTTCTGGACCATTTCAAAATGGTGCGCTGTTATCTCTAATAGGTAGCTAGCAGTGCAGGCCATATCTGGGAAACTACACTAGCACAAAATTTGGTTACTTGGCATTTAATTAACACCTAAATAGTACTAATTTATTCCCATATCAAAAACTCCACTATCCTCTTCTTTCATGAAAACTCAAATATATCAAGTTACAAAGTTAGCAGTGCACCAAGTTAATTTTAAAAAATATGCAGAAAAAAGTAAAAAATATAGAATTTCCTTATTAAAATAACAACATTTAATTAGCATCTAATTTTCTGAACCATTTAGACCACTTTACCACTTTTCTGGACCATTTCAAAATGGTGCGCTGTTATCTCTAATAGGTAGCTAGCAGTGCAGGCCATATCTGGAAAACTACACGAGCACAAAATTTGGTTACTTGGCATTTAATTAGCACCTAAATAGCACTAATTTATTCCCATATCAAAAACTCCACTATCCCCTTCTTTTATGAAAACTCAAATATATCAAGTTACAAAGTTAGCAGTGCACCAAGTTAACTTTAAAAAATATGCAGAAAAAAGTAAAAAATATAGAATTTTCTTATTGAAATGGCAGCATTTAATTAGCATTTAATTTTCTGAACCATTCAGACCACTTTATCACTTTTCTGGACCATTTCAACATGGTGCGCTGTTATCTCTAATAGGTAGCTAGCAGTGCAGGCCATATCTGGGAAACTACACGAGTACAAAATTTGGTTAGTTGGCATTTAATTAGCACCTAAATAGCACTAATTTATTCCCATATCAAAAACTCCACTATTCTCTTCTTTCATGAAAACTCAAATATATCAAGTTACATAGTTAGCAGTGCACCAAGTTAATTTTAAAAAATATGCAGAAAAAAGTAAAAAATATAGAATTTCCTTATTAAAATAACAACATTTAATTAGCATTTAATTTTCTGAACCATTTAGACCACTTTACCACTTTTCTGGACCATTTCAAAATGGTGCGCTGTTATCTCTAATAGGTAGCTAGCAGTGCAGGCCATATCTGGAAAACTACACGAGCACAAAATTTGGTTACTTGGCATTTAATTAGCACCTAAATAGCACTAATTTATTCCCATATCAAAAACTCCACTATCCTCTTCTTTTATGAAAACTCAAATATATCAAGTTACAAAGTTATCAGTGCACCAAGTTAACTTTAAAAAATATGCAGAAAAAAGTAAAAAATATAGAATTTTCTTATTGAAATGGCAGCATTTAATTAGCATTTAATTTTCTGAACCATTTAGACCACTTTACCACTTTTCTGGACCATTTCAACATGGTGCGCTGTTATCTCTAATAGGTAGCTAGCAGTGCAGGCCATATCTGGGAAACTACACGAGTACAAAATTTGGTTACTTGGCATTTAATTAGCACCTAAATAGCACTAATTTATTCCCGTATCAAAAACTCCACTATTCTCTTCTTTCATGAAAACTCAAATATATCATGTTACAAAGTTAGCAGTGCACCAAGTTAATTTTAAAAAATATGCAGAAAAAAGTAAAAAATATAGAATTTCCTTATTGAAATGGCAGCATTTAATTAGCATTTAATTTTCTGAACCATTCAGACCACTTTACCACTTTTCTGGACCATTTCAAAATGGTGCGCTGTTATAAGTTAAAACTCACATATATCAAGTTACAAAGTTAGCAGTGCACCAAGTTAATTTTAAGAAATATGCAGAAAAAAGTAAAAAATATAGAATTTCCTTATTGAAATGGCAGCATTTAATTTTCTGAACTATTCAGACCACTCTACCACTTTTCTGGGCCATTCTAGCATGGTGCACTGCTATCTTTTACGGGTAGCTAGCAGTGTACAAGAGCACAAAATTTAATTAGCACTTAATTAGCACTAATTTTTTCAATCATAAACTCTTTGCACTGCTGACTTTGTACTGCTAACTTTAGGGGCGTGCAAAACGAGCCTAAGGTCGCTTGACATAAACCAATAAAACTTCCAAGAAAAATTAAGTACTTAGTTGCTGCAAAAATATTGCAAGGTCAAAATATTCTCACCAGCAATAAATGATGCACGAATAGTTTATTTTTTTGGATACAAACTGTCCTGAAAAATCGTAAAAAATGTAAATACACAAATATGCTAAGTTAATTCAACACTCGATTCAACTCAACATATTTTTTCAGGGCAGGGAAATTAACGGACCTAGCTCTAGATGATCTGAATGAGGACACTTTCAAATCAACTAAAGAAAAAGAGATAGCAGTGGCAGTTTTTCTGGACATTGAAGGTGCGCAACAGAATCACACTGGATTAAAGCAAACGTCGTAGAAGGGTTGGCGACGCCGAAGAGGCTAAAGCACAGGGAGCAACCTCAGTTGACGACCTCCTAAATAAACTTACCGAAGAAGGTTTTATTTGCCTGGGATGCTCAAATGACATAAGTAGGTGGAAAAAGGAACAACTGTCCATAAATGCACAAAAACACAAACAGTTCCATCCACATACAAACAAGTACCTACTAGAAGGTCAAATACCACTAGTGCCATTCAAAGGCACTGGGATCGCAACCCACCAACGAGGTTAAATATCTGCTGGTGTTATTATTGACCAAAAACTCACATGGAAGTTACACATCACAATAAGCTTTCCAAACAGAGTTGGGCATTGGTTTTGGACCTATGAACAAAAACCCAACAATCCGGAGTCATATAAACTTCTAAATAGCATACAAAGACAAGCTTATCTACGTATCATAGGTGCTATATGAAGACAATGCTAGCGATGAAAGTCTTACTAAACCTACCACTGCTAAACACACACATTCAAGGAGATGCCCGAGCTGCATAGCCGAAATAACCACAGATAATCCGCTAGCACCGAAAACAAAAATGAGCGAGGCCATGGTCAACAAATACAACTTTGAAAAAAAATAGTTACAGTACCAGACAGAACCGCGCCTGAGAGGAAGGACTGTCTATTAGAAAGGATTCGATATGGTACAAGATAGGCTACATTATTCCGACGTAGCAGCGATATACTACTCTAGAGCTGGTACAAGTTACATTAAGACGAGTATGGGACTGTGCAAAGGACCAAAACACGTGAAACGAAAAAGCCAAAAAACTGGCTAGACAAGGCTATACTAAGTGCACAGGATTGAAACCCTTTCTCATGATTTCTAAGAGCTATGCAATCCATAAAACAGTAGGTCATCGAGATAACTAATAGAACCTGAGAACAATTTCCCAGTCAAAGACAAGCAAGGGAGTTCATAAAGGAATACTCGTCCAAATTTACTGAATAACTTCTAAGCAAAAATAGGAAGACCGGCAGGAATTCTACAGCGAGGATCTGACTGGAAGATCAGGAATCTCCTGTGCCACAAAGCTACACCCAAGGGTCAATGGAAAAAGTTCTAACCAACTTCTTCTCTTACAATAAAACAAGAGAGAAAAGAAGACAAAAATATATTTAATTTTATTTCGATTCATTACTAGAAATATCTATTCAATCACCAATATTATATACTAACTACTTAAAACTATTTTCTGAAAGGTACTATCAATCAGGAAGACATAGGTTCAATCTCCGGGTAGTCAGCTTAGAGTCTTTTTTTGTAAAATGACATAATTCTGTGAGATTAAGGAAAACGCCATATGGAGCAGAGCAGGTCGTGTTAGCTAGCTATACCGTTCCCCGTAAAGAACGGTACCGTGTGATCCTTGTATTGATAGTGGAGCACGTTAAAGGTCTCTAGCCCCGACAAAAAGGTTTAGGCTGTTCATCAAACCGGTCTGGTACCCGGGGTAAAGGGGGTTCAGATATAAACATGAATTTACTAAGATGAATTTGGACAGTTGGCCTAAGTAACAGAGTCTACCCAAACCGAAAAAATCAAGCAAGTAGGCGTGTTGTGGTGTAAGAGTGTTGTGGTGTAGGAGTGGAGTAAGAGTGCGGCAGAGTGTTTGGAACGTCCCTAAACTTAGCAGAGTGCAAAGATTTTATGATAGAAAAAATTAGTGCTAATTAAATGCCAAGTCACAAAATTGCTCTTGTAGTTTCCAAGATGTAATCTGCACTGCTAGCTTTCCGTTAAAGATAGCAGTGCACCATGCTAGAATCGTTCAGAAAAGTAGTAGAGTTGTCTAAATGATCCAGAAAATTAAATGCTAATTAAATGGTGCCATTTCAATGATGAAATTCTATATTTTTTACTTTTTTCTGCATATTTTTTAAAATTAACTTGGTGCATTGCTGACTTTAGGTGATACACATATTTGAGTTCCCATGAAAGAAGACGTTGGTGGTGTTTTTGATATTGGAATAAATTAGTGCTATTTGGGTGCTAAAGGAGTCGAAAAGAGTAAATGGAATGCATTATCCAAACGCACCATAAGTGTTTTGTTTTTATGTAATTTAAAAATAAACAATAAAAAATGCACCTTTAGTGGTGATTTTTAGGGTGCTGTTACGTCGGAGGAGAAATTTTGCAAAGTATTTTAAACATTACAACTCCAAAGTCAACAAAAGGCATCAATCGCTCTCCCCTCCCCCCGTTACTACGCCACTGACAATAGTTAACCACAACTTTATACAAGGAAAAATGTTGTGGTTGGTTGAATTTTATTTATTTTTTTTTTGAATGCATAATAAATAAATTATTTGAAATGGCTTTGCTTTTTACACGCTTTTATTTAACTTGCAATATATGTAATTATCTATGTACGAGATATGTTTGTTTGGGTCGAATCTTGCAACTTAATTTTGACCAACTTCTAGACATCCGATCGGCTTATCTGAATGTATTACCCAGGATAATCCCAGAATATCTCCTAAATGTGCTATCAATGTACAAATGTAAGTACATTTTTAAGACCTCAGTAGAACATTCGTGGAATATCCTGCTTGTTATATTTGCTGAATTTACCACCTAGGATACATTTTCTGTACATTCAGAGAATATCCTGTAAATGTGCCAGGACATTCAGACACTCATAGCACATCGAGGGAAAATTCCTGGAATCTTGTGTGCATTATACCTATTTTACAAATAGAAACTTGTTAAATTTTGATATTTAAGAGGTGTTTTTGGCCATTTTCAAACTCTGTGATTTGGTCAAGTCAACCCCTTCAAAGTAGGATAAATACTTAGTATAAACTAGAAATTTCAAAGAGTTACTTACCTCGTTTTTATCAATTTCACCCAAATATGCATCGTGTTGTTGTCTTTCATACAAAACTCGCGCCAACGAACTTCTAGGCCTAAAATTGGTCCAACCCATTATGAAACCGGACCCATCCTCTACGCCACTGGGTCTAGAATTTTGTCCACTGTCCGTTTGTGATGGCATTTTTGCTTGACAAGTGTCGTAATCGGTCATTTTACGCGCAGCTGTTTAATTTTTTAATCGATTTGAGTGCAAAAATTACGGTAAACTAGATTGTTTAGCAAAAATTGTAAAAAGTTTGTAGTTTGAGGTTATGTTAATCAAAACAAAACACAATCACAGCACTTTTGCAGGAGAACTGCCTTTTTAGGGCCTTAAACAATTAGAAAAAAATGTTTTTGGCACTAAGAATGTTTACTTTAACTGATTTAGGTCCAATAGATAGTTTCTTTTAATAAATTATTTAAAAAATTAGCCAAACCCAGACTAAAAACCTTTAAAAGCACCACAGAAACAATTTAAAGTATTCACTATTTTTTACCAACACACCGTTAACGTGTGCTGTCCTTTTCTAATACATAAATTTTCGCTATACCGGCCCGCTGATGGAGTGATCCGGATGAGTTCTCGATATTGAAAGTATTACACGATCTGAATGTACATGAAAATCTCCGTCTTGTTAGGGAGCACGTTCCAAACTTGCCAAAAATATTCATAGTTTATCTCGCCGTCTGTTTTGCTCCTGTTGCCTTAAACAAGGAGAGAATGATAGAGGTGTGATTCCGGTGTTAATTTTTGGACGAAGGTAAATGTGAAATCGATAAAGTATCTGCCAGTGGTGTAGCAAATAAACTGTTTTCATGATGCGAAGAAAAATCAGAAGGAAAGCTGGCAGACCTTTGCACTTATGAATGTGCCTATGCCTAAAGGTCCATTTTTTAGTTTTTTTTTTAAAAGGACTCCTTTGGAAAACAAAAGTTTTCAATAAAAGTTGTAGCATTGAAAATTCAATTAAATTTGTTTCCATTGGTAACTGAATTGGCTGGAAATTAACAATTACATTTTTTTGTTCAGAACTTTTTCAGTCTGACTGAACTTTTTTACAATATAGGGCGCAATAAAGATCGATTCGAAAAAAAACTGTGATTCTCAGGCGTGGAGAATTTTTTCAAATAACTAGTTTTTTCTAATATATAAATAGGTATATCCAAAATAAAATAGAGCAACCTAGAGTGGAACGGAGTACTTAAGCTTCGAGTTAAAAAGGTGACACATAGATAGAACTTGATAACAGACATCTTATTTTTAAAATATTTATTTGAAAATTTTAAAAATTATTGTTTTTTTCAAATTTTATAGTAATTGTTAAACACTACATGGGGTAGAACGTGGTACCCATATTTTGTTATATAATTATTGAATGTTCAAAATAAATAATAATGTATACTTAATCAAAATATTATGGTTTTGCAAATCTTTTTTATTAATTATGGTGATTCTAAAACAAAATAAAATTCAAGATACAAAGCCAAAACAGAGGTACAAAGAATCAAATGAAAAATTGACTACCATTCCGCCTCCAGACGGCGGGCCCCGTTTCGCGCCAAATGCATGAATTTTTATTAAATAAAATGTTATCAAATTTCATTAGCATGTATCTCGCAAGACCCTTCAATCAAAAAATATTTAAGAAGAAAATACAGGAAGATGCACACTGTTATTAATATGTTTTGCGTTGTCAAACCCATCTAAGCATAGAATTCATGCCACGTGCTACCCCGTGGTAGTTCCACCCCGGATTTCCCTACTAAAATAATAAATTTTAAAAACCCAAGAAAAATTATACGGGTGGTTTCTTTTTTGGTTCTATTAGATCTTTGTGGTTTAATTGATGTGGCGTTTGAGCTTTTAAAAGCCTTATAATTTTAATATTTTTAAAATGTTATTCTCCTTTCTCTTCTGTGGTTGACGATTGAGCCTGTCCCTCTCCTCTTTGTTTAGTGGGAATTTCATTAAATTGTATTGAACATTTATAACTCTCCTTTTTTTTAATTGCTTTCCCCCAGCAAAAACGTAACTAGGCTCCTGACCCCAAATATACTTACATTTTTTTGTCTTTCTCAAGGGGTACTTACATAGACGATGACAGTTTTTTTCTAAACGCGCAAGTTTTGTTTTTTTTTATTTTAAAAATTATCACATATAATCTCCTTAGAGCTTGAATTATTTCCGAAATTTTTTTTGAAATTTTATTCGAGGCCCCAGCCGAGGGTAATTTTCTGTGGTAATTTATTCAGGGATGGGAAAATTATCGAAAATCATGTCGAAGATTTTTTGCCATGGAAACCGCTCGAGGGCTTTCCTGAGAGCGGTTCCTTTATGGCAAATATCTAAGAATGATTTTCTGATTATCTCACCATCCCAAAATGAATTTTGTAGCTATAATTTACCAAATTAAAAAACGAACAACACAACAACAAATCGAAATGTCAATGTTCGCTATTTATATATCATCAAACGGCACACGGTGGTCAATTTTCAGAAAAACGCGGACATATATAAATGGAAAAATTAAAAAATTCAAAATATATCTAAATTTGCTCCTATATTGTTGTCAAGATATTAGGCGAATAGTGCTTTTGATGTATATCGAAATTTACCTGTTTTATCAGGTGCAGGGTTTTCTCGTATATCTTTGGGGGAGGGAGTTAATTGAATAGATATGGAAGTATGGTTGTATATAATATATATAATAAGTTTTTTATTTTTTTTATGAACCTCAAGAATTTTTGGTCTAATATGTCAAGAACATTTCAGTAAATGTGTATTATTTTGTTCTTTAATCTGCTTGAAATTTTACTAATTTTAGTGTAATATAATTTATCTCAAATTTAACTTTTATTATTTTTAAGGCACAGCTGAAAATCGTATTTTTTTAAATTTAAGGCGCTTTTCATCAAAAACGGCTTAAGACAGGGCAAAATGAATGTTATTTCTCTGTCTTAGTTTCTTAAGAGCTATCTAATGGTACTTAAGGCTCCAGAAATATTGCTGGAAGCGGCAAAAATATACGGGAAACCCCTGTATATATAAGTATTGTATCTTTATACCAAAATTATTTTATGTTTTATCCCCAGTCAAAACAATTAATGCAGTATAAAATAATAGAAAATAAATTATTGATTCCTCATAATATATTGACACCCTCTTTTTTATTTTAAAAGTAATAAAAAAATATTAAATACAAAAAATGTATAGCATTATCTAGACTTTTGGACTGTCTCATTTTTATGTATACAGGATGTATAAAAAAAATGGGAACTTGAAATTGCAAATTTCAAATATAACACTCAGAATATGATACTATTCAACTGTTAATATCTCAAAAACAATTGAGATAGGGTATGTTAAATAAAAATCGAATAAAAATGCTTAGAATTTCAAAACAGAATGCAAAAATGCAATAATATACTGAGTGTTTCATTTGAAATTTTGCAAGTTTCGGTTGGCATTCTTTTTAATATACGCTATATACATAAAAATATACTAGTATACTTTAACAATTAATTTAGTAAGTAAATTTGAGTGTTGTAAATTTATGTTTTTAGTTTAATTTAGCCAATTTATAAATTTGTATCTTACCTCTTAAAAATTCTTAAGATAAATGTGAAAATTCACACGATTATCCTGTGTATCAGCTTAATAAGAATAATTTCTTGTTTAAATATAGTAACCTATTTATTTTTTTTATTAAAACTCAATATTCTGTACGATTAAATTACAATGTGGAAGTTTTTTTTAATGTCTGCGTTTTTACAGAAATCGACCACTGTACGACACATCGACAATAAAAACCTGTTTGTACAGACCCATTGAGTTCCATAAGCCAGAGGCTTAGGGGAGGACCTACTAATAAAATAACTGACCACAAGATATACAAAACTTAATTTTATCACGTATTTTTTTGAAACGACTAAACAAAGCGGGAAAATGCAGCCTTGTGAGATAGGAAGAGACAAAAAAGTTGTTCAATTATTTTCATAATTCCGCGATCTTATATTATCTCGAGTAGTATCTATCTCTCTCAGACACAGCGACCTTTCACCACAAAAGGTGACAACAGTGAACGCAATTCAATTAAACTTAACATTTGACCGGTGGTGTTTCATTTGGGCGGCGTTGTTCTATGTTTTAAAGTTTAATAATTTTATTTTAAAAACAAAACTATAAATTGACAACATAATGGTACGCGAGTGTTTTTTGTGTAAAAACCCTGAAGATGACGTAAATTCCAGTGTCGTATCCCTAGTAAGAAAACCGCATAGGATCATCTCATGAAAGTTCGTAATGGTAAAGCCATGATCAATGGTTACTAAAATGATATAGTAACCATTGCCATGATGGTAATTTGGGCTTAAAATATTTTAATTTAATAATTTAAGGGGTAAGGTTTTTGTTTAAGCACATTTTTTTGCCATGATTTTGCTCACATTTTAAAGCTTTCTTTGTAAACTTTCGATTTCTAGAAAAAAACAGTCATATTCTTCAAGTTTTCACGTTTTTTTAGGCGTTCAAAAGGAGTACTGCCAAAAAACATTTTGAGAGAGGGCAGAATTTTAGTGGTAGATGGGGAGATAATTTAGTGAAGTGCAAAAATATTTAAGGTTGTTGAAGAGAGACAGCAGGCTATAAAAAAGTATTTTAGAGAAAGATAAAAATAATTTAATGCAACTGTTTACTAAAAATGTCTGTTATTTTATCTGTCTGTCATCTTCAGTGGTGTCGTGCATATAATTTTTATTTTACCAGTTTTATACAAAAAACAGCAAAAATTGTAATTTTTCAAAGCATAAAGTGTGTGAGACATAATGTGGTATTAATTTCTTTCAAATCAAAGTTCTTTACAGCCTTTAAATTTACCAAAAAACGTATTCTACTATAAGTGAATTTAAGCACATCTTAAAATTATTTGACAGGTAATATGGCAAAGCCATGATGACCCTTAAAATAATTTAGTTAAATACCTGTTAAAATATACAATAGTTTGCCTGTTCAAATTAGATCTAAGCCTTATTTTAAATGCAAGAAAGAAATTTAAAAAATGGTTGCAAACAAATAATTATAGAGTAAACTTTTTTCTTAGAGACCAAATATTAATTTATGAATAAACTAAAACTAAAAAGGTGCACGCACAGCATCTTGGATGAAATTATGGACGCATAGGCAGTAAGGAGGTAATTCAATTATTATGTTTTATTTTGCTATGTTGTTACATCTGCACTGCTAAAAAAATAAAAAACTATTCGTGGAATAAAATTTATATACAATCCAATGTTTTTTTATTTTTTAAATTGTTTAAAAAAACCTTTTCCTTTAACAAAAATCAGTAAACCTTGCTGAAAAATTTAAAACGAGTAACCGGATTACCTATAGTTACTTCAAGAAAAATGCCTTATAATAAATTTAACGCCCTTTGTAAAAAAATTGAGTATATATGTATACTTCCTTTATTATGTCCCTATCAAATATGGACCTATGTAAATTTGCTTAAATATTTTTTTTCCCGCCGTCACTGATAATGATTCATATGTAGATGATCAATCGTTGCAAAAGGCTGATCCAAACCAAAACATTAGTTAAAAATATTTATATACCTGTCCCTTTTTTATTCATAAAAATAAAAATTATATGAAGGGGTATGCTAAGTCTACTCCGAAGTGAAAAGGGCAATTATCAGTTTTGACAAGGAGATTTTCAGTTTTGACAAGGGAGATTTTCACCTGAGCGGGATATTTCGCTAATAATCAGGTGAAAATCGACCTGCTTTTATAATCCTCCAAATTTAATTTCTTGATGTAAGTTATAGGAGTGGAATAAAACACTCTGTATGTATAGCCGGTCGTGCATAAATCTTAGATAAAACAAAAAGAAGCGAAAATCTTTTTCGCTTTGATCCAATCTAATTTCATTTAGTAAATTTTCCAGGCAGCAAATTAGAGCGAACATTAAGAAAATTAGATTTTTTTCCACGTCTCGGAGGACAAATCGAGTTAGGTCAGTCCAAAAGTACAAATAACGCAACACTTTTAGTCCCTAAATTACTCTTTATGAATGGTGGTCAACCGAAAGTTGTTAAACATTTAAAAAACTTTTAAAAATTCCAATAAATTCTAAAAACTCATATTTATTCGCTGATACATTTCGCAAAACCAAATTTAGTCAAACCAGTCTACTAATGCTAAATATTAGATTATATTATACTGTGGTCAAACTACGTCTTTTAGTAGTTTATACCCAGACCTTTAAAACGTTTTAAAAATTCGTTTAATTACTCATATTATTTTAAGAGTGTTTGCCGACATAAAATAGAGTTTCTTATATATAATTTAAAAGTTGTTCGAAACCTACAACGTTTGCACCAGGAAAAGTCGCATTAAAATAAAAACGGTTCAAAGGCCGTATAAACTAAGTACTCACATACTTAAACATATTTAAGCTGTATACATTAACCATATCTTATCCAAGTTGTGTCCTACTAACGAATACTTGTTTATTGAAATATTTTGTTATTTATGCAGTGTTTTTCTTTAACCCGTTTTATTGACCTAAAGGGTGTAAAAATTAGATTTTTCCTCATTTCGTTGCTATAGCTCTTTGCCAAGGCACGGTGCACGTAATTCGAATTTAATTTTAATCCGAAATTTATACGTTTTACAAACAAAAATGCAATTAGAAACTCGAATTGGGTTTCGCGAATTAAAACTCCAGAGAAATTGGTTCTTTAAAAATGACGGGATCGTAAAGTTTATTTGTGGCAGATTAATACCTTAACCTTTAATTTACTTCTACTCTCACTCTTGCTCGTACTTTTTACTACTACTACTACTACTACTACTACTACATTTTACTAATATTCGCATTAGGCTAAATCAGCCTTTGTTAAAGTGATATCTTTTTATTTCTGCCCCTCCCCCGGCCTCTGGAAATACTGATTTGATTGAAAAAAGCTTGTAAAAAAACCATCATTACTTGTACTACAACTTGTCCTTGTTAGGAATACAAAAAGTATCAAGGATGGCTGATAAATAATGTAAATAGTTAAACATTTACTATGTTTTCACGTGGAACTGAATACCGTCACCAGAGAAGAAACGATTTGAGCTTTTGACATTTGCCTGATGTATTTTGGGGTTAGTTTTTGCCTATTTTACTTCTTTGTATGCTTTTATAAGGCCAATAAGTTTACAGCACAATAATATAATTAAAATAAAGTTATAAACCTACCCTAACAGCTTAGTTATTATTGGCATCATCAGTCTGTTCGATACGATATCCGTTTTCATGCAGTTGGATCCCGATACGATCCCAAAAAAAGCGGTATTGATCTTGCTAAATATCTTTTACTCATCATCCAAAAATTCAAAGCACTTCGTGGACCTCCTTAGAGACATCAACCTACAACCTGACGACCAGTTTGTTAGTTTTGACGTCGAACGTTTGTACACGAACGTACCATTGGAAGAATCACTTCAAATCATTGAACAGAAGTTACTCAAGGACAACCACCTCTCTGATAGAACCAATCTTTCTGCTGCCTGCAGAATTCTTACTTCCAGGAAAGGGACAGGTATTTTTGACAGGAAGATGGTCTACCCATGGAATCTCCACTTTCGCCGGTAGTGGCCAACATCTTTACGGAAGCGTTTGAAGAAGAAGCTCTGCGAACATCATGGCAAAGATCCAAACTGTAGTCGAGATACAATACACTAGAACAATTATTCAATCATGTTAACAGCATAAGAAACTGCATCACACTAAATCTGGAAAAAGAAGAAAATTGTCAACTCCCTTTTTTCGACGTTTTAGTCACCAAAAGGAATTCAACCATAACCATTACTCTATATCGCAAACATACTGGACAATATCTAAACTTCAAATCAAACCACTCCACATCAACCAAACTGGGAATTACACATTCTCTTATATATCGAGCCACCTACATCTGCAATACAGAAGAAGCTTTAAATAAAGAAAAGGCAAAAATTCGATCCAATATGCGAAGAAACGATTTCTCCAACTACACGATCAATAAAACTCTTCGGACCACACCAACATAAATACTGAAAGAAAGGCGACACTTATAATTCCATACATCAAAGAGATCTCAGAAAAGATAAGAAGAATAGGCAACCAATACCATCTTCGGACTGTCTTCAAAACGACCACAACAGTAAGAAATCAGTTAAACAAAAACTAAACCATATCGCAACACCAAGAACTGCATCTACCAAGTATCATGCGAGTGTGGGGATATCTACATCGGAGAAACCAGCCGACCCATGGAAGTTCGCGTTACAGAACACAAACGCAAAAACTCGATAAGGGGATACAATATTGCTGGGAAAATCAACATCATATGGAATGGAAAGAGGCAAAGATCGTCACCAGAGAATAAAATCTATTCAAGCGGAAGTTCAAAGAATCAGCATTCATACAGAGGAACCAGAATGTATTTTCTCAACAGAGCGTCATTTGGAAACCCATACTTTTCGGAGGTAACAGATTTCAGCTGGGAAAGGGAGGAGCCAACCAAGTGTATTCATGGTTCAGTGAATACATACTAATATACCGGGTGGGCCATAAAAAACCGGACAAAATGTTTTCCGTTATAACTTTTGAACCATACCACCGATTTTAACACAAAAAACTGCTTTTTGCAGGGAATTGAGCAAGACTTTGAGTAAAAATATATTTTTGTCCGCCATCTTAAAGAACAAACTTTACCCTTCAAAGAGCCACGTTTATTCTTATGTTACGAAAGATCTTTGGATTTTTTTATGAATTCGTAAAAAAGCTCTATTTCTGCCACGTAGAACGAGGTACGAATCATTAAAATCGGTTAAACGGTTCCCAAAAAAAATAAAAAAATTTCAATTCGTGTTTTACGGATTATGCGATTGCCGTCTCAATTCTGTCTGCATACATTTTCTCATAAATTCATTATTACTGAACAGATTTTAATAAAATAAAAAGTCGCATGTCGAAAATTGACTGTTCTTTAACCACTGCTATTGAAATTTGCCGACATATTGAAATCCAAGATGGCGGACAGAATCAAACTTGACCCTTCAAAGAGGCTCGTTTATTCATATGTTCTGTAAACTTTTAAATATTTTTTAAATTTGTACAAAAGTCCTGCTTTCGCTACGCACAACGAGGTATAAATCATCAAAATCGGTTTGGTGGTTCTCCAAAAATTAATT
Organism: Oxystoma pomonae; assembly: GCA_963921995.1. Classification (NCBI taxonomy): domain Eukaryota; kingdom Metazoa; phylum Arthropoda; class Insecta; order Coleoptera; family Brentidae; genus Oxystoma; species Oxystoma pomonae. The sequence goes on from OY998170.1 coordinate 26,509,719, forward strand.
TTTGTTTCCATCACTGTTTTCCAGATTATACGATTGCCTTCTCAAATTGATACTCAACCGATTTCAATAAAATAAAAAGCATCATGGCGAAGATCAAAAATTCTTAAAAGATCACTATCGAAATTTGTCGCCATTTTGAAACACAAGATGGCGGACACAATTTAATTTATCTCTTCAAGGAAGCTGATTCTTAGGTTTCAAGAACTAAAAATGCCCTTTCTCCAACGCGCATAGCTAGGTACGAATCATTAAAATCGGTTTAGTGGTTGTTAAAAAATTAGTTTTTGTTTTAACAACTGTTTCCTCCACAGACCTAAAAACCATAAACCCTGAATCCCATTCATAAATTCTTATTTGTTTTGCCCCCAAGCTAGCCTGTGTGCCAAAAAAGGACAGAATGATTTTCAGAACGTTGCTCGGCAACACTGCGATAAAACATGTATATGTTTGTAGCCGTATGTCCTAGATACATCCATTTGTTTTACATACTCTACCAGTAGCGGCGAAAAAGTAATAAATATGTAAAAAATGGGTTAATTTCACAAAAGCAGTAATTTGTAGTTTTCACAACTAGTGGTTAAAAGAGCGTTTTTTTTTACGAGCGTTAATTTAAATGAACGAGCGCAGCGAGTGATTTAAAAAAAATAGTTTTTTTTTGCATTGGTAACCATGCTTTTGTAATTTACTGACACTTTCTTCACACACGTCTTTTGGATGAAGTTATAAAAATCCACCCTTTTTGTTGACACCCTTTCAGAAACCCGCCTCCAATTTAATTGTGTTATGTTGTTAAAGATAACTTTAATACAAGGTTGAGGGCGACAGTTGTTTAATAGTCTTTTCTATCAGCTGAAGGAAAAAGGCAAAACCTGATATTTAAATTAAACCCCTGATGAAATATACTAAATCACTTGCATAATTATAAGTTTAAAATATGTCATATAAAATATGTTAAGATGAAAGTAAAAATATAATAAAATACCTACTTTTTTTTAAACTAATATTCAATTAAAGCTTTGAGAATTAAAATATTTTACTATACTTAACAATTTCGTTTTACCCATTGTTATTTTACATAGGTGAGGTACACAGAACTTGAAACTCTTAGGTCTGTGGTCAGGTACCTGCTTTTCTAAATTTAGGACTAAAATACCAAAATACCAGAATAAATAGACAATAAAACATAATATTTTGATATATTATTTTTGTCTTTGTTAAGAAATTATAGCCTTGAGCACACCCGCACAGAGGGTATATAAACAGGGTGCTGGTCCTAACAACAAAGCATATTAAAAAAAAACAGCGTAATTATGCAGTATACGGTTTTCTGCCATTTTTGATTTTTTTATGAAAAAACCCCAAATCCGCCGGCGCCGTTTTTTTTAATTTTTTTTTAAATTTTTTTTTAACTAAAATAACCCAATCCAACACAGCCCAACTCAACCTAACCCAACCCAACACAAAACAATAAAAAAATACATTACACCCTTTTTTCTCTTAAAAAAAACCGGCGCCGGCGGATTTGGGGTCCTAGGGACCCTAGTAGGTGCCTCTATAAACAATTTTTCATAAAAAATCAAAATGGTAGAAAATCGTATACTGCATAATTACCAAAAACAGTAATACCGATAATTGAAAATAGGTAAAGGACGACACTGACCTGTAATTATCACAACAAAACTACAGCTAATTTTGACATTTACCTTTGAAAAGAAATCCCTTGATTTGGGTGTTCCATTCGTTTACACACGATGCACTCCAGCACCATCCTATAGTTTTTAACTTCACAAGTTTATAAAAAACACAAAAACCACACAAAAGATTTCGAAATCAGAAATATTTGGACACGGTCGGTATGCAACGCTGCGAAACATATATAATGAATACAAACCACCAGGTAGTGCGCAGAAGACGGCAAGGTATTGCGACTTGCCAGTTCTTGTTTAGGGATCGTTGGGAGTATTGGAAAAAATATGGGCTTTTTATATTTTGATGTGTTTATTTTATCTTTTGTTTTGTAATAGTTTGTAAATATAGCTGCTTATAGTGGTAAAAAGGCACCAAGATTTTCATGAAATTTCAGAACCAACAAGAAAGTAACCTCAAGTTGGCAACAAGGCTTTATCCTACTATGCTTTCATAATTTGGGGAACACGAGCTTATATACTACATATATGTAATCATTTTCACATGGCATACTGGCTCAGACACATTGTATCTTTTTTTCTCCTGCTCTTTGAGGCAAAGATATTGTATAAAGTGCGAGTTAGGATGACTACAAATATTTTTTTTAATTTATGTAAAGAGAAAGAGAACGCCTAATTCCGGCGATACGTTTTGCGAGATACATTGTTATTGTAGGAGCCAGGATATTAGCATAACATTCAGAGACTAATGGTGTAGGTGTGTGGTTTCCTCATAAACTCATTATTACTAAACTGATCTTGATAAAATAAAAACATCATGGTAAGAATCGATTTCTCTTTAAAGATCGCCATTGAAATTTGCCACCATTTAAAAAAGCCGCTCTTTTATTTGTTGCGAGTAATTTTTGTACCCTTTTTTACATTTATATTAATTTTTTAATAACTACTAAACCGTTTTTAATGATTTGTATCTAGTTATACGCGGCGAAGACAGAGCTTTTTTACGAAGTCGAAAAAGTTCTCGAAACATAAGAATAATCGAGCCTCTTTGAAGGGTCAAATTTGCTTTTGTCCGCAATCTTGGGTCTACAAATTACGACAAATTTCAATAGTGGTCCTTAAGGTTCAATGAATCTTTGTCATAATGCTTTTTATTAAATTAAAATCGGTTCAGTAATTATGAGTTTATGACGAAATTAATGCACACGGAATTGAGAAGGCAATCGTATAATCTGGAAACAAAAATTAATTTTTTAAGAACCACTACACGGATTTTAATAATTTGTACCTCGTTGTGCATGGTGAAAGCAGAACTCTTCTACGAATAAAAAAGAAATAAAAAAAGTTTTCAGAAAATATGAATAAACGAGCCTCTTTGAAGGGTCAAGTTTGAATCTGTCCGCCATCTTGCATTTCAAGATGATTCAAGATTTTCGCCATAAAGCTTTTTATTCCATCAAAATGGGTTTAGTAATAATGAATTTATGAGAAAATGTATGCAGACAAAATTGAGACGGCAATCGCAAAATCCGTAAAACACTGAATGAACATTTTTTATTTTTTTTTGAGAACAACTTAACCGATTTTAATAATTTGCACCTCGTTCTGCGTAGCAGAAACAGGGCTTTTTTACGAATTCATAAAAAAATCCAAAACTCTTCTTTAACATAAGAATAAACGTGGCTCTTTGAAGGGTAAAGTCTTGTTCAATTCCCTGCAAAGAGCAGTTTGTTGCATTAAAATCGGCTGTATGGTTCGAAAGTTATAACGAAAAACATTTTATCCGGTTTTTTATGGCCCACCCGATATAAGATTAGATACTAGTATTCACCTGATGACGATTGCAGACACATGTACACATGTGAAAAAGTAAAAAAATTATGACAATGGAGTTAACCTAAAAACACAAATTACAGAAAGCCATCACAAAAATACATTACAACAAGGTTTAACCTAGGTAATAATTTAAATGTTTCTTTGATGCATTTTACTGCTACACAAAAATACATCATTTACATTGGACCAGTCCTTTATAATAAAATGCCAGAAGATCTTAAACACCGACCATACAACAAAATCAAAAAGCAACTTACAGATTGGATTAAGGAAGAAAACATAATAGTTAAAAATAGCAATTAATTACTCACAAAAAAAACATTGACATGTGATAATAACAAATAACAAAAAAAACTGAATTTAAAATAAATTTTGTTCATAGATTTAGTTAATATAGTTTATTAGTCTTAGTTTTTTTTTACTATATTTAAAATATTAAGTTTAAAATAATAAACGAACACAACCTCGCTTTTTAACTAAATAGATAAATATTGCAAAAAATAAGGTTGTCCTATTTTAATTATTTATTGACTTTCAAAGCCTATGCCCCCTTCAAATTAGATCCTGCCTACGCCATTTAATTACATTGCGAATGATACCAAACCCATCAAAAACACACCAGCGAAAATGGAACTTAAAACTTTTTACTTTTTTTAAAGTATTTTTTTAAATTAACCCTCTTAGTCAGTAAGGCTCCCGTAAGATAAAATCCTGGATACGCCCCTATGCAGTATTCGAGTACCTTTTAAATGAGACCCAGATCACAGACATATTATCAGAATTTCACTGTTTCGACCTTTGGTACAATACCTTCAAAATTTTAAAATATGCCAAATATCTTTTTTCAAAAAGTGCTTGGGGTATTATTGAACTCCGTCAGTTTAACTACACTCTCTTAAAATGCCTCGAATTGCGACCAATAGACATTTTTCAAATGTAACTTCTCTCTTTTTCGTTGCAGTAAAAAGTAAGCGCCTATGTTAAAAGGCGTTGTTAAGTTAAACCATGATTAAAATTGACACTGATTGCTGGCAAAGACGCAAGATTTATAGGACGACGGTGTTTTTTGCCGCCGTCCATTAAACGACGTAAAGGGTGTTTGTTTAAAACCACTTTGTCATTTTTTAAGCATTCGTTTTTAGAACGCACTCAAGACATAGTGGACCACAAAGAATTTCTGCTTAAATATTTTTCGTCTTCTTCTTTTTCAAGTATCGTCAATTGGTAACTTATCTAGGTAGGTACTGCCTTTCTAAAACGTGTTGTAGTAGATCATATAGCTATGAGATACTATAACGGCCCTGTCCTTGCATTTGCCCAAAAAAGCCGTAGCGATAATAACTCTCAATCAAGTCAGACAGCCGGAGTAGATTTTTCGCCTTTTGCCTTGCCTGATTTCTTGATTATTTTTACACATTTTGCGACACTTCACTGAATAAAAAATGCATTGTATTTTTTAATAATTTGCGTTTCAAAGAAAATGTATTTATTTTAAATATAATTTTATTAAGTTTAAAAACGTGGAAGAATTTTTATATTAGACTTAGAATACTTAGAATACTTCCGGATATTCGAATCTAAAATTAGATTTATTAAAATTTAACCGTAAATAACATGTGTTTTAAAAATAAATATACATATTTTCAAAATATTTTTCGAATATGAATGTTTTAAAATTTAATACCAGCTTTTATTAAATTTTGAAAAACAAAATATATTTTTAAAAATAAAACGCGAACTTATTTAAATCTTAAATAATTTTATTGCAATTTTTCCGTAAAATATTAAATATAAATATAAATTAGTGAAAAAAAGAATTAATTTTAAATTTTAAAAAAGGGTCATTCAATATTCAATAGTGGGACGCGACGGATATGTCTTGACCTACAAAGGCCGAAACTTGAAAAAATCTTTCGTTATATCCGGTCTACGGTAGTTTGGAGTAAGTGATGCAAAAAAAAAGTTTTTGATCACGGGTGCAAAAAAAGATTTCTGTCCGTTTTTGACCCTAAATTAAAGAGGAATAGCGGAGAATAGTAGTATTGAAAAAATGTAATTATTCTTGCCTAAAAATTAAGCCATTTCGGCCATTTTTCATCAGGTATTTACGAAAAAATCATTTAAAAACATCACCAAAATAAAAAACTGACAAAGATTAAACTGTCGCAACAATGAACGTCACCGTGTAAAAAGGCACATCGCTATGGAAACCAATGTTATTTTATTTACCAACCTTCTTGATTTATAGTGTAAAGATGGTGTGTTACGAGAAGTGCTCTTCGTTCAAGATTTTTAATAGTTATCTACATTCCAAGGGAGGAAAATGCAGCATTTCCTCCCGCGGATGGTTTGATGCCCGACCCGTAGCGGAGGGCAAATACAAGGGAGGAAGTGCATTCTGTTAAAAAACATTTACTTGCCGAACTGTCAAAGCAACCCCCGTATTTTATAACAATCCGATGACATTCGCCAAAATGGTTATCTCAAGCTGTCTTAATCAAACGCTATTTAAAAGTAATTTACCACCTGAACTTGAATTTATCCAAAGAAACTCGGCTGCGGTAAAGGGAGGAAAAAAAATAAACCCAAAATATCTATCATTTAATATATTCAGATGCGGTACGGGGAAAAAAACTTTTCCTACCTGCTAGCCGGGAGGAATAGTATATTATATAACGAGAGAAGAAAGTGACATATTTCACACGAGCGTGAATGTTGTGAACGAGGCGCTAGCCGAGTGAAATAACACGCGAGTGTAAGAAACTTACTTTCTATCGAGTTGTGTACGCTATTTTTCCTACGACCACTTTAACATTTAATTTGTATTTTTTATTATTATTAAATTTTTTTCATTTTCATCTTAAGAAAAGAAATTATTCTTCTTTAGGGACGAAAATGGTTTTGGTCTATTTCCGACGCTTCTACAAATCATAGCCAATTAGATACCTACATTGTTTGGATGGTTTGCTGTCATTCATTTTCGTCACTAGAAAAGAAAACATTTTCGTCTCTAGAGACGAAAATAAAATTGATATGCGTGTGAAGTATAAAACTTTCTGAGGTGATATAAAGTGCAGATTTGGTTACTTTCGTGTGTGGTCGTAGGAATTTTTTTTTTCCTCCCTGTTTCTTTGGGTCGAAAATGCCATTTTCGAAGGAGGTAGTAGAAAAAAGTATTTTCCTGTTTCTCTTGGATTTTTTGATAAAGATATTAAGAAAATAGTATCAACAACTCGCGGCTAAACTGTCCTTTTTGTTACTCGCATTTTTAGATACCTCGCTGCGCTCGTTATTTAAACCAACACTTAAAAAAAAGCATTATTTTAGCCCCTAGTTGTGAAAACTACTATTTCCCCCACATATGAAAATGGTGGATTTCACACGATGGATGCAACTTCGAAAACGTTAAATTTCACCCGTGTGCAAAAATTTTTCCGCACATGTGTGGAAAAATGTACGACGACGTTAACTGTCACCATACGTTTCAGTCGGGTAAAGCCTTGTTCACAACATTCACGCTCGTCTGAAATGTTTCACTTTCCTCTTTTGTTACGTAATATACTATTTCCGGACGCGTCTCCGAGTTATTTGAACAGCCAGGAACACAACACGGCAGTTTAAAACCACAGATTATTTATATATATATATGAAATAAAATTTAACGCACTTTTTCAATAATAAAAATAAAGTGGTAAACAAATACCAAGTAGCACAAAGTGCTGAAAATCAGTTGTAGAAGTGTTGCCACAGCCAAATCTGTAGCAATATGGCTTTAGCTGTTGTCTGTGGCAACACTTTTACAGTATTATAGAAAGGTTATAACAGCTGTTTTTACCCCTTATTTTTTAGTTGTCACAATGTTGTGGGCAGCAATTTAGCTATGTATTTTAAGCTCAAAATACAACTGAAATTAAGCATTTTTATACAGGCTACCATTGTATTAGAGAACATATTTTTATAACTAAATAAAAATTAGAAAAAGGAAATATGGATCACAAAGTTTTAAGCCATAATAAAATTAACTTACTTATTTGACATCATGATAATCCGTAAAAAAGGTCATTACATGAGTAAATTTGGGGGCTCCGGGCAGTTTATTGATAAAACCCTTCATAATAACTCACTAAAACACACACGCCTCAAAAACTCAGCATATTACTGTTTTTGTTTATTAATTTTTTATAGATTATGTTTACCTTTTTTCAAGGAATTTCGTTTAAAAGTGTTAAAAATGCGTATGTTATGGATTATGCATAATGCAAAACCGGGACACTCCGGCCATTCAATGTATTGTAGGTATATCACTATTATTATATATATTATTATATAATATTAAGATGTATTTTCCAAAATACTTATTAAAGAAAAATAATTTAAGTAACGTTTCAATTCAAATTTATAGATGGCAGAGAACATCTGCTTTTTCAATTGCATTGATTTTAAAGTTACAAAATACAGTGGTATCAAAACCGGGGCGAACCGGAACTTTTGCTGAAAAATCGGACTATCCGGGACGGATTTTTTCCCCGGGACAAATGGTTAAAAATCGGGACTGTCCCGGTTAAAAACATAATGTATTTTTCAATAAATAATTTTAATTTTACATTCACAATTTCCTGTCTTCATTAAATAAATCATGGCCGCCCAAGGAAAAAAGACGACGATAAGATTTTGTTTTTTTCTGTGGATAGAAGAGCATTTAAAGCCAGTTACTAGCAAAATACTTTTTGGGCCCAGGGGAATGGAAATAACGCGTAGGTAACATTCTACCTTTTTTCCGCTACTCATTATTTCGTTCTTTCTCATATTGAGCAAGAGGAAATATATTTTCTAATCCCTCTCACTTTTTTCTGCAAATATGGAAGTGGATATTAGCTACAAGCAGGTGAAATGTGGGCTAGACGCAATTGATTACCGTAAGTTTTCTATACATCGGTAGAAGGCGAGGCATTCGCAGCAGTTCGCAGCATTTGGTTTTGGCTATAAATGTTCAAAAAAGTAAAAATTATGACCATTTGGTGCAGCTGAGGATCAACTTTGATCGTGACACAAAACATAGCTTTAATAGCTAGCTTAATAGACAACTTTGCATTAGTAACAACTTGATTATTAAAGTAAGTTCCAATAATAATTTAACAGCTAAAAAGGCAGCTTAAATAAAGCTAGCTACTTTACAGAAGAAACGTAGTTGCTGCAACGTTTTGACAGCTATAGGATAGCTGTAAAATCTAAAGTGTACAGACTGCTTGGGATAATATAGGTTATGAACTTGCGCTAGCCAGAAGTTATCAATTGGCTGATTGACCGTAATCTCGGACGGCTATCTAAAAAACCGGTCGTACTTACTCTGAAGTTTGCAACGTTAAGTCCCAAGTTTGAAGCGAAGAATGATGAAGTAGCAGAAAAAAATGTTGTGAAAAAACTTTTCGGCATTTTTTTTTAACGTACGAACCCTGTTGGCCATTAACTTTAACTTGTGCTGGTCGATTTCAGTATATGTGAAAATGTAGTAATTGTAATGAGTTTTCATGACAAAATGGAAATTATTTTTAAAAGTAGAATTTGTTTCTGTGTGTTCCTGCCGATTGTTGAATTTCTTAGGAAAGGTCGCACGGGAACGGTCACCTCCCTGGGTGCCGATTATGGGTTTCGTAGGATGGGATCGTTTGCCTGAGAGAAGAGAAGTAGATTTAACCAATAAACGCGCTTAAAAGCAGTGACGAGACGATCGAAGAATCACCAAACTATTATGGGCACGCGCAGAGCTGCCTCGAACATCAATTTTTGAGCGAAGTCGTTCTCTCGACTAGACCCAGCAGTTGGGAGTTGTAGAAAAGCTCGTGTGAAAAACGTCACTTGTATTATTTCAGAGCACGCTATTGGACCGGCCCACGCACAAAAGTCATTTGAACGACGCACAGTGGATAGATGCAATGTTTTTTTGGACATTTAAGCAAAAAATTTAAACTAACATTTTTGTTGCTATTTTGTACTTAGTTTGTTGCTGATATACCACGGTTTAATTAAATCATAAGCAATGAATTATTTAATATTTGTCCTTTTTGCTGTGTTGTGTTTTTACAGATCATTTTATATATTTTTGAACATTGTTTTATAAGAGCGGACCCTTTAAACATTTAATAGCCATTTGACTTAACATTTTTTTCAATTTTTTTAATTTATTTTCTATATTTTGCAGCGTTTCTTAAAATCCTACTCATTTTGTTTTTTTCTATTTTTTTTCTATACCTACATAAAAATTTCAAACATTTTAATATTCACATTGATTTTTAAGAAAATGTTCAAATATGCAGAATTGTGTTTTATTATTTTTGCATTCTTTAAAAACCATAAACCAATAAAACATTTTACTTGACTGCAATTTTTTGCGATATTTTGAGAAAAATTTCTTTTGTGCTCTCCCCTGTTGCGTTAAAAATTCTAGTTGAATCTAAAGGCGCATTTACACAGACAAACTTTCCTTTGATGTTGAAATGCCGGCAAACATTTACACGAGCCTCTTGAGCAAAATGTTCAAAGAAATGTTCGAGCAAAATATCGTACAAAGAAACACACGTAAATTTTGGAGAGAATGTTGAGCAAAATTTGTTTGAAGAATTGGGGGTATAAAAATTTCTTTACAAATTTAAATTTTATAATTTTATAGAAATACTAAGTTTTAAAACAAGGTATTTTTAATATTAAGTGCTTTCCGACGGAAAAACGATATGATGTCGAAATTCACGTTTTACCTCATAAGCAACTTCGATTGATCTGATTTTTCTAGGGGATATGCCAGTATACTTGTAACTTTTTTGGGGTTGTAAAAAAAAAGAGAATCAAAAAAAATCATAATTGGCACTTATTTGTTGCTGATGCTGGGTTAGGAGAAGGTAAAAACCGTAGACTAGTGAGAGGGGGTTTTGGTCAAATGAACATTGACACACAAAATTACATGACAACGTAACATGATAACGTAAAAACACATTTTTTTAACGGACCACATTTGTTATACATTTTTACCAAAATTGCTAAAAGTAAACGCCATCAAGAAATATTTTATAGCACCTAAACGAAACTAATAAATATACCGAACCTGACCAAATGCCTATTTTTTCCGGATTTTTAATGAAATAACTACCAACAAAATTATATAATATTGTTAAAAAATAATTAAAAATTAATTAAGAGCAGAGTTAAATGGGTTTACGCAGCGTTTGACAGGTCTGCGTTCCGACTGTTTAAACCTTCCTCCCCTCCCATGGTCCTGAAAAAATAACTACTCTCCAGAACAGTCCTCTAAACATATCCACCTGTAGTTTAAAAAGTAATTACTTCGAAGACATTTCCATTGTCTTTTTGTAATGAAAGAAAACCAAAAAAGTGAGAGAAAAGAATGAAATGTTATTACCTCTATGGTAAACTATTAACATTGCATGTGACAAAACTGATAGCCAATAATAATGTTTCGCTTGCCGTCGGCTTTTTTTCACAAAATTTTAAAATAAGTTGGTGTTCCATTTTTTTAAAGAATTGAGATCACTGGTCACTGATGTGAATTATATTTATTCTCATCTTTAAAAATATGTTTCCAAAACAGATAGCTAAAATTTGCTCAAAAATTTACCCGAACAAAATGTTTACAAAAATGTTCGCGCAAAAAATTTTAGATCTTTTGCACGAGCTTTTATTTGAGCATGTTCGTCTGTGTAATTGCGCCTTAATAGAACGATCATACCCTGAAAAGTGACCACTTCTATTAAAAATTAAAATTCCGTATTCTGCGACCGGCCCATCGCACAAGTCATTCGAACGACGCACAGTGGATCGATGCAATGTTTTTTGGACATTTAAGCAAAAAATTTAAACTAACATTTTTGTTGCTATTTTGTACTTAGTTTGTTGCTGATATACCACGGTTTAATTAAATCATAAGCAATGAATTATTTAATATTTGTCCTTTTTGCTGTGTTGTGTTTTTACAGATGATTTTATATATTTTTAAACATTGTTTTATAAGAGCGGACCCTTTAAACATTTAATAGCCATTTGACTTAACATTTTTTTCAATTTTTTTAATTTATTTTCTATATTTTGCAGCGTTTCTTAAAATCCTACTCATTTTGTTTTTTTATATTTTTTTGAAATCAATTTTTTTAATTTTTTTTTCTATACCTACATAAAAATTTCAAACATTTTAATATTCACATTGATTTTTAAGAAAATGTTCAAATATGCAGAATTGTGTTTTATTATTTTTGCATTCTTTAAAAACCATAAACCAATAAAACATTTTACTTGACTGCAATTTTTTGCGATATTTTGAGCAAAATTTCTTTTGTGCTCTCCCCTGTTGCGTTAAAAATTCTAGTTGAATCTAAAGGCGCATTTACACAGACAAACTTTCCTTTGATGTTGAAATGCCGGCAAACATTTACACGAGCCTCTTGAGCAAAATGTTCAAAGAAATGTTCGAGCAAAATCTCGTACAAAGAAACACACGTAAATTTTGGAGAGAATGTTGAGCAAAATTTGTTTGAAGAATTGGGGGTATAAAAAATTTCTTTACAAATTCAAAATATATATTGTTATCGAAATTCATTGAACTAAACTGAAAATAGAAAAACAAAGTTTTGAAGTAAGGTATTTTTAATCAAGTGCTTTCTGACGGAAAACGATTTGATGCCAAAATTTACACTTTACCTCATAAGCAACTTCGATTGATCTGATTTTTATAGGGGATATGCCAGTATACTTGTAATTTTTTTGGGGTTGTAAAAAAAAACGAAAATAAAAAAAATAATAATTGTCACTTATTTATTGATGTTGCCTGTAAAATATAATGATGAAAATTTACGTTTAAAAGAATATCCCTTTATTTTACTTCCTAGTTTAGTCTTTTACAATAATAATTAAGTCAAATTAAAAAAACCTATATACATTTTATTAAATCTCAAATATATGAACAAAAGCACGTTCGGTTTAAATAATACCCGTTTATTACCTACTTTCACAACCCTACGAACCCGACCCTTGTCTAAAATATATAATTTAGCAGTAATTTAGTAGACTGTGTCGCCGATCTATCATCCCGCGTTTTCGCAGGTAGTAGGCCGGCCACCCATTTGAATCGCAATGTTGTCCTTTGCATATTGTTAGTTCAGTGTCAGTAATCGACCATGATTATTACATTAAATTGACAGTAAATATCTATATCTTCAGCATTCATGAACCTTTTGCTTTTTTAAGCAACCCTTGGGACCTTAAACTAACTAGGTAAATCTGGTGTGAGGAATTAAAAAACAACAATAAAAGCTAAAGGTAAAGTAAAGTTACAAAAATATTTTTAAAAAACATCCCCTCCCCACCACTCCTCATAGTCGTGAGGCGCGGATTACCGCTTAAAAGTCCAATTTTTGAGTTTTTTGCCGATATTTGAAAAACTCAAAATTTTTTTGGAAAAGAAAAATTTTCCTGGGTTGTTTTTTGAATTTAGGAAAAAACCCTTGGAAATAAAAAAAACTCGCAAGAAAATCCCAAAAAAACCCGCGGGCAAAAAAATCCGGGAAAAACCCTAAGAAAAAAATATTATAAGTAACCCTAATTCATGTGACAAAACTGATAGCCAAGAATAATGTTTCGCTTGCCGTCGGCTTTTTTTCACAAAAATTTAAAATAAAAGTTGGTGTTCCATTTTTTTAAAGAATTGAGATCAGTGATCACTGATGTGAAATTTTATTTATTCTCATCTTTAAAAATATGTTTCCAAAACAGATGGCAATAATTTGCTCAAAAATTTACCCGAACAAAATGTTCAAAGAAAAGATCACAAAAAATTGGTGCAAATATCTCGAAGACTGCAAGAGCTATAAAGAAAAAAGAAAAAAAAATTGAAAAGTCAACGCTCGATAGATCAGTAACAAAGTGTTTGTGGACATGTTCATGGACAAAAATGTTCTTTTTGGACCTGAAAAATTCGTGCCTAAAGTCTTTGCACTGAATTTTAAAATACTCTGTATACCTGTATAATTCAGTTTTGACATGATCCGTCTAGTAGCGTACTGACGGGGGGGGGGCGTAGGGGGCGGTCCGCCCTGGGCCCCGGTTTACGTGGGGCCCCCTTGGTATCCCACATGTACACAATTATCCAAAAACCTACTCTAAGTTATCCCAGGTACGAAAAACACAGATTCTTATGAAAGTTGGTGAGTTTTTATTCTGTTTGAAGGATTTTATAAGATTATACGAGCCAACCTAATAGAAAAGTTCGTTTTTTAAGTTTTTTTGGCAGGCATAACATAAAAGCACCAAGTATACGCATACAGGGGTGGCCGCTTTCTGGAAAACCGGTAAAAGTAAGAACTCATCATCATTTATGCATGATACTTAAAAAGATAGAAAAAGATATCGGGTATTCCGGTACGCATAATCTCTCTCTCTCTCTCAGTCTACCTAGCATCCGTCTAGGAGAAAAGTGCTTCAACCACAGATTTTCTATTTCAAAAACTGATCCAAGTTATAGTTCTTTTTAAATAATTTGAAACAGTATGTGTGGTTAAAAACTGACAAAATTGTCAGACATAAAAATCTTACACTTACTTATTTTATTACTCGAAGAAAGTTATTGCTCCCAAGGTTGACACCCTAAAAATATATTTTTGATTTTATTAGTTTTAACATCCCTTTAATTGTTTAAATTAACGATATTTCTGAATATATTAAATTGATTCTTTGGTAATAAAAATTATTGTTCGTCTTGGAGTTGTTTAGATTTTCTTAAAATTGTTAAATATGTTTCAATTATTTTTTTAGATCTGAAACTATTTATTACATTATGTCGATTAAAAATTATTTGTGCTCCACAATGAACTTATGAGCCAAGAACGGATAATAAGTTTGGCGATTTTATCCATTGAGATCGAAGTGGCCAACAACATCGAATTTAATGAAGTTATGCAAGCGTTTGCAACGGTAAATGGTAGAAAAATAGCATTTTCACAACTAGTGGCTAAAAATAGTTCTTTTTTTACAATCTTTGGTTTAAATAACGAACGCAGCGAGGTATTTAAAAAAGCGAGTAAAATAAGCACAGTTTAGCTGCGAGTTGTTAACACTATTTTAATATCAAAAAATCCAAGAAAAACAGGAAAATTCATTCAAAAATCTCGAACGAAGAGCACTTCTCGCAAGACACCATCTTTACACTATAAATCAAGGCGGCTTTTTACTCGGTGACATTGTTGCGGCATTTTAATCTGTGACAGTTTGATATTTTGACGGTGTTTTTAAATGATTTTTTCGTAAATACTTGGTGAAAACTGGCGGAAATGGCTTAATTTTTAGGCAAGAATAATTAGATTTTTTCAATATTACTATTTTCCGCTATTTCTCTTTAATTCTCGGTAAAAAACGGACAGAAATCTTTTTTTGCATCGACCATGTTTTTTGATAAAGGAAAAAAAAAGATTTATTTAAATTAATTTTTTCAGCATTTTTAGTTGAGTTAAATTTCTTTTTTGCAAATAGGTAACTGTAAATATCATATTGTTAAAAATTTTAAAATTTAATATTGTTTTTTTGTCAAATAAAACTAAGATAAGTATATAGAAAAATGAGAGGGGGGGCCCATCTGAAGATGCCGCCCCAGGTCTCACTTTTCCTCAGTAAGCCGCTGGATCCGTCATGCCCAATTTTGACATAGTGTCATTTTGTTTCTCAAAATTGACTAAATAAAGTTTTTCTCATTAATTAAACTCAATTTTATAACTATAAGTTGAAAAGTTTGAAAGTTACGGTAAATGTCCAAAATTCCTTATACCTCGATCCACTGAACGATGCCCTACTCTGAAAGTTTGTGGTAGCATGCGCATTAGCGAATAAAATATCGATCGGTTACGTGATGGTTTCGTCCAATAGCGTGCTCTGAAATTACCCGGGTGACGTTTTTCATACGAGCTTTCCTACAAGTCTCAACTACTGGGTCTAATCGAGGCATCTCTGCGCGTGCCCATAATAGTTTGGTGATTCTTCGATCGTCTTGTCACTGTTTTTAACCGCGTCTATTGGTTGAAACTACTTCTCTTCTATCAGACGAACGATCCCATCCTACGAAACCCAGAATCGGCACCCTGATATCGACCAATAACACGCTTTAAAGCTAAAGTTTTTCGAAACGTATCCGACCAAAGCCGAACTTTACCCGATTGCCGTGTATCGAAGGAACCTTCCTACACTTTCATATACTTGCCTCTGAGCAGGAGAACGGGAGCTCTTCAAAAACGATAATCACGTCAGCTTGCATCGTACAAGCTTGGCAACTTCTTGAGCCTTCTTAATGCTCGAAACCATGAATATGAACGTTCCCAGGCGACCGTTCTCTCAAAATTCAAGAATCGGCACTCTGAGGTGTTGTAACAAATATTATTCCTGCTTATATTATGCAAAAACATAGAATAACCTTTCAAATGTAAAAATTTAGTTGGGTTAGAAAACTGACATGGGGGCTTTTGATGTTGTGTATGTTTGTTAAGTTGGTAATTGCCGCATAATGGCGGTAGTCGGCGATCTCGGACACCCTTTATAAAGGTACCTACGTAATTAATTAATAAAACACTTCCAATTTTGTCCAGAAAAACGTCATAATTTGAACCCGTTTTTAGCACAAAAATTTATTTATGAGGGCACTACGAGGCAAAACAAACATAATTGAAGGTTACTGATTATGCACGAAAACTGTTTCCAATGAAAAAAATCCAAAAGAACTGTACCTATTCATTTATTTACAAACTGAAATTAAAACATTGAGTTTATCTATACAAAAGTTTTATTATCAAACAAAACTTTCCACTAAAAGATCACACTTAAAAGTCTCAAAGCTGCAGTTTTCATCGGTACTTCGCTAATGGCCATTTTGTCATGTTCTACCAGAGAACCGGGCACCGTCCAGTTTGTTGAGCCGACATGACTCTTTTGTGAATGCATCAGTGTATGATCGTTGGATTCAGGTCTGTTTTTAGCCGTATTTGTTTACATGACCTCTTTTGATGAAATGTTTTTATTTGTCGTTTGTAATTGCGATGAGTTTGTGTTTGTAAAGTTTTTTCATACTTACGTGTACCAATAAACGTCAAAAAGTGTCGAAAATTCTCACCATGTAAAAGGAAAGACAGAATTTGTGTGACTTTTCTGAATATTGGCAGCAACATATTCCATAGCTATCCATGGTTTTGTATGTTAAAAAGATTAAAGGTTTGGCTAACACATTGCCCTTATGGCACCGTTTTTTCTAACTTTGTTCAATAACCGTTCAAGACAAAAGTAACATATGGTATATTTTTGGAATAAGGAAGAAAAGATCTATCGAAGTTTTTGAAGAAATTTGATGTCAAATTTTGACACATGGAATGACATTTGACAACATCTGTCATATGGATTAGAAGGCTTTTAAAAAACTATGAAACTTTTTTAATTTAAACTTTTCTTGTATCATCAATAATAAAGGCGCTAACTAGAGGTTCAAAATATAGTGAATTACCCTGTATAAACATGTGTAAAATACTATTTTTACCTCAATACTTTACCCACCTTACCAATAGAAATTTGTATGCTTGTTAAATTTTATAACATGCTCAAAGATTTTTTTCAAAACAATTTTATAAAAAAAAACTCTTTGTTACGCCATTGTGGTATCAAAAACGGCCAAAGAACACAAGAAAAAGCTAAAGCCATGCGGGATAATAACACAAACTGATATTAAGAATAAATTTTAAATTACCATGCCACGCAAAAATTTCGTATGCAAAACGCAATCAAACCAAAAGACGCCGCGATTTTTCTCTTTTCTTTTTTTGTCTAATTTTCATCCTAGCCGCGAACTTTTGCCACCCCTCAAACCACTCCTTAGAGATTGCTACCCGCGTCTTTCACGTTCAAATTTCCAATTAAAAAAGCTCATTTATACCCCTGGTGGAAATTACGCGAAGGAAATTTAAAAATCTGAGATGTTTTTCGCTGGGAAATTAGTTGATTTTTCTACCTTCTCACCTTGCTAAGTGACTAGGCTGTGAAGGTATATTTAAAGGCGCATTTACACAGACAAACTTTCCTTTGATGTTGAAATGCCGACAAACATTTACACGAGCCTCTTGAGCAAAATGTTCAAAGAAATGTTCGAGCAAAATCTCGTACAAAAAAACACACGTAAATTTTGGAGAGAATGTTGAGCAAAATTTGTTTGAAGAATTGGGGATATAAAAATTTCTTTACAAATTTAAATTTTATAGTTTTATGGGAATTCATTGAACTTAACTGAAAATAGAAAGAATAATTTTTAAAACAAGGTATTTTAATTAAGTGCTTTCCGACGGAAAACGATATGATGTCGAAATTCACGTTTTACCTCATAAGCAACTTCGATTGATCTGATTTTTATAGGGGATATCCCAGTATACTTGTAACTTTTTTGGGGTTATAAAAAAAACGACAATAAAAAAAATATTATTTGGCAATTATTTATTGCTGTTGCCTGTAAAATGTAATAATAAAAATTTACGTTTAAAAGAATATCTCTTTATTTTACTTCCTAGTTTAAAACACAATACAATAATAATTAAGTCAAATTCAAAAACCTATATACATTTTATTAAATCTCAAATATATGAACAAAAGCACGTTCGGTCTAAATATTACCCGTTTATTACCCACTTTTACAACCCTACGATCCCAGACCCTTGTCTAAAAAAATATAATTTAGCAGTAATAGACTAGATTTCTGAATCGGAATGTTGCTCCTTTGCATATTGTTTGTTCAGTGTCAGTAATCGACCTTGATTATTACATTAAATTGACAGTAAATATCTATCTTCAGCATTTTCATGAACCTTTTGCTTTTTTAAGCAATCGTTGGGGCCTTAAACTAACTAGGTAAATCTGGTGTGAGGAATGAAAAAAAAACAATCGAAGCTAAGGGTAAAGTAAAGTAGTCGTGAGGCGCGGATTACCGCTTAAAAGTGCAATTTTTGAGTTTTTTGGCGATATTTGAAAAACTCAAAATTTTTTTGGAAAAGAAAAATTTTCCTGGGTTGTTTTTTGAATTTAGGAAAAAACCCTTGGAAATAAAAAAAACTCGCAAGAATATCCCAAAAAAACCCCCGGGCAAAAAAATCCGGGAAAAACCCTAAGAAAAAAAATATTATAAGTAACCCTAATCCATGTGACAAAACTGATAGTCAAGAATAATGTTTCGCTTGGCGTCGGCTTTTTTTCACAAAAATTTAAAATAAAAGTTGGTGTTCCATTTTTTTAAAGAATTGAGATCACTGATCACTGATGTAAAATTTTATTTATTTTCATCTTTAAAAATATGTTTCCAAAACGGATAGCAATAATTTGCTCAAAAATTTACGCGCGCGCCTTAAGGCGCAATTACACAGACGAACATGCTCAAATAAAAGCTCGTGCAAAAGATCTAAAATTTTTTGCGTGAACATTTTTGTGAGCTTTTCTTTGAACATTTTGTTCGGGTAAATTTTTGAGCAAATTATTGCTATCTATTTTGGAAACATATTTTTAAAGATGAGAATAAATAAAATTTTACATCAGTGATCAGTGATCTCAATTCGTTAAAAAAATGGAACACCAACTTTTATTTAAAATTTTTGTGGGAAAAAGCCGACGGCAAGCGAAACATTATTATTGGCTCTACTATCAGTTTTGTCACATGGATTAGGATTACTTATAATTTTTTTTTCTTAGGGTTTATCTCGGATGTTTTTGCCCGGGTTTTTTTTTGGGATTTTCTTGCCAGTTTTTTTTTATTTCCAAGGGTTTTTTCCCTAAAGTCAAAAAAAAACCCAGGAAAATTTTTCTTTTCCAATAAAATTTTGAGTTTTTCAATTATCGGCAAAAAACTGAAAAATTGCACTTTTAAGCGATAATCCGCGCCTCATGACTATGAGGAGTGGTGGGGAGGGGGATTTTTTTTAAACATATTTTTGTAATTTTATTTAACCTTTAGCTTGTTGTTTTTTAACTCCTCACACCAGATTTACCTAGTTAGTTTAAGGTCCCAAGCGTTGCTTAAAAAAGCAAAAGGTTCCTGAAAATGCTGAAGATATAGATATTTACTGTTAATTTAATGTAATAATCAAGGTCGATTACTGACACTGAACCAACAATATGCAAAGGGCAACATTGCGATTCAAAAGGGTGGCCGGCCTACTACCTGCGAAATCCAAAACGCGGGATGATAGATTGGCGACACAGTCTACTAAATTACTGCTAAATTATATTTTTTACACAAGGGTCGGGTTCGTAGGGTTGTAAAAGTGGGTAATAAACGGGTATTATTTAAACCGAACGTGCTTTTGTTCATATATTTGAGATTTAATAGAATGTATATAGGTTTTTTTAATTTGACTTAATTATTATTGTAAAAGACTAAACTAGGAAGTAAAATAAAGAGATATTCTTTTAAACGTAAATTTTTATCATTATATTTTACAGGCAACAACAATAAATAAGTGCCATTTATTATTTTTTTTATTCTCGTTCTTTTTACAACCCCAAAAAAGTTACAAGTATACTGGCATATCCCCTATAAAAATCAGATCAATCGAAGTTGCTAATGAGGTAAAATGTGAATTTCGGCATCAAATCGTTTTTCCGTCGGAAAGCACTTGATTAAAAATACCTTATTTCAAAACTTTGTTTTTCTATTTTCAGTTAAGTTCAATGAATTCCGATAACAATATATATTTTGAATTTGTAAAGAAATTTTTATACCCCCAATTCTTCAAACAAATTTTGCTCAACATTCTCTCCAAAATTTACGTGTGTTTTTTTGTACGAGATTTTGCTCGAACATTTCTTTGAACATTTTGCTCAAGAGGCTCGTGTAAATGTTTGTCGGCATTTCAACATCAAAGGAAAGTTTGTCTGTGTAAATGTGCCTTAAGATATCATATATTTTTGTAAAATGAGAACTAAAATAGTGTGAGTATGGTTTCGGCTGTTTCGAAAATCACCCCACTGCTAAGAAATGCTAGCTGCGTTCGATTTTTTTTATCACGTGACCACAGATTAATCTAGATTTTTTGCAATTAACGAGCGCTCTGGATTGATTGCCTAGTTCAAGTTTTTTTTCATGAGTAGCAGGTCAATTTTTTTTTGTTTTTATGATGAATTTATAGGTGAACAGATACCTTGTAAATAGAACTTTACTTTCGGTCGGTGATGGGCTATACACTTAAAATACCCAAATAAAAAATTTGACACCCGTCAGCTTAAGCTCAATTCTCATCTTGGCGCTACATGTATAAACATTTTTACGATGTAGTGTTATCATAATATAGGGTCCAACTTCTATCTCCACCCTAGAATGAATTTCAGTGACCAAGATTACGGCAGCAACAAGTAGAGATACTTGTAATTAATTGTACAATTATTATAGGTAATATAGACACATGTATTTTTTTTCTCCATAACTGCACTTACACTGCTTGACCCTGCCATGCATTCGTTCGGATATTCATTTTTATCGACGATCGCCTGATGATGCTCTTCGTCCACCTGCAGATAGCTCGCGATAGACTTGGGTCTAGCATGACCTATCATCTTTATAAGTTCCTGTTCAGCAACTCTGCTTTTTGCGAGATGAGACACAGCAGTTGCCCTCAGTGAGTGATTTGTAATATTTTTTATCTTCACGTCTAGTCCCACCTGTGCAGTCTGCGTCTTAGTCCACTTGGCCATCTCGTTCTTGCCCATGGGTAAGTTCTTAAACCATTGAAGTCCCAATTTTCAGAACGGATTGATCGTTAGAAACAGGCCATTATTTTCGACGCTATCTCTCTTTGATTTCAGTGCATAAAAGGTCAAACCGTTTGGATGAAGCACACGGCTTAGATCCACCTTAAGTGGTTTTCCAAAAATCGGATTTTACTCAATTCTGTTAGTCTTTCCACCTGCATTGTCCACTTCTTCTTTAAAAAAATGCAACTTGGTCCTGCAGCCTTCTCCTCCTCTCCAGGCTATTTCATAGGATAACACAAAGAGCGGCTTCTTTTGTAACCCGTCTGGTGTCCCTTCATCACAGCTACTCTCTAGTTTCTGCATTTCATCAAGTTTCAAGGCAGTTGAGCTTAGTTGTCTTTTGGGACTGCATATCTCGTCGTATTGCGTTTTTTGCTTCTCTTGCAGATTGGAAAATTATATCTTGAAATGGGTCAGGCTTGATGATTAATTTTGCTTTGACGTTACAAATTGTTCTCAGCGTTTCCTTTCTTCATATTTTGTGCCCAATCCTTCAAGATTTTTGCAATCTCGCCTACCAGCGTTTCCTGCTTCAATTCAAATTTTCTGGCTTTGCAAAATTCTGTAAATTGGTTCCAGACAAACTTCTTATTTGTTCTGGTATGTTTTTTTGTATGTGCGAGTCGACGTGGAGAACAAACAAACTCCAAAAAAACATAAGGCTGGAAAAGACCAACCTACCAAACCACGAAACCTGTCAAATGCGTCTACCTCGTCCGAAAAAATAAAAACTAGATCTGGAAGCAATAATAAAAGTGCAAAATGAATTTAAAGATTAACGTTAGTTTAGTGAATTTTGTTTACGTTTTGTTATAAATATATGTACATACTTAAAAACGAAAAATAAAAACAAAAAAATGGATACCTACGTTAGAGATTATAAAGTAGATAAAGTGGACACAAAAAGTTTAGATACTGACAGTTTTAATCAAAAGTATGCAGGGACAATAGAAAATGACTTAAAAATAATTCATTGCAACATCAGCAGCTTAGGTAAGAACTTTGATAGTTTCTGTATGTTCTTATCAACTTTAAACACTATTTTTGATGTAATAGTGCTAACAGAAACACATATACAAGACAGTATTGATAAAACACCATTTTTGTTGAGAAACTACGATTTGTTATATAACAACGGTGAACTTAACAAAAATGATGGTGTTATAGTGTATATAAAAACAAATTTAAATTACAAATACTCTGTAGTACCGCTTGGAAATATCAAGTTGCTTGAAGTGACACTTAGTCATAAAAATACAAAAGTCTGTTTAAGTGCAATTTACAAATCACCGTCGATAGTTATAAACAACTTTAACCAAGACTTACATCAGTATCTCGTAAATAAAAAAAAAGAGTGTTTTCACATTATAGTGGGTGACATTAATATTGATTTATTTGGAACTTTGGTTGATATTGAAGAATACCAAAATATATTAGCGTCACTAAATTTCATACCTTACATAAACAAAATAACTAGACCAAAAAGCAAAACATGTATAGATCATTTTTTTATCAAGAGCTCCGCTGATCATTCCAATATAACTTCGTTCGTTCTTGAAAATAACGTAACCTCAGACCACTATCCAATAGCGGTTTCTATACCAGTTGTAAATAAAACTAAAGAAACTAATAAAGTAAAAAAAACACATATTAACTACAAAAGTCTAAAAAATGACTTAAAAAAAGAAATGTGGTTAGATGTATATAACGAAAAAGAAAAAAACGGGGCTGTAAAACTATTTGTAACAAAAATAGCAAACTATATTAAAATAAATACAAAAATAATCGAGCAAAATACAAAATTTGTCCTTAAAAAAGATTGGATGACAGCAGGGCTTTTGAACTGCATACATGAAAAACATTGTTTGTATAATCAAACAATCCAAAACCCAACAAATTACATAATAAAACAGCGTTACGCAAATTATAAAAATAGATTAAGACTTTTAATTAGAGATGCGAAAAGGAATTATACAAAAAAACAAATAGAAAAAAATAAAGCGTCTTCCTCATTGCTGTGGAGTGTGGTAAACTCATTGTGCGGTAAATCAAAAAGTAAAACAAAAATTGAATCTATAAAAACTAAAACCGGAGAAATCTTAACTGAAAAAAAAGAAATTGCAAACGAGTTTAACAAACATTATAGCACACTGGGACAAAAATACGCAGAAAAAATTCCTCTTTGCAACGACCAAAATATACAAATAGAGAGACTGGAAAGCAGTATGTTTTTGTATTTAACCAATCAGGAAGAAATGTTAAATGCAATAAAATCTTTAAAGGAAAAAAAAGCTCCTGGTTGGGACGAAATTAGTACAGACACAATAAAACAAATAAAAGAGGAAATTATAATACCTCTAACTTTTTTAATTAACTTATGTTTTCAAAATGGTAGCTTTCCAGACTGTCTAAAAATAGGAAAAATTAAGCCCATTCTAAAGTCTGGTAGCAGAGACAGCGTGATCAACTATAGGCCAGTGTCTCTGTTGTCTGTATTTGCAAAAATATTTGAAAAAATTTTAAAAAATAGGATTGTTAGTTTCCTGTCTAAATTTAATGTGATATCGGAGTGGCAGTACGGGTTCAGAGAGGGAAAGTCGACACAAGACGCAATCTGTAAATTAACGGAACAAATAACTGACGCTTTTGAAACAAATATGCGTAGCCTATGTATTTTTGTCGACCTCTCGAAAGCATTCGACACCATTTCGCATGAGATCTTACTGGAAAAGCTGGAGAGGTATGGCCTGCGCGGAAATGTTTTAAATCTTCTTAAAAGCTACTTGACCAACAGAAAACAATATGTAGAGATTGACGGTGTCAGAAGTGATTACGAAAAAATAAACTATGGTGTACCGCAGGGGACAATTCTGGGTCCCTTGCTTTTTACTTTATATGTAAACGACTTGCTTAAATTAAAAACCATCGGAAAAATAATAAGCTTTGCTGATGACACCGCGATTTTCTACAAGTCAAAATCTTGGGAAAACCTTAAACTACTAGCGGAAAATGATTTTAAAACAATAAGATCTTGGTTGCAAAAAAACAAACTAACTTTAAACTACGAAAAAACAAAATATTTGCCTTTTGCAATTTATAAAAATGCTTTACCCGAATTTAATTTACTAACAATAGAAAATAAAGAACAAATACCAGAATCAAAATCTATACAATATCTAGGAGTAGTAATTGATAGACACTTAAAATGGGATCTGCAAATAAAAAATGTGGTGAAAAAAATCCGGGGATTACTACCTAAATTTAGATATCTCAAGGAATTTCTGGAGGTAGATCAACTTAAATCGCTTTATCTGTCTCTCGTACAATCTCATCTCTTATATGGGATTCTGGGATGGGGAGCGGTAGCAGACTGCCACTTAACAACTCTTGAGAGTACGCAAAAATGGTTTCTTAAATTAATTTATGGCAAAAGAAGAACATATCCTTCGGACCAGCTTTTCCAGGAAACACAGATTCTCGATATTAGACAACTGTACTGCTTGGAGCTGCTTAAAAACATACACAAAAAGAAAATAAAACTTACAGAAAAAGTGTTAACATACAAAACCAGAAATAAATCAAATGTTGAATATGTTCAGGCTTCCAAAACAATAACGCAACGTTCAATCAAATACTTTGCCCCAAGAATATTAAATAACTTGCCTACTGACTTCAAAAATATACTAAAATTTAGTGTTTTCAAAAAATTAGTCACAAATTGGATAAGAGAAAGTAGAGAGATGTGTAACAATCTAATTAACTTAAATTATATTAGGTAATCAGAAGTAAGATGAAGGTTCTCTAAGATTAATTTTATATGTAAAATCTACCTACTCTAAAATTTTATCATCAATTCGAACTGCTGTGAAAAAAAAAAAAAAAATATTTATCTAAATAATATGGTAAGTCAACAAGCATGTTTATGCTTTTAAGACATTTTTGTGCGTTTATTTTTGCATTTTATTTATACTAGGATTGTAAAATGTTTCTTTACTAAAATAAACGTATTATTTATTTATTATTATTATTTATTATTATTTTAGTCTCGGATAAAGACCCGAAACGGTTCATTTTGTACCAAAACTCGGAAAACTCGGAAACTCAGCGCGTCGACGAATTTGTTTATTCCAGGTACGCGTTGCTAGCATAGCAATCGCAATATACATGTAATGCTTTGCCGGAGGGTGAACTGCTGCGCTACATATATCATTGAGATCGCGTAAGAGCAGTGGAATTGTCATCTACTGAGGAATTATGACCTACTGGGGAATTATCACTTATTAATTCAGCGATAATTCCACACCTCTTATGGACAGTTTTATATATGAGGGAAATTTTCAGAGGAATCCTTGGAATGTTATAACTTGTGCTTATTACTTCCTTCTTTGGTCCTGAAGAATTCGCCAAATTATCTGGAAAAAATTTTTAAACTTGGCAATATATACAAAGATTTGCAATCAATTTAGTGGGATTAGATGAAGAACTAAATTTATGGAAGGCTCACTGGGAAGGTAAAACAGAGCTACCGGAAAATGCGCTCTCCACTTTGCATCAGTTGTGTGATGAAGATATCTCCAAAAAAAACCTTCAGCAGCTTAAATAGGAGCAAGTCGTGGTGAAGAACAATAGGAAAGGATACAGAAAGGATACAGTCAAATGATCTTTGTTTCCGCGTAGTCTAGAATTTTTAATTGAAATTTTCGGGCCCCCATAAATTATGTTAGGGCATGAATATTGTAAAATTCAGTTCTGGTACATTTTTTAATAAAGTACTCTGTTAAAAAAGACACTTGACTTTGCCAGACGATGTGACCGACACTCAAGAAGCACTTCTCTACTTTCTAGCAGGTATACAACAACATGTTTGAAGAAATTGAACCAAATTATAAAAATGCTCTGTCCTAATGACAAACAAAAGGCGGTTTATTTTTCTTATAAAAAAAAAATGACTGCGAGAAAATTTAAAAAAAGGGGGAAAATAAAAGCACAAAAGCTTTTGTCCGCTAGGCGGTAACCAAATAAACCGTCAATTATAACAAACTTAAATTGAGGTGTTTCCGAAGGTCAAACAGACTGTCATTATGCGTGAGTTGTTATATACTCATATACAAGGTGCATCAAAAGATTGTGAATTTTAAATGACACTGCGGAAGACTCAAAAAATTGTTCGTAAGGTTTTTCAATAACTTTTGAGGAAGGTATTGCAGGGTCAACAGATTAATCGGCAAAAAAAAAATGTAAGTAGGTATTGTAGAACACCTGTAACCTTTACAGTTTTTGCGATATTTTAGTCGAAAATTAAAATATTTTATACGTTTTAACGAGAGTTTTTGCCGAAAAATTTGTATTGTTTTTTAGTCTAAACTCCAGGAATAAATTTCCCTGAATTGCACTAGTTCTAAGTCTTGCATCGAAGCCTCTTGGACTTATTAAACACTCTCCACTCTCCAGCCCAACTCAACAAGATAGCTTCCGGGACTTGATATCCAGAAGCCACCGGAGGGTCCACCTGGATAAACCCTTGAGTAATGTCATGAGCTTCATATCAAGTTAGCCTGGAAAAAATGCAATAGATTTTTGGCTTTGTTTTCCAAGTTATTATCCTTGAGCCATTATGGTATGTCATCGTTATATGTACCTTTAAGTGATGGTATTTACTCTAATATTAATTTAACGGAAAAGAATGCGAAAAATTTTAATGGCTGTCACTGCTAAAAAACTTATTATATTTTATTTTTATATTTTTCGTATTTTTTTACCCGATTTTAACAAACGGTACATTAGTATACTCGCAAAAGATAGGGCTCTACACCCAATTAATAAATTGTAGACATAGGAAAAATTAAAAAAAAAGATTATATTTTTAGTTTTGCCCTTTACGAAAACTCCGGAAACGAACAAAAAGTAGTTTCTTAATGGTGGGAAATGAGGCCTCGTCGCGGTTATGAAAACGGCGAAAACGCGAAAACAATTACTGAAGTGTCGGTGACAATGATTGACATATTTGAATTATCTTGTCCTTTATTAACAGTAAAGAAAATCCCGTATAAAACAAAATAAATGCTTGCAAGGTATAGGTTTCGGTTAAATGTTAAAATGAATACTGCTCAAACAAATAAACTGCTATTGCACTTCGATTTTTTCCTCAAAATCTTCGGACATTGGTATAGTCTGATTTAACAAAACTTTTTACATATTTAAAATGAGATTTATCACAAGTACTTACTACCTGGTTGTTTAATTTGCTTTTTGTATTATGAACTGTAATTTTAGGTCGGTTCTAGGGTCGTTGGTCTTCACCTCTTTTTCAGCTTTTCGTCCTGTCATTCCCACAGAAATGTACGTCCCTAAAGTAAGCAGTACAAAGTCAGCAGTTCTAAGATTTTATGATTGGAAAAATTAGTGCTAATTAAGGGCTAATTAAATTTGTGCTCTTGTAGTTTCCGAGATATGACCTGCACTGCTAACTACCCGTTAAAAATAGCATTGCATCATGCTAGAATGGTTCAGAAAGGTAGTAGAGATGGTCCAGAAAATTAAATGCTAATTAAATGCTACCATTTGAATAAAAAAATTGTACTTTTTACTTTTCCTTGCATAATTTTTAAAATTAATATGGTGCAGTACGCATACTTGAGTTTTCATGAAAGAAGACGTTGGTGGTGTTTTTAATTTTGAAATAAATTAGGTGGTGTTTTTCATATTGAAATAAATTAGTGCTATTTGGGTGCTAATTAAATTCCAAGTAACCAAATTTTGTGCTCTTGTAGATAGCAGTGCACCATTTCATCAATTTCCTTATTAAAATGGCATCATTTAACTAGCATTTAATTTTCTGGACTATTCAGACCAGTATACCACTTTATATATTTATATATCTCGGAAACTACAGGAGTACAAAATTTAGTTACTTGTCATTTAATTGGCACCTAAATACCAGTAATTTATTCCAATATCAAAAACACCACCAACGTCTTGTTTCACTCAAATACGTGTACGACCTAAAGTTAGCAGTGCACCACGTTAATTTTAAAAAATATGCCGAAAAAAGTATTTTTTATTTATTAAAATGGCAGCATTTGAATAGCATTTAATTTTCTGGATCATTTAGGACACTTTACTACTTTTCTGGTCGGTTCTAGCATGGTTTACTGTTATATTTAACGGGTAGATAGCAATGCAGGTCATATCTCGGAAACTACAAGAGCAAAAAATTTTGTCACTTGGCATTTAATTAGCATTTAATTACCACTAATTTTTCTTTAAGCTTAGGGACATCAGAAATTTCGCTAATCACAGAATAGATTCTCTGAAACTTCATCGTCGTCGCAACTGATGCTTGGGCCTTACATTCCTATACAAATTAACTAAGGTCTAAATTACGCAAAAACATCCCACTATTCCACTGTGGAGAAAAAATGACGTAAATTTTCCCTACAAAATAGATCACAGTGGTTAAAAAAAAAATAGAGCAACGCTGTTTTAATAAAGTAATCTTGTAAATAATAATGGCTACGTAATATAATTTGGCAAGACATAGAACAAATTAGTGTTAAAGACGACCACTTTTAGCTGTGTAAGACACCTTTACATGTACGTGGTCAACTGAGAGACGTATTAAAGACTTCTTTAAGAGGGCTCATGTTACAAAGACTGTGGTCTTAAAGGCGTCCTAGCAATGTCTTTTAAGGCGTCTTAAAGACCTATAATAAAATATCTTTAAAACATCTTTCGTAGGACATTCAAGACCAATCCCAGCCATTCATTAAAAGTGAAATAATAGTATGCCAAGGGGATAAAAGTGGAACTTTTTGCCTCGAGGCAAAAATTTTGTATCACGGGTGAATTAAGCGGAGGCTACAATTTGTGGAGGGATCAAAAGACACTATTTTTATCACTTTTGAACATTTTCCCTTCTTTTCACTTTTCATCTCTCCCTCTGTCAATTGTCTAAAATGAGCGAATTACATTATATTACCTAAAGGTTTAATTTTTAGTACTTGCAGCCTTAAGTTAAAATTTTACAAAGTTACT
Organism: Oxystoma pomonae; assembly: GCA_963921995.1. Classification (NCBI taxonomy): domain Eukaryota; kingdom Metazoa; phylum Arthropoda; class Insecta; order Coleoptera; family Brentidae; genus Oxystoma; species Oxystoma pomonae. The sequence continues at coordinate 26,539,046 of OY998170.1, forward strand.
GAAAATCGATATAGTCAAAAAATATAGCGGCCGATTGTTGCTTGACCTAACGAGAATGGTATGACATATTTTAACGTATTTATACTCCTAGTACGATTTGTTTAACTAGTGTAACACCATTAAAAAGAACTATAGACCAGCAGATGTCCTTAATCCCACGGATTTTTTCTCTAAAATTGTCATTTACGTGCTGTGTTACTGCAATTATTTTTACGGGTGCATAATTAAAAAGGAAAAACTGATGCTTGGGCCTTATATTCCTATACAAATTAAATAAGGTCTAAATTACGCAAAAACATCCCACTATTCCACTGTGGAGAAAAAATGACGTAAATTTTCCCTACAAAATAGGTCACAGTGGTTAGTTGTCCAGACAAGTCAATCTCAAAAAATAAAGCAACGCTGTTTTAATAAAGTAATCTTGTAAATAATAATGGCTACCTAATATAATTTGAAAAGACATACCACAAATTAATCTTAAAGACGACCACTTTTAGCTGTGTAAGACACCTTTACACGTACGTGCTCAACTGAGAGACGTATTAAAGACTTCTTTAAGAGGGCTCATGTTACAAAGACTGTGATCTTAAAGGCGTCTTAGCAATGTCTTTTAAGACGTCTTAAAGACCTATAATAAGATATCTTTAAAACATCTTTCGTAATACATTCAAGACCAATCCCAGCCAAAAATCTTGTATCGCGAGTGAATTAAGCGGGGGCTACAATTTGTAGAGGGATCAAAAGACACTTTTATCACGATGTATATACTATTTTTCGCACTTTTGAACATTTTCCCTTCTTTTCATCTCTCCTTCTGTCAATTTTCTAAAATGAGCTAATTACATTATATTATCAAAAGTTCTAATTTTTAGTACTTGCAGCCTTAAATTAAAATTTTACAAAGTTACTGAAAATCGTCAAAAAATATACGAGAATGATATGATATTTTACCGTATTTATACTCCTAGTACGATTTGTTTAACTAGTGTAACACCATTAAAAAGAACTATAGACCAGCAGATGTCCTTAATCCCACGGATTTTTCCTCTAAAATTGTCATTTACGTGCTGTGTCACTGCAATTATTTTTACGGGTGCATAATTAAAAAGGAAAAATTGACGAAGGGAAAATGACAAAGCAAAATTGGAGATGCCTATTATTGTCGACAGGAAAAAATACTTTCAAAGAAAATAGGTACAATAATTTTCTATTGCAGATGCATTTTATAATGAGTGAAAAAGTACAAAATTAAGGAAAATAGGGTGGTCCAAATTTGAGGGGATTGTGAGGTTTTGGGTATTTCTAGGGGATAGCGAAAAACTAACACATGTTATGGTTTTGATTTTTGAGTAATTATTTATTATTTAATGGTGAAAATCCGAGGGGTGGTTCGGTCGTCATTTTGTGGACACCAAGGGGCATTTTTGACCAGATTTTTCTGTTAATAATGCCTCAGAATGCAATAAATTACCTTAAAATACATAGAATGTCCCGAAATAATGCTTCAAAATGCCTCAATGCCATCCGCGTGTACAGGGTTTCCCATTTCCAAACTCCGTTGTTATTGAAGATAGAGACATGCGGTTTGCGCATTACTGTCTTACTTTTTTGGGCTTTAAAAAATGGTATTAACAGATTTATTCTGGTCCTTGTAGTTTTTGACCTACAAGAGAAAGTTGAAAAATGTCTGTGGCAACTTTTTATGATCTTTTCGAAATTTTAATCTGACGTTTCGTTTTGGAGATGCCATCATCAGAATCAAAAAGTTAAATACGGATCAAAATGTTTTACTTCATATTTTAGTTTCTATTTAAGTGTGTTTGATAATCAAAAATCATTTTTTTTATTTTGAACTTTGGATCCCGAGAAAATCAGATTCAGTGCATTTCTTTTCGGGTACGGCCCTGTCCCATTTTAGTTTATTTTTTTAGACCATTTATATTTAACTACTATGTAGTAGACCTGGACAACCAAGATATATTATATGAATATACCAGGTGAACCGAAAAAAAACCGGACAATTGTTTTTTGTTATAACTTTACCAATTTAAATTTAAAAAAAACTGTATTGATAAGACAAATAAGTCTAAAAACATTCGCTTGGCCACCATATTTAAATCCAAGCTGGCGGAGAATATCAAATGCCTAATTTTTTTAAAACCCAATATTTATATCTAAATAAAAAACAAGTTTGAAAAAAGGTGCGCTTTTGATTTTATGCGCCATTTTGGATTTAAATAGGGCGGCACAGCGAATGCTTTTTTTCAAAAGGCTTATTTGTCTTATCAATACAGTTTTTTTTATTGAAATTGTTGTGAAATCTTGGTTGTCGAGGTCTACTATATAGTAGTTAAATATAAATGGCCTGAAAAAAAATTATAAAATGGACAGGGCCGTACCAGAAAAAAAATGTACTGAAGATGATTTTTTTCGGGATAGAAACTTCAAAATAAAAAATATGATATGTTATTATCAAAAAAACTTAAAAAGAAATTAAAATATAATGTACAACATTTTGGTAGGTACATATTATACTTTCTGATCCTGATGATGGTAGATACAAAACGAAACGTCGGAATAAAATTTACAAAAGAAGTAAATCTAAATTGTCTCTTAAATTAAAGGAGATATCATCAATTGGTAATTTCGACTATTTTTCAACTCTCCCCTGTAGCTCAAAACCTACAAGGGACAGAATAAATCTGTTAATACCATTTTTTAAAGCTCAAAAAAGTAAAACAGTAATGCGCAAACCGCACGTCTCCATCTTCAATAACAACCGAGTTTCCCATTGGATCCCTTCGAAAATGGGACACCCTGTACACCAAAGTGCATTACCGAGCCACGCCTCGTGAAAACCTTATGTCAGTATATCAACGCGTTTTTGGGCAACGGGTACTTTTTGAAAAATATGCGTTTTGTAATTTGGGCTCGAAGTTTTTTATCAATTAAGTGTAAATTGCTTTTATATAAATAATTTAAATTAGAATTTATTTCTTAAAGTGGATTTTCTCTGTAACGTTTAGTTTTTGAGATATAACACCATGCTTGTTCTTATGGAACGACCTATTATTTATTCGATTTTTTAAATCAGCATAAAATTTCTTTTGAAATGGTGTATCGCACATAATATTTTATTTTTTGTTTTTTATACCTATTTTAGTTTTTTTAATTTTTTTTTATTAGGTACTTATTTGTTTTTATAGTATACTTTTTAAGAAAAACGAAGATAACATTTATTTAAAAAAATTATTAAGAAAATAAAATAACATTATAAGTGTTATGTGTGTTATATCTTAAGACCTAAACGTTTCAGATAAAATCCAGTTTGACAAAAAAATTCTACTTTAAACTATGTAAAGCAATTTAAATGAAAATCAAATTTTCATTTAATAATAAAAAGCAGATTTTTCAAAAAGATTTTCACCAATAATAATTTTTCAAAAAATAAGCCCATAACTTGAGTTTCTTTTTTATATTTAAAATAACATGAACGCATTCAGCTTCGCGATTGGTAGAAATCTGCAAAGTTGGGTTTACTGGTTTTAGTTCTTGATTATGTTCGGTTATATAGTGTGTGGCAATTTTAATAGTTTTAAGCTTTTTAGAAAGACAAGGCATCATAATTTGTAGATCCAAATTTGGCATTTAGAACTTTAGAACCAGTGTCAAAATTAACATTTACCGAAAATCCAAGATAGTAACCCTTCTAAAAAAAATTTTGTGCAACAGCTCTCAAACATTGCTTACAAAGTCATATTTCGTCCAAGCATTTTACTGTAACACTTATAAAATTTTAGTGTTTAAATAGATCAGAGTTTGTCTCGATTTGCCTTTAATCAAGTAGATTATCGCATTATCGCAGGGAAACTGAGGCAAACTCTGGTCTGTTCGAACATTTAAAACTATCTTATTTCTTAACCGAATTTTTTAAGTGCTTCGTCAAAATGATTGGAAGGAGTATGACTTTGTAACTAATGTTTGAGATTGAATAATGTGCTGCACAGAAAGTTTTTTCTAGGGGAATTAAAAATGCCCATTTTATAAATAAGCCCGCCATCTTGGATTTTTGGTAAATGTTATTTTTGACACTGGATATATAAATTAAAGTCTAAGATTATTAAAATTAATCAATTTTCTAAAAGGTAATGGCCATTTAAAGAAATAGATTTTTTCTTAATAAGCTTGTTTTTGCAGGCAAACTCTGATCAATTTCAACATTTCAAAATTCCTTATTTGCTTCGATGTTTGAGATTCAATACACTATCGCACAGAAAAAAATATCTAGGGTAGTAAAAAATACCTATCTTGGATTTTTATGAAATGTCAAATTTGATACCTGAACTCTAAATTTTTATGTCTTTGCTTTCTCGCCAAGTCATAATCATACTTAAAAAGTGCATTTTTTTTGGCACATGCTACATAATCAAAGTTTTTGGTACAAATATTAGTCTACAAGACAGGGATTAAGTAGTTGGTGCTGGTATAAATTGTTTATTTGTTGCAGTGCATGGCGAAAACATTGAAACGTTTTTGAAGATAAACAAAATAAAATTATATGTTCCATGATTCTCTTAAAAGTCTTTTTTTTTATACCTTCATTAAAATTAAAGTATGGCTTTTTTGATTATCGATGCAAAAAAAAATATTTTTTAAAAATTTTTAAAAAATAAGCCATTTCCATCAGTTTTAACCAAGTATTTACGAAAAAATCATTTAAAAACATCCTCAAAATGTCAAACTGTCAAATATTAAAATATCGCAACAATGAACGTCACCGAGTTAAAAGGTACATTGCTATGGAAACCATTGTTATTTCATTTACCAGCCGCCTTGATTTATAGTGTAAAAATGGTGTGTTGCGAGAAGTGCTCTTCTTATAGTGTAAAAATGGTGTGTTGCGAGAAGTGCTCTTCGTTCGAGATTTAAAAAAAAGTATTTTCCTGTTTTTCTTAGATTATTTGATAAAGGTATTAAAAAAAATAGTATTAACAACTCGCGGCTAAACTGTGCTTTTTTTTACTCGCGCTTTTAAATACCCCGCTGCGCTCGTTATTTCAACAAACTTTTTTTTTGATCACGGGTGCAAAAAAATATTTCTGTCCGTTCTTTACCCAACATTAAACAGAAATAACGGAAAATAGTAACATTGGAAAAATCTAATTATTCTTGCATAAAAAATAAGGCATTTCAGCCAGTCTTCACCAAGTATTTACGAAAAACATCATTTAAAAACATCCTCAAAATATCAAACTGTCAAAAAAAAATATCGCAATAATGAACGTTACCGGGGAAAAAGGCACATCGCTATAGAAACCATTGTTATTTCATTCACTAGCTGCTTTGATCTATAGTGTAAAGATGGTGTGTTGCGAGAAGTGCTCTTCGTTCGAGATTTTTAAAAGTATTTTTCTGTTTCTCTTGAATTTTTTGATAAAGGTATTAAAAAAAATAAAGTTAACAACTCGCATCTGGACTGTGCTTTTTTTTACTCGCGTTTTAAAATACCCCGCTGCGCTCGTTATTTAAACAAACTTTTTTTTTTATCACGGGTGCAAAAAAAGATTTCTGTCCGTTCTTTACCCAAAATTAAAGAGAAATAGCGGAAAATAGTAATACTGAAAAAATCTAATTATTCTCGCCTACGTATAAGCCATTTCCGCCAATTTTCACCAAGTATTTACGAAATAATCATTTAAAAACATCCTCAAAATATCAAACTGTCAAAGATTAAAATATCGTAATGATAAACGTCACCGAGTAAAAAGCCACATCGCTATGGAAACCATTGTTATTTAATTTAGCAGCCTCCTTGATTTATAGTGTAAAGATGGTGTGGAGAAGTGTTCTTCGTTTGAGATTTTTAAAATTATTTTCCTGTTTTTCTTGGATTATTTGATAAAGGTATTAAAAAAAATAGGCGCGCGCGGCTAAACTGTGCTTTTTTTTACTCGCGTTTTTAAATAACCCGCTGCGCTCGTTATTTAAACAAACTTTTTTTTATGATCACGGGTGCAAAAAAAAGATTTCTGTTTGTTCTTTATTCAAAAATAAAGAGAAATAGCGGAAAATAATAATAGTAATATACCAATTATTTACTAAAAAATCATTAAAAACTATCCTCAAAATATCAAACTGTCAAAGATTAAAATATCGTAATAATGAGCGCCACTGAGTAAAAAGGCACATCGCTATGGAAACCATTGTTATTCCATTTTCCAGCCGCCTTGATTTATAGTGTAAAGATGGAGTGTTTCGAGAAGTGCTCTTTGTTCGAGATTTTTAAAAGTATTTTCCTATTTTTCTTGGATTATTTGATAAAGGTATTTAAAAAAATAGTGTTAACCACTCGCGGCTAGACTGTGCTTTTTTTTCTCGCGTTTTCAGATACTTTATTTTAGCCACTAGTTGTGAAAAGTACTATTTGTTAACCACCATAAATACCCTTACGCCTGAAGGGTAGGTACATGGATATTTTTTCGACACCAAAGGGCATTGCAATGACACATTGCCTCAAAAATTTAAAAAAAAATCTCAATAGTGCCTCACAATGCCGAACAATGCCTGAAAATGCTTCCCAATCTCTTGCAAAATGCAATTTTAACTTCTTTCAGCTTTCGTGTAGTTGTTGTTGAATGGAAAGTATAAAAACAATTTTTAACTCCTGGGGTTTTTCAAGATTTTACCATATTTTTTAACACCCCATCTCATTTCTAGAGGCATCGTTGTGGTATGATCTTCCACACTTAGCTATTCTTAAAGCTATAATGCTCTGAAAGTATCTTTTTGTAATCCTGCGATCGCATGATACAAATATGTATGTTGTGTGATTTAAAAAAAAATCATATATGTTTTTTTTCGGAATATTCAAACTCGTTAGTTCGGCAAAAATTCAAGGCAGGACAGCACGAAGAAGTCTTATGGGGTGCGCCCAGGGATAACGAGACGGGAAGTATGAGGACGCTGGGATGGGAGGGGTGGAGCGGGGACGGGCGGGAAGGAACGCTGTTTATTCTTTCGAAGTAAATTTAAAAAATCGATCAGAGCCCTTGTCATGTATGCCATTAGCGAAGGAAAGACGCTGGCTTGAGGTGAAGGGCGGTTGAACTCTACTTTGAGGGAAAAGCAAGTAGCCGAGGCAAAAAAAACTTCAAAGAAGTTGCAATTTTGGTGAGTTTCATATTATTTTGTTGAGTCTTGTAAGATTCTACGAGTCAGACTTCCTCGTAAAAACTGAAAAAATGTTTTGGCTTTTACAAGTTTGTTTCTGAAGGATTTTTCTTGGTTTTTACAAGTTTGTTAACTTTTCTAAGAGATTTGGCGCGGTTTTTTTTTGGCAGAAAGGCGTCTTTTAAATCACTTTTCTTTGACGTAACTCAAACGTCTACATATTTCTTTAATGGTATTTAATCAAGTTATTTCTTAGCGGGAATACTGCTAAGTTTTTAGGGCTTACTATATATCTATTAGCTTAAATATACGCCCTGCCAATGCTTTCAGCTTGCACAAAGTTATGAGCAAGATGTCCTTCTTCTTTTTTCTCTTATTAATGTCCCTTCTCCCTCTATTATCTCGTTTGGCTAAGACCCGAAACGACGAAGGAAGCCGATCGTTGTTGTTTGACAAAAAAATTCAGTATTTGTTGTTTTTGTTTTCTTTTCTCAAAAATCCCGGATTTTTGTATTTTTTTAAAAATAAAAAAATATAAATATGTGCCACTGGGGAAAAAACATAATCTCATTGAAGTTAAACTGCAAGATTCCAAAACAAAAAGAGCTACTAACCTCTGGACCTTCTCAACTCGATACCTCCGATGGTATCGCCCCTCTTTCATTGTCTGACATTCTTTCTAAATACACCATGTTTTTTACGCAGCTGCATCTCTTAAGTTTTTCTTATTTTTAGCAAGGAAAAAAACGCGCAGCACAAATAAAACAAGGAATCATAGCACTTAAACAACAAAAATGGCGTCGTTTCGATTGAAGACGTATGACGTAGGTCGCGAAGCCTGCCGAAACTGACCGAAACTCCTCGAATCGATAAATTGTTGTTGCTTACAAGTTTCGCCAGGGCATATAACTATAAGATACTATAACGGCACAAGTGTCGCAAAATGTGTAACAATAATAACTTTCTGCACAACCGGGCATTAAAATGCCTTTTACTGCCCGCGTTTTAGAGCGATAAGTGAACTTTAACGCCCTAGAGCTGACTTAACGCCCGCGGGTATTAAAGTGATTTTTGCTGAAATTTGATAGTAATTTTGCTTTTTCTGTTTGGCTTGCATTTTGTTCGTTCAAAACAAAGAGATTTTTTACTTAGATATGTTTTTTTTTTAGTTTTTTTCATAGATGTAACAGGAATTAAAAACAAGCTTTTGTTTTATTTTTTCAATTTTTAGTTCAAGAACAACAATAAACAAATTACATAATTATAGGTACAAATCAATCAAACTTAAACTTAAATCCTTCTTCAGCTTCAAAAAAAGCTTTGAGTTTTAAGAATTTATTTATGTCGGCGTTGTTGTTCAAACTAATTCAACATACTGTAATAGCTCCAAAGGAAAGACAGCTTCTTTCGTTTCGTCTTTTCGCTGAAGTACGCCAGCAATGTGTCTTTTTTTAGGTTTAGGCATTCTTTTGTAAAGTTTTCTGGTTTTCGCCGATAAAAGGTCCTTCTTTGCCTCTTCGGCGGCATCCAGGATTGTCCTCGGGAGACTTGGTAAACTCTCTTACTCGATATCCATTAAAATCGCGGAAACAATGCAGTTTGTATGAAAATTTAGAAGAAACTGCTCAAGTGACGCTCAGTTTTTTTATTTGGTTGCTACCTGTTGCTAGGAGCATCATTCAATGTTTTTATCATATTGCTTGATGAAAAAGTGACATGCTTAGACTGGCCTGTCGTTAAGAACTAGATACATAAATAACTATTAGGTTGCTACAGGTTGTTTTTTGGAAAATGCAAGGGCCGAGCCAGAAAGGACATCCTTGGAATGTCTTTAGAGGAAGTTCCCAGAATGTCGAAATGAGGACAATCCAAGAATATCTCAAATAGTTCATTTTCTTATTATTTATTTAAGGCAAGCCAGGTATTTGTACGATTCGACGCGTTCAAATTTTTGGCCATTAACTTCTACTAGGCCTCCAGTTTTTACATAACTATAACTATCCAGTTTGATCCAACTTGCACAGTTTCTAGCCTATCTGCAATTATTACAGCGACGTCAGCATATCTAGGTTGTGGATTTTTTTACACCGTTTATAGTCAGGTTTTTTTTAAACAAATAATTTTTTGATTACTTGATATCAGTGACCGTAAAGGAACGTCGCGTCGTTTTCTATATTCTTTAGCGATTGAGGCCCGTTGTCGTTACCTTGACTACGGAGAGAAGGAGACCACTTTACAGTTATAATGATGTCATTTACACTTGCCGCCTTTTTCCTTATTTCATCCACCCCCACTCATATATGTAGGTGTGTAAAAGGGCACAGATGAAGTGCTCACCTACAGAGATTCTAAATCTGTAAGGATTTATGTTGGAAATTTGGAACCTTTGGTTGCACTAAAACAAAATTATGATTGTTTTCCACAAACCAAAACTATACTTTTTTGCACTCGACGCGCGTTTCGCTAACAACGTTAGCATCATCAGGAGACGATAAACAATAAACTAAATTAATCTAAGCTCTATCTTATATACAATCCTTTAGTGGGCGGAGATAAGACTAATAAATTGTGATTGATCACGATTTTTAATCCTATCTCCCCTCAACCAAAAAATAAAGTGTACTATACGGGATGGGTCCTCTATCTTTATTTAAACTATTTCTGGATTTAATGATTTCCATACTTTCATATGCATTCAAAAGTCTTTTGTTTGGTACACTTTTTAGAAGTTTTAGGTTATCTAATGTGAATCTATGATTGTTTTCAAAAGCATGCTCGGCCACACTTGACTTTTCTGTTCTTCCGTATTTTAAGTGTGCTAAGTGTTCTTTAAAACGTGTTTGAATAGAGCGTCTCGTTTTGCCAACATATTTTTTGTCACAATCCATGCAACTAATTTCGTAAATTCCACTTTTTTCTAGAACTGTAGTTTTATCCTTGGGATTTCCTAGTAAGCTTCTTATTGTGTTACCGGATTGATATACTAATTTAAGAGCGGTGTTATTAAATACTTTGTGTAATCCTTTCGTATAATTAGGATTATAAGGAATTGATACAAATTTTGAGTCGCAGGTATCTTTTTGTCTGAAAAAGGTAGAATTCCGAAAGGTCTTTTGAAAAGAATGTCTATTTATCAGCTTATTTATTAAGCCTTCGTCGTAACCGTCTTCGCCAGCTATGTTCCTAATCCTATTCTTTTCTGCTTCAAATCTTTCTTTGTTTAAGGAGAAATTTACTAATCTATATGTTAAAAAGTGCAAACTTGCAAGCTTATGTTCTAAGCAATGAAAAGAGTCATTTGGAATATACCTGTTGGTGGCCGTGCCTTTTCTGTATAGGTCGAAGTCCAATTTATTTTTATTTCTTATAACTAAAGTGTCTAGAAATGGAAGTGTATAAGTAATGAATGAAACAGAGAACAACGGTACACTTCCATTTCTAGACACTTTAGTTATAAGAAATAAAAATAAATTGGACTTCGACCTATACAGAAAAGGCACGGCCACCAACAGGTATATTCCAAATGACTCTTTTCATTGCTTAGAACATAAGCTTGCAAGTTTGCACTTTTTAACATATAGATTAGTAAATTTCTTAAATTAGTATATCAATTTCTTAAATTAGTATATCAATCCGGTAACACAATAAGAAGCTTACTAGGAAATCCCAAGGATAAAACTACAGTTCTAGAAAAAAATTGGAATTTACGAAATTAGTTGCATGGATTGTGACAAAAAATATGTTGGCCAAACGAGACGCTCTATTCAAACACGTTTTAAAGAACACTTAGCACACTTAAAATACGGAAGAACAGAAAAGTCAAGTGTGGCCGAGCATGCTTTTGAAAACAATCATAGATTCACATTAGATAACCTAAAACTTCTAAAAAGTGTACCAAACAAAAGACTTTTGAATGCATATGAAAGTATGGAAATCATTAAATCCAGAAATAGTTAGAGGACCCATCCCGTTTAGTACACTTTATTCTTTGGTTGAGGGGAGATAGGATTAAAAATCGTGATCAATCACAATTTATTAGTCTTATCTCCGCCCACTAAAGGATTGTATATAATATAGAGCGTAGATTAATTTAGTTCATTGTTTATCGTCTCCTGATGATGTTAACGTTGTTAGCGTAACGCGCGTCGAGTGCAAAAAAGTATAGTTTTGGTTTGTGGAAAACAATCATAATTTTGTTCTGTAAGGATTTAATTATTCAAATAACTGTATAAAGAAACTGACACAAATTTGGTTATGCCTTAAACAACCGTGCTCATCCTGCTTCAAAAAACGCACCATGTGACGGGGTATGGATTTCCACTTGTTTCAAATGCGTGGTGCGTTTTTTTTGAACCGGGTGTAACATTTTTTAAATCATACACAATAAATCGCTAAAAAACCATATCTGTACATTGAATATTTTTAAATTAGTCGAATGATATAAACACCAAAAAAACAATTGTTAGAATTTTGTCTGCCTCTCTACTATTTTTTCTGGACCCACTTTGATGGGACTTTTACTACTGAATTTTCTGCACGGAAAATACACAAAAAGTGAATGGAAATTTGGGCTCTTCTCAAGGAAACCATAAGTTATTTAAAGCCAGTCCAAGTAAGGTTCAAGTAAAGAGCTTAATTCAACACATAATTCATACTCCAACGATACAAAATAATTACTTGAATTAAAGAAATAGTATTATTTATTTGACCAGATTGCCTGTTTGCAACAATAATTGTTATACTTAAACCAATACTCAAATACCTAAGAATAAGAATTCCTTGAATCAGTGAGTCATATCTTTGATCCAAACAGAATGTACTCTTAAATCAACAAATTAAACCAAACTATAGTCCAATTTTTTAATGAGCGGACTGACGTCATTTCTGTCTCTGAAAACGTATTTTTGTTGTTGTCAACAGTTCGCATGTCAAATAATTTGTTGTTGCCAGTTTGCAGTAACAGTTTAAACAATCAAAGACATGGCCTTTTTTTACATATTTATTGTCGCTGTCTCAAACAATGTATTAAATAGAGATCCCAAAAAATGACGTCAGTCCGCTCATCAAAAAATTGGACTATATAACCTAATCTAAACTATGACTGAATGCATTTGCAAAACCTAGAAATAATATTTAATTGAAGGATATATATTTCTTAACTTAAGATATGGTTATATTCTCTTTAATAGTCCAAGTATTTTAAAATAAAATTTTGGGTTATTATTTAGGTTTATATATATAAACTAATAATTTAAAAACACTTGAAATTTTAGAATAAGGGAATAGTTGTTCGAATTATTAAATAATATACATAGAAAACCACCTATATTTTTTTAAGTGTATGGGGTTATTTTTGAATAGAGAATACATTGTTTTTTCAGTGTGGGTTCCTGGGTAGTACAGAGAGCTTTATTTTATTACGTATGACAATTAATGGCAAACAAACAGGAAAAAACAGTGGTGTAGCTACGGGATTTAGCTACTAAGGTAATATACTTTTCAAAAGCTGTTCAATCCAAATAATAGGGGTTGCTTAACTAGAGGGATGGTGGTCAAATTATCTGTAGTAATATCACAAGGAATGGGCCAATTATCAAAAATCTTTTTCAAAGGTTTGTTGCTGTAAAGTGCATTTTTTTACTTTAGGGAGCAAAAAAGCCTTTAAGTCTCTCAAATGAGGAACTTTTTGTCCCTAAGGACTAAAATGACACTTTTAAAGACTTAAAAACTAAAACGAAAAAAGTACGCTGACAGTATTTTTTTTTCGGTTGTATCATTATATGGTGGAATTGTTTTACTAAATTTTCTGGGAATTTGCAGACACTAAGTAATGTCTTCATCGCATCGCATCGCATTTTTATATACCTACTTGCGTGCGGTAAAGTGCACTTTACCGCACCCATTTGCGTGCGTAAAGTGGTACTTTAAGTTAAATTTATGGCACTCACTTTACATCACATTGTGCGGTAAAGTGACTACGTTTATTTCAGAAAATTAAAATGCAGATATTTGTTTCTTTTTTTGGGAATTTTTAGATCTTATAGGTAAAATCTTGTACCTAACACATACGTAAAGTGCCTTCACCGCCCTTGCCGGCTAAATAACTATGTAAAGAAAAAGATAAGAAGATGTAAAAGTGTTTACCTATACCAGTTCTAAATCTACAAATAAAAATTAGACTTATTTCTTTAAATACTGGCTTAATTTTTTAGTTCACACCAAGAGTCTTAAAAATTACCTACATAGCTACTTTGTGAAAAGGATCATCAAAATGATGGGAATTGACCTGCGATAACCCATAAGTTTTGTGATTGGCAAAAAAGAAAATGATGTCTTGTGCTTTTAGGGTGGTAAATTTGTTAAAATTTGTTTATTATTAACCTAGAGTCTACAGAAACACCAGCATTATCTTTGATGATACAAATCAGGCGTGCGATATTATAGGCGGGTCGTACCGTACTACTTCGACCGTACCTCACAATCTTGGTCGTACCCAATAGATTCCCGCTTATTAGCGATTTTTAAGATGAGATGTAATTAGATATAAGGGCGCTGCTATCGCGCTCAATAATTATCCCTCGTTTCCACGATCATGCTACGATTTTAATCGGCTTATACGTTTTTGCGATTTGCACCTGTCAACTCATCAGGGTAACCAAACCAGTAGCACCTCTCTTTCTCTAGTGTATTAGACTAGAAAAAGAAGGGTCGTTATGAGGAGTAGTTACGGTAAGTTAGGTTTGCTTCATAGTCGTTTTTTATCTGTTAGCTCAACGGGTCTTTATTTTCTTCTGTCAATTATTGATGTTAGACAAAGAAGAGTTGATAAATTTATAAGTTGTATCTAGGTAAGCGAGTATCAAAAATGTGTCATTATCAGTATGTAAGTGAGGCGAGCGGTAAGGCCCGCGCTTTTGGAAATTAACGTGTCTTAAATATTGGAGAGAATAATGAATGTCTTGCTTATTATAACCAGACAGCAAAGCTGCGTACTAGGTACGTACCTCGTAGAGTCGGACTTTCCAACGCTATGTCCATGGGGTATGGAAAATAAGTACCATGTACGTACGTTTGTGTACGTACTTTTTATGTCCAGCAATGGATCAATAAAAGACGGGAATTGGCCTAAAATATACGATGTACCTACGGGGTACGTTTTTGGTACGTACCTTGAAGGGGGGGGATTTGAAAGCCCAGAAACTTCTTAGTATCCCTCTCTCCTGGTTAACCCCCTTGGGAAAGAGTTCTTGACGGAGGACGGGTATTCATAATATACCAATTATTTTAAGAAAATATAAAATACTTATACAAAAGTTAGCGTTAGAAGTGATATGTATATTACATAAATGAACTACGTCCAACTTGAAAACGTAGTAAGTACGTATCTACAAGAAAAGACCTAAAAGTAACGTAAAAATAAGTTTCTGCTGTACATTTTACCCACAGTTTTGTACGTACATCGTACATAACTAGTAGGTCCCGGGACATAATCTATTCTTGTATACGAAAATTGATTTTACAGGTCTTCGCAGGTGTATAGAACTCGGTTTGCTCTAAATTTCTTTTACCAACTCTTACATTTTGATCTTTTTTATCTTTTTGTTTTATAAATTTTTCCATAAATGTTTTTGTTGCATCCCAGTTTTCTTTCCCTTTTAGCATATTTGTAAGAAGATTTTCGAACTTTATTTCTTCCTTCCAGTTTTATTCTTTCCCTTTTAAAGTGTGTGCAATTGAACAACATGTGTTCTAGTGTCTCTCATACATGCAGTTTGTTTCTTATTTTATAGCATCTGTGTCCTCTGAAGAGTTCCGTCATGTTTCCGTGTTTTCTTTAAGTACTCCATGGTTTTAGATTTTGTATAAGTGTTGGTGTCTATTGAGCTTTGTCTTGGAGACTGTTCCAACTTGTTTAAGTACCGTGCTTCAAATGTGTTTTCGCTCTTCTCTTCTATTATCTGTTTTCCGCGCTCTTCTTTCCAAGATATCTTAAAGGTCTGTGATCTCTTGTTGATCGGAAACTCTTAAGAGAGTTCCACTTTGACCCATTTTTATTTTTTCTTGTAATTTATTACTTTTAAGCTATTCTTTCATCATATCGCCTTGTATAGCAGAATAGATTTCTGAAGTTGCTTGGACGTCCATGATTTGGCCCTAGTGATAAAAGTGCTGTTAAAGCTGCAGAAGTTTTGTTTCTAATACCTGTTTTTCAATATCTGACTGTTATTTTTTGTTTTTTTTTTCAACTGTTTGTTCATGCGTCCATGATAGTTAATTTTTCCGGTTTATAGTAAAGTATCTGGTGCTCTTCTTTAATCCCTTAAATTCTCTAATATCAAGACAATATTGTTGTACGAGTCCAAATTAGCCATCTTTCACATATTTGCAAAATTACAACTGAGTTTCGTTAGCGAGACGTAAACTTACTTACTTTGGTTGATTTATTATGGTTGGTTCTTTGATTTTAGAAGTCTATTCAATAAGTAAATATTAACTTGACGTTTAAGGTTTATAAAAGACTGTCATTCGCAGATATTGTTGGCGGTTGAAGTTTCTGGTGGAAAGGCTTGATTAGCAATACTCAGCACTGTCTTAGTCCATTTTCTTCTTGATTTTTGGGGAAAATTCAATCTTTAAGAGTTGATATTCAATGACTCTGGAAAGAGAGTTACAACAAAATTAAAATGATATAAGTTCTTTAAATCAACTCATAACTGGAATTAATAATACTTAAAGAAGCTTTATCATAAATTTGCGGAATTTTTTAATTTGTAGGCCCGGATCTTTCAATTTTTCCTTCTATAACCGATTAAAAAGTTCATATTTGTCATTTCTCAAAATATGGCAATATTCTTACATTTTCTAAGCAGAACATCGAAGTTACGTACTTCATCTATCCAAGACATGAGCATTCTACGATAGTGCTACATCTCGAGTGCCTTCAGTGATGGGCACGTGACTTTAAATCAATTTTATGATGAAGTGATTGTTTCAATAGTTACGATTGTTACAATAGTTAGGAATACGAATAGAGATCTCTGCGAAACCCGGTATGTGAGGAAAGCAATTTGAGTTTTTCTCGTAAATTTTAAGAGCTCCACTGGACTTTAGCTTTGTTGTTTATACGACTTGATTTTATTGTTTGTTTGATTTTTGTTTTTTCACATAGCTGGCCATGCATTTTGGTTCGTATAGCCAACCTGACTTGTTTCTCACTGATTAGATTAAAATAAGTTCGAAACACGTGTCTGTGGCTAGTTTTAAGGATTTCTAAGTTTTAAGATATATTTTCGAGAATTTCTGCGAAGTCCGGTATGTTGATGAAGTTTTGTAACTCTGATGCATATCCTTGGAAAATACCTTTGTTCTTGTAAATACACCTTTAAGTTTTTCTTGTAAATATGTATTTGTCGTTCGACAAATTTTGCACGTGAGTAAATAAAATAGAAAATTAGCGGTGTTAACGATTTTCACGGACGCTCGATCACAGAGAATCTCAAAACACCTGTGAGTTTCGTAGATCAGTATCTTAAAAGGTATTAACTCCGGTATTAAGCACCTTTATTTTGTTAATGAGCTGTTAAGAACATTACTTGGTTTGAGTTCAGGATGCCATAATGGAAGGTGAGAACAAACGAGCAATACATACCATAGAATAGAGCGTTAAGTCAATAAAGTCCTTTTTGGTTTCATCAAAAACTTTTTTAAAAATTTTTGATAGCAATTGCTTTACAAATCACCTTAATTAATACAATAATCGACTTGAAACCGGATAATTATTAAAAAAGCATAGAGTTTAATATTATGGGCGATATTAAAGCCCCCCGCCGTTCTTTATGCGAATACCGTGCTCGACACAACAAGGTGAAAGTATGGTGACATACTTTGCCTAATTCACATAAACTCTTTTAGTGAAACAAACCAATTAGCAGAAACATTTTTTATAGCCTATTCAAAACATAACGATGAATTGATACTAACTATGCGTGCAGATAGAGATCTCTATAGGAATCACCTGAAGCTTAATTCAGGAACTAACAACGGTACCACGACCTTCAAGTGATAAGATGCTATATTTTTAAATGTGCAAAAAGTGATCGCTCATTTGTATCTTTTGAAATTTATACATTTATAATCGCTTGATCGGAAACCAGAGATCTGACTCAAAATGAGCATCTGGACATAGCAAGATATAACATGATCTTGAGAATCAACACAGAAAAACCTAAACTTTAGATCGCTTACAATGGAAAGTTAGTATCTGATAGATTTAAAACTGATAGTGTAAAGTAAATGCAATAAAGTTTATATCTGTAAGAAATATAAGAGGAATCTTTTCAGACAGTCAAGCAGTGCGCAATAAAATACCTAGCATGTCATTAGATGAACATAAAACTGTTCTGAGACTGCCTGGAATCCCTTCTGACCCTCTCCAACCAAAACAAACTCAATTTTGTGTTAGTGCTGACCATAGAGAAAGTAATAGCTACGCGAGAGTGACCGATCCTGTGTTATACTTGGAGAACATTGTTTGACGGCGACACGATATTTTTTTGGTTAATTTTTTAGAAACACTTATTTAATAATAAAAAGATATGAACAAACTTAACAGGCGCCCTTTTTTCCATACTTTTTAGTGTTAAAAAATCAATGCATTCGGGAAAGATTTTAGCTCTATACAAACCTTAACCAACTTTGTACTGCTCCATGTAGCTAAAAAACTTTCTTTAGCTTACAAAAAGTTTTTTGGACCCTTTAAATATCTAAAATAGGAGTAGGTGGTTATAACTATGTCAAGGATTATTATCAAATAATAAAGGTAACAATATTTTATTATTTTATTTTATTTATTTTCTTTTATTAATTAGGAATAAATCACAGTATAAAAATCTAGATTTCATAAATGTTTTAACCCATATCTTTTTTTTTTTGGCTGTATTTGAATCTTATTATATTCTTGCTTAACACTGTATAATTCATCACAATATTTTCTTCAAGGATTTGGTTCGCAAAAATATGAATTCCAATTTTCGGCACTCTTCAAATAGTCCCATGCTCTCTAGCTTTAATGGTAGTGATCCAGTCTGATTTGAATGGTATTTTAGACTTTAAAATAAGTTGTTAACCCATTATGTAGCTAATCCCATAAACTAGCGCGATTTCCAACCAAAACTGATTAAAATCTAAAAAAACCAACTTGACAGACTTTGACAAGCGGTGGCAAAATCCGGCAGGTACAAAATTAAAAATGTGTAAAATAAATTTCGACATTGAAAAATGTTCTGTCTTTCTTTTATGATCATTTAGAAAGAGATGGACGGGGCAAGGTAGGTGTTTACTTAATAAAAGCATTACTTTCACTCTCCGCCAATGCGCTATGCGCTACAGGAACGTAGTTCTTGCGCGGACCTAGTTTTCTGTTAGTCTCCGTAAGTTATTATGTTGTCTCTGGTGCTGACGCACACGTGAAGCTGCCAATACAAATGTAGACTTCTAAAGCCGGTAATGATCAGAAAGAAAATTTGTAGGCCCTGAACATGAACTTTTGAAATTGGATCAAAAACTGCGGTAACATCACAGCAAAGTTATTGGTAAATTGCCTATGTCATCACTGGCCTTTTAGGTTTTAACTTATATTTACAAGCTTTTATTTAGCTTGCATTTTATTTATGTAACTAAGTATGTTTGTTCGGGTGGAAACTTGCAACTTAATTTTGACAAACTTCCCGACATCCGATCGGCTTCAAATTTGGCATGCTTATATAGTTGCGGTGACAGTACAAGAATATAGTGTGATGAAATTGACTGGTCCCCCCTAATCGAAGGGGATGGAGGGGGGTACAGGTGAAGTACGCCCGATTTAGTTGAAATTTGGTGTGTTGGGCACTTGGGGATGGAGATAACGAATTTTTAATCAGATTTGGAAAATTAAATATGGCGGATTTAAGATGGACGATTTTTGGTCATCTTTTGCTAACCAATTTTAACTAACTTATATACCTCCAATTGCCTTCAAATTTGGCATGCGTTTATAGTTCCGGTGATAATACAATAATATGTCATTATTAGGCACCCCTCCCCCCTACGAGGGGAGTGGAGGGGGGAAAACACCTAAGTTTGTCCGATTTCAACCAAAATTGGTACACAAGGGCTTTTGGGGATAAGGTATACGAAGATGGCCGATTTTCGGTCACGTTTTCCTAACCAATTTTAACTGACTTAACCACATCCAACTAATGAGGGAAGTGGAGGGGGAAAACGATTTAGTTTGTTTGATTTCAATCAAAATTAGCTTACAGGGGTTTTTAAGGAGGGGGATTATGAATTTTTGATCAGATTTGAAAATTTCAATATGGCGGATTCAAAATGGACGATTAAGGGTACAAATCTAGAAATTAAGGGTATGTGTTCAAATTTGGTATGCGTTTATAGTTCCGGCGACAATACAATAATATGGTATTATTAGGTACACACTTCTCTCTAACGAGGGAAGTGGAGGGGGAAAAAGATTTAGTTTGTTCAAATTAAATCAAAATTGGCATACAGTGGTTTTTCTGGAAGGGTATATAAAATGGACGATTTGAGGTACAAATGCACTAGAAAGTAGAAAATAATTTTTTATCTCTCTTGTACCATAATAAAAGTGATAGGCGCCAATTAAAAATTTAAACTTTATAGTGGCAAAGGGAGAACTACAAAAAAATAACTAAATTCTTCTTCTATTCGAATGATAAACATAATGCTTTCATCTAAAAAGCTGAGAACGGGTGAGATTGTCGTGCTAGCCAAGTCTTTGAAAATATCCTTAGGTTATAGAGTAATACAACTGTTTCTTAGGTGAATCGTCGATGTGACCGATATACGATACCTAAAGTTAAAAATTTTAATGGTATAAGAAAGATAAAAAATTATTTTGTTCTTTTGAGAGCATTTAATAAAATCTTGTACTTTAAAGTTTTTTTTTATAAAAATTTATTTAAATACCATGCTCTCTTCGAAAGTCATTAGCGCGACCTGCACCCTGTGGGCTCCTTTTTGTGAAAAGTGTCATTTTCTAAGATCTAAGTTAGTCCCAGAATCAAATTTTGCATGCACTTCAAATAATTAAATTCATTGGTTCTCTACTACCAAAATGGCCGGGTTACATGGCTTTTAGTAAATAAAAAATTATAAATTTTTGCAAATTGTATATTAATAAATTTAAAATCTCCTGACACATAACCTGCTGACCGAGTCACGAAATCGCCATTTTAATGCGAGTTTTAATTACTCCCGTGGAGTGTAATTCCATGCAGCGAATGATCTGTAATTAATACTCTTAGGGCAAATTGCACCGTACCGTTAAACCCAGTTTAAGTTCAAATTGAGTTTAGAATGTTACATATATGTATTTTAATTGTATTTTAGAAGCTCATTCTAAACGTAAACGAGGTCCTGTATACATTTGACAGTTGTTGTTGAGGTGGGCAACTCATATTGCCCTCTCTTTTTAGTTTTTTTTCATATTTGCATGTAAAACCGATTTTATGAAATGAACTGATGTTTCGTTGTCTCTTTTTATAATTTCCTCAGACAGTTGAAGATAATTATATCTGACTCCGTAGATACGCTTAATTTTCCCTCAAATTGAAGGTACATCTGCCGATTCTACAATTTGACAGATGGTTGTCTTTTACATGAATCCTGTGTCAGATTTTTTCATCATCATTTCATATCCTAATTTCTAGCACCATACTGATGAGCACCACAAGTGCAAAATCCAGATCTACGGTTACCATTACCTTTTTTGAGGGAAAGCTCGCTATTCATTGATTTTGATAGTTAGCAACTACTGACAATAAATAATTTTGTCACTGTCACATTTATGTTTTTATCACATTGTTTAAAATAAATCATTGCGATACAAAAAAGTGTAAAAATACTTGCGCCAACGAAATTGTATTGATCCATTGTCCAATGGAAAAAGAAACGCAAAAAAAATAGAAAGAGAGCATGTAGTTGCCAAACTGGAAAATTAATAAAAATAGTCAAATTTGCGAGGTAAGTAAAATTAGTTCAATAACATATTACTTTTCTGGGTTTTATTGCAAGAAAAAGAGTACCAAATTTTTGATCAATAAGATTCTTTAATTTTACCTATTATTGTGTGTGTGTGTGTGTATCTACCTCACTGTATTTTTTTGGCAACGATTGACGTATTTTACTAATGGTAACGCCATAATGACCCTTAAAATAATTTTCTTAAATACCTGTTAAATTATTTTAAGACTGTAAAGAACTTTGATTGAAAAAAATTAATACCACCTTATGTTTTACACACTTTACACTTTGAAAAATTACAATTTCTGCTGTTTTCTGGATAAAAATTGCAAAATAAAAATCATATGCACGACACTACTCAAGATGACAAAAAGATGACATAACAGAAATTTTTAGTAAACATTTGCCTTAAATTATTTTCATCTTTCTCTAAAATACTTTTTTATAGCCTGCTGTCTCTCTTCAACAACCTTAAAAATTTTTGCACGTCACTAAGATATCTCTCCATCTACCTCTAAAATTCTGCTCTCTCTTTTTAAATAATTTTAATTTTAATGGTCAAGCCATGATGGTAATTTAAGGCTTAAAATATTTTAGCATTATCTAAGGGGTAATGTTTTTGATGAAGCAATTTTTTACTACGTTTTTCACATTTTTATGCCATGATATTGCTCACATTTTAAAGCTTTCTCTCCAAAGATTCGATTTCTAGAATAAAATACTCAAATTTTTCACTGTTTTTCAGGCGTTCAAAAAAAATACTGCCGAAAAACATTTTCTGTCTGTTAAAATGAAAAATATTTAGAGGGAGAGGGCAGAATTTTAGAGGTAGATGGAGAGATAATTTATTGACGTGCAAACATTTTTAAGGTTCTTGAAGACAGACAGTAGGCTATAAAAAAGTATTTTAGAGAAAGATGGACATAATTTGATGCAAATGTTTACTAAAAATTTCTGTTATGTCATCTGCCTGTCATCTTGAATGGTGTCGTGCACATGATTTTTATTTTGCAATTTTTATCCAAAAAACAGCATAAATTGTAATTTTTTAAAGTGTAAAGTGTGTAAAACATAAGGTGGTATTAATTTCTTTCAATCAAAGTTCTTTACAGCCTTTAAATTTACCAAAAAACGTGTTCTACTAAAGTGCATTTTAGCACATTTAAAAAGAAATTAACAGGTATTTACGAAAATTATTTTAAGGGTCATCATAGCTTGACCATAACAGAGAAATAGTAGTTTTAACAACTAGTGGCTAAAATAGTGCTTTTTCTTACAAGTGTTGGTTTAAATAACGAACGCAGCGAAGTATCTGAAAACGCGTGTAAAAAAAGCACAGTTTAGGTGCGAGTTGTTAACACTATTTTTTTTACTAATACCTTTATCAAAAAATCGACGAAAAATAGGAAAATACTTTTAAAAATCTGAAACGAAGAGCAATTCTCGAAACACACCATCTTTACACTATAAATCATGGTGGCTGGTAAATGAAATAACAATGCGGTTTCCATAGGGATGCGGCTTTTTACTCGGTGACGTTCATTGTTGCGATATTTTAATCTTTGACAGTTTGATATTTTGACGATGTTTTTTTCGTAAATATTTGGTAAAAACTGGTGGAAATGACTTAATTTTTAGGCAAGAATAATTAGATTTTTTCAATATTATATATTATTATTTTCTCTTTAATTTTGTATAAAAAACGGACAAAAATATTTTTTTGCACCCGTGATCATGCATCAGTAACCAAAAAAGCCATGCTTTAGTTATCTGCAGACAGTTACCAAAATCATGTTTCTGATGAAGGTATAAAAAAATGTTTTTTGGCAGTACTTTTTTTGAACACCTAAAAATCAGTGAAAACTTGAGAGTTTTATTCTAGAAATCGAAAGATTGGAAAGAAAGCTTTAAAATGTGACAAACATAGTAAAAAATTGCTTCATCAAAATCATGCTAAACTATTTTAAGCCTTAAATTAGCATCATGGATTGACCATAACATAAAAAAATCTTTCAAAACCTGTCTGAGGAAATTATAGAAAAAGAGAGCAAAACATCAGTCCATTTCATAAATCTGTTTTACATGTAAATAGGAAAAAAATTAGGAAGAGAAGGCAATATGAGTTACCCACCTTTTGTAAAACAACAACTGTCAAATGTATAGAGGGCCTCTAGTTGTAGCTAAGATAACTTAAACCTAAGTCAAGTTATTTCCCTGATATCCTTAAGGTTCGAAAGCTTTACACAATTATTAAAAGAAATGCAGTTTTCCTGTATGCCGTTACAATGATAATAATTTAAAATAATATTGTGATAAATTAAATCGAATCATAAAAGTACCACACCTTAATTAACTGAACCTATAAGCACCAAACCGTATCGAATCGGATGAGGTGTCTCAAATACAATTTAAGGCATTCCTTATTAAGCTGGACTCAATAAGTTACAGAGGACAAATCTTAAATGCACTTTAAGATCTGAAACATAAAAATTTGTTAGTTTGAAAGTTTGAGACAATAATGTATTTGAAATTAATTCTGTGTTTCGGACTTCCATTGTCTATATTTTATTTATACACGACGTCTCGATCAGTACAATATCCGATCATCTTTAGGTGCAAACTGCAATCTATTTCTAAGGCTACGTACTTATATATTATGGGAAATTACTCAACCGTGAAGTTTAAGAAGTTGGCTCCGCCCCAGGAGGGGCTTCAAAATATTTGGAATTTTTGGAAGTTTACTGAAAATACGCTGATTCTCCCCAATAAAGGCAGCTTCATGGAATTTTCGTTTCTTCCAGTGTGAGTCCTTGTGCAAAACCTTTGCTTCTGTCCACTTTATTCGGTGTTGTTTTGACCATGCGTCTTCGGCGATTCCTGATTTCGTTGTTTCATCTCTTTGGGTATTCGTCTGATGTTCCTTAAGCCTAACAGATAACACAAGGAACTTGGTAAATGCATTCTTCATTTTGCTTGTTCTCCGGTTTTGTTTTACTAACAAGGCTACGAATTGTATTATTAGATTTAAAAGCTGTTTTTATATTAAAATTGTTCGCTACTCTTCGAATTTTCTCCGATACTCCCTTAATGTATGGAATTGTAAGAAACGCATTTGCCTGATTTTGGTCTTGTAATCTCTGACCTGTCTGCTGAAATTTAGAAATAGTATCTTTTTTAAGTTTAAGGCTGTAACCATTTCCAAGTCATTTGAACGGCTCTGTTATACAAAGTTCTTATTATGCCTCGTTTGATTGTAGCGGAATGATTTGAACCTTGCTTTAGATACTGTCCTAAACAGGTCATAATGCTACAGCCAAACGAGGTATAATAAGAACTTTGTATAACAGAGCCGCCCAAATTTGTAACAATTCTCATGACCTGGAAATCGAAATAACAAACATTAAGGAAGGATCTGCAGCAGAATGGTTATAGCCTTAAACTTATAACAGATACTATTTATAAATTTTAGCAAGTGAGTGTGAATGTGGTGAATCATACATAGGTGAAACAAAAAGACCACACTATCTGTTAGGCTTAAGGAACATCAGACGAATACCCAAAGAGGTGAAACAACGAAATCAGGAATCGCCGAACACGCATGGTCAAAACAACACCGAATGAGGTGAACAGAAGCAAATATTTTGCACAAGGAGTCACACTGGAAGAAACGAAAATTCCTTAAAGCTGCCTTTATTGGGCAGAATCAGGGTATTTTTAGTAAACCAAGTGTTGAAATTCCAAATATTTGAAAGCCCCTCCTTGGGCGGATCCAACTTCTTAATCTTTACGGTTGAGTTATTTCCCATAGTGTATAAATACGTACCCTTAAAAATATATTGTAGTTTGCACCTGAAGATGATCAGAGATTGTACTGATCGAAACGTCGTGTATAAATAAAATATAGACAGTGGAAGTCCGAAACACAGAGTTAATTTCATAAAAATTGGTGGTCGAAAGCACGGATAGTCCACCATACAATCAATTATTTTATGTTGAAAGGAAATTAAAATATCTCGAAAACTCTAGCTTTAAAAGATTTGAAGCTTATAACAAATTTTTGGGTAATATTTACAAAAAACAAAATTGTATGTAATATCTACATAACGGTATTTACTGGGACCTCTTCGTTCACGCGGGCAACCAGGCCGGATGGAATCGGATATCCCGTAGATAAAGTTACACTTTCTCCAGTCGATATAGACTACTTTGGGGCGGATTCTTGAATTTTGTAGGAACGGTCGTACTAAAACGTTCTCGTCCTTCATTTCGACCAATAAGATCGCTCAGAAGCTGCCTATCTCATATGCTCCACGCGCAAAGCTGACTGGATTATCGTTTTTCAAGAGCGCTTGTTTACCTGCTCAGAGGCAGGTGTATGAAAATGTAGGAAAGTTTCTTCAATACACAACAATCAGGTGAGGTTCGGCTGTGGTCATATAGGGTTCGGATAACTCATGGCTCCAAAGCCTGTTATTGCTCGATATCAGGGAGGTGACTGTTCCTGTGCGAAATTCAAGAATCAGCCCCCTTGAAGACTTAAGGATCAAGACCCTGTTGGAGCGGTCGACGCCTCGGGGTTAAAGAGGTAACTTGAGGACCATGATTTGGAATCCACGTTAAGGAGGACTGGAGGAGGTCTCGCTCCAATAGGCACCAAATAAAGTTGTAAAACTGAAGATAAAACAGTCATCCAACAATGTTTTTATGGATATTCATAATTTACATTTCAAAAATAAAACGCCTAAAAATTAGAAAAAGCTAAAAAAAAACGGAAGAGTCCCCCCTTATTAATTAAGGAAACCAATCTAAGAACCGACATCAAATAACCACTTCAGACGTGAAAAATGCCCAAAATAAAAACCTTATTAAAGCGACACTTTAAAATTAATAATAAGAAGCCACTCGAATCGTTTGAAGTTTGCGTCGACTTAAAACTCGGGGTTTTGCTTGTAATAGCAGAGATTTTAATTAATTAAAATGAGAAAAAAAACAGGTAAAGAATTAGGCGACAGCTAATCCCTGCGACTTTACTTAGACGGTCCCTTAAGAAGATAAATACGTTCAAAACATAATTTACAAACCCTAAAATTACACTTGTAGTGTTAATCCAATTATTTATCATACTGCATATGGTAATTTTTTTCATTAAGTCAGTGAACTTAGCCCAAGAAATGTCGAAGTGTCAAAACGGGTCATGTGAAATCTGTACTATTTGGAGTCTAATAAACATCAGAATTGGGTGAACTTTAAATGGAAGGCTCAACTTGTAAAAACTAAAACACGTCTTGAAGCACTTTTTTGATTTTATGCCGAATAAGATAAAATTTCTTTGTAAGGTCACCAATTCTAAGTACTCAAACATGTGTCTCCTTCTTCCTTTCTTCTACTTCAGACAGATGTACTACTTCTTTGATCTCGCTATTAAAAGCCACCGTGCCTTTGGACATTTAAACCAGATATTTGCAACATTGCCGCAACTTTTCATTTTTGGTGAAGGGCAATGTTATCTTTTGCTTTTATTTGCGAATAATATATTTTCGAGGCTTTTTGAAAAGCTCAATGCGAATTTGCTAAAAGCTTAAATATTAAAGAAGCAAATAAATAGTTTTAAAATGATAACTTGCAGGTTTGTTTGAAAGTTTTATTTATACACGACGTTTCGATCAGTACAATCTCTGATCGTCTTCAGGTGCAATCTATCTATCTATTCCTAAGACTACGTACTTATGTTCTATGGGAAATCACTCAACCGTGATGTTTAAGAAGTTGGGTTCGCCCAAGGAGAGGCTTCCAAATATTTGGAATTTCAACACTTGGTTTACCGAATATACCCCGATTCTGCCAAATAAAGGCAGCTTCAAGAAATTTTCGTTTTTTCCAGTGTGATTTTGTTTTACCTCTTTGGGTATTTGTCTGATATTCCTTAAGCCTATCAGATAGTGGTCTTTTTGTTTTGGGAAATTCGTAAACGCATTCCTTATTATGATTGTTCTCTGGTTTTGTTTTACTAAGAAGGCTTCAAATTGTGTTATTAGATTTAAAAGCTTTTTTACTATTAAAGTTGTTCGCTGCTCTTAGAATTTTCTCTGATACTCCTTTAATGTATGGAATTGTAAGTAATGCATTTGCCTGGTTTTGGTCTTGTAATCTCTGTCCTGTTTGCTGAAATTTGGAAATAATGTCTGTTATATGTTTAAGGTTGTAACCATTCTGCTGCAGATCCTTCTTAATGTTTCTTATTTCGATTTTGAAGTCATGAGTATTGTGAAAAATTTGAACGGCTATGTTATACAAAGTTCTTATTATGCCTCGTTTGGTTGTAGCAGAATGATTTGAATCTTGATTTAAATATTGTCGTGTATTAGTGTATTTACAATAGACTGTTGTTGTGATATCGCTTTCTACTCGTTTGACAAGTACATTAAGAAAAGGAATTTGACAATTTTGCTCCAACTACAAATATAGACAATGGAAGTCCGAAACATAGAGTTAATTGCAAACATTCAAGTTGTTGGATAAAAGTTGGATCAGTAAATTAAGCTATTCATATTAAGCAAGGATTACGGATCGAACAAAATAATAAGATTTTTGCCAATAGAAAACCATGTTGATCGTCACAAGAACAGGTACACAACAAGGCATCATCATCATTAGTTCATTTCATATGCTGTAAAAACTCATCATTACTTAGTTGTTCATTGGGAAATCAAAGATGATTATTCCACAGTTATAACAACAACTTACTACTTATTGTACGCCCACCTACGAATCTTACAGAATAATTTTTGAGAATGGTCAGGTACTTACTTTGTTTCGTTCTTTGGTACTCAAAAAAATTTTACTCCACTGGCCCGACATTTTTGTATATACCATAGACTCCACCAGTCTTTTCGACGTCCCTGTGTTAACACTAAACAACCAATGTAAAAATAAGGAACACCAAAATGGAGAGTCGTTGATCGCCACAAACCAACACCATCTCAACCAATTCATACATCCGCGATAGTAGTCCAAAGGATCTAAACCAATAATGAGTTAAGTAGCTTTTTAGTTCAGAACCTTCAGAAACACCTTAAAAAGTAAAAATAAAATGACTTAATAAATAGGGAGTGCGTGTGTATTTCTGAAGACCCATACACAGCTGTTTTCGGATCGATTATTATGATCAAGCGCTTTTTGCATGCGGTCCCTTTAAATCAGTCTTTCATCTTTGTTACATCCTTGTTTATGTTTTTTCTCATATATAATATAATCAGTGTTATTGTTTTTGTGTTGGGTTTAAATCTTTTGAAAATATGTTAGTATTCTAATACATATATTTTGCTCGAAGTATTCTTTAAATGTTTTTTTATATTACCTATTTTGTTTGCGCGTGTATATAGACCTTGTTTTATAATAACTTGGTTACGCTTAATTTAGTAGAATAACCAAGCAGAATACAAGAAGCACTTTCTTCTTTTTCATTAATGACTTTTAGATATAGGCGTAATAGAATTGTTAAACATTCTCGTACCTCTTGTCAAACCTATAGCTGACTCTTGATTTAGTTTTTTGTTTAACAAGTATAGACCAGGAGAAAATGATTTAAATATAGGTTTTATATTATGATTATTTATTTCATCTGTTATAAAAGCGGGTTGATTTTCACCTAATTAATAAGCAAAAATCGCGTGCTCAGAAGAGTGATTTTTTCCACAAAAAAAACTGGTAATTTAACTATCTTGTCAAATCTGATAATACCCTAATCCATATTTTTCGAACACAAAAAACATTAGAATTGGCTGAACTTTGAATAAAAGGCACATTTTGGTAAAAAGTAAGACATGGCTCGGGACACTTTTTTGATTTTTTGCCGAATAGGCTAAAATTGTTTTCTATGACCATCAATTATAAATATTCAAAAATTTGAATCGATGCACCTTAAGAAGAAATTTTACCTTATTCAACAAAAAATTATTAAAAAAGGATTTAGCGAGGGTTAATAAAGAACAAAATCAGTGAATAGCGAGCTTTCCCTCAAAAAAGGTAATGGTAACCGTAGATCCTGATTTCGCACTTGTGGTGCTCATCAGTACGTTGGAATTAGGAGATGAAATGTAGATGAAAAATTTTGACACAGGATTCATGTAAAAGAAAACCATCTGTCAAATTGCAGAATTGGCAGATGTACCTTCAATTTGAAGATATCCTAAGCTCTGGAGCTGATAAATTTAAAAAAGGATTTAGCGAGGGTGAATAATTAACAAAATCAGTAAATAGCGAGCTTTCCCTCAAAAAAGGTAATGGTAACCATAGATCCGGATTTTGCACTTGTGGTGCTCATCAGTACGGTGCTAGGAATTAGGAAATTAAATGATGATGAAAAAATGTGATACAGGATTCCTGTAAAAGACAACCATCTGTCAGATTGCAGAATCGGCAGATGTATCTTCAATTTGAAGGAAAATTAAGCGTCTCTACGGAGACAGATATAATTACCTTTACAGATATCCTTAGCTCTGGAGTTGATAAATTTAAAAAAGGATTTAGCGAGGGTGAATAAATAACAAAATCAGCGAATAGCGAGCCTTCCCTCAAAAAAGGTAATGGTAACCGTAGATCCCGGTTTCGCACTTGTGGTGCTCATCAGTACGGTGCTAGGAATTAGGAGATGAAATGATGATGAAAAAATCTGACACAGTATTCATGTAAAAGACAACCATCTGTCAATTTGCAGAATCGGCAGATGTACCTTCAATTTGAAGGAAAATTCCTAGCACCGAACTGATGAGCACCGCAAGTACGAAATCCGGATCTACGGTTACCGTTACCTTTTTTGAGGGAAAGCTAGCTATTCACTGATTTTGTTGTATCTTTATGTTTTTGTTGACGTTCAGGAGACCTTCAAAACAAGGTATCACTCGACCCACTTTCCCTATTCAAAATATAGGGGTCAAAGGGGATGCGCGCTACAAAAATTTCCAAAAAGTCTCCCCTTACAAACAAAATCGACGTGTTTCAGCATTTTCTCCAATTCTTTACAGTTTTTAAAAAAATCCAGGTGAACCCTTTTAAATGGCCAACCTTATATGTACCTTTTTTTAACTATTTTTTGGGTTTAACTACACTCAAGTAAAGAAAAAATGCCAATTAAAGATTTATGTTAGCTCGCAAAAACAACTATAATATTTGTTACTTTTGGACCCCGCACCCGGTTATACAGGATGATATGGGAAGTTTTTTTCGTTGAAATTCGCTATAATCGTGATTTGCTGTAGAGGGATATATAACTAAAAAAATTTTAAATTATAAAACTTAAATAAACGCTCAAAGGCTATGTTTTACCAAAAGAAAACTCGTAACACTTATCTAAAAAAAGTCAGTTACCATAAAATTAAAATGGTAGAAGCTTGTAGACAAACCCCATGATGATGTTATTTATGATAGTTCATTAGGTAATATACAGGGCTAGTCTACTAGGGCTTCTACTACTATCGAATTTTGAAAACAGAAGCAAAAAATAATAGTTTTAACCCATTTAATATAACTTTGGTTTTTTAGTAGTTTCTTCTTAGACAATGACTTTAGAATATTAAATTTATCATGGACGGATGGATCAAAGGAACTGGATCAAAACAATAGACATAACCATACCTAGTCATTTTTTGTTCTTTTTATTTTTAAATATTTTTGACAACTTTTTTGAAAAAAAAATGCACAGAAAGTCGAGTTTATAAACATTATGTATTTAATGTGCATTAAGAAAGTGAAGAAAGAAAGAAAGTGGTGCTCGAATCTACAAAGCCGTAAAGTGAAGCTTTGTGCTGAATTATACTACTAAATACTCTTTGCATGAACCCGCTACAAAATATGTCCCGAAAAGTTTAAAAAAATAAACAAGATCTGGTAATGGGTCGAGTTGGGTTGGGTCTAAACTCCAAGCCAAAGTTCTATAATAACAATTTTTTCGATATGACCTCGCGGACTAATTTTCCCAAAACTTTTTTTGCTTTTTCTTCCATTTTTTTTCTCACCATCATAATAATTATAACCTGATTGTTTTTCAACGCATCATTGGTTCTAAGGGTCTTTCACACTAAATTTAGTGGTCAACAAGCGACTAAAGTATCAAAAAGAACAAAAACTTCATCATTCAAAAGTTATTTAGTTTTTTTTTCGGGAGCTCCTGGTTAATTTGTTCTCAAAAATCTGTCAAGTCATATTAATTTAGAGGCATTTTTCTTGCCTGTTGAGATGGAAACCTTCAATAGGATTTTTAATAATGTTGAATGGCGCGATTACTTTGGGAAAAAAATACAAGATCATTTAAAAAAATGTTTTGGATTTGCACAATTGCCTAAAAACTGTTAAACCGATTTTTAACAATTGAGAACTTCCTAAAAGTAGATACTTTGGCTCAGTTAAGCTACAGCCTCCCTCAACGAAACTCAATTTGGATATTGTAAAACGGAGTTACAATAATAATAATAGTAAGTAATTAGTAGTATATTATAACATAATTATTTTTTTTTCTAGGCAGCCATAAAAACAAAAAAAAAATGCAGATATCTCGAGAGTAGGCAATTTTTTAAAAGGAGGCGAAATTAGGACATAATTAGTATCAAATTCTGGCATAGTTACTTTTTATCGCATCTCTTTCCCAGGCAGAGGGTGTGTGGTGTATCCTGATATCAGGCTACACACCCCATAACAAACAAACAAAAATCTTAGGAACTGATGGTTTTTGTAAACTAAAAGTACCCTTCTTTAAGAGTAAATACATTAAAGCTAACGTCTAAGCATGGGGGGGGGGGTGCAGCTAAGCGTCAAGCCACTCCCCCTTCCCTTTTAAGTGCGAGTAACTCCGTTATTCATTAAGTACAAGTCATTAAGTATAAAAATTTTTAAAAGAGGACTAAGTACATAATTAGTACATAATTTTTACAATATCCAAATTGAATTTCGTTGAGGGGGGCGGGGGTGAGCTAGATACTTTGTTATTCAAAGAAAAATTCTGAGTTGGATTAGGAACGAAATTTTAACTAAAATTTGTATGTAGGCTGATCGCGAACCGTCAGGACTTATTTGCTATATTCCTTAAAATTTAGTTTCTTGATACTGTTCCAGTAAATAAAAAATATGTCAATTTTAATTTTTGTAGGAAGTTTTTGCGAAAAAAACTTTTTTCATTTAAAAATATATTTTATTAAGCTTATTTTTTTGTGTAAACAAAATTTAAAACTTTTAATATACAAAACCATAGATAGCCATGGAATTTGACACTGTCACTGTCCAGAAAAGTCACACAAATTATCTACTGCTAATGAATAAAGCATTATAATTTGAGCATTTTATTGCACGATGGCACGGGGTCCATATGTCTACGCTGTCAAAATAATGCCAAAAATAAGGAGGCATATGAATTCGGAAAGCACTATTTAAATTTGGGTAATTCAAATCTTTTTTCTTGGTTCAAGCCTTTTCTTTAATTAAAGTAATAAGTATTGATTCCCAACCAACTTAAGTAGTTCATTACAGGGAGTAAAAATAAACATTATAAACATTTGGGTACAACATACATTAAGTAAATATAATTTAAATTATATTAATAGTAAAAATGGTAATAAAAATACTAATAATAATAATAATACTATTAAAAACCGAGAATACAATAATTACATCGAGAATTACATCATTTTAAAAGATGTTTTTTTTCAAAACTTTTTTAAATTTAATTTTTATATTCTTATTTTTTATTTCTTCTGGGATTCTATTGTATATATTAATTCCATCACAAATAATCGTTTTTTTACCAAAATTATTTACTGATGCGTTGCAAATAAGTTTTCGGTTATTTCTTGTTGCATATGAGTGGTTAACATTACTTGTAATTAACTTAATGTTAGATTTTTTACTTTCACAGTAAATTGAATGAATTAAAATGCCTAATTTTAAAATATGTAGATTGTTAATATCAAGATAGCCCTTTGGTTTATAAATTTTTTCTGTGGGTTAAAGCATAATAAATGTTTTTTAGGTGTTTTAACGGTATGTAATGTATTTTGTAAAGAACACCGATTAAGGGAGAAATAGAGTTTCTTAAATGTTCAATATGTTTATCCCAGCTTAATCTTTCATCCCAAAAATTTTACAAAATTTGTATATTTAATTTCATTGTTATTAAATTTGATTGGTTCTAGTTTTTGATTCATTTTCTTTTTATTAATAAAAATATAAGATGATTTATTTATTATAGTTAATTGTTAGTTTGTAAGGGCAGAGCCATTTTTGAATAATATTTAGATCAAACTGAATATCACTATAAATTTGGGAATAATTATTTGCAAAATAAGCTATTATTGTGTCATCAGCAATTAATTTAATTTCACCTTTTAGACTTAAATTTGTGATTGAATTGATATATATTAAAAACAGAATTGGACCTAGGGATGAACCTTGTGGAACTCCGCAAATTATTTTTCCTTTAGAACTATTAAATAAAATCTATATGTTTGTGGTGGATTCATAATGTCGAAACTACTTTTTTTGGGTTTTTCGCCACTAAGTTAAGAACTTTATTTAGAACTTTTTTGATTGCCAATTTCAACATATTGGAGTCGATCTAATAAATAATTTTGAAACCATAAAAGAGCTTTGCCTCGAATTCCGATGTTGATTCTGATAACCATGTTATCCCGATTTTTCTTGAGTTACTTGTACATGTGTTTTTCTACAGTTTCTTCTTAGCAAGCTCTCGATAATTTCTTACTTATTCTTATCTGCGTATATTAGCTTTAGATGCTGGCATTATTGGCCTTAGTGACTCTATACTCTATCAAAATTGGTCTTTTTCAATTCTTCGTCAGACCATTTTTTAACAGAATCCTAATCGATCAGTACGTCCCTCATGTGACCCTCTTATGTGTCTGCCTTAACGAGGTCACGTGGTTACTTTGACTCCTCCCACAGCACATATAAAAAGCGGTCCCAATTCAGAACACTTGCTTTGCGATGTATTTCGGTATTTCCATTTTAACGCTGATGTAGGTATAGATACGGAACAAACAGTTTCTTTTGTTTGAAAGTTTGAGACAATGATGTATTTAAAATTAACTCTTTGTTTCGGACTTCCATTGTCTATATTTTATTTATCCACGACGTTTTGATCAGTACAATCTGTGATCGTCTTCAGGTGCAAACTACAATCTATGCCTAAGGCTACGTACTTATATACTATGGGAAATAAGTCAAACGTGAAGTTTAAGAAGTTGGTTCTGCCCAAGGATAAACTTCCAAATATTTGGAATTTCGACATTTCGTTTACTGAAAATACCTTGACTCTGCCCAATAAAGGCATCTTCAAGGAATTTTCATTTCTTCTAGTGTGACTCCTTGTGAAAAACCTTTGCTTCTGTCCACTTCATTAGGTGTAGAATAGGAATAGATTGTAGTTTACACCTGAAGAAGATCAGAGAATGTACTGATCAAAACGACGTGTATAAATAAAATATAGACAATTGAAGTCCGAAACACAGAGTTAATTTTAAACAGTTTTTTATGAAAACAGTCCAATCTAACCAACCTGATAGAACTCAACCCAGATCCTTAGATCTTTTTCCTTTTTT
This sequence comes from Oxystoma pomonae, assembly GCA_963921995.1. Lineage (NCBI taxonomy): Eukaryota > Metazoa > Arthropoda > Insecta > Coleoptera > Brentidae > Oxystoma > Oxystoma pomonae. Next base: position 26,573,860 of record OY998170.1, read on the forward strand.
TTTGTATAAGATGTAGGTATTTCCCTAAACTTTGATTTAATGCTATAAAACAGAGAAGGACGAATTAACATTTAACTGATTCATATCACCTTCAGGGTGATAATCGTTTTACTCTGATAGATTACGGTTCTTTTAAAAAATGACCTGACGAAGAATTGATTGATTTTGATGAAAAAAAATGTTCTTGCATTTAACGATTCTCATTTTGAAAATTATGACAATTAGCGTGCACAACCAGTATGTTGATATGTGGTGTAAGTGACAGATTTAAAAATATATCATTGACTAAAGAGCGCACGTGACGCAGACCCGTTGGACTTGCAAGGCAAGTAATATAAGAAGTAACTCTTGTATGCGTTCCTACATTTAAATTTACAAAGGTTATGAATGTTTCTTAATTGAATAAAATTATACAATGCATTTTTGTATGGTCAGTAAGTCAAAAAGTCGTACCAAGCAGTTAAGCGCCCCCTGATACCCATCACTCTAAGAAAAATGTGTTAGTGTGGGCCCGAAATTCAAAAGACGAATTAAAAAAAATTATTAACTGCGTAGGTGAGACATCAAGATAAACAGCGTATATTATTAAGTATAACAATCTTAAGGAGGCAGCTTCTTAATTTTCAGAGTATGCTAAACACATTTAATTTAAATAAAGGGAACTTTAAAATCCTTTATGAGTTAATTTTTTTTCGTGTTTGGACGAACATCAATTATCTGATTGGGATCTTCTACAACGAATAATTAAATAATTCTTTTTTATAGAATAAAGGCAGAAAAATCGTTTATTAACGCAGTTAAAGTTTGCAGTCGGGAAATGTGAACTAAATGAACATCCCCATAAATTTTGGTTTCCCCCTCGAACTGCGAACGCCAAAATGAACTGAAGGCGTTTATACATAGAAATACCTATTTTAATAGGAAAGCGACGACCAGAAATTGAAAATTTTGAGTACTGATGTTGATATTGGGGTACCGCAAGGAAGTGTACTAGGTCCCTTATTATTCATAATGTTTATAAATGATATTGTAGAAATAGTAGATAAATGTAAAATAAAGCTGGTTGCTGACACTAATATTTATAGTTGGAAAAAATTTAAATGAAGTTAATAAATTTAATTGATTGGATAGATAATAACAAATTAAACTTTAATGTAACTAAAACAACGGGAATGATAATGGGAAGAAAATAGGATAACGCTAGTATTTTTTTAAAAGCAATAAATCATTTTTTAATATAATTAGTCTTCAAAAAAAGGAGTTAAAAAACCTCCAAATTAGTTAGTTTAACCGAAAAGAAACCAATAGATCAAAAGATCTTGAGTGAAAATAACGAAAATTCAAATTTGGATGAGCATCGCTCAAGCAACACACAAAGGACCAAAGCGAAAAAAGAAATGATTAAACGATGTTTTGCTCTGGGTAATCAGCGTGAGCTCATCAGTGGTTTCATTGGTCACCCTCCCCATACATCATTAAACACCATCATACACTTTGATTTCCAACCTTGAATCACTTACAAATAGGCATCGTTCCGCACTGGGGTCCTATTTTTGAAACCATACGAAATTATTCGCATGCGACTACTTCCGTCTTTTCCTATACCGTATAGAAGAGGAGTCAAAACATATGCCGATATGCTGACTCATGGGTAGTACGTGAAAGAATAACCGGTTTTTCATGCGAAACAACACGAATACCCTTCACCCACTCGTGCAATATTGATTTAAACCACTCGAATTCGAACGCGGTTCACACATACTGGCTTATTTTTCTTCTCTCATTTCACACGGTATAGAAAGAGACTTACATAAAAATTGGCTATTATTTAATACACGTATGCGGATATTTTCGTATGGATTCGAAAATCAGACCCCTGGTACTTATCCAAGTTACCTGATACGGATTCGTCCTGGCGTGTTAATATTTCCAATAGGATTATGCTCCTAAGACAATTAAAACAAAAAAAGGAGTTAAAAAACCTCCAAATCAGTTACTTTAACCGAAAAGAAACCAAAAAACAAAAGATCAAAACATCTCGCGTGGAAATAACGAAAATTCAAACTTGGATGAGCATCCCACAAGGAACACACAAAGGACCAAAGCGAAAAGAAAAATGATCAAACGATGTTTCGGTCTGGGTAACCAGCATGAGCTCATCAGTGGTCATCACTAGTCACCCTCCCCATATATCATTAAACACCATCATTTCTCTTTTTGCTTTGGTGCTTTGTGCGTTCCTGTGGGATGCTTATCAAAGTTTGAATTTTTGTTATTTCCACCCAAGATCTGTTGATCTTTTGTTTTTTTTATAATTAATGAATGTGTGAATTTAATAAAAAAAACTATTGTTTAGTATTAATTTTGTTTGATCAGCTGATCAAACAGCAGTATTAATAATAATAATGATAATTAGCTACCTTATCATACGAAAGTGCTTGTTTGTGATAGGTATTAATAAGTAGTTAGGTAGGAAGTAGGGCATATTAAAATATTAGGTTAATCATTCATGTTTTCTGCGTAGCTTCTTAATGCTAATAAAGATATATCTATCTATCTACCTGTCATCTGCGAACTAAAAACGGAAACTGCAAACTCCAACTATATTTTCTTTTAAATTCCGGGTTTTCTTGGTTTGTCAACGATGGATAGACCTTCTCTCTTTTCAACCTCCGACGTGAATGTGAAATAAAAGATATGGTATAATTTTGATTGTGCGTCTCTGTGCGCATGCCACTCTCGATCGCAGATGTCAAGGAATTTGAGATCTGATGACAGAATCGGGTATAACTCCTGAACCGTTCACCGATTATAATGAAATTAAGCACCAGTTTATTTTAATTCCGTCAGGTGAAAAAGTCGCTTTGGTAGGCGGAGTAAATGGGAGCTTCTCGGGGGGTTTAAAGTTTGTTTTAACCTTTTCGCTAAAACTTTTTTAAATAACTTGCAATAAAGAATACGACATCCGTTTAAGCTATGGGCTAACAGTTGTAACGGGTGCCAAATTTTTAGAAGACCAGACAACTTTATTGGGCAACTGTAATGATGAGAAGGTCCAAGAAGGTCGTAACTAGCCGACAAGTAGAAGTGAAGCGAACGTGAAAATTAATCAAAAATATTTTATGGATAGCTTTCATGGTGAGTAAGAGTTCTGCGCGCAATAGGAACCACTTTTCTAAAATTAATTTTATTCCGTGGAATTTTCCAGCTAGGCTTTTACATTTATCACTCAATAATATTATTAACTGATTAATTTAATGCTTTACATGTTAAAACTGATGGCAATTCACGTTAAGCACGCAGCATAATTTGAACATAAAAATGTAAATTTTTTAAAATTTAATTTGTCTCGTGCCTACGGATTCTTTTCCAAAAAAATTATGAATTTTTACATCTAAATGTTGTCAGTAAATTTTAATTTTTTTATAGAGTTATTAGTTCGGAGTTAATTAGGATAAACAAAATTTAACAATTTATAGAGTTTTATAGTGCTCAAAAACCAAAGATGTTGGAGATTTTAGAATTGACTTCAAAAACATAACTTTAGAAATAAAGCAGCTATTGAAATGCGGTTTTCAGATTTTGGTTTTCGTAAATATTAACCAAAAATTCTGTTATAAATGTTTCAAAGCTACAGTCTTCGAGATTTTTTTATTTCCTTTCAACATAAAATAATTGATTTTATGGTGGACTATCCGTGCTTTCTAGCACCAATTTATTAAATTAAAACGTCAATTAATTGGAAATTATTAAAACTACTATCCAAAAGTAATGGACAAGAACAAGCTATGTTAAAGGCTATGGCGCCACCTATAATAAAACACACGAATTAATCATCATCATCATAGGCAATCACTCGATACCGAGTATGATTGTCCTCTATTCTGTATCGTCGCTATCTGTTGTGCGTTTTTTGATGGCTATGTAAGCCAATTCTCGAGCCGCACACCCTTCCACATTCCTGGCACCCAGTCTCCGGCAGCAGCCGGGTGTTGTTGGTCATCCATTCTTCCATTTTGTCGCTCCTTTCTACGTTCTCTCTTTTCCGTCTCTAGTCTACGTCGCTGCTCTTCAAAAGTTTGTGCTCCCTCATGGACTGTTTGGCGCCATGAAGCCCTATCGTTTGCCGTGGTCTTGAAGTTGTCCATATTGATGTGACCCTTCATCATATTGCCTTTGAGAACGTCCTTGTGCCTTTTTTGTTGACCTCTTTGATTTCTCTTTCTCTCCTTCAGTTGTCCATAAAATATCTGCTTTGGGAGACGTGTTTTGGGCATGCGGATAATGTGACCAGTTCAACGAAGCTGGTGCTTGAAGATAAGGGCCTCTATACTAGTTGTTCTGGCTTCTTCTAAAACACTTATGTTTGTTCGTCAGTCTTGCCATTTGATTCTCAGTATTCGTCTTAAACAACTTTAATGATATTTTTCTAATCGTTTGATACGCCTTCTGTAGGTGGTCCACGTTTCGCATCCATATGTTAGAGTTGGTATTATAACTGTGTTGTAGACACGAAGCTTGGTTTCCCCATTGATGTCGTGATTGTTGAAGACTCTCCGAAAGCCGTCCGAACGCTGCGCTAGCATATTTTGGGCGATACTGTGTTTCTGCGTCAATAGTTGCATTTGATGATAGGTTGCTCCCAAGGTATGGGTAATGTTCCACGTTCTCCAGAGGATGGCCATTTATGGAAATGTTTGGAGCTTGGGGATTCATACCTGGTTCTGGTTGGTGAAGAATTTGCGTTTTGGCAAGATTGACCTCTAGGCCAATGCTTTAGTAGGCTTGGTTAAATGCGTTGATTACTAGCTGTAGACCTTCCTCTGTATCGGCCATAACGACGTTGTCATCGGCGTACTGCAGTTCGATTACCGAGGTCGTCGAGACTTTAGTTTTTGCTAGCAGTCTGCCTAGGTTAAGTAGGCCACCGTCGAATCTATATAGAATTTTCACTGCCGGAGGTAGATATTCCTCAACAAGATGAAGCGTGGCACCTAAAAATATAGAGAATAGGGTGGGCGCAATAACACACCCTTGTTTAACGCCTGTCATAATCTGGAATGACTCTCCTAGTCCATCGTTGCTCAGGACTATTGCATTTATATTGTCGTGTAGTAATCTAAGAATTTGCTTTGCTCAAATGCTTTGACTAGGTCTATGAAGGCCATGAAGAGAGGGCGATTTTGTTCTCTAGATTTCTCTTGCATTTGTCTGGCACTGAAGATCATGTCAGCTGTGCCTCGATTGGGCCTAAATCCACACTGTATCTCTGGTAGATTTTGTTTAGCAATTGGAATTAATCGGTTTGATAGTATCCGTGCAAGTATCTTTCCAGCAACAGAAAGCAGAGATACACCTCTGTAGTTTCCAAGTTGGGCCTTGTCGCCTTTTTTGAAAATGGTAACTATAGAGGCGTCTCTGAGTTCGGTAGGAATGGACTCAGTGGTCCATATTTTGTTTGTAGAGTTCAGCCGTGATACCATCTGTGCCTGCTGACTTGTTATTCTTTAGCTGTGTGATTGCCTTTTCGACCTCCTCTAATCTCGGAATCTCACTTAGGTGTTGTTGTGTAGTTTTCTCTGGAATTTTGTCGAACATGTCATTATCGACCTGAGACTCTCTGTTGAGTAGTTCTTGGAAATGTTCTTTCCATCGTGAATTGATAGAGGATCTGTCTTTAAGCAGCCTCGTTCCATCTTTCGATCCTAGGGGATTGATACCTTGTGTTGTGGGACCATATATCATCTTAGTAGCTTGAAAGAAGGCACAAAATTAAATGTAAACAAACATTTTTAACATTGTTTGGTAGAAAGAAATAATTTTTGAACACAAAAAATAATAAGTAAACAGGGGCGGGAGGGGCCTCAGAAAAATTTGACACTGGGCTAGTTATCAAAAAAAAAAGCTTTGACAGTTTTATTCTATGGCTTGTCTCAAAGTGGTTCCAACGAAATTTGGATGTGCAGTGGTCCCATGCCCATTCTAAAATCTGCAACATCTTTGTCAGAAATGCGTATTTTGATCCTTCTGGGAGTGTTTTGTTATCAAAATTTAACAAAGCTCCGTGGGCTTATTGTAGGTTCTCCCGTCTTCTTTACTTTAACTATTCTGATGTTAGGCACTGTAAATCTAGTGAAATATGCAGTAACACACAATATCGTGAATTTAGAAGCATCGTTCCGCATTGGTACTTATCCAAGTTACCTGGTACGAATTCGTCCTGGCGTATTAATATTTCCAGTAGGATTATCCTTCTTAGGCAATTAAAACAAAAAAGAAATTAAAGAAAAACTCCAAATCAGTTACTTCAACCGAAAAGAAATTAAAAAACAAAAGATTAAAAGATCTTGGTTGGAAATAACGAAAATTCAAACTTAGATGAGCATCCCACAAGGAACACACAAACGATGCCTATTTGTGAGTGGTTCAAGGTTGGAAATCAAAGTGTATGATGGTGTTTAATGATGTATAGTGGGGGGTGACCAGTGAAACTACTGATGAGCCCACGCTGGTTACCTAGGGCGAAACATCGTTTAATCATTTCCCATTTCGCTTTGATCTTTTGTGTGCCTTGTGGGAGGCTCATCCAAGTTTGAATTTTCGTTATTTCCACCCAAGATCTTTTGATCCTTTGTTTTTTAGTTTCTTTTCGGTTAAAGTAACTGATTTGGAGTTTTTTTTTAACTTCTTCTTTGTTCCAAAAATAGTAGTTTTTCACAACAATGGATTAAAATAATTTATTTTTCGATGTTTAGCACTTTATTTTTTTAAAACTTACATAAAAAAAATCTAAAAAAACATGGAAATACATACAAAAACATACACGCAAATACCACTGACTGAACTAAACTTTGATGAGTAAGAAATCAAAAGTTAGTATTTTTAAAAAATTATGTAACTTTTATTGAAATGGGCACTTTATGAGGCGAGGGAACTAAAAAAAATTTCACAAATTTAAGAGAAAGTAAATTGTTTTTGATTTTGTTTTTTTGCCGACAGTGGTCTTATACTGATGATATTCTATTTGCATGCATGCACTCAGATGCCTCAGTGGTCAATTGTATTAGTGCACAATTTTCCTGTACTGAATTGTCTCAGCGCTCAATCCTCCTGCGCTGAATTGTGAAAGTGCTGAGTTGTCCGGTGCTCAATTGTCCCAGCGCTCAACTGGGCTGCATTCAGAAAGCCCACACTGTTGTGAAAAACACCGGTGCGTGGTGTGTCGCCGTTCAGCAATATTAAAACTGACTAGGACGTGTATTCTTGAGCGATGATCCGATCTTACGGATCTCATGAAATTCTTACGTTTCCGATCTCATGGTCCGAAGCCGGGGAACAGAGCCGAATCTAGTGACGCTTACGCAATAAAGAGGTTTTCTTTAAAATTATATTGCGCCCTAAACTGCTTTTGGACGTGGGAGATAATAGATTTCATACGATAGGTTTTATGGCACGAGAGAAATACCGGATCGTATGACTTTCAAGAATAAAAGTCCAATGCGTCTAATTAACGTCGTTCAGAAAAGGTGGTGTGTTTATTGGTGCGTTTATAACGTCATCAGAAAGGCCACTAATAGGCGGCAATAAGGTTAAAAACCTTACATAATCATTTCTGTTTTAGTGACCTTATTACACCATACTGTCAACCCAGTCTCGGCTTGGGCGATGATTGGTGAGCTTGAATAAGGTTTAGATATAATGAATTTTGGATAATAAAACAGGATTGTTCAAAAATCTAATATTACTCTTTTCTTTAACTAACTCTGTAGAAAATATGATTTTTTATGATTCGTTTTCCTAGAGTCATTTTTAAGCCAATATTAATAAAGGAATTAAAGAAAAACGTGATTTTATTATTTTTTGGATTCTTTTTTATTTGTCTAAATTTTGTTAGGTATGATAACATAATGTATGTAACGAAAAACATTATAAAATTAAATAAAAAAATAAAAATTAACGAACACAAGCATAAATAAAAACTATATATTAAAAATCTCGTCCAATCCAAGGTCCTCTCCAATAGTGCCCATCACCGAGGTCGCATTACCTTTTTGAATCGACAGACTTATTTTTTGAGTTATGAAGCTCCGAGACTGGTCAGATGAGATTTTTGATGCAATCTGTGAAACCAAATTGTTAGCCTCCTATCCCCAAGGACCTAATGCCTCGACAGCAAAGGGAACGAAGATATAACGATCCCCAAGCTCCCAACACTTGCAATGTGTTTTGTTTTCAGCAATGGAAGCAGCCGATCCAGGAGACAATGCTAAAATGCATCATGCATCGGCGCGATTCTTGCTGCCAATTTACCTTATACTGAGCCTGAATTGACAAACTGGTCGGCCTGGGGTCTCATTTTCGAATCCATACGAAAATATCCGCATACGTATACTGAATAATCAACAATTTTTATGTCAGTCTCTTTCTATACCGTGTGAAATGAGAGGCGAAAGATAAGCCGGTATGTGTGGACCGCGTTCGAATTCGACTGGTTTAACGCAATATTGCACGAGTGGGTGGAGGCATTCGTGTTGTTTCGCATGAAAAACCGGTTATTCTTGCACGTACTACCCATGAATCAGCATATCGGCATATCTTTTGCCTCCTTTTCTATACGGTATAGGAAGAGACGGAAGTAGTCGCATGCGAATAATTTCGTATGGTTTCGAAAATACGACCCCTGGACTGTGCAGTGCCGATTCACAGAATCGTACAGGCTCAATGCCGACTAGCCAACACGACACTACTAGCTCACGCAGACATCACGCAGACGTTGGAACGGTATCTGCTCAACGTAAATGATAATGATAATGATAAATAATATAAATTATAAAGTTCACAGTTGCGATAACTTTTGCTGTCAATAATGTATATTATTACCTACCATAGGGGGCAAATATTAAAACCAGCGCCATCTACCTACAATTTAATGACCTATATAATTCACCTTAAAGGCAGCGTTTAATGGTCTCAGAGCCGCTGTTTGAGATCAGTCAAGCCACACCCTTTTTGAACCACTTTTAAAAATTCTGAACCACACTCCTTGTTTTTTTTTAAAAATATTCAAAATGGGGGGTGCAGGTTGAGTCAAGCCACACCCTCCCCCGAAAGATATTCGACACACTACTTTCTGTTCTTTTTTTAGCGTCGTCGGCTGTACGCCTCATTTTGAATATTAAAAAAAAAACCAGGAAGGAGTCTGGTTCAAAATTTTTAAAAGTGGTTCAAAATTGGTTCGAAATTATAAGCATATCAAAACTCGAATATCTTTCGTGGGGGGGGTGACCATGCCAACTGCATGTTACTGGCGTCACTTTTTTTGACCAATACATGAATAATATCAATTTAATTTCTCACAGTACGCACCCTAGAAAATTAAATGGTTAGTTGGCTCATATATGAATTGGCCTGGCGCAGTCATTCGACGCAGTTTCACCGTTGGCGACACTGCAACGGACGTAAAAAGTTTTAGAAACAGTTTTTCAAAATTAGGCCACCACATTGGCAGTTGTGCTCTTGCCAACACTGGTCCAGTAGTGACCTTTGGCATGCCGATTTTGTCTATATTATAGTGTGCCAATAGGAAACCATTGCAGCTAGCCAAAATCGAACCACTATTGGTCCAATACAAGTAAACCAGTAGTGCCACCACCGTGCCAACATTGCTCACATTGTTGTTCTTATATATGTTTGATTCCATCTTTCGACATACATATGAGGTTTATGTTGCAGGTTGTCGAAGGTTTTAAAAAATTTTAATTTTACTTGTTTTATGATTGGTGACTTACTATTTCATGCGCGATTTTGCCGTATCACACCATCATACTAATTAAAAAAAGCATATTAAAATTAATTTAATAATATCATGTGACTCTGAATCGCATTCCATTTTTAAGATCAGCTATCTTAAAACAGTTTGCTTGTCCTCTCACGGGCACCATTAATTAAAAACTATTAACAATACAAATTATAATAAATAACTCGCTTATCATTTGTCGTTTTTACCATGTGTGGGCCTAATGGCGTCCCTATTATTAATTAACTATTTTTCTCGTCTTCTTAGTTTTGTACACCAAACAATTTATTTTTTTTGTTTAGAAATTAATTGGACGATATTCTTGCACAACCTCTGTGCAACGATTCTAATATAATATTAGTCACACACAAAATGGCAAGCTATTTTTGATTCCTTGTGGTTAGCGTATCTTTGATGCGTTTGTGAAAACATCCTTAAAAAATAGTAGACACTTAAAGTAAATATTCAACGTATCCGTATCGGTATACGTAACGCATTCGAAACAAAGTCAAAATACGCTACATTTTTGACTTGCTCATGCCATGTTTTGAACGATGCCTGCTTCTTTGACGGGTGTGATGACAGAATCTCGTTGCGTACGGAAGGATGTTCGTATCGTTAGGGACCCACGAACGTACGCAACGATTTCAATCAGCAGTCCTCTCATCGCACCCTTCAAAAAAGTGGGCATCGTTCGAAACATCGCATAAACAAGCCAAAAATGAAGCGTATTTTTACTTTGTTTCGAACGCGTTAGTTAAAGTTATGGTTACAACGTGCGACGACGTAACCAAACCAATTATCGTTCAGTACTTGTTTTACTTCATGCTGCTTACTTCTATTTCGTTCCTTGTCGAAGAAAGTGAAGGGGCAATAGACTAGAAAACAAAATGGTTAGTATACGTTAGCTGAGTACGAATACCGCAAGGGTGTTCGTAAAGATAGGTGAGACGTAGTCGCTTTTGTATGACGTGTCCGTTCTGAGAGAGAGATACTATTACGAATATTACGATACGGTTAATCACTCTCTATTTGTACAACTTTAAGTGACTATTATAAATTATTAAATTTGTGTTTATATATGTGTGTTTGTTTCTCAATCATGCAAAAACGGCTAAACTGATTTGGATGAAATTTTGTAAGAGGATAGGATGTGGCCTAGATTGAAACAGGGGCTACTTTTATTTTGATATTTCGTTAATAACAGCTGTCAAGTGACATTACTTTTGGATATCGCGGACAACTCCGCTGGTGGACCGCTTGTTTAAAATATAAATTATTTTATTATTATAGGTAAAACTACCCAACTTTAAAATTAAAAAAATATAAATTCGATAATTAAATTATTTATTGTATCCTGGTATTTATTTATTAATTTTTAGCCGACTGGCTAGGGCACGAGGGTCATATTTTTTCTTAAAAGCATTTAAAGAATGTTGAAATTAATTAATATGGGCTTATGGGTACATAAAGTCTGCATAGCCTGACATTAATAAAGTCGTCGCTATTTTTGACAGTTCCGCACGCAACTACTACATATTTTTCGGTATTTTATCATCACTCACTATAAAATTACTCAAACAAATCCTCGCATAATAATAATTAAAGTTAATGCCGTCCATTATTAAAGGTCAGCACAAACCTTGCTACAAATATTATAAAAGTCGACATTATTTTGACAGCACCGCGCCCAAAGAAGCTCTAGCCAGATAGCACGAACGTAGGTTCCGGATAGCCCCGACAACCAAGAAGAGCGCGATACCTAACCTAACCTTCGAGTTAGTCTGTAGGAGAGGGGCAGCTGAAAGTGTTATAAAGAGTTACAAGGCGGGAACGGTGGATTGATGCAAAAAAGGTGGGCATTTGTGCCTAAAAATATGTAGTAGTTGTTTAACCTTCATGCGAAACTGTTAAAAATAGTGCCGACTCTGTTAAAGATAGGCCATTTCAACCAGGTATATGTACCGATAAGTTCCGAACAACTGTTTTCGTCCTTATAGTTGGATAAGAGTACTTCAACGTAAATATATATGCGAGAGTTTCCTAAAAAATGCGAGGATTTGTTCCAGTGATTTCACAACAGATGAGTAAACTGACTAAAAATATGTACACGGCAAAAAAATTAATTATATTTTTTAATAAATTATGTTTTAAAGAAAATATTTTAAAAATCATTTTATTAAGTTTTAAAACGTGGGAGTATTTTTTTCAAATATATTTTTATATCAGACTCAGAATACTTCTCAGATATTCGAATCTAAAATTAGATTTATTAAAATTTTACAGTTTTATCATGTGTTTTAAAAATAAATTTTACAAAATATTTTAAAATTTAAGACCAGCTTTTATTAAATTTTAAAGAACAATATAAAAGTCTGAAACAAAATATATTTTAAAAAATAAAACGCGAACCTATTTAAACCTAAAACAATTTAAGTACAACTTTTCCGTAAAATATGAAATACTACAAGTGAAAAAAAAAAATTTTAAAATCAAACTGGTAAAATTTTAAATTTAAAAAAAGTGTTATTCAATTATTCAATCGTGGAACGCGACGGATGTGTCTTGACGACAAAGCCCAAACTTGAAAAAAATCTTTTGTTATACCGGGTCTACAGTAGTTTAGAGTAAGTCGTAGAAAAAAGTAACAGTTTGAGAAGTTATGAATTATTTGCAAATACTCTTAGAAGATTCGCAAATGCCAGAACTTTTTGAAGAATTTCAAGGTAAGTTTTGAAAAATATCGAAGCACAAATAGATTTTTTAAAATTATTTTTGACTTTTATGAAAAATTATTTTTACTGTTTAAAATTTACCACAGTCGCTAGTCGAATCGTTCGACGACATCGACACTGGGAAAATTCAGGGGTTAAAATGTGTGGTTTAGCGTTTTTGTATTGCGTAAGTTAGGTCATTGCAAGTACTAGCAGTAGTACAAGCCTCAACAAACTATTTCTTTTAAATAAAAAATTTAAAGGCATAGGTAACACTCATTTTAAAAACAATTAAAATAATTCTATATAGAAGAAATTTATTATTCTGTCAAAATATTTTTTTAGGACAAAATCCAGCACTGACATGGTTTTGTCTAATTTTTTTTAATGTACATTTAAAATTTTTGTTCACTTGTATTTTGTGTGTTTTAATATTTAACTCATTTAATTTTGTTATTTTTTTGCAAAAATTTAAAAGAAATAGGTTTTTATCAATTAATCGCCAGATATAATATGTATTCCTTGTACTAATGTTTGGCTAAAAGCAAAAAATACAGGGAAAAGCGCAAACGCAGAGAAAGAAAAACTTCAAAGCAGGCAAAATTAAATCAAGAGATGTTGGAAAGGGATTGTACAGAATAAAGAAAGAGAAAAATAATTTAATGTTATGTCTATATAATATATCATTTTAGGGTAATTGTATATTACTCATTATAATATTGGATTTTAGTAACATATATTAATAAATTACAAATTTTTTAATTTTAAATTAAAAAATATAAAATTAGATCTTAATTAAACATATATTTAATCTTAAAATAAGAGATATTTATGGGTAATAGATGATTTTTAATTCTTAACAATATCTTATTCTAATTTATTTTTATAATACTTTTTAAAATCTTGGATTTTTGTAACATATTAATAAATAATTCATTAGATTTTAATATCGTTGCATCTATTTTTAAAATACCTAAACACTGAGTATTCCTGTTCGTTCCATTTATTTTATAAGAATTAAGAAAAATGTAGCCATCAGACATGTATAGTCATACAACTCAATATCTCAAAAACTAAGGACCTGTCGAACTTTTACGTTAATACAGACTTTGTTGAAAATATCTCAAAAACCACAGATCTGAGAAACTTCAACATAGGTATGTTTTTTGTTTATATTGATCACCCTTGGTGGGCTAGGGAAGGGGTCGGGTTAGGCTATATTCCATAATTTTGTTTCTCTCTACAAAAATCTAATGCTTAAGCCATACACCAAAATAAATATAGCGTAATGATAGTCAAGAAAGTAGAAAAATCTGGTTATTTTATTTGACTGGTGGGCGGTAATTAATAGCTATACATTTTAGGAATATGTAATTACCATATACCTAAAACTTCCTTGGAATAATTTACATAAATTAACTGATTTTAAAAAAAGATTGTCAAGTCAAAACAGTAATTAAGGATACTCAATTATTGTGCCTACAAAATATTGAGATCAAATGAAACGTGAACACAACATTCAAAAGTTTGTACCTCTGTCCGCAATCTAGATTAAATATTGCTATATTTATTTTAAATATAAAATGTACTTTTGTGACTTTTTTATATATTTTTTTAATTTTGCTTTTTTTCTAAGGATAAATTAAAACAAAAGAAATATGAAAAAAAGTATTAGAAAATATTAATTAAAAAATATATAAAAACTATACAAAAACCCACAGGACCCTGATGTTAAACCATTTATATAACTGTACCACGAATTTCTGGTTAACAATAATAGTAATAGAGTGCGGAAAGTGATGCTTTAACGCACGCGACGGCTGTTGACCGAACGAAGCGAAGCGCCGGCAAGGACGGTAAAGATACTTTACGCATGTGTTATGTACAAGATTTTACATATAAGCCTCAAAAATTCCCAAAATTAAAAATATTAACATCTATATTTTAATTTTCAGAAGGTAAAGTACAACTTTCCGCACCCAAACGTGTGCGTTATAGTGCCGTTTACAGCACGCAAGTAGATAATAATATTATTGTCAATTTTTACTTAGTTTATTACCATAATAATTATGAAGTATTGTTTACCATTTGTCTAAAAATATATTTCACTTTAAGCAGCCTTACAATTTCAATAAGAAAATATATGTTCTCATTTGGCCATGTTAATAGTTGTAACACATTAAGGCTATCTACGATGACATGACAGAGTCATTTTTTATGTACTATTAAAGACAACGGGACCTCTTGTATTCATAAAAATGTTTGTCCATTGTTATAGGTCGAGACTAAGAATATTTAATTATGAGCCGTAGTTCCGCATTCTTTTGGCGATTTAAATGGCATTATATTAAATTAGTAACAAAAATATAATAAAGGGTGGGCCAAAAAATCTTGCACATTTTTGAATTTGCTATAACTTTCGAGCGAATCGGTCAGTTTTAAAATGTTTTGACTTTCTGGAAAGACAAGACATGAGACTTTTCCGATCCGGTCCAAAATTTGAAATTTTCTAAAAGTCCAAGATGACGGACCGTTTTAAATAACGGGAAATTTTCAGTCCCTCTGCAAAAAAATGGTGGCACTGGAGAAAATCTAAGTCATTGTGACAAAAGTCTTATGTATTTTCTCTATACCAAGGCATTACTTAATTAAATCGGTTAAGAAATAAAAAAATACGGGCTTTTATATTGAGTGGAGTTCTTTGCTATAACTTTAGGTAGAAGTACAAGACTTAAGAATTTTATGTTGTGGTTCAAAATTTAACAATTCTAAAAAATCCATGATGGCGGCCATTTTTAAATAATGGGTAATTTTTACCCCCCCCCCCTTCTTCCCAGAAAAAAAATATGTTTGGTACCTGTACTGAACAAAATCTAAATTAATGCGACAAAAGTTACCTCTTTGCTGCATATATGAAGGTATCGCTAAATTAAATCGGTTAAGAAATTAAAAATTGATCATCAAGTATGGTGATATAAACTAAATGACCCTTTGCTTAAAATTTGCTTGTTTCTGCATATAGGAAAATGTCGCAGATTTGCTGCTAACAGCCCCGATTTGAATCTGGTAGACAGTCATTATTGGGGAGAAAAAAAAAAAGAAGTATACAGAGATGGCCGCAGCTACGGCGACATTAACGAACTGTGTCAAGGCATCACAGAGGCCCATCGAAGTTTGCTCCAAGGAAACATTACCAATGCTTTTAATAAATGGCGTAACGATTTGCTTACAATCTTAAGAACACATGGGGATCAGCTTAGAAAATCTGAGTAACCCGATCTAGATTATTATACGTTAACTAATGGTTATTTTTATTTAAAACTATAAGTGTGCAAAAAAAATTATAAATAATATAAGTGTTTGATGATTAATAACAAAGTAAACTCAGCTTAAGCTCGGCCAAATAACGACGCTACTCTAAAAAATCAGTAGTTTAGAATCACAGCAATTTTTTAAATTTTATTACATTTAACAATTTTTATTGAAATCGCTGGGAATGATGACAATAACTTGTTTACTTCTTAACTGATTTAAGCAAGTGATACCTCCATATACCTAGCAGAGATGGGAGGTAGAATGGCCTTGATTTTGGTTTGTTACTTTTTTAGGGGAGTGAAAATACCCAAAAATGTAAAAATGTTTAAAATCAAGTAATCCGATCAAAAGTTCAAGCCAAGTGGAGTCAAAATCCACTTATTTTAGGGGTTTATAGTTTTCTTATCTCTTAACGCATACATAAGGCTTTTGTCGCAATGACTTTAATTTGCCCCAGTGCAGCACGTATTTTTTTTGCAGTAGGGGTGAAAATTACCCGATAATCAAAACGGTCCGCAATCTTGGATTTTGAACCGGATCGAAAAAGTCTCAGGTCTTGTCTTTCAAAAAAGTTAAAAAATTATTTGAAATGGAGCTATTCAATCAAAAGTTGTACCAAATTTAAAACTGTGCAAGATTTTTTGGCCCACCCTATATATAGAGTGTCATGATATTTTTTTGCGACTCAAACCTTTTCCGTCTTAAGTTTTTCCTTTCATTATTAATTTTAATTATATAATTGTAATTTATAAAAATGCGGCCAAAACATTTAAAGTTGTGTCTTTTGATGGTGAATAATACTTTAGAATCCAATACATTGATATCAAAAGATATTGTGGCATGTCCAATTATTGTACGAACTTCTTGCATCTTGTCCCACTTCTCATTTAGCTGGCACAAATAAATTATTAATCATTAAGATAATAAACATTTTAAATTAAAGAAAAAGTTAACACTTTATTTTTTTTGTATACTATATAAACTTTTTACCATATCTTCTATATTTTGTTGTTTGCAAATATAAAAATAAGAAGTTTAGATTAGAGAGAGACATTAATCATTAAATAAAACTATGTTTAATACACTGGATGTTGAGTTTTTAATTTTTTTACCTACCGTACCTAAAAAACAGTACGTGGTGGAAAAAATAAGTACCTAAGAATTAAAGTGGGAACTTATTTTTCTTTAAAAATTTGTGACACAGTGATATTATAGTTATCCTATTATTGTTGAGCATTTTATAGAAAAACGAAATTAAAGTAAATTCCTAAAATTAATAAATAAAGGAGATTCCTGGGGTATTAAAGTCTGCGAGTATATTGATGAATGTTAAGTTTTAATGCACACGAATAAGCCCATTTTTTTCTAGTAGATAGACCATTTAACAATTACTCGTCTTGCTAATGTAACGTAAACAGTACCCATTTTGAAAATCGGGGATCTAGTTTAAAAGTTATGGTAGTACCCAGGAACGGTTTAGAAAAAATGCATAGCCATTGCATTAATAACTAATAATTCATTCATTCACATAATATATTTTCAAGGATGGCGATGGCTCACTTTTTAAAAGAGCCCGCCATCTTAAATATAGAGAAAATTTAAAATTTTCAGCTTGAACCCAAGGCTTGAATCTTTTGGGTTTTTTTTTTATATTGGGTTCGTTTTAAGAAATTTTTCGAGGACTCCTAATAATAAATAAAGCAAATTTTAAATCCAGTTTTAAGGAAATAGTATCGCACCGAAGAAAAAAAAAATAAATGTCAGCCGAGTTGTAGTAATTTTTCAAACTTTAAAATTCTCGCTGATATTTTTATGTAAGCTCAGCAGAAAATTTGTGACAGAAACAAACTCCTTTAAAGCACTTTTCTCCAAATCTCTTTCCAACTGCGATATAATGAGCTACCCCTTGACGCCCCGTAGTGTCGCACAGCTTCCACCCCCCGCCCGCCCACTTTTCTTTACTTCTTTTATTGATTTGCACTCGTTTCTTTGCTTTTTTAGCTTTTCGTTTTGCCTGAAATTTACATACGAAGGTTTGCCAGAATAGGGACTAAAAATGTAAAAATAAGAGTATTTCAAAATTGTAGTTTTTCCATTTGACGGCTCAAATAGTGCTTATGCACAACCGGGCATTAAATTGCACTTTAACGCCCGCATTTTAGGGAGTAATGAAGCACTTTAACGCCCGTGGGCGTTAAAACAGTACTTTACCGCCCGCGCGCGTTAAAACTTATTTTAAGGCCCGCATGTGTTAAATTTATGGGCTTTTTTTAATTATTTATGAAAAGCAGTCATTCTAGAGTTTTTTGTAATACTCTTCTTGAATTTGTAGACGAAAAAATGCAAATTTTTAATTAATTTTTAATAAAATTACAAATAACTATAATAATAACTAACTATAATAACTCCATAGGGAAGACGGCTTGTGTTGTTTCACTTTTTCGTTGAAGTATGCAAGTAAGGCGTTTTCTTTTACGATTAGGTTGCTTTTCGGAATGTTTTCACCAGTACATCACAAAACATAATCTTTATAGGTTTTTTCGTATAGTTTTCTTGACTTGGGCGGCAAAAGATTCGTCTTCGCCTCTTCAGCGGCCTCCAGTATATCTCTAGGGATTACTTTTTCTTCAAATTCCATAATATTTTACAAGAAAAACGATAAAAATAGGGACTAAAACGCAACATTATTTGTAATGATGACTTTGTTGATATGGTTGCTAATGACAAGCAACTGTTTGTGTCTCAGATTGCTTGATTGAGAATGACAGAAATAACCATACAACAGGTCACTTTCGAATACTTAACTATTTGTCAACTGGTGATTTATCTATATTGTCAAAATATTAGAGAGATTTTGACACCAAAAAAAAAAATATTTTAAAATATTTTATTTCCAAAAATCATGCGGTTGTGCATAAAAAATTGTATGTATCTCAATCATAAAATGCGTTTAACATCCTCAGCGTGTAAAAACCCTCGCCTGGCGGTTCGTGTGTTTATTTCCACGTCGCGGGCGTTAAACGCCTCCTTTATGACCTAGATACATAAATAGCTATTAAATAACGAGCCCGTAAAAAAGCAGCGACTCATAAACACAATTTGTATACTTAGGTATTATAATTCGAAGGTAGCTAGCTAATGGATCCTCAACAATGATTTTATATAATAGCGTTTCTTTTTAGGCGTTGACTTTACATTGGTGGCCATTTTGATTTTTGACGGTTTGTTATTGTGACGTGAAATAATTTTTGGTGATTACCCAGTAAACACAAGGCTTACGGCAAGAAAGCGTTTTCTAGGCGGTACTTGTGGGCAGCCATCAGTCGGTAAACCACGTGCTTACCGATACCTTGCAGCAAGCGGCGCAGGGGTGGCTAACTCGTTTTGGCAAATTGCGTTTCTAGCCCGACATGGTCATCAAGCGTGATGCCACTCGTAAATACAAGGTGGCTGCACAAAAAAAATCCACAAGGTCTTCTTTCTTAACAAAAGATCAAAAGATCTTGGGTGGACATAACGAAAATTCAAACTTGGATGAGTATCCCACAAGGAACACACAAAAGATCAAAGCGAAAAGAGAAATGAATAAACGATATTTCGCCCTGGGTAACCAGCGTGGGCTCATCAGTAGTTTCACCCTCCACTATACATCATTAAACACCATCATACACTTAGATTTCCAACCTTGAACCACTCACAAATAGGCATCGTTCCTCACTGGTACTTACTTATCCAAGTTACCTTATACGAATTCGTCAAGTTAAAAAACCTCTAAATCAGTTACTTCAACCGAAAAGAAACTAAAAAACAAAAGATCAAAAGATCTTGGGTGGAAATAACGAAAATTCAAACTTGGATGAGTATCCCACAAAGAACACATCAAAAGATCAAAAGATCTTGGTGTGGAAATAACGAAATTTCATTCAATTCAGGCATCGTTCCGCTCTGGTACTTACTTATCCAAGTTACCTAATACGAATTCGTCCTGCGTGTTAATATTTCCAGTAGGATTATGCTCCTAAGGCAATTAAAACAAGGAAGAAGTTAAAAAACCTCCAAATCGGTTACTTCAACCGAAAAGAAACTAGAAAACAAAAGATCAAGAGATCTTGGGTGGAAATAACGAAAATTCAAACTTGGATGAGTATCCCATTTGTTTTAATTGCCTTAGGAGCATAATCCTACTGGAAATATTAACACGCCAGGACGTATTCGTATTAGGTAACTTGGATAAGTAAGTACCAGTGCGGAACGATGCCTATTTGTGAGTGGTTCAAGGTTGGAAATCTAAGTGTATGATGGTGTTTAATGATGTATAGTGGAGGTTGACCAGTGAAACTACTGATGAGCCCACGCTGGTTACCCAGGGCGAAACATCGTTTATTCATTTCTCCTTTCGCTTTGATCTTTTGTGTGTTCCTTGTGGGATACTCATCCAAGTTTGAATTTTCGTTATTTCCACCCAAGATCTTTTGATCATTTGTTTTTTAGTTTCTTTTCGGTTGAAGTAACTGATTTGGAGGTTTTTTAACTTCTTCTTTGTTTTAATTGCCTTAGGAGCATAATCCTACTGGAAATATTAACACGCCAGGACGAATTCGTATTAGGTAACTTGGATAAGTAAGTACCAGTGCGGAACGATGCCTATTTGTGAGTGGTTCAAGGTTGGAAATCTAAGTGTATGATGGTGTTTAATGATGTATAGTGGAGGGTGACCAGTGAAACTACTGATGAGCCCACGCTGGTTACCCAGGGCGAAACATCGTTTATTCATTTATCTTTTCGCTTTGATCTTTTGTGTCTTCCTTGAGGGATACTCAACCAAGTTTGAATTTTCGTTATTTCCACCCAAGGTCTTTTGATTTTTTGTTTTTTAGTTTCTTTTCGGTTGAAGTAACTGATTTGGAGGTTTTTTAACTTCTTCTTTGTCTTCTTTCTTGTCAGACGAGGCATTCAAGCGAGCTGCTATTGATTGGTTAACGCGGCTTTACGAAACAATTCCGAAAGGTTGCATATTGGTGGCTAGCCCCTTCGATACATGATCTTTCTAGCCAGATGAGGCAATCAAGCGTCCATGTTAATCCGCCATATTGAGTTTTCAAAATTTGATCAAAAATTTGTATTCCTTATTCCCAAAAGCCCCCGTATACCAATTTTGGTTGAAATCGGACAAACTTAGGTGTTTTCCCCCCTTTACTCCCCTCGTAGGAAGGAGGAGTGCTTAATAATGACAGATTATTTTATCGTCACCGGAACTATAAATGCATGCCAAATTTGAAGGCAATCGGATGTGTATAAGGTAGTTAAAATTTGTTAGCAAAAGATGACCAAAAATCGTCCATACTGAATCCACCATATTGAATTTTCCATCCCCAAGTAATCTAACACACGAAATTTCAACGAAATCGGGCGTACTTCAACTGTTCCACCCTTCGAGTTGGGGGGAGCTGTCAATTTCATCACACTATATTCTTGTGTTGTCACCGCAACACATCGGATGTTGGGAAGTTGGTCAAAATTAAGTTGCAAGATTCCACCCAAACAAACATATCTGTCACTGGGTCCCCACATTGGCAAAGCTTTTGAAAAACGTCCACAGTAACAAAAATGGCGACTTTTGTGGACAAAAAAGGCACTAAATGGAGGAAAGTGTTTGGCTGGCCTCTATCTCGAAGAGGTCGATCTAATGCAACAAAAGGCCGGTAATACGAGGTATCACCATGGGGATCTCCTAAACGGTAGGAGATACGAAAAGTTTTAAATTAGGGCAAAGTTGCGCAATTTGATGCTTTGTTTAAAACTAAAAAAAAAGTTTACAAATTCCTGATAGTTCCGGAGATACGCGGAAAAACCGAAATCTTTATTTTTAGTTTTTATTTTTCGGCGCCCTTTTTTTTAAAGCTGCCAAAAAAAGCTTTAAACTTACTACAGGCTCTTTTTTAAGATCTACCTAGTGAAAGGTCCATTTTTGAGACTTGACATTTCAGTGTGACAGGAGCACTGTCAAGTTCATTTTTTCTTGTGGAAACATTCTTTTTTTAATTTTTAAATATTTTTTAATCTTTAAATTTAGGCTGATGGGGGTTAATTAACTCAAAACGTCAGGTACTTATCAAAATTCAGATTCGTAAGGATTCGAAACGTTGCGTTGGGAAAAAATAAAAAATAACGACAATGAAAGTTCAAAACTCTAGTTTTTTCCTCGGTTTACTCTTAAGTTCAACCTTGTCTACCACCTTCAAACAACAATTAAATTAGGAGTTTGATTTTAATGCTTCGAACAGAAGCAAAAAATGTCTTTCATTGCCAGTTTAACCTGATTTTAATTTGTTTAAGTTTTAGAATGTGCCTCCCCAATAAACTTAAAATTTAATCAAACATCATTTAAATTTAAACCAGATGTTAGCTTGGGCGCTCGTATTGATTAGTTAATTTTTGCCAGGCTCTTCCTTATTTTTTCGGAAAATGGACCAAATATTTGCTTGTGCTGCTATACACACATTCTAGTTACACTCACTTGCAATATTGGCCAAAATCTGTTAAATTTTATTAAATAAAGTATTACATAGTATGAAACCGCCCACAATATAGTTGCCGAATTGTACAAATTTTGCGAAGAACACGAATCCGGGGAGTGGTATCGCTGCGCTGCACAACACTGGTTTCATTGACCTGGCAAGCCAGGTTTTTTTTTCTTTGGTTATAACCATCCATTTTGTTTTTCCAATATTCAAACTCAAGTTAAGTCTTTCAAGGCGCAGTTACACAGACGAGCTTTCCTTTGACGTTGAAATGCCGACAAACATTTACGCGAGCCTCATGAGCAAAATGTTCAAAGAAAAGTTCGAGCAAAAGCTCATACAAAAAAGCTCAGGGAAATTTTGGAGAAAGTGTTAAGGCGCAATTACACAGACGAACATGCTCAAATAAAAGCTCGTGCAAAAGATCTAAAATTTTTTGCGTAAACATTTTTTTGAGCTTTTCTTTGAACATTTTGTTCGGGTAAATTTTTGAGCAAATTATTGCTATCTATTTTGGAAACATATTTTTAAAGATGAGAATAAATAAAATTTCACATCAGTGATCAGCGATCTCAATTCTTTAAAAAAATGGAACACCAACTTTTATTTAAAATTTTTGTGCAAAAAAGCCGACGGCAAGCGAATCAATATTATTGGCTCTACTATCAGTTTTGTCACATGGATTAGGGTTACTTATAATATTTTTTTCTTAGGGTTTTTTCCGAATTTTTTTGCCCGGGGTTTTTTTTGGGATTTTCTTGCAAGTTTTTTTTATTTCTAAGGGTTTTTTCCTAAAGACAAAAAAAAACCCAGGAAAATTTTCCTTTTCCAAAAAAATTTTGAATTTTTCAAATATCGGCAAAAAACAAAAAAATTGCACTTTTAAGCGGTAATCCGCGCCTCACGACAATGAGGAGTGGTGGGGAGGGGGATTTCTTTTAAACAAATTTTTGTAACTTTACTTTACCTTTAGCTTTTATTGGTGTTTTTTAATTCTTCACACCAGATTTACCTAGTTAGTTTAAGGTCCCAAGGGTTGCTTAAAAAAGCAAAAGGTTTATGAAAATGGTGAAGATATAGATATTTACTGTCAATTTAATGTAATAATCAAGATCGATTACTGACACTGAACCAACAATATGCAAAGGGCAAAATTGCGATTCAAAATGGTGGCCGGCCTACTACCTGCGAAATCCAAAACGCGGGATGATAGATCTACTAAGTTACTGTTAAATTATATTTTTTAGACAAGGGTCGGGTTCGTAGGGTTGTAAAAGTGGGTAATAAACTGGTATTATTTAAACCGAACGTGCTTTTGTTCATATATTTGAGATTTAATAAAATGTTTACAGATTTTTTAATTTGCCTTAATTATTATTGTAAAAGACTAAACGAGGAAGTAAAATAAAGGGATATTCTTTTAAACGTAAATTTTTATCATTATATTTTACAGGCAACAACAATAAATAAGTGCCAATTATTATTTTTTTTACTCTCGTTTTTTTGACAACCCCAAAAAAGTTACAAGTATACTGGCATATCCCCTATAAAAATCAGATCAATCGAAGTTGTTTATGCGGTAAAATGTGAATTTCGGCATCAATCGTTTTTCCGTCGGAAAGCACTTGATTGAAAATACCTTATTTCAAAACTTTCTATTTTCAGTTAAGTTCAATGAATTCCGATAACAATATATATTTTGAATTTGTAAAGAAATTTTTATACCCCCAATTCTTCAAACAAATTTTGCTCAACATTCTCTCCAAAATTTACGTGTGTTTTTTTTGTTACGAACATTTCTTTGAACATTGGCTCGTGTAAATGTTTGTCGGCATTTCAACATCAAAGGAAAGTTTGTCTGTGTAAATACGCCTTTAGAGCAAAATTTTTCATTGAACTTAACTAAAAATAGAAGAATTAAAAATTAAATTTTAAATTTTGAAACAAGGTATTTTTAAACAAGTAGTTTCCTACGGAAAAACGATTTGATGCCGAAATTCACATTTTACCTCATAAGGAACTTCGATTCATCCGATTTTTTAGGGGGTATGCCAGTATACTTGTACCTTTTTTGGGGTCATCAAAGAAAAACAATTAATGGCACTTAATTATTAAGTGTAAAATGTAAGGGTTTGGAGAAGGTAAAAACCGTAGAGTAGTGAGAGGGGGTTTTGGTCAAATTTTACATGACAACAAACGAGCGTCAACGAAGTATTTTTCTTAAAGTTTTAAAACAAAGCTTTCCATAGTGAAAGGGGGTTTTGGTTAAAATTTACATGAAAACAAACAATGGTCAACGTAGTTTTTTTTATGAAAGTTTTAGAACAAATCTTTCCATAAAGAAAGGGCTCTCCGACGTAAAACAAAAAAATATGCCTGCATGAGTGAGCTTTAATTTGTTTATTTTATTGATGCGTAGAACTTGCGTTTCTGATTTTTTAAATATTGAAATTTTTGGCGATTTTTAATTTTAAACACAATAATAAGTTGAATCGAGAGTGGAGCAGCTTTCAATTTAGAAGCCAGAAATTTTGGAAAACCTTAAGAAAAATGGGAAATCATCAGAAAAAAACGTGAAATATCTCTAAATTACCAAAAAAACTGCGAAATTTTGTAAAATTACCTTGGCGAAATTGCGCGGAGAAGTTTGATCAATAACAAAAAACTTAATTCTCTCAAGCAGTGGGGTGGTGTGCTGGAAAATATGATAAATCAATTTTTATATAATATTGTTGGTAGTTAAAAAATAATTAAAAAGTACTTTAGACACCGCTGCGTTCCGACCGTTTTAAACCTCCTCCCTCAGAGTCCTGAAAAAATAACAACTCTCCAGAACAGTGCCCTAAACAATCACCTGCATTTTAAAAAGTAATTACTTCGAAGATATTTCCGTTTTCTTTTTTTAATGAAAGAAAACCAAAAAGGTGAGAGAAAAGAATGGAATTTTATTACCTCCATGGTAAACTATTAACATTGTGTATAAAAAAACTGATTGCGAATAATAATGTTTCGCTTGCCGTCGGTTTTTTTTTGATAAAAATTTAAAATAAAAGTTGGTTTTCTATTTTTTTAAGGAATTGATCACGGATATTACATTATATTTATTCTCATATTTAAAAATATATTTCCAAAATAGATAGCAAAGATATACTCGAACAAAATGTTCAGAGAAAAGCTCACAAAAATTTTCGCGCAAAAAATTTCAGATCTCTTGCACGAGCTTTTGTTTGACCATGTTCGTCTGTGTAATTGCGCCTTTAAAGACCTTCCAGTGTATTTGCACCTATGACAGTGTCGTCAGCATATTTTAAGAAATTTATAATAGTCAGACCCTTGCAGTTGTAAAAGGTATTCTCTAAATTTTATATTTATTATAGTCTATCAACTTTTATTCAAGCTGTCTTCAAAAATATCTTTTTCGTTTCTTTTAAAGATCAGAATCCCATTTTTAGCGTTCGCCAAATGTATCATAAGCATCTAAGTGTGGATTTAAATTTTTTATAAACGAATTTAAAAAACCTGCATAATCTGTAAAAATTTTCGCCTGTGGCGCTATAAACTAATTGATACTTTTTTGTGTCAAAAATGGCATAATATTGACGATGTTAGTGTAGTTTAAGTTAGAAACGGCATTTTGAGTGTTATTTTCTCAAAAATTTTTTAATATTAAAAACAATAATAAGTTGAATTTAGAGTGGAGCATCTTTCAATTTATAAGCAAGAAATTTTTCCATATTTTCGATAAATTGTTTTAATGTTGCATTGAAAAAGAAAAAAAAAGAAAAGTGGGAAATCATCAGAAAAAAACGTGAAATATAGCTAAATTACCAAAAAAAAACTGCGAAATTTTGTAAAATTACCTTCGCGAAATCACCAAGAAGTTTGATCAATAACAAAAAAAGTAAGTTTTGTGGTGGTGGGGTGGAAAATATGGTGAATCAATTTTTATATAATATTGTTGGTAGTTAAAAAATAATTAAAAAGTACTTTAGAGCAGAGTAAATTGATTTATGCGTTCCGACTGTTTTAAATCCCCCCTCTCCCAGGGTCCTGAAAAAATAAATAATTTAGACACCGCTGCGTTCCGACCGTTTTAAACCTCCTCCCTCAGAGTCCTGAAAAAAAACCAACTCTCCAGAACAGAGCCCTAAACAATCCACCTGCATTTTAAAAAGTAATTACTTCGAAGATATTTCCGTTTTCTTTTTTTAATGAAAGAAAATAAAAAAAGTGAGAGAAAAGAATGAAATTTTATTACCTCCATGGTAAACTATTAACATTGCGTGTGACAAAACTGACAGCCAATAATAATGTTTCGCTAGCTGTCGGTTTCTTTGATAAAAATTTAAAATAAAAGTTGGTGTTCCATTTTTTTTAAAGAATTGAGATATATTTATTCTCATCTTTAAAAATTTGTTTCCCAAATAGATATCAAAATTCTGAAATTTCCTACAATTATGTCCACACTTGGACTTGGGAAAGGCATTTTTCCTTATTAAAGTATATGAAAAACTAACTTAGAAACTCAACGTCAAAAGACATTCTAAACGGATTGGTTTATTCATTCAGAGATTTCAGTTCCAGTTCCCAGTTCCAGTATAACCACTCCCCCCCCCCACCCGAGGTAAATTCCTGGATGCGCCACTGGATTGGCAATTATCTTTAGATCTTGATCATCCAGACCAACTACTTTAAGAGTTTCTATGAGGTTTTTATGTTGGACACGATTGAAACTTTTCTCACAATCTATGAAACAGGCATATACTGGCACTGACAAATCCCTATATCCAGACAGCATCGTTCATTCCAGGGAAGTACATTTTACATCCATTTCACGTCTTTACTTTTTTTTTTGTACCTACTTACTACCTTATTAAGTTGCCATAACTTGGACGTAGTTCATTTATGTAACATTTCTCTCACTTCTAACGCAAACTCTTTTATAATTATTTTTTCATTAGTTTTAAATAATTAGCGTATTAACTGTGAATAACTCATCCTCCGTCAGGAACTCTTTCCCAGGGGGTCGGGCTTTAAAGTCGCCCCTTCCTCTAACCATATTTTTTTTTAAATATTTTGTATATTTAGGTCCTCCAACGTCCCCCGTACGTACATTTTACGTCCACGTCTTCTATTAGTCTCCGCAGGACATACAAACTACTTGGTATATACGTACATAGTACTTATTTTCCATATCCCAAGACGTACACTTGATTTAAAAAAAAACGCATACATGCAGTCACAAAATTGACCTTTCTAAAAGTGTATAATATATACGGACTACCAGCTAAAATGACTAAAAACTTCAAAAGTACGACAATTTGTCATATTGTTTAAAAAAGGTTTCTAAAACTGAAAATATTTTTTTACCTAAATTAAAGGCAACCTCAAAATCAGCAAAAATAATGTTTTAGTAAAGTCTTTATTGAACAATATCAAATTATCACTCGAGTAACGGACGAAGGCTGTTGTATAAAGAGGGCGGTAACCCATTTTGGAGTTGATAAAATAACAATAATACGATGGTAACAGCGCTGGATTGAAAACAATTAGACGAATAGGAAACTTGGATTAGGACAAAAACGATGGTAAACTTAATACTAATTATTTTAACTTAAAAAATTAATTGGATCACCATTTTTCTCTATTACAAGCTGCAAACGTCTGGGCATTGAAAAGGTTAAATTTTGAAAATACTGATGGTCTTCTGAGAGCTGATCCAATGCGCGATAAATAGCATCGCTTAACTCTTCAGCATTTCGTGGTCTCCAATTCTTTTGGTATATTATTTTAACGATTCGACCCCATATATTTTCCATTGGGTTAAGGTCAGGGCTGTTGGTTGGCCAAGGAAGTGTTTCTATATTATTATTCTGAAACCATTGGCGAACAACATGAGCCGTGTGTAGTGGACAGTTGTCCTGCTGATAAACGAAGTCATTATTTTCATGTAAAGCCTGTACAGATGGCAGCATAATGCTTTCAAAGATTTCAATATATCGTTCACTATAGAATCTTCCTTCGATTCTCCAAAAAAACCCAAACCTCTAGCATTAAACCAGCCCCACATGTTTACAGAAAAATGTCCAGCTTTTTTAATTTGGTTTGTATATTCGGGTTTAAATGTAGAATTTGGTGGACGATAAACTAAAATTCTCCTGCTGCTTAAAGATGATTGAAAAGTTTTTTCGTCAGTGAAAACCACTTTCTCCCAGAATTCATTATCACGAAGAACGTTGTCCAGTGCAAAAATCACTCTGGCCTGTTTTGGTTCTTCTGTTAGAAAGGGCTTCTTTGCAGCAACTCGACAAGAGACTTCTAATTTCGTTACTCTTCTATTTACTGTTGCTAAAGAACCCGGAAATAATAAATTTGAAAAAGGATTTTGTCTGAGATGGTCAATAAGTCTCTCATCTTGCACTTCAGAACTTACTTTTGGTCGTCCTGATCCATCTTTCCTATCCGTAGAACTATTTTCAATCCAGCGCTTTTTCCATCGCATTTTCGTCATTTTATCAACTTCAAAATGGGTGGCCGCTCTTCTTATAGACCAGCCGTCTTCTATAACTCGAGTGATAATTTAAACTTTTGTAAATGTTGATATCTGTGGCATTTTTAAGGATGTCACATTGAATTTTAAGCTGTCAGGCATACTAAGCTGGTGGTGCCTTATAATAGTATACACTAATAGAAAGCTAAATTTTGTGGCATAGGAAAAAATGCATGTATGAGTTTTTTTTGAAATCAAGTGTACATAGCATTGGAAAGTCCACGTAATATGTACGCCCCTAGTACGCACAATGGAGAACGCACTATGTTCGTATTCTTCGACCGAAGGTTAGGTACGTGGTACGTACCTGGTAAGTAACTTTGCTTTCTGGATAGATGGGTGAACTAAGAAGAGAATACCAAAGAAGGGTTTTCTTGTCTCGAGACCTACAGGAAATGCTAACTGAGACACAATAGTTATTAAAAAATAAATCGAAACGGACCTTCCAGAAAAGTGGATGTAAATATATACATACCTATCCAAGTTTGGACTTAGGATAGTATATTACCATTACAGACTTTGTGGTCGACCAAATAAGTAAAAACTCAGGCGTATGAATCCTTTAGAGCAAAAATTGTTTGGCCGATTGTGTGCCTTAATATTGAAATATTTTTGCTGAAAATTGATATTGTTATGAGTTTTTGTTTTCGATATATAAAATAAAGCAGCTCGAAATTGCGTTGTCAAACATATTGTGGATGCTGAGAAAAATATATTAAAATAACGAAACGGAGGTTCTTGTTAAAACTACTTACTCAAAAAATGGTTTTTCAAATATCGTCGGATTATAATCGAAAAACCAACATTTTTTCTTTTTTTGTTGAAACACAATTGAAATTACGAATAGTCCTATGTTGGGAATTTGGAACCTTTGGTTGCACTAAATCAAAATTATGATTGTTTTCCACAAACCAAAACTACACTTTTTTGCACTCGACGCGCGTTTCGCTAACAACGTTAGCATCATCAGGAGACGATAAACAATGAACTAAATTAATCTACGCTCTATCTTATATACAATCCTTTAGTGGGCGGAGATAAGACTAATAATTTGTGATTGATCACGATTTTTAATCCTATCTCCCCTCAACCAAAGAATAAAGTGTAACCGATTTTCAGGCTTGTGGATTTTCGGAAGACAATACAGTTTCGGCATAGTAGGATTGCTTACTTGTAGTTTATATTTAATATTGACGCTCTATTCAAACACGTTTTAAAGAACATTTAGCACACTTAAAATACGGAAGAACAGAAAAGTCAAGTGTGGCCGAGCACGCTTTTGAAAACAATCATAGATTCACATTAGATAACCTAAAACTTCTAAAAAGTGTACCAAACAAAAGACTTTTGAATGCATATGAAAGTATGGAAATCATTAAATCCAGAAATGGTTTAAATAAAGATAGAGGACCCATCCCGTTTAGTACACTTTATTCTTTGGTTGAGGGGAGATAGGATTAAAAATCGTGATCAATCACAAATTATTAGTCTTATCTCCGCCCACTAAAGGATTGTATATAAGATAGAGCGTAGATTAATTTAGTTCATTGTTTATCGTCTCCTGATGATGCTAACGTTGTTAGCGAAACGCGCGTCGAGTGCAAAAAAGTGTAGTTTTGGTTTGTGGAAAACAATCATAATTTTGATTGAGACGAATAGTCCTGATTTGAATTTTTCTTCCAACATTTCACACCACGCGGTAGACATCATTAAGGATTTTGCCTTGTCTATTTTTTTAATTTTGCCTTTTACGCGATTACCAGAAAAAATACAAGATTTATATCAGACACTTTCTACCTAAAAGGAAAACAGCCCAGCAGCCTCAGTTAAACCTAATAACTCAAGACACTTTTTGTCGTTTACACCGGTCATTTGTTGGTATACCACCGATACCAACAGAATACCACGTTGAGTCACAGTCAAAGTATTACATTTTTGTGGTGGACAAAGTGCACAAACTAATGTCGATCTTGGAATCACTATATGATATTTGTCTCAAATGGCGATTGCCTTGGGCGTACTTATTTGTCGCTTTAGTTGTCTTCCTTGTATCTTAAAGAGAACATTAATTAGCAACCTCAGAGTTTGAGGGACAAATGTTTTTACGGGCACATTTTAAGGATAAACATAAAACGAATTCAAATACTTTTTGACCGCCTAGGTATTTTCTGAGGTTTGAAAATTGAGCTGTATGTCTTTTTTTCTAATTCTAAAATGTAAATAGTAAATATTTATTAAAAAGTTAGCTAGATTTTAAGAAAAATTGGAATTATTTTTAAAGCTTTTTAATATACAAGTTTCGTGTGCCTGTTGGTCATCTACCTGATCCCACCACTACTAACTAAAGGTTAAAGGAATTTATATGTGAAATTTTAGTGAGGACGAGTTCTGATTTTGATGATGCATTATAAATAGGACTTTACTTTCGGTCGGTGATGTGCTGTACGCTTAAAATACTCAAATAAAAAATTTACTCCCTTAATTTCAATTAAAGTTCTTGCTGGATATATTTTGAACTTATAGAGCATATGAATTCGGTACCTAGTCGATCAAAAATCAGTACCAAACACCAAAGCAGACCCTGAGGTCAAGCCTTGTCTCACGAACTAAACACAATTACACCGACCTGTGGGTGTGTAATCGCTTCTTGATTTCGACACTCCTCCTCATCTTCGTCTCACTCCTTTACCAACCCACTAGAGAGAGAGAAAAACACACAGTCATTACCGCATTCTTGCAATCCATATTGCACTGAATATAATGGCAGAATTATAGTCTGTTTATTAAAGATATGTGCAGAGGACATAAATTAAATGGCGCGTAACTCACTACCAAATGTCACTGTCTTAAAGTTGCTTTATTCCCTAATTGCGATTTTCTTGGGGTTTTGGAAATTTGACCTGGTGATGTTACCAAAGTTATTTTATACAAATATATTAATTTAATTTAGTTGCGATGCTGTTAAGCTCGATGAATAGGGTTTTGATGGCAGATATTAGCATACGGTTTATTATATCCGACCAAATAAATCTTGGCGGTAACTTACGACGTTCTACGTCGACTGTTTGATATGGTCGGGCGAGATAAGTGCGTATTATTTAATAATTATTCTGATAAATCAAAATAACAAATCGTACATTTAAGTTTCGCGGTACGTTAAAATAATTTTAGTTAATTGTGGTTTATTACCCCCACGAGGACGGTCGTGTATAGCGGTTTTAAATCGAGGTGTATTATGGGTATTAATTTGCTTTCCTGGCCGGGTTACTTACCTTTTGCTGGGTTTTATTGATTATATTAAAATAGTTTATAAGATACAAACTTTTTAAATAAAATTCTAAAAATAGCGTTTGGTAATGCATTTTTTCCCCAATTTCTTTGAAAACCCAAAAAAGATTCTTCGAGGGTATGTTTCGCACTACTGGTTCTTATCAGTATAGAAATAAAAGTTGAAAAGTCTTTTTTTTTGGGAAATGCTCGAAACTGCTTTTTAGGAAATGGTGTGGTTGCGTGCATATTTTTATAGCGTTAGGTATATTTTTTTTACAATTTTCCTCTCTTTGTTTATTTCTGCCCTCACTAGCCAAACCTCAGTTTGTGCAAAAAAAGTTTACTGAAAAAAGTTAATTTTAGTTTAACACTGTAAATATAAATTTACCACGTTTTTACTGAGCATCGAATTCATAAATTACACGCAGATATATGGAGCCCCCCTATATATGGTATGGGTAACAGGAATTAAAGCAAAGCAATAAAATCGATGTGGCTGGCAGATTTGGACCTATAGGAAACAAATTACAGTGATAATTTTCTCTAGAGCATATTATTGCTGTAATTTGTATCAATGCGAATTATCGCTGTAATTTGCACTAGTGCAAATTATCGCTCTCTAAAAAGCCCACTTTAAGACATATACTGCCTATGACTGTCAGGTAGAGGATTCTTTATGGTGACTGAACAAAACAGCTCAGGGAAACGTAAGTTGTCAAGATTAGAAAACAACGTATGATAACATATCACATGATATTTTATTCAGAAAATAGTCCACAGAATATCCGTCGTGCATAGCAAATTATGATAATTTTTACCTCAGCACTCGAGCGCAGTCGCGGTCTCGTGCTTCTCATGTGCCTGCGAAGCTATATAGTCAGATTTTTCGATGAGTGAAGTGACGTCATGTTTGGCTCTAAAAACGTATTATTATTAAATTAAAAATTAAATTAAATTATTTGTTGATGTTATTTTGAAATCTGTCATGAATTGAAACGGACACTGGTCTTTATTTGAAATCTTGTGAAACGGTACTTGGTTATAGGGGGTAGGTTAGCGGTAATAAGAGCCCCAGAATTTCGGTACAAGTGTGTTTTTATTTGAGGTTAGGATTGTGACTTAATCGTCTAAAAAGAAAAAATACATCAGTATTAAAAGGAACGCCTAATTACAGAAAAAAGACAACAACTTACCTAGCACCAAGCCGCAGCACTTTTTATTTTAATTTAATAAACAATTAGCACCAAACTTTAAACTATTAGCTGCTAAACGATCAGTGTTCACAAATCTCATCTGAAGAAACAAAGGCAGCCAGTTTTTTGCTTAAATTTTAGAAAGCAGGCGATAACGTGGGAGTATGGAGTCTTTTAAACTTGCGGAGAAGGAGCTAGGAAAACTAGTCCGTAGTTAAAAAGGATCTGTTTCACTTGATTTGTTGATCAATTAAGGGTACCAATTAGAAACGTTTTTATTTACAAAAAATTAATAAAGTTTAAAACAAAGGGTTTTGTCAAATTAAACATTGTTTTTCCATATTCTTTTAACTTATAAATAGTACCTACCTTAAAATGCTAAAATTTCACTTTTGTAGTAAATAAAAAAAGGTTTAAGAACTATTTTTTTCTTTTAATTTCCTCAGCAAATACTCGTTTTTCTTATATTTTCAATATCCAGGGAAAATCAAACTCAAACAACGCTAATAAATTTAACATTATTAATTAATTTTGCCCACTAAATCGCTTCACTTTAATTTTTTGAAACGTTTACATTGTAAAAATGACAAGTTCAAAATTTTGACAATAATATGATAGAAATTTTAAAGTAAAAGTTAAAACAATCAACGAAATGCCTTTTCTTGGTATATTTATTATCGCTGTCCAAAACAATGTATCAAACAGAGATCCAAGAAAATGACGTCACTCCACTCATCGAAAAATCCGACTATAACATCGTTGGGATGTACATTTTGTGGGTAAAACATGAAAGCATTCGATTGAGTCCAACACGTACGAAGAGCTCGTAGAATCTATCAAAGTAGTTGGTTTGGATTCGCCGTTTTTTCGCATTATTTGATGGACCCTATTATATAAAAGGTAGATTTTTTTGTGACGATCGCTAAATATTAACATATTTGCAAAACATAACATTCCTTTTCATCGAATTCATAAATAAGACCCGGATATATAAAGCCCTCCCTGTATATGGTATGGGTAGCAATGCCGCTTTCCCCAAAAAAGTTATTTTTTAATAAACAACTAGAATTAAATTATAATTTTTTTAATTTTCTGTGACTATTTCCCACAAAAAATATTAACCAATAAAATCGATGCGACTGGTAGATTTGGACCTATAGGAGACGAATTACAGCGATAATTATCGCTGTAATTTGCACTAGTGTAAATTATCGCTGTAATTTGCAGTGCAAATTATCGCCTTCTATAGAAAGCCCATTTTAAGAGATATTTTGCCTATTACTGTCAGATAGAATATTCTTTATGGTGACAGCTCAGTGAAACGCAAGTTGTAAAGATTAGAAAAACAAAGTATAGTAGAATCTCTTAAAGTAGTTGGTTTGGATCTGCGGTTTTTTCGCAATATTTGTTGGACTCTATAAAAGGCAGATTTTTTTTGTGATGACCGCTAAATAATATTAATATATTTGTAAACCATAACATTCCTCTTCAAATTAAAATCCATTCCACATCGGGCTACACGCATAAACATTCAATAATTAGCAATAACAGTAAAACTACACCGTCTAGTTCGTATAGTTGCAATATCGAGTTATGCCAAAGTACACCACCATTGATTATATAACTGCTAAAGAAAGGCATCCTGATGCTAGTAAAGGACCTACATTTTTACCTGCACCTAAGCCTGGGCACTAGGGGAGAGTGCCCCCCCCCCCCGAGAATATATATTTTAATTTCGTTCTCAAAAGTATTAGAAATGCCACGGGGACCGGCTCACACTTGGTCCAGAATCTGATATTATCGCCCGAAAATTAAAAAGAAAAATGCTGCTTTTATGAACCAACAATTCATAAATGTTCCCTTGACACACCCTATATTTACAATCGGAACTTATTAGTCCACCATACCAATGTGTTATAGGGGACTATTAAAATCGTGAAATTTTGACTTTTCTTAATTTTATGAGGTTTCCAAAATACATTAATCGACGAAAAAAAAAGTTTTCTGTCGGTCTGCTGTCCGTTGTCTGTTGTTTTTGGTCTGTTGTATGTTGTATGTTGTATGTTGTATGTTGTATGTTGTATGTTGTATGTTGTTTGTTGTATGTTGTATGTTGTATGTTGTATGTTTTATGTTGTATGTTGTATGTTGTATGTTGTATGTTGTATGTTGTATGTTGTATGTTGTATGTTGTATGTTGTATGTTGTATGTTGTATGTTGTATGTTGTATGTTGTATGTTGTATGTTGTATGTTGTATGTTGTATGTTGTATGTTGTATGTTGTATGTTGTATGTTGTATGTTGTATGTTGTATGTTGTATGTTGTATGTTGTATGTTGTATGTTGTATGTTGTATGTTGTATGTTGTATGTTGTATGTTGTATGTTGTATGTTGTATGTTGTATGTTGTATGTTGTATGTTGTATGTTGTATGTTGTATGTTGTATGTTGTATGTTGTATGTTGTATGTTGTATGTTGTATGTTGTATGTTGTATGTTGTATGTTGTATGTTGTATGTTGTATGTTGTATGTTGTATGTTGTATGTTGTATGTTGTATGTTGTATGTTGTATGTTGTATGTTGTATGTTGTATGTTGTATGTTGTATGTTGTATGTTGTATGTTGTATGTTGTATGTTGTATGTTGTATGTTGTATGTTGTATGTTGTATGTTGTATGTTGTATGTTGTATGTTGTATGTTGTATGTTGTATGTTGTATGTTGTATGTTGTATGTTGTATGTTGTATGTTGTATGTTGTATGTTGTATGTTGTATGTTGTATGTTGTATGTTGTATGTTGTATGTTGTATGTTGTATGTTGTATGTTGTATGTTGTATGTTGTATGTTGTATGTTGTATGTTGTATGTTGTATGTTGTATGTTGTATGTTGTATGTTGTATGTTGTATGTTGTATGTTGTATGTTGTATGTTGTATGTCGTATGTAGTATGTCGTATGTCGTATGTCGTATGTCGTATGTCGTATGTCGTATGTCGTGTGTCGTGTGTCGTGTGTCGTATGTCGTCTGTCGTCTGTTGTCTATTATCTGTTTTCTGTTGTCTGTCTGTATACACGATGACTCAAGAACGCCTTAATTGATTTTAACAAAATTTGGTAGAAAAATCATCTATCGGCTGACCATAAACTGATTAACTTTTGGGTAGGGTGGTGGGGGGTTGAAGGGAGGAAAATGGGGACAAAATACTTTAAAAAAATGTAACTTTAAAAAAAAAGTAAGTAGCGATATACGGTTCTCAGATTTAAGTTTCCATGAATATGTACTACAAATTTTGTTATAAAGTCCAAATTCGTGGGAGCTTTAGTTTCCGAGTTATTTGCAAAAACGTTAAAATATATTAAAAAAATCATAAGTTTAGAAGTAAAGCAGTTGATATGCGGTTTTCAGATTTTGGTTTTCGTGAATATTACCCAAAAATTTTGTTATAAGATTCAAATCTTTCAAAGCTACAGTTTTCGAGATATTTTCATTTCCTTTCAACATAAAATTATTGATTGCGGTTTTCAGATTTTGGTTTTCGTGAATATTACCCAAAAATTTTGTTATAAGATTCAAATCTTTCAAAGCTACAGTTTTCGAGATATTTTCATTTCCTTTCAACATAAAATTATTGATTGTATGGTGCTATCCGCGCTTTCTAGCACCAATTTTTTTTAACAAAAGCTTTCGTGCATGACGCCAGAAAAAATTCCTCACCCTATGGGTTCGGGATTTTTTTCAGATCACAAAAATGACAGCCTTATTTAGGTAACAGTTTGCGCCTTAAAGAACGTAGTCATATCAATTAAATCGGCTCGACATAATAAGTTTTGCTTCCACAATCAGTAAATGGTATTTTCTTATTACGCTTTTTCGTAATATATTATTATTTTGTTTTGTCAATAGAAAAAGTCAAGTTATATCATTTTAACAAGCCGGCCTGTAAACACGATACATATTTGCCTGCCTTATTTTAGCCACACATTAGTTTGCACCAAACCAAAAAAATGAGTCATTTTGTTAGTGCTTTGTTTTTTTAGTCAAAGTGAAATGTTTTCGGCCTTTTTGCGTTGCGTTTGCGAAAAATATAATGTTTTCATTTGTTTAGTGCAGTTATCTAACCGGAATGACTAGTTTTTTACCTTTCATAAGTGCTGTGCGAATACCGTTTTTATAATTAGCCTCAAAGTTAGGGGAATTCTTTCGAACCTTTCTTCCGTGTACCCCTCTCTCCTCCAAACGCCTAGGCCGGATACCTCGGCTGGCCACGGGAGTTGTTAAGGAATTCGTGGCCTTTTTGAATCAGTCATCAAAAAGAGACAATTGATAGGACTATGTGATACTAGGTGAATAGAGAGACACAACTCCTTTTCGCTCTTGAAATCCTTGAAATGTTGGCCCAATTATCAAATTAGAGTGACAATAATTCATCCAATACCGCCCATCTCTTAATGAAGACACTATGCACAACCGAGTTTCTTGTGGCATTCTACTCCACATGTGATGTACTTACTACTACTACTACTTATTACTACGTAGCGTGCCCACCCTGCATCAAAAAACGCATCACAACAAGTGGAAATCCATGCCCGTCACACGGTGCGTTTTTTGAGGCAGGGTAGGCACGCGTTGGTGTGTTTGGGCCTTCTTCTTCAAACCCCGACTGTTTTACACGAATAGAGGCAGAACTGCAAGACAATTTTCTCTCGTCTTAAGACATTCAAACTATCGCAGATAGAGAGAACTTTAAGCCTAAAGTTCCAAGGTTACCGCAGTGACAAGTACACCGAGATAGACACTTTCAGTGGGGTTTGCTAAAAGGGTTTAGTCTATTTTAGACAGGTCCTAATTTTAAGTGAAATTGTTGGTTATAAGTATTTTATACCAACTTCTGGATATAATTTAATTTACCAGAATAATTTTAATTATTTTGTTTAGTCAAGAATTATTTTTTAATTAAATTTAGAATTAAATTTAAAAGAAGTTTTTTTTAATCCTAGGGGGATCTAAATGGTAAACACTCTGTTGAGCAAATTAAAATGGACGTAATGGTCGCGATTCTTCAGAAACGACAGAAAATCTCACCCGTCAGAATTCTGGGAGGTCTCGATTTTTACTTATCGCCTCATTTAAAATAAAAACACAGCGTCCTTCATATTTATCCTAACGTTGTAAGAGAAAATGCGTCATTTTTTTAATAACATTTTGTAAATTTAATATTTTAAAGATATTCTGCAGGACTAATTTATGGCGGAGCTAAATTGTTACTACGCATACCAATAAACGTCAAAATGTTTCGAAAGTTCTCACCATGTAAAAGGAAAGACAGAATTTGTGTGACTTTTCTGAACAGTGACAGCGAAATATTCCATGGCTATCTATGGTTTTGTACGTTAAAAGTTTTAAAGGTTTGTTTACACGTAAAAATAAGCTTAATAACATACATTTTTAAATAAAAAACAGGGTTTTTTCAGAAAAACATCTTACAAGAATAAAAACTGACATATTGTTTATTTATTAGAACAATATTAAGAAACTAAATTTTAAGGAATATTAGCAAATAGTCCTGACAAAAAAGTATTAAGTGTAAACTTGTGTTTAAAAATCGTCAGATTTTTTGTAAGGGTGAGATTTTCTGACGGTTTTTGAAGAATCGCGACCAATATGTCACAATTATCAAAACTTACCCTTGTTTATTGATTTTCGTAATTAATACTCACAAAACC
Source organism: Oxystoma pomonae (assembly GCA_963921995.1). Classification (NCBI taxonomy): domain Eukaryota; kingdom Metazoa; phylum Arthropoda; class Insecta; order Coleoptera; family Brentidae; genus Oxystoma; species Oxystoma pomonae. The sequence goes on from OY998170.1 coordinate 26,612,945, forward strand.
ATTTCGATATGAAATCACAAAATAAGGATTAGATTAATTTTTGTATTTATTTAAAAGCCAAACCATAAATAAAAATATTTCATCAAATAAAACGGCTAAAAACAGACCTGAATCCAACGATCATTCACTGATGCGTTCACAAGAGTCATGTCGGCTCAACGAACTGGACGGTGCCCGGTTCTCTAGTAGAACTTTGAGAAAATCGCCAAAAACCGATGAAAACTGCAGCATTTAGATTTTCGAGTGTGACCTTTCAGTGGAAAGTTTTATTTGATGATTAAGCTTTTAGATAAATTCAATGTTTTAATTTCAGTTTGTAAATAAATGAATAGGTACAGTTGTTTTGGAATTTTTGATTGGAACAGTTTTCGTGCATAATCAGTGACCTTCATTTATGTTTGTTGTGCCTCGTAGTGACCTCATAAATATATTTTTTGTGCTGAAAACGGGTTACAAAATATGGCGTTTTTCTGGACAAAATTGAAGGTGTTTTATTGATTAATGAACAACTTGGAATATTAAATAAGGTCAATTAATTCTTGTAAAAACGGTTACTTAGAGGAATTATAAACGAACTTATTACCAATTGCCACAAAGTAATCCTTTCTGGGGGCTAAAAATTTAAACCACCCTGCCAAAAATACCGCGTCAAAACTCGTAAAAAAGAACTAGTGAAAGTTCACGAGTTCTGGTCGGTATTTCATGCGGTTTATGAAACACCACTTTCGAGTGAAATCTCATGAACTTTCAATGTTGGAAAAAGATGAGAAATAACGTTAATAAGATTTAATGAGATTTCTCATATTCTCAGCAGGTTTAAAAAGACCCAGCCTCCAGATGTCACAAGTTTACATGGAAAAATTCACATATTTTTAACAGATTTTAAGAGAAACAACATTCAGATTCACCAATTTTTAGATTTTAAACGAATCCATATTAAAAGTGATTGATAAGTCTGTGCGGAACATACATTTATATCTTATCATTGTTTAATATATGGAAAACTTGGACAACCTTATTGACCAAACAGTTGACACTTTTTAGACCAAATCGTGAACTAAATCATTAAATATCTTGGACAAAATGAGTCGAACATTTTTTATTTCATACAGATTTTATTTTAAAAGATATCCAAAATGAAATCTTGTAAAATCTTTTAAAAACATCTCTTCATTTGTACTTTTCAAATCTCATCAAAATTCCGCTTGCTTAATCTCATGATATCTCCTGTGTCTGATATAAATTTACGAATTCTCTTAAAATATCTTGATAGTTAAATCTTGATTATATATTCTTTTTAATAATTTATATTTATAGGTACTCATAAAATCTTTTAAATTCGCATCTTGTTTTCAAATCTGGCTGTACTTGCATGTCTATATTCTACACTTTAATACTTATATAATCTTGTCAAATCTTCACAATTCTTTCTTCTTCTCAAAAAACGTCCCTTCTTTTAGATTTGTGAAATCTTATAAATATTCATCAAAATCTTGCTTGCTAAACCTTATGAAATCTCATGTGTCTGGTGTAACCTAATGAAATCTTATGAGTTTCAATAGTTTCAATTGTGTCCGGTCATCTGGCATAGATTTTTGCTAGGTCAAGTCTCTTCAAACCAATAAGATTTCTTAAAATCTCATCAAGACTTGATCAGGTTTTAAGAGATTTAGAGTGGTTGTTTTTGGCAGGGCACCGCCGGAGGTGGTCTAAAAAATCACCAACTTTATAACCTCAAACACAGATAATGAAGCTACTTATTATGTGCCAAATTTTTGGCGTATTGACCATTTGCCATTTTGAAACCTGTCAAAAAAATTAGTTTTAGGGCATTTTCTCCTAAAATATGGTATATTCCGAGAAAAAAAGCAGTTTTTCAGTGGTAGTAACAATACAAAATAATCAATAATTTTTCTGTATAGGTAAGTGTTTTTTAAACATTGGTTTTAAAACTTAGTATCCCCACAGGTGTTATTTAGACCTGTAAAGGCGCATTTACACAGACAAACTTTCCTTTGATGTTGAAATGCCGACAAATATTTACACAAGCCTCTTGAGCAAAATGTTCAAAGAAATGTTCGAGCAAAATCTTGTACAAAAAAACACACGTAAATTTTGGAGAGAATGTTGAGCAAAATTTGTTTGAAGAATTGGGGATATAAAAACTTCTTTACAAATTCAAAATATATATTTTTATCGGAATTTATTGAACTTAACTGAAAATAAAAAAATTAAGTTTTGAAATAAGGTATTTTTAATCAAGTGCTTTCCGACGGAAAAACGATTTGATGCCGAAATTCACATTTTACCTCATAAGCAACTTCGATTGATCTGATTTTTATAGGGGATATTCCAGTATACTTGTAACTTTTTTGGGGTTGTAAAAAAAACGAGAATATAAAAAATAATAATTGGCACTTATTTATTGTTGTTGCCTGTAAAATATAATGATAAAAATTTACGTTTAAAAGATTATCTTTTTATTTTACTTCCTACTTTAGTCTTTTACAATAATAATTAAGGCAAATTAAAAAACCTATATGCATTTTATTAAATCTCAAATATATGAACAAAAGCACGTTCGGTTTAAATAATACCCATTTATTACCAACTTTTACAACCCTACGAACCCGACCATTCTCTAAAAAATATAATTTAGCAGTAATTTAGTAGACTGTGTCGCCGATCTATCATCCCGCGTTTTGGATTTCGCAGGTAGTAGGCCGGCCACCCTTTTGAGTCGCAATGTTGCCCTTTGCATATTGTTGGTTCAGTGTCAGTAATCGACCTTGATTATTACATTAAATTGACAGTAAATATCTATATCTTCAGCATTTTCATGAATCTTTTGCTTTTTTAAAAGCAACCCTTGGGACCTTAAACTAACTAGATAAATCTGGTGTGAGGAATTAAAAAACAACAATAAAAGGTTCAGGTAAAGTAGAGTTACAAAAATATGATTTAAAAAAATCCCCCTCCCCACTACTCCTCATAGTCGTGAGGCGATTGCCGATATTTGAAACACTCAAAATTTTTTTGGAAAAGAAAAATTTTCCTGGGTTTTCTTTTGACTTTAGGGAAAAAACCCTTGGAAATAAAAAAAACTCGCAAGAAAATCCCAAAAAAACCCCGGGCAAATAATCCGGGAAAAACCCTAAGAAAAAAAATATTATAAGTAAAGCTGATAGTAGAGCCAATAATAATGTTTCGCTTGCCGTCGGCTTTTTTTTCACAAAAATTTTAAATAAAAGTTGGTGTTCCATTTTTTTAAAGAATTGAGATCACCGATCACTGATGTGAAATTTTATTTATTCTCATCTTTAAAAATATGTTTCCAAAATAGATAGCAATAATTTGCTCAAAAATTTACCCGAACAAAATGTTCAAAGAAAAGCTCACAAAAATGTTCACGCAAAAAAATTTTAGATCTTTTGCACGAGCTTTTGTTTGAGCATGTTCGTCTGTGTAATTGCGCCTTTAGGGGTACTATTTTAGATCTTAGTAAATCCCACTGTTAAAGTTATCGTAAAACAGCGACTACGTCTCACCTATCTCTATGACCACCCTTGTAGTATTCGTACGCATCTAGCGTATCCTAATCATTTTGTTATCTGTGGGATTTCATAAATGCCTGATCCACAGTTTTATTCCTCTATTTTCCATTCTATTGCTCTCTCACTTTTTTTGACAGGGAAGGAAATAGAAGTGAGCGACATGAAGTAAAACTGTGCATCAAGCACTGAACAAGAATTGGTTTGGTTACGTCGTACGTTGTAAGCACAACTTTAACTCTTTTTTTTTAAAGGACGCTTTTACAAACGCATCAAAGGTAGGCTAAAAACAAGGAATCAAAAATAGACAGTTAAAGTTACATTACATATAAAAAGAGTGCTTATTCCTTGTCGAATCTCAGTGCGCATAAACATTTAAAGTTGCACATAAAAAGGGTGCTTAGTCATTGTCGTATCTCAGTGCGCATGCTCAGAACGGATACGCCGTACAACAACGACTACATCTCACCGATCTCTACGACCACCCATGCAGTATTCGCAAGCAGGTAGCGCATTGTATTGGTCCTGAGCATGCGCACTGAGATACGACAAGGAATAAGCACTCTTGTTATATGTAACTTTAATTGTCTATTAGCTTGCCTCGTTTAAGCGTCTATTTCTGAAGCAGAAAATGTGAAGGATTATTACAGGAGATCAGTGTATATCCCAATGATTGACAAAGTAATAAATCATGGACATCCAAACAAGATTTTCAGAAGTTGTTAGGAATACACCAAACAATTTGGAAATAATATTAAAACTTGACGATACATACAAATATCTGAGGTCTTCTAATTTGGTGGCATTAGATGTGAAACTAAATTTATGGAAGGTTACCTGGAAACATGCGGGTCGTTTGATTTAGCTTTAGGGTCATTCCATATCAAATCAACCAAAAAATCACAAAAATTTTACGCGACCAATTCCAATTTTGATGATTTTTGGTATATATTTTCTTCTTACCATAAAAGTTGAAAATGCAAATTTTTAGATTTTTTTGATTCGTAGTTTTTTTTTTTTTAATTTTTCAAAATAAAAAAGTCAGCATTTTGACCTTAACAAGAATGTACAAAACTAGCAATATCTCGAGAACTACTTACACTAGGAAAGTAATAAATGGCTCATTTTAAAGTCATTTTGAAGCTCTTTTTTATGAAATATCACAACATAATTTTAACAAAAAAAAAATTGAAAATAAAAAATTGAAAAAAAAAATTGAAAAATTCAAAAAGGCCATTTTTAATTTTTTTGAAAAAAATATATAATTTTGGTCAAAGTGTTACTTAATTATCCACAAAATTTTATGATGGAGAAATGATGGGTTCAATGTCAAAAAAAATATCAAAAATATTAAGTACATTAAAAATCATGCATTTAAAAAAATAAACATATTTTAGGAGCACCAATAGTGCACTGGATATTAAAATAAATAAATTTGTTGGATGGATACAGGTTTTAAAAAATACCCAGAGGCTTTATCTACAAATTATTTTATTTTAAACTCGCAAAAGAAATAAACAAACTTTTCTACTTCGTTGATAAAAATTAGACAGAAAACACTAAGACTAACTATATACCTTAAATTTATTTTTTTAACTTTCTTTTAAGAATTTCTGATGAATCTGACATTTCTTTTTTGCTGACATTGTAAGTTCTGCCAGTAGCAGTGTTGGGTTCAACTTTTTTTATAAGACTTTCTGGTTTAATAATTAAAATATCTTGAGGTGTTGGGTAAAAAAATGATGAGGCAGGTCCTCGTGGATGAAGAAAGGTTACTTTCAGTTCTCCGCTCTCATTATTTTTCCCCAAGACACAAGCCAGCCACCAAGCACTGTCATATTCTACAGTGACAAACCCTGACTCGATATTTTGCAAAATAATGCTTCCACCTTTAAAATGATTATGTGTTTCGACCTCTAAGCATGTAGAAAACTGTTTTGCCAAAAACGTGCTTTCTGTAAGAGGAATTACAGCATGAATTTTTTGTGTCCCCGGTATTGTTAAGACTTCCGCAAATCTTTTATTCAAAATTATTTCATGATTTGTATAATCTGCTTCTGTGCAATATTTAAAATCAATGCCAGATATGTTTTCTTCACACCAAGTAAACAATTGTAGAGGTGTCATTATTTGATTGTCATAGGGCCTCTGCAAACTGGCTTTGGCAGCAAGTCTTTTAACAGTTCCTCCCAAGCCATCGCAGGCACTTTTGCCATGCGAGGTGGCAAAATAATGCCACTCTGCTTCAACACCAAAATCTTTTTTATGCAGGCATATATTCAGAAAATTCTTTTTGTTTTTGTACTGCACAGCACATCCATCCGAAAAATAAAAAAATTTGTTAAGTCCTGGTATTTTGATTTTTAAATCAGGCATTAATTTTTTTAAAAATAAATGAAATGCAATTGTATTATCTGTCAAGCTTTCCGAAATAAACACATAATTCAGGTTGTGCAGTTTACCATCACTTAGAAAATAAATGGCAAAAGGGTGGGTCGAAACACATAATCTTTTTAAAGGTGGAAGCATTATTTTGCAAAATATCGAGTCAGGGTTTGTCACTGTAGAATATGACAGTGCTTGGTGGCTGGCTTGTGTCTTGGGGAAAAATAATGAGAGCGGAGAACTGAAAGTAACCTTTCTTCATCCACGAGGACCTGCCTCATCATTTTTTTACCCAACACCTCAAGATATTTTAATTATTAAACCAGAAAGTCTTATAAAAAAAGTTGAACCCAACACTGCTACTGGCAGAACTTACAATGTCAGCAAAAAAGAAATGTCAGATTCATCAGAAATTCTTAAAAGAAAGTTAAAAAAATAAATTTAAGGTATATAGTTAGTCTTAGTGTTTTCTGTCTAATTTTTATCAACGAAGTAGAAAAGTTTGTTTATTTCTTTTGCGAGTTTAAAATAAAATAATTTGTAGATAAAGCCTCTGGGTATTTTTTAAAACCTGTATCCATCCAACAAATTTATTTATTTTAATATCCAGTGCACTATTGGTGCTCCTAAAATATGTTTATTTTTTTAAATGCATGATTTTTAATGTACTTAATATTTTTGATATTTTTTTTGACATTGAACCCATCATTTCTCCATCATAAAATTTTGTGGATAATTAAGTAACACTTTGTCCAAAATTATATATTTTTTTCAAAAAAATTAAAAATGGCCTTTTTGAAATTTTTCAAAAAAAAAAATCAAAAAATTTTTTTTTTATTTTTTTTCTCAATATATGTTATGCAATATTCTCATATGAAAGGTCTTTATAAGAGCTTTAAAATGAACCTTCACCTACTTTTCTATTATAAGTGGTTCTTTGGATATTCCTAATTTTGTGCGCACATGTTAAGGACAAATAAGTGACTTTTTCGATTTTCAAAAATTAATTCAAAATAAACAACTGGTCAAAAAAGTCTGAAATTTTGGATTTTCCAGTTTTTTGGTAGGAAAAACATGTATACTAAAAATCATCAACATCGGAGATGGTGTGGTAAAATACCCTGGTTGACTTGATATGGACTGACCCTTTAGCGGTTTTATAATCAAAGACAAAACGTAAAATCGACTAATGGTCCCGCGGAATCGAGTGATTCGATCTCGCAAAAATCAATTAAAGTGAAATAAATATTAATATTCAATAATCAGATGTTTATTTTTATTATTTTGCGAATACCGACTGTAAGAGGAATACCTTCTCAGAGAGGAGCATACTAATCGTTGCAAAGATGGTACTGGTTTAAAATGTAATGCTTTTGATGGGTTTGAAAACAAGAAGTGGCTCTAGAATGTAAATTTTGACAATTTTGACGGCCGCTGTGGTAGTGTTTAACAACCACTACCACGCATCGATTTTACCAGATTTTTTGGAACACATTAGAAACTGTCACTCATAAAATATATAGAGATGCGAAAAAACGCAAAATTTGGCTTTATTAAACAAAATAAGTATTTTATATGTTGGAACATGGTTACATTTTATTATTTTTAAAATTAATTGTGCCAAAATTCTATAAAATTAACCGTAAAAATAACCACAACCACAACGAAATGGATTCGTAGCTTACGGCAGTGGTAGTGGTTAATTAGCACAACGAAATGACGTTTAGCTATTGCGCAGACGCAGTAATTACCACAACCACTGCGAATTGTCAAATAAGCGTTCCAAAATATCGAATATAGGCCTCTCATCTACTCCTGTTTTAGTGACCTTTCCTTCAAATTTGGCGACCTTGACAATTAAGTCATGTAAGAACTGTCAACAGTGTCAAACATGGCGGCTGTTTTGGACCAAAAGGGTTATAAATCAGAAAAAGTTGAGTGGCTTGTATATCGGAGGCGTCGATTTAGAAAATGATATAGTATATAGGATGTAAAAATTTTAAAGAGTTAATTTTTTATGAATTAATCGCCATATTTTACATGTATTTCTTATATTAAATTTGGCATTCTTTTCCAGGAAAGATGATGGCTACTGGAAAAAAATACAGATGTTGGCAAGGGATTGGAAGAAAGAGAAGAAAGCCGCCATCGTAACAATTTAATGTTATGTCTATATAATTGTTTATTACGCTTTAAAATATTGGATTTACATATATTAATTAATAGTATATTAATTTTAAATATATTTATATTAATTCCATGTAAAACAAATAATTTGAAATTTGAAAATATAAAATGTAATAAATTAATTTATTAAATAATAATAAATTATATATTTAATCTTAAGTTAGGTAATGTACATATTTTTTAAATGAAATAAAATACATATTCAACTTTAAAATACGATGAATTTTTATATGTAAAAGTTTAGCAGTTAATATCTTATTGTAATATATTTTTATAACACTTTTTAATATTTTGGATTTTTGTAACATAAAAATCTTTAATAAAATTATGCCAACGGAAGTGTAACGTAGATTAAATTGCTCTGGTGTTGTGTTAGCTAATTATTTTCTTATTGCTGTTGTTGATTAAATTTAATTATTGAGAGAAGGTGGGTTTGAGTCATAAAAAATTGGATGGATTGTACACCTGCCTGATTTTTATTGTTTTATCAACTTACTTCAATTGCAAAAAATAATTCTTGGAACTTTACCTCTATGTATCTACGTATGAATGGTCGGGTCAAATCTTGCAACTCGATTTTGACTAACTTCTAGATAAATAACTTATTAAATCTTAATATATTTATATCTATTTTTAAAATTATTTGTTTTTTGCTTAATTACTAATTGCAAAAGAAAAAAGGTACAGCAAAAATGACAAAGAAGGATTAAGGAGTTTAAACATGAACCAACCTTAAAATTTGCAAAGATATTTGAAAATTTTGACATGCACCTGGAACCTCATCAAAAATTATGAAACTTTGGTATTTACAACTTTTTTCTCTCTAAGCCTATAACTATAAGATACTATAAAGGCCCTACCCTTGCATTTTTCTAAAAAAAACTCTTCCAATCAAGTTAGCCTGGAAAAAATGTTCTGGGGTCTAATTCTTGAATCTCGAAAGAAGGAACGATTCCCCAAGAGGAGGGATCAATTCCGGGGAATGATCACATCCCTGGAAAAAAAGATGCTTTTCTTTGAAACCTCTTTGAAATTTTAGATTAAAATATGTACATTTTACGCGCATGCTTGCCTGAGAAATGGGACCGATCCCTGGCTTTGGAGTAGGGGAATGCGAACAGCCAATTTTTGATAGAATGAAATGAGCGATCACCGCTCAAGAATATGAAATACGTTCGATTCGACAGAAATCTATGTCGTTCCCTGCTCAAGAATTAGGGCTCTGGGCGCAAGTAGACTGATGTTTACGTTATTTTCTTTGTTTTTAAATATTATTAGCGGCTCTAACGTATTTCTTATTCTGGAACCATGATCTTAACATTACGAGCATTTTATTAATGATTCCTCGACAATTTCTTGTAATTATCATTCATTATCGGGCGAAAGAAATTAATGGTGGCCTCTCAGCTTTTATATTAAATGTATAATCCTGAAACTGTGTAGCTTGCAAGCGGGAGGTATCAACGATAAAAAATTATTAATTAATAATAAAAAATTTAAAAGGTCTAATGAAAGCGAAGTATTTCTAATATCTTACCATAAAACAATAAAAACTAAAAAAGGATTCAGCCCTGGATTATGGAGACCACAATCTATCTATTGGCTTAGCTACGGGCTTTTGCTCATGCGCGAAAATTTATCGATCTGGGCCCGAATTCTTGAGCAGGGAACGACATAGATTTTTGTCGAATGATCCCACGTCGAACGAACGCCTATAGTTTGTCAAACCACGAATTTATCAGACCGTATTTAATAAAAATTTTCATGGTAACAACGATTCACCATAAAAACTGCAATTTGTTAAACCAATATTTTATCCGAACCTTATTTCCTTAAACTCCTTCAATAACAAATTCGAAATTTATAAGACCCGTTTTTAATTAAACCATTGTTCATTAAACTCATTCAATTTGAAACTATAATTTGTATTATTATTTTTCAAAACCGGAATTCCTAAGACCCGTTGTTTATCAGAAATTTGTTCTTAACTGTAATGCAAGGGATATCTATACACAAACTATTGAACGCCACCTGTACAAGTATGCGCGCGTAGCACCGACAAATGCATCGGAATGCCGCGCCGCGCCGCCGTCCTCGCCGCCGCGCCACCTGCGTGTACGCCTACCGTTCATGTATTAATAGGGATATTTTGGAACGCTTATTTAACACTTCGTAGTGGTTGCAGTAATTACTGTGTCTGCGCAATAGCTAAACGTTATTCCGTTGTGGTAGTTAACCACTACCACTGCCGTAAGCTACGAATCTATTTCGTTGTGGTTGTGGTTATTTTTATGGTTAATTTTAGAGAATTTCGGCTTAATTAATTTTAAAAATAATAAAATATTACAAGGTTCCAACATATAAAACACTTATTTTGCGCGGCTGTCAAAGTTGTCCAAATTTTAAGCGTTCCTAAATATCCCTATTAGCGAATGCGCAATCAATTTAGCAGAATGACATATTTCTGAATGACAAACAGGATAGTCTTAAAAACAATCCCTTTATGTTAATAACAAACGCCATTCAATTAATAATTAGCATTTATTAATTTTTTATTTGATGACTTGTTGTTATTGATTTAAAGTGATTGTTATTGATGTTACTGCGGTTTTTGTTCTGTGTAAATTTGTATATTTATTTAACGGCCTATTTTTTAATTGACACATTTTGGTACTGACTTTGCTGACAACATTTTACTGATCAGAATAATAGCATGAGGAACAAAAAAGCCATTTAACTGCGGTGTTTTTTTTTTGTTTTTTCGGTGTACGGTATTATCACTTCCAGTGGTCCGTATCTTTAAAACTAAAGTTCTGTTACTGCCATTGAGGATCTTTAATAAAAATATGCCACTGGGAATGTAATATAGATTAAATTGCTCTGGTGTTGTGTTCGCTAATTATTTTCTTATTGCTGTTGTTGATTAAATTTAATTATTGAGGGAAGGTGGGTTTGGGTCGTAAAAAAATGGAGGGATTCTACACCTGCGTGATTTTTATTGTTTTATCAACTTACCTTACGAAAAATAATCGCGCTTGGTGATATAAATTTTAAAAAAAATCTTTAAACTCAATTTTGACTAACTTCTAGATGAAAAAATAGAAGAAATTTGGTATACGATTATAGTTCCGGTGACAATATGGTATTGTTAGGTACGCCCCTCCCCCCTACGAGGAGAGTAAAACGCGTAAGTTTGTCCGATTTCAACCAAAATTGCTATATGAGGTTTTTTGGGGATAAGAAATACGAATTTTTGATCGGATTTGGAAAATTCAATATGGCGGATTCAAGATGGACGATTTTAGGTCACGTTTTGCCATCCAATTTTAACTGACTTCTACACATCCGATATTGTCTTCAAATTTGGTAAAATGGTATTATCAGGTACTCACCTCTCCCTAACGAGGGAAGTAGAGGGGGGAAAAGATTTAGTTTGTTCGGTTAATTCAATCAAGGCGGGAAAATAATTATGAATTCTTGATCAGATTTGAAAATTTCAATATGGCGTACAATTCTAAAAATTAAAAAATAATTCTGTATAAAAAAAGCCAAATACAAGCTTTTGTAAAATATAAAGTTCACTAATCGCACACATAATAATAAAAGCGATTAGGAATATAAAATATGATAACAAATCATACAATAATTTCTTCAGGGAATTATAATGATTATGAAAAATTATCGAAAATTTGATATGCACTCGGGATATTACCTAATAATTTTTTTGGAAAAATACGAGGATTTGTTCCAGTTATTTCATAACAGATGCGTACGAATATGCCTAAACATATGTAGTAGATGTTTAAATTTCATGCGGAACTGTCAAAAATAGTGCCGACTTTATGTAGCGATAAGTCCCTATTAACCATAACGGCGTCCACTATTTAAAGAGGAATAACCTATTTATAAAATTGTCCTAGGGTCCTCCTGATAAGAAGGTCCAGTAAGTTTTGCGTAGTTTTTTGAAAGGCAGAACATAAACAAGAAAAATAGAAGTCTATAATAAAAAAAGATAGGTTATATTTAAAGTCAACTATACAACAAAATAACTTTTTTGCGTACATTTCGTTATCGTTATTAATAATTAAAAATAATATACGATAATCACAATGATTTAAAGGTAAGTGTAAATTGCATCGATTTTGGAAATTGGATCTGAAAATATCTCAGGGATATTTCCAAATGCAATTTCCTGGAAATAATTTAATTTATGTTAGAGGAAATACTTGGGCTCAGTTAAGTTTGCCCCCCCCAGATCGATTTTCTCAAAAATTTTTATGCCAAAATTTTGCACACATTTTGCACAATTTTGCACACCACAAATCAAATTTTGCACACCTTCCTACGAGAAACTACAGCCCATTTTCTGTGGGGGGGGGGGCAAACTTGACGTTGCCCCCCCCAGTCAATATTTTTCAAAAATTATGATGTCATTTGAAAGGTCTTATTTTGCACAATTTTGCACACCCATTTTAAAATTTTGCACACCTCCCTGAAACCTACACGAGGATTTTGAAAATAGCCCCCCAGTCAATATTTTTTAAAAATTTTGGAGTCATTATAAAGGTCTAATTTTGCATCATTTTGTACACCCATTTTAAAATTTTGCACACCTTCCTCTAACCCACACGAAGATTCTGAAAATATCAAGTTTGCCCCCCCCAGTCAATATTTTTCAAAAAGTTTGGTGTCGTTAGAAAGGTCTTATTTTGCACAATTTTGCACACCCATTTTAAAATTTTGCACACCTCCCTGAAACCTACACGAGGATTTTGAAAATAGCCCCCCAGTCAATATTTTTTAAAAATTTTGGAGTCATTATAAAGGTCTAATTTTGCATCATTTTGTACACCCATTTTAAAATTTTGCACACCTTCCTCTAACCCACACGAAGATTCTGAAAATATCAAGTTTGCCCCCCTCCACCGTCGATATTTTTCAAAAAATTTTGTGTCATTCGAAAAGTCTATTTTGCGCAATTTTGCACACCCTTCAGTACCCCACAAGAGCGTTCTCAAAAAAGTTTGCCCTCCCCCAGTTAATATTTTTCAAAAAATTTATGTCATTCGAGAAGCCTAATTTTGCACAACTATTTTTAAATTTTGCACACTTCCCATGCCGTTTTCTTTTTGTGGCGTTTACGGTTAAACTTGGTCCTAAAATTTCCCAGAAGTATAAGCAAACGAAGGAGACCTCGATTTTGTAATATCTTTGAATATTGTTTAAATTTACAGATAATTGTTTATGTTTACATTTGTATATAATCAAAAGTTTTCAATTTTTATGAATTTCCGGATTATACTTAAATTTTCATATCAAAAATGAACAGAAAAAATCGATGTAGACAGCGCATCCTGTCATGTTCGATGCCTTGAGAATCGGAACCAGCCTATTTTGCCGGTTCAGAATGGTTGCGGTTCTCAAGGTATGGATCTTCACAGGATGAAACCCAATTCTTTACTGATTTGTTGTCTGTCTGTCTGTCCGTCGCCTCGATATGCGACACTGTAACTCAAAAACTCCTGCACCGATCATAACGAAATTTTACACAACGATTACGTGTATTGACGCGCGGAGCCCTATTGTTTTTGAACTTTCCTCCATTTCTCCCTTCGGAACTACCCCCAAAATACCTCATCCCTAAAAAAATCTTAAGACGTATCTCTATCTTGTCGGCCAATTAACCAAGTACACTTTTAAATTTATGGCGAATGCATGACATCTCCAGCTGATCGAAATGAAACGTTTTTGTTGATAGAGCAACGTCTTGGGTGAAAACTACGTAACGTCACGTCTTCTTACGTGTTATCCTGACACGTATTGCAGGACAGGGTACCTATTCTTCAGTTTCGAGATAACACTCCTATAGGAATACTCACATTAGTGATTTGGACCAATAGGATAGTTTGACTGCTTGCACTAGCCATCCGATATCAGTCGAGCACCGCCGGACATTACCGGGCTACCGCATATCAAGAGAACTCTCCTACAACTTACATCTGCTGGTTATGGGGAAGAGAGCGGGTTCTCCTGCGCGGGCGCCGTGGAGCTTTTCAGCTTATCGAACGTTTCGTAACCGCATTGGGGCTTGCCTAATGGTTGAAATAAAGGATGTGATCGTTCCTACACGAAAGTTTCTCTCGAAACTGAAGAATGGGTATCCAGGGGTACTTTGATCAGCTGGAGCTGTCTCGCATTCCCCATATATTTAAAACTGTACATGGTTGATTGGTCCACTCGACAGAGATACGTCTTAGGATAGTGTTAACTTTGATAATTGGCTTTAAGAGTCTAATAAAATAAAAACGTTAATTTTAAGTTCCATAAAAGTCTTTGTCACGCAAGTTAGTGGAAAGTAAGTAAATCGTATTTGCGTGTTGTTGCACTTCTAATAGTAAACTTCGTTGATAGATAAAATAAACACTTTCTTTTAAAAAAAACGACGCTTTGTTTTCTTTCAGATCTTTCTACTTTCCCGCACGCATATTTTACTTCAATAATAAACCAAAATAAAAGTTATATATATAATACTTACGGGACCGTGGAGTTAATAGGAGTACGCCCTAATTCACTCCACGATTCCGTAAGCTTGTTTTTATACAACCTACACTTTTTTAACCTGTATAGTTAACTTATAAAAAAAAACAGAATTTTTTTCACGCCCAGACGTTTTCGTGCTTCTCGTCCATCAAATTCATTTCTTCCACAAATACACACTGCAAAGTGTAAAGACAAGATGACCAAGGTTCAAGAAACGTCAAAATTTGGTGCAGAACACCCAAAAATTTAGGTAGGTCCATTTGGGGAGTGAAGGATGAGGAAACTCTCACTTTCTATGAAGCTCTTACCGAAAATGACTAAGAACGCCTATAACGCCGCATTTCTATCTTTCTCTTTTACATGTCAAGAATACCAAAGGCTTATCAAATTTCTAGAGGGCTGCACTTACCCATTTTGGGGCAAGTTTCACCCGAGGTCGAACGCGCCTCCGATTTCATGGGTGCGTCCGAAAATTTTCATCTGGATAATGGTGGGATCACACCTTGCTATTTGCGGACAGCGGCTACGGTAATGACGCCCACCTTGATTTTGCAGCTCACACCACGCGTTTGGCGTCTTGGTGTGTCATTAACTAGGTTTACATCAAAAAATTCCATCCGTCAATAATTATAATTAGAAGAAGTCGTTTAATTATTTCTACACATGAACATTTTAGACATTTTGTTTTTGTATTTCATGCACTTAAAATGGCAAATAAGAAAAAAATTATTATTCCTTTTATAGATCGAAAAAAAAATCAAATCGAATTCAAAATATATGTCATGTAAAATAAATCAATTCTCAACCCAAAGACGGAAACAACGCCTGCTGCAAATGGGATGACACCAATAGGTAGAAAGTTAAAGTTCCATTCATACTTAAGATCTTTGTTTAATTGGTCAGTGTTTTTGTCTCTTTCCTTATTATTATTGTTACTTCTGCGACTGCGCAGTTCCATAACAGAGTTCGGAATTTCCGGAGGAATTACTTTATGGTTATCGTTATTTAATTTTTTTCGTAATATTTTTGGAAAATTGATTGATGAGGTACGTATCATCGACTAAAAAAAGTAAAAAGTAAGTAAGAACGTTAGATTATATTTACCGATAACCACAAAGTAATTGCGTAAACTGAGAGGTAGTGCACTTATTACGTAACCCTTATTTTGTCCAATTTTGACCCCAACCCGCGACCCCCGCTTTGTAACGTTTGGGACTACTCCAGTCTAAAATAACAAAAAGTTTTGCTGCCAGAGACCCCCTCTTTTTTTCCTTTTTCACTCGAAAAATTCAAAAAGTTGTTTTATTTCACAATAATAATTTAAAAATTGCGTTACGTAAACCACGCTCACCCCTACATAACCCCTATAAGCGTTACGCCTAGTTGCCACCTATGCGTGCTCACCCTGACATTAAAAACGCATCACGCGACACTTTTAAAAAATCGGCAAATGCATGGCTGATCACGTGATGCATTTTTAGAGTCAGGGTGGGCACGCATAGATGAGAACCAGGCGTTACGTAATGTTATGTATTTTAAATAGAGGCGTTCACTTGGGTTGAGAATTGATTTATTTTACATGACATATATTTTGAATTCGATTTGATTTTTTTTTCGATCTATAAAAGGAATAATAATTTTTTTCTTATTTGCCATTTTAAGTGCATGAAATACAAAAACAAAATGTCTAAAATGTTCATGTGTAGAAATAATTAAACGACTTCTTCTAATTATAATTATTGACGGACGGAATTTTTGGATGTAAACCTAGTTAATGACACACCAAGACGCCAAACGCGTGGTGTGAGCTGCAAAATCAAGGTGGGCGTCATGACACTTTCCTGCCGAAATGGAACGCCACCATTTAAAATATACGTTGCAAACTTCGGAAATTTCACCCGAAGTCATTCTGAATCATGAACACAAATAAAACTAGGCATTGCTAAGCGACATTTCAATATATTACATAAAAGGCCTTCGCGCGTGGTAGGTGTAGGTACACACGCATTCCTCTTTACGGCACGTACAACCTCCCGCCTCCCGCGGATACCTGTCCCGAATTCAGATATAGGTGCATATACCTACCTACTAGTTTCTGGAGCTGTTTTATTTTTGTAGCGGTTACGGTTAACCTTGGTTTTAAAATTTCCCAGAAGTATAAGCAAAATAAGGAGACCTCGATTGTGTAATATCTTCGAATATTGTTTAAATTTACATATAATTGCTTATGCTTACATATATGTGTCTATAATCAAAAGTTTTTAATTTTTATGAATTTCCGGATTATACTTAATTTTTCACATGCTATGACATCATCTAACAAATGGACGTAGATAGAACATCCTGTGAAGATCCATACCTTGAGAACCGCGACCATTCTGAACCGGCAAAATAGGCTGGTTCCGATTCTCAAGGCATCGAACATGACAGGATGCGCTGTCTACATCGATTTTTTCTGTTCATTTTTGATATGAAAATTTAAGTATAATCCGGAAATTCATAAAAATTATCTGTAAATTTAAACAATATTCAAAGATATTACACAATCGAGGTCTCCTTCGTTTGCTTATACTTCTGGGAAATTTTAGGACCAAGTTTAACCGTAAACGCCACAAAAAGAAAACGGCATGGGAAGTGTGCAAAATTTAAAAATAGTTGTGCAAAATTAGGCTTCTCGAATGACATAAATTTTTTGAAAAATATTAACTGGGGGGGGCAAACTTTTTTGAGAACGCTCTTGTGGGGTACTGAAGGGTGTGCAAAATTGCGCAAAATAGACTTTTTGAATGACACAAAATTTTTTGAAAAATATCGACGGTGGGGGGGACAAACTTCATATTTTCAGAATCTTCGTGTGGGTTAGAGGGAGGTGTGCAAAATTTTAAAATGGGTGTGCAAAATGATGCAAAATTAGACCTTTCTAATGACTCCAAAATTTTTAAAAAATATTGACTGGGGGGCAAACTTGATATTTTCAGAACCCTTGTGTAGGTTACAGGGAGGTGTGCAAAATTTTAAAATGGGTGTGCAAAATTGTGCAAAATAAGACCTTTCTAACGACACCAAACTTTTTGAAAAATATTGACTGGGGGGGGGGGCAAACTTGATATTTTCAGAACCCTCGTGTGGGTTATGGGGAGGTCTGCAAAATTTTAAAATGGGTGTGCAAAATTGTGCAAAATAAGACCTTTCTAACGACACCAAAATTTTTTAAAAATGTTGACTGGGGGGGGGCAAACTTGATATTTTCAGAACCCTCGTGTGGGTTACAGGGGGGTGTGCAAAATTTTAAAATGGGTGTGCAAAATTGTGCAAAATAAGACCTTTCTAACGACACCAAACTTTTTGAAATATATTGACTGGGGGGGGGGGGCAAACTTGATATTTTGAGATCCCGCGTGTGGGTTACAGGGAGGTGTGCAAAATTTTAAAATGAGTGTGCAAAATTGTGCAAAATAAGACCTTTCTAACGACACCAAACTTTTTGAAAAATATTGACTGGGGGGGGCAAACTTGATATTTTCAGAACCCTCGTGTGGGTTACAGGGAGGTGTGCAAAATTTTAAAATGGGTGTGCAAAATTGTGCAAAATAAGACCTTTCAAATGACATCATAATTTTTATAAAATATTGACTGGGGGGGGCAACGTCAAGTTTGTCCCCCCCCACAGAAAATGGGCTGTAGTTTCTCGTAGGAAGGTGTGCAAAATTTGATTTGTGGTGTGCAAAATTGTGCAAAATGTGTGCAAAATTTTGGCATAAAAATTTTTGAGAAAATCGATCTGGGGGGGGGGCAAACTTAACTGAGCCAAATACTTGTTACTTTCTATTTAATCAAACTTTCTTAAACTTCATAAACTCGGAAAATTTCCTACCAAAACAGAACACGTGCATAAAATTTTTAAAGAAAGCACTCGTGCTTGGGCATAAAAGAAAAAAATCCACTGCGGGATCGAGATTTTTCAGATGCTACACACTCATGCTCTTCTTAAAAAATTTTCTTCTGACAAAATTTTCAAAAACTTTCTGGAAATAATTTATGCACTAATTATATTTCCACTGGGAGTTTTACTAATGATATTCTTCAATTGGTTTCCTGGCCATGACAAAGGCTTTATTTCTTCAAAATCGGTTTACGGAAAGTTGGAAAGTAAAAAACCGGAAAAAAACAGCGGGCAAAGCGTGTATTCGACTGGATGGAAAGGTTTGAGGGACAGGTTGTGAAGGAGGGAGAGGCGTGAAATGAAGGGGAAAATCGGACGAAGTCGGGGGCAATAGCTAGTTAATAATACAGATATTCTTAATATTTCTGCCAAAAATAATGAGTCAGTTAAAAATGTGAAAAATATTTTTAAATTTTAAAATTTTTTAACAAAAATAGCGGCATAACTAAATTTTTTTGGCAAGCGGTGCATTTTTTTTTGTATCCTAGTGGTTTAAAACATTATGAAAATAAACACACCGGAGAATATTTTGGCAAGAAGCAACCCAGTAAACAGAAAAAGAGCCTTCAAAAACATTGTTATTCCAAGAATATTCATATTAGATAATAAAAATGAGATATAAATCGATTACAAAGGTAGTTTTTTATACTAACATGTTAAAAACCTTCTGGAAATAAAAACTGTAATGTAATATATTATAATAAAATATAGAAGTATTACTTAGTAATAGAAACATTTTAGAGCGCTTCTGCAGAGGTATTGTAGTTAAAATTTATAAAATTTTATCTAGAGAATGTCCTTAGCACGTTACAGAGAAATACCAAAACAGAATATTCTATTCATAATAATCGATTCATATACATTTATATTATCTAAAAATAATATTCCTAGAATATTTCTGTGTTTAGTGGAAAGCGCAAAACGAGGGGTTGCCATCGCTTCTGATAAATACCCCCACGTGAGTAAGTACGCAGTAATAACCAAAAAAATATTACGTGGCTTTTAAAGTAAGTCCACAGCAACTTTTTAGCTCTTTTCCGTTAAGCAAAATTTAGTGGTTAAGATATTCTATGTCATGAAGTTGAACTTGTAGAGGATTTTATGTGCGATTGTAAAATCCGTGGAGGTCGTAAAATGAGGCGGTTTTATTCGGGTTTTAAGTGTGTTTCTAGTATATTTCAGTATCGTTTTACATTTCAATCTCGCCAGTACTTAAATTAATTTTATTTGGTTCGCGTCCACTCGCGCCATAAAATCGAGAGATTTTTCCCTATTTGTTGCATTTTTGCATCGAAAAATACTTATTTGTGTAGGGTGACCCAAAAAAAACACGGGACCTTTTCTTTATCTGTCCGTTAACTACCCGATTTCAAAAATGTTAACCGTTTTAAAAAGCCCACACAAAATTTAAAACCAAAGTTTTTGACCATCCTGCATTTTTTTCTGTTGAAAAAAATTAAAAATAGGATCGTTGAACCATTCTACAAGTATTTTTTTGTGCCCTACTGGTGAAAAACTTAGCCTTTGCTTTTAGAGGTTTTTCTTTCTCGACTGTACTGATGTATCACTTGTTGAGATCGGATAAGAAATAATAAAGTTATGAATTGTTCAAATGAGTGCGTTTGGTAAACTCAAATAAATATAGATACTATGCCCTTGCATATCCCGAAAAAAAAGCGCTACCGATAATAACTCTCCTAATCAAATTAGCCTGGAAAAAAAGCAGAGCCAAACTCTTCTGGGCTCTCTAAAAATGTTATTTCTTATACGTTTTTAATTAACAGTTGTTAAACATTTAACTAAAACTGTAATAAACAATGACTTTAGAGCGCCGCAGGCAACATTTTTGAAATTTTTGTCAAAAATATTGATGTATTTTACGTTTTTTTTTAAATATTCAAAAAAAGGTGGCATGGGTTACACCCGGTTCCCACCTACGACATTTTCGTGAGTGCTCACTCAGGCGTCACATACAAAATGTTATGACAGTCATTGCGCGTGTGCGGGTACACACGAAAAAGTCGTAAATTGGAACCGGGTGTTAGCGGCACAGCGGTTTCGTGTAACACTGATCTCTAAAAGATTGAAAACCGCGAAAGCAGAAAGTATAATAGGGAATGTTTCAGTGGACAATTCTGTAAGAATGAATGTAGAAGTGCGGGCGGAATTCCCATGTACGTGGGCTACCTTGCTGGGCTCCTTGCACGCCCACTATCCCTGAAAGCCTGCCTCTTTTGCAAACGAACCTTCTTACATCGCCTGGAACCAACAAATAGTTCCCAAGGTACGACTCTCTTAACTTGGCCAGAGCCGGATACTCCAGCAGGACATGCAAGGACGATTTTTCGTCCTCCATGCACCATCGACTCTCTGAGTCTCCGGCGATTCCCAGCGTCTCTAGGTGCTTGTTGAGAGCAACAGTGTCCTGTTAGGAGCCCTGTTGCTGGTCTCACATCCATCCTGCCTAGGTGGAGCAAGGACTTCGAGCAGGTGCTCTTCAATCAGCCCTGTTTCGGTTGGACCGTCCATACTGACCACGATTTTGACCTGGAGGCGCCCCTGATGCGTTGGTAGAGTGTCCAATAGGTACTTAGGCATTTTTTTTTGTAACGTCCAATGAATAATTACATAATACACAATACACAATTAATTTATATTGTGCAAACACAGAAGACAATACCGGAGTCGCGCGTGGTATGTTTTTAGGTACTTCCAGCAATGTAGATCCATTCATCTAATATATCTAATTAAACTTCTTATCATGACCCGGTTAATACGATTAGATTTTTTTAGATTTAATTAGAAATGATTATTAAATTAAACTTCTTATCATGACCCGGTTGCTGTCTAGTAAAAAGTTTTTATTTTCTTTTTGAATCTATAAATTTTGTCAATTTTAATTAAAATAGTAGTTTTAACAACTAGTGGATTAAATAGTGCTTTTTTACAAGCGTTGGTTTAAATAACGAGCGCAGCGAGGTATTTAAAAACGCGAGTAAAAAAAAAGCACAGTTCAGCCGCGAGTTGCTAACAAAAAATCCAAAATAAACAAGGCGGCTGGTAAATGAAATGGGTTTCCATGGCGATGTGCCTTTTTATTCAGTGACGTTTTTTGTTGTGACATTTTAATCTTTGACAGTTTAATATTTTGACGATATTTTAAAATAAAATTTTCGTAAATACTTGGTGAAAACTGGCGGAAATGTCCTAATTTTTAGGCAAGAATAATTAGATTTTTCCAATATTACTATTTTCCACTCTTTCTCTTTAATTTTGGGTAAAAAACGAACCGAAATCTTTTTTTGCACCCGTGATCAAAAATTTTTTTGCATCGGTAACCAAAGAAGCCAGGCTTTAGTTATCTGCAGACAGCAGAAGGTATAAAGAATAGTATATTTCACAACTAGTGGCTAAAATAGTGCTTTTTTTACAAGCGTTGGTTTAAATAAATAAAAAAAGCACAGTTTAGCCGCGAGTTGTAAACACTATTTTTTTTAATACCTTTATCAAAAAATCCAAGAAAAACAGGAAAATACTTTTAAAAATCGCAAGACACCATCTTTACACCATACATCAAAGCGGCTGGTTAATGAAATAACAATATGGTTTCCATAGCGATGTGCCTTTTTACTCGGTGACGTTTATTGTTGCGACATTTTAACCTTTGATAGTTTGATATTTTGCCGATTTTTTTAAATATTTTTTTTCCTAAATACTTGAAGAAAACTGGCGGAAATGGCTTAATTTTGAGAAAAGAATAATTACATTTTTTCCATATTACTATTTTTTGCTATTTCTCTTTAATTTTGGGTAAAAAACGGACAGAAATATTTTTTTGCACCCGTGATAAAAAAAAGTTTTTTTGCATCGGTAACCACAAAAGCCATGCTTTAGTTATCTGCAGACAGTTACTAAAATCATGTTTTTAATGAAGGTATAAAAAAAATTATGTGAAAGGAAAAAATTGTTTTTTTGAGATTTTTGCTTATGTGCTCTATTAACAATTACATTCAAGTTTTGTTGCCATCTTGTTCCATGGTTATGGTTAATAAATTGTAACCTACTTTTATTTTGAAAAGTGTATAGCAGTATTGGAAAAAGTACATTTGTTTAACATAAAAAATCTTTTGATTCTTGATGTAGCAAGTTGGTTGAATATAGTCTATTCTTTCTTAACATAATCTTAAGGAAAAACCTTTGTAAAGTCTTCAGTTTTTGAAGATGTGCAATTAGAATTCCACCCCATGCCAATATGCCATATTGTAACCTTGATTGTACTAGGGCAAAATATATCGTTTTTAAGTGTTTTTCAGACAAGATTTTTGATAAATATTTAAATTTGTACCTATAGTACCCCTCTAAGATTTTTTATCACGTTGTTGGCATGGTGGTCTCACTTGAGATATTTTTCTGTCCAAACTCCTAGGTATTTTATTTTGTTTGTTGATTCTATTTTTATCTGATCTGTACTGTCAAGAACTATTAGTGTGTCGTACTGAGGTAATGTTCTGGTGGAGCTGCTAAAGTTAATAAACTTGTTTTTTTTTTTTTTGTCATTTATTGTTAGTAACTTGTGATTAAATAGTTCAATTAAATCTTTTAATGTTTGTTCTGCAATTATTTTAAGAGTAAACCAGTTCTCTGCTTGGAGGTAAAGGACTGTATCGTCGGCGAAACTTATTATGTAGCTCGGAAGTTCTTTTAAAAGTATACTGTTTAGATAAATTATAAACAACAAAGGGTTGTTGATCCTTATCTTTAGAGCTTCCATTGGGTACCTGTTCAGTTCCCTGTGTTACCTCCTGGTTGTCGGAGGGTCCTTCTGGAGTTCCCCCATAGACGAGTAATCAGCTGGAATCACCTCCTTAGCACTTCGGGGAGGGGGTATATATACAACACGGTGTGTCTGGTTCCCTGAGGAAGGTTTTTATCGTGATGCCTCATCCACGCAACCCTGGCGTTTAAGCCAAGGCCCTGACACCCGTCCCCGATCCATCATTCAGAGAAGTCGAGAGCGAGCCAGAGTTGGGTTCATCTAAGCGCTCCCTATCTCCGGAACACCGACCCCAGAGAGTTGCGTTGCAGGGGAATGCGGTATCACGTTCTCTAACAGGATTTAGTCGCCGAGTTATTCAGTCGGGTCCACCTCTGCGACTTGGACGCACCTGTTGAGAATTACCCAAGTGGTATTCAGAGAAGGGAGCTCCGGGTCCCCGGGTTAATGCTTGTATCTTGCCAATTCGAAGGCTTCTTAGTAAAACAAAACCGAAGAACAAACAACCGAGTTCCTTGTGAGTGTGGTAAATCATACATAGGCGAAACCAAAGGACCACCATCTGTTAGGCTTAAGAAATATCAGACGAATACCCAAAGAGGTGAAACAACGAAATCAGGAATCGCTGAACAGGCATTGTGAAAACAACACCGAATGAAGTGGACAGAAGCAAAGGTTTTAAACAAGGAGTCACACTGGAAGAAACGGAAGTTTCTTAAAGCTGCTTTTATTGGGCAGAATCAGGGTATTTTCGGTAAACCAAGTGTTGATATTCCAAATATTTGGAACCGCCTTCTTGGGCGGAGCCAACTTTTTAAACTTCACGGTTGAGTGATTTCCCATAGTATATAAGTACGTAGCCTTACGAACAGGTTGTAGTTTGCACCTAAAGACGGACAGAGATTGCACTGATCGAAGCGTAGTGTATAAATAAAATATAGACAATGGAAGTCAGAAATACAGAGTTAATTCCAAACACATTATTGTTTCAAAAAAAAGAAAATGCGATGACATTAGACAATTTTAACATTCAAAATAAATATAGCTTACTAAAAGTAATGCAACTTTTGTAAAATGCATAATAACAGAGAAAGGAGAAGGGAGTAACATTTTTAATGGAGGACCCTGTACATTGGAGTTCAATATACAATTGATAATAATCTTTCTTAATTCCAATAATGAACCCATGTCCCAATTTTAAGTTAATGTTAATCGCCGTCGCGCCTACACGCATTCCTTTAATTATTGTCTGATTAACGCTTAAAAATTGGAAAATTATGCTAATCGCGATGTGTTTATTGTGACAAAATTTCAGATAAAAACTAATAATAAAATTGAATTAAAAAGTAAAAATAAGTTTTGTGGGGTTTTAAGAATTCAGTTTCAATTTTATCTTTCCCTCTCTTTCCCTCTTCGGACTTCAGTTGCTTGCTTGCTTTGCTTAACGCCACTTTATTATTATTATTATCTTATCTATTTAACCCCGAGGTGCCGACCGCATCGACACGGTTTTTGTCTATAAGTCTCCAAGGTAGTCTCCAAAGAAGAACAAAGTTTTTAAATGGAAATTGGCCCTCGGTGCATTTTCGGAATTTGTAAGGTAAACGGCCATTTCAAGGGGTCGGACGGGACAAAAAAGTAACCCTTTACTAGAAAAACCAGATGTGACTTCTATATGATTAAAATGGTGACTATAATGTCTAATAAATATTTTCCTTAAACCATATGTTGTAACCAGAGCTTATAGCTTTAAACTTTGGGTTGGACGGGACAAGAAAAATCAAAACTTAGTTTTAGTAAATTCTTACTTTTATATATTTCAATTTGTCTGCTTTACCAAGGCTTTTCCAAACTAAACAAAAGGCATTGGAATCAAAGGAGAAAGCATGTTGTTAACATTTATGTTAAAAATTATTGTGAACCATGAACCAGTAAAGCTTTTGTTTCGGGTTGGACGGGACACAAAGTACAATAATTGAAAAAATATTATTTGCTTTAGGTCCGAAGCTGTTTGTATATTTCGGCTTTTTTACATACCAAGAAAAAGTGTTGTAGTGGTTTTATGATTTGGAGTTCTTTCAAGATTTTTAATAAAAACCAGTAGATTGTTAAAGCGTTTTTCTGTTTTTTTAATAAAATTACATTTGCTTGAAATGTTCCTAAAATTGTAGTGGTGGATCCAGGGAATGTCTCTTCTCATAGACACCACCATTAATATTTGAAAGGTGACCAGATAATCGCTGTTAAAGATTGGAGTGGAATGCCCAAGAACAGGTGTATTATGTCCGATTTCAATGAACAAAGCATTAATTCCAACTAACTTGACAATCTTTAATTTACAGTATTTTTACCGGATAGTATCCATTTTGTACTCCTCAAATGATTCCCTGTATGAAAGTGTCAAAACAATTGACAGTTGTCAGGGCATGTCCCTCCATTTTTTAGTAACAATATAAAAAGTTTACTCTATCTTTACTTGATAGACGTCAATAAAGATTAAAATGTCAAAAGTTTTGACATGTGTCAAAAATTGTTCAAACCGCATCTGGTCACGATCTGGGTCTTTTTTTTTAGTTTAATAGTGCAATAGGCTTGAAGTATGCGTACTTTAAAAATTAAGCTGTTCGGTAAAATGTCATGAAATTTCAACTGGTGGCTGAGAGGAAGCACCTGGTATTTTAAACTATAAGACCGTGTGGGGTATTGAATTATACCAAATCGGGGACCCTGATCACAAAAACGACAATATTTTTGACAAACAAGAAAATGAATCTCGCGTCCGCAAATAAAAATAAAAGTAAAACTCGTGGCATATCGGACAAAGCGTTTTTGTTTCTCACTTCATTACGACCACGCCTCCAATGTCTAATGGAGAATCCAGACACCTACAGACCTGTTTCATCGTTATTAGGAATGATCAGGGAGTCATAGGATTATACCTGGCAGTTGAAGCTACACAGTGACCATGCACACGTCTAGAATTTAAAACAAAAAGTTTGTAATCCTTGGGGACGTAGTAACTGTGTGCGTCATATCGGACAAAGCGTTTTTGTTTCTCACTTCATTACGACCAGGCCTCCAATGTCTAATGGAGAATCCAGACACCTACAGACCTGTTTCATCCTTATTAGGAATCATCAGGGAGTCATAGGATTATACCTGGCAGTTGAAGCTACACAGGTTTCTACTTTATAACCTGCTGAACGGTACAGGATTCTATATTTACGGTGTCTTGCACTTTTCAATTTTGATGTTTTTGTTTCTCGGTTTATTCGACAGGTGGCGCACACAGTTAATACGTCCCCAATGATTACAAACTTTTTGTTTTAAATTCTAGAGGTGTGCATGGTCACTGTGTAGCTTCAACTACCAGGTATAATCCTATGACTCCTTGATGATTCCTAATAAGGATGAAACAGGTCTGTAGGTTTCTGGATTCTCCATTAGACATTGGAGGCCTGGTCGTAATGAAGTGAGAAACAAAAACGCTTTGTCCGATATGCCACGAGTTTTACTTTCATTAATATTTTTTTTTAATTCAAAAAATAGAAACACCTGGTGCAAAGTAACTATGTGGGATGTTTTGCTCAAAAATATATTAAATCTTTTTCGTCTTACATACGAACGACCTTATACCTAAGCCAAAAATAAAAAAAATAGATAAATTCTTATGCGTCACTTGGACAATATTTGACAGACGTCAAAAAAATTGTCGTTTTTGTGATCAGCGTCCCCGACACGATCTTATAGTTTCAAATACCAGGTGCTTCCTCTCAACCACCAGTTGACATTTCATGACATTTTCCCGTGTAGCTTAATTTTGAAGTACGCACGCTTTAAGCTTTTTGCGCTTTAAAACTAAAAATAAATAAAAGAGACCCAGATTCGGTTTGGATAATTTTTGATACATGTCAAAATATTTGACATTTTATTCTTTATTGACGTCTATCAACTGAATATAGAGCATTTTCAATGGAATATAATGTAAAATTTTTATTTTGTTACCAAAAATGGAGGGACATGCCCTGACAACTGTCACTTTCAAACAGGGAATCATTTGAGAGTACAAAGTTGGTACTCTCTGGTGAAAATACTGTAAATTGAAGATATTAGTGTCCGCTATTCTGACGGTGTCTGACGGTTGTCAAAATGGTTGACAATTTTTAAATTCAGTGTTGTCAAGTTAGTTGGAATTGATGCTTTGTCCGTTGAAATCGGGCATGATACGCATGTTCTTAAGCATTCCACTCCAGTTATTGACAGCGATTATCTGGTCACCTGTCAAATATCGGAGGTGGTGTTCATAAAAAAAATGTTCCCTGGGTTCAACCCTACAACTTTGAGTCACAAATTCCGAAAAAGCACTGAGGGCCAATTTCTATTTAAATACTACGTTCTTCTTTGCAGAAGCCAAAAAATATGTCAAACAGTCCTTTTTAGAAATGACGTAATAGTGTAGGGGCATACGTCGATAATTTCTATCCCATGAGATTTTGAATGAAGAAGTTTTGTAACTATGTGGGATTGATAGCTCTTTAGTCACACAATCAAGTGTTACCAGGTGTTTTCAACTATTAAAGCGAAAGGGACCAAATTTGGTAAGACAGAAAAGAAGGGCAACCGCCATATTGAAACGTGTCATAGCTGAACCAATTTTTTTTTTAACAATATTGTTGGACTTGACTTTCTTATCTTTCTTACCAAATTTGGTCCTCTTCGCTTAAATAGTTGATGAATAGCGCCCTTTAGTATGTTATTTTTGCAATATGTTAAATTTACTGGAGTATTTTTCAAGGTCATGAAGCTTCAAACTGCATTAAACTCTAAGAATCGAATTTGGCATACATGCCTAATAGTTTAAGGTAGACTTGAAGTTGGACTAGCAAAACCTCGAATTATTAAGATTTTTTGAATAGAAAATGGTAAAAATGTTGTTTTTTTGCTATTTTCAAGGTCATTTAAGGCTCGATGACCTTAAAATTAAATTTTTTGAAATCCTTGTTCTCGAATTATATGGAATCGAGTATAATCATGCTTTGGTTGCAGAAGTTGTATTTTTTATGATTTTTGGCCGCCATCTTGAAAGATGACGTCATATCAACCCCTTCTACACGTATACGAACAAAACACCCATCAACACTAGATTGTATGACTAAAGAGCTATTAATCCCAGTCACAAAACTCCTTCATTCAAAATCCCACGGACTTACACATGCCCCTTCACTATAAGATGCAAGCATGGAATTATTTTGGTACAAGATTCGTGCTGAATGAATGTTCTTTTTCCGTTCCCAACAACTCTCTTCTTTCAAGCCTGACATTAAACAGTTGATCAAAAATAAAAAACAACTTTATTCTTCCCATTAAATGAATATATTTTGATAAAAAATAAAAACTTTCCGCCCAATATTCACGTATTTAGAGTCTGATTTTCGAAGAATACACCAGAACAATTCCTCAGTCATATCAACAGCATAAGAAACTGCCTCACATTAATTCTGGAAAAAAAGAAAATTTTCAGCTTTCTGTTCTCGACGTTCTAGTCACCCAACAGAATTCAACCACTTAAAATCAAACGATTTCTTATCAACCAAACTGGGAATTGCCAAATCTTTTATACATCTCGCCACCTACATCTTCAATACAGAAGAAGCTTTAAATAAAGAAAATCAATCAAAAATTCGTTTCGATCGGCGAAAGAATGGTTTCTCCAAAACTCTTCAGAACCCACCAACACAAAGGAGGACAGACGTAAATACTGAAAGAAAGGCGACGCTTTACGTTAAATCAATCTCAGAAGAGATAAGATGAATAGGCAACCAATACCATCTTCGGACGACCACGACAATAAGGAGTCAATTAACAAAAACTAAACCATATCGCCACGAGACGACACCAAGAACTGCATCTACCAGGTACCATGCGGGTGTAGGGCTATCTACATATGAGAAACCAGCCAACCCATGGACGTTCGTCTACGATAAACTTGACAAGGAAACACAACTGGATCAAAAAAAGCTCAACATTGCTGAAGAAATTAACATCATATGGAATGGAAAGTGAGGCAAAGATCGTCGCCAAGGAGGAAAATCTATTCAAGCGACAGTTCAAATAAACAGCATTCATACACAGGAACCAGAGTGTATTTTTTTAACAAAGCGTCGCCATCAAGGATATTTGGAAACCCATAATTTCGGAGGAACATATTTCAACTGCGTATGGAATCCTGGCAAGCAAGATGGAACCGAAATACCGAAAAAGGACAATGGACGAAAAGAATTACTCTCGACATTAAGACATGGATGGACTGCAAACACAAAAAATGGATTACTATATGACACAAGCTCTAAAGGGACATGTATCTTTTAGGACACACGCAAAGCGAATAGGGAAAAAGGACGACATATGTCAGTAGTGTCAAAAAATAGATGACGCAGAACATACGTGAATTTACTGTCCAAGAACTACCGCGAAACAACTAGACACGATCTACAGATAGAGAATCTAACCATAGAGAACCTAAGAGATTAAAATAGGGAACGGCGAAATAGTGACTTTATATTCCTGAGAACAATTCCACTATTTCAACCAAATCTGCAGCGGAGGGGTTTAATCCGTACGCGGGCGCATTCGGCAGATTACCAGAGGCCGGTGTCTATGAAGATTTCTCGTCGCTATGAAAAAACAGTATGTAAGATTAGGTAGTCTTAGTTTTTGTTAGTTCACCTGATGACGATTGCAGACACAAAGACAATGGAAGTTGGAAACTCTTACAGGCGATTACTTTTAAGAATTCAGTTTTAATTTTATCTTTCTATCTCTTTCTTTCTTTCACTTCACAGACCTCAGTAACATGCTTGCTTTGGTTAACGCCACGTCACTCATAACTTTACTTGGTGCTCATCTGGTCGGGACTTCCTGCTTATCGTGGATTTCGAATTACCTCTTTAATCCCGAGACACCGACCGCACCTACACGCTCTTTGTTTATAAGTCTTCAAGGTATTTTTTGAATGGAGTGTGAGTAACATTATCGGCTTGCACGGAATATCGGATCCCACCCGGCTTGGTTACAGGCGTGAATGGAGGGGTAGGATGAAGAATTTTTAACCTGTTAAGTTGTCCAAGATACGGACTTGAGAAGCAACTGTACCTAACTGGTAGTTTGTGGTCGTCGTAATAGCAAAGGAGGAACACTTGAGACGAGTTTACAAATCCCAACTGTTTTAAAATAAAGATCGTTTATCTAAATTATTTAATGATTGCTGCAATAAATTACCACCTACATTTACACAGATTTAAGTACCTATACTAATTAAAATTTTCCAAGCTAATAAAACGATGCCTCTTCATTTTAACGTATAGGTATCGGTGTAACTAACGTGTTCAAAAGCAAGCCAAAAAATTATACTTTTTACCTGTTTATGGTGAATGTAACGACAAAATATGAAATAAGAATAAATAACTTAGTAAATATATGTAAAAACGTGACATCTAATTTTCCATTAAGTGAGGAAAAGACACTTTATAAACTAAAACGCGTACAGAAACACGCTAAGTTTGCCACTCTTCCGGAGGTTTCCTTTCCAAAAGCTTGGTTAAAAAGATCGATTTAAAATAAAGTAATTGATTATACCACTGATATTAAATCAATAAGCCCAAGTAATAATAAACATATGAATAATAAATTAAACGAAATCTAGATTGAAGAACTTGAAGGCGCGGCACCACCATCAAGCACTCAGTTGGATGGTACTACCGTTGATTATAAAGAGAGGAAGATACTTTGCAGCAAGTAATTTTTGATTTTTGTAATTCCAAATATAGGTAGGTCCGAATATTATATATCTGGAAAATAAACCAATTGTTTTGACCTGTTGTATAAAAATATATATGTAGTTTTAAATAGGTTGTAATTTATTATCTGTTTTGAGACCAAATTTTAATTGTGACTTTAAGGTTGAAAATAAAGGTGTAAATTAATTAACAATTACTGAAATTAATTAAATAAAAGTAAAAATACATTTTTTTACCTATTGATTTTAAGTCCTAGTCTATTCTTCTTCTTCAAGTGCCATGCTCTCTTCAAACGTTGGCTATCATTAGCGCGATCTGCACCCTGTCCACTGCTTTTCGGAAAAGTGTACGTAGTAACACCATTCCATTGTCTAAGATTTTTAAGCCATGATATCCGTCTACGACCCGGACCTCTTTTTCGTTTAATTTTGCCTTCTATTTTCAGTTTTAAAAGTTTATATTCGTCATTTCTTAAAATATGGCCAAAATATTCAAGTTTTCGTTTTTTGATGGTAAATAAAACTTCAACCTCTTTATTTATTCTAAGCAAAACATCCACATTAGTTACTCGGTCCATCCAAGATATCCTTAGTATTCTACGATAACACCACATCTCGAATGCCTCTAACTTTTTGCACATGTCCTCAGTCAGTGTTCGTGCTTCCATGCCATAATATAAGATGCTAAAAACATAACACCGAAGCACACGAATTTGGAGAGTGGTATTAAGCACGAACTTCTTGCATGTTGTCCCAGTTCTCATTGAGGAGGCAACCCAAGTATTTGTATGAATCCACGCGTTCGACTTGCTGCCCATTTACTTTTAACATGCCTCGGATGTTTTTTCCTCCAAAATTTCGTTTAAGGTCGAATTCCGAACTTTTGGCAGCAATTTGATTCAACAACTCCTGCAGGCCTTCCTGCTCGTCGTGTTGATTTTTATGCCGTTTATGATGGTCAGACCCTCTTCGCAGTTATGAAGTGCATTCTCTATTATTTTGTTACTATAGAGATTAAACAACAGCGGGGACAATATACAACCTTGGCGTATTTCTCTTCTTATTTGCATCTCTTCGGACTGTTAGCCATCAACCTTTATTTGAGCAGTCTGATTCCAGTATAGATTAGCGATTATCTTTAGATCTCGGTCATCTAGACCAACTTCTTTTAGTGATTCTATGAGCTTTTTGTGTTGGACTCGATCAAATGCTTTCGCATAATCTATGAAACAGGCATATACTGCACCGACACATAGACCGCTGAACTAAGACTTGAATGCCAAACAAGGCCTCTCTTGTCCCGAACCCACCACGAAATACAAACAGCTTGTCGCCGATAAAGATTCGCATTTCCCATAAATTCTTTTGTGGATAATCTTTATAAATATTTTTAGCGTAACAAAGGTTGATTTCAGCCAGTCAGCAGGGATTATACCGCTACGATAAATCAAGTTAAAAAGTTTGACCAGCGTATTTAGCGAATCTTCGTTGTTTATTAGTCTATTAAAAACTAAAAATGCTACTTGGGATACGTGATTAGTTTAATTATTTTGGCACCCCAGGTATAGTATAGCCAGAGCAAAAGTTTAAGAGAAATTATTCTCCGCAAGAGCATAGTTAAGTTAATAAATTTACTCACGTTGAAGGCACTCAAAATTAGATTTGTTTTATTTACCGTTAAAATAAGTCCAGTTGAATATTTTGGCCTTATTTTAAGAGTTGACAAACATGAATTCTTAAAATTAATAATATAAGGCAAAATTGAAGGTAGAAGAGTTTCGAATTGCATTAGCACCCCACTACTACGAAACTTCAGAAAACGTTCGAAGACAAGAAGAAGTCGTGTATTCATCTAAACGTCAATAAAAATGTAATCCGTGTAGGTAGAACTGGATTCAGAAGTCTGTGTAACAAGTATAAATCCCACAATTTTTGTCTAATTCTTTTGGTAAATTAGTATTTAATGATATTTATCTTATTTAAGAATTTACGTTCAACCGTCAAAAAGTAACCATTTCCATTAACTCTAGCTAATCCACATGACTCATCTTAAATACTGCAGCACTTGAAAATTTTACTTTTAATTTCATCGTTTAAAGTTTTCTCTTTTTGCTTTGGTCCTTGTGGGATACTCATCCAATTTTGAATTTTCGTTTTTCCATCAAGATTCATTTTCTTTTTAGATTCTTTTCGGTTGAAGTAACTGATTCAGAGGTTTTTTAACTTCTTCTTTTTTTTTCTCTTTTGCTTAAGTATGTGAGTATGTATAGGGAACCGTGTTATAGCATGTGCTCTGTTTCCATAAGAGCGCGCATATTTGGCAAACTCTTATTCTTTCTGCAACCATTCTACTTCACTCTTTAATCAACGCTGGTGCCGATCCAGTGGTACCTATAGTGGTACCCGGGAACGCAGCGCAGCGTGTAATTTATTACGGTTAGGTTTTCACGCCGAGAGAGATATCTCAATAGTAATTAATTTATGTTAAACTAGCTATTCAACACTTTTAAAACAAGCAAGGCGTGCATATATTTTTCAACGTTGATGCTAAATGCTGTTGCTTCCTGATTTGCAAAGAAAACGAGTTAAGTCGTAGGAAATACGTTTAATTATGAAGGCGGTTGCAAGAGTCTTCAAATCCATTAGACCTGGGGGCCATAAACTGTATAGTAATCGCGGAAAGAAATATTTCCTAAATATTAGTACGACACACTAAAAACTAGTAAATCTTGGGATCAATACAGCGTCAATTACATGTGCATTTGATATTAGTACAAGTTAATTGCTTACTGTTTTTATAATCGAGATAGGATCCTCCTTACTGTGTATCTAGCTGTAATAAACTAACAAATTGTGCGTGATTTGATTTGATTTGAACTGATCTTGAGGTTGTCTGTAGAAAAAGTACAGATTGCATTAATATTAAGAAAATCTCTACTAGCAATAATCCTTTGTCAGTAATTTTAATAACAGTAACGAAAAAACAACAGGTTTTTGTTACTTCAGTGCAAAATGAACTTCTCAACTCAAATTTCGATTGCTCACACAGAGGGTGCTACCTAGGATGACGCCGTTTTGTCCTTATTAGGGACTCCTCATCGTCACTGTAGTACAAAAGACTCTTGTTTTTTCGTTAGATTTGCAGTGCCACAACCATCTTCTGTTTTTTTTTTTTTATTTAATAGGGTTTAGTTTTTGCTGAACGAAATCTCAAACATTTTGGAGTAAATATTAATACATTTGTACTAATATTTATTCTTCTTAAATTAAAACCGCAGTATTTATGTATTAAAATGTATACCTAGGGTACTAGCATTTAGTGCCACAGAGGCCTTTTAATACTAATGTTTGGTGCGTTTAGTGCTAGTATACCTAGTGTACTAGCATTTAGTGCCACAGAGGCCTTTTAATGTTTAGTGCCATTTTTACTAAATTACAATATTTCTTGCGCTACATGTAAGCTCATCGTAGATTTAAATTTAGTACAAACGTACTTTTTTTAGTATATACGTAAATAAGTATTGTTTTATGAAATTAAAAAAACAATTAAATTTTATCGGTAAGGAATTTTATATAATATAAAAGATTAAAAAAATCTATTAAATAATACAAGTTAGATAGATAGATAGATAGATAGATACTTTTATTTTTTATAAAACATTACACTTTTCTAACAATGCGTTTGGCATCTGAACATTTTTATTTTCTTAAACTCCTTTAATTAACTGAATTAAACTTCCTCCTATAATTTACCTATGTGCTAAAGAAAAGAGAAAAGAAAACAGAAGGGAACATATCAAATTTTCCAGTAGGCATAATACAAGTTACGGATTTATACGGAAAATTAAAAAAAATAGGTAATACTATAAGTACTCACCTCAACTAAAGTCAGATAGAAAGTCCTCTATGATTGCTGGCCATCGGCAGGACTAAATTTTCTTTGGCGTCGTAGTCGACGGGCATACTGCATTGCAACGTTCCTCAAATGTAAAATAAAAAAAAATACACGGTTAAGAATTTTAAAAAATGCAAAAATTATTCCCGTATTTATTTAATAAAAAAATATTTTATATAGGTCGTTTAACTTATGTTTAAAATAATAAGTTCTATCCTGCCCAATACCATATTTTGCAAGCCAAAATGATGCCACCCGTTAAATTTCTGGGATAACTGACATCATCCTGATGCCAAAACTTTCAATAAAAAAAAAACATTAAAAATTAGTAGAAATAAATTTATCTTTAGTACGTGCATATTGAATATTAATGCACCTGCATTGATATTCATTTCATATTTCATTCATCAAAACTATTGCTATATTTAAGTACTTTCTGTACTTATGTACTCATCATTAGTTCAATCGTAATGGTGGCAGCTGTACTAAAATTTAATGCTTAAAAGTTTAAATCAAATATTAGGTCTGGTAAACTTATACTAGCGATAAATACTGTCCAACGATAGATTTCAGTCAGGCCGTCTAAATTTAAGTCATAGGATATAAAATCAAATTTATTGTACTAAATTTTACTGATTTTTTTTTGATAAATTGTAGGAGATTATTTCTTTGCGTGTACCGTTTTGCCTTGATTTTTTCTGCTAAAAGTTTTATTGACGCTTCTTCAGAGGCGGCCTTTTGAACACATTTTGAATGGCAAAAAATATTTTTTAATTCGAGACAAAACATATTCTTTTGTGTTCTTTCCTTTGACTGAAATTTTGGTTGGACGTTTTGGGTGTAAGGATTGGATTGCATAGAAAAACATTTAATTTTTGCTTATGACAACGTTTCGGGGCCCTATCAAAGCCCTAGGGAGACAAACTTTATTGGGAAGCAATCAAATTACAGTCACATTACCATGTGTAAAAAATAACCCACAGGTTTACTATTTAACTTACTTAGAATAAATAGGTTTTTGTTGTAACGTCCTGCTATCTTCATAGCCGACCCTAGTAGTAGCAAACTCAATTCAGAAAAAAATAATTAGTAATAAAGTTTTTCTCCCTGGGGAAACATTGCCATAAGTAAAAATTAGAGTTTTTTCTATACAACCCCCCCCCCTCTATACCCAAGATGTCCAACCAAAAAAAAATTAGTTCAGCCATAACCAAAAATGCAACAAATGGGTGTATAAGATGCTATATGTGTTGTTCTTCTTGTCCTACTTAACTTTTTTTGCTTTTTTTCCAAAGAAAACACTGCCCAACAGCAAAAATGTTGCAAGAAAATTTTTATATAAATTTATACTCGTCAGGGTGCCCTGATATCATACTCACCGTTAGTTTTTCTAAGTTGGCTCGGTTTGGCAGAATAAATTAAAAAAAAAACATTTTTTATAAATTTTTATTTAAAAAAATATTTTTTTGAAACTCTTTTGGAGAAACAGCTTAAATTTTGGCCATAAATAGAAGCTCAATAGTCAAATATAAAAACAATACGCAGCAGTTTTATGGATACAGCTGAATAAAAGTAAAAAAGCAGACATATTTTTTAAAAATCACCCCTAACTAAATAAGGGCTAAAATAAAAAAAGTTTGACCATTGTATTGTGTCACAAATTTACTATAAAAAAATGCTTTAGATACTTTCTTGAAAAGCTAATACTACTGGAGATAATTTACTTTAAAGTATAATGAAAACAATTATAATTTACTCTGAATTAAATGAAAAACGTTGTTCTCTTGACATACTTTTTTCTGTGTTGGAACAGTCTCGTTGCAACCCCCAGCAGTAATCTGCCATCATGTGAATATCCCGTCGTCCTTGATAGCGCTCTGCTAGTGTTTTAATATCTAGGTGAAATCGGTCTCCTTGCGGATCACTATAATCACCAAGATTAGTTGGAAATCTGTCTTGAAATCTGCATTTCTTTTCTTAAAAATTTCAATTTCAAACCCGAACGTCTTTTTAACTGATAAATCTATAAACATTTTTTTTTTCGAACGACCGGAAAATAACCACTTTCCGTAAGATTTTTCATACGGAAAGTTCTACATTACAAGGCATGTTCTTTCGAAATATTTCCACTTTCCAGAAAGGACCTTTTTGTTCAATTTTCCAGTCCCTTGATCCTTTTCCGGTCCCATTTTTGGTCAAGTTGGCTATGACTTTTTGTTGACAGCTTTTAGCTTGTTTTTTGGGCAGTTTTGACACTTCTAAAAAAGCTGTTTTAAATTTGTTTCAAAAGTTTTGTTTACAAAAATGGACTCAGATCTAGAAAATGAGTTGAATCCGGAGGAAATAATAAAAGCTACTTCAAGAGTCACATACACCGAAAAATCGACCACCCATTTTTAATTCTCAAAGTAAGAGTATACTATAAATATAGGTAAATAAAGAACAAACCTAGAAATCTGCCTTTTATGAGCTCTTTTATCATTATTTTGCTTGATAAGTTGGCCATGGTTGGCCATAACTGGTCGTCAGTCATCATTGATTTAGCTGTTGTGAAGCTAATAGGCACTACACTATAATTTTTCTAATGTTTTATACAATTTTGCACAAGTTAAAAATACAAAAATCATTTCTAACCACAAAACTTTACTTGTTTTTCTTAGTTTTCACCTTAAAAACTACCGGCCTTAGCGGCAATGGCTATCTAGCCAACAAGAAGCAGAAAATATCAGGGGACTGTTCATAAATTACGCAAGACGGCTAGGCATCGACGAAAGTGATAGATACTAAAATGTTTTTTCTGATCGTTTGAAAAAAAAGTACGTACGATACACGACCGGAAAGTGTCTTTACAGGTCTCCGCAGGTTTACAGGACACGCCTGCGGCTCGCCCTGTAAATTTCCTGCGTCGATCTGTAAAGATCAATTTTCCGGTCTAGTGACGTAAATACCTATTACCTACATGACCATTTTTGCATGATGTCTTTTACTGAAAATTCTATAAAAAAAATATTTATCTACAAGAGCTTTTTTGTATGTACCTACTGTATTTAAAAATACTCATACAGGGGGACTTTTTTGTTTGCTTAAAAGTCTGTACATTTATATGCGAATATTTTCTTTCATACAAATTCCCCTATGCCTTCTTTCTAAAGTTATTAAATTTTGCTAATTTAGTATTTTCAAGTTTTTTATTTTTTTTTAGTTAGAACTTAGCCAACCTAAATATATGAAAGGTAGTTTCAGAATCAGTGGTTCATACCCAAGAAAAATCCGTATTGTTTTTTGTAACATAACTTTTTTATTATTTTGTAGAGCTGTGAAATAGTTGGATTTTTAGCTATTTTTTTGTGTGTGTGCTTTGGTTTTTCGCTAAGGGTTATTTTTAATTTAAGATTAACGCATGAGGCCATTGACTTTTCATTAAAATCTGCAGGGTATGCGGGTTAAACACCATTAATTTTTTTTCAAATTTCATCGTGCCGTGTTGAGCAGTTTTTGTATAATAATGTTTAATAATATCGAATTAAAAACGCTAAAATTATAAAAATTACCAAAGATTGCGGCTGTTGGCCGGTGGAGAAAGATTTAAAAAAGTTGCGTCTACTTTACAGACCAGGAGGCAACAACATTAAACAAGAAGTTTAAGAAAAGCGTCATTGCAGATACAAAAGTTGCTTGCTTGCTTGCTTTGCTAACTGCCACTTAACTTTCACAACTTATCTCAGTTTCTATGCATTTCCATGATTTTTGTTTTAACCTTAGATCAACTACTTAAAGATA
Source organism: Oxystoma pomonae (assembly GCA_963921995.1). NCBI lineage: Eukaryota > Metazoa > Arthropoda > Insecta > Coleoptera > Brentidae > Oxystoma > Oxystoma pomonae. The sequence continues at coordinate 26,651,795 of OY998170.1, forward strand.
CCCGATGCATACCGAGATTTTGCTTATGTTATTATTTCATAAATCTTGGGACCTAATTTTCGAAACCGCGAGAGGAATCGACCACTCAACAGCCAAAACACATCAAATGCATGCTCACAGTTCAAGAATGACCGCGGCAAAACAGAAGCTTGCTCTGCCATTTACCTGTTCTTTTAGGCTTGTTTTCGCCACTGCGTCACACCCTACATATCTCCGTCGCTTTTCCTCTCTAACGTTTAGAATGATATAGAATTTATTTCAACCCATTGTTTTGGTTTTGTCTGGTGATGTCAAATTTTGTAAATAAACAGTGGTTATTATCTGCAAAGGAGTTTTCGTTGAATCAGATATCTTGTCTCTTTTTAATCTAAGACTTTAACCAAAGTAGGGGAGATTGTGACGTAATGGATCAGATGATTTCATTGAGTTATTTGCAATTTAAAACCACACTCTGGACTTTCGTTCATCTTTTGGTTGTAGGTTTTTAAGGTTATTTATAGTTTTCTTTTGTGATAAGTTTCGTTGGGTTTATGATATGAAAGAAAAATTCCAAGTAGTGGTAAACTGTGAAGCATTAGGAATATTGATCCAGGTCAATGACCTCGCAACAGCAAGTCTTCTAGTTAATAATGATACCTATGTTTTTGTAATATGAGCCCGAAAATTGACCTTATAAAAAACACGTGTCAAAACTGCCAAAAAAAAAACAAAAGCTAAAGGTTGTCAACAAGAAGTCATGGCCAACTTTGCCAAAAATGGGACCGGAAAAGGATCAAGGGACAGAAAAATTGAATCAAAAGGTCCTTTCTTGAGAGTGGAAATATTTCGAAAGTAGCAATTTTTCGGTCGTGTGAAATTTTTTTTTATAAAATTGGTCGCTGAAATACCTCCGTTAAAGAGTAAAGGTTATGTTTATTTTTTTTGTGACTTGTCATAAAAAGGTCAATTTTCGGGCTCATTTTACAAAAACATAGGTACCATGTACCTAGTGTGCCGATCCCCAATACCCTACAATATCTGGAGGAACTACTAAGAAAAAACAATCTAGAAGACAAACAGACTTTAGAATACCTATCTTTAACAAAACTCTGCATGAATCAAAATTACTTTCAATATAAAAATAACAACTACCAGCAATTAGAAGGAACCACAATGGGTAATAGTTTATCACCTTTTATCGCAAACCTATTTATGAGCAAATTTGAATCAGATATAAGTAAAGAATTTGAGTATTTCCCCAGAGTATGGTTCAGGTATGTAGACGATGTGTTTGCAGTATTCAACACTAAAGTAACTAGTGTTGAAAATTTTATGGAAAAAATAAATAACAAATTTCCCACTATTAAATTTACTTACGAAACAGAGAACAACGGTACACTGCCATTTCTAGACACTTTAGTTATAAGAAATAAAAATAAATTTGGACTTTGACTTATACAAAAAAGGAACGGCCACCAACAGGTATATTCTAAATGACTCTTTTCATTGCTTACAACATAAGCTTGCAAGTTTGCACTTTTTAACATATAGATTAGTAAATTTCCCCTTAAACAAAGAAATATTTGAAGCAGAAAAGAATAGGATTAGGAATATAGCTGGCGAAAACGGTTACGACGAAGGCTTAATAAATAAGCTGATAAATAGACATTCTTTTCAAGAGACCTCTCGGAATTCCACTTTTTTCAGACAAAAAGATACCTGCGACTCAAAATTTGTATCAATTCCTTATAATCCTTATTATACGAAAGGATTACAAAAAGTATTTAATAACACCGGTCTTAAATTAGTACATCAATCCGGTAACACAATAAGAAGCTTACTAGGAAATCCCAAGGATAAAACTACAGTTCTAGAAAAAAGTGGAATTTACGAAATTAGTTGCATGCATGCATTGTACAAAAAATATGTTGGCCAAAGGAGACGCTCTATTCAAACACGTTTTAAAGAACACTTAGCACACTTAAAATACGGAAGAACAGAAAAGTCAAGTGTGGCTGAGCATGCTTTTGAAAACAATCATAGATTCACATTAGATAACCTAAAACTTCTAAAAAGTGTACCAAACAAAAGACTTTTGAATGCATATGAAGGTATGGAAATCATTAAATCCAGAAATAGTTTAAATAAAAATAGAGGACCCGTCCCGTTTAGTACACTTTATTCTTTGGTTGAGGGGAGATAGGATTAAAAATCGTGATCAATCACCAATTATTAGTCTTATATCCGCCCACTAAAGGATTGTATATAAGATAGAGCGTAGATTAATTTAGTTCATTGTTTATCGTCTTCTGATGATGTTAACGTTGTTAGCGAAACGCGCGTCGAGTGCAAAAAAAGTGTAGTTTTGGTTTGTGGAAAACAATCATAATTTTGTTTTAGTGCCACCAAAGGTTCCAAATTCATTATTACCATTATTACCATTATTAAGCAGAAGACTTGCTGTTACGAGGTCGTTAACCTGGATCAATATTCCTAATCCTTCACAATTTACCACTATTTGGGATTTTTCTTTCATTTCTTAAACTTATCACAAAAAAAACTATAAACAACCTTAAAAAGCTACAACCAAAATATGAACGAAAATCCAGAGTGTGGTTTTAAATTGTAAATACCGCAAGCAAATCATCTGATCGGGATGGGAACCTGAAGGCAGTGCGTTATGCAGTAAATAGTCGTTATTATTTGTTTAAAAGTTTGAAATTAACTCTGTGTTTCGGACTTCCATTTTTTATTTTTACACGGCATTTTGATCAGTACAATCAATTTGGGTATTCCTCTGATGTTCTAAGCCTGACATATGGTGGTCTTTTTGTTTCGCCTATATATGTTTCACCACACTCACAAGGAACTTGGTGAATGCGTTCCTTATTTTGTTTATTCTCCGGTTTTATTTTACTAGGAAGCCTTCGAATTGTATTATTAGATTTCGAAGCTGTTTTAATATTAAAGTTGTTCGAAGTTTCTCTGATATTTCTTTAATGTATGGAATTGTAAGGAATGCATTTGCCTGGTTTTCGTCTTGTAATTTTTGTCCTGTTTGCTGAAATTTAGAAATAGTATCTGTTATAATTTAAAGGCTGCAACGATTCTATTGCAGATCCTTTTTAGTGTTTCGTATTTCGATTTCCAAGTCATGAGAATTGTTACAAAGAACGGCTCTGTTATACAAAGTTCTTATTATGCCTCGTTTGGTTGTAGCAGGTAGCAGAATGATTTGAACTTTGAAAGATTTTATGCTCAGGATGACGGTCTGCCAATGGGTTTATCGCTGTCACCAGTGGTGGCCAATATTTACATGGAGTGGTTCGAATCACATGCGGTTGTTACCGCAACATATAAACCTAAGCTCTGGCTGAGATATGCTGATGATACTTTTATTGTCTGGACCGGGAATGACCAACAACTTTCAGAATATATTCACCACCTAAATAACATAAGACCCACCATTAAATTCATAATGGAGTTGGAACAAAAATGTCAAATTCCTTTTCTTGATGTACTTGTCAAACGAGTAGAAATCGACATCGGAACAACAGTCTATCGTAATTTTGCTACAACCAAACGAGGCATAATAAGAACTTTATATATCAGAGCCATTCAAATTTGTAGCAATGCTCATGATTGGGAAATCGAAATAAGAAACATTAAAAAGGATTTGCAGTAGAATGGTTACAGACTTAAACTTATAACAGATACTATTTCTAAATTTCAGCAAACAGGACAGAGATTACAAGTCCAAAACTAGGCAAATGTATTCCTTACAATTACATACATTAAAGGAGTATCAGAGAAAATTCGAAGAGTAGCGAAGAACTTTAATATTAAAACAGCTTTTAAATCTAAACATACAATTCGAAGCCTTCTTAGTAAAACAAAATCGGATAACAAACAAAATAAGGAATGCATTTACCAAGTTCCTTGTAAGTGTGGTGAATCATATATAGGCGAAACAAAAAGACCACTCACTATCTGTTAGGCTTAAGGAACATCAAGCAAATACCCAAAGAAGTGAAACAACGAAATCAGGAATCGCCGAACATGCATGGTCAAAAGAACACCGTCACACTGGAAGAAAATTTCTTGAAGCTGCCTTTATTGGCCAGAATCAGGGTATTTCCAGTAATTGGAAGCCCCTACTTGGGTGGAGCCAACTTCTTAAACTTCACGATTAAGTGGCTTTCCATAGTATATAAGTACGTAGCCTTAGGGATAGATTGTATTTTGCACCTGAAGACGATCAGAGATTTTACTGGTCGAAACGTCGTGTATAAATAAAATATAGACAATGGAAGTCCGAAACACAGAGTTAATTTCATAGTCGTTATTATCTGTGACGCAGTTTTCATTAACCCGGTTGTCTCTAGATAGTTTGTCTTAGGTCAAATGGATGGCTACCTCTCAGTTTACAGAAAAAAAACCTGCCTTAGCCGTAGCGTTTTCTTGCAATTAACCAATAATTATGCATTTAATAAATTCCTCGCCGGGCTCGCCAATAATTACCTCCAGATAATTTAGCCCTCGGATTCATTCTCTATTCAATTTCCACATGTGCCGAAACTATTACGTATGAAAGCCAATCTTGCAAACATCGGAAGAGATTTGAAAAAATACTTTTTGTCATCTTGTGGCACGTTAAGGAGTGTTGAAGACCATAGGGTTGGTTTAGTTTACGATCCGTTATTTACCTGTCGAAACATGTTTTAACCTTGTGTGAAACGGAGGAATGACGCCCGGATGTCGGTTGAATAGGGCGATAATTTTCCTTGTAGTAACCCGATAATATTCCAACAAAATCGTGACAAAGCCCCGAGTAACAAATTAATGAAATTATGAATTATGAAAATGCGATCGAGCGCTGGTGCGCTCTAACATCGGGTTTAGCAGTATTTTGCACCCTCGGGGTGACTTGGAGATCATGAAGGGTCACCAACGTTACCGTGTTTGCTTTGTTATTTACGGTGGACAGTGCTAATTTCGCTAAATTACACATTTAAACAAATTTACAGGTTTATATTTAGCGCTGCGAGGCGCTAAGATTTTTAATCTTGTCTATCCGAAGCATATCCACAATATTCTAAATTGTACTGTGGTTTACTGTTTTAACAATTTCATTCATGTTGCTCTTTTTCTTTAAATCCCTGTTCTCACTATACATCAAATTGATGCGAATATAATTTAACAGATTATAATTTTATCGAACCTTAAAATATCAGATTTTTTTTTTAAGGGGAAATCTTTCATAAGACGCCCGGTCCAACTGTCCAATCCACTACCCCGACAAAGTTCCATCCTTCTGTCAGGAAAGCCCGGGTAGTGTCGGATTCCTAGCGACTAAAACTCCGCGATTGTGGCACCGACCAGCCTGTTGGCTGGCCAGAGTCACTGCACTGCAGCCATTACTGGCTTATTGTGCACCCTTTGATTCTAGTTTAACCACTCCACTAGATTTATCCCCTGTACGTGAACCAGTCCCTAGTGTTGATTCTAGTTTAACCACTCCATTCGATTTATCCCCTCTAATATCCCGCAAACTATTTTTTTTAAATATGTGCTCCTTTAATTTTTACCCCCTTCCTTTCCACCTACCCAACAGGATGAAGATTTTTGATCAAAAATTAAGTGATATAGTTAAAATATTAAAATTATTCACAATTCTATGCAAGTTTTAATTTTTTTTTTAAATCCTATACTTTAATTATTAAAATGCCCAAATAGGCGTTTTAACACCCCCTTAACCCCTTAGAGGCACCTTAAAACGAATTGAGGTGGTAATTTTCCGTTTGGCCATCATTGAAAACCTATAAATTGATATCAATGATGATTATATACAACAAACTAAAATTTAAGAAAATATAAACCCCTCCAGTTTTTACCCCCCCCCTCCCCACCGCGCCAGCACAGGTTTTGGGAGAAGAGCTGCGGGTCAAATCGACTGTTCTGGTCTAAAGAACAACTGTGCAAAGTTTGTTGCTTTTATCACAAAACGCCGCTTTTTCGCTTTTTACTCATGGTAGCACCGGATTTGGTAAAAAATTTTTGTTTAGATATTTTCAAAAAAAATAATAGTTTTTTTTATTTATTGAAATTTATTTCTTCAAAATGATGCTTCATTACTACATAGCAAAAATAATTATGTATGATCTAAATCAAATATTAAACAAATCATTACTTAATAAACCTTAAAATCTAAACTACCTATCCAATTTTTATTTTGTACTTGGTTTGTTTATGTATAGCACATAGTGCATTAACATTTTCTAAGAGATATTTATAAAATTCGAGGCAGGTGTATTTGGTCAGGATCATGGCAAGTGTTTTAATTGACAAAACGCTTTCCAACTCTGTTTAGTCCTAAGTAAGGGAAAAGAGTATTCAACTAAAACTAAAATATTCTTAAATTCAAGATTATTTTTTGAACAAAATTCAAATACTTTGACCCACCTGGAACTAACATTGATGCGCGTCGCTGCGCTGTGTAAAATTTGAAAAATTAGATATTTTAAGTACTAACGGCTACTTTCCTTACGCATACTTACGCAACGCGATTGACCTAACTGCATAAACTCAACCAATCGCAATCGGCAAATGATTGCCCCTCACCCGTGCACGGTAAACTGTGAAAATAGCTACAGACGAGCAGCGTTGCCATGTGCAGTATTGCAACTATGAAATACCGGCCTTTACTGGACAACGTGAAAAAATACCGGACAATACCTGACGTATATTTAAACTGGACATTTCATCAAAATAAAGGACTGTCCGGTCAAAAACCATACGGTTGGTTACCTTACCTTACTCCCCAAATATCAAAATTACAAAAGTATCGAAAATAATTTTCTAGAAACGACAACCATCCGAACCACAAATTGATAGAAAATAATATGTCCGATCCTTAAATGAGCAGAACCACAATCCATCCGAATCGCTATTGGGCATGCGTCAAATTTAAATTTCTAGAGCGCCGTAGGCCCTGTATTGCGACGTTGACAAGTTTCGCTATTTGGAAGATAATACGGAGATTTTTATTTATTAAACGATTTTATTTAACTTTACAGTTTCTGGCTATCAAATCTTGCGATTCATTTTTGACACACTTCGCGTGAACCGATTTTAATATTATGAAAGACTTTGGGGGTAAAGGGTTGGTTGAGAGATGTAGGGGATAAATTAATACAATATCACAACTTACTTTGACTCTTCCCTGCCGTAAGCATTGAAACGTAGCAACTGAATTTGCGGCTATCAGTTCAAATAGTTTTCGGACAGATTGGGTTTCTATAAAAATATGTTTCGTTTAATTTAATTCTATGTCATATGTCCTTTCATTTTCTTTTCTTTTAAATTATAAAAAATTATGTTTCTGCCAAATTTGCTTTCGGGTTTTTTATAGAGACCCTCCTTTTCTCGATATTAAAGAATTAGGAGGCATATATACCACACAAACACATAATAGGCAAAGCAAGTGCTAAGAAGAATAATAGGAGCCTACAATGGTGATATAAGCTGTAGTATGCATTCCATACCTTATGTGAATTCCAGGTGTTGAACTACAAAAGATACCAGACTAACTAGAAACGTAAGGTATTCGTCCCGTGATTGCCTACAAATTAGATGATCGAATTGCCTTTTAGGGTGACATGTCCCTGGAGGGCAATCAACAGGTAAGAGAAAGGGGAAAAACGTCCTTTACTTCATAGATTTTCCTTCCTCAAAATTATCAACGTGCAAACAAAAATCTTTTTAATATTTTCCTCAAAAAAGTAATGGTAACCGTAGATCCGGGTTTCGCACTTGTGGTTCTCATCAGTACGTTGCTAGTAATTAGAGATGAGATCATGATGAGAAAACCTGAAACAGAATTCATGTAAAAGACAAATTAAGCGTAGTCCTTACAGTTTGGAAGTTGAATATATATCCACTGTGTTCGTAATTGATCTTACGATGTAAGTTGTCTTAGGAAGTAGAGATTTCAGAGGATTTTAAAAGCATCTCAGCATCTTTCTATAACAGAAAAACTGCCTTCTATCCAGTAACCCACTTGCGGTTCAAAGAATCTGTCGGAAAAAGCATATTTTGGTCAAATATTATCTTCAGAACCTATTTTTTATTTTACGTAATTTTTTCTCGGCTTGAGTTAATGCTTTAAACAAAACAACGGTTTCATCAGCAAAAGTCGACTAGTCATCTTTGTTCTAAACAATCCATTGATATAGAGAGCAGAGAGAACTTGTCCTAAAACTATCCCTTGCGGTACTCCATACATTACACACCGACTTTGATATATGGTACGCATCGAAGTAACATTTTAAAATTTATTTCGTATTTTTCCTCTAAAACTTTTTTCTAGTATAGCACGTGATGTAACAACGGATCCAATGCTCTGGCTAAGTCGACAAAGACCAACAATGTGGGAGCAGTTTCATCAAGATTTTTATATATACTTGTACTGTCAGCACAGGAATTGCGTCCGTCGATCTGCCTTTCATAGTACCAAATTTATGTGCAACATCTTTCCAGGAACTTGCCACATATGAACTGTTCAGGTCCGTCGAGTTGCACTCCCCGTTTGAGCGATTCGAAAAATAGTATATTGCATAACGGGAAAAGAAAGAGGCATATTTCACACGAGCGTGAATGCAGTGAACGAGGCGCTAGCCGAGTAAAACCACACGCGAGTGTAAGAAAGTTACTTTCTATCGAGTTGTGTACGTTATTTTTCCTACGACCACTATTTAATTCGTATCATAGCCTACTAGATACCTACATTGGTTGGATGGTTTGCTGTCATTGATTTTCGTCACTAGAGAAGAAAACATTTTCATTTCTAGAGACGAAAATAAAATTGATATGCGTTGAAATATAAAACTTTCTGAATCGTTACAGAGTGCAGATTTGGTTACTTTCGTGTGTGGTCGTAGGAAAAAAGATTTTTAGATTTACGTGCTCTTTATATGCTAATTATGTGCCAAAAACCAAATTTTAGTGCTCAATCGGAAAGTATTTTTAGTCCACTATACCAATATGGTATGGGAGACTATTAAAATCGTGATATTTTGACTTTTCTTAATTTTATCAAAAATGAATTACTAAGGTTCCAAAACACCTTAATCGACGAACGTCTGTCGGCAGTTGTCTGTTGTCTGTCTGTATACACGATAACGCAACGTCTTACTCCTCTAAAATCCTCTATCGGCTGACCATGAACTGATTAGCTTTTGGGTAGGGTGGTGGGGCGTTGAAGGGGGGAAAAATGGGGATAAAATATTTAAAAAATTGTAACTTTGGAACAAAAGCAAGTAGCGATATACGGTTTTCAGATTTAGGTTTCCATAAACATGTACTACAAATTTTCTTATAAAGTCCAAATTTTTGGGAGCTATTACCCAAAAGTTTTCGTATGAGGTTCAAATCTTTCAAAGCTACAGTTTTCGAGATATTTTCATGTCGTTTCAACATAAAATAATTGATTGTGTGGTGGACTATCCGTGCTTTCTAGCACCAATTTTTTATTTGAAAATGGGAGGGCTAGCTCGACGACGAGTCACACTTCCCCAGCACAAATTAGCACTTGATATTACAATCGACTGCATGCGATTTTTGTGCTCTTTATGTGCGTTCGAAAGCTCCTAGTCCGGCAGTCCGCACTGCAAATCAGGTCAGTCCAGCCACACATCCCCCTTCCCCCGAAAGATATTCGAGTTTTGATATGCTTATAATTTCGAACCAATGTCGAACTAATTTTGAACCACTTTTAAAAATTTTGAACCACACTCCTTCCTGGTTATTATATATTCAAAATGGAGGGTGCAGTCGGACGCCAAGCTACACCCCCCTCATTTAAAGCGTAGAGAAGAATGAAAAGCAACTATCTTAAAAGTAAGAACTAATTTCGAACTTTCAATATCACCAAAAAGAATTTTGAAAAATTCATTGGATGCGGAATAAAGATCTTGCTGCTCATATAGTCCGCATTAGCTAAGAAGCCCCATTGGAAAAATCAGTTGTTTAACACATGCAAATATTAGGTACCAAAAGTCCAACAAAGATGAAAATAGTTTTTCTTACGTGATTTCTAGTCGTTTCTAGTATATTTCAATGCCTTCCAAACTGACTGGATTTCAATTGGCTAATGCCCATTTGCTCTGCGATTTGCTTAAGTAATGAGTAGTAAAGAAATCCATAATTTTTAAGTATTCCCTAAATTTTATTCGTTTGCTCTTGTCAAAAAAAAGTTTTCCATAGCTAGGAATTAAATCTTGTTATAAGTTCAACTACTGGATGGCGCTGCTTGTCATAAAACCATTATTTGTTGTTATTATTTATTATTATTATTATAATTATTATTTATTATTAATTATTCTTTGCGTCAGTTTTTACATTAATTTGTTCAGCTTCAGTAAGGGTCATTTAAACATATCCAGGGTGAATTCTTTAAACGGAACGGTGCTTTTAGCGGGTTAGAATTTGGTTTTATTAAAAAAATCCAAAAACACGTCAACTGAGATTTTTAATTTTCTTTAATCGTGCTATCTTGGTTTTTTTTTATGTCGTTTTGTTTACGAGGTATGGTAAAAAAAATATATTTTTTAAATAGGACACTTTTTATCTAAAAAAAATTATCCTTTTGACAATACCACACGCTAATACTCTATCTTTTATAGTTTCCAAGATAGAGGCATTTAAACTTGCATAGAATTGTTGTCTATGCCCTGTTTTACAGGGAATATTTGAAGGAATATCGAAGTTTTCCATACAGATTTGGATAAAAATATCTTGATTATCGTAAAAGATAGATCCTACTGTGTAGTATTGCTGAAGAGAGAATTGTTTGCAGATTTCAAAAATTGCAAAATATACAGGGTGTCCTATTTTTTTAAAAAAATGCCATATCTCGTAAAGGAAATTAAAAATCTCAGTTGACGTGTTTTTGTATTTTTTTATTCAACCAAATTCTAACCCGCTAGAAGCACCGTTTCATTTAAAGAATCCACCCTGTATATTGGCCTTAAAATCCCCAATGCTAGAAAGATGCCCTCCAGTGCATATAATCGTAGGGTTCTCAGTATAATTGAACAGTTGTACTGTTTTTAAAAAATAAACAGTGATATTTATTTTAATTAAACTAATAAAACAACAAAAAAACTTGCATAAAAATATGTGACCATAAAAACTTGAAGCCATCATCCATTGGGGCATCATGGAAATTAAATTGAATGTGGGCTTGTCTCTACATTGACTGGTCCTAATTTGTAAGTCATTTAGTCTTACCCAAAACGTACTCCATCTAACTCCAACTGTTCTTGTATGAGTGGCAAATTATTTCGAACGGTTGGTTTGGTTAGCCGGAAACGTTGAAAAAATCTAAATATAAATCTAGACCCTTCTGTTTTTCCTTTTTTATTTTTACCGTTTTCGAATTGACAAAAAATGAGGTTAGAATTCTCTCCTAAGGATGATTTAAGGCTCGATATCTGGCATCTTAAATTTAGGTATTCCTTAGACTACAAAGAAAAGCTGAGCAAACCAAATCAGCTACTTAGCACCGTTAAGAGATCCTTAGCGCAAAGGAATCCTTAGAGAAATCGCAGAGCAAATGGACATAAACCCCTCATTTTGAAAAAATATAAAAAATCACAAAAATTTGGGTGAAAATTTTATACCAGTTGTTTTAAGCCAATCACATGCCTTGTTTTTGACAGGTTGCTATGGCAACAACCCGAATTTTTCGGAAACTTTTTGGGTCACGTGACCTAGTTGAAAAATTACTAAGTGATAATTTCCCTGACTTAAGAGCTGTCACGTGCAGATGTAAAAATAACAACAGAGGCGTAGGTACAATTTTCTATTGATTTTATGATATGTTCTTTGCGACAACAAAATTTAATATGACGAATAATAATTGATAAACAAAACAAAAAGATACGTAATGAGCTGCAGCAGTCACAGCCATCTTCGCAGATTTTAAGTTTTCTACCTAAATACTTACCGCGATAAAAAACTCGAAAAAAAAATAAATTCAAACTATTTGAAATACAAAACACCTAGCGTCCAATATAACACATGTGGCTATACACCTATTTTTCCCTATCCTCTAGTACTACAATATTGTGTGATTTAAATGAATATAATCAACTTGCAAACCTTATTTTACTAGAGTACCAGGGAATTGTAAAAATAATAGATGAATAAGTGTATAGCCACAATATAGGTAACACAGACATTCAAAGTGTTAAAAAAGTAATTAAATAGCCACCTTATATTAAAACACCAAACCTCAAAGCAAAATAAACGCTTGCCAAACTGTCAAAATTTGTATTTTTTTTTTAAAATAATTTTTGGTCTAAAATTTTCGTACCGAATCTCCCGCAAGCTTGAATTAATCTTCGTAAATTTTTTCGATGTGCGAATTTTTTGAAAATTTCCGGAGGCGTCAGCCGAGGGAAATTTTCTTATAATAATTATATTAATTATAAGTGAATAAAATTTTTTTGAAGTTGTACAAAATTAGTTCGAAACTAGTTCAAAATTATAAGAATATCAAAGTTCGAAATTTTTTTGAGGCGGGTGTGGCTTGACGTCAACCTGCGCCCCGTATTTTGAATATAAAAGAAACCAGGAAGGAGTGGGGTTCAACATTTTTAAAATTATAAGCATATCAAAACTCGAATATCTTTCGGAGGGGGGAGGGGCGGGGTGGCTTGACTGACCTTGCAAATCTGCGGCAGATAGCGCTATTTTCTTAATCGGAACCCAACCAAATTCAAGTGAATGAGCCCATAAATTTTGTTTTTTTGCACAATTTGGAAATGTTTTTTTTTTAATCGGTCAAATGAGAGGTGTAGCTCGACGGAGCTGAACTGTTTCACTCAGTGTTTATTAGTTTTTCTCTATACACTTTTGTTTTCTTTTCAATTTTCCGATTTTCTATTACAGCAGTAATGCTTTTTCAAACTTTAATAAAATAGTAAATAGCAATTAAAGGACGGGTTTGCTTTTCTCGGAAAAATAATTTCCTTTAAAAGGCCGAAGTAATTACTACGTTTTCACGTGGAACAGAATACGTTTTCAATACGATTCACTTTTTGGTTTTCATGAAGCGATTTTATTTGGACGCGTTTTGAACACAAGTGTTTTTGACATGTTTTTATTCTATTAAAATCGTGAAATTTTGACTTATTTCTTTTAAAATGAGTCACTAAAATTCCAAAACACCTTAATCGACGAAAAAAAAAAGTTGTCTGTCGGTCTGTTGTCTGTCTGTATACACGATAACTCAAGAACGCCTTAATCGATTTTAACGAAATTTGGTACAAAAATCCTCTATCGGCTGTACATAAACATAACTTTTGGGTAGGGTGGTGGGGGGTTGAAGGAGGGAAAAGGGGGACAAAATATTTAAAAAAATTGTAACTTGGGAACAAAAGCAAATAGTGATATACAGTTTTGAGATTTAAGTTTCCATGAATATGGACTATAAATTTTGTCATAAAGTCCAAGTTCGTGGGAGCCTTAGTTTCCGAGTTATTTTAAAACAGCTATTGATATGCGGTTTTCAGATTTTCGTTTTCGTAAATATTACCCAAAAATTTTGTTGTAAGGTTCGAATCTTTCAATGCTACAGTTTCCGAGATATTTTCTTTTCCTTTCACCATAAAATAATTGATTGTATGATGAACTAAACGTGCTTTTTAGCACTTATTTTTTTTAAATTAATTTTGAAAATTAGAAAACAAACATAAAAGTTTGGTTATCTCACCCCTGGAATAAACTATTAAATCCAATCTGGTTGAAACTTTCATTCGTTTTTTCACAACAGCTATTCCGATACGATCCCAGAAAAAGGCGTATTGCACTGAGGCAGGGCCAGCGAAAAAAAAGTTTGATTCGCTTTTTGATTCGCGTTTTCACGATAGTTTTGAAAGCACATTCAGGTCTACATGAAAACATAGCAAATAATGGAAAATTGTTTGATGATATTTGTCTTAGATTGACTAGACTATTGCATAGATGGTGAACATGTATGGTATAAAAAAGTGATATATTTCTGTTCTCTTCACTTTTTTTACAAAAAAATATACTCTTTAACATATCATAAAGTAAGGTCTATTGGCGAAAAAAAAAATAAATTTTTTCGTATCATCTTCACCCTGCCTAATTGCACCTATATCCCTCTAAATATGGATATGGAAAAATTATGATGGAAAAATCTAAAAAAGGATAAATTACGATTTCACGTTAACTGAATACGTTTTCAATACGATGTACTTTTCGTTTTTCATGAAGCGATTCCCTGCCAAAAATACCGCATCAAAACTAGTGAAAGTTCACCAGTTCTGGGCCCGTATTCTTCATTTCGGGGAAGGGAATTTTTTTGTTACATTTATGTCAGTTTTGGCACTAATGGCATTAGTTGTGAGCGATTTTGCTCTCCTGCCTTGTACGAGGAGAACAAATTGACGGCAAACCGCTCACGAACAAAGTCATTAGTGTCAAAACAGACAGAATAGTGACAGAAAACTGAGATTTCGACCAATCAGGGCCTTTATTCTTGAACTGCTGAGAGGAGAACTTGCTAGGGAAGTGGACATGGTTTATAAAAAAGTGAGATAGAGATATGCTAACGGATAAAGGTGTGAAGAGGAAAAGGATGCTCCCGCGTTTCTGACTCCCGGAAGCATTCCTTTCCCCGAAATTAAAGAATACGGGTCCTGGTCGGTATTTCATGAAACACCACTTTCGGGTGAAATCTCATGAACTTTCAATATTGGAAAAAGATTTAAAACTCGTCAAACATCATGAGTTTTGCACACACTCTCATCCGTTTTTAGGAGTTTTTAAAAGAATTTGATAAGAGTTCATAGGATTTCCCCAGCGTGTTAAAGTCTATACTTCCACCGGTTTTGTTAAGTTTTAAGCAGATTTTAACAAAAATTTAAATCAAAGGTTTTAGGAGAATGCACATGTTTCCAGCAGTTTTGAAAAGACCCACCGTCCATCAGATTTTACAAGATTACATCAGAAAATCCACATGTTTTTAGATTTAAGAGAAACAAGGTGATAAGATTTCAATGATTTTGACAAGTTTACTTGTTTTCAGCAGTTAATAAGATTTCATGAGATTGCCCAAGTTTTGAGCAGTTTTAAAAGGTTTTAAAGAGACCACCCAGCCTCCATTAGATGTCACAAGTTCACATGGAAAAACTCACATGTTTTTAGCAGATTTTAAGAGAAACAACATTCACATTCACTAACTTTAAGATTTTAAACGAACTAATATTAAAACTGATTGATAAGCCTGTGAAAAATACATTATATCTTATCATTGTTTAATATACAGGGTGTTTAAAATTTCAAGCTTACGATGGGGATCTTCTTAACGGTAGGAGATACGAAAAGGTTTAATTTGATGCTTTGCTCAAAACTAAAAAAAAAGTTAACAAATTCCGGTTAGTTCCCGAGATAGGGGAAAAAAACTGAAATCTTCATTTTGAGTTTTTATTTTTCTCTAATCTTATTCCTAAAGCTGTCAAAAAACGCTTAAAACTTTCTACAGGCACTTTTTTAGGATCTACCTAGTCAGAGGTCCGTTTTTTAGACTTGACATTTCAATGTGACAGGAGCACTTTCAAGTTCATTTTTTCTTATGGACACATTCTTTTTTTCTCTAACCGTTTGGTTCATAAAACATTTTGCAAGCTTATTTTGACAAGTCCCCTGACGTTTTGGGTTTATTGACCATCAGCAGCCCAAATTTAATTTTTGCTTTTAACTTACTCAAGATGTTTTTGAAATAACCAATAACCTTACCTAATATTTTAAAAATACTATTTTAAAAATAATTTAAACGTCACGTACTTGTCAGAATGAGGTTGTAAAATATCTATCATCCTTTATGAACCAAACGGCAGGAGAAAAAAAGCATGTGCTTATAAGGAAAAATGAACTTGACAGTGCTCCAGTCACACTGAAATGTCAAATCTCAAAAATGGACCTCTCATTAGGAAGATCTTAAAAAAGTGCCTGTAGAAAGTTTTAAGCGTCTTTTGACAGCTTTAAGAATAAGGGCACAGAAAAATAAATACTAAAAATAATTATTTCGGTTTTTTTCGCCTCTACCGGAACTACCCAGAATTTGTAAACTTTTTTTTTTGGTTTTGAGCAAAGTGACAAATTGCGCAACTTTGCCCTAATTTAAACCTTTTCGTATCTCCTACCGTTTAGGAGATTCCCATGGTGAGCATCGAATTTGGAACACCCTGTATAATCGGTGTAACTCGCGCCTTATTACAATCAGCGCCGTAATTGCGCATGGAATGAATTAAAATTCATCTTTTTGTCATTCATTCATCATTAACTTAATAACGCCCATTAAAGTAAATTACACATATGTTGTACATAAAAATTTGTCAGATACAACGGCATAACCTTGTATTTAAAGTAAGTCCGAGCATAGTTAGCAAAAAATATTTTACAGATAGATATACCCCAAGCTTTAATTACAGGGGCGTCAATTGGGAAAGGCAGGGGGGCAATTCCCACGCAAAAATCAATGAAACATGGTTAATGAGTTTGACCTGGACAAACTAGTACAGTTGACGAATTTGCTAAAATAAGGCACTGCCGTTACCTACTACACCATTTTCGTGATTAGGTCTAAGCTTTTGTGTTTTTTTTAATACATGTTTTACCAAAAAATTTGTCTGGTTTTTTATGTTTATTTAAGTTATTTTGGCATCAATAAAGTGTTTTTTCTTTGTTCATATTTTTTTTCGAAATTACCCCAAGAGAAATGTGAAATGACGTTCCTGCTTAATTACATATCAAAATAAAAATTTTTAATATAGATATTTTTTGGTTGGACATTTTTGAGGACAATACTAATTTTTTTGTGCGATCTGCAGTTTTTGATATCAAATTTTAAATTAGTTACATCAACCGAAAAGAATCTAAAAAAGAGAAGATTAAAAGATCTTGGGAGGAAAGAACGAAAATTCAAAATTGGATTCATTCATTGGTGACTAGTGAATCCACTGACGATCCCACGCTGGTCACCCCTAGTGAAACATCGTTTAATTGTTTCCCCTTTCACTTTGGTCTTTTGTGTGTTCCTTGTGGGACACTCGTCCAATTTTGAATTTTCCTTCGTTCTCCCAAGATCTTTCCAAGATCTTTTGATCTTCTCTTTTCTAAATCATAATCATAATTGCACTATAACAAAGTTATGATTGATTTCCACAAACCAAAACTACACTTTTTTTGCACTCGGCGTGCTTTCGCTAAATTAACCTACACTCATGTTATATACTATCTTTTAGTGGGCGGAGATAAGACTAATAATTTGTGATTGGTGACGCTTTATAATCCTATTTCCCCTCAACTAAAGAATAAAGTGTACTAAACGGAATGGGGCCTCTATCTTTATTTAAACTATTTCTGGATTTAATGATTTCCATACTTTCATATGCATTCAAAAGTCTTTTGTTTGGTAAACTTTTTAGAAGTTTTAGGTTATCTAATGTGAATCTATGATTGTTTTCAAAAGCATGCTCGGCCACACTTGACTTTTCTGTTCTTCCGTATTTTAAGTGGGCTAAGTGTTCTTTGAATCGCGTTTGAATAGAGCGTCTCGTTTGGCCAACATATTTTTTATCACAATCCATGCAACTAATTTCGTAAATTCCACTTTTTTCTAGAACTGTACTTTTATCCTTGGTATTTTCTAGTAAACTTCTTCTTGTGTTTCCGGACTGATATACTAATTTGATACCGGTGTTAATAAATAATTTTTGTAATCCTTTCGTATAATAAGGATTATAAGGAATTGATACAAATCTGAGTCAGAGGTATCTTTTTGTCTGAAAAAAGTGGAATTCCGAAGCGTCTTTTGAAAAGAATGTCTATTTATCAGCTTATTTATTAAGCCTTCGTCGTAACCGTTTTCGCCAGCTATATTTCTAATCCTATTCTTTTCTGCTTCAAATCTTTCTTTGTTTAAGGGGAAATTTACTAATCTATATGTTAAAAAGTGCAAACTTGCAAGCTTATGCTGTAAGCAATGGAAAGAGTCATGTGACCGTTTTCTGTTTCATAAGTAAATTTAATTGTGGGAAATTTGTTATTTATTTTTTCCATAAAATTGTCAAAACTAGTTACTTTAGTGTTGAATACTGCAAAAACATCGTCTACATACCTGAACCATACTCTGGGGAAATATTCAAATTCTGTACTTATATCTGATTCAAATTTGCTCATTTTGTTTTGTGGAAAACAATCATAACTTTGTTAAAATCGACTGTTTCTAACTTTGACCGAAATACTTGCAGAACTAATAATGCAACGTTATCTATATCTATCAGGTAGTAACCTAAGTATCAAAAAGTAAAAGCAAGAAGTATTGAATGCATGATGGCTTTATGAAAGGACAGTAGTCATACCTGCAATGCGATCAAAATGGTAAAATTTGTTACGTTTTTAACTTTTGTTTTAGTATAACTGATGCTCATTCCGAAATAAAATAGACTTTTACTCAGTAGTGTTGACAATCTTTCATAACTGAATTTAATTGGACAAAACGAGATTCCTTAACAATGTCTATCAAATTAATCTAATTTGGCAGCGAAATTATGAATAAATGCCGTTTTTACAATACTGTTCGTTATCATGGGTGCTTTCGTGCAGAAACTCCAAGCGCCCGAATGTCCACTTTTCCGTTCGTTGTTGCGTTCGAGATGAAATTTGGGACGGTTTCGAGGCGCGCCCTGTTCCATCCGACCTTGAAGATGGAGAAAAGCGGGCATCTTTAATAATATTTATTTTTTTTTTAAATTGGGTTTATATATTTTCTGCGACAATTTTTAATTTTACTGAAGGTTCGACATTATCGTTAATATGCTCGGTCATAAAATGCTGCCCTTCCTCCAGATTAGCTAAAAGTCCAACCCTCTGTATACTTTTTCCAGTAAAAAACAAATCATTTTTTAAAAAATGTGAGGGAGGTTCTTCATTTTTTTACATCAATCGATTAGATTAATTTAGAAGAAGACACCCGTTCACCTTGAACTTCTCAGATCTATTTGGGTTCTCCTTTCTTCTTCCCTGCTTTGCAGAACTATAAAACAAGTTGCAGCCGCGTCATTCTCATGAAACCCAGAAGTTTTGCCAGTGTGCCCTTTATATAGCTTTCTGGCCGCGGACATTATAGGTCCCCCAGTAAGGCCCTGGTTCTAACTAGGCCTTCACATTGACATAGGACATGTAATGAGGTTTCTTCCTCTTTCTTGCAGAAGGCATGTAGCATCTTCTACCAATCTCATTGCATAAAAGTGCCTATTAAGTTTGCAGTGGCCTGTTAGGAGCTCCACTATTTGTCTGACAAGCTATCTTTCCTTACTAAGAAGTTCTGCAGTCAGCTTTGGTGAACGTTCTTTAATGAACTATTTGGGCTGTTTTTGTCCAGGCGTTTGCTCCCATAGACAGTTCGTCTCTTTGGTGAGCCACTGTTTAATAGATTGCTTGGCTCTGACCTTAGCGATCTCACAAAATGGTTCAGGTCCTGTGAACTTTATCGCCGAGCCTTGTCTGGCCAATTTATCGGCTTTTTCATTTCCAGAGTGTCCCCGATGTCCTGGAACCCAGGCTAGTGTCATACTTTTGGTGCTTGCCAAGCTATTTAGAGCTGTTCTGCAGTCCCAAACCAGTTTGGACGTCACTTGCACTGCTTCTAGAGCTTTAAGTGCAGCTTGACTATTTGAATATATAAATACCGAGTGAGAGTTTTCCTCTACTCTTTGTATTTTTTCGGTATAGGGATGTATTGCCGCTACTTCAGCTTGGAACACTGTGCAATCGTTTGTCAGGCTTATAGAAACTAAAGCCTTGTATTTTTGCCCGTATATGCCAGCTCCTACACACTCATCGGTCTTGGAGCCGTCTGTGTCCCAGTCGGCTGTATCTGGAATTTTGACTTTGTATTTCTTTTCGAAATTGTACTTGCAGATCATATAGAATCTTTTTTAAGCTCGTTTTCAAGTCTTTCATGCTCAGTTCCATATGAACTGATAATGGGTGCTTGACCCCGCATTAGAAGACATGCAGAAGTGGCAAATTTAGTAAAACTTCCAAAGCTGCCGTTGGGGTGGTCCTCATAGCACCCGTTATACTTTGGCAAACTTGCCTTTGTATGCTATTATTCAGGAGTGCTATGGCTCCGGCCTGTTTGGTTCTTGTCCACCAAGTCAACGAACTATAGGTTATTATGGGCCTTACCACCTTTGTATATGACGATAAAGTCATCTTGGGATTTAGCCTCCAGTTTTTCCTACACAATATCCTGCATCTGCCCAATGCAACTGATGTTTTTTGGGCTGCCTTGACTATTTGAGGTTTCCATGTTAGCTTTTGGTCAAAGACGACCCCTAGATATTTCACCTCCTTGGTGTATGGAGTTTCTATCCCATTTAAGCCTTTTAGTACTGTTTTCTTTGTAAATGGAACAATTTGCGTAATTTGCGCATTTATGGACAGATGTTCCTTTTTGCATCAGTTATTTACTAAATTTATTGCTCTCTAAGTACGTTCAGATATTACCTCACCAAACCACCCATTGATGACCACTACTAAGTCATCTGAGTAACCAAGACATATCGGGCGATATTTACTAAGATGGGTTAGGGTTTAGGACTATGGGACATATGTGGTTTTTAATCTAATTTTGCGGGTTTTTATTTAAATTTAAATAAAACTTGTTGGAATTTTGGACTTACTATAATCATATAAATGATTTCGCAAGGAAAAAACACAGGTTTTCCAAAAATTTCGTGAAAAAAATGGAAAAAAAGCAAATTGGCGGTGGGTTTATCCCCGTATAATAGGCTTTTTAACTAAAACTACTCTGTTAAATGGGTTACTTACTTATATTTTTATCGCTTTTTATCCCTAAATTTCCAGAGGTCCATATGAAAAAGTATATTCTTACACAAGACTTCTTCAATATGATGAAAATATTAAATTAAAATTTTTAATTCATGTATTTTTATCGATTGAAAACTGTCAAAACACTCAACTGACGTTTCGCTCGCTGACGTTTTGCTCGTTTTGAACGAGAACCGTACCTTCTGAACTAAAAGAAAGCCTTCTACATCTATAAACGCGTGAACCACCAATTTTGACGTCTCCCCCCCCCCTCTTTAAATAAGGTAACAAATATTTTTAATGTTGAAGTATTTAGTTATTTCATTATTTTAGTTATGTTACAAATGGTAATGAAAAGCAGTTACGAATTCTCCCCTCGCCCTTGTAACACTTACCTACTCCCCCGCGCCATTACCGAATTTATAGATGCCACCAATTTGGAGTTTAGGCGTAAGGCAAGGTCTGGGAGAAATGCAGGGAGGAACGAGGGTAGGCAATTGCTCTCCCTTTTCCATGCTTCTGCAAAAAATCTCCGAATTTTTATAAAAATTTAGAAAAATTGCTAAAATCAGACGTTCCTCTCGCCCCTAACGCGCAAGAATTTACCGCTGAAGAATTTCAAAACCGCGCAAAACCATCAAAACAATAAGAAAGTAAGCAAATCCCCAACAACACAAAAAATCCGCGGAATTTTTATTAGTATTTTTTACATGCGCTATTCTTTAATTTGCGCTGAATCAATTATTAGGCGAAGATTGTTACGTTTGCCAGAATCATTTTTAAACTATAATTGCTTGCTTGCTTGAAAAATAATAGCGCACAGCGGTTATGGCGCAAGATATATACCGTGAAAAATTGCTTTTTAAGATTTCGCGTGCTATCAGTTATCACAAAAATTTAAACTTCTTAGTTTTTTAGGCGCGTAGTTAATCGCCTTTGACAAGGTGTGCAAACGCCTAAGCAAACCAGATGTGTGTATGTGAGAAATTAATTATTGAAAATTAATTTTAATTTTATATGTACAAGTCTTTTTTCTTGATTTAAGAGAGCAGTGATCTCCCTGAATCAACTTAAAGTGAGATAACATACGTTCCTATATATTGTCGTAAAAAATGCGCTGGAATACCCAATTGAAGCAAAAAAAGCTTGGAATTTGTTTTTTTAGTAGTTAGAATACTTAAAAATACTTATTTCGAATAAAAAAATCAACCAATTCGTGATTGTTTTAAAATTTAAAGCAGATAAACCACCTCTTGGCGGTGGTCTATAATATACGATGATTTTACTCAAAATACAACACCCCTTGTCACTTTGACACTTCTCAGATTTTTTGTTTACCCATATTTTATTAATATTTAGAAAAAATGGCCCTATGCGTCTCATTCCAGTACATTTTGACGTCTATCCAGGTAAAATTATCTTATAAATTGTGGTCTGGTTGGGCTTAAAATAAATTTTTCGATACCCATGTATATGTCAGCCTTCAAACCAAACTTTCGATAAACTATAATCCTTAGTAAATACCGCCGATAAAGCCTTCGTTAATGAGTTTTTTCAGGATGTCATCCAAAAGGTTTGCCGAGAGCAGAGGTGACAACACCCCACCTTGCAGGCATGTTCTCAATCAAGCAATCTGAGACACAAACAATTGCTTGTCATTCATCACATTAACAAAGTCATCATTACAAATAATGTTGCGTTTTGGTAGCTATTTTGACCGTTTTTCTTGTAAAATATTATGGAATTAGGCCGCTAAAGAGGCGAAGATGAATCTTTTGCCAGCCAAATCAAGAAAACTATACGAAAAAAACTGTAAAGATTATGTTTTGTAGTGTACTGGTAAAAACATTCCGGAAAGCAACATAATCATAAAAGAAGACGCCTAACTTGCATACTTCAACGAAAAAGTGAAACAACACAAACTGTTTTCCCTATGGAGTTATTGTAGTTAATTATTATTATTATAGTTATTATTTTTTTACTATAGGTAATTTTATTGTTGCGATAGTTTAATAAAAATTATTGAAACAAAAATTTGCCTTTTTTCGTCTACAAATTTAACACATGCGGGCCTTAAAATAAGTTTTAACGCCTGCGGGCGTTAAAGTACCGTTCTAACCCCCGCGGGCGTTAAAGTGATTACTCCCTAAAATGCGGGCGTTAAAGTGCACTTTTGCGCCCGGTTATGCACATTCTTTATTCTTTTTGAACTGAGCTTGTTCGACACTATATCTATTATACTTTATTAAAATAATGTATTGTATTTACGCTACCTATTGCAATATTACGTAATTATAGGAAATAAAATAAGGAATAATTATAGAAACTCGCAGCCGCGGTCTAAATTTTTGGAATTTCAGCCTAGATGTGTGATTTGTCTAATGTTTTTATGCGGTTTCTAGTTTTTTTTTTAAATTTCTGGGCATATTACAACTATAAAGCTGTCAAGTTAAAACACAAACCACACCTATAGTATAGCTGGATGTATGTCTTGATTAGTTGACTAAGATGAAAAATAGATTGTGACAGACCTTAATTCAAAAACTAGTTAATCGATCCTTGTGACAAAATTTTACAGAGAATTTAAATACGATTTCACGTGACAATAGGGTACAAAAAGTTTCATTGACCATTTATGCTCCCACTTGAAAAAAACACGACTAAAACAATACATACAGACCGCTTCAAGCTACTGCGAACATAAGGGGAATCAAGTCCAATTTACTCTCCGTGCCGTACGACCGAGGTGGATTCGAAGCACGCCGCAGTGTTATCTTTTGGAAATTCATTTTGTTTTCATTATTTTGTTTTATTTCTGCCTTGCTCGAGAAACAGATGGGTAAGTTCTTAATTGAAATAATACATTTTTAAAACTAAAAATGGATGTCTACGAAGTTGCCGAAAAAGTGCAGATGGTCAAATGGTCAAATCGTCATAACCCAACACACGTTCGATATTGGTCGAGGGAAAATTTGCATTTGTATTTTGACGTAAGAACACAGTATCCCCAAAAACTAAATGTTTGGGGGGGGGGGTTATTGTAGGGGAACACGTAATTGGGCCATTTTTTATTAACGGCAATTGCAATTTGAATGGTCCTAGATACTTGGATCTACTGCAGCAGCACATTATTCTAACTGCTAGGCAGTTGTTAGGTGTAAGATTTGGTGAAACATGGTTTCAACAAGATGGTTGTTCCGCTCACAATGTTGGCCTTGTTAGGGAATATCTTGATAATGTATTTCCTAATCGGGTTATAAGTACACGGGGAACTATTTTATGGCCAGCTCGATCTCCCGATCTTGCTCCTAATGACTTCTATCTGCTTTTGAAGAAGCTTTTCAAATTATCACCCCTAACATGCTTGGAAACGTTAGAAGGGGTTTTTATAGTAGGCTCGGATATTGTCTAGCCGAGCAAGGAGACCTTTTCGAACATTTGCTTTATTTTTTTTTGACTGGGAGAATCTTTTTGGTTTTTAGAATGTATTATTTTACTTTGAGAACTTGCTTTTATTTTGTTTCTCCTTATTATTTTCATTGTAACAAGTCGTCACTGATAAATCTGAGCAGTTGACAATAAAACGCTCTTATTTATCAGTGACAAAAAATAAGAAAATTACGTTATAAAAATTTGCGTATTTATTGACCAAATTCCGGTTTCATTGACTACGCTCCACACAGCACCGTGGTTAGAGGCGTACTAAATACAAGGCGAACGGCGGCGAACGGCAGCGAATGGCGATCGGAAGCCTGAGTGTTGGTTGCTTCACTGATAGGCGTGCGGTGTCTCTGCATGTACGTACACTGGCAAATTAGACTTCTTCTGCCCTATGTTCGCAGTAGCTTGAAGCGGTCTGTATATATGAAATTAAAGCGTACTTAGGTCTATATAGATAGTATAAGAAAAACTCAAATCAGGACAAAAATCTCGTCCGAAACTAATTTCATTAACAGAAAAACCAAAGAAAATAGGGACTTATGGGGCAATAACTAATATTTCCTCATTTTGACCCCATTTACTCCAATTAAGTGCAAACACAGCTTTGTCACAGAATAAAGTACGACACGCAGCAAACCAATTCAACTAAAAGTCCACATATAATGGGACTTTCCATTCATTATAGGACCAATGCTCAGTGTTACAAACACACACGTCATTATATAGTATGATTATGATCAGGCAGTTCAACAACAAAGTTCTTTATACTTATGGTTACCTTTAGGGTAAATAATGGGAACCGCAAGAGGTTAAAAGTAGTGCTTTTGAACGTATCTAAAAATAACGTTTAGCGCTAAAAAAACCTTAACTTTTTTATTTTTATTTTCTTCCCATGTTTCCCAGGAATCAGCGCAGTACTTAATAGCAGAGTGCGATGAATATGCCAGATCAAGGCAGATGAAGTGGGGATTTCCCACGATAGAGGAAGATCTGCACTCGCTCAAATGGGCCATACTGGACTACGTAAAGAAGACAGGCAGGGCCGGACAAAGAGTTGTAGCGGAAGTAGGGTTATAGGGGTAAGGAGTGCGGTATGGCAGAAAGGGCCCATAAAGAGGCATATACTACTACTACTACTACTACTAGCTATTCAGTGCTAATTATCGTCTTTCATAAAAGGAAAGAGCCTGTTAGAGCGCTATTGCGCCCGCGCAGAATAAAAGTAAGGGTAACACTGTGGCCCAAATCTGACAGTCACCCTATTGTCAGGAAAAATATATACTTTCATTTATGCCAATTTTTAAAGTTGTTTATGAAGCCGCCCCGAAAAGCCTGGTGATGGTCACAGTTTTACTTCAAATTAGTACTAGTAGTAGTAACTAGGGAGCGGCCCAAGACCTGGCAAGTAGGCCCAAGCGGTCTCTTTTTACCTTACCCCAGCCTAGCCCCCTAATCCACCACCTGTACCGCTTGTACGGTAGTGCATCCAGATTCGGTTGTCCGAGTACCTGATGCCTCATCCTTAGGTATGCATTGCACTCCGCAACGAGGTGCCGGGATGTCTCCTCCACCCTCCGGCAGGCACGGCAGATGGAGTCATTCCCGATCCCGATGCGAGTCAGATGCTTACTGAGTCGGTTGTGGCCGGTCAGTATCCCTGTCAGTAGTCCAATATCTTTTCGTGTCCTTCCCAGGAGCCATTTGAGTCTGGCCGCGTCCGGTCCGTCGATGAATTCTTTGGACTGTCTGCATCCTAATTCGTTCTCCCAGGAGTCTGCCAGTACATCGTTAGCCCATTTAATGGGTCGACTTTGCAGCTGTCTCCTTATTATACCTAAGAGTGGTTCCGGTCCCACGTATTGAGTGCTGGCCCCGATCCGAGCGAGTTCATCGGCCTTTTCGTTGCCCGACACTCCCGTGTGTCTCGCTACCCACATCACTGTAACTCTTTTGTCTTGACTCAAGGCTTCCAGTGCTTCTACGCACTCTTCCACCAGAGTATTGGCAAATTTTGGCGCACTGAGTCCCTTTAGGGCCGCTTGGCTGTCGGAGCATATGTACACATGCTCCTCCGGACCATTGCGAACCTCTTCTAGTGTCGTCGGCATTATAATGACGTATACATCGGCTTGGAAGAGCGTAGCTTGCTCTCCGAGCGGGTAGCTCATCCGAACTTCTTCTCGGTCTTGCACGTAGACCCCCGCCCCTGTTCTCTGCCTCTCCGATAGCTTGGAGCCATCGGTGTAGCATATCACAGCGTTCCTCTCGAACTGTTGGTGGAGGTTCTCATTCTGCCCGAATTCCCTATCGGGAATTTCGACTTTGTACCTCTTATTGAATCTCCAGGGTATTCGAGTTGCCTTGATCTCAAGGACGCAAGTGGCATCTCCCTGGTGGCCATTTGGGCGACCCTTAGGTGTCCAACGGCTTCCCCTCCTCCTCTCCACTGACCAGAGTCTCTCAGACGCAAATGGGTTGCCATCGCTTCCTTCTTGATCCAAGTTGGTAGCGGAGACAGTCCCAGAATGGTCTCGAGTGCTTGGATTGACATCACCTTTGGCGCGTTATCCTTAACCCCCTCCCCACCCCCCGAAGTCAATTCCTAGGTGTTTTCATGCGCGCAACAGCTCAAATATTTATTGGTCGACGACGGACGTCTACTGCATTTCTTAGATAAACGGCGTGTATGACCTTGATCAAAATAATGTTTTTTCTTATTATTTGTCGTAAAATTGGTTTGTAAAATAGTTAAAAAAGGTTATTGGTGCAATTTAGATAACGAAAATGTAAGAAATTCTTAATTTTTTATTTAAATTACGTTAATTTGACTGCCTTTTTGGTTTTGGCGAATGTGTGCAAAATTTGTAACTTTTCGTGGTCGGGTTTATTTTGCTGGTTTTTCTGATCTCTATCCAGAACTTTTTATCTTCCCAATTACCTAAAATATAAATGCATATCTTTAACTTTTATGTACAGATTGTTTTTATCTTCATCTTTAATCCTAGTTGGGGAAAGCTGCATGTCATAGTTTTATTAAAAAAATATTTTTAAATAATTACTCTCAATGTTAGTTAGTAGTTATTTATGATAGTGTTCAATTCTTTAAAGTTTTTTGCTGTGTCTACATCATTAATCTGTGACTCTGTCCCGTATTTTATCTCCTATTATTGTTTGCTATCTTTTTCGCATTACCCTCAGTCTGTGTGTACATAAATCCTTATAGAAATAAATCAAGAGGAGGTACAGCCTCAAGACTGGGCAAATTAGATTGGGTAATGTCTATAGATGTGTCATTAGTAAATATTTTACTTTTAACACTTCCAATAACATTACTTACTATAAAAATTACTTCGGGCAACTCGACATGTCGTCCCATTTGAAAAGTAGATAGATATTTTTTTTAAATCTCAAGGATCTTCTTGAAAAAGGGCTTCTTTCAAGAGCCGGTGACTTCTTGAAATACATCATTGAAGGTTGTAATTCAAGAAGCCAGGACCTATTCCAAGAGAGACTTCCACAATAAACATCACAGATTAACCTTTAAAAATATTTTTTTAAATGTTCAAATAACATTGGATCTTTTTGCTTCAGTGCCATGACCTAGGTAGAACTGATGTAGAAGGCTCGTTACTTTTCTTGAAATTTAAGTATATATTTTTTTGTTCATTAGATTCTTTCTTTTTTCTCTAAAATACTAAACCAACCAGCATTCAACGCCTTCAACTTAATCCAATCAGTGTCAACTTCGACTGTTTTGTCCATACGGGGTATAACTTTTAGTACCCTTAAACATCTCAAAAACCAAAACAGGCAGACAAGAAAAATTCTACAAACTTAGATGATTTACATACAACTCGGGAAATCTTCACAAATTTGAATTGGGATTTTCTTCCTGATTCCGAAAGTCCCTAATACCTTCATAAGCCCAACGAGTTAAGCCAGAAATCTTATATTTGGTGATTCCGGCTGATCCTTTATCCAAATCATTTTTTTCTGATTTAATTTTAAAACCGTTAATTAAGTATTTTTAAAATCAGAAAGAAAAGCCCTATTTAAATTTACCAATATATAGAGTGCGTCCAAATAAAAAAAAAGTAACCAGCATCCGAAAACGTGTTTTCTGTAAACCACTTAATTATGTGAAACTTGACCTTTCTGCCTCTTTTGCTTTTTGAAATTTCTAGGGGTATCGTTACTTTTCTGACACCCTCTATATTGACGGCGGGAGTATCTGTGATTCTCTTCTGCATTGAATGAGTACAGTAATTTCCACCCGAAATTTATACATATTTAATTGACATCATCTGTCAGCGAGAATTTTTGATTTAAAAACGACGTTTGGTAACTTTGTTTCTTCGTAAAAAAACAGTTGGTCACAGTTAGGCCAGTGTCGCATAGTACATCACTTCCATGAACGCATCAATTTAACTATCCACCTCCTCGTGGTTTCCGCTGGACCTCTGTACGTGCTGAGTGGCTAACGGACAAAGCTTCTGGCATAGAGAAGTGGTGACCAACTTCTTCTTCTTCGCTAGCGCTACAACCCTGGATGGTTCTTGGCTGACTGCACGACTTTTCTCCAATTTATACGGTCTTCCATCAATCTTTGATTAAAAGGGATATTCATTTTCTGTAGGTTTGATTTAATGATGTCCCTCCAACGCATTCTCGGACGTCCGAGTGTTTTTTTTTGCTAGAACCTCCTCCCACACCAATCGCATATCAATCTTACAAGTCTTTCATCCTGAAAACTGCCCATCTTAGTCGTTGGAATTTAATCTCTTGGACAATATCGCTATCATCGTAGAGCTCCTGTACTTCAATAGTAGCACGATACCGTTTTATCGTCAGATGGTGGAGGGCTCCAAAAATTTTCCTGACAGTTTTTTGTTCAAAACATCTGAGGTTTTTGTCGTTTGCTTTGGTCATTATCCTCGTTTCGCATCCATATGTTATTACTGAACAGACAATGGTTTTTTAGATTTTTAATTTTTGATATTCTGGTAAGGTTTTTGAGTTCATAAGGCAGTGGTGTGCAGATTGAATTCTTCCTATAAAATTTTGGGTGTTGATTGTGACGTTTTGTCCTATTCTATCTCTTCACCCCGTTCTGTTCGTTGACTTTAGTCCCACTTCACCTGTTGTTTTTTCGATCTTGTTGAAAATGTCTGTTACGGTTACAATGGAGTCTCCAATGAGACCAATTTCTTCTGCGTATGCTAGCAGTTAGTTAGGACCTTTAGTTGTTAGCCGTTCGGTTTTTATTTCGGCTGATCTCGCGCTTTTCTCTAAAACGAGGTTAAAAAGCAGTGCTGATAGGTCATCGCCTTGTTTAAGACTACTGTGTATTTCGAAACTACTGGATAGACTGTTATTTACTCGTACTTTAGATATTCCGCCCTCCATATAAACTTTGTTCTTCTGAATGAGTTTTTTTAGTATTCACCATCGATCATAGAAAAATCTCTGCCGTCATCCAACCGAACATAGGCGGTCAAGCCCAACCAACAGTAAAGGAGTAAATTCCATTACATAAGGTGGTTTCAAAGCCAATATAGGAAAGACTGGCAACAATTTTTTATTTGCGGTCCTTAGGCGAGAGTCCGGTGCAAAGTGGGACCTTAAGGGGTTTCCTGAGAGGAAGAATCAAATCATTTTTATTAGCCCTGACTGAGATTCAAGTCCTCATCAAGTGTAGGAAGCTAGAGATTTTCTTATTAGTTCCCTGGGATCCTACGACCCGGGGACAAGTAGCTTCAAATAGAGGAATGATGCAATAAGTCTGACGTGTCGCTGGAGAAATCACAGACTCTCCTCGAAATTTAGGTTAAGTAAGAGTCTTAGTGTACCTGATGGTGAGTGTAGATATTTATCGTCCTCCACAAAAACTAGGTTCCGTCCTTGGTTCCGTCGTTTTTCTTTTTCTTAGGCTTGTGGTGGACATTACACAGATTGTGTCTTGTGCCGTCTTATGGGAACAAAATTAACAGAAAAGGTTGAAATGACAAACGCACATATACACACACTCACACACTGAAGGGACGAGGTCGAATTAAAGACGTGACCTCGCGTGAAAGCACGTGTTGCTTTTAGTCCCTAATGAGAAAAAATTAGACCGCTTTTATTGCGTCTCAAAAATGTTGACAAAAAAGTTTTGCAAAAATATTTCTCTATTCTATAAACAAAAGCTACCTTATAATACCTACAAGTTACGAAACACCTTTAGATTAAGGTCGGAGTTTAGGGTTAAGTCTAAAACTAAAGTTTACCTTGAAGAAACTTATTTTCTCATGATAAAAAAGCGAAATATTTATAACCAACATTAAATTGGTAGTAATCAAAATTTTTTGTAACTGTTTCATTAAAATGTATCTTCCAAACAAAATTATTAAAAAAAAATACCTCAATATTATCTAAACTACTAAGCTGTTTGGATAACATTAAGGTATTAACTAAATGAGTGTATTTAAAAATCCGTCCTTAAATAGTGTGACTATTTTTAATTTTTTAAAGAGCAAAATAGTACATATAGGTATTCAAAAAAAACAAGATGGTTAATAATTTTTAAAATAATATTCATGGTAAAAGTTACAAATATCCTCCCCTATATGTTGGAAGGGCGATTAAAGATTTTTTTTAAAGGGGGGGGGCAGTTAGTAGGTATTGGTTCGGGTAAGTCAACTCTTAATTCTAGATTTGATTCCAAAATCATGTATCTTAAAATATGCCGCAGGCAAAAATCTTGAGAAAATTATGCTAAAAATATCATTTTTTACGCGATTTGAATGCTTCGTAATTGCTTAACATAAAAGTAATATTGTAACAATCAATGATATAGCGCTGCATAATGCTTTAAATATTTTGATCTCTTTAACATGTTTCATG
Organism: Oxystoma pomonae; assembly: GCA_963921995.1. Taxonomy (NCBI): domain Eukaryota; kingdom Metazoa; phylum Arthropoda; class Insecta; order Coleoptera; family Brentidae; genus Oxystoma; species Oxystoma pomonae. The sequence continues at coordinate 26,683,031 of OY998170.1, forward strand.
TAAAAGTGGGTTGGGTGCTGCCATGAAAGTGTGAGCTATTCGTATAGCCTTAAATATATATTTTTTTTATCAAAATCAAGTCATAAATGCGCCGCAGTCAAAAATTTTTCAAAAATTATACTTAACAATGCTATTTCTTACAAGTTTTTAAATGTTGTTGATAAAAATATCTTAAACTTAAACTCAACGTACAACCATAAAGATATAAGTTGAAGGTCTTTGCGTACAACCATCAAAAAGGTTGTAGCGCCGCATGCGGATATTTGAGCAACTTTTGAAAATTAAGCCCAAAATTTTGAGCTTGTTTACGTTTTCGTGAAATTTTTTAAAAAAGGTGCCTTGCATGATAATACATACCTATAGTTAATAAATAGTAGCAGTGGTGCACCCAGAGAAATATTTTGGATGGGGGCTTAAAATATGACCTAGTTGATTTTTTTTAAATAACTCGAATTAAGGGAAAATGGTTATAAGATATTGTGTTATTTGTTTACCTAAAACTTGGCAAAACATGTTTTAAAGGAGCTACCGAGAAAAGTTTCTAAAAAAAAACTTACCATTTAAAACAAGCTCTCAATGTTAGTTAATAAAAATTGTGTATGTTTAAATTAAAATCGCAAAAAAGAATGATTTAGTAGCGCCGCCGGCGAAATTTTTTTTAAATGTTACTTTTGGATATGATGTTTGATTAATATTAGTTTGGTTTTCTGTTTATTTGGTTTGAGAATAATATAGAAATAAACAAATAGAGTATAGAGAACAAAGCTTTAAAAAAGAGTAATGTACTCTCAAAAAGAATATAAATGCCACACTATCTTAAATGATGTTATTACAGAAGGAATAAAAATAAAAAAAGACAGAATTATTTAATCATGATTAACACTAATCGGAGTTAGGGATGATTTTTGGCAAACAAAGTTTCAGTATAAAGCACCGCATTCTAAACACCAGTTAGTATAAAAAAGACCTCCGAATCAGTTACTTGAACCGAAACGAATCTAAAAAAAAAGGTCAAAAGATCTCGGGTGGAAAAAACGAAAATTCAAACTTGGATGAGTATCCCACAAGGAACACACAAAGGACCCCATAATTGATTAAATGATGTTTCGCCCTGGGCAACCAGCGTGGGCTAGCACTTTGTTGGAAAGCTTATCGACAAAGAAAAACGCTCGTGAAATTATCTTTGTCATTTGTCAATATATGTGTCAAAATCCTTAAGAAATCGTTGTGCTGGAGTTCAAATGGAACATTGCCCCGACCGAGTTGAAAATTCGTTTTTTAGAAAAATCCAAAAACACGTCAACTAGTATTTTTTGCAATAAAAATTTTCGGCATAAAACTTTCGTAAACCGACCCTCAGAAACGGGTCTATTCAAATAAAACTTTTTTTTTCAAATGAGAAGACCCCGCTTGTGGCAACTTGTTGGAAAGCTCATCAAAAAAGAAAAACGTTCGTGTATTTTTTTGACATTTGTCAATCCATGTGTCAAAATTCCTCAAAAAATTATTGTGTTGGACTTCAAATGGAACTGCCCAGGCGGGTTATTGGTGTTTTCCTTTGAAAAGAAAAGTTTTATGTGAATGGACCCCTTTCTGAGGGTAGGTTCAGAATAATTTTAAACCGAAAATTTTTATTGCTAAAAATATTAGTTGACGGGTTTTTGGATTTTCCTAAAAACAAATTTCTAATCCGCTACACAATTATTTTTTGTGGATTTTTGACACATGGATTGACAAATGTTTAAAAAAAAGTACACGAGCGTTTTTCTTTTTTCATAAGCTTTCCAACAAGGCGCCACAACCGGGGCCTTCTCATTTGAAAAAAAAAGTTGCATGTGAATAGACCTCTTTCCGAGGGTTCGTTCACAAAAATTTTATGCCGAAAATTTTGGTTGCTAAAAATATTAATTGACTTGTGTTAGGATTTTTCTAAAAAATAAATTTCCAGCCCGCTAGGGGCAATGTTACATTTTAATTCCGAAACAATCATTTTTTGAGGATTTTGACACATGGATTGACAGATGTCAAAATAAATTACACGAGCGTTTTTCTTTTTCCTTAATCTTTCCAACAAGGTGCCACCAGCAGAGTCTTCTCATTTGAAAAAAAAAGTTGTGTGGCAATAGACCCCTTTCTGAGGGTCCGTTCACAAAAATTTTTTGCCGAAAATTTTAGCTGCTAAAAATCTTAGCTAAAGTGTTTTTGGCCCGCTACGGCTAATATTCCATTTAAAGTCTCCACCCTGTATATATTTTCTTAGAATAATAAAAAACAACCTTAAAATTTTTCAGATAATTTGGGACATGTGCTTTAGAATCTATAGTTGCGCTTTTCTTTCGCAACGCTGCGGTGGAAATTTTGATGTCATACCACCAAACCAAGACCAAACGTTGCAAATATGATGAAAACGTTTAAAAATACATTTATATGTGCAGTTTAAACAAGTTGAAAATAGATTCCGAATTTTTATCTAAACACACAATTATCGATGAAGTTTTTTCTTATAATTATGGGTTTTTTCTTCTGTTGTTGCACCCTTAAAACTGCAAAATACGTTTAGGTCATGATAGTCTATTCGCGATCGAATTTACATGTAGTGTGATTTATATAATGTAGGTTTCACTAGAGGCCCTGTATACGATTTTTTACAGTTATTGTTTTACTAGAGGTGTGTGCTTTTAGCTTACTTAACTCGCAAATTCGGCTATTTTGTTTATTAATTTTCCAGCTTGGTAAATGCATGTTTTCTTTCCACTTTTCCTGAGTTTCTTTCTCTGTTGAACACCGGAACAATACAAATTCGTCCGGGCACGTGTTTTTACAGTTTTTGATTCAGCAAAATTCCATTTTTAAACCGGACGTTTCCTAATCAAAAATATGACAGTGACAAAATTATTGTCAGGGGTAACCAACTATCATTGCCAACACAAAATTTGTTTTTAAACAATTTACTAACAACCGTCAAATCCAGTTGCTCACCTCTGGTAAAACAATAACTGTCAAAAATCGTATACAGGGTCTCTAGGTTTCAGAAATAAAGATATGGTCATCTTTGTTTAATTTTTTTAGTCAACACCGTTCTCAAGTTAAGAACGGTGTTGGTTTAGTGCGGCATTGTCTTCCTATAAGTTAAAATGTCACAGACTCCTGACAACATTATGTTTTTCATGTCAGTGATATCCAAATTTAAAAAAAATGCCGCCGCATCTTTCCGAATTTGATAAAGGGATAAAGCTCACATCTTAGCAAAACTAGACGAGGGTTGGTCTATTCGGCAAGTACACTTCCGGCCACATAAAATGCGTACAGCAGAAGTTGCCTGCAGGTCTGTTGAATTTAAGTTTTGCTAATTGCGTTGCTTATTGTAACTGACTTTAACGTTTTCTAATTAAAGGTTAGATTTTTTGACATTGTAAATATAAAAAGAAGGGGACTAACCACACTTTAGCATAATACTATTGAATAAAACAATTTTTTAAAATTATTCAACGTTTTATTATAACTTATTCCTAAAGCTCATTATGGATGAAACAAAACCACAATTTTGCGAATAAGAAAAAAGTATCAAGAATAAGGAACTGTTTGGTGAAAGGAAAGCAATAGCTTAATCATAGTCAGCGCACCTCTACAGGATCGGTAAATTTAAGTAATCTAAGTCTTTGCAGACAACCAAAAATGTTCAAAATCAAAAACAAATTATTAAAAAACACTATGTAAATTAAAAAACACAAAAAAGTAGCGTGTCATTGCCCCATCAGCCTCGAAAATATTTGCCAGTCTTAGTGCCATGAAAACTGCTAAATTTTGAAATAAATTTGGATTTACAACAATGACTTCGTCGTACCCTCTGACTATGAGCTGCATTAAGTGGTTGGAATTTCTGGGAACAATATTCATTTGTGTTAACTTTTTTCCTATAAGGCCCCACACATTTTCTATGGGATTGGTGTCAGGAGTTTTTGCCGGCCATGGCAAAATCTCAATATTGTTTTGCTAGAACCACTGTTTAGAAATGCGTGCGGTGTGGACAGGACAGTTATCCTGTTGATACACACAGCTGTAAATCTTCGCAAATGGGCGGTCTTCAAGAAAGTCGATCAATTACTGATCCTGCTGAGGAGTCCTGACTTGGGTCAAGCAAGTGCCTCGCCTTTCGTCGAACAGTTACTTCTCCTTGATACTTTCTTCTTATTCTTACAATTGTAGCCTTCTTTCACCCATAATGGGCCGCTACTCTTCGAATCGACCAACCACCGTCTACTTTTGTCAAAATTTGGTATTTTTCGGATTCGTTTAGTTGAGAATATCGGAGGCATCGGTTGAGACATTTTTAAATATAAGCGAATGACAACAACAAAACCTGACGTTGACATTTTTTGTCAATATGAAATATCTAAAAGGTTACTGAGTTACGAGGACCATAACACACTATATAAAATCGGCGTACTCATTTTATGTAGCCGAAAGTGTAGCTGTTCATTATGGGAGAAGCAAGTCTACGATAGCATACATAAAAAACCGATTTCAAGAGGAGAGAACTATCGACTGAAAGGAAGGCACCGGTTTTACGACAGTTACAAGCCCAGAGAAAGACCAAGAAGCTATCAATTTTCTGGAAAATCATCCGTTTGCCAAAGCTAAGGAAATAAAAATTGAATCAAGTTTTCCAGGATCCATAACAACATTAGCCAGGAAGATTCAACGTTTGTGGCTAAGGTGTCGCATTGCAGCAAAAAAAACTAATTGAGGAAAAGAAGCAGTCTCGATTAATTTTTCGTTGAGTTATTCTCTAAGGGACGAAGAATTTTGGCAGCAGGTGGTTTCCACAGATGAGCAGATCTTTAAGTATAACAGCGATAAAAAACAAATTCTGGTTTATCGACCGCCAAGAAAGATTTTCGGTAAATGTTGATATCAGCGCTGTATTAAACGTTAATATGCTGGAAAATGTACATTTTTGCTTTTTTGAAATGTGGTTTTTATTTTTAGGTGCCTTATATTTTGAATTAGTAAAAAAATAAACAAGCCGTCTCCTTATAAATGCCAAAAATATAACCCAAAATGACAAAGTCAGAAAGTCAGTATTGCACATATTGTCATTTTGGCCACATAAGGCACTGCTCTTCTAAAATTAAAATTAAAAAAGTTTTAACCAAAAAATTTACCAGCCACCCCCACGCTAACGACTTTGGGAAATCGTGGAAATAATCAACGCTAAAGTATGTCCGCAAATTTTAAGTTTTGGTCAGGAAATGTTTCTTTCCTTTACCAATAGCATGAGAAAAAAGAGACAGAATGAAAGCACCCATAATAATAAAGGCTGATCCACATGAAATTTAATTAATTCTAATAAATTTGACTATATTTGGCCTACATAACAGACGAAAACGATTAAAATAAATAAAAGTAATAGTTCTATAACAGTCTCAAAAATGATTTTCAGAATAAACTTGAAAACTGTTCAAAAATTCGTTATTTGGTAGAATGAACACATCCTAATTCCACCAAACAAAAAAAAATTGGCGTTGTCTAGCGCCAACGCAACGTTGCGAAAAAAAACGCACCTTATTTTAAAGAAAGACTTCTAAATACAGACACCCATTTAGGTCTAATTTAGACACCAGCAGCCACTCGAATTAAAAGAAAAGATGAATGAAAGGAGTCCAAACAAAGAAAGAAGAAGAGTAAACCTTAAAAAGGAGGAAGTGGGCAATTAGACCACCAATTAAAGGTTATTAGAGCCCATTTTAAGATTTCAACTAATTGGTATGTTTGGACCAGGTCAGATTTAATTTTGATTAGGAAATAAATCATTTGGACTTTTGACACGCCCCCATGCTTTTTTAAGAAGTAAAGGCGGCTTCAAAATTAAAGTGTATTGTAGTTTGTTTTATGAATGAAACAAAAGTTTGAGATTTATAAGAGGGGCTGAGTATTTAACCAAATGAATAGGTAAATAAATAGTGCCCCAGAGTGCCTAGAGGTATAAAGAGCTTCCCGTTTATAAAAATATATAGATTGTTTTTAACGGAGGTAATATCAATCAAAAATCGATTTAATATTTTTAACAATACTGGCTTTTTATTTATTAAAAAAAAGCTTTTTTAAAACTAATGCTATTTAAAGACAACAAAGTTATCACCCCGAAAACACAATAAAAAAATTAAAATTTCCTTTTCCCTCAAAGTAACTCCTACTTAGCTTTCTTTTTATCTTTTCCTTAAACTCGACTAATTAGTCGCGATACAAAAATTACCGAAACAAAGAGAAATAACGAGAGTTTTTAAGTAATGACAAAATATTTCCATAATTTTCTACCTTTCAAAAATTCTACTGAAATGCTTAACACGCTTGTCCTTCTTAGCGAATAGAGGAAAAAATTAGAACCCAAATTTTTTTTTCATTAACAAGCTTAGGAAGGTTCTCCGTTAAACATACTAGAAGTCCCCATTCCTACCTCCCCGGAAACGGTCATTTCTAACCACCAAAAGTGACAAATAAGAAAAATGTTTTAAATTTAATTCAAACAAAAATTGAAAAAACCTAAGCAAAAATGATGCCAGTTTGAACAATTTCTTGCATATTCCTTTTTAGCATTTTCATCAAGATTTTTTCACCTAAGAGTACCAAACTTAGCAGGGCTAGCAGAAAATTTAATTTTTCCAGTGGCGTAGTGCGATTTTCTTAATAAGAAAATTTCAAAATGTACCAAAACTCTTTGATACGCCACTGTTACTGACATAGCATATAAAAAAGGCCCCGCTTTTGACTGGATCTTATATTAGATAAAATTGCATTTCCAACGACTCCTTCTGCTTGTATTTGCTTCTTCTAGTAATAACACAAGAATATTTTTAAATCAAAATTTTTTATATTTTTTTAGTAAATTTCTTAAATGAAAAAGCCAAGGTCTCCTACTCTTCCAATACCAATTATTAATTTAAAAAAAAAACTTTTTTAACCGGCATCGACAACTAAATACTTGACCGTAAAAAAATCTGTATCCTGTAGTTGATTACTAATTCTCTCTTGTCTCTAAATAATTAAAAAACTCCACTTAGACCGCGGCGACGACAAATTTCTTCCCTCTTGTTTTAAAAAGTTGTTGCCCCATGCGGCTGCTTGGAGAAAAAATTCTTCTCCCCCAAATTAGAGTTTTAAGCGGCCGCAAGAAGTTTGGAGAAACTCGCTCTCTGTGATGCACCTAATTAATTTTCATGAGCGGAACACGGTGTAAATTAAATTTGCGTTAATCTGGCCGATCCAAAAAGATAGAGATTTTTTCTGGTTAAAATAGGCATTTTTTGTTTGGAAAGTTTTACTTTACAGGACATTCTCAAAGGGACCTGTTTTTACTTACCAATGTGAGTAACCTATTAGAATATTTTGGAAACTATACAATGGAAACTTTTCAAACTTTCTATTTTAACATAAGTCCACGTAAACTATCTTTATGAAATACGCTCATATTTGCAGTGTTGCCATTTGCAGGAAAACTTGGCAAGAATTATCTTATTTTAAATTGAACACCCTGTATATTTTTGCATTTTTGGATTCCGCAAGATATTTTAGGTATAATGTCTTATACCTATGTTCAACTGTTTTTAAAATATTGACAGGTGAAAGTTGACATTTTTTAACATTGACATCCCGTAACATCGGAACGATTAAGGATAGAGCAAAACGGTTTTTCACAAGCTATCATTTTATACTATTTTTACCCAGGGGTAAACTAACCTTGGGATATTTTATCCCTGGGTTTAGATATAAAACGATAGTTTGTTAAAAACCAAGACAGGAATGTAAAAACCGTTGTGCTCTATCCTTAACCTTTTCGATTTACGGGCTGTCAAAGTTAAAAAATTTCAAATTTCACCTGTCACTATTTTAAAAACAGTCCCTAAAGTATTTTTTACAATCAAAATTCAAAAATATACAGGGTGTTCAATTTAAAATAAGAAAGTTTTAGACAAGTTTTCCTGCAAATGGCAACACTGCAAATATGAAGGTAGAGTAGAGTAAAGTAGAGTATAGTTTCCAAAATACTCCAATAGGTTACTCACCTTGGGACACCTGGTGTATGTAATAACGAACTAGATATGTTTGTTCGGGTGGAATCATGCAACTTAATTTTGACCACCTTCCCTACATCCGATTGGCTTCAAATTTGGCATGCTTATATAATTGCGGCGAGAACACAAGAATATAGTGTGATAAAATTGACAGCTCTTCCCTACTCGAAGGGTGTGGAGGGAGGTACAGTTGAAGTACGCCCGATTTCGTTAAAATTTGGTGTGTTGGGGCACATGGAGATGGAGATAAGAAATTTCTAATCAGATTTTAAAAATTCAATATGCCGGATTCAAGATGGACGATTTTAGGTCATCTTTTGCTAACCAATTTTAAGTAACCTATGCACATCCGACTGCCTTCAAATTTGGCATACATTTATAGTTTCGGTGACAATATAATAATATGTCATTATTAGGCACCCCTCCCCCTACGAGGGGAGTGGAGGGGGGAAAACACCTAAGTTTGTCCAATTTCAACCAACGGGAGCTCTTGGGGATAAGGAATACGAATTTTTGATCAGATTTTGAAAATTCAATATGGCGGATTCAAGATGGACGATTTTCGGTCATGTTTTGCTAACCAATTTTAACTAACTTATCCACATTCGATTGTGTTCAAATTTGTTATGTGTTTATAGTTCCGCTGAAAATACAATAAGGTACCCATTTCCCTCTAACGAGGGAAGTGGAGGGGGAAAAAGATTTAGTTTTTTCGATTTGAATCAAAATTGGCACACAGGGGATATTAGGGAGTGGGATTATGAATTTTTGATCAGATTTGAAAGTTTCAATATGGCTGATTCAAAATGGACGATTAAGGGCACAAATTTAAAAATTAAAAAATGATTTTTTATTAAAAAAAAACTTTTAAATAACAAGATTTTAATTAAATGCACTCCAAAAAGTAGAAAGCAATTTTTTATCTTTCTTATACTTTAATAAAATCGATGGCCTCAAACTAAAAATTTTAAATTTACGGTGACGAAGAGAGAACTGCAAAAGCAAAACTAAATTCTTCTTCTATTCAAATGATAAACATAATGCTTTCATCTAAAGAAGCTGAGAACGGGGGAGATTTCCGTGCTTGCCAAGCCTTTAAAAATGTCTTTAGGTTATGGAGTAATACAACTGTTTCTTAGGTGAATCGTCGATGTGACCGATATACGATACCTAAAGTTAAAATTTTTAATTTGCGCCCATCGCTTTTATTATGGTATAAGAAAGATAAAAAATTATTTTCTACTTTTAAGTCCATTTAATAAAAACTTGTTCTTTAAAAGTTTTTGAAAAATTTATTCACCTTACTAAGCAGTGAAAAACATATAAAAATTCTACAATATTTTGTTTCTCATATTTCCTTTCCAATGAACTTTTTCTGTGTATAGCTTTATCAACGCCTTTGCGCGGATTTTATTAATATCGGGGAAATAAAAATACTGCATCACTGACGCTATTTCGACCGTGACACCGGAAAATTGAAAAATCAAGCCTTCCCTGACTTTTCTTATCTTGGCCAAAAAATGCGCCGAGTAAAACTGCTAGGATTTAGGATTCTTTAGACGTATTGTATTACTTTTCCTTGGAATCTGCCGGTTGACTATTGGTTTTTGTTATTATTGTTAAATTATGTGGTCTAAACTCCTAAATAAAAAAGAGAGTTTTACCAACAGGAAACTATTGGATTTTTGACCTCCTCCAGCAGTTCTACCACTGACTGGTTTCACACACAGTCCATCCACTAGTCGGACTTTTTACTATGACCAATCGATAGCAAAAAAATGAACTTTGCAAAATACACCGGAGCACCATAAGAATACATACCGGGTGCGACTTGGAGACTAGATGCAGACAAGTGTTTCATCCTTTTTATAGTCGAATAATATGAACGATCAAATCAACAAGTCATGGACAAATGCTCGGAAAAGCATTAGACAACAGAACGAGAAATATATTCCCAAATTAAATATAGATAAAAAAGAGATTTTTACCAACAGAAAACTATTGGATTTTTGGCCTTCTCCTCCAGTTCTACCACTGACTGGTATCAGACACAGTCCATGCTATCGCCCAAGCAGCTTTTTTCTGACTTCCGACTAATTACAACCTAACATGACGTCGGTTTTGGCTCAAATTTAGGTCGGCAGTTGGTGTGTCCATCAAACAACGTATTTTTTAGTAAGACCCGACGTCGCCAACAACTAGTGCCTCAGTTGTGACGGCGATACTTACCAAAACTGACGTAGCCAAATGTTGGTGATACTCGCTACTTATCAGCGACGTAAATTAACGTTAATTACGGCGACGTAATTTTTAGAATAAAATTCAACGTCGGGCCATACTGGGTGTTCCAAGGTGGGTGCTTATTAGATTATTTTAGAAACTATGCAATAGAAACTTTTCAAACTTTCTATTCTAACATAAGTCCATGTAAAGTATATTTATAAAATACTTTCGTATTTGCATTGTTGCCATTTACAGGAAATGTTGACAAAAACGTTGTTATTTTAAATTAAACACCCTGTATATATTTGCATTTTTGGATTAGGTTGATTGACAAGTTTTCACGTTCATATCTTGGGTTTTCACAAGCTATCGTTTTAGACTATTTTTAAATTTAACTCAGGGTTAAAATATTCCAAGGTAAATTTAACCCTGGATTAAAAATAAAATCATAGCCTGATAACAATGTGGAAACCGTTTTGTCCTAGTTTGGAACACCCGGTATAACGTCCAATTCATAAGACGTTATATTTAGTATGAGTTTTAAAGTAGAATTGTAATAAAATTGACGTTGCCAAACTTTTATTTATTAAATGTAACTATTCCGAGGTCCACCGACGTGGGTGCGTGACCTAAAATTATACTAAAATATTCTAGGTCGGGTCGTTCTACAAGGCGACGTCGCAGGAGGTGTTCTTGTCCGAATAGGTAAATAATCATTACAAATTTGGTCGGCGTCCGAAACGCCATTTTAAACGTTTAGCATCGATGCGTCATTACAACAATACATTTAATGAAAGTAACATATCGGACAAAGCGTTTTTGTTTCTCACTTCATTACGACCAGGCCTCCAATGTCTAACGGAGAATCCAGACACCTACAGACCTGTTTCATCCTTATTAGGAATCATCAGGGAGTCATAGGATTGTACCTGGCAGTTTAAGCTACACAGTGACCATGCACACCTCTCGAATTTAAAACAAAAAGTTTGTAATCCGTGGGGACGTAGTAACTGTCGAATAAACCGAGAAACAAAAACATCAAAATTGAAAAGTGCAGAACACCGTAAATACAGAATATTTAAAAAACAACAAAATGAATCTCGTGTCCGCAAATAAAAATGAAAGTAACACTCGTGGCATATCGGACAACTTTTCAATTTTGATGTTTTTGTTTCTCGGTTTATTCGACTCCTTGATGATTCCTAATAAGGATGAAACAGGTCTGTAGGTGACTGGATTATTCATTAGACATTGGAGGCCTAGTCGTAATGAAGTGATGCCACGAGTGTTACTTTCATTTTGATTTGCGGACACGAGATTCATTTTGTTGTTTTTTAAATACATTTTCTTTTTTCATTTTAAAGGCTTAATATATAAATTTACTCATTTGTTAGCAACTAAAATGCATTTTTAAAATGCCTATAATGTTTTACTATAAGAAACAGGCCTCCTTATAAATTAAAAAGGGTCGTCCATTTTCTCAAAGAGATTTGAATTTCAAATGCTTCAACTCAAGGTCATAAAGTCTCAAAATACAAAATTTGTATTCAAAATTTGGTAGGTTACACGTGTTTCGCCTACATAGGCATCTTCAGACCTGGTATATAAAACGTCACGGTAGAGATTAACATTTAAAGAACATTAAAAGTTTAAAAAAAAAATAAAAAACATTTAAACAAGCGAGACTCGTTTTACATTTTACTAACAAAAATACTTAACATTTTTGATTTTTGTTTTTAAAATGTAGAACGAGTCTCGTTTGTTTAAATGTATTTTATTCTTACTTTTTTAAAATTTTGTAAGGTTCTGGTCTGAAGATGCCTATGTAGGCGAAACACGTGTAACCTACCAAATTTTGAATAATTTTTTTTATTTTGAGACTTTATGACTTTGAGTTTGTTGAAGTTGAAGAACTCCTTATAAATCTTTTTTTTTAGGTTATTTTTTTTAAATTAAATTCTTAATATTTTTGAATGATTTTTGTGGTTTTCTGTTTTTTTTTAATGTTTATTTTAATTATATTTATCAGTAAACTGACCTCGTCGGAAGATTTGGATCCATAAAATGTGTAAAACTAACTTTTTTCAGTTACCTACAATAACTAAGATAATATTCATTATCATCCACTTTTCATTGGAATGTGATTGTTTAGACATATAAAAATTGTTACCTAATAAGTTTAAACTTGGTGTTCACAGTAAACTTTGGGTCGTGGGTCTACGTAATTTGACCAAAACACTGTGCAACACCCGACGTCGAAACGACTCGAATTTTGATTCCCCACTTAGGTGCTAAATTGAGTCCTTAGGAAGACTGATGCACGTCGGAGCCGAAGGCGACGTCGAGTATTTCTTGTCCTACGTGACCCTAACGTAATATAACGTCGAAATGCTCGTTGGGCGAAAAAGCCTGACTGGTGGATGGACTGTGTCTGGAACCAGGCAGTGGTAAAACTTGTGGAGGAGGAGGCCAAAACTCCAATAGTTTTCTGTTGGTAAAACTCTCTTTTTTATTTATATTTAATTCCACTATGAACATTGGGAATTTAGTTCTTATTCTGTTAAACTCCTAAAGTTGGACTAAATATATACATTCAATTTTAAACACTCAATTATAAACGTAAAAGCATATCATTTGCCTAGTTATTTCAATATTGCCAAACATTCTGGATTTTAATACTACATTTTTATATAACCCAAATAATAATAATTAAAATAATTTCCATATAACTGATAAAATTCTATGCAAACTTTATTTTACTCAAAAGTCCAAAATAGAGGACATTTTAAAAATAGGTCTACAATTTAAGATTTTTACACAAAATGTTGATTTTAACATTAGATTCCTGGAGCTCAAAGACAATTGTCCTATTTAGACAAAGGTAAAAAAGATTTTTACCTAAAAATGGCACCATTTTCCGAAACGTATAACTTTTGTATCTCTTATTCGATTTTAGGACGTGATACATCATTATACGTGAAAATAATGTTTCTGTTTAACTGATATTTTGTCTTAATACAATGAACCACATACAAATTTTCCGGGGAGAGTGAGACTTTTTTGTCTTGCTTATGAAAGATATTCCTACAAAATTTAGACCAAATAAATTCTTCATGTCTGGGCTGCAGGCCTGAAAAAGGTGTGTTCGCAGTATTGTGGGATTGTGGATATTTTCAGGGAAACTACAAAGAAAGCTCAACGTTAAAAGCTTTGTGTGAGGTTTGAGAAAAATTTTTTCATTTCCTTATATAAAACCCTTAAAATTTATAAGCAAGTATAGGTATTAAGTAATGAATGTAGGAAAAAAAAACGCGGAAAAGACGCCTGGAAAAAATCCTCGGAGCAAAACCCCCCGGAAAAAAAACTACCAAGTTAAAATTATTACAACTAACCTAAACCCAACTTAACTCAAGCTAGACCTAACTAAGCTCAAGCTAAACCAACGCAATAGTAGTTTTCACAACAAGTGGCTAAAATAGTGCTTTTTTTACAAGCGTTGGTTTAAATAAGGAGCGTAGCGAGTTATTAACACTATTTTTTTTAATACCTTTATCAAAAAATCCAAGACAAACAGGAAAATACTTTAAAAATCTCAAACGAAGAGCACTTCTCGCAATACACCATCCTAACACTATAAATCAAGGTGGCTGGTAAATGAAATAACAATGGTTTCCATAGCGATGTGCCTTTTTACTCGGTAACGTTCATTGTTGCAACATTTTAATCTTTGACAGTTTGATATTTTGACGATGTTTTTAAATTATTTTTTTCGTTAATACTTGGTGAAAACCGGCGGAAATAGCTTAATTTTTAGGCAAGAATAATTAGATATTTTTAATATTACTATTTTTCGCTATTTTTCTTTAATTTTGGGTAAAAAACGGACAGAAATCTTTTTTTGCACCCGTGATCAAAAATTTTTTTTTTGCATCGGTAACTAAAAAAGCCATGTTTTAGTTATCTGCAGACAGTTACTTAAATCATGTTTTGGATGAAGGTATAATAAAATAATATTTTATCTTATTTTTTAATGTGTAACATTCAATTTTTACTGTTTTTTCCCTGGGGTATTTTTTCGTTGATTTTCTTTCCGGGATTTTTTGTCTGGAGTTTTTCTTCTTGAGGATTTTTTGTCTTTACGTAAGTGATTAGACATGCAGAGGCATGGACATCAGACATACAGACTGACCCTTTTTGATAGACGCCACCAAAATAAGATAATTACTAATCGAGATGGTCATAATTGCGGCAAAATTAGGCCATAATTACAGAGAGCGAACGGTTTCTCTTGTCGGAACCGAGCATCGATAAAAATTAAAAATTTTGGCTCCTTTTGGGTAATTTAGATCGGATTATTTTTTTTCGCGTTTCTGACTTTAATAAAGACCAGTTTTATACTATACTAGAGGGTGAAAATTTGAAAACTTACAATGGCTATGTCTTCTTTTAACTTGCATGGTTTACAAAAAGCATATTTTTGCATGGTGGTCATCCGCCAGACATTAAGTAAGAGACCCTGTATATTTTGGCAAATTTGATCAGGATTTTTTCTTCTGATTCCAAAAATTTTTTTGGAATCAGAAAGAAAAGCTCCTTTCAAATTTGCCAAAATATACAGGGTGTCCAATTTAAAAAAATTAACATCCCACTTACTAACACTTACTAAAAATTACGTTTTTTATATTTTTAAATAATAATAATTTTTTAATAATTAACAAAAATATCTAAAGGATTTTTCAAAATTCTCAATTATTTTTTCTTCAAAATAAAAGCTCTGGTGCTGTCATCTATCCCAAAAGCTTTTAAATAATTGCGGTTTAGAACAAACCCGATTTACAAAAAAAATAGAGAAACCCTCACAATTTCCTCTGGATTACATTTTTCCTTTTTATATTTCCTTGCTTTAGCGAACATAAAAACTAAGTTTACTTTTTTCTAAAAACCTGTGCACTCCGGAAAAGAAAACCGATCAATCAATCCTTCATTGAATTTGGGAGAAAAACGCAGTTAAAGTGTTGGCCGATAGACCGCAGAATTTATACGATTCCATGGTAACTGCAGGTGTTTTATCAACAAACTTTAAATCGGGCCGCAGTGCTACAGAAGAGTATTTTTACGTTTTCTGACAGAAAACTATTCGAGGTTATGTTTATCTTTCAAAAATCGTGTTTTCAAAAACATCATTCTAAAATAAATATGAAACCACTCCGCATGTGCGGTCGCCCGCCGAAAAAGGTATAGCGCTGTACGGGTATTACCCCGAGTCTCTCAAAGAACCAAGAGAACTTTACTGGCTCGCTGGAATTACTAGGAATTAGCATAGAAACATTCGGCGCTCATAACCCCACATAATTTTGTTTTTATTTTGATTCAAACATTTTTTTTAAATTTAAATTATTGCGGCATAGTTATGTGCAATTGTACCAGTGAAATCTTGGAGTGCAAAGGATAGATCTTAGAACCTCAGTTTCAAAAACACACGGATACTTGAGTATTAACAAAACAGGTCAGTAAAGCTCCATTTAGAGGTTGGAAAGACTCTTGCTAGTCGTTGACGCTCCTGTTTAAAATAGAATAGCCGATTTTTAAATCTGCATGCTTTTAAGTTAACCTTTCAATTCAATTATAAATGCACCTGTAAATGCAACCTTAAACATTACACCCAGTTGCTTTAATACGTAGTTGGGTAGCGTTCTTTTAGCAGGTAATTCTACAATAAATAGTTTTCTTTTATTAGTATTTATTAGTATTTTACTTGGTTTTTTAGCGGCGCAGAACGCGAAAAGTCAAAATAAGTAATCTAACCCCAAATTTTTGATCCGGTGCTAACAAATCTCTGGTGTCTTACTGTGGATAAACATAAATAAAGTCTCCGCGTTGCCATGAAAAAAAAATTCAATGACGTAAGATTTTGCAAAAAAATCAGGTCGACATAGTTAAAATTATTTCCCGTACAGTGTTGCTTAAAACAATTCCCCAGATTGTAACTACGACCTTTAAACCTGCAAATGCACCCTGTATTTTTATTTTATTAATTTGTGTATTTTCTATAATCGAATACAGCGTATATGTACTCATACGTTAGAGGTGGCGAGAGGAGGATCAAATATCCCGCAACTCGGCGAAAATCCATTACTTTTTTGCCGCTTTTTATCAACAAAACTTTTTGGGCCGACTATAGGGGGTTATCGATCTATTTAGTCACTCTTTCAGTGCGTCCTTGAGGCATAATTTAAGGTTATATGATAATATATGATTTGGTAATTAAGTCAAGGTTTGACAATTTTTTTCCACCCCACACCATGTTGGGTTGGATTAATGTGTACGAAATCAAAATTATTTTATTCTCATGCCAGATTTGTTCTCAAAATCATGTCTTAAATGCTAAAAATGCGTTTTTTATACCTGCATCAAAAAAATGATTTTAGTAACTAATGCCTGGCTTTTTTGATTACCGTTGCAAAAAAACTTTTTTTTTTATCACGGGTGCAAAAAAAAAACTTTCTGTCCGCTTTTTACTCAAAATTAAAGGGAAATGCGGAAAATAGTAATATTCTTGACTAAAAATGAAGCCATTTCCGCCAGTTTTCACCAAGTATTTACGAAAAAATCATTTAAAAACTTCTTCAAAATATCAAACTGTCAAAAATTAAAATGTCGCAACAATGAACGTCACCGAGTAAAATAGCACATCGCTATGGAAACGATTGTTATTTCATTTACCAGGCGCCTTGATTTATGGTGTAAAGATGGTGTGTTGCGAGAAGTGCTCTTCGTTCGAGATTTTTAAAAGTATTTTTTTTGGTTTTCTTAGATTTCTTGATAAAGGTATTAAAAAAAATAGTGTTAACAACTCTCGGCTAAACTGTGCTTTTTTTTTGCTCACGTTTTTAAATACCTCGCTGCGCTCGTTATTTAAACCAACGCTTGTAAAAAAAGCACTATTTTAGCCACTAGTTGTTAAAAATTCTATTAAATTAAAACTAGACTTAAATTTTTTAACAATCAAATTTTTTTTCTGAAATTTTTAAAAGGAAGCAAGCAAATATGTCGAAACATGCCATTTTTTACCCGTTTTAAGTGCTGCTGATCAAAATATTTACAAAAACAGTGGGGTATAGTCACTCTCCGAATTCGGATGCTTGTTATTGGCATCTTATATTATCTTCTCAGAGAAAATCAATATCTTGAGGTTTTATTTACCATCAAAAAATGTAAATTTGAATATTGTGGCCATATTTTAAGAAATGACTGAAAATATGAACTATTAAAACTAATAATAGAAAGAAAAATTAAAGGCAGAAGAAGAAAAATGATCCGAATCGTTGATGAAAATGGTATGGTATTAGTATTCTACGACACTTTTTAGAAACGTAGTGGCTATGGTGCAGATCGCGCGTTCAAACGGAACATGGTACATTCAGAGGAGCATGCATTTTTTCCCACCCCACACCATGTTGGGTTGGATTAGTGTGTACGAAATCAAAATTATTTTATTCTCATGCCAGATTTGTTCTCAAAATCATGTCTTAAATGCTAAAAATGCTTTTTTTATACCTGCATCAAAAAAATGATTTTAGTAACCGTCTGCGGATAACTAATGCATGGCTTTTTTGATTACCGTTGCAAAAAAACTTTTTTATCACGGGTGCAAAAAAAAAGATTTCTGTCCGTTTTTTACTCAAAATTAGAGAGAAATGCGGAAAATAGTAATATTCTTGACTAAAAATGAAGCCATTTCCGCCAGTTTTCACCAAGTATTTACGAAAAAATCATTTAAAAACTTCTTCAAAATATCAAACTGTCAAAAATTAAAATGTCGCAACAATGAACGTCACCGAGTAAAATAGCACATCGCTATGGAAACGATTGTTATTTCATTTACCAGGCGCCTTGATTTATGGTGTAAAGATGGTGTGTTGCGAGAAGTGCTCTTCGTTCGAGATTTTTAAAAGTATTTTTTGTGGTTTTCTTAGATTTCTTGATAAAGGTATTAAAAAAAATAGTGTTAACAACTCTCGGCTAAACTGTGCTTTTTTTTTGCTCACGTTTTTAAATACCTCGCTGCGCTCGTTATTTAAACCAACGCTTGTAAAAAAAGCACTATTTTAGCCACTAGTTGTTAAAAATTCTATTAAATTAAAACTAGACTTAAATTTTTTAACAATCAAATTTTTTTTCTGAAATTTTTAAAAGGAAGCAAGCAAATATGTCGAAACATGCCATTTTTTACCCGTTTTAAGTGCTGCTGATCAAAATATTTACAAAAACAGTGGGGTATAGTCACTCTCCGAATTCGGATGCTTGTTATTGGCATCTTATATTATCTTCTCAGAGAAAATCAATATCTTGAGGTTTTATTTACCATAAAAAAATGTAAATTTGAATATTGTGGCCATATTTTAAGAAATGACTGAAAATATGAACTATTAAAACTAATAATAGAAAGAAAAATTAAAGGCAGAAGAAGAAAAATGATCCGAATCGTTGATGAAAATGGTATGGTATTAGGATTCTACGACACTTTTTAGAAAAGTAGTGGCTATGGTGCAGATCGCGCGTTCAAACGGAACATGGTACATTCAGAGGAGCATGCATGCCATGTATTGCACATACTCTGAGTAAATAAAAGAGAGTAAAAATTTCGCGTTGATTGAAAATAAACACGGCTTCAGATGCTTTTTTCTCGGAAAAACAAGATTTTCACGCGGGGATTCAAAATAGCTGGATTTAGGCGTACAACTTCAAAGGATAAACGGTCCGGCTTTTTATAAATTAATCTTTTAATTTTAAAGTTAAGCTTACTGAAGGTGAAAAACCTTGTGGTTTTTTCTTTAAATATCTAGTTTTTATGTAAAAATGTCCAAGAAAAATGTGTTTTAATTTTTATGATCCAGACCGTAATCAAGAAAATCAGCAAGTGTTTTAAATAAGCGAGAAAAAA
The DNA here is from genome assembly GCA_963921995.1 of Oxystoma pomonae. NCBI lineage: Eukaryota > Metazoa > Arthropoda > Insecta > Coleoptera > Brentidae > Oxystoma > Oxystoma pomonae. Next base: position 26,702,270 of record OY998170.1, read on the forward strand.
ATGCACAGTTTGGGCGAGTTCAAAATACTATTTTTATCTACCCTTATTTAAAAAAAAACACTCACGTGAACAAAAAAAAACGTTTTTTTGCATCTCTATCCAAAAACGACATGGTTTATTTTTAGGACTGTTAATAAAATCGTGTTTTTGATGAGTAGCTATATAAAAATAGTAGTTTTTACAACTAGCGGCTCAATAGTAGTTTTCACAACAAGTGGCTAAAATAGTGCTTTTTTTACAAGCGTTGGTTTAAATAACGAGCGCAGCGAGGCATTTAAAAACGCGAGTAAAAAAAGCACATATTTTTAATACCTTTACAAAAATCCAAGAAAAACGAAGAGCACTTTGCAACACACCATCTTTACACTATAAATTAAGGCGGCTGGTAAATGAAATAATAGTGGTTTTCATAGCGATGTGCCTTTTTATTCGGTGACGTGCATGGATGCGACATTTTAATCTTTGACAGTTTGATATTTTGACGATGTTTTTAAATGATTTTTTCGTAAATACTTGGTAAGACAAGAATAATTAGATTTTTTCAATATTACTATTTTCCGCTTTAATTTTGGGTAAAAATTGGACAGAAATCTTTTTTGCACCCGTGACAAACAAAAAAGATTTTTTTGCATCGGTAACCAAAAAAGCCATGCTTTAGTTATCTGCAAACAATTACTAAAATCATGTTTTTGATAAAATAGTAGTTTTAATAACTAGTGTCTAAAATAGTGCTTTTTTTACAAGCGTTGGTTTAAATAACGAGCGCAGCGAGGCATTTAAAAACGCGAGTAAGAAAAAGCACAGTTTAGACGCGAGTTGTTAACACAATTTTTTTTAATACCTTTATCAAAAAATCCAAGAAAAACAGGAAAATACTTTTAAAAATCTCGAACGAAGAGCACTTCTCGCAATACACCATCTTTATCCTACAAATCAAGGCGGCTGGTAATTGAAATAACTATGGTTTCCATAGCGATTTGCCTTTTTAATCGGTGACGTTCATTCTTGCGACATTTTAGTCTTTGACAGTTTGATGTTTTGACGATGTTTTTAAATGATTTTTTCGTAAATACTCGGTGAAAACTGGCAGAAATGGTTTAATTTTTAGGCAAGAATAATTAGTTAACAGAACGAGAAATAAATTCCCAATGTCCATAGTGGAGCTAAATATGAATAAAAAAGAGAGTTTTACCAACAGAAAACTGTTGGATTTTATGCTATCGATTCGTCATAGTAGAAAGCCCGACTGGTGGATGGACTGTGTCTGAAACCAGTCAGTGGTAGAACTGGTGGAGAAGGCGAAAAATCCAACAGTTTTCTGTTGTCAAAACTCTCTTTTTTATTTATGAATAATTAGATTTTTTCAATATTACTATATTCCGCTATTTCTCTTTAATTTTGGGTAAACAACTGAACGAAATATTCGTTTGCATCCGTGATCAAAAAAGAAAGTTTTTTTGCATCGGTAACCAAAAAATCCATGCTTTAGTTATCTGCAGACAAAAAATGTATTTTTTTATTTGTAAAGGGAATAATAGCTTTGAAAAATAAAAATATTCATTTATTACTCAGTATCGTTAGCAAGAGGTGGGTACAAGTTGGACCCAACCCCCCCGCCCTCTAAGCCATTGAATATCGACTTCTGAATATATTTTTCCAATTACCAAGAATAACTCGTCCTAGCGTCGACTTTGTAAAGTTTAGAAACAAGATAAATAGAAAGTTATTTGTGTATTTACCAGGTAGGAGGGAGTAGGTACAAGACATCTTCGAGACGCGTCTGTTATAAGACCGTTTAGAACCCTTTCAAATTAAAAAAAATTATAATTCTTCCAAAACCTCTCAATCCAGACATTACAAATTAAAGGCTCGATATCTCAAAATTGCTTTAATTATTGCTGATCGAACCCAGTCAAATTATACTGACGGATGGCTAATAATTAGCAATTCAGTATGTTAATGGCCATTTTGGGGGGTTTTATATTTAGCCGTTGGGATTGCATCTACTTTAAAGTGTGCTTGAAGGACAAATAGAGGGAGGAAAAAAAACAACGGAATAGTTGGCCAGTAGGGGCAAATTTCGCCCAACTTTCAAGATTGGAATTCACGAATGTTTCACAGGAATGCTCCCAAGTAGTAGTAGCAGATGAATGATCGATCTAATAAGTAAGGTACGCGTTCATTGAATGAATGAGTGACTGAATGAATGGAGAATGGGGGGGAATAAATTGCCATGTATGTAGGACACCTTGCTTCTTTCGTAAAAGGACAGATTTTCCTGGGCTGAAGCCTTCGTACATCGCCCGCGTCCAAAAAACATTTCCCAAAGTGTAACTCTGACTACTGATATGTAAGGAGGATTCCAGAGACACCCTGGGCGGTATTTACTAAGATGTACTTAGGTTTAGGATGATGGGACTATTAGTAGTACTAGTATAGTGCCTGAAAATGACGCCTAACTACCATCAAGTACCCCTGACTGTTGCACGTACCCCTTCCTACGCAAATTTTCTTTCTTTAAAGTGGCTCAATTTTGCCTAACACGTCTTATCGTGGCCAGTACACAGTGGACCTGCTTTACACTTTCTCCGAAGGCTCATCTTGCTACGTGTTAGACTCGCGTCTATCTAACATCGCTATTCTTCAAGCAGAACTTGGTTTAGGAACTGGACTATTCCTGCTCTGATCGAAGTCCAGCCAGTTCACTTGAATTGGGACTTACTAAGATCCAAAATAGTACCCCCATAGATTCAAATATTTAGATCTGTAGGGGGTACTAAATTTTAAGCCAATTTTCAAAAACCACTTACCCATACAGAAAAGAAATTAACTAATTGATAATTTTGTATTGTTATTTCAAAATACTACTGAAAAACTACTTTTTTCCTAAATATATCATATTTTAGGACAAAATATATATTTATGAGGACACTAAGAGGCGGAACAAACATAATTGGAGGTCACGGATTATATGTATGAGGTTAAATATAGGCCTTTCCCAGGCCAAACTTGTAAGCAAGATCTAAAATCTAGCAGGCCATGGAGCCGTCTTAGCTCCGCGCCTATGCACATGCGCGATAATTTTTCGAGGCGGCCGGTTTCGCGACCTTCGTCTTCGCCCTTCGGTCGAGACGCCATTTTTGTTGATTTGTTTTGATCACACATACTTAGTCGTTTTCCGCGTTTTCTTTTATGCAAATTTTTTTATTGTGATATTTTTAATCTTTGGTTACGCGAAAGTTTTTAGGAGTTATAATAAAAAATGTTTATATCTTGGAGCTCAAGATGTCGCCGCATAAACAGACGTGCTGTGTTCGTGGATGCCGCCAAACAACAAAAGTGAATTTCCACAGGTTGGTAGCTCTTTTTTCTTAAAATTTGAAGGAAAAAAAGTGAAAATTCCTAAAAATTATTTTTATTCATATATTTATTTATTTAAAAATAGAAAATACTGATTTTCTAAAAACGTAAACAAATAAAACAATTTTGTCAACTGCACAGCTGTCTTTCTGGATTTTGGTTGGTTAACCGATGACGATGGCCGCGCATGTGCAGAACCGCTAAACTTTGACGCCAGAAAGAGACAATAAGAGTCATAAAAGAGTTAAAGTGAAAGGTATAGGCATATATATATATATATATATATATATAGGACATCCTACTTACAAAGTTGTGCACGCCGAAAGCATTGCAAGGGCGTATATTTAAGCTCATACATATATGACTGTACCAAACGAAAAGAACCCAAAACAATTGTTGTTATTTACAAACTGAAATTAAAACATTGCGGTTATCTAAAACTCAATTAAGAATAAAATAAGAATTAGGTTAAAATGCAACACCGGTCTCAACCAACACCATTCTTAACTAAAAAACCAGTTAACTCATTTTCGTTTTAGTATCCTTTAGCCTATGATCGGTGCCATATTGACACCAAACTGACATAAAATCCATGTTTTATTTGTCAATTTGGTTATAAAAATGGCAGCCACAGTAGGCTAAAGGGCACTGAGGCGGTAGGACTTCACAGGCTTTTTAGTTTAGAACGGTGTTGTCTCAACTAACAAGCCAGTTAACTCATTTTCGTTTTAGTATCCTTTGGCCTAGTATCGGTACCATATTGACACCTAACTGACAGAAGGCCCATGTTTTACCTGTCAATTTGGTTATAAAAATGACAGCCATAGGAAGCTTAAGGGCACTAAGATGTTTGAAGTTAACTGACTTTTTAGTTGAGACGGTGTTGGTGATGCAAGTAGTAAGAGAACCGTCCAAAATATGAACGCAGTGACAGAAATGTAAAGTTTGCATTAAGTTTGTTAATACTTTTCATAAATAAAATCACCTTTTAAATAAATAAAAAGTTCACTTAATCCTTATTTTATTATTAAACAACTAAATCGTTATATGATCAAGAGTTTTAATTACGAAAATCAATTATAAATAAATTTTGATTAGAGTGACATATATCTTAAAGTTTAATATGTTCTACAAAGTGATTACCATTTAGACCCCGCGTAGGTATATTATTTTTATTTTTTTTTCTTCTAAATTAAAACTTTCTTCTTCAATCCAACAAAAGTTTTTGTTAAAATGACTATTCAATAAACAAGATAATTAAAATTCCTCTTAGAAATCAAACATGTCCAAAAAAAAGGAAAATTATTAAAACCAAAAATTTCACTTAAACTTAGGACCATTCTATAATAGGCTAAGGCTGGAATTTATAGTCGATCCTCAAGGTCTCCTTAAGGCTGAGTGGTCCTTGAGGATCCCTTAAGGTCGGAAATGCATCGCTTAGGGAAATAGAGGCCAAGGTAGCTCGGGAGCTACCTTAAGGAGGACTTGAGTCGTGTTTTTCAGGTTAGGTTCAGGTTTTATGTGTTGTTGTTGGTGTGATTTTTGAAGAGTAGTTTTTTTTTGGGTTCTTTTTTGCTGAATGATGGAAAAACTTCGATATTTCTTGGACTACTACTCAGGATATGGTAGAAGAGGAAAGACCCCTCTCACCATATCAGCGAGTTGAAAAAATATACCTCAGAGATATCAAAATCTTTTTGAGTCGTTTTCTGAAAAGGCGTTCAAAAACGATATAGGTTTTCTAGATTATATACACCCAATTGTATATAATGAATTTAAAAAAAGTTAATAGAAAAGGGCTGTCGATAGAACCGATGATTCAATTCAATCATTCAGAAAAATTGCTGTTGTAATATTTGGTTATTTCTTCCCATGCCCTTTGTTTTCTTTGAAATGATGTGGCATATGCATCTGTTTTTTTTATTTCAATATGGAAAATTTTGCTACCATTGAAAACAAGTACTTCTTTTCCTCACTGGAAAAAGGAGTTCTGTTCTCCTTTCGTTTTTCCATGGCTTATATAGCTTTAAAAACTACAACATGCAATTTATCAAAATAAGTAGAATCACACAAACTAAAAACTTACTTAACATTCTAGACAACAACCACAGTTTACCACACAAAATCCTATTTTGGCTGAAACCTGACATCGGCCAACAAAAAAAAGAGCAAAAATGCAACGTTGCCACATATTGCGCGACCTCAATGTGGCCTTCAGCAAGCCTTCCTCGAGGAAGACTTTATAAAACTGACTCAATGAGGAACCCTCAAAGAATCCTCACCGATGGAAGGCCTTAAGGATCGACTATAAATTCCAGCTTAAATCATTTTATTAAATCCCATACTATTGAAGTCTCATTCGCGTCCCTTGGTCCCAAACTTAGCTATGATTCATTGGACGTAAAACTAGTGTGTGGTGATTGAATGTAAATTCGCCTCAAACTCGCCGTTTAATATACCAATGGCGGGTTTTATCAATTAGTGACCGCTGTAACTCATGCTTGTTATTAAATTATCACGGATGGGGTTGCTAGTAATCGACAAAAAAGTCAGTAGCGCTACTGACTTTTGACGTAATGGAAATTCTTTAACCGTGAAAATTTATTGTTGTACCTTGCGATCTCTTTAACCTTTGTGTCCTCCTCAGGAGAGCGTGTAGTGTCCTTTAGTCCTTACAGAAGGAATGGGTGAAAACTTGTGGAAGGACAGTCCTATTAGAAGGGCTAAAGGACGAGGTTGCTGTTAATCGACAAAAAGGGCAATAGCCTCTATTTAATTCATCCTAACGTAATGAAAATTATGTCCCGTGTATAACCGTAAAATTTAATTCCTCTTACAAGTATTTTTTACTAGTCGATGCCAAACTTGTAGTTCAGTGAATAGATTTGAATTTTTGATAGTGCCGGCAGGTAGTTTAAATCCCAACTTTTAATCGTCTTCCCCTTGTGCTATCTCTGCCAAAAGAAACTCTTAAGGTGGTATTTACTAAGATACTTAAAAAATCGTGATTGTTTTAAAATTTAAAGTAGAAAGATAAAACCATCTCTTGGGGGTGGTCTACATATACGATGATTTGACTCGAAATACGACATCCCGCGTCACTTCGACAAGACTGTTTTAAAAAAAATGGCCTAACGTATCCCATTCTAATGCATTTTGACGCCCATCGAGATAAGAATATCTTATGAATTGTGATATGGCTGGGCTTAAAGTCAATTTTTAGATGCCCATGTATATGTCAGCCTTCACGCCAAACTTTCCTTAAACTATAGTCTTTAGTAAATATGGCCTTAGGGTCTAGTCAGTGTACAATGTCCTTCCAAAAGAACTTGGTGGATACTACTGTGCCCTTATTTTTGATTTGATAATATCGAGAACATACACTCTTGCAGCTTGTACCAACACGACCTAACAAACTCGTGGAAGTTTCTACTCCTTTCTAGAGACCCTTTTCATCAAAATATCTCATACATACAGGGTCTCTACTCCCCAAATAGCATTTTTCCATCTTACGACTAGTTTTGTACGGCATTTGACGTCAGAGGGAGTATAAAATATAGTCAGTTGACGACTTTAGTAGTTTAAGTCAAGGATTATACTTTATCTTTCGTTGTTACGACGTCTTAGCTTGTATAGACGGTAGACGGACATAAGTCGTCGAGATAATGTTTGGAGCGATTGTGTGTAGTCTAGTGCAGATTCCCCACAACGCTTCGACGTCGTTAAGGAGAACGTTGGCATGTAGTACAGAGTAAAACGTTAGCCAGACGTCTGAACTTGCAGGACTTGTGTTAGTAAAGTTTTTTGACGACGGTCCAACGTCTGTGCTGCCAACGTTGCAATTAGCAAAAACTACGACGTCCGTTCCACGATGTCGACAAATGTACCCAACGTATGTGGTTTTTGTATTTTCGTGCGTGCGGTACAAGTTTGTGTTATTACTAATAATGCCAAAGAGAAACCAATTCAAATATTCTACCACGTTTTACAGAAAAAGAATCATGTTTATGCAGTCAGCATGAGGAGGTAAGTCCGGCCGATTTAAACCAAATTAAATATAATTTTAGAACTCAACTTCAACTTACTACTCAACAACTATTACTCAACAACTTACCTAGGCCTTAAAGCAGTTTACCACAAACCGTTGTGTGTTGTGTATTACTTATGTCTTATATATAAATTGTTGTAAAACATAAAACGGAAGAAAAAATGAAAGTCAGTTGGAAAAGGCGATAAACTTGTCACAAAATTTTGCAGGGTAGAATTTTTGGCATTCCGTTAAAACTCACTGCTGTCACCTTTCTGGGTCTTGTTCCGATGTTGGACAGACGTAGTGGAGGAATCTTTTTTGGAAGCAAAGTTGCCTAAACAGATTAAGTTAACCAAACACCTCCAGAGTTCAGACCCACCAGATCGAGTCACGGCTGGCGACCTCTAGGATCTTGCAGTGTCGTCACTGTAGATGAAACCAACGTTTTCACCAGAACGGGCGACCGATTAAGTAAACAAAAATTCACTAGGGGTCAGGACCAGTCAAATTTGAAATATAAAACTGGAGTTTCAGTCGAAATCGGGCAAGTTTGCTGGAATTCTCTAACAGCCATCTTTTCCTTGCGGTAGTTGTGAATAAATAATAAAGCCGATCGGAAATTTTTGTATGATGACGTCTTATTTGCCAACGTTGCAAAAATAAAAATCTAGGAATATTTTTTTGACCTCTGGTTGTTATTTCGAATCAAAGCGTAGGGGTTTCTTAAATTTGGACAAAAATATTATATGACTAAGTCTGTTGTCCAGGCGTTGAGCTATTTGCACTAAGCACAACTTAGTGTGTAGTACAAATTTTTGTATTCCTCTGTGGAACCCATGTATGGCGATGTCGGTACAACCCGGATTTGTATTCCCCATTTTGGTATAAATTTGAGTCGGTTCTGACGTCACGTTGTCTACTCCAACGTCGAAATGACGTCCAAATGTTAATTGGGTCCTTTCCATCGAAAGAATATCGCCCTTTTTAAATTGAAGATTCCATTTAGTAGAATCGCCTGATTTTTTTACATGTTGTAGTACTAGAAATTTTTTTGGTAAAAAGTTGGAATTTTTTAGACGGATCCTTTAAATTATACGAATTGTGTGAAATGAATTTAAACTAGCACACCTATCTATTTGCTAAGATATCAAAGGATATAAAAGCAGATTTCGGAGACCCCGCCCCTAATTTTTTTACAAATAACATATATTCTGGTTAAAGTAACACTCGTGGCATATCGGACAAAGCATTTTTGTTTCTCACTTCATTACGACCAGGCTTGCAATATCTAATGGAGGATTCAGACACCTACAGACCTGTTTTATCCTTATTAGGAACCTGGCAGTTGAAGCTACACAGGCACCATGCACACCTCTCGAATTTAAAACAAAAAGTTTATAATTCGGGGAGTCGTAGTACCTGTGTGGCACCACCGGTCCAATAAACTGAGAAACAAAAACATCAAAATTGAAAAGTGCAGAAGACCGTAAATACAGAATCCTGTACCTTTCAGCAGGTTATAAAGAAGAAACCTGTAAAAGTATAAGGTCACTGTAACATGACTCTTAAAAAGAGGTAACGTTCACAGCAGCACCGCCCCCAATTGGAGCTTCATACTACGTGGTCCTAATTTTAAGGCAGCAAGCAATCGCTCCGGAGGAGGCTTGTTGCGCAGAACTAAAAAGCCAAAATATTTAAAAAACAACAAAGTGAATCTCGTGTCCGCAAATAAAAATTAAAGTAACACTCGTGGCATATCGGACAAATCGTTTTTGTTTCTCACTTCATTACTACCAGGCTTGCAATGTCTAATGGAGGATTCAGACACCTACAGACCTGTTTTATCCTTATTAGGAACCTGGCAGTTGAAGCTACACAGGCACCATGCACACCTCTCGAATTTAAAACAAAAAGTTTATAATCCGGGGAGTCGTAGTACCTGTGTGGCACCACCGGTCAAATAAACTGAGAAACAAAAACATCAAAATTGAAAAGTGCAGAAGACCGTAAATACAGAATCCTGTACCTTTCAGCAGGTTATAAAGAAGAAACCTGTAAAAGTATAAGGTCACTGTAACATGACTCTTAAAAAGAGGTAACGTTCACAGCAGCACCGCCCCCATTTGGAGCTTCATACTACGTGGTCCTAATTTTAAGGCAGCAAGCAATCGCTCCGGAGGAGGCTTGTTGCGCAGAACTAAAAAGCCAAAATATTTAAAAAACAACAAAGTGAATCTCGTGTCCGCAAATAAAAATTAAAGTAACACTCGTGGCATATCGGACAAATCGTTTTTGTTTCTCACTTCATTACTACCAGGCTTGCAATGTCTAATGGAGGATTCAGACACCTACAGACCTGTTTTATCCTTATTAGGAACCTGGCAGTTGAAGCTACACAGGCACCATGCACACCTCTCGAATTTAAAACAAAAAGTTTATAATCCGCGGAGTCGTAGTACCTGTGTGGCACCATCGGTCAAATAAACTGAGAAACAAAAACATCAAAATTGAAAAGTGTAGAAGACCGTAAATACAGAATCCTGTACCTTTCAGCAGGTTATAAAGAAGAAACCTGTAAAAGTATCAGGTCACTGTAACATGACTCTTAAAAAGAGGTAACGTTCACAGCAGCACCGCCCCCAATTGGAGCTTCATACAACGTGATCCTAATTTTAAGGCAGCAAGCAATCGCTCCGGAGGAGGCTTGTTGCGCAGAACTAAAAAGCTAAAATATTTAAAAAAACAACAAAGTGAATCTCGTGTCCGCAAATAAGAATTAAAGTAACACTCGTGGCATATCGGACAAATCGTTTTTGTTTCTCACTTCATTACTACCAGGCTTGCAATGTCTAATGAAGGATTCAGACACCTACAGACCTGTTTTATCCTTATTAGGAACCTGGCAGTTGAAGCTACACAGGCACCATGCACACCTCTCGAATTTAAAACAAAAAGTTTATAATCCGCGGAGTCGTAGTACCTGTGTGGCACCATCGGTCAAATAAACTGAGAAACAAAAACATCAAAATTGAAAAGTGCAGAAGACCGTAAATACAGAATCTTGTACCTTTCAGCAGGTTATAAAGAAGAAACCTGTAAAAGTATAAGGTCACTGTAACATGACTCTTAAAAAGAGGTAACGTTCGCAGCAGCACCGCCCCCAATTGGAGCTTCATACTACGTGGTCCTAATTTTAAGGCATCAGTAAGCAATCGCTCCGGAGGAGGCTTGTTGCGCAGAACTAAAAAGTCAAAATATTTAAAAAACAACAAAGTGAATCTCGTGTCCGCAAATAAAAATTTAAGTAACACTCGTTGCATATCGGACAAATCGTTTTTGTTTCTCACTTCATTACGACCAGGCTTGCAATGTCTAATGGAGGATTCAGACATCTACAGACGTGTTTCATCCTTATTAGGAATCATCATTTAAAACAAAAAGTTTGTAATCCGCGGAGTCGTAGTACCTGTGTGCGCCACCTGTCGAATTCGAAGTGAAGAAACAAAAACGCTTTGTCCGATATGCCACGAGTGTTACTTTAATTTTTGTTTGCAGACACGAGATTCACTTGGTTGTCTTTTAAATATATTCTGGTATTCCTGAGGGTATTCCACTCTAGCCGGCCTGGAATGTGGTTCGCAAACGTTCCAAAGTTGGTGCACGCCACTGACGTAACTGATTTAAGTTAAACTCAACTTTTGCTTTTCGTTACCGGCAGGTATCCAAGATAAACCAGTGCCCCAATTAAAGTCATAAATTACAGATAATTTGGGCAATAATTGCTGGAATTTTAGCTCGATTCGATGCCTTGAAAAATGCAATAAAAAAATGGTTGCCCTTTTTGCTTGTTTGCAGCGCATTTTTTTCGCGTTCCCATGGGTTCTTTAGAAATTTTTTGATAATTATCAATTAGCTTACTTGACGAAGTTCCATCCATAATTAAAAAGGAACCATAAAATATATACTGGAATTGAAGAATCTTCAGTTTTTATAATAAAACATATTATAGGAAAATGTTTCTCAAACTTACTCTTACTATTCTGTGATGAAATATTAACAAAGTCACTAAAAAAAAATATTCTTTTTTCACCTTACTAAAATGACCTTAATTTTCGGTGATTATTTACAAAAAAATCAGTAGGTGCATTTTGTATAATTACATATTACCTTTGCTGTGATATATAAACGTTGTTTTATATTATACCAAAATATATAGGTGGGCCAAAAAAATCGTAAATTTTTTTTCGGCTGTGGTTTTGCTACCGTAACCTTAATTTTTTATGATTTTATCTTCTGCAAAAAGCTTAAGCTTCAGACTATATGAAACTTTTGTCAAATTTGACATTTCTTAAAATCCAAGATGGCACATGTTTCTTAAATTTTTAAATTTGTCATTTTTACCACCCCCCGCCAAAATTTTATGTGCGCCACTGTACTCGATTTTAGACATTTTCCATAAAGACACGTCTTTGTCGTGCCCAGACAGGTATCACTTCTAAAAATCGGACAAGAAGTAATAAAGCTCAACGCCAACGAAGTAAGTGATGTTTTAACCATTTGTAAAACATAGGTCTCAAAGACCTCTCATCATCATAGGCAATCACTCGATACCGAGTATGATTTTCCTCTATTCTGTATCGTCGCTATCTGTTGTGCGTTTTTTAATGGCTATGTAAGCCAATTCTCGAGCCGCACATCCCTCCACAGTCCTGGCACATCCAGTCTCCGGCAGTAGTCGGGTGTTGTTGGTCGTCCATTCTTCCATTTTGTCGCTCCTTTCTACGTTCTCTCTTTTCCGTCTCTAGTCTACGTCGTTGCTCTTCAAACGTCTGGACTGTTCGGCGGTATGAAGCCCTATCGTTTGCCGTGGTCTAGAAGTTGCTTATGTCGATGTGACCCTTCATCATATTGCATTTGAGAACGTCCTTGTACCTCTTTTGTTGACCTCCTTGATTTCTCTTTCCCTCCTTCAGTTGTCCATAAAATATCTGCTTTGGGAGACGCGTTTTGAGCATGCGGATAACGTGACCAGTCCAACGAACCGTGCTTGAAAATAAGGGCTTCTATACTAGTTGTTCTGGCTTCTTCTTCTTGTTCGTCGGTCTTGCCATTTGATTCTCAGGATTCATCTTAAACAACTTTGGTGATATTTTTCTAGTCGTTTGATATGCCTTCTGTATGTTGTCCACGTTTCGCATCCGTATGTTAAAGTTGGTATTATAACTGTGTTGTAGACACGAAGCCGTCCGAACGCTGCGCTAGCACATTTTAGGCGATACTGTATTTCTGCGTCAATAGTTACATTTGATGATAGGTGGCTCCCAAAGTATGGGTAATGTTCCACGTTCTGCAGAGGATGGCCATTTATGGAAATGTTTGGAGCTTGGGGATTCGTACCAGGTTATGGTTGGTGGAGAATGGCAAGATTGACCTCTAGGTCAATGCTTTTGTAGGCTTGGTTAATTGCGTTGATTACCAGCTGTAGACCTTCCTCTATATCGGCCATAACGACGTTGTCATCGGCGTAGTGCAATTCGATTACCGAAGTCGTCGAGACCTTAGTTTTTGCAGTCTGCCTAGGTTAAGTAGGCCACCGTCGAATCTATATAGAATTTCCAATCCCGGCGGTAGATGTTCCTCAACAAGGTGAAGCATGGTACCTAGAAATATAGAGAATAGGGTGGACGCAATAACCAACACTTGTTTAACACCTGTCGTTATCTGGAATCTCTTGGTCCATCCTTGCTGACGACTGTTGCATTCATATTGTCGTGTAGTAGTCTAAGAATTTGAATATATTTTTGAGGGCATCCAGCTTTTGCCAGTATGTGCCAAAGAGCTTCTCTGTTGACCGAGTTAAATGCTTTGACTAGGTCTATGAAGGCCATGAAGAGGGGGCGATTTTGTTCTCTAGATTTCTCTTGAATTTGTCTGGCACTGAGTTGGGCAGGAATGGTCTCAGTGGTCCATATTTTACTTATTAGATTATTAGATTGTGCATTTGGGAATTAAGTGCGGGACGCCCTTGTTTGTAGAGTTCACCAGCGATACCATCTGTGCCTGCTGACTTGTTATTCTTTAGCTGTGTGATTGCCTTTTCTACCTCCTCTAATCTCGGAATCTCACTTAGGTGTTGTTGTGTGTTTTTCTCCGGAATTTTGTCGAAGATGTCATTATCGACCTAAGACTCTCTGTTGAGTAGTTCTTGGAAGTGTTCTTTCCATCGTGAATTGATAGAGGATCTGTCTTTAAGCAGCCTTGTTTCATCTTTGGATCGTAGGAGATTGATACCTTGTGTAGTGGGACCATATATCATTATAGTAGCTTGAAAGAAGGCTCTGGTGTTGTTGGACTCAGCTAGATATTGCATTTCATGTTGCATTTTGTTGTCCACCATTGGTTTTTTAATCTACGTGTTTGCCTTTGTACTTCTGCTTTGGCTTCTTGATATTGCCTTTTCCTTTCGTTAGAGTTAGGGTTAGTTTTCGTTCTACTAGGTATTTGCTAAATCTTGTCCGATTCTTTAGATTTTTAGCTCTGCAGGAAGCTAAGATTCTGGCCTATATACGCGTTCATTACTGATTTTCGTAAAATATAAAAGCGTATATAGGCCAGAGCCTTAGCTTCCCGCAGAGCTCAAAATCTAAAGAATCAGACGAGATTTAACAAATCCCTAGTAGAAAAAAAAACTAGAGGTTTTTAGACGTCAAAGACGTGTCTTTATGGCAAATGTCTAAAATCGAGTGCAGTGGCGCACATAAAATTTTGGCGGGGGGTGTTAAAAATGAGGAAATGTCAATTTTGACAAAAGTTTCATATAGTCTGAAGCTTCAACTAAAATGACAAAAATCAAACTTACGGTAACAAAACTACAGCCGAAAAAAATGTACGTTTTTTTTTGTACCACCTTATATTATTAAATAAAACTAAATTAAATATTAAAAAAATTTTATTATTCAGAAATAATGTCAATTAAGTTTATAAACAGCAAATTACTTATTACAATGCGCATTGGCCGAAAATAAACAATTTTTGAAGAAAAATCAAAATATAAAAATTCAAAAAATACCGTATTTGGGATCTGTTTAACCTGAGGGCTTAACTAGTGGGTCACCCACTATAAACCGGTCCTAAAAGCTCACAACTTCTTGTAGATCTATTTTTGTATTTATTTTATAATTATTATTACTCTTCTAAAAGAAATTAAAGTTTTTCACATTATTTTTATTTTAAGCAAGGGATTTTCTTTTGTTTTTTCCTTGGCAGCTGACCAAATAGCGAAAAGAGAAACAATTAAATAATGTTTCATCGGGTAACCACACGGAAAAAACAAATCGGAAATTTTTTTACACAAATTGGAACTGGATGTGTAAGTTGTGTAACAAAATTACATTTTATTGCAGTGGCGTAGCCAAAAAGCGACCCTGGGGGGGGGGGTCATTTAATAAAAGTCAAATTTATATAATAGTTGCCTATTGCTTGAGCTCTTGAGCTGAAGGGAGGGGTTTAATAGGTGTATACGAAACAAAAATACTTATTTGCACATTTTTTTCAAAACTAAATTTTTATTTTGAAAAAATTACAATAAATTGCTCTTTTTTACGCGTTTCAAACGTTGTTGACAAAAAAATTGCTTAAAATTAAGCAAAATTGTTACAATATTTAATATTGGTATAGCGCCGCAGGCGAAAAATTAAAAAATGTAAAATATTTTTGAAAAAGTAGATTGGCTTAAATGCCAAGAAGTGGTGGATTGCGGTGGTTTTAAGGAAAATTATATTAAGAATGCCATTTATTACACGATTTAGATGCCGGTGAGAAAAGTTCCTTAGAATGAAACTAAAATTGTAACTATTAACGACGTCATAGCACCGCAGGTAAAATGTTTCCAACTTTGAATTGCTCAAAAATCAGGTGATTTAGGTACAATTACAGAACGATGTCTATTTTTTTTTGGTGGCCATTCTGCGCACATTTGTTTAAATTGTGCTCGATTAGTTGTATTATTTTTTAAAACACAATTTTTAAATCCCAAATACTAATTTCCCGCGCCATAATTCTTCTGTTTTTAATAAACTACGAGAACAAGAACCTAATGGTTCCAATTTTCTGTTGTGGCAATTATTCCCGATTGTGGCGCCCTCTCATCGACCTGTGAGCCATAATAATTACTTCAACGATCGACGGTTCCCATCTGATCGTCACAGACAGACGGGCCCACAGTCGTATTATTAAAAATTAATCATGTCTAATTTAGGCCTCGAAGGTGTGTTTTTCTCTCTTAGTTAAAGTTTTTTTCGATCAAGGTTTTTTTATCGAAAGAGCTAATTACATTCGATGATTGTCTTAACGCTCACATTTGTTTTATTTTTCAAAACTCTTGTATTATTTAAACGCAATTCTCTGTGTTTTTATATAACTGATAAAGACGTAGTAGTAGTAATAATACAAGAGCGGCCCGTGTGCCTGGCAATTAAGCCTCTTCATGGATCCTTTCTGCCATACCTCGTTCCTTACCCCTATGCCCCTACTTCCGCTGCAACTCTCTCTCCGGGCCTCCCTGTCTTCTTTACGAAGTTCAGGGGTCCTATTTTCGAAACCATACGAAATTATTCGCATGCGACTACTTCCGTCTCTTCCTATACCGTATAGAAAAGGAGGCAAAAGACATGCCGATATGCTGATTCATGGGTAGTACGTGAAAGAATAACCGGATTTTCATACGAAACAACACGAATGCCCTCCACCCACTCGTGCAATATTGCGTTAAACCAGTCGAATTCGAACGCGGTCCACACATACCGGCTTATCTTTCGCCTCTCATTTCACACGATATAGAAAAAGACTGATATAAAAATTGTCGATTATTCAGTACACGTATGCGGATATTTTCGTATGGATTTGAAAATCAGACCCCAGTATGTCGGCCCATTTGAGCGAGTTCAGCTCTTCTTCCTCTATCGTAGGAAATCCCCATTTTAGCTGCCTTGATCTGGCATAGGCATCGCACTCTGCTATTAAGTGCTTCGCCGATTTCTCTTCGAGCCCGCAAGCGGGACACACAGGATCTC
The DNA here is from genome assembly GCA_963921995.1 of Oxystoma pomonae. Lineage (NCBI taxonomy): Eukaryota > Metazoa > Arthropoda > Insecta > Coleoptera > Brentidae > Oxystoma > Oxystoma pomonae. The sequence continues at coordinate 26,718,731 of OY998170.1, forward strand.
CTGCTACTCTTATTTGTGTCAGATGTTTGTTTAGCCGATTGTGCCCCGTCAGAATCCCTGTCAGCAGTGCAATGTCCTTTCCGGTCTTGCCTAATAGCCATTTAGTTCTGGTTACATTCGGAACATCCACGAATAGCTTGAACTGTCTGTACTTTGACTCTTGCCTCCAGAACGTCTTCAGTTCATTGTTAGCCCATTTGTTGAGCTCACTCTGTACCTGTTTCCTAGAAAAGGTTTCGGTACAATGTATTGGATTTTGGCCCCTACACTGGCAAGTGGGTCCGCTTTCTCGCTTCCGCTTGGGACCCACATCTTCGTTACCATCTTGTCTTGAGCCATTGTTTGCAGTGCTTCAGCGCACTCCTCCACCAGACTACTGACTATTTTGGGTGCACTTAGAGCCTTGAGGGTAGGCTGCTTGTCGGAGCATATGTATATATCCCTCCTGCCATTCCTGACCTCCGGTAGTGTTGCTGCCATGATAATGGCATATATCCTCCGCTTGAAACACCGTAGCGTGTTCTTCAAGTGGATAACTTTTCTGAACTTCTTCCTATCGAACCTCCATGGTTTAAGCGGTGTTTTCACTGGCAGTTTTAGGAGGGGAAACTATTTCGTCACCAGTCCCTCGACCGCCAGATGGTCCTCTGTTTCCTCTCTGCCCTTCCCTAGCCCCTGGTCCCTTAATCGTCGCAGGTGCGTCGCCATCGCCTCCTTCTTGATCCAAGTTGGAAGCAAGGGGAGACCCAAGATTGTTTCCAGTGCGTCTATTCTTGAATCGAGAGAAAATTTGCTCCAAGGGAGTCAAATTCTCTCGCTACTATGCATTTCATTGGTCCAAATCTTCGGTTTAAATCGGTTTCTTTCGCTTTTGCCCGATATTGATTGAAAGTAATTCTATTAGTCTTTACTAAGAGAATTACTTTCGATCAATATCTGACAAAAGTGTGAGAAACCGATTTAAGGCCACAAAAACGGCATAAATTTGACAACATTGCTTTGCTATTTTTTTGAAAGATCAACAATAGGTGGCATCTGGCATCACTAATGCCGTTTCGAGTGAGATCGTGCAGTGTTCAGAACACGGTGTGAACACCATGTGAGAAAAAGTATAACTTATTAGGACCTATTAGGAAAGTAAATTTCCGTATTCTAATTTTTATCATTTGACATGTGTCAATTTATTGGCCGAATATTCTATTATACAAGTTGCGAATGGCTATGCGGAACTTTATTTCCAATACTTCAATTGAACTCACTCAGTTTCTTTCGGCCTACCAAATTACGTGACCTTGGCGTTTTCAGAATTTCAGGAGAATCTCGCTTATAACGAAAAAAAACATAAATATTTTGCTATCAGATAATAGGATTTATAAAAATCTCTTACCGTATCCAAAGAATTTTTCAAAATTTGGTGTATTTTTTTCAAAAAATTAAAAAATTCAAAAATTGTTTTTACAGATTTCTGTATTATCGACGAGGCTAAATAAAAAGCCAGGTAAGATTTTTGACCACAGAGTCCAGCAAAAAACTGTCTTGATACGGTTGATAGGAATTCAAAAATAAATATTCCTGCCAAATTTCAACAGATTCCGTTTTCTCTTTTCCGATATTCTGCTCGGTAAAGATTGGCCCAAAAACAGCAAAGCAGTGTTGTCAAATCTATGCCGTTTTTTTTTGCCTTAAACCAAAGATTTGGACCAATGAGATCCATAGTAGCGAGCGAATTTTCATTCAAGAATAGACGCACAGGGCGTGTGTGTGAAGTGTGAGTCGTCCTCATTGCGCCGGTTGTTCCTCTGCAGAAGAGCCCTTGTAGGCTCGTGATCTTTTTGGATATGGTCAGGTTCTCTACATCGGACGACCAAACCACTGATCCGTGATAAAACGTAATTAAGGACATTATGATTATGATGTTCTAGGGAAACAGGTTTCAGTAATTACCATAAGACGCCAGTTAATCCGCCAAATGGCGTTGACTGAACACCAGAACAATTCTTCGATTTATATTACAACCCTCAAAACTTGCTATTTTTCTTAAATTAATGATATAGAAACTCTTAGAAACCAACAATTATTGTTCCTTGATTTTCTTTGCAAGGGTGCCTAGGATTTAAGAAAATAATAAATATTTAAAAATTTTTAAAAAAGGCGCTGCCAGTTGAAAGTTTTTTTTTCAACGTGCACCACCCAAGGTACGAGGTCAGTTTTAGTTTTAAGCGGCATGTGCTACCGGTGGTACACGAGCAATTTTATATTCCCTGGGATTGGAAAAAAACAGAAGGTAAAAAAAATCCACCCAAAGTACCCCTCGTCGCGAACATGTTAATATCTAAAAATACCACGGTATATAACGTTAACGTATTTTGCACAACTAAAGCTGTCTAATAACAAACGAAATTAGGGACAGAAAAAGTTGAGTTCGTGAACATGAATTGTATTAAATTTTGATCATGCATATTAGTCTAGATTATTACCTGTACTTAAGTAAAATTAGATTTTAATACAAAAGTTAAATTGTCCATGATTAAGTAAAAAGTTATTCGACATAACGGATTAAACGCAAACAAAATAAATTAAAATATTTTCCATAAATATTTAGGTAAGAAAAGACGTTGGAAATAAAAATTCAATATCTAAAAAACTCTCACTCAGATCTCGCTTTTTTCTAGCAACTTTTTGTCTTGACAAGATTCGAAAAACGCGTTTTTTACACAGATATTATTAGATTATTTTTTATGTTTTGACGCCTTTTTGTACGATTTACTTCAATTTGTCTACGGGTTTCGACTTTGTCAGGACAACGAAATATTTCCAGATATTTTTTTATTGAGATTGTACCTTGTGCATATTAAAAACGGGAAATTTTTTGCTGGATTAATAAGTGGAAATCTTTGGAAATCGCATGACATGGGTCAAAAATTTCCACGAAAGTCACATTACATTTTCTAATATTTGAAATAAATTTGTCCTCTGATGAAAATATGCAAGTTTTACTAGGTATATTCTCAGAATATAACGAGTGCGTGTCAGATTTCCTTCTCGAAAAATTTTGAAAGTTTCGTTTTAAGCCAATTTTGCATGACCCCAGAAAAAATCCCTCACTCTACAGGTTCGGGATTTTGTCAGATCGCATGCACGGGCTTTTGTTAAACAATTGGCTTCAAACAAGATTTCCAGACCACGCACAATTTAAAGGGAAACTGGATCTTAGTGGGATTTTAACGCCATTTAAGTATGTTATTGAAAGCCTTTTGTCTCATAGAGACAAGTGTCGATATCTACAGAGTGAACCAATAATAGCTGTCAAATTTTGGGACGAGCTTATTGTTATCATGCTTATGATTACCGATATCGGCCAAAAAACCATGAATTTTCACTGAAATGACAACGCTGAATATAAAAATGACAATTATTTTGACACCTGTCAAACTCTGTCGAAATGATGGAAAAATATTAATGATATTGAAGTTTTTGGAAAAGCGAATGCCTTCTTTTTACTCTGCTGAAGACATAAAATCGGAAACCGTAAAAAAAGTGACAGTTGTCTTAACTGTCATTTACTGTTATGAGGAAACCACTGGTGCGATGACACATATTTACGGGCGAGGAGTGTAACTTTTTTAACTTTAAAAAAGTAAAGAGAAAGTATTAGCTCTTCTAAAAACTGGTTCATAAATTAGTTATTTGCCATTTTAACATGGTTTAACATGAGTCAAAATTAATGATATTTTTTATTTCATCGACCTCAATTTAGTTCCAGTCCTTACTCGTCAATATGTGTCATCGCCCCAGTAGTTTTCCCCAGGACAATTGACAGAACTGTCTCTTCTTTTAGGGTTTTCAACTTAATGCCTTCAGTAGAGTAAAAAAAGGCCTTTCCAAAAATTTCAAGTTCAATAATTATTTTTCCGCCATTCTGATAGGGTTTGACAGGTGTCTAAACAATAACATTTTTGAGTTTCCTGACATCAATTTATTGTACTTCGAGTCCGCACCCGTAAATATGTGTCATCATACCAGTGGTTTTCCTCATAACAGTAAATGACATCTAAGACAACTGTCAATTTTTTTACGGTTTCCGATTTAATGTCTTTAGCAGAGCAAAGCCGTTCTCAACTAAAATGCCAGTTAACTCTTATCTCTTCAGTGCCCTTTAGCCAAAGATTGCCGCCATTTTTATAACCAAATTGACAGGTAAAACATGGATTTTCTGTCAGTTGGGTGTCAATATGGCCGCTATGGTAGGCTAAAGGATACTAAATCGAAAAAGAGTTACTGGCTTTTTAGTTAAGCAGGTGTTGAGCAGAGTAAAAAGAAGGCATTCCCTTTTCAGGAAACTTCAATTTCATTAATTATTTTTCCGCCATTTCGACAGGGTTTGGGAGGTGTCAAAATAAATGTCATTTTTAAATTTATCGTTGTCATTTTAGTGTTCTTTATAATAATAAGCTCATGCTATACTTTGGTTGCTATTGTCACCCTGTCACCCTGTAGATATCGGCACCTGTGTCTATGAGACAAAATGTTCTCAGGGACTGTCCCAATAACATACCTAAACGGCGTTGAAATCCCCCTGAGATCCACTATTCATTTAAATTGTGCATGGTTCTTTGGAAATCTGACATGCACTAGGTATATTACTACTGATTATAAGATGTCTAGATTCTTTCCATAGTAGACCTACAGGCAGAAAAATCCCTGGCATGGGTATGAAATATTCGCGAGACAACTAGGCTCTAGTAGAAACATATTTTGATGAAAGAGAAGCACGACAACCCCATCAAGTTAAGTTTATTAAAAATGATGGTACTCTACTATACTCTAGCATCTTAGAGAGAAAGACACCTTCTCTCCTTGTTTAGTCATAAGCATCGGAAATGAAAAAAAAACGAAATTGTTTCCTCTTTAAATATGTTTAGTTGCGTTTTTTTTTTCTGCAACGTTGGGTTGGCGTTGGACAACGCGAATGATTTTTTTTGTTTGATGGCGACAAAAAAACGTATTTTTAAACAGTTTTTAAGTTTATTCTTAAAATCATTTGTGAGACTATGATAGAATTATTACTTCTATTTATTTTAATCGTCTTCGTATGTTAAATGGGGAAAACATTATCAAATTTATCAGAATTAATTAAATTTCATGTAGATCAGCCTTTATTATTATGAGTGTCTATGTCAAAATGAGAAATTACGGAAAATCGTCGTTGTTTTCATTTTGTCTTTTTTTTGTCATGCTGTTGATAAAGCATCTCCCCACCAAAACTTTAAATTTGCAGACATACTTTAGCGTTGATTATTTCCACCAGCTATTAAAGTCGTTGGCGTTGCAGTGGCTGTTAAATTTTATGGATTTTTTTGTTTTTAATTTTACAAGAACAGTGCCTTATGTGTCCAAAATGATTCAAGGCTCGTCGTCGTCTTGCTCTTTAGAAGATTTTTATTCTGACGGGATATTGAATCTTTATTAAACCAGCTTAATAAAATCGCCGACTTTTACAAAGGAAAAAATAGAAGAAAAAAAGATCAATAATGGCGTTTGTGTGTTGATTTTTTATTTAAATAAATCACTTTATTTTTTAACTCATTTATACAAACAAACACCTTTTATTCAACTTTTTTTTAATATTAGATCTTAATCCTAACCGAGTTAACGCGTCCTTACAACTTCTATATAACAAAGATTAACTAAACATAATATTCAACAAGACGAACAAAGATAGCTACAATACACAAACGGGAACTACAAATTGCATAACCACTCGTCTCGATCACAACTATGTTTTTGGATCCGCGCATGTGACACTTCCTAACACTTCCGTGGACCTCCGCTAATATTACGTAACACTTCCCCTTCCCCCTGAAGAAGGACAAAAAATATTTGGCAACCAAAAGAAAAACGTTGAACACACCAAGTGTTACGTAACACTTCCATGAACAACCCCTCCCCCCTCCTCGTAATACTTTGTCACACTTTCAACAACGCCCCCTTCCCCCTCGAGCCCTTTTACAGTTGAAATCTGTTATATCCGAAAAGTATGGGTTTCCAAATATCCTTGATGGTGACTCTCTGTTAAGAAAATACGTTCTGGTTCCTCTGTATAAATGCTGTTTCTGGGAACTACTGTTTGAATAGATTTTCTTCCCTGCCGAGGATCTTTGCCTCTTTCCTATCCATATGATGTTGTGGCCCCTTGTCGAGTTTTGCGTTTGTGTTCTGTAAGGCGAATTTCCATGGGTCGGCCGGTTTCTCCGATGTAGATATCCCCACACTCGCATAGTACTTGGTAGATGCAGTTCTTGGTGTTGGAGAAATCGTTTCCTCGCAGATCAGATCGAATTTTTGCCTATTCTTTATTTAAAGCTCCTTCTGTATTGCAGATGTAGGTGGCTCGATCTATGAGATTTTGCAATTCCCCGTTTGGTTGATGTAGAGTGATTTGATTTGAAGTTTAAACATTGTCACAGCAGTGGTTATGGTTGAATTCTTTTTAGTGACTGAAACGAAGGGACCTGACAATTTTCTTCTTTTGTCTAGAGTTAGTGTGATGCAGTTTCTTATGCTGTTGACATCAAGAATTGTTTTAGTGTATTTTTGTCTTTTTTCAAGATGATAAATATTCAAAAGATCAAAAGATCTTGGGTGGAAATAACGAAAATTCAAACTTGGATGAGCATCCCACAAGGAACACACAAAGGACGAAAGCGAAAAGAGAAATGATTAAACGATGTTTCGCTCTGGGTAACCAGCGCGAGCTCATCAGTGGTTTCACTGGTCACCCTCCCCATACATCATTAAACACCATCATACACTTTGATTTCCAACCTCAAATAGGCATCGTTCCGCACCAAAAATAATTCAACCACAACCACTTCTGCATATCGCAAACCTACTCATACTGGACAACATCTAAACTTCAAATCAAACAACTCCACATCAACCTCACTGGGAATTGCAAAATCTCGTATAGATCGAGCCGCCTATATCTGCAATACAGAAGAAGATTTAAATAAAGGGATGCGATCTGCGAAGAAACGGTTTTTTCAACTACACGATCAATAAAACTCTTCAGACCACACCAACACAAAGGACGACAGACGTAAATACTGAAAAAAGGCGACACTTATAATTCTATACATCAAAGGAATCTCAGAAAAGATTAGAAGAATAGGCAACGAATACCATCTTCGCATTGTCTTCAAAACAACTACAACAATAAGAAGTCAGTTAACAAAAACTAAACCATATCGCTGCAACACCAAGAAATGTGTCTAGCAAGTACCACGCGAGTTTGGGAATATCTACATTGGAGACACCAGCAAACCCATGGAAGCTCGCCTTACAGAACACAAACACAAGACTCGACAAGGGGACACAACTGAATCAAAAATAGCTCAATATTGCTGGAAAAATCAACATCATATGGATTGGAAAGAGGCAAAGATCGTCGCCAGGGAAGAAAATCTATTCAAGCGGAAGTTCAAAGAAACAACATTCATACAGAGGAACCAGAATGTATTTTCTCAACGGAGCGTCACCATTAAGGATATTTGGAAACCCATAATTTTCAGAGGTAACAGATTTCAACTGTGAAAGGGCAGAGCCAACCAAGTGTTATTCATGGTTCACTGAAGTAGTAGTAGATAAGATTAGGTAGTCTTAGTTTTTGTTATTATTCACCTGATGACGATCGCAGATACATAAGCAAATGAAACGTTGGGAAAAGTAAAAAATAAACACAATGGAAGTTCGAAACTCTAGTTTACTCTCAAGTAAAATTGTGCTTGCACGGGTTGAGTCGATGACACACAAATGCTGCACTCGGTGCACTGCGGTGGCATAGAGGTTTCAACTAATCGGCGCTCGAGAATTTTCACTATGGCATCCTGAGATCGAGCGCTAATTGGTTGAAACGTCTATGCCGCCGCCGTGCAGCGTTTGTGTGTGTTCGGCGTTTCTCTCTTCCTAGACGGTTTTTTGTAAATATTTTTATGCACAACCGGGCGTTAAAATGCCTTTTACGCCCACGTTTCAGAGCGATAAGTGGCACTTTAACGCCCTAGAGCTCACTTAAAGCACGCGGGCATTAATGTGATTTTTTTTTAGTCTTTTCATAGATGTAACAGCAATGAAAAGCTAGCTTTTGTATTGTTTTTTTAATTTTTATTTCAAGAACAACAATAAATAAGAGAAGATGGCTTGTTTCATTTCGCCTTTTCGCTAAAGTACGCCAGCAAAGTATCTTCTTTTAGATTTAGGCATCCACTTTCAGCAATATTCTTCTCTGAATACCACAAAAAATAGTCCTTATATACCTTTAAGTTTTCTTCATTTCGCGGGCAAAAGGTCCTTTTTTGCCTCTTCGGCGGCATTCAGGATTTCCCTGGAGAGACTTAGTAAACTCTGTTCCTCAATATCCATTGAAATCGCGAAAACAAGGCAGTTTGTATGAAAATATAGAAGAAACTTCTCAGGTGATGCTCAGTTTGTTTATTTGGTTGCTACGTGTTGCTAGGAGCATTATTCAATGTTTTTGTTAGATTGCTTGATTAAGAAGTGACGTGAATAGACTGGCCGCCCATTTACTCTCAGTGATTCGTGTGTTGTCAAAATATTAGAGAGCTTTAGGCCTACAATTTTTTTTGGTGGAATAATTAATGAAGTCTTTTTATTATGGTATGAATCTCGTTCTTAAATTGCGTTTAACGACTTCAGCGACTTTAGTCATAAACTTTCTTTAAAATAAGATCAATATTATCAAAAAATTTGTTACATACCTTGGGCTAAAATTAGCTACCGTTTTTTATGTTCTTTTGTGAGTAGACCAATAATACGTAGCAAGAAATATTTAACTAAAAAAAGGGTCACATCAAGTAACAGACGGGTCATTAGGGATCATTAAAAAAATTATAAAACAAAATTAAACCCGCAAATATTATGACTCCACCAACCAACCGGAAGTTCAATTGCCTTAAGGTGACAGGATAAATATACTGCATATATTTTTTTTCAAATGTGGGTATGTTTTAAATTGTCAGTTCTTCAAAATGTTTCGTAAAAACGAATAAAGCCTAATATTTTTGGATAAGTAAGTCGATTTTTAACTGGGGTTCTTGTTAAATGAATAAGTTCGAAATTAATCTAGTACTCCGGGGTTTCGATAAAAAAATACAAATGTTTTAAGAAGTTGAAACATTTTAAGTGTTTATTTGATTTTTATAAATTAATCTTAGTTGTAAAACGAAGAGCCTTTAATAGAATAAAACAAAAAAGTCACCATTTTTAAATTCAGTATGGCGCACCAATATATTACACTAAAAACAAATATTTATTCGTTTACGTAACAAGAAAACTTTGTAGTGGGTCGGTTTTCTCAAATTGTCCGCCATTTTGAATTAATATAAAACGTCAATTCAATTCTTAAGTAAAGTCTTTGAATTTTAAGTCCATATTAATACAAATATATTTTTTTTGGTCCGCCCTAAACAAATCTTTAGAAGACTTGTATTGACATTAGCTGAAAATATTTTAAAATCTTACATCCAGGTTCAACACAAAAGACGATAAAATGACATCTTGGTATAACGCGATAGATGTAAAATTTCAAGATACTTTTTTCTTCAATTTTGTAAATGCAAAAATCAGAATTTTTTTTATAAGGGTAACATTTTATGATTGGGAAATAAATCAAACAAAAATTATGATAAACTATTTAGTTTATTTTGACTTTCATATACACTCACAAAATTGAGAGAGGCGGCCTAAAATTAAGCCGGAGGATACAAACATTTACCTAGAAAGTTCAATTATTATTAGTATTCATTCTCGAGTTTTTTCTTTGTGAAAATAAAAAAAAATCTACATAAAATATATTCTTAAAAAAATCTACATAAAATATATTCTTAATATCCTGTGAGTACTAAAAAATATACAGGCGGAAAATAAATATTCGAAGTGGCTAAGAAAACTTTTGGATCGAGCAAACCTACTTGCCTAAAATGTTATTTTGTGTATACTTAAACAACCACGTGGTTGCAAGCAGGCACACTTCAAGTGGTAAGTCATGCGTATTTGAGAGTTGTTGCCTGCTGGTTTTCCTAAGGTTTAAAGTTGTAAAAACGCGTTTAATTTTGTATAGAAGCAATTACACAACAAAAGCTTTTAGGGAGCTGCGTAAAGTTATAATTAAACCTAATTTAAAGTTTTAGTTTTTATTAAAACAAATTGAACCGAAAAGCGTTAGACAAAAATTATTTGTTTTTAGGTCTTCTTAACCACTTTTACATAAAAAAAATATCTGTACATTTCCGAATTAGAAATAACTATAAAACATAGAAACGACTAAAAATAAATTAGATAGATACATTAAAATATTACACAAATTAAATACGCCCAATTCTTTAAAAAAATAATTAACAACTTATATAAAGGAAAGGCCTAAAAATGTATCGTGTTATAATTATTTTAAAATAGGTTTATAGATAAATAAGATCTCCTCAATTTACACAAACTGATTAGAATACCACAATATAATAAATAGGTAATTAGTGTAAAAAATAACTAAATAACTTAGGAACAATCAAGATTATGAGGTTAGGTAAGTGCAAAAAAAGAGGGTTACCCAAAATTTTGCACACAATCTAAGATGACACAGTGTACTAAATATTTTGCTTTCTTTTGCATAAACTCCATTCTTTGTTTTTTTTTTGCACTATACCCTAGCATCCAAAGCAAATAAAAACAGGCCATATCTTGCTAAAATATCAAGTTTCGAATGAATAAAATTTAGCACATAAATAACGATATTTTGTAGGAATCCAGATATTTCAAGAATATCTGATTTAGGAACACCGCACCATTAAAAACAACATTTTTCTTCGTTATTTTTCTAAAAATCTGTGCATATTTTTAAAATGTTTTTTGATATTCTAGCATAACAGATCAAGAAAATCTAAAAAAACAGTATAAAATCTTACTAAAAATTGTTAGTAGGAACATAAAAACATCCCGGCCTTTAGGAACAGTTGTTTATTTACACAATTAATTGAATCGGTTCCAGCCGGCAAAACCCGGGGCAACTCGCTATTACGATGATCTCCGAACGTCCACGTTAATGGCCGACTAAAACCAAAGTATTGATTGATGGTTAACGTGACCATAATATGCTCACAGTAAGACCGGAAAAAGTAATTTTGATAATATTGCGAGTTTTAGTACGTCACAAGCACTAAGAATATTATAAAGATCTCTAGAAAACTGTGTGGTAAACTTAATAAACAAGCTAAATAAAATATTTTTTTTTTGGTAATTGGTTGGAAAATTACTTTTTGTCGTATGTATACAAAAGTAAAATTTTTCTTACTTACGATTTACGCCAGAAAAACGGTCTAGTAAAAAAACAGTCAACAGTTTAGTATGTGATGCGCTTTCACCTTTTTTTTTAAATAAATACAAAATATGGCGATATGAAATTTTGTCTTAGGAACCACGATTTTTTTTTAAAGACGAAACTGCTGTTTCGTCTATAAACTTAAATCTAAGTGTCTTAAAAATATGTCCAATGTGAAGTGTTTTGCTCTGGGTTAAAAATGTCATATTTCCATTTTTCTGGCAGCTAGCAGCTGTTATTTAGTGTTGGTCACGTGTATAACTATATCTCTTCAGTCAAAATACCTGGTCTGGTTACATTGTGATAGCGTTAACGTCAAAACTAATACGGCAATATGGGCAAAAACTCCCTTATATTAGGAAGTTTTCGACACAATTCCGTTGAATTTAAAATATTTTTATGTTGAGCAGATTTTTAAGACACTCTAATTTTTTTCAAATAATTAATTTACAGTCAAAATTCACATCGATCCAACAGATTGCTTCACACGATTACCCGATAATGTTGTAATAATAAATAATTAGATTTTGTTAAATAACTAAATATGAATATTAATAATAATAATAGTGTAATAGTCGATAGCGGGACGACTTTGCCACTAACGCCACATTCACAGTTTTTTTTAAATTAATTTTTTTACGCTGCTTTTACGCCCTCTACAATGTGTGCTTTCAAAAAAAAAAAAAATATATTCATTAATTTTATAAAATTATAAGTGTTCCTTTTTTAGATTAACGTCACGTTGCATCTTGTCTTTCCAGTATATTTTAAAATTATAAATATGCGGGAGTTTTAAGGATTATTATAGGTAGCGTTAACTATTAGACAAAAAGTTTTTATTTTATTTAATTAACCTATCTAAATTTAGATAATATTTTGGCTTTTAATTAATTAATAATGCGCCTTCCAGAAAATATTTAGAGCTCTTGACAATAGGCTTTTAAAAAAAATAGCAGTAGAAGGCGTCAAAGGTACGCACATGCGCAGATAGAAAGAGATGCTAGTTCAACAATCACACTTAGGTTCCAAATAAACTCACTATTTATGCGAGGCAGGTCATACCGAGTAAGGTCACTAAATCGTAAACGTTTTCTTTCAAACTATCCCAGTCTGAACTTTATAAGTTAACAAACATTTGCTTTTATGACAAACTTTTCTTTAGTTCGCGATTTAGTGACCTTAGCACCATTGTATTTCCCAAGTTTGAGTTATTTTGGATACGATTAAACCCTAAATATTTAAAATTTTAAATATATAGTTTCTACTACTTACTATGTATACGTACATTTTCGTGACTTGATTTTTTATGTAGCTTCATTAGCAAAAGAAAGATTAGAAAAATGTATGCAAAACCCACTTAAAATTTCGCCAGGTTAAACACACCTTTTTTTAACGTAATCCTGGTTTTTGGTGCCAATAAATCTTTAATATTATGGAGTTTAGGGCACCTTAATTTTCTAGTATTTCGAATATCTCTAGAACCTTTAAAGATACCTAAGCGAATTTATTGCTTAATAAGGTATTCTTAAGAATAGCTCAGGGAAGGTGATTTTAATAAAACTGTATTGAAAATTTTTTAAGAAGTTTTTTAGTTTTGTAAAACCCTTCCAAATTTTAGGTTTCTTTGAAAACTTTTCTAATTTTTCTTTGATGTTAAATAAGCCACATTAGCGAGGGAAAAAATTGTCACTTTTAAAACATAATAACTAGAACTATTACTTATCTAAAACACTGTAGCATTAATAATTAATTAAATATTATTATTAGTATTATTATTAGTAGGAACCAAGTTTTTTTGCTTCTCAGGTTTTTTTTTGAAGGGATATAGGTTTTCTGTATATTTTTATGTAATATTGGCTTATTGGATTGATAGAAACCAGCAATTTGTTGTCCCTTTTTTAAAACCTGATTGATATAGTTTAAGTACATTATACATATACAGCATTTCAAGGTTAAACGTGACGGTTTTTGAAACATTCTAAATGCTTTGGAGTTTCTTCCATTAAAAAAAATATATTTAATTTTTAAAGTAAATTGGGTTTCCTTAATTTTAAAATTATAAATAATTAGGCGTCGGCAAAGAAATAGGTAAGTATATTTTTTATACCGTAACACCTAAATAAAAACAAATGTAAAAAGTTATATTGCACATTCTTTTTTCAAAACTTTCAGAAACCGTCACCTTAAAACTCAAAATTATGATAAATACAGCAAATATGACGTCTTATCGATCAATTTTTGAAGATTCTTCAAAATAATAGTTAATAATAAAGATATTCATTTGTTTCTAATAACTTTTATTAAGTAATAAAAAAAATCGGGTGCGCTCGCCATTTCAAAATCGTAATTTTTTTCACGCAATCAGGAACAAATTTTACGAAGCGCGCCCGAATATAGGAACTTGTAATTACTGATTGGGCCCGATAAGGGGCACCACTAGTACAGAACTCGATTAGCGAGTTCCGCAACACATGCAGTGTTCAACAACACACAAAATGTTTGCATATTTTTATCTACACTTTTTTGTTTTCTTTAGGAACATTTTTGTCGCAATTTTAGGTTTGAAAGAGATATTTTAACATAACCCGAAGAATCGCCATCATTTTTAACGTTTACGTTTTTATACCACCGACTAATAGTGTGAAATAACTCTCCGATGAGAGTTTTAGAAAACTTTTACGTTAAAATGTTTAAAAACGAAATTAATGGTTAAACATCTCTCTCTTAATATTTCACTCATCTCGAATCAATTTTTAGCAAAAATCGGCTCTTCTCACCGATGTTTGCATTAATATTACACAAAAAACAGGAACTTTAGCGGCGAAATGGCACATAGCGCCATCTACCGTGTTACAACTTACTTTTAGTAACTATCAGTTTCGATATAGGAATTTTGGACCTACACGCTATTTTACAACACATAATTTACATTCTACTTTTTTACTTCGACACATCTAACAAAGTGGTGGGAGAATGTTTTTTTTAATATTTACAATTTGTCGTAGGTATTGGAATATTTTAGGTTGTAGAGAAAATTGTACCCATATTATCGAGTTTCTTTTTGCCTGTGATCTTCCTATTTTTTTGATTAAGCCAGGAATTCTAGAAATGTTAATATAGAATGTTGGACCGAAACTTTGCGTTAAATTAAGATTTTTTTTTGGCTTATTTAATTTATTGGATGATATTGACTTAGATTTACTTTTTCTTCCATGTTTAGCGCAAAGGTCAACATAATCTATTTTTACTTAGTGCTGAGCACCAGCTAGAGCTTGCGGAACATCCGCAGGGCTGAGAAATCTCTTTTTGGGTTCCGGGGGAGGACAAAAATTATTCGAATTCGAATCCGTTTGAGTGGGTTGAGTTTCTTGGGCAGATTTAGCCGCTAAAAGTGTGATTTGGTTTACGGCATCTTCGATTTCATGAGTTAGAGGTGATTCGAAGGGGTTTTGGGCATTCAGTGAATTATCTTGTAAATTTTGAGGGTTATTAGAAAAATTCTGAGCATTTGGGCTGTGCTCATTTTCGAAATGCTCCTTCAACTCAATTAAATTCTTGAATTTCACTTGACTGTTGCACGCCCGGCACTCAAATCCGGTTTGAACGATCCTAAATGCACCTCTTTCCTCTTGGTTACTCACGTAACATTGCCTCTGATGGGCCAACAGTGGGCCGTCACTCGGATATGCCAAACGACACTTCTTACAAACAAAACAAACCTCTATGTCGACATCTTGAATGGGTATTTCACTTGATCGACTGTGGTACGTGTCGGGTAACTTGAGGGTGGTTACTCCTGGCTCGTTGTTACCCTGGGCTACCTGGTCTAGGACCGGCGCCGGGAGTGGAAGAAAGGAGGGTCCGTTGCCTGTGTCTAGAAGGAGGCCCCCTGCGCCGCCTGAAACAAAAGAAAAGAATAATTTTAGAATGCTTTTAAAACAAAATTTAATGTTATGTCAAGTTCAATAATTAAGTGTACACCGTCCTTTCGGCGGCTTATACTTAAATGTCGAGGAAATGGTCGTCTGGCAACGTTCGCATCCTTTATTTTGACCAATAAGAAGGCTCAGAAGCGGCCAAGGGCACGCGTAAATCTGAGTCGATTATCGTTTTCCAACCAAGAGAACGCGTTCCCTTGCCCAGAGGCGGTGGAAAAAAAGAGGAGGAAGTTTCTCTTGATAAGAGGCAATCGGGTGAGGTTCGGCTAATTTTTTGATAGCTTCTGAGCCGGTTATTGCTCTATATCAGGGATGTGAACTTGTTCAGAAGATAATTTACTCGAATTTCAAGAATCAACTTCCAGGAGGACCCAATCTGCGCTGCTGTACATAAAAAATCTCTTCAGAAAGCGACATGGCTCTTGTTTTTTCTTGTTTTAAGAAAATCTCGTCCTTATACCAAGAAATTTTGGACGGTTGAACCGTTGGAAAATAGATCACTTTTTTTTTAGCTTGGAAGGATGAAACAATATTTTATAGCACTTTAGATTGTGTAGGTATTGCTGAAATCAGGTAGAAAACAATTATCTCCCTGGAATTTTTTTTAAACACTGTATACTGTACTGTACAAAATATTCTATGATTTTTCGTGAGTGAAGGTGATGGCAATCTACCTGACACCCATCGAGTACAGTGGTACACTAATGAAAAACGAGAAAAAACATTGACAAAGTAACAAGGTTCTACCCTAAGTAACGAGTTCATCGAAAGAGTTGTTTAAAAGGTTGAACTACCTCTCAGGTTTAAAAAAGGACACTTGCTCGCTGAAATTATAATTTAACGCGCAAAAAAATTCACCTTTGCCTATCTAAATGTCCTTTTGTAATTAGCCAAAAGCCTTGTAGAAATTTCCCTTATCTTGTACCACTCTTTCCTGTTTAAATTAATTCCAATACACATTGGGGCGCTATCGTACCAAGTTTTAAAGCCCCTATAAACTCTCATAACAGCCTACATTAAAAACTGCTCCACGCGAATCAAAATATTGTCCATTTAATGCAGGTATGTGCAATAGTTATTTACAATAACGGGATTATCACACCAAAACTATCAAAAATTTAGAATAATGACTCTACCACTATATGACTGTCTTTCCAATCTTGAAAATGACACTTTAAGTACTTGCTGTATTGCTATTTAACCTGCCAAAATCGGTGTGAACCTTCTATGCAATGACGTCAAAGTCGTTAACTGGATATAAATAAAAGACATCATTAAGAGATTACATACGTGTCGATACATTAAAATCAGCATTCTACACAGTCGACCAGTCAAATTCTTGATTGTTTTTGTCTTACGTTACAACAGGAAATCTTTGTCTGCCTGATTGTAATCTGTGAAGGCCCAGTACTTCATGATCCTGTTTAAATTTGTATCAACAGTTGTGTTTAGATTTGTAGAAGATTAAATTGTAGTTTGGATTTTTCATATATGTGAGAAAGCCCTTACGTGTAAATAAATATATTGGTCATGCAAGATCATCACTTGTAGCAGTGCGCATGCACAAAAATAAAGTCCCAAATTACATTGTCAGAATTAAAACCAAATCTGCCCTACCTGACCTTTTGGTTTGATTTATACAAACAATTTCTTTTATTTTTACGCTACTTATCAGGGATGTGAACTTGTTCAGAAGATAATTTACTCGAATTTCAAGAATCAACTTCCAGGAGGACCCAATGTGCGCTGCTGTACATAAAAAATCTCTTCAGAAAGCGACATGGCTCTTGTTTTTTCTTGTTTTAAGAAAATCTCGTCCTTATACTAAGAAATTTTGGACGGTTGAACCGTTGGAAAATAGATCACTTTTTTTTAGCTTGGAAGGATGAAACAATATTTTATAGCACTTTAGATTGTGTAGGTATTGCTGAAATCAGGTAGAAAACAATTATCTCCCTGGAATTTTTTTAAACACTGTGTTTGTCATCATGTGAATTGTATATCAAAATATTCTATGATTTTTCGAGAGTGAAGGTGATGGCAATCTACCTGACACCCATCGAGTACAGTGGTACACTAATGAAAAACGAGAAAAAACATTGACAAAGTAACAAGGTTCTACCCTAAGTAACGAGTTCATCGAAAGAGTTGTTTAAAAGGTTGAACTACCTCTCAGGTTTAAAAAAGGACACTTGCTCGCTGAAATTATAATTTAACGCGCAAAAAAATTCACCTTTGCCTATCTAAATGTCCTTTTGTAATTAGCCTTACATTGTCAGAATTAAAACCAAATCTGCCCTACCTGACCTTTTGGTTTGATTTATACAAACAATTTCTTTTATTTTTACGCTACTTATCGTAAATAGCAGATTATGTTAAAAAATTGTTAAAGATATGTACCGCTTTCGGAATGAAAAATGTAGCGTTATACCTGACTCGGATTCTATATCATCCTCATAAGGGTACTCTTATGTATATGCGGATTGCGAACCCACTCATTTCGGTGGAGTAGATGTTGTCTATAGGTCGGTCTGTAAAAATTTTAAAGGGTTTTTTATAAAACGGACATGGTGCATGGGATTTACTAAACATAACAAAGTTGTATATTTTTGAGCTTTATATAAATGAACTATTACTTTTTTAAAGATACATTTTGATATGGCAGAGAAATTATTATTTGGAAAACTGGATGACTTCTTTCACCTCCGGTTCCCACCTTGCGATTCCCCGACCTAACTTGTAGGTATAGCTTTGTCAATGAAAATTCCTATTTTTTAGAAATTTAAGATTACTTTGTATTTAAAAATTATTAAATTCTATCTTGTTTGAAAGTTTGAGACAATGATGTGTTTGAAATTAACTCTGTGTTTCGTTCTTCTAATGTCTATATTTTATTTCTACACGATGTTTCGATCAGTACAATCTCTGATCGTCTTCAGGTGCAAACTACAATCTAGTCCTAATGCTACGAACTTATATACTATGGGAAATCACTCAACCGTGAACTTTAAGAAGTTGGCTCCGCCCACGGAGAGTCTACCAAACATTTGAAATTTCAATACTTGGTTTACTGAAAATATTCTAATTCTGTCCAATAAAGGCAGCTTCAAGGAATTTTCGTTTCTTCCAGTGTGACTCCTTGAGCAAAACCTTTGAGATCTGTCCACTTCATTTGGTGTTATTTTGACCATGCATGTTCGGCGATTCCTGATTTCGTTGTTTCACCTGTTTGGGTATTCGTCTGATGTTCCTTAAGCCTAGCACCACACTCACAAGGAACTTGGTAAATGCATTCCTTATTTTGTCTGTTCTCCGGTTTTGTTTTACTAAGAAGGCTTCGAGTTGTGTTATTGGATTTAAAAGCTGTTTTATCATTTAAGTTGTTTGCTATTCTTCGAATTTTCTCTGATACTCCTTTAATGTATGGAATTATAAGAATGAAATAAGGATCTGCAGCAGAATGGTTACAGCCTTAAACTTATAATAGACACTATTTCTAAATTTCATCAAACAGGACAGAAATTACAAGACCAGAACCAGGCAAATGCAATCCCTAAGGCTTAAGGAACATCAGACGAATACCCAAAGAGGTGAAACAACGAAATCAGGAATCGCCGAACATGCAAGGTCAAAACAACACCCAATGAAGAATCCAAGGTTTTGCTCAAGGAGTCACACTGCAAGAAACAAAAATTCCTTGAAGCTGCCTTTATTGGGCAGAATCAGAATATTTTCCGTAAACCAAGTATTGAAATTCAAAATATTTGGAAGCTCCTTCTTGGGCGGAGCCAACTTCTTAAACTTCACGGTTCAGTGATTTCCCATAGTATATAAGTACGTAGCCTTAGGCATAGATTGTAGTTTGCACCTGAAGACGATCAGAGATTGTACTGATCGAAACGTCGTGTAGAAATAAAATATATAATTAGTTTTAAATTCTATCTTCCTATAAGCTTGAGAATTCTTGAGCATGACCAGCCCAAACGGCGGAGGGGATCAACGCACTGCAAACAAACGATTTTCATGCATAAATTATCCCGGTAATTAGTTATCGGACACGTCTCGAACGCCACCTAACGCGACTCAATAAAAATAAATCCTCGTTTTTAATAGTCCCGGTACGGGTGTTTAAGCCCTTTTGGCCATATAGACCACTAAAGTGAATTCAAAGAAGAAAGCACTGGCTTAACTTCGGGAAATGATTAAGTTTATTTATGTTGATTTAAATTGTGTTGAAAAAGTACCTAAAACACCGGCGTAAAACTGGTCATATAAACATACTTCATTTATTTAAAACATTGACTATTACCTTCAGATCACTCCAACACAAAGGACGACAGATGTAAATACTGATGAAAGAAAGGCGACACTTATAATTCCATATCTTAGAAAATATGGAAAGAATATAGGCAACCAATACCATCTTCAAACTGACTTCACAACAACCACAAGTATACGAAACGAATTAATTAAAACTAAACAACAACGACAAGTCACCAAGAACTGGAGCTACAAAGAAACAAATTAATTAAAACTAAACAACAACGACAAGACACCAAGAACTGGAGCTACATCGGGAAAATAAGCCAAAAAATGGGAGTTCGCCTTCAAGAACACAGACTCAAATCTCAACAAAGGGATGCAATTGGATAAAAAATGGAACAACTTTCCTGGGACATATGGAATGCAAAGAGGTAAAGGTGGACACCAGGATCTTTTCAAATGAAAGTTTTTTTAAAGCAGCCTGCTTTCTTTTCGGGGGTAACAGATTTTAATTACGGAACATAAGAAACAACCAAACAACTTTATGGTCTCTAAACACAATATATTAGTATATAAGCTTAGTTAATATTCATCTGATCACGATTGAAGAATCGACGCGTTGTTGTGAAAAAGTAAAAAACAAATACAATGCAAGTTTGAAGTTCTACTTTGCTCTTAAACTCAACATCGTCTACCAACTTCAGACAACAATTATTGGAGACATATTTTATCACTCAGGTTAAGTTTAAGACATTTGGGGGGAGTATAATTTCTGCATATTTTCAGTTTACTGAAAAACAATGGAATGCATCCATGTCCAAAATTTGAATCTTTAGCTTTACAGTCTCTCTGTGAACTTATTACGAGATGTATCCTTAATTCTAAAACGATTTTTCTACTTCACCAAAACTTTAATTTTTCTATTAGTTCATATTGTTACTGTTATCCTCTTGCAGAGGATGGTTTGGTATTTCAGCTTCGATTTAAATTCAGTGGTCAAACATATAATCAGCATGATTGGTGGATCCTGTTTAATTGTTTTTCGTCGATTTTAACGTTGGTTTTTATGGCGCTCGGTTTAAAGCAGTTTTTAGTTTTACGACTGTTACTTTTAACACTTCTTGCTGCTCTTAAATAGTTCCAACCTGGTAATTTGCTATCATAAATAACCGAGTAAATAACCAAACCAATATGTCTAATATACATAATCTTCCGTCAGAAGTATCCATTAGTTGTAAGCGGTTAATTTTAATTTTTCAGAAGCTACTGTCACTGGCTATGAATTTGAATCATTTAGAGAAAAGATATAGATTTTGACATAAACAATATCTTGCAGGAAATAAGGAAAAATGAGGTAGTTAAATATACTAGTCTGCCCGGTTTTAAAGTAATAATGTCAGAAATTTTTATTTCTTCTTTACTGGGTCTGCTTCCATACCCACTAGTGCTGAGATTAAGAGTAGTGATTCTTTTTTCTGTCAGTTACCTTAGCTTAAGTGACGTTCAAAACGAGTCATGTGATATCCACACTTTCTAAATGGAAGGCACATTTTGTAAAAACTAAAGCCCTGTTCTCACTAAGCAACTTTTCCATGCATCAAATTTTCTAATAACAGGTTAAAAGAAGACCCAATCTGCTTGTGTCTTCTTTTAACCTGTTATTGGAAATTTTGATGCATGAAAAAGTTGCACAGTGAGAACAGGGCATAAGAGACAACTCAGAGCCCTTTTTTGATTTGGTAAGAAAAAATTGTTTCGAGCCGTATGTTAGCTATAACAAAATGTGTTTCCATTAAAATTTCAGTCAGTTCTGATGTCTCTTTGACTCCAAAAAGTATGGATATTTTAAACGTCAGTTCGATATTTCCTAAGCTAAGGTCTACTCTTAAGTGTGATGGTGTTAATCTTTATCCTGTTTAATTACCCGAAAAAGAATTTAAAATTACCCATTAAAAGAAATCAGAAGAGAAGGAAAAACACGAGCGATTGACTTTTTAATTCCGAAGGGAAAAACTCATTTACAATTACAATAAAAAAGCGTAATAACAACCTCTCAAATTACACTTTTCGACTTTCTAATTACGACCGCGGTGGATTTTTAAATTAAAAAATCCGGGATAGCAGAAAAAATAAATTGCCTGTTTAATTGCTCGGCTTCTCGAGTCTGTGGAGCGGATCCTGAGGGAAGAAAACGGGATACCGTAAATAGGCAGTGAATGGGACTAGTAGAAGGTGACTTTGACCGCTTTGCGGAGTTTACAGAAAAATAAATTCATTTTGTTTATAAAAAGTGAAGAAATGCAAATCTGGTAGGACAGCAACGCACACTATTTATTCTGTTTACCTGTATGGAGATTTATTTAAAGTTTCGTAAATAAAAACTCAAATTTGTGAGTTGTGTTGTTTACATATTCCCTAAAAATTAAGAATATAATTTTGTAATTGCTCCATTTATTTATGTTAGCAGTAGTAGTAGTAGTAGTAAATATGCTTTATTGTCCAAAGATACAAAAAAAAATTCTTATTGACAAAGCAAATAACTTCAAATTAAATAAATAAAATTTGCAGGATCAACAGTAAATTTTTTTAAGGTAGGTACGTTACGTTATATTTTGATCTGGGATCATAGGCTAACTAAAACCATCTTATGTACTAAAATCAGCAAAATATGAAATTTACGCCACCATCTAGAATATCAATAAAAAAAAGCGACTTAACATAAGCTACATTTAAAAATATAGAGTCAAACAAGTTGGAAATACCTAAAGGCCTGAGATTAAAATCAAAATGAAAGCTTAAAATTAGAATGAAAATAAATATAGAAATAAAATAAACATAAAAATATAACAAATATAGGATTAGAAAAAACAAAAACATTGGTCATTATCACAGTTTATTGCTTATAGGATTTGATACCTAGTTAATATTAATATAGTTATATGCACTTTTGTAACAAAAGCATCGGGTGCAGTAAATTGTTTAATTTATTTGCTGTTGAAAAGAGAAGTTTAGATATTCCTCGATAGTATAAAAGGCTTGTTTGAGTAGGACATTTTTTAGTTCTTTTCTAAATTTTGACAAATCAATGATACTTTTCATAGTTGCAAGAAGATGGTTATATAATTTTATGGCATTGTAGATTATAGAACTCTTTACAAGCGTAGTGTGCGGAATGATAAGGGGTATGGTGTATCTTTGACGTGTTTGGTAAGTGGTTTGGTGCTATGGAAATGAAGATTTAAGTTTATGGATAAGACTTACTGATTCTAGGATAAAGAGACATGGAAAAGTTAGTATGGCATAGTTTAGGAATAGAGGTCTGCAGTGATCTCTCGGAGAAGCACCGACCATAATGCGAAGTGCACGTTTTTGAAGTATAAACACAGAATGAAAGAGATATTGTGAACAGCAGCCCCAAAATGGTAGCCCATAGGAAAGGTGTGATTGGATGACTAAACAAACATAGATTTCGCAATAGAGACGTTTAAATTTGTTGCTACCGCTCTCACACAGTAACATCCTGAGACAAGCTTTTTGTTAAGGGTGATGATATGAGACTGAAATTTAAAGTCAGTGTCTAGTTGAAGGTCAAGAAACTTAGTATGTGTGGAAGCCTTGATCAGAAATGCATCACAGCCTATGTCATCAATATTACACCGAAAACCAACTACCTGTGTTTTATTAAAGTTTAGCAAAAGCCCGTGTGCGTCACACCATAATTTAATCTGCTTAAGGTCACTGGATATTATTATATATTATTATAAACTAAATCCTCAGACCTTTTTCTACGCCATACTATAATCTTATGTTATCTCCAGATAGGGCGTTATCCAAAGTCAAACTTAGATATTTATTATTTTTACTATAGGACACTGTTTCGCTACGATTTACACAAAGATTTTTAGTATAATAGTTTAACTTCTTGCATGAAAAAATATGTATCATGATTTTTTAACATTTAGTTAAACTAAACTGATTTGAGCTGCTTACAAATAATATTTAAAAGAAAAGAGTAAAAATTAACCAACAGGGTATGAACGGAAAATTTTTGAGAACATGGTGGTTTAATATATTTAATTAAAAAAAAAATGTACCCCAAAATAGAACCTTGTGGTACCCCAACGGTATATTTCTGAACTACCAGCATTTTGCTTAACATTTTTAAACATTTTTTTTTAATTAAATCTGTGTTTCGGACTTCCATTGTCGATTTTATACACGACGTTTCGATCAGCACAATCTCTGATCGTCTTTAGGTGCAAACAGTTTGCACCTAAAGTGTGTCATTCGATTCACAAAAGTTGGTGGTGAGGTCCTGGAACTGGTAAGTGGTGGGTCATGTGATACTTTTTGGCATATTTTGTACAAACTAAAACACGGCTCGGAGCGATGTTGGTTTTTCTTCCAAATTAGTTCAAATTTCTTTCTAAGGCCACCAATTAGAAATATTCAAACATTTGAGTCGGTGGCCTTAGAAAGGAATGTTAGCTTATCTGGCAAAAACCAAAAAAGTGCTTCAAACCGTGTCTTACTCTTAAACGTATGGATATCACATTATCCATTTTAAACATCACTTCGTTTCCTGGCCTAAGGTCACTGACACAAAAAAATCTCTACTCTTAAATAAATGGTTTATAGCAACCCGACTTTTAAAGGGATCCTGTAAGCATTTTCGACTGAGTTTACATTTGCGGTTTTAAAGCAAACTCCAGCTACTTTTTTCAGATTTTTGTCTACTGTTTATATATAGTTAATATATTAAATATTTGTTGATAAAAGTATGTTATCAAAATATAAAAAGTAGCAGGCATACAAATGAGTTTGACGGTTTTTGAAAACAAATTTTACCTGTGCAGTGTTGCCAGTATTCTTACTATCAGAGCGATCTTTTTGTGGCACACCCAGGAATTGACTTCGGGGGGTTTTTAAGGATAAATAATAAAAAAACTTAAAAAATGTGGCCATAACCAGGCTTCTCGGGGGGGGGGGGTGGTTAATCCGTGCGCTACTGATGAGTATTAGTAAAATGCTATAATATTTTGATTTATATTATTATATTTACTAAAAAAGGAGGTAAAGGGTATGCAACCAACTATACCTTAGTCAGTAATGCTGGTTTTTGAGTTTGACTTACTGAATGCATGCCAACGTGAATGTTTTGTCAAGTATTATCGTGATCAGTTTCTTTGTGTTATTTTTCTGAATTTTTGCAAATCTAAGGTAAATTTATAGGTAAAAAGCTCGGTAAAGAAACAAAGTTCTGTTGGGTGAAAAGAGAGAGACGAAAGAAACCAGGAAGGAATGTGGTTCAAAATTTTTAAAAGTTGTTGGAAATTGGTTCGAAATTATAAGCTTATCAAAACTCAAATATCTTTCGGGGGGTGGGGTGCCTTGACTAATCTTGGAATTTGTCGAATGCCTCGGGCTTTCTTCGGCAAAACTAGTAAACGCGGTAAACGTGGCCTTGATAAAAGAAGACAGAATTTGCGCTATATTCCACGCCGTCTACGCGTATGTTTTTTGAACAACTAAAACTGCCAGTTATGACGCCTGATTTACTCTTGCAAAGGAAAACTTTCTTGCATCGTTGTTGATACTTTTTTCATAACAATATTTTATAAAAGTTCCTTCAGTACATAATAGGGATTAGGGACGAGGGGGTGGTGTTGGTGGTGATGGAGAATTTGAGATATGGATTTTTGCTTCCGACGCGCCGCTCGCTGTACGGGTTTTTCTGAATTATAAAATATATCTCGCCCGGCTGCACAACGAGGGAAACGACTTTATTGAAAATTAAAAAGTTTTGCAGGAAAGACAGAATATATTGGCACAAAAAATTACGCTGGGAACAGCAAAAATATTCCCTAGACCAAAATAGAAAAATCTTACTTATTTTATTAGTGAAAGTAAGACATATGAAAAATGCTTTTAGTTAATTAAAGGAAAAGTTTTCTAGAATGAATGAAGCTAAAATTAAAGAGGGAATATTTTTGACTCCCCAGATTAGGAAACTTTTCGGAGATGCGCAACTCGATTTTATATTTTAAGGCAAGGAAAAGAAAACGCTTGGAATGCGTTTAAAATGGTTACAACAAATTTTTTGGGAAACACTAGAGCAGAAAATGGGCTGTCATTGATTTGCATGTCGGTAATTACTATGAAACGCTAGTAAATCCTTCATTTAACTCTCATATTCAATGAAATTTGAAACGCTTAGAAAGCAAAAATTATCGAACCTTTTTTGCCAAGTTGTCCAAGCTTTAAAAAAAAGATACCTTTTTTTAAGTAGGAAAATTTGAAATAAAATAATGAAATCCAAAGTAAATTGTTCCTAATTGTCCATATTTGTTTAAATTGGATATGTCTAAACCACATAGTTTAAAACCTTCGAGAAAGATGACAGCTTTAAAAAAAATCGCACAAAATTTAACCCATTATGGAAAAAGGCGTGTTCGCTTTTTTTTTAATTCAATATCTGGGAAGAAACTCCGACCATAAACCGAAAATCTTCAACTACTACGTTTATACGCACCTAAAACCGGTTTTTATATAAGGACGGTTTTAAATAAAATCGCTTTTCCCCAGGGTTTATACGTCCTTCATTAAATGTCAGTTAAAAAAAAACAAATAAATCAACTAAGTTAACAACAGATTTTTCAGGAAAATCAGACTTGAGTGGTTCCTTAAGTTGTAAGCAATGCGCTAAAGCGTTTTTAAAGTATTTTATTTTTATTATTTCCTAATATTATTTAGTATTTTATTAATTTTTAAACCATCCTTATATAAAAGCGCTTTCAAAGGCCCGTTTAAACAAAGTAAATGCGATCATCAAATGTGCCATGGTATGCACCTAGTAAAAGGTAGGGAGCAGTATATCTTGTTTATATATTGCCACAAAAATGGTTTAATTTATGGGGCATCTTTTTTGGAAAGTTAGGCACGGAAAAGAATCGGAATTTTTTCTCAAATAACTGTCCGTATTTGAAGAGGGTCTCTTGTCCCTGGAATTATTTATAATTATTTTAGTTCATCGAAATATTGGGACAAATAAAAATTCGTGTAAGTTTCGGTTTTATTTAAAACCATCCTCAGCACTACAAAACAAAAAACCACAACCTTAGAAATTTTTAAAATATTTTTAATAAAATTAAATGAACCAAACATATATTCTTCAAAAACTGAACGTGTTTCCTATAAAAACGATTTTATAAAAAATTAAAAATTATATTATAAAACATAATATACAATAACCAAAAACAGATTTTAAAAAGTTTAAAACTTTAAAAATATTAAAAGACACCGAAAACATGTTTTAAAATGTTAAAAAGTTAAAAATATTAGGAAATAATAAAAAATGCATAATTTGGGTATGTTTCTAACTCTTTTAAAACATTTCTTAATATTTTTTAACATTTCTAACGTTTTTAACATGTTAAAATCTGTTTTCGTCTAATTTATATGTTTTTAAGTTTGAAAAGTTAAATTTTTATGGTTTAATTACTTTTTAGAATGTTTATTTCGTAATAATTTAACTTTGGTTTTAAATTCTTAAAACTTGTTTTTATAAGAAGTACAGTTTTAAAAATTAATTATTTGGTAATTTTCATTTAATTTTATTCATAATATTGTAAAAATTCTAACGTGGACATTTTTTGTTTTGTAGGGCTGAAGATGGTTTTAAATAAAACCGAAACGTACACAAAGTGGAAAATTCCGATTTTTATTTGTCCTAGTATCCCAAAAAACTAAGAATATCATAACTGCCTGTAAATTTATAAATAAAAAATAAATAAAACTACAGAGGAAATTTTTTTCCGTGTGCATATTTATTTTATGTTGTCACCTTAAAAGCGAATTTTAAACAAATTTAACCTATGTTTATTTAGCTTTTAAAAGCTTAGACGTCAAACATGAAACTATTTGATTTTATAAATTAAGGTATATTTTTCTGTGCATAAAATATACTGAGCCGAGACATTGGATGTCTTGAGCTATATGATTGCTACGTCTTTGTTCGTTGTTCCTAACTTCTTTTCCGTTTTTTTTTCTCGTTATTTTTCTTTGATTTTTCTTGTTCTTTTTGAAGTCGACAGGAAAGATTTAACTAGTGTAAGAAAAATACTTAAAATATTATTTAAAAAAATACTTAAAAATACATTTTACAAATATCTCAGGAGATATAATAGGATTATTTTTAAGTTCAACCCCTCTTTTCTTTAAAACCACCCACCGCCAATTATTTTTTTGCTGATTCTTTAGTAACCCTCCATACTAAAAATATTTGGCGACTCAACATAGCTAATAGCCAAATTTTTAAATTTTTAACCTTTGTATTTTCTAGTGGCAACTTATTTTCTTTTGCTATTTTCATCCGTATCGTATACTCCCAAATAAATTAATTTGCCTTTTTTCTTTATAAAGCATTCCTGATATAAATTAGAGAATATTGGGGAGTCAGTAGCGTAAAATGGGAGTGCTTATTTCATCAAATCTGTTTTTAGTAGAGAATTTAAACAGTTGTCCAGCAATTTTTTCCAAAATAGAAAAAAATAATTTAAATCAAAAAAGGCACATAAGAGAGGATTAAAAGAACAAAATAATTGTGGATATTTGGAATTATTGACACTTTTTGGTTACATTTAATTTCACTTGTTATTTTCTTTTGGTAATTTGAAATGTTAAATAAAAGTTTTTTTTTTCTAAATTATTATCCAGTCTGAAAAAGGAAATAACAACAACAAGCAAAGGTTATACTCAGTTTTTTTTTCAAATTTAAATTTTTGAAACAAATGCTATTTGCTTTCAGCATGCACGAAGTTGTAAGCAAGAGGTCTCGTTTGGCTTAGTAAGGTGGTTCTGCACATTAGCCCCAAGTGATGAATTCAATAGCTGCAAGTAAAACGGCCCACTTAGACCCGAGTTTGTTAACCCTTAGTGATTTATCCTAACTTTGCCTTCGCTAGGATAAGTGAATTTTTCTACTAGTTTGTTAACCCTTAGTGATTTATCTACTTACCAATATGCGATAAGTCACTTGACTTTTTCTTCACTTAGGGTTAGTGAACTTTTCTACTAGTTTGTTAACCCTTAGTGATTAACTATTTACCAATATGCGATAAAACACTTAACTTTTCCTTCACTTACGGTTAGTGAATTTTTCCACTAAGGACAAGTAAAGGATTCAAATATTGAAAATTCATGGGAAATATATCGTCGCCCTAGATGTGAATGGAACTAATCCAAATAGCACTACTTTTGAATAAAATAAGATTAAACATTCTCTGTAGCGTAAAAATGGTTATTTTTTTGTTTAAAAATTAATAAGTAAAAAAGTAAGATCTTTTGTCCACATGACATTTTTAAAGTATTTCCTATAATTTAGTCAAAATTGAATATTTTGTGGATTAGGACCATTCACATCTAGGGTGACAGGCGCAATTACACAGACGAACATGCTCAAACAAAAACTCGTGCAAAAGATCTGCAATTTTTTGCGCGAACATTTCTGTGAGCTTTTCTTTGAACATTTCGTTCGGGTAAATCTGCGAGCGAATTTTTGCTATCTATTTTGGAAACATATTTTTAAATATGAGAATAAATATAATTTCACATCAGTGATCTCAATTCTTTAAAAAATGGAACACCAACTTTTATTTTAAATTTTTATAAAAAAAAGCCGACGGCAAGCGAAACATTATTATAGTTTTTTTCATATTCAATGTTAACAGTTTACCATGGAGGTAAAAACATTTCATTCTTTTCTCTCACTTTTTGGGTTTTCTTGAAAACGGAAATATTTTCGAAGTAATTACTTTTTAAAATGCAGTTGGAAATGTTTACGGGACTGTTCTGGAGAGTAGTTATTTTTTCAGGACCCTGGCGGGGGGAAGGTTAAAACAGTCGAAATGCAGCGCTGTCGAAGGGAACGCTGAATAAACCAATTTAACTCTGCTCTAAAGTACTTTTTAATTATTTTTTAACTACCAATAATATTACATAAACATTTTGTTGGTAGTTATTTCGCTAAAAACCCGAATTGGGTCGGTTCGGTATATTTATTACTTTCTTTTAGTCATTGATGGCGTTTACTGTCATTAATGGCGTTTACTTTTAAGCTATTTTGTTAAAAATGTATAAAAAATGACATTTAAAATCTATATATTTTACGGAAAGTAGTCCGTTAAAAAAATGTGTTTTTACGTTATTGGATTACAAATTTCAGAAATCGGAACTCATAATTTGCTCATATGAAATATGACTTGTTTTGTATGTACAGGGTGATTCACCATATTTTCCACCCCACCACCACAAAACTTACTTACTGATCAAACTTCTCTGATTTCGACAAGGTAATTTTAGAAAATTTTGCAGTTTTTTTGGTAATTTAGCGATCTTTTACGTTTTTAAGGTTTTCCAATGCAATATTAAAATAATTTATGCAATGGATTGCAATATCAACCAAAAGGAAAAAAAATATTCAACATCAAAAAAATAATAGCAAATTTCCGTATTATTTTTATCACTTGACATGTGTCAATTTATTGGCCGAATGTTCCATTATACAAGTGACCGGTGGCTATGCGGAACCTGAATTCCAATACTCCATTCGAACTCACTCAGTTTTCCTGGGCCTACCAAATTACGTGACCTTGGCGTTTCAGAATTCCGTAAGAATAACGCTTATAAAGAAAAAAACCATAACTTTTTATTATCGGATAATAGGATGTATAAAAATGTACAACCGTATCCAAAGGAATTTTCAAAATTTGGTGTTTATTTTTCAAAAAATAAAAAAATCCAAAAATTGTCGTTACAGATTTCTGTATTATCGACGAGGCTAAATAAAAATCCAGGTGAGGTTTTTGACTATTATTAGCCGTGTTTATTTTATTTCGGAAATGAGAGAGTCCAGCAAAAACCTGTCTGGATACGTTTGTTAGGAATTCAAAAATAAACATTCCTGCCAAATTTCAACAGATTCCGTTTTCTCATTTTCAATATTCTGCCCGGTAAAGATTGGCCCAAAAACAGCAAAGCAGTGTTGTCAAATCTATGCCGTTTTTGTGGCCTTAATATGTTATTTTATAACCTTAGATGAGAAAATTTATGGTAAGTAGACAGTTCACTTGGCTCATATTTAAATAAGGTTTCTACTTGAAGCTAATCAATTCTTACTTAGGATTAGTGGATATTTTTCTCAGTGAAAGGTAACCGATCGTTATTGTTTGACCGAAAGAATTTGGTAATTGTCATATATTTGTTTACTTTTCTCAAACCAAAAAAATATAAATATGCAGGAAGAAACATAATCCCGTTGATGCTTAACCGTAGCTTTATAAAAACAAAAAAAGCTACCAACCCCTGGATTTTCTTCACTCTATACCTTAGATGATATCGCCCCTCTTTCGTTGTATAATTTTCTCCAAAAACGCACATGTCTTTTTTACGCAGCGGCATCTTTTAAATCGCATTTTTCTGATTTTAAACATACGCGCAGCACAAATAAAAACCTGGAATTAAAACAAATAAACAACAAAAATGGCGTCGCCTTGATTGAAGGCCCCACGAATCCGGCCGAAACAGACCGAAACTCTCAATGTCTCTTGTTTTGGTATTTACATAGCTAGCTAGATTATAGATGCTGCTTACAAGTTTGCCCGACAAGTGATGGGAACGCCTCAAACCTTTTGCCGAACGGCCAGCATTTGCCAATCTATGGCCTTAATGTGTGAAAATATTCAACCATTAAATCCATTTATCAGGTGTTTAAATATCTATAATATAAATCCTAAATTGGTAGCTACATTGTTATATAATATTGATGGCCATGCTTTTAGGTATTTAAAAGAAAAGTTCCCTAGAACCACCGACGCTAAAATTAAAGTGGGAATATTTGTGGGTCCGCAGATTAGGAAACTTTTCGGAAATGCGCAATTCGATTTCCATACTTCAAGGCCAGGAAAAAGATGTTTGAAATGCATTTAAAATGGTTGCAACAAAGGTTTTGGGAAACACTAGAGCAGAAAACTATAAAGACCTGGTTGCCCAACTTCTTTGGTGTTACCAAAACGTTGGATGTAACATGCCGTTAAAAATTCATTTCTTGGATTCAATAATAAAAGTATGCTATTTAATTGCTTTTGATAGTTAGTTTAGTCCATGATGGTAGAGTTGATAATTAAATCAAACAAATATGGTCTTTCTTCACTAGATTTTATTTCTTAGTAAATATCAAAAACCCGTCATGTTTCGGTAGTTTAGACTACCATCATCAGGGGGTTTCTGGTTTGAGCTACAGTAAAGTAGTGTGACTGAACAAGATCCAAAGAAAATTAAATGCGCCGAATCATCGGACTATCAGCATAAAGTAAATAATTACTTATACTTTATGCTATCAGTAACCCCAGCAATGGAGAAAGAAAAAATACCGGGAGAGGAACCCATAGTTGAAAAAATAATCAATATTAACATCACTTTTTTTAAAAAACATGCATGATTCAAAATTTTAAATTCTAGTGTAATACATACATGTTGCAATTTTGGTTTTTAAATTAAAAATTTGATCCCTTCTGACATGGTCAGAAGGGAATCATGCCATTTGATATACCTAGTTATGTTAAATTATTTGTTTTTTTTTTAAAAGTGATGTTTAAAATATATTGGTTATTTTTTCAACTATGGGTTCCTTTTCCGGTTTTTTTTTCTTCCTCCATTGCTGAGGTTACTGATGGTCCGTTAATTCGGGCATTTGGTTCTTGTTCAGCCATACTGCTTTACTATAGCTCAAACCAGGAACTCCGTGATGATGGTAGTCTGTCTGTCGGGTTTTTGATATTTATTAAGAAATAAAATCTAGTGGAGGAAGACCATATTTGTTTGAATTAAATTAAAAGATATTTTGTACAGAGTGTCCTAAAAATCCGAGTCCACCCTAGTATCTCCAGAACCAAAATTGACAAAGAAGTAAAATTTCACATAATTAGATGGTTACAAAAAGTATCTTTTTGTATGATAATTTTGCCACCATTTATTAAGGGGGCGGAGCTAAGGCAGAGACAATATTTTTTTAAATGAGATACCCTGTATATTTTTTAAAATTTGAAAAGAGCTTTTCAATCTGTTTCCAAAAATACGTAATATGTTACCTTTTTCTCTAACGGCCAACATAAATCTTTAATTGGTATTTTTACGTTACTTGAGTTTAGATAAACCCAAGAAAATATTTTTTGTCTGGAAAGAAAAATAAAGTTTGAATTTGTCTCCAAGTGTTACTAGGTCCGTTTTTCTGTTTATTGTTCGTCAAATGTTCAGATCTTTGCATGGATATGGATTGTTTTAATATGATAAATAAATTTTTCGCGCCGCTCATGCTAAAATGATTTGGGGGGAAAATCATCCATCCTATGTGGGAGGGTTGCATTTTTTATGTTCAGATATTTTGAAGGCCCTCTTAATAAGGGTAGAACGCAAAAAATGAGTCACGAAAACAAGCGAGGGGTGAAAAAATAGCGATCCGCGCGGTGTTGTCAGTCTTTAATTCTCGGGGATCTTTAACCATTAAGGACCTTCGATAAATTTAAAAAATGGAGCTTCATGTTTTAATAAATTTTATGAGATTGCCAATTTTGGCGAGGATTTTTACGGAAAATTGAGGGATTTTGAAAGGTTAAGGTAGCTGTGGAAGTTATACATATTTATACTTCGCCGTAAGATAATAATAGAATCATTGACTTCTCCTCTTTTTAGCCATCCATACATAGCATGGAGGCTATTGGGATCGTCAAAAAAAGTTTTTTTATTCCCACTAAAAATAAGTTATTTGGGTCAAGAGACCTAAATAAAAAGTTTTGTCATGGTGTCTGTCTGTCTGTCGGTAACACGATTTCCAAAAATCCCTTTACCGATTTTTATCAAATTTGGCACAAAAATTCTTTGTCACCAGATGCAGAGCTGATTAGTTTTTGATAGGGGTGGGGGGTTGGCAAGAGGTAAAAAGGGAGATTAAACTTTTTAAAAAATTGTAACTTAGGAAACGTACCAGTTAACGATACGCGGTTTTCACATTAAGATAGATAATTGTATTTTCAACCAAAAAAAAAATGATTTTTTTTTTGTTTTAGATTTTATGGATGGCTATACGTGCCTGCTGGCGCCATATTTTAACCCTCGAACAAAAAGATGAGTAAGCCGATTTCGATGCGGGTTTTTTTTGTTTAACGCCCATACTTCAGGAAGTGTCCTTAGCTATGTTCGATAAAAATAGGATATCTAGCGATGTGAGGTATGGCGACAAAATAATTGGATGTAATTCGGCGTGTGGATATAGATTAGGTACCGGTTTATTTCAGTTTTATCAAGTAAAAAAATCACTTTAGGTAGGGAAAATGGCCGTAGTTTAAAAAAATTCGCATCATTCGTAAATCATTATTTTTCATATCTCGCTGTTAAGAGTTGTCGGGAGTTTTAAAATTATTAATTTTTAAATTAATTTGTTCATCGATTTTGTATGTTACAGTGAGTACGTACATCGTACTCAATACGTATTGAAAAGATTGTGTTGTTTTTCTTTCATAGAGCATGTTGTCTTTGTTCCTACAAAGAGCGTGATATATAAAAGAACAGTAGTTGTAGTAGTAGTAGTATAGGGGCGGCCCGTGGGCCTGGCAATTAGGCCTTCTCATGGGCCCTTTCTGCCATACCCCGTTCCTTACACCTATGCCCCTACTTCCACTTCACCTCTCTCTCCGGCCCTCCCTGTCTTCTTTACGAAGTTCAATATGTCGGCCCATTTGTGCGAGTGCAGCTCTTCTTCCTCTATCGTGGGAAATCCCCACTTCAGCTGCCTTGATCTGGCGTATGCATCACACTCTGCTATCGAGTGCTGCGCCGATTCTTCTTCGAACCCGCAAGCGGGACACACGGGATCTCCTGCTACTCTTATTTGCGTCAGATGTTTGTTCAGCGGATTGTGCCCAGTCAGCATCCCTGTCAGCAGTCCAATGTCCTTTCGTGTCTTGCCTAAGAGCCATTTAGTTCTGACTACATTCGGACCATCCACGAATAGCTTGGACTGTCTGCACTTTGATTCAGAAGAGGTTCCGGTCCAAAGTATTGGGTTTCGGCCCCTAGTCTGGCAAGTTCGTCCACTTTCTCGTTCCCTGGTATTCCCTCATAACCTGGGACCCACATCAGTGTCACTCTTTTGTCTTGAGCCAGTGTTTGTAGTGCTTCAGTGCACTTCTCCACCAGACTACTGACTATTTTGGGTGCACTTAGAGCTTTGAGGGCAGCCTGGCTATCGGAGCATATGTATATGTCCCTCCTGCCATTTCTGACCTCGAGTAGGGTTGCCGCCATGATAATGGCATACACCTCCGCGTGAAACACCGCAGCGTGTTCTTCAAGTGGATAACTCTTCCTAACTTTCAGGCTTTCCGCGTACACTCCTGTGCCTGTTGTCTGCCTTGCTGACAGTTTAGAGCCATCCGTGTAGCAGACCGTCGCCTCTCTGCTTAATTACGTTCGGAATTCTTCCCTTTGCCACTCATTCTGTTCTGGTATTGTGACCTTGTACTTTTTATCGAACCTTCATGGTTTACGCGGTGCTTTGACTGGCAGTCTTAGGAGAGGCAACTCTTTCGTCACCAGTCCCTCGACCGCCAGATGGCCCTCTCTTTCCTCCCTGCTCTTCCACATTCCTTGGCCCCTATATCGCAGGTGCGTCGCCATCGCCTCCTTCTTGATCCAAGTTGGAAGCGAGGGGAGACCCAAGATTGTTTCCAGGGCGTGGATGGGGGTCGTACTCATTGCGCCGGTCATCCCTCTGCAGAAGAGCCCTTGCAGGCTCGTAAGCTTTTTGGATATGGTCAGCTTCTCTACAGCGGGCCACCAGACCACTGATCCGTATTGGATCCTTGGTCTTATGATGGCCGTGTATATCCAGTGTAGGATCCTCGGGGTAATGCCCCAGGTTCGACCGACCACTCGGCGCAACTGCCACAATGTTGCCTGGACTTTAACAGTCATTCTGGCAACATGCTCGCTCCACTTAAGTATATAAAAGAACAAGATGCTTGATTTTCTATATGTATTGAATACGATGTAAAAACATACTAAGTTGCAGCTATTCACGCTAAAACGGTATGGGGAAGTTGCGAAACCTGACAACGCTGCCTTCCTTCTAATCAGAAGAAGAAAAAATCGTCTTACGTAGACAAAATCATCAAACAAAAACCACCCCCGAAAAAAAAATGCGCCCGAGGCTTTAAACTTATTGATTTTGTTCCTTCCAAAATTTTTTCCACCCCTCTTTTGCAATTTTGTATGTATATGTGAGCGATATACGCGGGCTTCTTTTGCTGATAAAAGTTTCGCATAAGTGCACATACGAGACCGTGTTTTTAAATAAAATCGCACTGAGAGAGGAGGCGTGCTAGAAGAGATTACTTTGTTCTCCTTTGATTACGAATTTCTTTATTGGAAAGTAAAAGTTCCAAAAAAATTAACACCGCAGTAAATTATTACGAGACCAAGTTTTTAAATAAAATGCACTGATAGGGGAGGCGTGCTAAAAGAGATTACTTTGTTCTCCTTTGATTACGAATTTCATTATTTATAAGTAAAAGTTCCAAAAAATTAACACCACAGTAAATTGGTAATACAAATATGCGAGTCAGTTCAATCTATATGACTATAATTGCAAAATGTTTAACAATAATAATTTTGAAAATCAAAGAAAATAATTTAAAAATTATGGCCAAGGCCAAATGCGAAAAATATACTGCGCATGCTAAACGCAGTCTACTTGCGACTTTTGAGGTCAGCCAAGCCACACCCCCACCCCCAAAGATATTCGAATTTTGATATGCTTATAATTTCGAACCAATTTCGAATCAATTTTGAATCATTTTTAAAAATTTTGAATCACACTCCTTCCTGGTTTTTTTTATATTGAAAAAATCAGGTCCTGCTTTACACATACCGAAAGGTACTAATAAATATCCAACAGAGATGGAAATACTTTTTCTTATGTGATTTCTAGTATAATTTCTATGCCTTCCAAACTGACTGGATTTCAATTGGCTAAACCCCCCATTTTAAATAAATATAAAAAATCACAGAGATTAGGGTGGTTAAAATTTTTTTAAAGTTAAACAAAATTTCTTCGAAATCAGTTAAAAATTATAAGCATATCAAAGTTCGATTTTTTTTGGAGGGGGGTGTGGCATGACGTCAACCTGCACCCCCACCATATTTAAAAAAAGACAAGGTTACTGGTTGATTTTTCAAAATTCTTTTTGGTGATATTAGGAGTTTGAAATTAGTTCTTTATTTTCGGATAGTTGTTTTTAATTTTTCTCTACGCTTTAAATGAGGGGGGTGTAGCTTGACGTGCGGTTGCACCTTCATTTTGAATATAAAAAAAAACAGGA
Organism: Oxystoma pomonae; assembly: GCA_963921995.1. Classification (NCBI taxonomy): domain Eukaryota; kingdom Metazoa; phylum Arthropoda; class Insecta; order Coleoptera; family Brentidae; genus Oxystoma; species Oxystoma pomonae. The sequence continues at coordinate 26,755,753 of OY998170.1, forward strand.
AGGAGTGTGGTGCAAAATTTGACTCTCAATTGCGCTACAGAGTCCAATGTGCTATATCTTAACTTTGGAATTTATTTTTTTAAAATAAAGTAGTTTTTTTCTAAAAAAAACTCTCTGTAGCGTTTTTGGAAGTGAAATTTTGGCTTGTATGCATCTCATTTCTCTAATATTCTTCATTTGGTCTTTGATTTCTATAAAACGAACAACCACTGTTTAAGATATCTGAAACACTGAATTTTGAATTTATTTTCTAGATGTAAAACTTCAATTGTTTAGCGAATTTCTTATTTCAAATTCACTTGACTTTTGTACACTTTTATTTCAACCATAAACAAAAAGTAAATAAAACCCAGATTATCAGTTTACTTAACATGATAGTGGCTGGAAACTTTGTGAATAAAGTATCCTTATTTCTGAAGGTGTCACGAATGTGGTAGACCAACACCATTCTCAACTAAAAAGCCAGTTAACTCTTATCTCTTCGGTGACCTTTAGCCAAAGATTGTCGCCATTTTTATAACCAAACTGACAGGTGTCAATATGACCGCCATAGTAGGCTAAAGGATACTAAATCGAAAAAGAGTTAAGTTTGTCAGTGATGGATAAAATAACCTAACAATTTTTCGACCAAACGTTGCCATATTGTGGTTGTGCTATATAGTGCGGTTCCCTTCTCTTAATGCTGCTGTGTCATATACGTTTTAACCTTTACACTATCATTTTTTTTACAATATGACATAAATGTTAGAATATTCCCACAAAAATGTTTATCTTATGTCCATTTTCACCGGATTTAAGGTTGGTTAAACCAGGTTTACCTAATACCTCATTCGATCAGGCTTGAAAATTCTTAAATTCAGATTTAGTATAAAACTGATTTCCTATTGGTCAGAGTAAGAGTAAAAAAAACCGGTTCAAAAGAAATGGTGTTTGCGCAAAGTCAATGACCTGTACTTTTCTGCAGCTGGCCATCAGAGGGTTATTTCCATTCATATTTGAAGCCAAAAAATATTACACTAACTAAATAAGTATTTTGGATATATTAATGTAAATAAAAGAGAAAGAAGAAAAAGAAGTTAAAAAACCTCCGAATCAGTTACATCAACCGAAAAGAATCTAAAAAAGAAAAAAAAGAAAAAGATTTTAGTTTTTAATCCACGATCTTTTGATCTTTTCTTTTTTAGATTCTTTTCGACTAAAGCCACTGATTCTGAGGTTTTTCAACTTCTTTTTTTTCTCCCTCTTTTGTTTTAATTGCCTTTGGAGCATATTTCTATTGGAAATATTGACACGCCAGGACGAACCCGTATTAGGGGACTTTATATTACGTACAAGTGCGGAACGATATCTATTTATGAGTGATTCAAATTTTGGAATCAAAGTGTGATCAGTAAAACCACTGATGAGCCTACGCTGGTTGCCCAGGGCGAAACTTCGTTTAATTATTTCTCTTTTCGCTTTGGTCATTTGTGTGTTCCTTGTGGGATACTCATCCAATTTTGAATTTTCGTTTTTCCACCTAAGATCTCTTCTTTTTTTTTAATAATGTAGATGTATATACGTACAGCCATTTTTCATTTTTCTGGGAAACGTATAACACCAATTTCCTTTTTCTCATTTCTTTTGCACCTATATGCACCACTATTTCGCGTTTAGAAATGAAAACTAAAATTATTCGCAAACGCCAAACTGGGAACCAACCGAAATGGTAGAACAAAAAAAACAGAAATTTTAATGAAAGTAACACTTGTGGCATATCGGACAAAGCGTTTTTGTTTCTCACTTCATTACGACCAGGCCTCCAATGTCTAATGGAGAATCCAGACACCTACAGACCTGTTTCATCCTTATTAGGAATCATCAGGGAGTCATAGGATTGTACCTGGCAGTTGAAGCTACACAGTGACTATGCACACCTCTCGAATTTAAAACAAAAAGTTTGTAATCCGTGGGGACGTAGTAACTATGTGCGCCACCTGTCGAACAAACCGAGACACAAAAACATCAAAATTGAAAAGTGCAGAATACCGTAAATACAGAATCCTGTACCTTTCAGCAGATTTTAAAGTAGAAACCTGTAAAAGTATAAGGTGACTGTAACATGTGTTACTTTCATTTTTATTTGCGGACACGAGATTCATTTTGTGGTTTTTTAGAAATTTTAATATTCTATTTTCAACAATACATAAATAAAATAAAATAAAATAAAATAATCTTAAAAGCAAAAACTGTTCTATGCATGACGATTTAACAACAAATAATAGAGTTGAGCCACATAATTTTAGAAAACAATTCCCCGACATTTCTTTTGTATTTCACACAAAAAAGCGTTTCTTTTCCTAGAAAGAAAAGCTAAAAAATTAATATAAATCAGGCTCCCGACATAATTCCCCGTAATAATAATGAGAAGAAAAAGCTCACAAAAGCAAAAATTTCTCCATTTTTTCCAGAAGCATTGTCTTTTTCCCAGTAGCTCTCCCGCTTTTTTAAGACTGCTCCTGGGTGTCCAGAGCCTTGATAAATCACCTCTTTATGGCTAAAAAAACAAAGGGCGAGCCGTCCCTATTGAATTTTCGGGGGGTGCACAAAAAAAGCTCATTATCTTCGGTAATAACGAGAAGGTCTAAATCAAAAACCCTCTTGAGGAGTAAAAGTTCGGGCGAGTGTGATATATTGGGAACATATTTTATAGGGAAAAATTAAAAGTAAAAACATATTTTATACCTCCTGTTTTCGTTCCCTGCATTTTTTTCGATTACTTTGCTTCTTTACTCAATCCCTTCCCCACAGATACCTTAAACCCCCTCCAGGAACAATTCCGGCGTGCGCCACTGTTGGATATTATTATCAGACAATTAAAACTAAGGATATTTCATAAATAAAAATATAAAAATAAATTAATTCCATAAATATGTATGGGTAGATAAAGTTCGGTCATTATATTTTTCGAATTGAAATGTAGTAGGGGGAAGTTAATTGAAACCGATGCGCCCCCTCCCCAAGATCAAATCCTAAAGTCGCCACTGAGTTAAGTTCTAGGTAAATCATTTCGGTCGGTAATCATCATGGAATGCCAGTAAATTCGCCATATAACCTCGACTGAACACCGAACCAATACTTCGATACAACCCTTAAATCTCGCATTTCTCTCTCAAATTCAACGAAATGGAGCAACAGTTATCGATCCTTGGTTTTCTTTGCCAGGGTGCCCAGGCTTTTAGAAAACCGGAAAAAATTAAAATTTTTAAAAATCTTTCATATATTTTTTGTTAAAAATTTAAAAATAAATCAACCGTGAAAAATTTTAGCTAATTCTAATGTTAAGTTTTCTTGGATACCCTGGCAGACTCAAAAAAAACTGTGGCCGTACCGCTCTATAAAACAAAACAAATTTCTATTCTTCTACTACTAACTTCTTACTTAGTTCATTTTTATTAGCCCCCGCAATGTTTTAATAATTTCAGTTTAATTTGTTGTCATACACCAACAACTCGAATTGTCTATCGTAATTATTTTAACTACCGGTATCCCTATTAAGACGCCTCTAATTACGAATTATTAAAGCTTTGTTCACACTGCAATTAAGTAGGTACATGTCGCTTTTAAAAAGCCATTTAAAAGGTCTAGTCACATCCTTTTCCTGTTTGAAAATATTTTTTAATTTGGACAGATTTTAGGCGCAATTATGTCATTCAATGTTGGGTGTAATTGCCGCCCCCTATATTTTAATTATCTAATTAGAGCAATTGAACAAATTCCTTAATTGAGTGAGGAGAAATTTTTAACAAAATCAATTATTTAGATTTAGCCACGTAGGTATTACTCCTAATTTGAGAGGATATATGGGCATTAACTGTAAAGAAAATTTTGGTAACACCTTATCAAGGGATATAGGAACCCCTTAGTTGTATAGATTTAACCAAAGGTTAAATAAGTAATAGTTTGGTCTCTTTTTAAAACCCAAAGCCGTAGAGAATGTGTCATAGGATATATTGAATAGTTGTAAGAAAAAAAAATTTGAGCAACCTCATCAAAAAATTAATACATTAAATGAGCTGCTTACAAATAGTAGCAGTCTGCATAAACATCAAAACATCCACAAACCTTTTTGCGTTTTAACCCTTTATACAAATTAGCAAAATGCCCTTTTAATCCCCCCACACACAATAAAGATAACTGAACATCAGTTCGGTTTAAACGAAAATCTGCTTTTAAACTGTCGAGAGTTAATGTTCAAACAAAGCCTTGGCAGTTTGCTAATTGTGGAGCTAAATGAAACAACCCTTTCGGGGTGGAAATTTCTAAGGCTCTAAAAGGGTATGATCAGGAATTAAGTTACACGTTTGGTAATAAATCAATCAGCAGTTCTGGATTGTTTGCTCAAGTTTGTTTGAGTCGTACCACTAATTTATTTTTTGAAGGTCTTTCTCGTTAATATTTTACAGAGTCTCTTCGTTATTACTATTCCACAAAATTGTCTTATTATCTGCAAAACTAGTAATGACTCTTGTAGCATTTGTTTGTAAGATATCATTAGCACAAATAATAAACAGAAGAGACACAAGAACAGAGCCTTGAGGTACGCCTCAGTTATTATTAGACATCTTAGAGAACCTGGTAGGCAGGCACACAGCTTGCGTTCTGTCAGATAACATTGAAATGAAAAATTCTAGAGATAGATACATCCTTAAAACCATACCAGTGCAGCTTATTCAGCGCGGAATCTTTAATATTTATGTGTGACAGCATCAGTGGCGTTTCCGACCTCGCTAAATCCAAACTCATTATCTTTGTGTCAATATAAAATTTCCACCATTCTATTAAAATTGGAAGAAAATTTGCTGGTTCCTCCATGTCACCACCTCTATGTAATGAAATAACTTTTGCAAACTTTAGGTTTTCTGAAAATAGGTACGCCATTTGACTAATTGTGATTTAAAAGTGGATTCTTTTTTTTCGGTCAGTGACCTTAACTCAGGAAATAAATTTCGAAATGAGGTTCTATTAACTTTTTTGATTTTTTTGCTTATTCGGCAAAAAATTAAAAAAATGCTCGGAGCGTCTCATTCAAGGTTCAGCCAATTCTCATGTTTGTTTGACTATAAAAAGTACGGATATCACATGATCCGTTTAAGCGTCACTTCGACATTTTCTAAGCTAAGGTCACTGACAGAAAAAAAGAATTTCTGCTCGTTAAGCTTTAGCCAAGACAGTTCAAAATTCAAATTCAAAATGTTTATTAATTACTTTGGCCTATAAAGATAGGATGTAACATGTCAATAAGTAGGTATATAAAAATAAATAAATAATAGTAATACAAACTAGTTGGTTCTAGCAACTGCTAGAACAGGTTAAGTAAGATAATTTACATAAATATTAACATTAGTATATAAATAGGTAAAGTACAAACATACATCAATTAGGTACATATAATCTGACAAACTAACATTTAATTTTTTACATTTTTTTTAAAAAATGATTTGACTTCGTTCAAATTATAAAATGCCCCTTCACAAAGTAATTTTTTTAAGGATTTTTTAAACCTATTTAATGATAATTCTTGAAAAACCTTGGGTAGCAAATTATACAAAGAAATACCAGCGTAAGTTGGGCTTTTTTTGAAAAACTCATGCTTATGTAAAGGTAAGCAAAATTTATCGGCGTATCTGGTACGATAGCAATGATTAAAGTTATTTTTTATAAAAATATCTTTAGTTTTATGCACATGCGTAAGTAATTTAAAAGCATATAGCGAAACAACGGTAAGAATATTGTTCTTCTTAAAAGTTTCACGGCATGAATCTAAAGACCTCAAATCAAAATCAAAAAGTGAAAGTGAGGGCAGACGTTGGAAGATTTAGAAAGACTTGCACCATTTTTAAACAAACGGTCGTTTACAGAAACTTCGGTGATTTTTTAACCGACGACTTTAGTTCTGCGACCGTTGCAAAAAAATTACTATGTTGCGAATTTCATGTTCTAGAATATCAGCGGCTATTAAAATACTTTTTATCTGCTTGGTTTTTAATTTTATTAAAAGGTTTTTCGCACTTAGGATAAAAATGAGTGAAGAAGAAAGACGTAAACATTGGCCAAATTTGACATCCATTGATGTAAACTTATTAGTAGACATAATGTTCCGATATAATTGAAAATACTCAAATTATTAAAGCAAATAATAAACTGAAAGCTGCTATTTGGATTAACATTTCGAGAGAATTTAATGCTGCTGATGTTACGGAAATAAAAGAATAGTGAAAAAGAATCAAGCCAAATTAAAACTAGAAATTTCTAAAACTGGTGGTTGCCCACCATCATCTCTAACTAAAATATTGAGGTGAGAATTTAGAAGGTATCCAGAATAAGACGCAAATGCCAGAAGAAATAAATAATCTAGGAAGAATAATGGTGAATAAGCATTAAAATTTATTTCTATTTATTAGTCTTTTAGCACTATTACTACTTACGTGGCAGAACTCTAAAGGTACTTTTAAATTGAGCCGTGTTTTTTGGGGGCCACCACTTTCAATGAATTCATCATTCTGTACAAAACATTTTGCTACAAAAATCGAGAAAATACTTAAAGAAAAAAGGTAAAAAAATAACACAAATGCTGCATAACCTCAGAAATTAGTTAAACTTACAATTAAAAGGCCAATATTGGGCGTTTAAATTAAACATCGTTTAAGAGACGGTTCAAAATAAATGAACCAATTAAACGACGCTTAACCTTAAACGTTCGTTAAAATCGAATGGTGCAAGTCCCTGTTAAAAAGATTTTTGCTGAAATTCCGTCCGAACATTTCTTGAAGAGAAAAGAGAAGTACCGCAATATATATATATATATATATATATATATATATATATAACTTGTGACATAAGTACTCGATTTTTAAAGATATTCGTTTTTTAGAAAGATAAAACGTGATACTTTTTTGATTCAGTTGAAAATTTTAAATTTCTCAAACATCCAAGATAGCGGACAGTTTTAAAAAATGCGTAATTTTCACCCTCTCTGAAAAAAAATTATGTGCGACAATGGACAAACTCTAAAGTTTTCACTACAAACGCTCATCTCAATCGGTTGAGAAATGAAAAAGTCATAAGTTTTTTAGATTATGAGTGTTGAAATTACAGTTTTTTTCAATTTACTTCAGGCCTGATTACTTAATTTAAAAAAAATATTCTTTAAAGAAACAAAACATGAGAGTTGCGTCCGTTTGTTCGAAATTTGACATTAAATAGTTTTAAAAAGAGTTACGTTTTACACGCCTAATTTTTTTTAAGTAAGACACTGGACAAAATAAAAATTAGTATTTCCAAATCTCCATTTTTTTTTTCGTATATCGAGGTATCACCTAATTAAATCGGATAAGAAATAAAAATGTAATGGGTATTTAGATTCTTTTTCTTAAATAAATAATTAGGTAAAAACTATAGCAAATGGAAAATGTATGTAATGTGAAGACAAAACACTCGTAGTCAAAAAACTTATAACTTTTTTATTTCCCAACTGATTTAATTAAATGATACTTCAATATATACAGAAACAATGAGCGTTTGTAGTGAAAGCTTTAGAGTTGGTTCATTGTCGCACATAAATTTTTTTTAGGGGGGGGGGTGAAAATTACACATTTTTTAAAACTGTCCACCATCTTGGATTTTTTAGAAGTTTTAAATTTTTAACTGAATCGAAAAACTCCCACGTTTTATCTTTCCAAAAAGGCAATATACTTCAAAATCGAGTAATCTAGTCAAAAGTTATAGCCAATCCAAAAAGTGCGGAATTTTGTGGCCCTATACAATTCTTGATCGCCCTCCCGCTGGAAGCTCAACAAGTGTCCCTCAAAGGGGTTGTTTTGAGTTATAGCGTCAAAGGGTTAAAGTTTAGCAATGAAACGATTAGCTCTCATTCCGCAGTAATTAAAATTTATTAGCCTTTTCATTATGTTTGACGCCCTCCTTTTAAGTGGTGGGATATCTCTGTTTTAACTTTTTAATTATTTAGGGAAGATAAGCAGATTTTGTGTGATTTTCACCATTGCCAATGGAAAATTTGTGGGAAATTTAAATGACAATATACTTATTGCATTCTACTACTACATTTTCTCGGTATCACAAAGTTAATAGAGAGTTTAAGTTGCACGAGGTTGAATTTGTCGAATCGCTCGTTCCTGTATTTCTATCCTGCTTTCTTTGGTTCGGCCGTTCTATTACCAATCTGTAGATTTTTTTTGTCTCCCTTTGGCAAAATCCGCTGCGTTAGGAATATCCGTATTCGTGCGAAAGTCTTTGTTTTAGTTAAAAAGAAGTCCGAAACGAAATATGAACGAAAGAAAAACACTCAGAAAATAATGGATACGAATATAATTTTATAGAATTTTAATTTACTCGATCCTTAAAAGACACGAACATAATTTAACCGATTACAATTTTTCCAAACCTTAAAATATCAGAATTACAAAAGTATCGAAAATAATTTTCTAGAAACGAATAACACCGGAACCACAAATTGATAGAAAATAATATGCCCAATCCTTAAATAAGCAGAACCACAATCCATCCGAATCGCTATTGGGCATCAAATTTAAATTTATAGAGCGCCGTAGGCCGTGGATAGCGATTTTTTTTTTATTAAACGTTTTTATTTAATTTTACAGTTTCTGGCTGTCTAACTGTCTATCAAATCTTGCGATTAATTTTTGACACACTTCCCGCGAACCGATTTTAATGAGATTTGGAATAGTAATGTAGGTCCGATGAATGATGAAAAAATTTGGGGGTAGAGGGTGGTTAAGGGATGTAAAGGGAGTAAATTAATACAATATTACAACTTACTTTGACTCTTTCCTGCAGTAATCCTGGCAATGTAGCAATTGAATTCGTGGCTATCGGTTCAAATAATTTTCGGACAGATTGGGGTTCTTGAATTTTGTGGTTTGGTATTATTAGGTTTCTATTAAATTATTTTCGTTAAAAATATTTTCTGACATTTTGTTTCTATAAAAATATGTTTCGTTTAAATTTAATTCAATTTTTTTCGGACCAATTATTTTATTTTCTTTTGAATTCTGACAAATTATGTTTCTGCCAAATTTGGTTTCGGGTTTTTTATGGGGATCCTTTGCCATCTTATAAATTATTTTTTTTGTAGGTCGTGATATTTGTATACCTAGGAAAAAATAGTGCTTAACCACCTGTACGTGCTTAAAAACATAAATGAAGCAAAACAAAAAAATATGTTTCGAGTAATTAAATTTACTGACCTTTCCAACAGAGGTCAGTATCGGTCCACATTCATATTGAGCAGAATCATAAGCTGAAATGAAGAAGAAAAATATTTTCAACAAAATTTCCAAAACTTGGTTTAAAAGAGACACCAGATTTCTGCTTGCAAATTTAAGTTTTTAAGCACGTAAGGGTTCCCCATTTTTGTTAGCACGGTATTATTTTAAGTTAGATAAATAAACAAATCATGCTATTAAAAATTTATTATTGTAGAAATATAATAGTAAACCAAACATGCTTAAATAGTTAAAATAACAAACTTTAGGAGAAACTGCTACTAACTTTTTTAATTATAACTATCAACAAAATAACATGCATAAAACCTAAAACTTAACATAAGTAAATAAAATAAAGTTCTTCAATGGAATGTATCCGAGTTGTCAGCACACTCTAGAAAATTCAGGGGCACATACAGCTCTTCCAAACGGGGCGGGGGAGACGATGAAAACATTAGCAGAACCTTACGTGTAATTTAGATAATATTAATAATAAAATTATTTATTGAGGAAAACTGTATACATTTTTTAAAAATTAATATTAAATTCTAAGAAAATATTTGGAAAAGTAACGTGTGATATTAAACATTTTACCAAGTTTTTGTGACAATTTGGTGATTTTTTGGAAAAGCTCTTGCTAACTGTCCTGACTTCCGCTCCCCTGTATATCTGCCACTAAAACAACTTTTGCTGAGCCTAGTGTATGGTTTCCTACTCTTTTGTTTTTTTTTTAAATAAATCTTTTAACTTTAATTCAGTATATTATATAAAGTCTTTTATATTTTCCTCTTGGAATATTATTTTTCAGAAAACTTAAAAAGTATTTTCTCATAAAATTTAATAATAAATAAGGGCGCGTCTCCTTCCTTTATCTACTTTTCTTTTTTAATAACGCCATCGGGGGAGTAACGTAAGGAGCGACATCTGCAATACAGGGTTTTATACCATAGAAATATTAAGCAACGAAAAGAGTATACTTTTTGACAAGATTGTAAAATCCCCTTCCCTTAATGCGTAAACTCACACCGGTACGATTTTTAAAATCTGGACACAAAAAACTAACCCCTGGGGGCCGATTTAGCACATCTAAAGAAATATTTGTCGACAACTTTTTTTATCTACTATTGGTACAAGCTGGCTTCGCCGCAAAATCAAATTACTACAAAGAAGAAACTATATTACTTACTTACTTACTTAGTTTATTGCTCACAATACTTTACAATATGTAAAACCTACCAACATCTGCAGTGGGATTTACTAAGATCTAAAATAGTACCCCCCCACAATTCTAAATATTTACACCTGTGGGGGGTACTAAATTTTAAAACCAATTTTCAAAAAACAATTACCCATACAGAAAAGACAAAAGGTATATCATTATTTTGTATTATTATTGCAAAATACCATTGAAAAACTGCTTTTTTTTCTAAAAATATACCATATTTTAGGAGAAAATGCCCTAAAATTATTTTTTTTTGACTGGCTTCAAAATGGCATATGGTGAATACGCCAGAAATTTGGCACATAATAGCTTCATCATCTGTGTTTGAGGTTATAAAGTTGGTGATTTTTTAGACCACCTCTGGGGGGTGGTTTTGTGGCAATTGGTAATAAGTTCGTTTAAAATTTCCCTAAGTAACTGTTTTTACAAGAAGTAATTTACCTTATTTATTATCCCAAATTGTTTATTAATCAATAAAATACCTCCAATTTCGTCCATAAAAACGCCATATTTTCAACCCGTTTTCAGCACAAAAAATATATTTATAAGGGCACTACGAGGCAAAACAAACATAAGTGGTCACTGATTATGCACGATAAATATACTAAACAAAAGAAAAACAAAACAACTATATTAATTCATTTACAAACTGAAAGTAAATCATTGAGGTTATGTAAAAGCTCAGTCAAAATGACTCCTTGCTCAAAGCCCACTCATTTTAAAGCTGTAGCTTTCATCAGTAGACGTTGGTGCAAGCCAAAGTGCAAGCAGAGGTAAAAGATCTGAACTCGCTGTTTGTGATTGAACGCAGCGGTGATATTTTTAAACTGACATTTTGACAGTGACAGAAATGTAAAAAAAACTTGCATTTAAGTTTTTAATACATTTCATAAATAAAAACGCCTTTTAAATAAATACAAAATTAATCTTCTCCTTATTTTATTATCAGCCAACTAAATCGTTGTGTGACATCAAGTATTAATTGGAAAAATCAATTATCAAGGGTAAGTTTTAATTAGAGTGACATATAGCCTCAATTTTAATTTGTTCTACAGAGTGTTTACTATTTAAAACGTGGGTTTCCATTTTTAAATTTTCTTTTCTTCTAAATTGAAACTTTCTTCTTAAATCCAACAAAAGATTGTGTTAAGATGATTATTCAATGAACAAATTTATTAAAATTCTTCTTATAATTCAAACTCAAGGAGGGTTGGTTTAAAATGCTTAAAACCAAAAATTTCACTTAAACTTAGGACCGTACTAAAATAGACTAAACCCTTTTAGTAAATCCCACTGCAAATGTTTTAAATTTCAAAAAAAATACAATGAATATCCTTAAACTAAATATTAAAATACATTGATTATTATTATTAACTACTCTAGTAAATTGGAAAGTATAAAAACAATTTTCAGGGGCATATCCCTTAACTGCTTTTTTAAAATTTGGAATGTTTTGAATACTTTTAATTTGCATTGGTAAGGATCTGTTTGCTTTGATAGCCCGATAGAAGGCACCTTTCTCAAAGAAGGTAGAGGAGTGATGAGTTATAGCCAATTCTGATGCCTGCCTGGTTCTTATAGTCATATCCTCAGAATGGTTATTTTGATTTATAGGGAAAACATCAGAATTATTTTTAACAAACATTACTAGGGACACAAAATATAAAGATGGTACAGTGAGGATACTTAACTTTTTAAAATCTGGTCTGCAGGATGGTTGCGGACTTACTCCTAGCATGCATCTTAATAGTCGCTTTTGAACAATAAAAATATTCATTGCATAAGGTGAGGAGCCCCAGAACACAATGCCATATGATATTCTGCTTCGTATAATAAAAAAATAATAAATTTTTAAGCATTCCAGGCTAATAACGTCCCGCAGTCTACGAAATAGAGCACAAGTACTCGAAATTTTAGATTTTAGAAGTGTTGTGTGCTGTTCCCAGCTTAATACATCATCCAATTGAACACCTAAGAATATGATGGAACTTGTTGTAGGGATAGTTTTTTGTTCCAGTTTGACATAAAGAGATGATGAAGTATTTTTTCTATGTTGGGAATTTGGAACCTTTGGTTGCAATATCTAAAGGCTGACAAGGGTAATAAAATTGTTATATTAGATAAAACAGATTATTTCGAAAGGGTAGATAACCTAATAAAAAATGGACCCTACAAACAAGTCCCAAAAAACCCCTTACCAAAAATGATTAACGAAGTAAAAAACACAATTAAAAAATGTAACAATATTATTACTGACAATATTAAATATAAACTACAAGTAAGCAATCCCACTATGCCGAAACTGTGTTGTCTTCCGAAAATCCACAAGCCTGGAAAATCGGTTAGACCTATAGTTTCTGCTGTAGGATCACCTACTTACAACATTTCGAAATGGCTAGCACACGAGTTTGAAAATTTACCGATAAAGGAAAAAGGTTTTTCTGTTCAAAATTTCCTTGAATTTATCAACAAAGTTAAAGATATTTCACTCCAAGAAGGTGAAATTTTAATCTCGTTTGATGTTAGTTCGTTGTTCCCTAGTGTGCCGATCCCCAATACCTTACAATACCTGGAGAAACTACTAAGAAAAAAGAATCTAGAAGACAAACAGACTTTAGAATACCTATCTTTAACAAAACTCTGCATGAATCAAAATTACTTTCAATATAAAAATAACTACTACCAGCAATTAGAAGGAACCACAATGGGTAATAGTTTATCACCTTTTATCGCAAACCTATTTATGAGCAAATTTGAATCAGATATAAGTAAAGAATTTGAGTACTTCCCCAGAGTATGGTTCAGGTATGTAGACGATGTGTTTGCAGTATTCAACACCAAAGTAACTAGTGTTGAAAATTTTATGGAAAAAATAAATAACAAACTTCCCACTATTAAATTTACTTATGAAACAGAGAACAACGGTACACTGCCATTTCTAGACACTTTAGTTATAAGAAATAAAAATAAATTGGACTTTGACCTATACAGAAAAGGCACGGCCACCAACAGGTATATTCCAAATGACTCTTTTCATTGCTTACAACATAAGCTTGCAAGTTTGCACTTTTTAACATATAGATTAGTAAATTTCCCCTTAAACAAAGAAAGATTTGAAGCAGAAAAAAATAGGATTAGGAATATAGCTGGCGAAAACGGTTACGACGAAGGCTTAATAAATAAGCTGATAAATAGACATTCTTTTCAAAAGACCTTACGGAATTCTACCTTTTTCAAACAAAAAGATACCTGCGACTCAAAATTTGTATCAATTCCTTATAATCCTAATTATACGAAAGGATTACACAAAGTATTTAATAACACCGGTCTTAAATTAGTATATCAATCCCGTAACACAATAAAAAGCTTACAAGGATAAAACTACAGTTCTAGAAAAAAGTGGAATTTATGAAATTAGTTGCATGGATTGTGACAAAAAATATGTTGGCCAAACGAGACGCTCTATTCAAACACGTTTTAAAGAACACTTAGCACACTTAAAATACGGAAGAACAGAAAAGTCAAGTGTGGCCGAGCATGCTTTTGAAAACAATCATAGATTCACATTAGATAACCTAAAACTTCTAAAAAGTGTACCTAACAAAAGACTTTTGAATGCATATGAAAGTATGGAAATCATTAAATCCAGAAATAGTTTAAATAAAGATAGAGGACCCATCCCGTTTAGTACACTTTATTCTTTGGTTGAGGGGAGATAGGATTAAAAATCGTGATCAATCACATATTATTAGTCTTATCTCCGCCCACTAAATGATTGTATATAAGATAGAGCGTAGATTAATTTAGTTCATTGTTTATCGTCTCCTGATGATGCTAACGTTGTTAGCGAAACGCGCGTCGAGTGCAAAAAAGTGTAGTTTTGGTTTGTGGAAAACAATCATAATTTTGTTTTAAGTATTTTTTCTTTTGCTGAAAGTTACTAGTCCGGTTTTCTCTTTGTTCATAATAAGCAAGTTATTACTACACTACAAGAAGTGTTTTATTTATAGCTTTTATATATGTTTATTTTTATTTAATTTTTTGAATTTTTATGAATTAAGTCTATATTTTTATATTTTTAATTCATTACTTAAAGTGTTGTTTGTTTGTTTTAAATTTTCTAATAATTTGTTATTTCTTGGTAGCAAAAATGTCAAGTCTAAATCATACAAGGAATACGGTGGTTGTTTTTGTTTTTTCGGTGGCGTTTGCAAAATGAATGTTGTTAAAAACGGAACTGGCTGGGAAAATATGATGATGAAATTCAGTATTATGTCAGTCCTCTGGTGAGGAGCTCAAAACTTGAGATTTTCTCTATTATTTTGGCAAGATATCTACGGCGCCATCAGACTCAATCTAAAACTTTATAATTGCACTCATCCCGGGGTCTTGTATAACGTTATAACTCCTCGCAAGATGACGTAAAGAAGAAGCGAGTACACGTAAGAGCTGAGTATAGCTGGCTTCGTTCAGCATATTAAAATTTTTAACTTATTTTTATCCATCTCGGGGGAATACGTTATTAAAAGTTGATATAATGTGCTGGGGCTTGATGGAGAATAGTTGGTTTTATTATTGTTTAAAAAATATTGGTATTAAAATTATAAGTATGCTAACATTTTAACTATAAGAGAGTAACTAAAATTTTCCTGAGATATTAAAAAGAAATATTTAGCTGGCAATAATCTTTTCCATATAAAAATCAGAATAAGCTGAAACTTTGCACGATTGCTCATTTTCAAATTTTTTACAAATATCCGAAGGATTTTTCGAAATTTTCATTTCTTTTCTGGTGCGGTTTATTAAAAACCCAATTTTTAAAAACTTTAAATTATCAACAATTGACTCTGGATGAACCTAGAGCCAACTAATTTTTCTATTCGTTTCTATTTATTATATTCATTAAATTTGACTAATTTTAGAGAGATATGCGTAGATCGAAGGTTGTATTATCACAGTACCCTTTGGGTGTTCGGTCGAGGTCATTTGGCAGTTTTATAGGCGTTTCATGGCAGCTACCGACACATGCGTACAATGTTGCGAAACACCATTTCCCTGGATCGACCTTAAATGACATTATTTGGCTCTAAAAATCAAGAGGTATAATTTCTTGGGACTCAGCTTTAGTCAAGTCCATTGATTCATTTTAAAAGTTGTGTCTTACAAAAACTTAGATATTGCAAAAGTTTTCGATAACAATGTTTTTCTTTTTCTTGTTTCTATATATCTATTTGAGTTTAAGTACGATTGAGACATAAATCGTCTTCTTAATTGAAAGCTTAATGTTGTTATTTTTGCTTTTTAATACGATTTTATTGGTAGGTATAACAGATTGTTTGATTACCATTTTTATGAGATTTCTGTAGTACAATAGTTTTCTACTAAACACAGTGGGCAAGTCTAGAATATCTTTAAGAAGAAAGGAGTGAAGCTAACTGATATGTTAACCCTTAAAAACTTCAATTTATAACTATACGACTTAGTTAATGAATAGTAATTCCTCTACTATTAAATCCCAAATTTCATTGGGTTTATCCTGCTTATAGTCGGGGTTTTTTTTATATCTTTTTTCCAAGGTAAAGGAACATTTTTGGTGATTTTGTTTCAACTCGGTACACACTTAGGTATGACTTTGAGGATCACCAAATGAATATTAGTTTTTTCGGCGACGGTGTACATTAGGCGTTGCGACGCTCTAAACTTTATTTAGGACTTAGGGTCATTTTGACAGCTATATCTGGGTCAAGTGACAACATTTTAAAAATTTTGGTTAAACCTTTTAAAAGGCTTTGAAATGAGGTTGAGTGCATCAAAAATAATCTATTTGAAATTTAAAAAAAAAATGTTTTTTTTTTTAAATTTACAAAAAAGAATTTTATTCTCCATGGAATTGAATGAAATTCATTGTGAAGTAACTGTAAGAAGGGCCTATCTATTAGCCCATATCGAAAAAATGCAAATTCATTCCACGGAAAAATCACAAAAAAATTTCAATATTTTGACCCCGGCTGCTTAACTTCAAATTTTTTTTTTTAATTCACATTCCCTTTACAGACCTGCTAATATATGTTTTTTAAAAGGCTATATAACACGCTAGAATATTAAATGTAACAAGTCACGATGGGCCCCCAAATTTTATTAAAATTAAACATACATACATAAAAAAGCTTTTTGCTAAAAACTCCAAAAATAACAAAAATTATGTCACGCTTTTTATTCTGTCGTGTATTTAGAAATTTTTTCAGGGGATTCCTGAAATTTTTACAGCTGCTTGAAGGTAATGAATTATCCTTTTAGAAACACCAAACTTGAACCTTCAGGATTTTTGTCTGTGAGCTGTCAAACATAGATGATTTTTACAAGTCGTCCAATTTTACTTAAAAAACCATTGCTTCTTTTGTTATTTTATTCAGTTTTAAGTATTTTTTATTGGTGTGGTTGCACCTAATAGGCAATACGTACATAAAAATAACTTTTTTTACCGCCCACTCTTCACTCGTCTCTCCCATTTGCTGGTTTAATCCACAACAATAAAATCTTGAACTGATTTAATTTCCTAATTACTTTTCTGTTTTTAACCGAATTTTATAAAGTTTGGTATTTTAGAAAGTTATAAGAACAAAGTTTACTATTTTTGTACGAAAGATGTAAAATGTCAAAAATTCAAAATGGCGAAAGTAGTCAAAAATTTAGTCTGGAAAAAAAGATCTGAAACTGTTTTTCGACCTCCCTGTAATTTTTTATTGCCAAAATAGGAAACCTTATGCCTTTTCACGTCTAACGTGGTACCACACATAAAATTCGGTGAAGCAGTACAAAAGTTGTATTGGCTTAACAAATCGTATAACGCTACCACCAATAAATTATGTCTCTTTTTATTTACCAAGAACTTTCTTACTTCTCATCGGATTTTTACAGGTGTATCCTGTCTGCAAAAGTAAATATACCAAGTCAAAATGTCAAAAACGCAACATGGCGGACATACCTAGTCAAAAATTACTTTTCCAAAAAAAAAGCAAATTTTAACGAAAACGATTATTCTTATACTTTTCAACTACTGAACCGAACTTTATGAGTGATATCTCGTTAAACGTGAAATGCTTTTCTAGATTTGCAATAAAAGGTCAAAAAAGTATTTTTTTGCTATGTCCGTTATCTTGGGTTTTTGATATTTGACGTTTTGACGGTTTATTTATTTTTCCAGAAATAATATAAATTTGTAAAAATTCGATATATCCAAAATTTTGCGCCAATGCAATTTTTGTACTACCTAACCGAACTTTATCTGTGCTACCGCGTTAGACGTGAAAACGCATAAGGTTTCGTATTTTGGCAATAAGAAATCACAGGGAGGTCGAAGAAAAGTTTCAGATCTTTTTTTCCAGACTAAATTTCTGACTACGTCCGCCATTTTGAATCTTTGACATTTTATATCTTTTGAACAAAAATAGTAAACTTTGTTCTTTTAACTTCCTAAAATGCCAAACTTTATAAAAATCGGCTAAGGAACAAAAATATTATTATGGATTACACCAACAAATGGGAGAGACGAGTGAAGAGGGGCGGTAAAAAATGTTATTTTTATGTACGTATTGCCGATTAGGTGCACCCACACCGATAAAAAAATTCCTACCTGTTCAACACTGAATAAAATAACAAAAGAAGTAATGCTTTTTTAAGTAAGATTGGACGACTTGTAAAAATCATCTGTGTTTGACAGCTCACAGACAAAAATCATGAAGGAGTCCAAGGTGTTTCTAAAAGGATAATTCATTACCTTCAAGCAGCTGTAAAAATTTCAGGAATCCCCTGGAAAACTTTCTAAACACACGACAAAATATAAAGCGTGACATAATATTTGTAATATTTGAAGTTTTTAGCAAAAAGTTTTTCTAACTGGGGGGCCCATCGTGTTATATAGCCTTTTAGAAAACATATTTGGTAGATCTGTAAGGGGAATGTGGATTAAAAAATTTGAAGTTAAGCAGCAGGGGTCAAAAAAATTGAGATTTTGTAAATTTACGATTTCTTTGTGATTTTTCCGTGGCATGATTTTGAATTTGGTGGCATGAATTTTTGATATCGACGAATAGCTATGACCTTTTCACAGTCACTTCAAAATGAATTTGCACAATCTCGTTCATAAACAGAGAATAGATTTTTTTTGTAAATTTTTAGAAAAAAAGACACAATTTTGTAAAAAAATTTCAAATTGATTATTTTTTTATGCAATCAACCGTAAATAAAATATCATGTTTTGCATACTATATTAAAGGCCATTTCATAGCCTTTTAAGGGGTTTAACCAAATTTTAAAATGTTGTCAAATTCTAAAAAAAGTTTAGAGCATCGCGACACCTAACGTAGGCCATCGCCCAAAAATTTTATATTGTTTTGGTGGTCCCCGGAGTCATGCCTAAGTTTGTGCCAAATTAGAACAAAATCACCAAAAATGTTCCTACAGGTTTGAAAAAACCCCCGGGGACTATAAATAAAAAAGGATGATTTGTTTTAAATTTTTTTATAAGAATGATGCACAAATCATCAAATCGTTATAACCTTTTGGTGCCTTTTTATATATTTTAAAACTTTATACTTTTGTCAAAGTTGATTTTGAGGCCAAGGACACAAGTTGTAAATTCAATTTGCTGGTTTTAGAAAAAGAATACTACTATAACCTCTGTCGATCAAAATAACCCCTTAAAAAGAGGATAGGTGCCCTTTTCAAGTATTCCACACACATATTAAACTTTTAACATCCACCCTTACGAAGCGCACACAGGGTGGGATTAAAAATCCACCCCCGTTACTCGTCTAAAAACGCTTCTTTTTGTGAAACGTCTTTAATATGTCAAATAAACGAGATAAATAGAATCTTCTAAATCAGTGGCGTCCCATCTCCATGAATAATTTTTTTTTTAAATGGTAAATTTAAATTATTTTTAAAAAGGATTTAGGGAAAGAGAATAATTTCTAACCCGGGTCTATGGTTAACATTACCTTTTGTTAATTTTTCACCCTCGCTAAATTCTTTTGAAATTTATTTACTCCAGAGCTTAGGATATCTGTAAAGATAATTATATATGTCTCTCTCGCTCGTATCTCGCTTAATTTTCCTTCACGTATGCCGATTCTGCAATTTTAACAGATTTTTTTTTACATGAATCCTGTTCCAGATTAATTCCTACCACCGCACTGATGAGCACCACAAGCGCGAAACCCACTGCTCGTTCACACATGGGTCCTGCATTGTGTATTGATTTACAGGTGTTCATTTGAAATATTTGAGATAAATTGTAGGTTGGGTCGTATCCAGAATTTTCCTGGGAGCATCCAGGCTTTTTTAGAATGTATCCAGACTTCTTTTCCAGGGCTCGGTATATCCAGACTTTTATACGATATATTCAGACTTTCCCTGAGTGTATCTAGACTTTTTTGGGGTGCTTCCATACTTTTATATCCATCAATTACTCAAAAACGGCTAAACCGATTCGGATAAAATCTAGTAAGGAAATAGGGTGTAACCGAGGGTGTAACCTGGATCCATGGATGAAGTTTTTTGGGGGTAACTTCAAAGGGTGTAATGGGGGAAAGCTTAAACACAATAGGGGTCTGTGCGTCAGTACAATTAATCGTTATGCAGGGGTTTTTGAGTTAGACAGTTAGACATACAGAGCGACGCGGCGTCTGGAAACGTGCTTATCTGGATTAAAAACCACCAAATTCACGGAGATTCGTCAAAATCACATCTACCAGAACTGTACATAAATTAATTTTTTTTACTAAATAAATTTTTGTGTATTTATTGGGTTTTTTTTGTATAGGCTGTTTGTTTTACACACCCTTATTCAAGTCCAATGGTCAGCAGCGAATTTTTTGACAAATTTTTATTTTTATTGACATTTTTTATTTTTAGGGCCAGAGCATTAGTTACTCTAGATATTAAACAACAGCGGAGATAATATACAACCTTGGCGCACACCTCTTCTTATTTGGACCTCTTTGGACAGTTGGCCATCAACCTTTATTTGAGCAGTCTGATTCCAGTATAGATTTGCGATTATCTTTAGACCTCGGTAATCTAGACCAACTTCTTTTAGCGATTCTATGAGCTTTTCGTGTTCGACTCGATCAAACGCTTTCTCAGAATCTATGAAACAGGCATATACTGGCACTGACACATCCTTAGACTGCTGAACTAAGATTTAAATGCCAAACAGGGCCTCTCTTGTCCCTAACCTACCACGAAATCCAAACTGCGGTCGCCCATAAAGGATTCGCATTTTCCATAAATTCCTTCATGGATAATCTTTAGAAATATTTTTAACATATAGCTCATTATTACACTTCTTTACTGCATGTTTTTTTTAGGCAGTGTAACAAAGGTTTAAAAGTTAAAAAGTTTGACGTGTTTACCGAATATTATAGAATCAATGCCCAGTTTTAGCCAAGTTTTTTGCAAAGTTAAAGACAAACACACACTATCCATGCATCATGGGATTCGAACCCGAGACCTTTCGTGCAACAGGCCGATACGCAACATTATTCAACTCAAGCAAACTTTCATGTGCGCCCCTGCCATTCGTAATTTCGATTTCTCAAGTACACAAGCGGAGAGCAAAATTGACAACATTTTAAATCGAGAACTGTTAGGACCCCAGAATTTCATTATACGCTTCACTTCGTAAGGAAATTGGGTATTTCTTTATAGGGAAATTTCGTATACTCGTATAATATGTATAAAAAGAGGGTGGTTTGAATCCTTGATACCCATGTTGAGTGTCTGCCTTGGAGTATAGCTGGCTGATTAGCAGGAATAAATTTTCCTATGCACAAGCGGGTGTGAAAGTTTACTTTAGCGCCCTAGGAAGACTTTTATGCCCGCGGGTCAAAGTTCGAAAATTACTAGTTTTGCAATCGTTTGTTGTTTTAAGCGTAATTTAAGTAAATTACTATTTTTTAAATATTGAAATGAAAATATGCTCATCTTGCATAAAATGTTGTCTGTACCTCGGTCACAAATAGCTTTAACTCCCTCAGCGTGTAACAGACCTCGGCTAATGCCTCAGGATGTTATTTACACACTGAGGGCGTTGTTCTCTTTTATTAAATAGATAGAAATCCAGCATACAAGGAAAATATCCGCCTGTGAACCCTTCAACCCCGCATGTTTATCCATCATCTTGAGATAGTTGTCCCTGACAGATATGCGAAGTCGAAAAGTGTAGAGGCGGGTATTTTCTCTCTTAGATAAATGCATTTAGAAAGAGAAAACAATAGTAGCTATAAAAAACAAAAGATCAAAAGATCTTGGGTGGAAATAACGAAAATTAAAACTTGGATGAGTATCCCACAAGAAACACACAAAATATCAAAGCGAAAAGAGAAATGATTAAACGATGTTTCGCCCTGGGTAACCAGTGTGGGCTCATCAGTAGTTTCACTGGTAACCCTCCACTATACATCATTAAACACCATCATACACTTCTCTTTCTCTGTTCGCTTTGATATTTTGTGTGTTCCTTGTGGGATACTCATCCAAGTTTGAATTTTCGTTATTTCCACCCAAGATCTTTTGTTTTTTAGTTTCTTTTCGGTTGAAGTAACTGATTTGGAGGCTTTTTAACTTCTTCTTTGTTTTAATTGCCTTAGGAGCATAACCCTACTGGAAATATTAACACGCCAGGACGAATTCGTATCAGATAACTTGGATAAGTAAGTACCAGTGCGGAACGATGCCTATTTGTGAGTGGTTCAAGGTTGGAAATCTAAATGTATGATGGTGTTTAATGATGTATAGTGGAGGGTGACCAGTGAAACTACTGATGAGCCCACGCTGGTTACCCAGGGCGAAATATCGTTTAATCATTTCTCTTTTCGCTTTGATATTTTGTGTGTTCCTTGTGGGATACTCATCCAAGTTTGAATTTTTGTTATTTCCACCTAAGATCTTTTGATCTTTTGTTTTTTAGTTTCTTTTCG
Organism: Oxystoma pomonae; assembly: GCA_963921995.1. Classification (NCBI taxonomy): domain Eukaryota; kingdom Metazoa; phylum Arthropoda; class Insecta; order Coleoptera; family Brentidae; genus Oxystoma; species Oxystoma pomonae. The sequence continues at coordinate 26,778,240 of OY998170.1, forward strand.
GTTGAAGTAAGTGATTTGGAGGTTTTTTAACTTCTTCTTTGTAATAGTAGCTATGTTAAGCTTGCAAAAACGGACCTATTGTAAAAGCAAAACATGAACATAAAAAAAGTAAATAGAGTGCCAGTAGAACAGAATATAAGCAAAACTCACGAAAGGTGCTAAGAAATTTTTTTCGAGAGTTCCTGGTTTGATGCAGAAGGAAGTAAAGTAGCGGAATTTTTTTTTGGAATTTCCAGGTCAAAAAAATTTAATAAAATTGTTTGTTTTAAAGAATTATTACCTATAACTGAATTTGATCGTATGTGCTTCATACCTAACATAGTTTTTGGTTTATAATCGTGATAATAATATTCTTTAAGTTAAATATTTCAAAGAAAAGTTTCGTTAGCTTCACAGCTTTAAAGGTACCTAATTCTTATATTTATTTGTATTTGACTTATTAATGATTCCTTTTTATTAGCTTATATCCTGTACCATTTAACCAAGAGATGTTGGTTCCCAAAAAGAACTTTTTAAGGTGGGGATAAAGAGTTCAATTTTGTAGCTTGAAAGATAGAAACTTTTTTTTAATAAACAATAATTTAAAGTTTTCTTTTTTTTTAAACATATCTCAATGGGTCTCCATAAAAACATGTTCTTTCATTTTTAAATAAACCAGAGTTAAATAAAGCGGTTGTTTGAGCTTAGTAACAGCTTCAACTTTAGCTCTTAAGCGAATATGGATTTAAAACATAACATTGCATCAGTGTGTTCATGTTTTAAAGAAAAAACTTTTAGATAGTTTTCCCTCTAAAACAGTAGTAGTAGTAGTAGTAGTAGTAGTAGTAGTAGTAGTATAGGGGCGGCCCGTGGAGCTGGAAATTAGGCCTCTTCATGGGCCCTTTCCGCCATACCCCGTTCCTTACCCCTATGCCCCTACTTCCGCTGCAACTCTGTTGCCTCCCTATCTTCTTTACGAAGTTCAGTATGTAGGCCCATTTGAGCGGTTGCAGCTCTTCTTCCTTTATCGTGGGAAATCCCCACTTCAGCTACCTTTATCTGGCATATGCATCGCACTCTGCTATCAAGTGCTGCGCCGATTCCTCTTCGAGCCCGTAAACGGCACACACGAGATCTCCTGCTACTCTTATTTACGTCGTTTAGCCGATTGCGCTCAGTCAGCATCCCTGTCAGCAGTTTAATGTCCTTTCGGGTCTTGGCTAATAGTCATTTAGTTCTGGCTACATTCGGACCATCCACGAATAGCTTGAATTTTCTGCACTTTGACTCTGGCCTCCAGGACATCTACAGTTCATTGTTCATCCATTTGTTGAGCTCACTCTGTATCTGTTCCCTTGTTATTCCCAGAAAAGGTTCCGGTCCAATATATTGGATTTTGGTTCCTAGTCTGGCAAGTTCGTCCGCTTTTTCGTTCCCTGGTATTCTCTCATGATCTAGGACCCACATCAGGGTTACTCTCTTGTCTTGAGTCAGTGTTTGCAGTGCTTCAGCGCACTCCTCCACCAGACTACTATTTTGGGTGCACTTAGAGCCTTGCAATTCCTGACCTCCGGAAGGGTTGCCGCCATGATAATGGCATATACCTCCGCTTGACACACCATAGCGTGTTCTTCAAGTGGATAACTTTCCTGAACTTCTACGGTTTCCGCGTACACTCTTGCGCCTGTTGTCTGCCTGGCTGATAGTTTAGAGTAATCTGCGTAGCAGACCGTCGCCTCTCTGCTTAATTTCGTTCGGAATTCTTCCCTTTGCCACTCATTCCGTTCTGGTATTGTGTCCTTTTACTTTTTAACAAACCTCCATGGTTTAAGCGGTCCTTTCACTGGCAGTCTTAGGAGGGGCAACTCTCCAGACCCTCGACCGCCAGATGGTTTTCTCTTTCCTCTTTGCCCTTCCGTAGTCCCTGGTCCCTTAATCGCCGCAGGTGCATCGCCATTGCCTCCTTCTTAATACAAGTTGGAAGCGAGGAGAGACCCAAGATTTTTTCCAGGGCGTGGATGGGGGTCGTCCTCATTGCGTCGGGTTATCCCTCTGCAGAAGAGCCCTTGTAGGCTCGTGAGCTTTTCGGATATGGTCAGCTTCTTTACAGCGGGCCACCAGACCACTGATATCCATCCGTGTATATCCAGTTGCTAATGCTTCAGGTTCGACCGACCACTCGGCGGTAAAAATGGACGCAAATAACCAGTAAATGCGTGACAAAAACTCTAATAGAAAATTAGAGTTTTCTAACGTCAAACCGTCTTTTGTTTTTGACTCTTACTTGTGTGGGAAGTAAAATCTGGATGAGACTCCCTGAACAGCCGCATAGATAAACAAGTTATACAAGGTGGTTATGGCTCCCTTAAAATCATAAAGAAGAAAAAGAAAAGGTCGTTAAAAATCTTTAATATCACGAGAAATATCTGTCTCTTAACCTATAATAAATGAACGGAAATTCTTTGTATAAGGTATAACGACACCTCACCTTTTATTTAAAAAAGAAACTGACAAAATAAATGATTATTTAGCACACCCGCATCTCTATATTTATTTGGGCACAGTATAAACACCTAATGATAATGGTTTCCCAAGAAGATCTCATTCACTAAAAAGAAGTTTCGTTGATTTCCAAATAATCGGAAGGTATGGTTTAAATGATATTTTTCATATCGGAGGAATGGAAGGTTCGCAAAAGTTGTTATTGAGCAACTGGATTTGACAGTTGTCAGGGAAATGTTTAAAAACAAATTGTGTGATGAGGCAATGATAGTTGGTAACCCCTGAGAATAAATAATTTTGTCAGTGTCACATATTTCTTTAAGAAACGTCCGGTTTAAAAATGGAATTTTTCTGTATCAAAAACTGTAAAAACACGTGCCTCGATGAATTTGTATTGTTCCATTGTCCAACGGAGAAAGAAAAGTGGAAAGAAAACATGCATTTACCAAGCTGGAAAATTAATAAAAATAGCCGAATTCGCGAGGTGAGCTACAAGCAGTAGGTACAAACGCATTTAGCATGTACTTTGTTAATAAATAACACATTATGTTTCCGTGTTTTCTTGTAAGAATAAGAGGAACAAACATATAGATCAATAACTTTATATCTTACCTAGTACATTCACTGTTTGTTTTTGTTTTATTTTTGTCAAAGCGTGACATATTTTACTAACCAACAAAAATAAATCTTTCAAAAATTGTCTGGGGAAATTAAAAAAGAGGCAACAAAACATCAGTCCATTTCATAAAATCCGATTTACATGAAAAAAACTAGAAAGTAGTAAAACAGTAACTCTCAAAAATCGTATACAGAGCCTCCAGGCATTACTATAGAAGCATATAATTATGAGATACTTCCCGTGTATTTCCCTATGATAAAAAGCCCAGTGGAAACCCCTGCGAAATATCAAGTTGGCCGGGAGCAATGGATTAATGACGAGCTCCAATGCGCATGCGTCAGCTGGAAGTGCGCTGAACAAGAAATGAGGTGTTTCGACGTTACAAACTTGCGCACGCTCAGATCAAGCCGTCTTTATCCCATTGGCCATGTCATGGCAATCTAGATTTTGAATGTTGCCGCTACGATATTCTCGCATCCTGGGCTTTTATATACCTAATAGTTATATGACTAAATCAACAAGTCGATCGCGTCAATTCGTTCAAATATAGCTGGGCTGCCATCTCAATGAGAGTCCGTGCAAGAAATAAATAAGTCAGACTATAGTTGCGTTTTTTTCTGTAACCCTGGACAACGCGAATGTTTTTTTTTTTGGTTGGTGGAATTAAGATGTGTTCATATGCGCCTAGAAAAACGTATTTTTAAACAGTTTTGAAGTTTATTCTTAAAATCATTTGTGAGACTGTGATGGAACTATTACTTTTATTTATTTTAATCGTATTCGTACGTTAAATAGGGCAAATATTATTATGGGTGCCGTAGTTACGGCAAATCGTCGCTGTGTTCATTCTGTCTCTTTTTTGTCATGATATTGGTAAAGGAAAGAAGCATTTCAAGACCAAAACTTTAAATTTGCGGACATACTCTAGCTCTAGCGTTGAATATTTCCGACAGTTCTCAAAGTCGTTGGAGTGGCTGGTAAATATGTTGGTTAGATTTTTTTGTTTTTAATTTTACAAGAGCAGTGCTTTTTATGGTCGAAATGGTTTAAGGTTGCAGTTATAATTTTTTTTTAACAACACTGTACGGGAAATCAATTTAACTATGTCTACCTGATTTTTTTGCAAAATTTTACGTCATTGAATTTGTTTTCCATGGCAACGCGGAGGCTTTATTTATGTTTATCCACAGTGGGACACCAGATATTTTTTAGCACTGGGTCAAAAATTTGGGGTTAGGTTACTTATTTTGACTTCGCGTTTTGCACCGCTAAAAAACCAAGTAAAGTACTAAAATAAAAGAAAACCATTTATTGCAGAATTATCTGCTAAAAAACGCTACCCAACTACGTATTAAAGTAACACGTTGTAATGTTTAAGGTTGCATTTACACGTGCATTTATAATTGAATTGGAAACACTCAAACACTCCCGCTAGCTGATACCGACAACAGGTTAACTTCAAAGCATACAGATTTAAAAATCGGCGCTATTTTAAACAGAAGCGTCAACGACTAGCAAGAGTCTTTCCAACCTCTAAATGGAGCTTTACTGACTTGTTTTGTTAGTACTCAAGTATCCGTGTGTTTTTGAAACTGAGGTTCTAAAATCTATCCTTTGCACTCCAAGATTTCACTAGTACACTTGCACATGACTATGACGCAATAGTTTAAAAATAAAATCGTTGAATCAAAATAAAAGCAAAATTATGTGGGGTTATGGGCGCCGAATTTTTCTATGCGAATTCTTAGTAATCCCAGCGAGCCAGTAAAGTTCTCTTGGTTCTTTGATAGACTCGGGGTAATGTCCGCGCATCGCTAAGCCTTTTTTGGCGGGCGACCGCACACGCTGAGTGGTTTCATATTTGTTTTAGAACAATGTTTTTAAAAACACACTTTTGAAAGATAAACATAACCTCGAATGGTTTTCTGTCAGAAAACGTAAAAATACTCTTCTTTCCCACTGCGGCCCGATTTAAAGTTTGTTGACAAAACACCTGCAGTTACCATGGAATCGTAAAAATTCTGCGATCTATCGGCTAACACTTGAACTGCCTGTGTCTCCCAAATTCAATGAAGTGTGATTGATTGATCGATTTTCTTCTCCGGAGTGTACAGGCTTTTAGAAAAAGGGAAACTTAGTTTTTATTTTCGCTAAAGCAAGGAAATATAAAAAGGAAAAATGTAATCCAGAGGAAATTGTGAGTATTTCTCTATTTTTTTTTTGTAAATCGGGTTTGTTCTAAACCGCAATTATTTTGAGGTTTGCAAAATTTCAGCTAATTCTGATGTTTAGTTTTCCCTGTGCACTTTGGCAAAAGATTAAAAATTTAAAGAACAAGGCGTTGCCAGTTGTACTTTCTTTTACTTAAAATCTGGGGAGAAACTATAGTCTTAAGACTGCTCGTCGTCTTGCTCTTGAGAAGATTTTTGTTGTGACGGGACATTGAATATTTGTTAAACGAGCCCATCACAAAGGGAAAATAAAACAGTAAAATTGCGGCTTACAGATGGGCTTTGTGTGTTGAATTTGGTATTATTAAAATAAATCACTTTTTGTTTTCATTTTTTTTTTAAATATTATAAATTAATTCTAAGTACAACGCATAAACAACGCAACAAACAGCACGTCAAACACAGATAGCTATATCTTTATTTCTAAAACCTACAATAACCAAACAAGCACTATAAGTTGTATATCCAATCGTGTCGATTACAATTACGTTTGAATAAAAGGTTCGAGTGCGCAAGTACACTTGATTTAAAAAAAACGCATACATGCAGTCACAAAATTGACCTTTCTAAAAGTGTATAATATATACGGACTACCAGCTAAAATGCCTAAAAACTTCAAAAGTAGGACAATTTGTCATATTGTTTAAAAAAGGTCTCTAAAGCTGAAAATATTTTTTTAGTTATATTAAAGCAACCTTATTTTTATATTAAATTTTGCATAATACTAAAAAATCAGCAAAAATAATGTTTTAGTAAAGTCTTTATTGAACAATATCAAATTATCACTCGAGTAACGGACGAAGACTATTCTATAAAGAGGGCGTTAACCCAAAAAAGAACTACAATAAATAATTTAGTATTTAATAGGATGACCATTTTCCGATACGCGATAAATAGCATCGCTTAACTCTTCAGCATTTCGTGGTCTCCAATTCCTTTGGTATATTATTTTAACGATTCGACCTCATATATTTTCCATTGGGTTGAGGTCAAGGCTGTTGGCTGGCCAAGGAATTATTTCTATATTATTATTATTCTGAAACCATTGGCGAACAACATTAGCCATGTGTACTGGACAGTTGTCCTGCTGATAAACGAAGTCATTATTTTCATGTAAAGCCTGTACAGGTGGCAGTATAACGTTTTCAAGGATTTCAATATATCATTCACTATTGAATCTTCCTTCGATTCTCCAAAAAAAACCCAAACCTCTAGCACTAAACCAGCTCTACATGTTTACAGAAAAATGTCCAGTTTTTTTAATTTGGTTTGTATATTCGGCTTTAAATCTAGAATTTGGTGGACGATAAACTAAAATTCTCCTGCTGCTTGAAGATGATTGAAAAATTTTTTCGTCAGTGGAGACCACCCTCTCCCAGAAGTCATTATCACGAAGAACGTTGTTCAGTGCAAAAATCACTCTGGCCTGTTTTGTTCTTCTGTTAGAAAAGGCTTCTTTGCAGCAACTCGACAAGAGACTTCTGATTTCGTTACTCTTCTATTTACTGTTGCTAAAGAACTCGGAGATAATGTTACATTAGCTGCTTCAACCGACGCTAAAAAGGATTTTGTCTGAGATGGTCAATAAGTCTCTCATCTTGCACTTCAGAACTTACTTTTGGTCGTCCTGATCTACCTTTCCTATCCGTAGAATTATTTTCAATTCAGCGCTTTTTCCATCGCATTATCGTCATTTTATCAACTCCAAAATGGGTGGCCCCTCTTCTTATAGATCAGCCGTCTTCTATAACTCGAGTGATAAATTGAACTTTTGTAAATGTTGATATCTGTTGCATTTTTAAGGATGTCACACTGAATTTTTAAGCTGTCAGGCATACTAATAGTATACACTAATGGAAAGCTAAATTTTGTGGCACAGTATGAGTTTTTTTAAAAATAAAGTGTACTGTCACGACATATTGCACAAAATCAGCAGAACTTTTTAGAGCTCCTGGATTTAGACTCGAACTTACTAAAAAAAACTCACTTGATATGGGACTTTATAATATTTTACCCAAAAATATTACAATGTTAGATAAAAAAAATTTTAAACTTAAAGTTATGAATATGAATACTTATAGAAATTAAGTTTTCTGTTTTTCCTTTTTTTTAGCAATGTTTGTATTTCGTTTGTTATATACTTAATTGTTTTTTGTTATTTATTCAATTGTTTTTTAACTTTTCTATGTTATATATTTTTATCTCTTTGTCTGACTTGCTACAATTGTATTTTTATACAAAACGTGGTTAAATAAAATTCTTGATTCTTGATTCTAACCGCTTTTTGCAGTTTCGAGAGCATAACAACAAAAGCAAAAACCATAATTGCAAAAAATGTACATCGATCATTATGTCTTAGATAAAAATTCAAATCTATTTTCAACTTGCTGAAACTGCATATATAAACGTATCTTTAAACCTCTTTACCGCATTTGCAACGTTTGGTGTTGGTTTGATGCAATGACGTCAAAATTTCTATCGCAACGTTGCGAAAAAAAGCAACTTTTCTTTTTCAAAATTAAATCAATGTTAGGTAGTCGCGATCTCAATACCACTTTCTGAATTCGTGTGCTTCGTTTTTGTGTATCTAGTATGTATAGTAAGCATTCCAGATGTGGTGCTATCCCAGAATGCTTTACATTACTTACAGGGTAAACAAAGCTAGGTGACTTTTAAAAATAATCATCAGGCAAGTGTATTTTGCTGAAAAATAGAACAATTTAACCGTAAAAATGAGGTGCCTACTCTTCGGATGGCAAAAGAGCTCTGGTAGGTTAAAGTATAAACTATAACCTTCGCAAAAAATTTTTGCAATTTAGGAAAAAATATTATATTGTGACAAAGAAATATTCCTTCCGCCATATTCAAAAAGTCTTTCTTTGCGAGAAATAAAACTTCTTATGCACTTTGGGGATTCAAAGTGCACTTTTAATCCCCCATTTTAGGGATAAAAGTGACACTTTTAATCCCCCAGGGATTAAAAATAATTTTAATCTCTGAGGGATTTAAAGTAAATTTTTCCAAATTAAACAATAATTTTATTGAAATTTTATTTATTTTTTAAAATGTATAAACGAAAAAAAAATAATTAGCATACGCATTACTTAAATCTAGTTCTTATTATGATATATATTTACATTTACATTAACTTGGGTGCAATTTGCAAGGCTTACGAAGGTTGGACAGAGGCAACATTTTTAGTTATAGACGTATTCTGCACATACGTAGCAGTCGCCGCTGCCGTTGTCGTCTCATTTTCTGAAATTGATCTTCCTATGGTTGATTCTGATGCCATATCGACATCGGAGGAGACATTGGTGAAAATTTGATCGGCAACATTCTTCTTTTGATACAATGAATTTTCAGTATAACCTTCAGCAACCGAACTGCTTTTCCAGCCACCATGTCTTTTCAACACATCTATAGTTGCTCCCGAGTCGGCGAAAACCATGCCCAGTATATAGATGTGCGTCTGGTAGTCCCAAGTAGCCAGCAATTGTAAGACACAAAAAATCATGTATGCTGTGTAGGTGGCCTTAAGTACGGTGTTGCTTAGACCAATATATTTTCGCACTATTTCCACTACATTCGTAGAGTTTTCACCGGACGTTTTTATCACAAACGAGCGATCCTTGCCTGATTTGTTTGTGTTATTATTTTAATAAATACAGAATCTTTAACGAAAGATAAGTATAAAACTTTGGTAGCTCCTCAGGTAACGCTTAGTAACAAAAGAAGGATTTTTATATCTTTTGTTGCAACTTTTATTTAATGTGGGGGCGCAGGTAAGCTTAAACTTTTTAAATTAAAATTTACTTTGTTTGGGCAGATTTGAAAAGAGTTTTTTTATACCTCCATCAAAAAGATGATTTTAGAAACTGTCTGCAGATAACTAAAGCATGGCTTTTTTGGTTACCGATGCAAAAACAGTATATCATAACACACTAGAAGAAAGTGACATATTTCACACGAGCGTGAATGTTGTGAACGAGGCGCTAGCTGAGTGAAACAACAGCACGCGAGTGTAAGAAAGTTACTTTCTATCGACTTGTTTACGCTATTTCTCCTACTAGGATTTAATTTGTATTTTCTATTATTATTAAATGTTTTTTATTTTCATCTCAAGAGAAGAAAGTATTTTCTTCTCTAGGGACGAAAATGGTTTCGGTCTATTTCCGACGCAAATCATAGCTTAGTAGATACCTACATTGCTTGAATGGTTTGCTGTCATTCATTTTCGTCACTAGGGAAGAAAACATTTTCGTCTCTAGGGACGAAAATAAAATTGATATGCTTATGAAATATAAAACTTTTTGAGGCGTTATTTTTTTTTTGATCACGGGTGCAAAAAAAATTTCTGTATTATTGAAAAAATCTAATTATTCTTGCCTAAAAGTTAAGCCATTTCCGCCAGTTTTCACCAAGTATTTACGAAAAAATCATTCTGTCAAAAATTAAAATGTCGCAACAATGAACCTCACCGAGTAGAAAGGCACATTGCTATGGAAACCATTGTTATTTCATTTACCAGCCGCCTTGATTTACAGTGTACTCGCGGCTGAACTGTGCTTTTTTGTGAAAACTACTATTTATTTTTTTTTTCGACCTACACGTTATTACGGTACTTTGAAACCGCCGCGCCAGCCGACGCAAATTTTAAAATAGTGGGGTCTTATAAGTTTGACCACTATCATATTATGTGTTTGTGTATGTTTGAGTGCATCTAGTTCTCGAACCAGTGATCCGATTTCGATGCGCTTTTTCCCAGTTTGGAGCCTATCTCTTAGAGAGTGTTCTTAGCTATTTTCGACAAAAATAGGCTTAGTAGTTCCAGGGATAATACGTGTGCTACACACATATGTTAAAGAATTGGATATATAGGTCACGATTCTTCAGAAACTACAGATAATCTCACCCGTCACAAATCTGGAAAGTGACGATTTTTACTTATTGCCTCATCTGAAACAAAAACACAACGTCCTCAATACTTATCCTAACGTTGTAAGAGACGTACACTGCGTAGTTTTTTTAATCACATTTTGTACATTTAATATTTTAAAGATATTCTGCAGGACTAGTTTTACGGCGGAGCTAAATTGCTACGACGCGTACCAATAAACGTCAAAAGACATAATTTGTGTGACTTTTCTGAACAGAACTATGTATGGTTTTGTATGTTAAAAGATTTTTGTTTACACAAAGATAAGCTTTAGAGCAAACATTTTTAAATAAAAAAAAGGTTTTTCACAAAAAATGTCTATAAAAATTTTAATTCACATATTTTTTATTTGCTGAAATAGTATTAAGAAGCTAAATTTTAGGGAATATTAGGAAATAAGTCCTGACAAAAAAGCAGTTAGTTTACAAACTTTTGTTTAAAAATCGTCAGATTTTTTGTAAGGGCGAGATTTTCTGATGGTTTTTGCAGAATTGCGACCATAATGACAAATATAATCAGAGGTAGCAGTGGCGCACCCAGGAATTGGCTTCGGGGGGAGGGGGGGGGGGTTACGGCCAAATAATAAAAAAAAACTTAATATGAAGTAAAAATGTGACCATACCATTTAAAATTGTTAAATCATCCAAAATTTGATATGAAAATTCACTGCGCCGCAGGCAAAATTTTTGCGAAAATTACACTTAAAATGCCATTTTTGACACCAAATCGCAGGTAAACGGTTTTGATAATATTACATTGAAAAGACTTTTGTGTGACTTATCTGAACAGAACTATCTATGGTTTTGTATGTTAATAATAATAATATGGCGATCCAAATTGAAAACAAATAAAAAATAAACATTTTTAAAGCGGTCATGAACGAACTAAATCGTAAAAATGAAGGGGATTATAGCGCCGCATGCAAAAATTTTTGCAATTTATGAATTTTTAAAGAATTTTGTGAAAAATTAAAGTCCAGTATTTAATGCTCTATATATTTTATTTCTGCGGTTATTTGATTGTGCCAATTGTATACAACCAGGCCCTCCTCTCGGTGCGCCACTGGATGTAACTTCTGAACCGTTTACCCGATTGTGATAAAATTTGGTATGTAGACGTATAGGCACTGGTTTATTTCAGTTTTTTCAAGTAAAAAAAAATCATCACTTCAATGGTGGAGCAATGAGGCTGGTTCAAAAATTCGCATGGTTGTCGAGGGCTTACTTAGTTTTACTTGGTACTTCAAATCTTAAAAAAATGTGTAAATAATGCAAAACACCCTGTATGTCGGACAAAGGTATTTCACATATTTCAGCACAAAAGTTTTTAGTGATATCTCAACGTTTTAAGATCTTCGTCAACATCATATTGCTTTAAAAAGTAATTAAAAACATTTTTACAAGCAACTTCCTCAAGGCCTGACATTCGTGAACTTTTAAATTAAATTTTAAAGAAAAGCTATTCGTTCACATATCAGTTAATTAAGTAGTAAGTAAGTTAATTTTTTTAGTTTTTTTTTAATACTAAAAACGCGGTATATATTAACATACTATTGTTTGATAAGTAGGAACTAACCTTTGTAGATTTATATAGATCACTCCCACGCACAAGTTTACTTTTGTGGGATTAGTCTAATAATAATAAAATGTCTAAATTTCTTTGTAAGATCTGTCGTTGCAAACGAGTATTTCATTAAATATACACTCTACAAAATTTTAAATGGATTTCCTTCCTTCCATGCACCTCTGATTAAAGATACTGATCACGCTGATCAAACGTTTGTATTAAATATTGATTAATCATCCATCATTTGATTGTTGAACTCGCCACGGGTCGCCATCGCCCCACGGGGATCATTATCACAGCTTAAGGAATTTTAAAAAAATCAGTGGAAAGACCTAAAGAAATACCTCATGTATCAAAGTATTTGCTTGGGTTCAACTATGATAATTCACAGTTCACTTTTTGACTGATTTTAAGAAAAAAAAAAATATACTCTTTTCGAAAGTTATATTCATGTGTAGGTGTCCTCCCTAAATAGTTATTCTAATAAATATTAGAATCTTCTATAAACGTCGTACTGTCACAATCTGTCAAAAATATGTCATTCAAGTCAAACAAGCGTTTTTGTAGTACTAACCGTTTTTTTATAAACGTCATTTAAATGTTTGAAAAATGGCGAAAATTGTCACATTTTGAATTTTAATGCTGTTAATTAAAAAAAATATATTTTCTGAAAAAGCGATGTGAAACCACAAAGAGAATATATTTTCGCTAAAAAAACGTTACAATGTTTTTTACATCACTTATAGTTTCTATATAAAATTAAAATTAGTTGAAGAAAATGCTAAAATCATATCGATTGTATTGAACGTTTTTGCACCAAGATTTTTCTCTAAACCTAAACTTCTAAAAAAATACAATTTTGTGCTAAGTAGGCAGTCTTATTACCTATCAAACTACAGTTAAAAAGTTTTGACTTTCTTATGTTTATTAAGTAAAAATAAGAAATAATCAAATTTCTGCAACATAAGAAAATGTTCTATAAGACCCTTCGAACTCACCGAGATTATGGGGGCAAGATAGAAGCAGGAATAAGGGAAGTACCTTATATAGTCAATATTTGTTGTTATTTTATTGTATATAAAAAGATGTCTTTCAGAGAGCTCCTCTTATTTAATTCCGCCAGAGGTTACCTTTTCAAATCTAGTCGAAACTTTTTTACTGTCATTTGATAGGTAATAAGAGGAACTATTTAGCAAATAATTAATTGTTTTTAGTTTAATGGAAAAATCTTGGTGCAAAAAGTTCAATACAATCGACATGATTTTACCATTTTCTTCAACCTATTTTATTTTTGTATATAAACTATAAGTGATGCAAAAAAAAAGTTGTAACGTTTTTTATCGAAAATATGTTCTCTCCCAGGTTCCCCATCTTTTTCGGAAAATATATTTTTTTAACTAACAGCATTAAAATTGAAAATGTGACAATTTTCCATTTTTTAAATATTTAAATTACGTTTATAAAAAATGGTTAGTACTACAAAAATCTTTATGTGACTCTTTTTGTCTAGAATGGAATGCCCTACAAGCCCTAATTTTTATTTTTTAAAAATATTTTTTTTACATTTTGGGAAAAGATTACATATTTTTGACAGGTTCTGACAGTGGGACGTATATGGAAGATTTTCATTTTTATCAGAATAACTATTTAGGGACATCATCTACACAAAAATATACCTTGCGAGAAGAGTATATTTTTTATCTTAAAATCAATCAAAAAGTAAACTGTGAATTACCATGGAATATTACTGGGCCATAAAAAAGTTATTGGTAATTCTTCTAAACAAAAATCAAGTTGCCCCACTGTTATTTAAACATTTTTTTCTCCACTGTGTCCGCGTAGGGATCATTATCAAAATCTCGAGATAAAAACACGTCACGTGTGCCTTGAAAAAATATAAATAGACGCGATGGTTGAGCCTCTTATTGATTTACTGACTAAGCGAATTTCGTTGGACAACTTGTATAAGAAACTTTATAAACAGGGTTTGTACAGGCTGACCTGTGAAGAATCGGATAAATTATAGTGGAAGCAATATATCTTTTAAGCCCAACTTTAAGGAAAGGAGTTGTTGTTTTATAATCGGGCAACTTATCCACACTGATAGGAAAATTTCCTTGTTGGAAAATAAGACCTTTTTGAATATGGTTGAATCCGTCACAAAATAATATGTTGTTGTCCTAAATTGCATCAACTTTGCCTTTATTGAGACATGTAAATCAAAATTTGTGCCAAATTAATACATTGCCCAAGTATCATTTGTTTATTTATAATAGTGGTCACCCTGTCGCTATCACCTGCCAATAAAACATGGGTTTTAAAGATTGGCTAACTAGAACCTTGCACTTTTATGCTTCCTAAACCTCTTAAATGAAGAAGTGTGCTATAGGAGTTCTGACCACCTTAAAAAATCTACTTACACGAAATATAATATTATAATAAAATATGACTTACCAAAACTCTCACAATACTGATAATATCCCATAAAAAAAGTTACCAGAAAACACGCGCTTTGAAAAAAATACGTTTCTTTCTTCTTTTTTTGGAAAACATATTCATGCATTGTTTCAATATTTTGTCCAAAAACTCAAAATTTAAACTTGACATCCACACCCACATAGCAAAAAAATATTGCACGTATATCCAGCGTATATACGAAAACGGAGATGGATATTGCCCTGGATGTCACCCAGATATTCACCCGACGTGCATAGGACCTCCAAAAAAGATCCAATTTAGATCCAGAGGTACCCATTAGGTAACATTCACTGAATATACGTTATAAGTATATTCGGAACATGTATTAATTACTCCACAAAAATATTCGAGTTATATTTCTATTACACCAAATTTAATATTCTATTGTATATCCATTATGGTATATATTTAATGGTACATATTTTTAGCGCATATACACTGAATATACAGTAAATATCCGTTCATGTTTCCTTTTTTTGAAACGAATCATATTTTTTTTCTAATATATATAAAATATGCATGTAACATACAAAACGTATATCCTAATTTTAAATATCTTTGTAATATACAATATCCAAGGCTTGCTATGTGAGAAGCAACCAGATACATTAACTTCTTTTTAGCAGGACAAGCACTAAAAAACTGCCAATTATTTTTTGTTTACACAGGTTTTATATCCAATTTTAAGGAACGGCCATTTTTGTTATATAAAGGTGCTATGATTTTTCCATTTACCATATGACCAAAAGAAGTTCAAAAGAGCCCTATAAATCGTGTTCAACTAACCAAATAAAAAAAAGAAGAATAATTCCTTGGGCAAACAGAAGTTCAAGATGCCTAAAGTTTTGCTCACAGGTGGTGCCCAAAAATGTTGACGTCACGAAATTACCATAAAGTTTAATAATTTATTTAAAAAGAAAACGATTATGGACATGGATCAGAGAGTGAAGTAATTTTAATTCGATAATATCTCAGTGACTTCACACATGAGCGATACATCTTGGAGCACCGAGCTCCTTGTTAAACTGTTGCCGGTTGTCAAAAAAGTTTTTTTTGTATGTTCTTTTCCTGCAGAAATTGCAAACCGTATCTTGTAGATATGTTTTTTATTCTAAAGGGCAGGCCCTACACGATTGTGCTCTCTGGGTGGGTAGAGGCCCTCGAAAACATATTTTGTCAGCGTCCAGGAGTCTTGTCCTAAGATGTAAAAAGGTGTAAAGGTTCTGAATCACACATTTATAAATAAAACCCTTTTGGAGTCCGTATATGATTATAAGTAACTAATGTAACTTAAGGAGCAATAGTTACACACTTCCCCATTTATAAATTAACTTTTTGTTCTATAACATTCCCTTAAGCGCTCTGGTAGCCACAGTTTTCTTTATATAATTAAATATGACCTCTGATAAAATAATAAAACTGGAGAACAAGTTTTAAACCATCATAATACAACCTCTATGAAAACCAAGAACCTAATTAATAAAATTCTGAGAGCTTAAAATGTTACTTGGGTGCTGGGAAAAAAATATTAAATTGAGACACAAAATTCATTCAGTCATATTCAAAACGTCTTTCTTTTGGACAAAAAAATCTTTTTATCAGTGGCATGGCATGGCCAAAAAGTTTGAGCTTAATTTCTTCGTGGTTTTGTTCATGCAATTAGAATACGTTCTAATTTTGACCATGTAACCAAGTAAAATTTTTACAAAACACAAAAACAACTACAACCACTGTCAATAGATTGCCAAACTATTTTATTTTCTGTGGTTGTTTGGACAGTTCAAGTCAGAAAGTTAGGTTGCTGCTTTTTTTGGATTAAACAGAACTGTATTACACTGCAACTTCCTGAATGCGGCTTTGAATCATAAAGACATTAATGAATTAATGTCAGGTTATTATATTATTGACATTGACAGCCCACCCAAAATCTTGGTAGAACTATTAATCACGTAGGTTGGCAAAATTACTACGTGAGGTATTTGTTTTTGTAAATATGCCCCCTACCTCCCCATTGGTAAGATTTCAACAAATTTAATGCGACCCTCCTCCCCCTTACGCAAGATTAAGAAGGCCGTTTTAATCCCTAAAATGCCTGAAATTAATAAAATTTTGCTTTTAGGAATAGTTTGTCACACATTTTCTAATTTCCCATTTATTGTTAAATTTTCTAAATGAATCGGGTTGTCATCTAACTAATAAAACAGTTCCAGATTTCATTAATTTGATATAAAGGCAGACATTTTGGTGTAAGAAGTCAATAAAAATATTTTTTATAAATTGAAATATGGCAAAATTAATAATATTCCCAATAAAACTGAAATATCCCCAACACGTATCGCAATTTTTCAATTCGGATGCGTTGAAAAGCAAAACAACAAACAGCGACTCAATAAGAAGAAAAATTTTGCTGACTTGTGTAGTAATTTTTCAAAATAAATAAATATATATATCCACCAGTAATGATCTTCATTTGTCAAAAAGGCTTATTGAAATTCTGGTCTGGGTCTTATAGCAATCGAAAAAACGTGTCGGATACTGCGACCTCAAATTATGAGAGTACCAGCAATACTATTTATTTTAATCAATAAAATAACAACTCTGTAATTAGGCTAGATGCACTCAATACTTTTAACAAAAACTAGTGCGAACTAACATAGGTTGTTTTGCAATTTAAATAGTAAATTGCCTGTTAAATAATTTTTTTAAAATTCAACCCTTTACTAATGACGTTACTCTCACTATCGGAGCCAATTTTAGGGTTTCGGATAAAGAAAATGCTGTATTTGTTTAGGCTAGCTGTGTAGGGGCGGGGGTGTTGGGATCTAAAACTAATTTGTAACACCAGGGGTGCTCAGTCCACAGGTAAAATTGTTAAACTAGGAGTGAGCTGAATCATTAAGTTTGAAGGAGAAAAATGTGTTCACGTGGGGGTTTTAAGAGATGAATTGGGTGGATAAGAATGAACGGAACATAAGAGTAAAATAGTTTCAACAAAACAAATGAATAACTAACAATACTGCTGGGTCAATCAAGTTGATTATGGCTTATACTAAACGTGATACCGATGTTTTGCTGGAAAAAGTGAGGAATAGTTATTTACATAGCAAGGGAGGAAATGCACTTTACTTCAGAGGCATGTATCTGATTTTATCTACTACCTTATAATAGATGCAATAACAAAATAATACTTTCCCGTTCCCCGTTTTCGTTAAGGATCAGTACGCGGTACGATGAGGTAAGGTATTGTTGTTTGACAACAATTAAACAACACCATGCAAACATTAAATGAAAAAATACTAGTAGGCTTGTTGTTAGGACGCTAATGGTTGTTATTTGAAACAGAAGAGCGTTGTTTATTCGTCGCTCATCGATTGCTAAAAAATGGAATTTTCTCAAGAAAACCAAGATATAGAAGAAAAAGCGAAGCTTATCGTTCTGGATTGGCTACCCCAAAAGTCAAGAGAAAGGTACGAAAAGGAATATGGCCTATTTCACAAATGGATGGGGGAAAATAACGTGTGAAAAGTTTCTGAAAGTTCCGTTCTTGTGTACTTCTCCATGCTGGCAGAAAAACTGAAGCCGTCATCATTATGGAGCAAATACAGCATGCTGCGGTCCTGCATTAGCTTGAAGGAAAATGTTGACATAAAATACCCCAAGCTTATTGTGTTTTTGAAGCGCCAATCTCATGGTTTTCATTGAAAGAACACACTCATATTCACAAGGGACGAAATCAACGCATTCATGAGCCAGGCTTCGGACGAATATTTCTTGCACATGAAGGTAAGATAGACTAGTTTTTATTTTCGTATAATGTTGGGCTATAAAATTGCATATTATCGGGAAACTAAATCAATGTTCTACTATTTTCAGGTGGCGTTACTTTTTGGAATAGCGGAAGCCTGCCGTTGCGATGAGTTGCTCAACATGATGGTTACTGACATTGATGATCGGCGTGACATGTTGGTCGTCATACCGAATTCAAAAACCAAGACAAAAAGAACTTTCACGATCACGGATGACACGTTGGGAGGGGTTTCTGTGCTGGATCTGTATAGGAAATACTCATCCCTAAGACCGAAAAATGTTAGTCACCAACGGGTTTTCCTTACCTATCAAATTGGGAGGTGCTCGTCTTAGGGAAAAATACCATGGCACAAGAACCTAGAATTTTTGAAACTGGAGAACAAGGAGAACTTCTGCTACCCTATTAGTGAATGCAGGTGGTGATTTACTTACACTCAAGCAACACGGAGGTTCGAATTCTTCTACAGTGGCCGAAGGATACATAAGCGAGTCTCTGTCAAAAAAATGCGAGGTTGCCAGCCGCATAATATAGGGAATATTCCTACCAATCCCACCTGCAGTGAGACATGGAAAAATGATACCCCGAGCACATCACAGCAAGTTTTAAATATTTATTTTCCTGCAGCATTCAACAGTAGCATTAACAATGCTGGTTCAGATTTATCATTCACTAATTTAACAAACTGTAACATTACTTTCAATAATAATAAATAATTATTTGAGAAAAAACGACTATTCTTTGTACTGGGCAGCAAAGACCTCCCTCCGAGAAGTAAAATATATAAAACTCCCTAGGTAGTAGACAAAATACTTTGACACCCGTCACTGTGAGATGCTCTGTCTACTTAGGTTTGCAAAACAGGTGGAGTACACTTCATTCCAAATTCAATAGGACTCTTATTGGGGTCTAATTTTAAAAATGGCTAACATGGCACTTTAAGAAACCGCAATGGGATTTATAGGAAAGCAGTGACGTCATTGATCGGTCAGAGACAAAATTTACTATTACCCTTCCAAATAACTCGAATTCTTCGCTTTCCATCCACAAATTCAAAGAATTGAAAAATCTCAAAATCTCGAAAGTTATAATTTTTGCTAAGAATATCAGATGTGAAGAGGACCAACTCTTGGGCAACAAATTTTCTATTATGGGAAAACTTATTTATTTCCTCTAAAAGAAACAATTATTAACTTAGACCACCTGGTAAAAAATGTTTAGATATTAATCAAGCCATCAAAATTCCAAATAAAATAACAAAACTTATTTCAAATGAAATAACAAAACTTACTAACGAATCAAAATATCCAAATGTATATTCTTTCATTCAAACTAAAAATAGACTCATTCATGGGGTCAGGATTGAACAAATGACTGAGCCGTATCAAATCTTTGGGTCATTTTTACCTTTTATAAGTTTGCTTAGACAGAGTGTGGAAGATGTATCATTTTCTACTAGTCTGGTGTCCAGCACCGGGAAAGGAATACAATTAATCTTAAATAAAATATTTTAAGACTACCTATAATTACTAAAAAATAAAGTCGGTTCGCTGTATGAAGTCCGATATCGGATTACATCTCCAAAAGATGTTATCGCTTTTTGAACAGTAAGTCAGTTAAGTTAGAATGCCTTCGCTGTACTTGATCGTACCAGACATCCCACTGGTTTACTGTATTCGAGTGGGCTAAATCAGCGGTCTCAAAACAAAATTATTTAAGAATTACGCGCTATTCTCATACCACGATAAATATTTCTATTTTATTTTATTTTTCACTTATACTTTTGAAAAACTTTTTGCGTCAATAAGTTCAACATTTTGATAGGTATTTTTTTCGAGAATTTAATTATTGCGGTCATTATAGGTAAATCTGGAGCTGTTGTCAATGCTAATAATCACTATTTTCCAAGAAATAATTAAAATTTGCTCCAGTTGCAAAGCAGTTATAAAGCAAAGTTATGGAAAATGTTCAGCAAGGTGACATAACGCCTATAAGGTGTTTATCTCCAGGTGAACTCCGTTTGGTATAACGAGTGGAACGTTATTTTACGTTAGAAAAAAATAACTCGGGCCCGTTAGTGTCTGTTTTGGCAGTGCAAAAACAAACGTCTAATGCTTGTGGCATTTCAGATAAGACCTTAAGAAGACTTTGAAAAAATAGTGAAGAGGAATTGGACAGACCATATAAAAGGGTTCGACAGCATTCAAATCCCAAAGGATTAAACTATCGATTAGAAATATTGTTTATGATAATATATATAAATCAAAGGAATATGTTGCCCTCAAAGCTAATCTAGAAAAGATAAAGGAAAAATAACTTTGCGATATTGGAATAACCAGTTTTTTCAAAATTTTAAAAAAGATGGCCTTTAAATATAAAAAAAACAACAACAGAAAAGTGCTTTGCGAGCAATCTAATATTGTGTTAAAAAGATAGCAATTTTTAAGGAATTAAATAAACAACAAAAAATCGGAGTTGCCAAGTCAAGTTGTTTTTCTTGACGAAACATGGGTATTTGCGCACGGAACTTTAACAAAATCGTCTTGGCAGGATGACTCGAAACATTGCTATTCCAGTAGCCGTGCAAGTAATGGAAAAAGATATATAATAATACATGCAGGCAATGAAGAAGGGTTTACTTCAAATGCTAATTTAATATTTTCATCAACAAGAAAAACTGACGATTATCACGGCAATATGGATGCTAACATTTTTGCGCATTGGTTTGAGGAAAAATTTTTAAATAGTTTACAAAACCCTTCCTTAATTGTTTTGGACAATAACCATACGAGACTCGAAGAGAAATTTCCTGCAAGCAGCTGGAAAAAAGAGGAAATAAGAGACTGGTTGTTAAAGAAAAACCTAAACCATGAAATTTTTTTTTTAAGTGATCTTTTAAGCAAGTGTAAAAAGCAACCATTTAAGATCAAACAAAGTGGGCAAAGAAGAATGGCTAAAAATAGACTCATTCATGGGGTCAGGATTGAACAAATGACTGAGCCATATCAAATCTTTGGGTCATTTTTACCTTTTATAAGTTTGCTTCGTCAGAGTGTGGAAGATGTATAATTTTCTACTAGTCTGATGTCCAGCACCGGGAAAGGAATACAATTAATCTTAAATAAAATATTTTAAGACTACCTACTATTACTAAAAAATAAAGTCGGTTCGCTGTATGAAGTCCGATATCGGATTACATCTCCAAAAGATTTTGAACAGTAAGTCAATGCATTGAACACACGGAAAAAATTATTTTTGAATCTTGTGAGACAGAACAGGTTATAGACGAAGTAAGACCGTTAATTATTACGGATAATGATAATGATTCTGAAAGCATGGATGATATTTCAAATGCAGAGGAAGACTATTTTTAGTATGCATTTATAAGTGGTGCGTTCTATCGCAAGACTGCAATATCGGTTCTTTTTAGAACCAAAACATTATAAAAAAGAATTCGTAAAACTAATTTGCCTAAATACTATAAAAGCTAAGAAATAATCTTTTTTTACCTAATTATTTTTTATTAACTTTAAATGATTTAAGTACTGTTTACAAATGTTCAAACCATGACTTTATTAATTACCGATCCAAAAAAAATAATTTTATCTGCGCTTGTTATTTAAACCAACGCTTGTAAAAAAGCACTATTTTAGCCACTAGATGTAAAAACTACTATTATTTAGAAAATGTAATTCGTCATGTTCCAAAAATATAATTTATTGTTTGAGAACCACCGACATACCTGCTCAAGAGGTTTTATTGCTTAGCGGACTTCTTACAACGAATGCACTTAATAAACTTATTTCGTTTTTTATATATGATAATTGTAATACTAAGTGACAACATATAATCTTACCTACACATCTTAAACCAAAGTTTAATAGATACGTCAAAGTAAGCAGGATTCTTCAGAACTTTCTAAAGCTAAATAAACTTTCTTAAGTTTTTTCACTACTTTAAATGAATATTTTTTGGTTTTTTCTAATGGAATTCTCTTATTAAACAAGTAAATAATTTCGTTAGGTCCTCTACTAAGCCCCTCTTTTAAACTTCAAACAAAACACATCATATTTCTTATTTTTCTAAGGTATTCCTGACCTTCAAAAATTTTCATTCATTTAAAAGATACGTTGGTTGCTCTATTGTATTAGACTATACAGGGTGTTATTATGTGTATTATGTGGATCGAGTTATAATTAATATCCTAAATTGGCGAATGCGATCAGTAGACTGCAGCATCGCAAATGTAAAAATCAATCGGTAAAAAAATTGTTTTTTTTCTGTTAACTAGACTTAGAGTTTCCTCGGTCAGAAAGTCATATTTGTTTCTCTCAATGACATGAATAAAATAAAACCTGGTTTACCTATCCAGTTTTTCTACCTGGTCAGTGTTATTGTTATTAGCATTAGTAGCATGGGTTATTATAATTTCGGTTTTAATTTATGCTATGTTGGTTATTTCTAATGGTTCTTGGTGGGCGTTTTTATCACATACTAAGCTTCTTTGTGACTTTCGGTCGAAAAATTTTCTTTTGATGGTTTATATAGTTTGGTCAAATCTAGTTTATTTGGTTTGTTATTTGTTCCTTTTGTAATAAACTTGGATTTAAATCAATCGGTATTTTAAAACGTAAAATTTGTCGTTTCTTGCTCAAAGCTTTAAATGATTTAAGCTAAAAATTAGTACGTTTATACGTGCCCAAAACCGGTTTCATATAAGGACGGTTTTAAATAAATCGCTTTCTCCGCAGGTTTATACTTCTTCCATTTAATGCATCAAATGTAAGTTTAAAAAAAACAAATAAAACCACTTAGTTAAGGTTGAGTACAACTTTAGGTTGGATGCAATGCGCTAAAGCGTTTTTAAAGTTTCTATCGATCTTAATTTAGGTTTTCAAACGATAAACCGCTTTCTTAAATAACTTTAAAATAAAATCGATTTATTGCGTGCTTATTCGACAAAATTTTGATACCGTCCTGACAGCGCTTTAAGAGTCCCGTATAAACAAAGTAAACGGTATCTACATCTAACATTTATTTAGTGTAAGGTTTAGTTAAACAAACGCATAAAGGAAACTGCCGGATTATTTAATAAAAGACAAGCTGGAATCCTTGTGGACAATCAAGGCAAAATCATACCGAATACATAGCACACCTCTTTGCCGATACCCGATCCGAACAGCCACAAGAACTCTCAAACCAAAGCATAGATATAACACCAAAGGAAGTTTAACACGCAATATCTTCAGCTAAAAACAAAAAGCGGTAGGGCAAGACGAAGTATACACTGAGGTTTTAAAGATAATAAAAAACGAAGATTGGCTGGTCAAACTTTTTAATTTGATTTATCGTAGCGGTAAAATCCCTGATGACTGGCTAAAATCAACCTTTGTTCCTCTGCCTAAAAAAACATTCAGCAAAGAAGTGTAGTGGTTACCGCCTAATTAGCCTAATGAGCAATATGTTAAAAATATTTCTAAAGATTACCCATAAAAGAATTTATGGGAAATGCGAATCCTTTATGGGCGACACGCAGTTTGGATTTCGTGGTGGGTTCGGAACAAGAGAGACCTTGTTTGGCATTCAAGTCTTAGTTCAGCGGTCTAGGGATGTGTCAGTGCCAGTATATGCCTATTTCATATGTTATGAGAAAGCAGTTGATCGAGTCCAACACGAAAAGCTCATAGAATCGCTAAAAGAAGTTGGTCTAGATGACCGAGATCTAAAGGTAATCGCTAATCTATACTGGAATCAGACTGCTCAAATAAAAGTTAATGGCCAACTGTCCGAAGAGGTGCAAATAAGAAGAGGAGTACACCAAGGTTGTATATTGACTCCGCTATTGTTTAATATCTATAGTTACAAAATAATAGAGAAGGCACTTCATAATTGCGAAGATTGTCTGACCATAAACTTCATAAAAATTAACAACATACGATTTTCCGACGACACTGTCATAATAGCAGTTGTTAAATCAAATTGCTGCCAAAAGTTCTCAATTCGGGCTTAACTTAAATGTTGCAAAAGCAAAATGGATGGTCATATCCAAGGAAAATAACATCCGAGGCATGTTAGAAGTAAATGGGCAGCAAGTCGAACGCGTGGATTCATACAAATACTTGGGTTGCCTCCTCAATGAGAACTGGGACAACGCGCAAGAATTGAATAGTCGCGATCTTAATACAACTCTTCGAATTCATGTATTTCGGTGTTATGTTTTTAGCATCTTATATTATTGCATGGAAGCCTGGACATTGACTGAGGCCATGTTCAAAAAGTTGGAGGCATTCGAGATGGACAGAGTAACTAATGTGGATATTCTTCTTAAAATAAATAAAGATCTTGAAGTTTCATTTACCATGGCAAAACGAAAACTTGAATATTTTGGCCATTTTTTGAGAAATGACAAATATAAACTTTTAAAATTGATAATAGAAGGCAAAATTGAAGGCAGAAGAGGTCCCGGTCGTAGACGGATATCATGACTTACAAATCTTAGACAATGGTATGGTGTTAGTACTACAACGCTGATGGTAGACAACGTTCGAAGAGAGCATGGCACAAGAAGAAGAAGAAGGTTTAGCTACTAATTTTTAAACCGGGAAATATGCGTTGAAAAGGTCCTTAAAAATCCAAAACAACATGTTTGAGGTAGAATAAAAAAACAGTACTTAAAAAACTCATGAGTTTTTCTAATGAAATTTTATTACGCGGTGACGGTAATTTGGAAGCCTTTAAAACTAAGTAAGCGCGACATAAAAGCAGCAATGCAGATTTTTCAAATAATATTTTTGTTGAGACTGAATCACTTTGTACATGGTTTTGTTGCAGCATTTTTTATTTTTGTTGAAGTTGTCAAGAAGACACAAGAATTTTTTTGAAAATTTGAGACAATGATTAGTTTGAAGTTAAGTCTGTGGTTCCGACTTCCAGTGTCTATATTTTATTTATACACGACGTTTCGATCAGTACAATCTCTCATTTTATACATATTTATTGATAAATATACGTCACTCCTTTTTTAAATTCTTGGCCTTATTTCACAAGTAAATTTAGAATGGTTGTAAAGTCTTTCTGATACACAGAGACTTTAAATAGTCAGGGTACAATTTAGTAAATCTTTAATTTCTTTTATTTTGTTTTTTGAGTAAATTAATTCAGACTTTAGACTATCTTTGCTTGTCAATTTGACATTATCATCTGAATTTAGAAATGAACATCACTGAACTGTCACCCTATACCACCGGGTTATCTAACATTTATAAATTAAAAACTTAAACCACAAAATTTCAACAAGAAACAAGCTTGAAATAATTTTTAAATATTTCATTTTAAATAACAAACATCTTCTTAGCATGCAACAATGGATGAATAGACACAACTTAAAGTCTATGGGCAGAACAGTTTTATCAGACCAGTGACTAAGTGCCTTATTCTAAATACAGGGTGATTCAAAATTCCCTAGAAAGACTTTAACTGTAGGTAGAATTTGTTTAAATATTTTTTGAGAAGCAGCCTTTACTACGTGGTAGAAACATCAATTTTTGAAAACAAAACTTGGACAACTTCAAAATGCTTGAAAAAACCCTAATACTTGTCATTGTCAGCCACACGTAGACTTGCTTGGTAAATTATTTTAAAGGCAATTTTCAAAAAAATACAAAAATTTAACTCCTAAATTCAGAGAAAAAAAAATATGAAATTTAAACAATATAATCACGTAACTTTTCTTAGATTAATGATATCTAACCACTGTTCAATGATATATATATTCTTATGGTTTTTGGTTAGAAAATATATTATTAAAAGAAGAACTAAGGCATAATATTTTCATGTAAAAATTATATAACCGACAAACACCTTCTTAACAATGAGTTTTTTCACAATAAAAAGAATATGGCAGCACCCCACCTTAATTCGGTGTTGATTTTAGGCAATTTTCATCCCTATTTAGAGGGAAATATGAGCCGGGTTTGATTTGCTATTGTATCAGGTTTCCCAGTTTATTGTGTATCGATTTTTTAAACAATGTGCCTAAGCTTTTCGAATATGTTTTGCCCAGACGTAACAAAGATTGTGATTTTTAAATATAAAACGGGCAAATTACATTTTTAACCTTTTATAGTAAAATGTTAAGAAAAACTTTTCATTTTCCTCAAAAAAAGTAAGTTTTGCAACTATTTTATTCGTGATACGTATTGCCTTTTTATTTTCAGAAAATATGGACTAAAAACCATCAAGTCCTTCTTGATTCCAATAAACCTATGTAGTTTATTAACTATTAACCTTTCTGCAGTGGAAAAATGCTTTGGACGCTATTAGATGTATTTATAGCTGTAGCAAATAAAAATAATTTTCCGAATAACATTTACCTATCCAACATCCGACTCTCCAAATTAAGGGCGTTTCCCACCCCGGATGACCTCGAATTAGCGCCCACCTAAACCTATCCAGTCTCTGGAAATTCCGAATCATTAGCTCGGTGCGAAAATCCACCTCCCTTTCCACTAATTACCGCCAGTTTCCAGTTTTCGCCAATCAGGGAGTCTTCTGGACGATACACGCTCTGGTCGTCTCTTTTTAATCGCCCTGGATGGAAAGAGAAACGCCTAATGATTCTGGGGCTAATTGGTGGACGCGTACGTGTTTCTATAGTTTATATTTAACGTACGTGCCAGCATGACCTAACATATTGTCCATTGTTTTTCACTATCAAAAGGTTCAATTGTTAAACAAAACAGATTATGTCATTGGTATTGCGTTAAATCAAACGATAATAGAGAGCAAAAAATATAGTATTGAAATTCCTATAGTTTTTTAGCATTTTTATTGCACAAATTGTAGTAAAATAGACAATATAGGAAGGCGGGCGCGTTTTCTCCAGCTAATGAGACCTGCGCTTCGCGACGTTTTCATTTTCTTCTCATTTACCCCTTCCAGAGTCTGGGCTAGGCCAACTATTTTCTCGGGAAAAGTTGGG
This sequence comes from Oxystoma pomonae, assembly GCA_963921995.1. Lineage (NCBI taxonomy): Eukaryota > Metazoa > Arthropoda > Insecta > Coleoptera > Brentidae > Oxystoma > Oxystoma pomonae. The sequence goes on from OY998170.1 coordinate 26,805,339, forward strand.
AATCAAGCGCCCGGAGGAGCGCTTTCAAGCGTCCTTTTATGTGTAGATGAAGGGTTTGGTAATGGAAATAAAGATGTGCTCTCCATTTTAAGGTATAATTATTTTATATTTACTTTTAGTTTTTATTGGCTTTGTCCGACAAACCAGTGTCCTTTTAGTCTTCATTGTCGTCTTATCAATTCTTGCCGAATATTACGTAGCCTAAGATGATATTAAATTATATATAATTTTCAGTTACCCTGCCAAAAAAACCACTTCAAAACTCTTAAAAACTGATCAAGTCTTAATGAGATTTTAAGAGATTTTATTGGTTTGAAGAGACTTGACCCGGCAAAAATGTATGCCACATGAAAACTGACAAATTCTTATGATGTTTCATGAGAATCATTTTCAAATAATTTCTGATTGAAAACTAACAGGATTTCAAACAATCCTAAAGACAATAACATTTCATGTTTAGGTTTTACAAGATTTTATTATGTTTCACCAGACACATGAGATTTCCTGAGGTTTAACAAGCAAGATTTTAATGAGATTTTACAACATTTCGCAAGTCTAAAAGAAGGGACGTTTTTAAAAGAATTTACAAGATTTCGTGAGATATAGGGTAAAGGCTTGATAAGATTATATAAGTATTAAAGTGTAGAATATAGACATGCAAGCACAACCATGCAGATTTGACAAGTAAGATGAGAATTTAAAAAATTTAAAAAGAATATATTATAAAGATTTTTGGAGATTTCGTTAATTTATATCAGACACAGATTTCATGAGGTTTAGCAAAACAAAAACATGTAAACTTATCACAACTATTCAAATCTAATCAACTTGTTTTTCTCATGTAATCTTGTGAAATCTGATGGAGGGTTGCTTTTTTAAAAACTGCTGAAAACATGGGCAATCGCCTAAAATCTTGTATAATCTTATTAACTTTATTTTATATTTCTGTTAAAAATCTGCTCAAAACTCCTGAAAACATGTAAACTTCTCAAAACCATTGAAACCTTATCAACTTGTTTCTTGTTGATTTTCTCATGTAATCTTGTGAAATCTGATGAAGGGTGGCTCTTTCAAAACTGCTGAAAATATGTGTGAAATCCTATTAACTTTGATTTATATTTTTGTTAAAATCTCCTCAAAACTTAAGAAAACTAGTGGAAGCAGAGCCTTTAAAATACTGGTAAAATCTTTTCAACTCTTATCATAAATTTTTTTAAAAACTTTTCAATTTGAATCTCTTTTCAACATTGAAAGTTCATGAGATTTCACCCGAAAGTGGTGTTTCATAAACCGCATGAAATACCGACCAGAACTCGTGAACTTTCACTAGTTTTTTTTTACGAGTTTTAACGAGGCATTTTTGGCAGGGTTTACCTTCATATTGATAATTCATAACTTTAATTCATAGTGGATAAGTGTTGGTTTTAATACATAATTTAACAGCACCTGTTTATCCAAGGGTTCGTAAGCATAGTGAATTTCAATAAATTTTGACAATTGAAATACCAAATTGATATTTGTCAAAAAAAGGCAGAACTAAAAAATGAATAAAAAGAAAGGTTCGTGTCATCGGACACACATTTGGCTTTTCAATTCATTACGACCAGGCCTCCAAGATCTAATATATAGTCCAGAAACGTACAGGTCTGTTTCATTCTTGTTAGGAATCATCAGGGTAACATAGGACTGTACCTGGCGTATGAAGCATAACATAAGCTAAAATGGTTTTGATTACTTAACCTCAATAGGTTGGGTAATCTTCTTCCTCCTAAATTTCTGTTTTGTAATATCAGCTGATATCAATGACTTACTAGATCTACCAAAATTTTGTCTTTGCTTTTGACTTGAACATTTGAGATTTTTTCATAATGATGGTGCATAAGGTTAAAATTAATTAAATTTAAAACTATGAATTGGGAATTATGAATATGAAAATTTGGGTAACACTTCTATTAACAATAATGTATTTAATATTATGATTATGAATAAAATTGTGATTAGGTTATGAATTATTATCAATAATATGAAAAGTTGGGTAAACCCGCCTTTAAGTAATCTCCAGGAGCTTTTTGTAGAAGAATTTTTGGACATAACTATAGATCATAATCCCTTTATTCCAGGAGCAAGAAGATTTTACCTCGAGGAGGTGGAAGAGGTTACCATGATATTTTAATTAGGACCTAGTTGCTATTCACGAAAAGTATAAATAAAAAGAAAGAAAATATAAAAAGAAGTCAGTGCAAAATTTTAAGTTTTGCTCGAGTAAAATCGCTTAATAAATATTCCAGGAGAGAGAAATTATTTTTCGAAATTTACACACAGAGTAGGTTAGGTTTTTTATGGGTGGGTGCTGCTTCTCGGAGGTCTATAATATTGTGTATCATACCTATTTATAATTCACTCAGTCCAATTTCCTTGATGAAAAAAATCGGTCGGTTTGGTGAAACTTTCTCGACGTCTTGGGGCACTTTTGTATCACGGTCAAGTAGTTCTGGCCGTGTTCTCATTAGTCCTACGTAGTGATATAGGATGTACACTGGCATTTCCTCCTCCTCTCCACAGAATCTACAAAACGGCGTATTGGTTTCTCTAGAATTAAGCGTTTGTTGAGGCGGCACTGGCCTATATACATACCTTGCTATTTCTTGTCGTTTGAAGGTGGTAGAAAATATTGAACTTGAGAGTTTCGAACTTCCATTGTCTTTATTTTTTACTTTTTCACAACGTTTCGATTGCTTATGTACCTGCAATCGTCATCTAACAAAACCTAGCTGGTTCCGCACTTTCACAGTTAAAATCTGTTACCTCCGAAAAGTATGGATTTCCTCTCTCTCTGTTGAGAAAATACTTCTGGTTTCTCTATATGAATGATCTTTCTTTGAACTTTCGCTTGAATAGATTTTCTTCCCTGGCGACGACCTTTACCTCTTTCCTTTCCATATGATGTTGATTTTCCCAGCAATGTTCAGCTATTTTCGATCCAATGTCCCTTTGTCCCGTTTTTGCGTCTGTGTTCTGTAAGGCGAAGTTCCATGGGTCGGCTGGTTTCTCCGATGTAGATATCCCCACACTCGCATGGTACTTGGTAGATGATATGGTTTAGTTTTTTTAACTGACTTCTTATTGTTGCGGTCGTTTTGAAGAAAGTGTGAAGATGGTATTGGTTGCCTATTCTTCATATCTTTTCTGAGGTTCCTTTGATGTATGGAATTATAAGTGTCGCCTTCCTTTCAGTACTTACCTTTGTCGTCCTTTGTGTTGGTGTAGTTGGAGAAACCGTTTCTTTGCAGATCGGATCGAATTTTTGACTTTTTTATATAAAGCTTTCTCTGTATTGCAGATGTAGGTGCCTCGATCTATAAGTGATTTTCCAATTCCCAATTTGTGGAGTAGTTTGACTTGAAGTTTAGATATTGTCCAGTATGAGTAGATTTGCGATATACAGAAGTGGTTATCGTTGAATTCTTTTTGGTGACTACAACGTCGAGCAAAGGGAGCTGACAGTTTTCTTCTTTTTCCAGAGCATTGTTCTAGTGTATTGTTATCCTTTTTCCAGATGGTAAATATGTCGTCTATGTATCTATTTCTTGGTAGTTTCAGAAGTTTCAGGAACTGTTTTGCTCAGCGTTTGTCTGGGTTATTCAGAAGGGTTTTGGAGTAGTGTTGTTTAGGAGTTGAGCGCCCCTGCTGCACCAGTAAAATTATTATTGTTTTTTTATATATTAACTTAGGCCTTGTTTAATCATTAATAATAGGTACTCCTAAGATATTGTTATATGAATTTACAGCTTGACAGTCTAAAATATGAAAAATCTTCCAAATAAAAATAAATTTGTATATATCCTACCTATATTGAAAACCAAATCAAATAGATAAAAATATACAAAAAATTGCTGGTGCGAAGAAAGTACTTTCTTTTTGTTCTTTGCCCTCACTAGCTTAAAAATGGTGCTAAAACATAATTAATAAGTAGAAAGAAACAACTCTAAACACTGCACGACACATATTTTACATTTAGAATGCATTCATATATATTTTTATATCCTTTATAATTAAAAAAAAACGTACAAAAGGAGTCGAACAGTAGGCGATATTTCGCTCGTATAAAACTTTGTTTAACAAGAAGATTCATCGAAATGACCAAACTTATCCCAATAATTTAAATCTATAAAAACTGGTATTCATTGTTCTTCAGATATAAATTTTAACTTTTCACATTAAATCCCTTTTCAATTTCTGACTGCCTAGCGACTTTTTTCTTTAATGCCAGCTATATATTTGATTACGTTATGGGCAAAGGTTCTTTAAAGATTGCATACAACTCAAAAACTGATTGTTTTGTTAAAAGTAGTAAATTGGCATCTACTTCAGATTTTTCAACAATATTTTGAAACACCACTTTATTTCGTATTTCACCTGTCATTTGTCTAGAAAAACCGTGTTCGGTTAAGTAAATTTGCTGATAAAGCGACTAAATATGTAATGGTGGCAAGATGGCCCAAGATTTAAGACATTGGACAGAATGGGCCGCATTGCTTTCTTTATATTCAAATTAGTCGTCTTTTCGGTTTTTGAATCATGAATTGTCGTTTTTTTACCCCTTTTATATTGTAGGATTGGATTGGGTGATCTTTATAATAATATGAGCAATGACTTGCTCAGAAGTTAAGCCGTTCAGACGGAGCAATGCTAATTATTTACAGAGCCTGAAGAATTTTAATAGCCCTTCGTAATTTGCTCAAAAGGCGCTTATTATTCTTACGCAAAAGACCTGAATATATTTTACAGTCACTTGCATTTTTATTTAGACCAATCCTAACCTTAATGATCCACTCAACAAAACCATGTTTGACAGTTGACATAAATTCAAACGCCCTAGTTTGTTGTTGTTGTCAAATTTGAAGTTTTCAGGTTAGGTTTTTTCTGGCAGAAATTTTGGCGGAAACATTTTTTCAAAAATACCTAGTTTTACACATTCGTTTTATTTGACTTTGTTTGCACTTTTTGATACTGACATGTGAATTTATAACAAAACGTATCGTTATTCTTGGCTAGACAAGACTGGGAATTTGGACAAAAAAATGTTTTATGAAATCATTATAACAATATTATCAACACATTTGATAAAATTAAAATTATAAGAAGAGATTTTGTTTCTGTCAGAGACGTTAGCCCAGTGAATTTTGGAGTCAAATAAACATCAGAATTGCGTGAACTTTGAATGGAAGGCACATTTTGTAAAAACACGGCTCATAGCACTTTTTGAATTTTTTAACGAATAAACTAAATTTTCTTTCTAAGGCCACCAAGAGTCTTTCTTTTCTGTCAGTGACCTTAGCTCAGGAAATGTTAAGGTGACGTTCAAAACGGGTCATGTGAAGATTCGATTTCTCAGAATTTGTTATTTTTATATACATATTTATTACATACACTTTAAGTATAAAATAATCTTTTTTTTTTTTTAAGTAAACAATTATGGATTTTACCGAACTCCTTGTTTATAAGAAATTATTGTTTTCTTAAAGGAACAATAAAAATCTATATATCTATCTAATGATAATGGAACTGTGTTTTCTTTTTAAATCGCTCTTCCTTTATCCACAATAAACAAGATTCAAATATAAATATTTCGGATGGGGTTTTTTCTTATTCAACTGTTCCAACTACATTTTTATGTAAATTCGGATTAAATGCACACATGTTTAATGATAGGTAAGCATTTTTATGGACATTCTCGAAGGGTGGTCAATATTGTCATATGTTTTTTACAGACGTGTGCACGAACCAATATAGATTAGTAAGCAAGAACTTGAAACCTTAGTGACATATTCAAAAAAGTATTATAATTGGCGATAAAATCACTAAACCAAATATTGCAGATCATCAATCAAGTTGGATTAAACCAGGAAAATTATGATGACTATATTTGCAAATTACCCTTTTTTACAAACAAATCTTTAATCTGCAATCTGATCTTCGCAAGATACTACCAAAGCACGTACTAACTGTTGCCTCAGTATGCAAGAGATCATCTTTATAGAACTTCCAATTTATAACATGAAGGACGTGCTTGTAAATGTATTAAATAGAAATAAACATGAAGTGGATTTTATAAAAGTATTTTTTTAAATTGAGTGTCTGGGTACTAATTAAAAATAACTTCTTGGATCTTAATGATAGATTTATAGAATCAGAATTAACTGAAAATGATCAAATTCAGATTAGGAGTAAATTAAATGACTATTTCCATAATAAACAAGATTGAAAAATGCCATAAATATTTGTCGATCGGCATTCGGGATTTCTTTTAACTCCAATCACTTAAGTATTCTTTACAAACTTAAAGTTGTTGTTGGTTAACAAAAATATTTTTTGTTTCACTTGTTTTTGATAAATTAGCATCTTCGTCTAAATTACCACCAACTCAATTAGGATCGCCTACAAAATCTAGTTGTTTAAACTGCCCACCTCTTTTATTTACATTAGTTTTAAAAGTGTTTTTATTCGTTTTTAGCCTTTTTAATGTGTGGCCGCGACCCAAGGTTCAAGAATTTATTTTTATTATGTTTGTTGTAAAACTGTTTGTTTTACATGTACCTGGATTTTTATTGACTCAATCAGTATCAATTACTACTTTATTCCACAGATTACTTTATTTTTTTTTTCTATTTTTATACCGATTTTAGTACTTTCTTTTTTACTGAAATAGCATTTTATTGCTTAATAAAGTAGAGCTAGAGAAAAATAATGTTTAGTAAATTATTTTGTTGTCTATTAGTCATTAAATTCTATCACAATTCTTTATAATTGGGAAAATGGGTTGGGGGGGGGGGGGGCTGCGCACTCTATTATTTTCTAAACCAATGCACAATATTTTAAAATTAATCTTACAGATAAAAAATATTTGTTAAATCAACAAACCATTCAAATATAGTTTTGGTTTGTCTTTTATAATTTTAGATGCTGTAATATCCCACACATTTTTATCAACCACACCCCGGAGTATTTCTCATTCTCGCGCAACCCCATTTTTATTTATTTTAACTGATCCGAAATTGTAACAATGAGGAAAAATGTGGGAAGTTGAAAGTAATAGCGGCTCGGTCTAAAATTGAAATTTTAAAATTTATGGTCTTTATGAACGGGTATTAAATGTAGTGAACTAAAATGTTATGAGTTTGAGATTACACTGAAGTAATCCCATGAAAATTGAATTTTTTTGTTATAAAAATATCATGTTTTGATATTACAAATTCGATGTCTGCCACCCACACCAGTTCTTTGGATACATGAAATTTAACTTTTTGGAAAGTTTTTTTTATCGCCACACTTAAAAATGAAGCAAGTGTTGATGTATCTGCGGTTGCTAATAAACTATGCTATAGTTGAGGTTTTGGATTTTAATTTTAGTTTGGATTTTAATTTTAATCCAATAATAATTTAATAATTTCTTAATTTTATCAAAAATGAGTTACTAAGGTTCCAAAACACCTTAATCGACAAAAAAAATGTTGTCATGTCGGTCTGTTGTTTGTCTGTATACACGATAACTCAAGAACGCCTTAATCGATTTTAACGAAATTTCGTACAAAAATCCTCTATCGGCTGGCCATGAACTGATTAACTTTTAGGTAGGGTGGTGGGGTGTCGAAGGGGCGAAAAGAAGGATAAAATATTTAAAAAAATTGTAACTTTGGAACAAAAGCAAGCAGCGATATACGGTTTTCAGATTTAAGTTTCCATGAATATGGACTACATATTTTGTTATAAAGTCCAAATTCGTGGGAGCTTTAGTTTCCGAGTTATTTGGAACAACGTTAAAATATATTAAAAAAATCATCAACTTTAGAAGTAAAGCAGCTATTGATATGCGGTTTTCAGATTTTGGTTTTCGTGAAAATCTTTCATAGCTACAGTTTTCGAGATATTTTCATTTCTTCTCAACATAAAATAATTGATTGTATCGTGGACCAACAGTATTCTTTGATTTTATATTAGATTTATAACATTTTCTTTGTCTGTTATTTCACTTCTTGGATCACATTTTTAAACGTTTGTCAGATTGACAAGTGATCCAAATGTTTCAATTTTCTCTTACACATTTTTGTATATATATATATATATAAAATAACGCTCTCTTGATTTTTCAAGACGCCCCACAGAGGGACAAATCCATAAATTAGCTAATAAAAACTCCAAAATTTGAAAATCACTTTTTTATTTTTTTTTGTTATGAAAATATTTTATTAAGTAACAACTTACCAAATCCTAAGCTTTATCAATCAATATGATAACAATATACAGGGTGTGCAGCCAAACTTTTATTTCTTAGCGGATTTTTTAATTGAGTGGGTTTCTCGAAAGCTCAATAAATAAAGTTAACGAATGTAATAATAAATTTGAAAATCTATTTCATATTTATTAATTTTGCTTTTAAACTACTTACTGTAAAATTAGTAAATCCTACCTGCTTTTAAACGCGTTTAAAAATAACTTTTCTCGAGAGTTTTGTTTTGTCTTTTTTTTATAATTATCTAATACCTCACTAAAAAAAGCACTATTTTAAGAAAGACATAATTTTATAGATCTACACAAAGGTTTATTCGCTATCGCTTTCCTGGTTTTTTAGTCATCCATACATAGTATAGTAGAAGGTTATTGCAATCGGCAATTTTTTTTTAACAGAATGAGAAATAAATTTCCTATGTCCATGGTGGAGTTAAATATAAATAAAAAGAGAGTTTTACCAACAGAAAACTGTTGGATTTTTCGCCTTCTCCACCAGTTCTACCACTGATGATCCCTAACAAGAGTGAAACACGTGTCTGCGTCTAGTCTCCAAGTCGCACCCGATATGTATTCTTGTGGTACTCCGGTGTATTTTATAAAGTTCGTTTTTTTGCTATCGATTCGTCATAGTAGAAAGCCCGACTGGTGGTGGCAGAACGCGAAAAATCCAACAGTTTTCTGTTGGTAAAATTCTCTTTTTATTTATTTTTTTTATTTTCACTAAATTGAGTTAATTTTGGGATATTGTCTGGCTGTCTATCTGTCTGTAACAGAATAACTCAAAAACTGCTAAACGTCACAGACGCACTTTTAAAAAAATTGTAACTCACGAACCGTAGCAGCTAGATGGACAGAAATCTTTTTTCGCACCAGTGATCAAAAAAAAAAAGTTTTTTGCATCGGTAAACAAAAAAGCCATTCTTTAGTTATCTGCAGACAGACATCATGTTTTTGATGAAGGTATACAGACCGCTTCAAGCTACTGCGAACATAGGGGGAATCAAGTCCAATTTACTCTCCGTGCCGTACGACCGAGGTGGATTCGAAGCACGCCTCAGTGTTATCTTTTGGAAATTCATTTTGTTTTTATTATTTTGTTTTATTTCTGCCTTGCTCGAGAAACAGATGGGTAAGTTCTTAATTGAAATAATACATTTTTAAAACTAAAAATGGATGTCTACGAAGTTGCCGAAAAAGTGCAGATGGTCAAATGGTCAAATCGTCATAACCCAACACACGTTCGATATTGGTCGAGGGAAAATTTGCATTTGTATTTTGACGTAAGAACACAGTATCCCCAAAAACTAAATGTTTGGGAGGGGGGGTATTGTAGGGGAACACGTAATTGGGCCATTTTTTATTAACGGCAATTGCAATTTGAATGGTCCTAGATACTTGGATCTACTGCAGCAGCACATTATTCCAACTGCTAGGCAGTTGTTAGGTGTAAGATTTGGTGAAACATGGTTTCAACAAGATGGTTGTTCCGCTCACAATGTTGGCCTTGTTAGGGAATATCTTGATAATGTATTTCCTAATCGGGTTATAAGTACACGGGGAACTATTTTATGGCCAGCTCGATCTCCCGATCTTGCTCCTAATGACTTCTATCTGTTTTTGAAGAAGCTTTTCAAATTATCACCCCTAACATGCTTGGAAACGTTAGAAGGGGTTTTTATAGTAAGCTCGGATATTGTCTAGCCGAGCAAGGAGGACTTTTCGAACATTTGCTTTAATTTTTTTTTTAACTGGGAGAATCTTTTTGGTTTTTAGAATGTATTATTTTATTTTGAGAACTTGCTTTTATTTTGTTTCTCCTTATTATTTTCATTGTAACACGTCGTCACTGATAAATCTGAGCAGTTGACAATAAAACGCTCTTATTTATCAGTGACAAAAAATAAGAAAATTACGTTATAAAAATTTGCGTATTTATTGACCAAATTCCGGTTTCATTGACTACGCTCCACACAGCACCGTGGTTAAAGGCGTACTAAATACAAGGCGAACGGCGTCGAACGGCAGCGAATGGCGATCGGAAGCCTAAGTGTTGGTTGCTTCACTGATAGGCGTGCGGTGTATCTGAATGTACGTACACTGGCAAATTAGACTTCTTCCGCCCTATGTTCGCAGTAGCTTGAAGCGGTCTGTATAAAAAAACATTTTTTCGATTTATTCCCTTTCTCCGCGAGCATTACGTCATTACTTTATTCACCTAGGTCAAACAGTACAGCTTTAACGCTCGCAGTGTGTAAACTAACAGCCTGAGGCGTTGGCCGAGGTCTGTTACACGCTGAAGGCATTAAAGCTGTTTTCGACCGAGGTAATAAAAAATAATAATTTATAATTTTGTAATGACATTAGGTAAAACTACTCCAAAATATAATCTTGACAAGGTTACTTAAAACAACTAAAAACAATTGCACTGTATTTCTTAAATTTTAGAACTTTAAGGCCCGCAGGCATAAGAGGCGCCCTAGGGCGTTAGAGTACTAGTTCACGCTTGAAAATGCGGGCGTTAAAGAGCACTTTTACGCCCGGTTGTGCGTAAATCATATTTTTGTATATTTGTAAATATCAGTGTTTCGAAATAGAAAAGAATGCCTTTTTAAAAATTAGTTTTCAGCGTACAGCCAACGCGGAGCAAACTTTATACGATGAGAAAAAGGGTGAGTTTCACCCCCTTTTCTAACTCATATTTTATAGTTTTTTAATATACGGGATTCGGAGATTGCGATATTGGAAGTTAAATCGAGAAAAAGCGCATTTAAAATCGAAAAGTTAATGTTCATGCGGGGTAGGATTATTGCAGACGCAGTAATAAATAACGAATAGTCAAAAAAAATCGACTATGATATTAAATTTCTGAGACCACAGTATAGAAAGGTTTATATTTTTTTGTAACGGTCTTGAAAATTTTTTCAAAATACGATTTTTAAAATCTCGAACACGAAAACTTATAGTAATTTTAGGAGTCTGTTAGTCCCTGTGAAGGTTTTAATAGTCCATTGCAACAAAAATTCCTTAAATCTAGATTTGGCCAAATTCTGATTTCATTTTGAATCCGGATTTAAGGAATTTTCTTTGCACCAGGCCAGATTTAACTTTAAGACGCAGACACTCTGGCAACACTGAAAGCTGCTGAGTATGCAGGAAAAAAAATAATATGAGATATTTTGCCGTACACAAAATGAACGTCCACCGGAAAGAGTTTATTTTTGGTCCGATGAATATCTAAAAACTAACTGAAAAAAGCAGTTCTTTATGGATCAAAATTGAAAGTCCTTTTTACTCAGTTTTTTTTATCATCCACTGTATCAGAAAATACCTTTGTTTAATGGATGTCCAGAAATGGTTCATGGACAATGCGGGCGGTTTTGGACAAAAAATGGCTGTCCGATGGACAATTTGTGCTGTCTGGGTATACGATGGGGCCAGGACTAGCACCAAAATAGGGAAATCTACAGCGGAAGGGTTTAGTCCGTAGGCGTCCTCAAGGGACGATGAATCGAGCATATTCGGCAGACCTCCAGAGGCCGATGTCTATGAAGATCTCTCGTCGCTATAAAAAAAGGCTTCAAGGAACCTAGCAGCGGTGATGGCTTCTATTAGATTTTTCTAGAGTAGTGAAAAGCCGGGCGCATACAACACGCGGGCAGACCTTCTGTTGTGACTCGGTTTTAGTCGAGGCCGCATTTGTCATGGGCTTGATAATTTAAAATAATTTTTAGCATTTTTAAAACAATCTAAAGTAATTGTTTCCTATTTCAAAATTACATTTAAGCAAATTGTGTTTTTCTAGGGTAAGCACTGTTTTCCTTGCTTCCGTGGACCGCACGCCGCTGCTGAATTACTTAACAGTCGTTTTGAGCAATTTTTAAATAACAAATTCTCATATACCTATTTTAAGTGTATTTCAGCTTATTATGCCAACCAGTAGACAAAAAGTGGTTAAACAGTTGTCAGCCACGAGCTTGGGTACATTAGCAGCCATACTGTCTACCCAATGAGACGTAGATTTACGGCAATCGTAGAAAATTAAGTTCTGTAACTTCTATAGCAATGTACGGCATGGTGTATTCAGCAAACTTGCCAGCATGACTTTCAGTGTTAAACCGATTTAATTAAGCAATGGCAAGAGGAGTAACAAAAAAAAATTGTTCAGAGTAAAGGTTATATTAAGGGTTAAAATATAACAGTACCATTATTTGAGACAGAGTTTTAGGTATTGTGCCCTTTTATGTAAAGGACTCTTGCAGGTGCATTTAAAGCACAAATCTCTTTATATAATGGCGTGTGATGTTCGGTAGACAATAGACGATAAAAAGTAAATTATAACCGATCCTTTAAGAGTTCGTTACGTTTGTTTAATACCAGCCAATCATGCGAGCTCGCGCATATGCTCAAAGTATACAGATTTTAAGGTTTAGTAGAATGGGAGATAGGAAGTTTTTGGGCCAGTCAAAATAAGATCAAAGAACCCTACACCAACTACATTGGGTATGACTTTTGGCTAAATCTCATAATTATTTTTATATGTGAGAGTACTGGATATGGTCCACCAAAAAATGAACAAGACTATATGGGGAGTAGGATTAGTTCCTTAGAGAACTTTAAAAATGGCATGGTTTTAACCAATATATTAGAACATGTTCCAAGTTTTTTGTTAATTACATCCGAAATAAAATGATTTTAAAATAAATAAAATATTTAAACGTGTTCTTTTGTGCCACAAAAAATTAGCCAATTTATAAGGTTTTAGCCGAGTATAACAAACTCTGGTTTTAAACTGAAAGAAAACCACTATTTTCATCATTTTTACTTATGTTTCTGAAATCGGTGTTTATAAGCGAAAAAAATTTTACTTTTAAGAGTACTATTCCCCTAAAATGTGGTACAATATTCTTCATATATATAGATATATGAAATAATGGTCACTTCCGAAAAGTATCTCCGAGGCAGCTTTTATAAAAAACAGTAATTCTTTTACTTACCATATTTAAGGAGTCCAACTAATTCGACTATTTTGAAAATAATTTTTCTAAAAAAATGCACAAGTTTTATAAGATTCTCGAGCCAAGCTGTGTTTCTCGTCAAAACTGATAGAAAAAATCTGTACTTCATGAGATTTCAGTAGGTTTTTACAAGTTTGTTTCACATATCGCATAGAAAACATATAAAATATGATAAAACAGAAGACGTTTAAAAAAAAACCAAAATGCCATTTAAAAAAAACAGAAGGATTCTTTCATTTTAAAATATTATAAATAAGTGAATTTTTTGTATGTGTTTTTAGTTTATGACAATAAGAGATACAAATCATCTTATTTCTGCTGTAAATAACAAGCATAGAGAAAATAAACTAAGAACATGTTCTAACTTATTGCCTAATACGCGCCATCTTTGAAGCTCTATATTTCGTTTGGGGGGTTTTATGACAGTAGTTATGCATATTTTTAAGATAACATTGGACACATTTTTAGGAGATTTTGGGCAGTTAAAAATAACGCGTCCAAAAAAATCCATATTTTGTCATATACAAAAGTTGTCTGTCGATGTCGGTCTGTTGTCTGTCGATGTCGGTCTGTTGTCTGTCTGTATACACATAACTCAAGAACACCTTACTCGATTTTAACAAAATTTAGTACAAAAATCCTCTATCGGCTGACCATGAACTGATTAACTTTTGGGTAGGGTGGTGTGGAGTTGAAGGGGGGAAAAGGGGTATGAAATATTTAAAAACATTTTAAATTTGGAACAAAAGCAAGTAGCGATATACGGTTTTCAGATTTAAGTTTCCATGAATATGAACTACAAATTTTGTTATAAAGTCCAAATTTGTGGGAGCTTTAGTTTACGAGTAATTTCAAAAAACATTAAAATATATTAAAAAAATCATAACTTTAGAAGTAAAGCAGCTATCCCAGCAAACACGGTTCCCTCGGGACTTCGTCGGTCCGATGTCGATTGCCGATTTTGTCGTCATTGGCACGACGTCGATTTACGACATCGGATCAGCAGTATTTTTTGTCCGCTTTGCGATGTAGGCCCAATGTACGTTTGCCGATGCAGCGTTAGACTGTGGCTCGTCGTCGTAGCAATGGTAAATTTTACTTTTTGCTGACATCGGCATACCGTGGCCGTACGATTAAGGTCCGATATGGTTTAACCACATGGTACCGACCATCCGCCCATAACTGCTTAATTTACTCGGTCTTACTTGGGCAAGCTGGTCTCGGCCCGACATCGGTAAACCTATTCAAGTTCGACATTGGTTTCCTAAAGCGGTCCAACGTCGGCGATTGACGTAGGTCCGTCGGTGGTAGCTTAAAGCGGCCCAACATTGGTAAACTTTCAGTTTCGATAATGCGGCTGTTTAACCAGTCGGGCTGATTTAAGGGGCAGAAGAGGTGATTCTTGTAAAGAAGTACCACCATCTCAAGTCCGCATTCTAATTTTAAAATATCTTTGCTCATTATATATATAATATTATCTTAAATAGTGACATAGTGACATTAGCGCCATCTCAACATACCAGGAAGAAACTATTAAGCAGTTTAAAAATTTTAAGGTGACGTAATCGGACCATCGTCGGTTGCCGATTCTCGACCAATCAAACAAAGTTCCAATCGGACCATCGTCGGCCCTAAAGCAGATAAAGTGGTCGTCGGCATAAAGTCGACTATAGTAAATCATGCCATCGTCAGTTGCCGATTCTCGACCGATTAAAGAAAGTTCCAATCCGACCATCATCGGCCCTAACGCAGATAAGGTTTACGTTGGCATAATGTCGACTATAGTAAATCGGGCCATCGTCAGTGACCGATTCTCGACCGATTAAAGAAAGTTCCTATCACACCATCATCGGCCCTAACGCAGATAAGGTTTGCGTTGGCATAATGTCGACTATAGTAAATCGGGCTATCGTCAGTTGCCGAATCTCGTCCGATTAAATAAAGTTCCAATCGGACCGTCGTCGACCCTAAAGCAAGTAAAGTGGGCTTCGGCATAAGGTCGACTATATTAAATCGGGCCATCGTCAGTTGCCGATTTTCGACAAAGTTCCAATCGGACGATCGTCGGTTCTAAAGTGGTGCGGGCATGAAGTCGACTGTAGTAATGTGGACCTCCGTCAGTTGCCGATTATTGACCGAAAAGTGAAAATCGCAATCTGACCAACACCGGGCCAGAGTATAGTCGCCGATGCCGACACAATGCCGATGTTGTCGACATTGGCCCGATTTAATGCCGACGATTTGTGTTTGCTGGGATGGTTTTCAGATTTTGGTTTTCGTAAATATTAGCCAAAAATAAGGTTCAAATATTTTAAAGCTACAATTTTCGAGATATTTTCATTTCCTTTCAACATAAAATTGTTGATTGTATTGTGGACTATCTGTGCTTGATTGATTTTGAAAATTGGGAAACAAAATAGTGACAAACTAGTGACAAACTGGGGAAGGAAGTAAGTATTTTTTTGGTATTTTAAAAATGAATCAAAATTTTACTCTAAACCTGACTTTATCAAAAGCGTTTATTCTTGCGCACCAAACATATAAGAATCTTTAGATATCATCCACCCCCGCACAAGGTGGTACGCCAGGTCTTTAAACGGGACTCTAACCCCTCAAAGATTACCCAATTTCATCATTATTATTCGAAAATTTTCGGTTGTTTGATGGAGTTGGGGTCGATTTATTAGGATCCAAAGTTTTGATTAATTTTATAGCCATAAATCTTTGGTGATTTTAGGTTGTCACGCACGCGTTTTTTGCAAGTTGAATATATTTTTTTTATATCTTCATCAAAAACATGATTTTAGTAACTGTCTGCGGTTAACTAACTGACTCTTTTGGTTACCGATGCAAAAGAAATTTTTTTTTTGATCACGGGTGCAAAAAAAGATTTCTGTCCGTTTTTTACCCAAAATTATAGAGAAATAGCCGAAAATAGTAATATTGAAAAAATGTAATTAAGTACTCTTGCCTAAAAGCTAAGCTATTTCCTCCAGTTTTCACCAAGTATTTACGAAAAAATCATTTAAAAAAATCGGCTAAATATCAAACTGTAATATCGCAACAATGAACGTCACCGAGTAAAAAGGCACATCGCTATGGAAACCATTGTTATTTCATTTACCAGCAGCCTTGATTTATAGTGTAAACATGGTGCGTTGCGAGAAGTGCTCTTCGTTCTAAATTTTGAAAAGCATTTTCCTGTTTTTCTTGGATTTTTTGATAAAAGGTATTTAAAAAAATAGTGTTCACAATTCGTGGCTAAACTGTGATTTTTTTCACTCGCGTTTTTAAATACCTAGATGCGTTCGTTATTTAAACCAACGCTTGTAAAAAAGCACTATTTTAGCCACTAGTTCAGAAAACCACTATTTCGGAGTTTTTACGGCGTTGTACGAAGGCGCAAGTAATATAAACCACCATCAGATCTTTTAAAATGCTTTTTACCCTTCATCAAAAATACGATTTTAGTACCTGTCCACAAATAACCACACCGTGGCTTTTTTTATTACCGATAAAAAAATCATGTACAAAGAAAATCCCATCCATATTTTACCATAATTTGAAAAAAAATCGAGCAAAAGGGCAAAAAATTGTTATTATTTTCATATAAAAAATTAAGCCATTTCCTCAAGTTTTCTCCAAGAATTTACAAAACAAATAATTTCGACAATACGACAATGTAAGGTCACCGTCTGTCAACCCTTGTTGTTTCATTCATCAGCCGCCCTTGATTCATGTATAGTATAAAAATGATGAGCTCTAAGTGGTTGTTGTTTTTAAGATTTTTATGTAGTTCCCTGTTTCTTTTTTATTTTTTAATAAAGGTATACAGTGTGATTCACGACGAAATGCAAATATTTTAATGGTAAGTATTACAGGCCAGGGCCAACCATTTCCAATTTTTTTTTAGTCTTTTTGTCAAATATACAGTGTGTGATTTATGAAAATATTTAAAAAAAAAACGGAGATATCTTGAAAACCAGAAACGTATTAGCTTTAAGTTTAGCACGCATAAGGAGCACCAAAAGGCAGTTCTACTAATGTATAAAACAAAAATAAAATTACAGAGCCGAGCTAAAAAATAATTAGTAATATTCATTTTTGTTTAAAACAACATACTGCAATTTGCAAATTTTGGTATTACCGCATAAGAGTGAAGGGATCGTACTATAATACCCTTAGATTGTATTTAACGGGGTAAGTCTCAGCTTTTTTTATAAAAATAAAAAAATCGAAATTCCAATCCTGAGATATTAGGGTTACAAACAATTGCTATGTTTTCATGGGTATTGAGTTCGTTTTCAAAACTCATTCTATCTTTTTCTTTTATATAGCGTGTTCTTAGTCTTGATAAAGAACACGCTATATAAAAGAAAAAGATACAATGAGTTTGAAAAAGAACTCAATACCCATGAAAACATAGCAAATATCACGTCTTAAATTACTAAAAACGTATTTTTAGGTTAAAACTAATCTATTCATAAATAAATCAACACCCACCCTACCCAAGCAAAAAACAGACAGGTACAGGGCCGGATTTATATTTTTTTATTTATTTTTATAAAATATACAAACACATACTTTTAATTTATTAATGAACCTTATTTGAAATCCGTTTTCGGAATTTGTTTGAAGTCATAGTAAAATCATTAAAATTTCAGGCTTGGACTAATATTTATTTGGTTTCATTTTTCTTTATTCGAAAACAACATTTTTTTGAACTTCTGTACTTAATTTATTTTGGTATCACAACATACAAGGTAAATGATGTTGCTATAAATATTTTTTTAAATTGACTATCATCTACAAAACCATTCCAAGATTACAACCAGGGGATAATATACAGAGTGATCTACCATAAATGCCGCCGCCATTTTTCTCCGTTATTATGCATACTATAAAAAAGGTTTTGAAATCAGAAGAAAACCAGGAAATAAAAAATTCGATAAAATATGCGATGTATTATAGCCTTATGTCAAAATTTGACATTTGCAATGAAACTTGTCAGCTTTTATACCAACCAATTTTTAAAGCATGCCTAATAACAAAGAAAAGTGCATTACACCCTGTACATTATCCCCGGGTTGTAATCTTTGAACGGTTTTGTGGATGATGATCAATTTAAAAAAATACTTATAGCAACATCCTTGGCCTGGTATGTTGTGATATCAAAATCTCAAAATGAAGTACAAAAAAATGTTGTTTGTTGTTGTCAAATAAATATTAGTCCGGGCCTGTAATTTTAATGATTTGACTACGACTTCGATTTCAAATTAAAATAGCATGGGATATGAGCTGCCCTTGGCCTGTTATACTTATCACTAAAATAGTTGCATTTCGTCGTGAATCACCCTGTACATAGATAAAAATAGGGTTACTCGTTACTTATATACCAACAAACGCTCGTAAAAAATAAAACACTGTTTCAGCCGATACTTAGTCTGCTATTCATTGATTTTTCTGAGACTTTAAAAGAAAATTATCGAGTCACCTCTCTGGCTTGGTTGCGGATTTATCTTCGGCAAATTACCAGAATTAGTTCCTATAATTCTACCTATTTCATTTAAAATAAAATAAAGAATTCTTTATCATCGGGCTTGCACATAAGAATTCCTGCTTGGTCCTCTTACATACCAAAGACAAAATTACGACCAGTTTATATGACTTACACAACACTATATGATTATGATTGGTCCAGTTATCTCCGAAGTTATGCCCTTTACGCGTTATTAAGGGCATGTAATGATGTCGTTATATGATGGACTAAATTTACGATTCGAATATGGTTTATGAGGGTCTTCGGGGCCATATTTTTCGGTGATATTTAGAGATTTTATTGGGCTAAAATTCCAGTTATAGGTTAGGAATGTCTATGAAGTCTATTTCGCTTTATTGTTTTTAATGATCTTGAAATTAGCGGGTAATAGGACAGGAGAAAAAGAAACTCTTATTCTTTTTTAACGGCCAACGTTTCGACCCTTTATTGGGATCTTTATCAAGGCAATTAAGTGGTTATAAGAGTTTTGTCATCTTAAAAATATGATTTTGTCCACAGTCTACACATTCTGTTGGATTCAGCAGTAACACTTGAAACCATATGTTTCTATAGCACATAACCTTCTTTTTTTTTTCCTTCTTTTCTCACTCTCTCCAATAACACTCCGTAATGATATTTTAAATTTTTTTATTTTTGTTCAAAGGAACTCGTAATAATAAATAAAAAAAAATTGTAACATTATAAAAAAAGTTAAAGGGAAAAAAATTTAAAAGATCATTACGGAGTGTTATTGGAGAGAGTGAGAAAAGAAGGAAAAAAAGAAGGTTATGTGCTATAGAAACATATGGTTTCAAGTGTTACTGCTGAATCCAACAGAATGTGTAGACTGTGGACAAAATCATATTTTTAAGATGACAAAACTCTTATAACCACTTAATTGCCTTGATAAAGATCCCAATAAAGGGTCGAAACGTTGGCCATTAAAAAAGAATAAGAGTTTCTTTCTCTCCTGTCCTATTACCCGCTAATTTCAAGATCATTTATTGTTTTTTTTTTAATAAAGTTCAAAAATCTACTCTGATGGAGTATAGGAGAAAATTTAGGTTAGTTTGAAGCTTTTATTTAGCACATTTATCAAATAATACGATAGAAATTCACGTTACAAGGCCGGGAAATTATCTATTAAAGCACAAGCAGTGGCGTAGCCAGGGGGGGGGGGGATTAACCCCCCCCAGGGGGTCCAACTCAATCTAAAATAAATTAATTATGGTCAAGGGCTCCAGGTAGAGCTACAGACCTACTTTTTTGACCCTTTACTCCGGTTTGTGATGTGTATTTGGTGTGATGTCTTAAATATTAAAAATTTTGTCTGCGGTGATATGATGATTCTTAGTATAATTTTTCTGAAAATTTTCATCTGCGGCGCTTTTATGATTTTATGATGAACCCACCCCTTCTTGGCATCTAATCCAATCTACTTTTTCAAAAATATTTTACAAAAATCAAAGTTTTTAAAGAATTTTTTATGTTTTTTTTTCCAAATTTTCGCCTGCGTAGCTATACCAATGTTAAATTTTGTTACAATTTTGTTTAATTTTATGCAATTTTTTTGTCAACAACATTTGAAACGCGTAAAAACAGCATTTAAGTGTAATTATTTCAAAATTTTTTGCTGCGGCGCGGATTAATTTTGAAAAACATCTGCAAATGAGACTAGATGAGAATGCTTTCAAAAATAAGTATTTTTGTTTCGTATACACTAACCCAACAACTATTAAACCACCCCTCTCCCCTCCCTTCAGTTCAAGAGCTCAAGCAATATTTTACCATAGGTAGGTATTTGATTTTTATTAAATGATGAAACCCCCCCAGGCGACGAAGGAGCCGAATCCGAAATTTCTAGATGAATACTCTAATGAAATTTAGTGGGCAGTCATTTAAAAATATTCAAGAATCTGGCCAATTTCTTATGTAGCGGGGGATCCAGTTAATCCAGTCAAATTTTAATATGTTATAGGAGAGGGTCAGGTCAATATTTTTTATTATTGCCACCACTCCCAATGAATACAGGGAGGGCCAGAAAAAAAGGTTAAAGTTCAAAAATTGAGAAGAGTGAGTTTTTAGTATGTTGGTTAGTAAACCATAACTAACATTTTTTGTATCTACACTTTGGCCAGTATTTATACAGAAAGGCTAAAAAAATTGTTCATAAATGGTCCTAACGATTTTTTCCAAAATATTTTTGATGGTCTTTAAAGCAATAAAACAATAAATGGATGTCAATTTCATGTGTATCAGTGGCGTATCAAAAATATTTTTCTTGGGGGGGTTCTACCGACGACTAAAATATGATCTTTTCTTTTAACTACTAGGATTATAATTAGGTAATTATAGATACAAACTTTACATTTACTGCATAGTCATCTTCTCAAAAAACATTAGTAAGGGGGGGGGGGACTCAAAGATGATACGGTGAGATAGTGTTAATGCAATTAATTTTAAGTAATTAAATATTACGATCTGATTTAAATATAATTGAGTCCCCCTCCCTTACTAACGTTTTTAGAAAAGATAAATATACAGTCAACGTAAAGATTGTATTTATACCTACATACTTATTATCCCAGTAGGTAAAAGAAAAGTTTTTCGTATGAGCTGATATAACCCCCGTGCACCCCCCCCAAGAAAATTCTTTTTGGCACACCACTGCTTACATCGACATGAAATTGAGAACCATTTATTGTTTTGTTGCTTTAAAGACCATGAAGAATATTTCCAAAAAAATAACAACTTTCCCTGCAAAAAAAGGACTAAAGTATAAATACAAAAAAAGGTTATTTGTTGTTTACCAAATAATATTTAAAACTCCCTTTTTTCCATTTCATTGTTTCTGTGAAAACAAGGATTTTGTGTGGTGCAACATAGTCAATTTTTGGAAGTTCAACCTTATTTTCTTGCTCACCCTGTACCCATTGGGAGGGGTGGCAAAGATAAAAAATATTTATCTGACCCTCTCCTGTACCATATTAAAATTTGAAAAAATTTAACAGGTGCCCAAGCTACATAAGAAATTGGCGGGGTTCTTAATTAGCGGTCTTTGAGTTTAACAATCTTTATTAATAACAACAAGCTTTTATTAAATGCACTCAAAAGTAGAAAATAATCTTTTTTGTATCATAAGAAAAGCGATGAGGGCAAATAAAAAATTTTAATTTTAGGTATCAGTCACATCGACGATTCACCTAAGAAACAATTTTTCTATCTATAACCCAAGGACATTTTCAAAGGCTTGGCAAGCACGGTAATTTCACCCGTTCTCAGCTTCTTTAGATGAAAGCATTATGTTCATCATTCGAATAGAAGAAGAATTTAGTTCTTCTTTTCTAGTTCTCTCTTTGTCACCGTAAAGTTAAAATTTTTATTTGCGGCCATCGCTTTTATTATGGTATAAGAAAGACAAAAAATTATTTTCTACTTGTGAGTCTATTTAGTAAAAGCTCGTTTTTTAAGTTTTTTTTAATAAAAATATTTTTTTTATTTTTAGATTTGTACTGTATTGAAATTTTCAAATCTTATTAAAAATTCATATACCCATTCATCGAACAAAGTAAAGTAAATCTTTTCCCTCCTCCACTTCCCTCGTTAGAAGGAACTGTGTACCTAATAATACCATATTATTTTATTGACGCCGGAACTATAAACGCATACCAAATTTGAACATACCCTAAATTTTTAGATTTGTACCCTTAATCGTCCATTTTGAATCCGCCATATTGAAACTTTCAAATCTGATCAAAAATTCATAATCCCCCTTCTTAAAAACCCCTGTATGCCAACAAACTAAATCTTTTTCCCCCTCCACTTCCCTCATTAGAGGGAGGTGGGTACCTGAGAATACTATATTATTGTATTTTCATCGGAACTATAAACACATATCAAATTTGAACACAATCGAATGTGGATAAGTCAGTTAAAATTGGTTAGCAAAATATGACTGAAAATCATCCATTTTAAATCCGCCATACTGATTTTTTTTAAATCTGATCAAAAATTGGTATTCCTTATCCCCAAAAGCCCCCGTATACCAATTTTGGTTGAAATCGGACAAACTTAGGTGTTTTCCCCCTTCCAGTCCCCTCGTAAAGAGAAGGGATGCCTAATAATGATATATTATTATATTGAATCTGATGTGTATAAGTTAGCAAAAGATGACCAAAAATCGTTCATCCTTCTGAGTCTGATTAGAAATTCGTTATCGCCATCCCCAAGTGCCCCAACACACCAAATTTCAATGAAATCGGGCGTACTTCACCCCTCTCCACCCTCTTCGAGTGGGGGGGAGCTGTCAATTTCATTGTCACAGCAACTATATAAGCATGCCAAATTTGAAGCCGATCGGATATCGGGAAGTTGGTGAAAATTAAGTTGCAAGATTCCACCCGAACAAACATATCTTGTTTGTTACATAGGTATACATGGCACGTTAAATAAAAGCTTGTAAAAAAGACAAATAGGTGCAGGAATTCCCTTGGGTATTGGAAATGTGGTAGAAAGTTTCTTCTTTAATGGATTGGTAACCAAAGGTAAATCGGAAATAATTCAAACTGCAGTATTACCGTAACTTTATTGCACTAATAAAAATATGCAGAAATTACAGTTAAATCCCCTAATTTCAGTTTTCGATCAGTAAAGTTACTTTGCCGAAGTAGTGATGTAATGTATCATTTCCCGGACTGAAACTGATAAAGTCGTGGAGTATATTACAATATAGTATGAATCAAAAATAGTTTCCATTGTAACGTTTGTAACACCAATCTTTAACCAACAGCATAACTCCAAGACAAAAGAAATGCAATGTGTGAGGGATATGTCATACAAAGTCACTCCTTGTCAGCACACCCAACCCTATTTTTTTTTTAAATAGTTTAAATGTTGAACATAAAAAAGTATTTTTTCCTAAAACACCCAACCCAACCCAACTTCCTTCTTTCAAAAAAATCTGCTACCTCAGTCAGTACAGGTAAAATTTTGTAAAGCAACAAGCATACAGCTCCAAAAATAAGTCAGAGTATTTTTAAAAATACCCATGATTACACTGACCATCAACGTGAGTAAAACCAGCTAGTATAATAGTGGGTCCAGTTATTTTATGTAATCCCCAGGCCGTTTTAATTTATACAAAAAGCAAATATAAAGCAAACGAATAAGTACAATGAAACAAGAAATAAACACAATGCACTTCTCAGGAAAAAGAGAGGCCCTTTTTAATGCGGTTCCTTTGATTTTCCAAAAGTGACCGTTATTAAATTTTTACAGCCAAAATAATACATTGTAAAATTTAGGAAGCTTTTAATGGCTTTTATAAGCGGTTACTTATTACTAATTTTGAAGGTACGTCTTGAGGTATAAGTTTAAATATTCTTTTGGGTTTTTGTCATCGATGATCTGTTTTTGTGCTATCTCTTGCGTAGAAATCACAGCAATAGGTATTTACGTCACTAGACCGGAAAATTGGTCTTTACAGGTCGACGCAGGAAATTTACAGGGCGAGCCGCAGGCGAGTCCTGTAAACCTGCGAAGACCTATAAAGACACTTTCCGGTCGTGTATCGTACGTACTTTTTTTTTCAAACGTTCAGAAAAAACATTTTAGTATCTATCACTTTCGTCGACGCCTAGCCGTGTTGCGTAATTTATGAACAGTCCCCTGATATTTTCTGCTTCTTGTTGGCTAGATAGCCATTGCCGCTAAGGCCGGTAGTTTTTAATATGAAAACCAAGAAAAACAAGTTTTGTGGTTAGAAATGATTTTTGTATTTTTAACTTGTACAAAATTGTATAATATATTAGAAAAATTATAGTGTAGTGCCTATTAGCTTCATACAGCTAAATCAGTGATGATCGACGACCAGTTATGGCCAACCATGGCCAACTTATCAAGCAAAATAATGATAAAAGAGCTCATAAAAGGCAGATTTCTAGGTTTGTTCTTTATTTACCTATATTTATAGTACACTCTTACTTTGAGAATTAAAAATGTGTGGTCGATTTTTCGAAGTATGTGACTCTTGAAGCAGCTTTTATTATTTCCTCCGGATTCAACTCATTTTCTAGATCTGAGTCCATTTTTGTAAACAAAACTTTTGAAACAAATTTAAAACAGCTTTTTTAGAAGTGTCAAAACTGCCCAAAAAAACAAGCTAAAAGCTGTCAACAAGAAGTCATACAAGTCAAGGGACCAGAAAATTGAACACTGGAGTGTGGAAATATTTCGAAAGAACATGCCTTGTAATGTGTAAATTTTCCGGTCGTTTGAAAAAAAAAATGAATTTTGTAGAGTCACACATTATAATAAAATTAATGTTTGAGCATAAAACAATTTAAAAAAAAAGTACTAAAATTTTAAAGAAAATAGTTTTTTTTGGTACTAATTTTTTTTTTAAGTAAAAGGATTTGAATGAATCATATCCTGATATTTTTTCAAAAAATTAAACTAGTTTTTTTAGCCATTGCAGAGGTTTTTTGGGCAGCCTGTATTTCTGATACTGATAAGGACATTTTTGGATCGTATAAAATTTAAAAAAATACAGTTTTGGAATGTTCTTTTTTCCCCACTCCTCGAACTTTAATAATGAAATACCTTGGAAATAAAAGAACTTAGTTTTCCATCGGAAAAAAGACCCGGCAAAAAACCCCGAAAAAAAATCTAGGAAAAAAAAACTTTCGGAAAAAATTGATTGTTACACATTAAAAAATAAGTTAAAACAAGTCAAAATCAAAAATATTATTTTGGGTTAGTTTAGATTGGGTTAGATTTGACATTTTTTGGGGTTTTTTTTCGAAGTAAATTTTTCCGTTTTTTTTCTCGATTGAACATATCTTTTATAACCCATCCATGTTATAGGACGTAAAAATAAAAAATATAATTTTGTGTGAGTTTAGATTGAGTTGGGTTCGGGTTAGTTAAGATAACTTCTTTTGAGGGTTTTCTTTTTTCCGGAATTTATTTAAGGAGGAAATTCAAACGAAAAATTATTTATTTAATTAATTTTGCCTAAAAATATGTAGAGAAAAGAGCGGTGTACACGTGCTTTAACTCTCTAATTAGGTAAGGAAGTACGTGCAGATACAGCCAAAATGCTAATTAAAATTCCGTAAGTCATCTTTATTTATCAAATTATTATTGTCAAATTTATTTATTAAGTACATATCTCTTGTGCATAAAATTAGCAGCTCATATTGCGCATACAAATTTACATTAATTAGCGAGTATATAGACGTAAGCAAATTAATCATAATTAATATAAGCACCGCGTGCTCAAATAAATCTAACAATCTGTATAGCTGTATAGATGGGTCCGCTATATTCTTTAGAAAAATCGTAGAGCTGGGAATCTCCAGAAGATTCCATTGAGATCAAAACCGACCTTACATGGGGTTAAGCGGTGTTTAAATGTTTGGTCCAGGATAACTTTCAAACGGCTTAAGCGATTTTAATATTTTTTTTTTTGATCCAGAAGACCTTCAGTTTGTATATATTTCCTCCTCCACTTCCACTGGAATACTCAAAAAATGATTAGAATATCCAAAATGTATATAGGAAACTGCCACTTTCGACTAATACCGGTGATTTAAAAAAACAAGACAAAGCCGACGTTGCGTGGTACAAATTGGATACCTGCACAGAAAAAATATTTAATTGAGCCAAATAAATATTTTTTTCCCGTGGTTCAAACAAATATTTATTTGAACCAAACAAATATATATTTAGGTCAAAATAAATTTCTGTGAGTCAAATAAATCTTGCTTGCTCAATTAAACCATTTTTCGGTGTGGGCCACTTTTTCGTGCCCATTGCAGCCCGAGAAATGTTGTGCGATTTCTAACATAACTTTTAAACGGCCTAACCGATTTTTATCATTCTTTTTGTGTTCGATTCAGGAGAACTTTACTTTGATTCAGTTTTACTAAAAAATATACTTTTCGCTTTCACGGCTTTAGTAGATATTATTTCTTTCTGTCAGTGACCTTAGACCAGAAACGTCGAAGTAACATTCAAAACAGGTTATATGATATTGTCACAGTAAAATATCGGCTAAAGGGCACTGACGTGGTAGGAGTTAACAGGCACATTTTGTAAATATAAGGACACGGCTCGGAGCCATTTTTTGATTTTTTGTCGTATTGGTTAAAATTTCTTTTTAAGGCCACCAAACCGAAATATTCAAACACTTGAATCGATGGGCTTAAAAATAAATTTTATCTTTCTAGCTAAAAAATCAAAAAAGTGCCCCGAATCGGGTTTTAGTTTTTACAAAAGTACCTTTTATTGAAAGTTCAGCCAATTGTGAGGTTTATTTGACTCCAAAAAGTATGGAACGTCACTTTGAAATTTCCTGAGCTAAGGACACTGACAGAAAAAAACACTTTACTTAATTACGGTATGTATCATTTTTACCCCGTAACATGCCGTTTCAAATTTACCCCAGCACAGCAAACAACGAGAAAATAGCCACTTTCTGTAAGATTTTTCATACGGAAAGTTCTACTTTACAAGGCATGTTCTTTCGAATTATTTTCACTCTCAAGTTTCCGATCCCTTGATCCTTTTCCGGTCACATTTTTGGCCAAGTTGGCTATGACTTCTTGTTGACACCTTTGAGCTTTTGTTTTTTGACAGTTTTGACACTTCTAAAAAAGCCCTTTAAAATATGTTCCAAAAGTTTTGTTTACAAAAAATAAATAATAGAAGCTGCTTCAAGAGTTACTTTCGATTTGCTGCCTGAAAAATCTAAAGAGCGCGGAACTTTGATGCGTTTATAATCTGGTGCGAATTAAAAAACCGGTTTTTCATAAAAAAATTAAAATTTTGATAGTATTTTAAAAATTTTCGCCTACGGCGTCCTATTGGTCGAAAGTTAAATTCATTTTTTTGCAGTAGTAGAATAGCATGTGAGCTAAATGGATCAAATAATGTTTCAGTAAGTGATATATACTTTGCATATGCTATGCTGATGTTCTAATAGTAACGTTCTTTAGTAGTATTTCCTTGGCATATGCCAAGAAAATATTTAGAAGCTCATTACCACAATAGCATTGGCGCTAAACGGACCAAAAATGTTTTAAAATAGATATAGTCTTTGCATGTGTTAAAGATTTACTCAAAAAGACCTAAAGATACGGAAATAGTATGTACCAAGCATATGCTAAATATGTGCTCAAAATTACATCCTCAAAGGGAGGTTGAATGCATATGCTATGCATGTAAATGTTCTTTCATTGCTATGTGGGTTGGGGTTTCAACGCGAATGCACCCAAAATTACCGACAGAATTTTAAAAGTTTTTCATGAGCAAATTATAATGTGTTGATATAAAATTATTGACTCTCCTAAATATTACTACCTAATTCACGAACATTTATACTTAATGGTTTTGCAACATTTAGGCATTGTTTTGCCATATTTTCACTTCGCAAATTTTTTTATCATTATTTTCCTTTTATTTTATATTACCTTTCTTATTCAAATATACAATTTAGTGTTTAAGGTGTTTTCTGACTTAGACAAAACCTTAATACAATAGACTATGTTTTAATAACCCTTTATTGCAGAGAATAAGCTAAACAAGCCAGAAAATACCTAAAACCCTCCTTGTAACATTTTAAATTTTAAAACTAAACAAACTGCTGTTGTTAATTCTTGTTTGCGAGTACTAAAACCAAACCAGAACACCATGTAATAATAGGTAACAAACAAATAATAACGATTTTTTTACTGCGTCTAAAATTGTAAAACAAACAGACGAGCGTTGAAAAGAAGCACGTTAACAACATGTTAACAACCTACTAGACAAACTCGTCTTGCTCATTAATGGTATTTAAAAAGCAATTAATATGAGCTTCATAATTATTGAGCATAACGTAATTCTAGGGCGTAAGATGCTTTTTGCTTCAGTAATATTAGACAAATATTACGAACAAAAAAGAAAGAAGTTAAAAAAAACTTTCAAATCAGTTACTTGAACCGAAAAGAATTCAAAAACAACATCTTGGGTGGAAAAAACGAAATTCAAACTTGGAACACACAAAGGACCAAAGCGAAAAGAGAAATGATTAAACGATGTTTCGCCCTGGGCAACCAGCGTGGGCTCATTAGTGATGTCACTGGTCACCCTCCCTAAACATCATTAAACACTATCATACACTTTGATTTCCGACTTTGAATCACTCACTTTAGGTGTTAAAAAATTGATGTAATTTTTAGCAAAATATACAAATTTAAAATGAAAACCAAAAAAAAACACTGGTAAAAATCGCAAACAATTTTATGTCCCGTATAAACCATCAACAAGTTCTTAGTTTTAATTTTATTTTTAATATAACTTTATTTTTAATTTATTTATTTATTATTTATTTTTTCCGGTATAAACCCAGCATAAGTATCAGGATGATGCCTGGAATGATGCAATATTTGATTAAAGCGCAATTTTTGATATTTTCAAGCTCTTCAGTTTTTTAAACCCAAGATTCAAGATTCAACATTCCTTTATTGGTGCTAAAATGCTTGCGCACTTACACAGGTCAATACGCCCTTACGCAGGTTAACAAAGTAATATATGGAAATTAAAATCAACATATTACTTGGAATAGAAAAAGTAAACTTTCTTAAAATGCAAATTCGAAAATTATAAATCTCTTTCGCAACGATGCCGATGATACTTTGCATCAACCCAAAAATCCGGCATCGTTGCAATCCAGTAAATAAAACGTGTTTGGTACAGTAACCGTTAGATAGTACTTAAGTCAAAAAGCCTTTAAAGTAATCCACATTTTGGCAAAAAAACTACTTGAAAGAAATTGTGTGTAGTAGCCAATTGGGTTAGATCAAGGACAAATCATTTTTACTCTAATATTTCTAAATGCACTGCCCTTTTAAAATCTTATTAGGTATGTTTTGTTTTCCAAGAATTTGCCCCAATCACCCATTCCGAGTGCGGAAACATCTGAAACCACATTGCTTTTTTTTCTTTTATTAAGTAAAATTTTAATGTTTGTTTCATGGAAACATTGTCTTTAAAGGAAAAGGGTAAAACCTCAATTATTGTAGCACACGTAATGCCATTCGTGAATCTAATGATATACGATTTGTTCTGGTAAATATTTAACATGAAGAACACAAAAAAATGAATTTTCTACTTGCGTACCTATTGCATAAACCATCAGTATTATGTGGAAAGTAGTAGTTTTCCGCGGTAAAGTTGTAAAAATATAATTTTTCTTTTTTATTTATTATACTCCTATTTTAATCCATGTTTCTCCATTTTTATTAAAACCAAATATTGAAGATTTAATTTTTTTTCAAAACACCCCCTCTAGATTACTTTAATTTTAATCAAATAACAATAAAAAAAACTAGACTTGAACTATGGGATTAAAAAAAAAAAAACTATTAAGGATCATTTTAGGTAAAAAAGCTGTTTCAAAAATGTATACTCTTCTATACAGGGTGTCCCAAAAATAAAATATGACACGAACTAATATTTTTTTAAATTGGAGACCCTGCATATTATCTCATTTTCTGAATCCTTAAAAAATAAGCTTTTCAAAAATACCAAAACAATTTTAGGTCTATCTTTATCTTCTTCAAGTATGGATCCTTTAAATGGTACGGTGCTTCTAGTGGCTTTAGGAAAGAGATTTTAAAAAAAAGCTAAAAGCGAATCTTTAATGATTTTTCTTGACTTTCTGCCCATGATAAAAAAAATTTTGGGGCCCCCAAATGGAGGCCCAGGGCCTACCAAGGATTTTTTTTAAATTAAGAAGGTACCACTTGTGGCATCTTTTTGGAAAGCCTGTTAAAAAAGAAACCGAACGCTCTAGTTTTTTTCTGTCAACCCAATTCCATTACTCCAATCGAACTCAGTTTCCCTGAGCCTACCAAATTACGTGACCTTGGAGTTTCAGAATTCCGACAGAATCTCGCTTATAAGGAAAAAAACCAACTTTTTTGTTATCAGATAATAGGACTTATAAAAATCTACAACAGTATCCAAAGGACTTTTCGAAATTTGGTGTATTTTTTTCAAAAAATTAAAAAATACAAAAATTCTTGTTACAGATTTCTGTATTATCGACGAGGCTAAAGAAAAAGCCAGTTAAGATTTTTGACTATTGTTAGCCGTGTTTATTTTATTTCGGGAATGAGAGAGTCCAGCAAAAAACTGTCTGGATTCGGTTGTGAGGAATTCAAAAATAAACATTCCTGTCAAATTTCAACAGATTCCGTTTTCTCGTTTCCGATATTCTGACCGGTAAAGATTGGCTCAAAAACAGCAAAGCAGTGTTGTCAAATCTGTGACGTTTTTGTGGCATTAAATCTAAGATTCTCCAGTGGTACTACAGTCAAAATACGCCATATTTGGGTCCATATTTCACAAAAATGAAAGCTAAAACTCAAAAACTGTTACTGGAGAACCCTAGATTTAAGATTTATCTTTAAAATAAGACTAACATTTCTAAAAAAATTCTGTATTTGGGGTAGAAAAATGTGGGGCCAAAAATACCCTTGCAAGCGAAGGCACTGTTAAAACAGTAAATATCGTATAATTTGCTACGTTCATACGCGCCTAAAGCCGGTTTTATATTAGGACGGTTTTAAATAAAATGGATTTCTTGAAGGGTTTATACGTCCATCATTAAAATAACTTTCAAAGAGCTGATTGAAGAACTGCCAACCCGTTAACCTAATTAGCTAATCTTACAGATACCCAAAAATTTACAAAAATATATATAATAATATTAAATAACGACAGATTTTTCCGTAAAAATAAGGTTGAGTATTTCTTTAGGTTGGCAACAACGCTAGTAATTAAAACGGTTTTAATGGTGTTTATAGTTTGTTGTTTTATATCTTTAAACCGTTGTTAAATAAAAGTGATTTAAGAGGACCATATAAATAAATAAATTGATCGTATAGATACTTAAAAAAATAGAACCAGAAATTTTGAACCTAATACCCTTTGAACTTGATACCTGTTTTGCTCGGAGGTACGGAAATTGAATGCCGGTGATCAAAAATATTGCTTACTCTTGACTAACCCGTCAACTCATCGAAAACTTGATTAACAAGAACCTTAAACACAACTCCAGAGTAAAATATAATTCCTTAATCAATCAAATATGTATCTCCAAGATATAACATCAGATCGCCCACTGTCTAAATATTTTGGTTATTGATTTAGCTCAATCGGGGATAATTTTTTCTTTGTTCAATGCGGGGGTCAAAGAGAGATGAGGCGATGAATGGGTGGAGTTTGAGCTGCTCGTTTGGGAGCTTAAAGTTAACTAACCGGATGATTTAATCAGCGGCTGAGCGGAAATACTCTTGTCTTAACAAATTTGGCTTAGCGGCTACCGAATTAAAAAACGGGCGGCTTCTGGGCGTATCACGCGTACTGCCTTCTTTAATTTTTCATTGGTTATTTGGAGTTCGCGGTGTTTGTCGATGTATCTCTTTATTTAATTAACTTGCTTCAGACTTAATACCAAAAGAGTCTAAAGACAGGGTGTACAAGGCGTGAGTGAACATTTTACTTAATGCATGTGTGATAGAGAAGACCAAAATAAAGTCATGTAACATGAGGTTTAAAAATTCTTTATTTTCTAAAGACAAGATCTCAAAGCTTGCGATTTATATTTTTTTGTCACAACTTGTGCGAAAAACACAAGAATAAAACGAAATTGGTTATCAAAAACAATTTAGAAAATTGTTGTCAAAATTCTAAAGATTAAACCAAATTTTCAGGTATAAATTTCAAACAATTTTTAATGAAAGGTGATCTTTTACATTTTATTTATTTAGCTTTCTTTCTAAAAATTATGTTAATAAAAATGATTTTTTTGTCACTTTCAGAAGCTTTTTTTGACCACTTGTTCAAAAAAGACAAGAAAAAAAACAAAATATGAGAGAGTCATACGTAAGGGAAATAAATGAGCGTTAAAAATCACCATAAAACAAAATTGTTAAAATTTTAAAGATAAAACCTGATTCTTTGGCACAAATTTTAAACAATTTTTAACTGAACAGGCTCTTAACAAGTATTTTATTTATTTATATTTCCTTTCTAAAAGTAAAAAAATGTATTTTTTATCAATTGCAGAGGTTTTTTTAAACTTAAAACCTGTCGGTTTTTTAAATACAGGGAGTCCCAAAAGTTCGAGTCCATCGTAATATCTCCAAAACCAAAAGAGGCAGAGAAGGAAAAGTTCACATAATTAGATGGCTTAAAAAAAGTAAATTTTTGGATGCTACCGTGTATATTTTGAGAATTTTCAATAGAGCCTTTTCCTTCTGTTTCCAAAAACACCTAATATGCTACTTTTTCCTCTAACGGTTTTTAAATAAAATGGGAAAATCATCTCCATAAGACCAAAACAGATATTCGGTGATTTTTTGTCTAAATCATTGCCCTTATTTAAAAAAATTAATTAAAAACCATTAGAGGAAAAGGTAACATATTAGGTATTTTGGAAACAAAATGAAAACAAATTTTACTTCTCTGTCACTTTTGGTGGACTCGGATTTTTAGGACACCCTGTATAATTTTTCATCATAACAAATGGAAAATTAATTATTTGATATTAATAATTTCTTTATTTTTGGAATGTTTTGCCCACTGCTCTAACTTTAAAAACCAAATCTTGCAAACGAAGAAATTTACAGCTCTGCGTTATAGAAACTTTTTCCGAATTTATTAATTTCTCATCACCCAGTAAAATGTCTACAGTTATACATTTTACACCCTGTTTAATACCATGACTTCTAGTTTAAGGAGATCACGACACAAAACTACAAAAATTAAGATTTATAGATTAACTTTCTACTCGAAAATAATTTCTATAATGATTAAATTGGCATTGTATTTATCGGTACAATCACAATATCTTTATTCTGACATTTAGAGCTATTGCCATGTTTGCTATTGCTTTCGTGTGAATTCTACAAATACCATAGATATCATCGAAAGAGTTTTCGCCATTCTTTTCCCATATTTTGATGATTTCTTAAAAATTAAATAATGAAAATTGATGCCCAAGAAACTTCAAAAATTACATTAAAAATGGGAAAAAATAATACAGAAGAAAACAATAAGATACATTTTAAACCACTGCAAATAAAGAGCAAATCGTTTTTTTTGTTCTTTAGTAAATTAAAAAATCGTGCGCAAAATGCTTTGCACAAGGTATGCTCAAAATACCGATTTTAGATTCGAGTTTTCCGTGTGCAAAACATGAAGCAGA
Source organism: Oxystoma pomonae (assembly GCA_963921995.1). NCBI lineage: Eukaryota > Metazoa > Arthropoda > Insecta > Coleoptera > Brentidae > Oxystoma > Oxystoma pomonae. The sequence continues at coordinate 26,839,441 of OY998170.1, forward strand.
CGTATAAAATAGTAGTTTTTACAACTAGTGGCTAAAATAGAGCTTTTTTACAAGCGTTGATTTAAATAACGAGCGCAGCGAGTTATTTAAAAACGCGAGTAAAAAAAAGCACAGTTTAGCCGCGAGTGGTTAAACAATTTTTTTTTAATACCTTTATCAAAAAATCCACGAAAAACAGGAAAATACTTTTAAAAATCTCAAACGAAGAGCACTGCTCGCAACACATCATCTTTACACTGTAAACCAAGGCAGCTGGTTAATGAAATAACAATGGTTTCCATAGCAATGTGCCTTTTTACTCGGTGACGTTCATTGTTGCGACATTTTGATCTTTGACAGTGATATTTACTTGGTGAAAACTGGCGGAACTTTCTACTGTGACTCAGTGCATTTGTTAGTAATATTTAAAATAATTTTTAGCATTTTTAATACAATTGTAGTTGTTTCCTATTTCAAAAATTAGATCGAAGAAATGAATTAGGATAAGTTTTTAAAAATTGCTCTCCTTACTTGAAATTTCATCACACTCCGCTGTAGGTTATAAATTTGCTGTACTTTGGAAATTGGCGAAGGACCCATTTTCTTATTTTAAGACACTCTTATTTGTCTTTTCAGTTTGAATTATCTGTGTCAGTCTCATGCAGATAGCAGTTGATAGCCTTTTTAGATTTAATTAAGAGAGCCCATCCCTGTTGGTGTTCGGAAATCATGGGAAATTATATCACTCTCTGTCCATTTAATTTAAATGCCATTTTCAATTTAGCAAAATTAGCAAATGGAATTAGCTCGAACACGTAAATACCAACATTAAACTGATAGAGAACGAGGTCTTCGCACACAAATTTGCAAGAAACCCATAAAATTTACCTGAAATAAAACATTTCAAAGTTTACTTGGAAAAACAGAAAAAAACGGGCCATTTACCTGCCCATATCTTAATAAACACAGTGTGGAACGACAGTCTACTAAATTATATTACACTGTGTATGAACTAAGAGGTTTTTTTGTTCCCTAAGTGTACCATTGGCGCAGCCAGGGGTAGAGGAAGGGTGCTCCATTAAGAATTTTATCTTACTCCAACCAGATAGTTTTTATTTTACTACATATTAATAATAATAATAAATAGCCGCCTCAAAATGTCAAAAGAATTTGACGAGATTTTATAATGTTTTAACAGGGGTTTGTTTTCTAAGCGGTATCCGAAACAAACTTGTAAAAACACTACACGTAAAGTACAGATTTTTCACGAGGGAGAATCTCACAAAACCCTGTAAGATATTATAAAAAAATCACAATTGTTTTTTTGTCTGGGTATGTTATTATTATAAAAGTTACCTCCCCTTTTCTCTGTTATTCCATTTTACAAAAAATAGTCTTTAACAAAAGTTGCATAATAGTCATGCCTTGATGGTAATTTAAGGCTTAAAATATTTTACCATAGTTTAAGGGGTAACGTTTTTGATGAAGCAATTTTTTATTACGTTTTTCACATTCATTTCACACAAACGCGTAAAAAATTACATCCTAATGTAATTTTCTTAAAATTTTTGCCTTCGGCGGATTTAAGACGTCATTTGATTGAACCATTAAGTAGGATATTTTAAAAAGTGGTAAATAAATTTTTGCATCAAGTCCGGATTTTGTCCGGGTTTTTAAATTGTTTTTGTCCTAGTTTTACAATTTTAGAGATGGCAACCCTACCTTAGGAACAATATAGTTACATAGGTATAAGTTTCGTATCTCAAAAAGTATTTACTTACTATTAAAATAATAAATAGGGGTTTCTATTTAAAATAAAAAACTGATGTCAAAATTTGACATATGCGATGAAATTTTTAGGTTAGGCAACTTTTGTAAAATGCAAAATAACAAAGAAAAAGGGGGGAATAACATGTACAATGTATTCATACACTTGTGTCAAAGAAAAACAAGGGTTCGGTGTTTAAAGTTTTCAAAATAACAAATAATTAATCAAAAAAAGCTCAACAAGGCTGCACCACTCACTAGTTTGCGAACTAAGTAAATTCATACACTGATAAAACCAATAACGAAATTCGACTGGTTGATGGACTTTTACTTAGTTCCGAAATCAGTAGAGTAAGACCAAAATTTTCTTTTTAGTCCACCATACCAATATGGTTCCAAAACACCTTAATCGACGAAAAAAAAATTGGTGCTAGAAAGCGCGGATAGTTCACCATACAATCAATTATTTTATGTTGAATAGAAATGAAAATTTTTGGAAAACCCTAGCTTTGAAAGATTTGATTGATAAAGTTGTGATTTTTTTTTAATATATTTTAACGTTTTTTCAAATACCTCTGAAAATAAAGCTCCCGCTAATTTGAACTTTATAACAAAATTTGTGATCCATATTCATGGAAACTTAAATCCGGAAACCGTATATCGCTGTTTGCTTTTTTTCTAAAGTTACAATTTTTTAAATTATTTTTTCCCCTTTTTCCCCCTTCAACCCCCCCCCCCCGCCTTATTTCGTTAAAATCGATTGAGACGTTCTTGAGTTATCGTGTATACAGACAGACAAGAGATAACTTTTTTTTTTCGTCGATTAAGGTATTTTGGAATTTTAGTAACTCATTTTTGATAAAATTTAAAAAAGTCAAAATTTCACGATTTTAAGAGTCCCGCCATACCATATCGGTATGGTGGACTAAAAAAGTTGTCTGTCGGTCTGTTGTCTGTCTTTATACACGATAACTCAAGAACTTCTTAATCGATTTTAACGAAATTTGGTACAAAAATTCTCTATCGGCTGACCATGAACTGATTAACTTTTGAGTAGGGTGGTGAGGGGTTGAAAGGGGGAAAACGGGGAGAAAATATTTTAAAAAAATTGTAACTTTGGAACAAAACCAAGTAGCTATATACGGTTTTCAGATTTAAATTTCCATGAATATGGACTACAAATGTTGTTATAAAGTCCGAGTTCGTGGGAGCTTTAGTTTCTGAGTTATTTGAAAAAGCGTTAAAATATATTTTAAAAAAATCATAACTTTAGAAGTAAAGCAGGTATTGATATGCGGATTTCAGATTTTGGTTTTCGTAAATATTACCCAAAAATTTTGTTATAAAGTTCAAATTTTTCAAAGCTACAGTTTTCGAGATATTTTCATTTCCTTTCAACATAAAATAATTGATTTTATGGTTATCCGTGCTTTCTAGCACCAATTTTTAAAAATAATTTATAGTTTTCTTGAAGACAATGTACTTATCTTGATAAAAAAGTAAGATATCTTGTGCCAAAAAAGGAGCGTTCATTCATTGAATACCATATTATTTCAAACGTCATCTATCAGAGACAGCTCCTTAACAAGGCTAAGAAAATATGGCGACTCGACCGAATGTAAAAAGTTAACGGAACTTCACAAAAAAATAATCTTTGTCAGCAAGAAAAAAAAGTTTGCATTTTTTCTAAAAACCCTACATTATTTTTGTTATGGTCGAGGTTTGGTTTCTGCAGTTTTAAAATGTCCCAAGCCACTGAATTGCTAATGAGATTTTGATTAAAGCCTTTTTGGGCGCTACGTCTCATTGTGTTTTAAATCACAAGTATACCTACAGATATTTAAGAAAAGTAGAAACTTTTTTTGACTAATAAGTGTCAACATAAAACTTATGAGGTAAATGGTCCTGAGTTGTTTATATTTATTTTTTTTTGCCTCCATTAGTTTACTTACAAAATTTTATTAGCTTTAAATTATTTGTTACACTGGCGTAGCCAGAAATCGACTATGGGGGGGGGTTTCATCATTTAATAAAAATCAACTACCTACCTAAGGCAAATTTTTAAAAATTAGGTACATGCGTATTGCTTGAGCTCTTGAATTGAAGGTTGGGTAGAGGGGTGGTTTAATAGGTGTTGATTTAGTGTATACGAAACAAAAATACTTATATTAATAGGTGTTGAGTTAGTGTATTCGAAACAAATATACTTATGTTTAAAAGCAAGTCTCATCTAGTCTCATTTGCAGATTTTTTTGAACAATTAACTCTTAGTTTGAAAACCTTACACTAAAATGCTATTTTTTACGCGTCTTAGATGTTGTTGACAAGAAAATTGCTTAAAATTAAACATAATTATAATAATATGTAATATTGGTGTAGCACCGCATGTGAAAAAGTATACTAAGAATAAAATTTATTACACGTTTTGAAGGCTGATAAAAATTCCTTAAAATATAGCACCGCAGGCAAAATTTTTTTAATTTAAGACATCACACCCAACACACGTCTTAAAACTGGACTAACGGGTCAAAAAAGCCCTTGATTATGATTAATTAATTTATTGTAGATTGGGTTGGACCTTCTGGGGGGGGGGGTGAACCGCCAACCCCCCCTGGCTACGACGCTGTTTGTTATATAGTAAAAATTGTATAACTTCCTTTTTCTAAAATTAATATACTATGGTTGGTTTATACCTTATTTTGAGGTTTTAATTTTTAAAACTGGAATGACCATTTTTTGGGTCACAAAAGCTCTAAATAATGCAAAATTCGACTTTCTGCCAAGCAAGAAATCGTCCTTAATAACCTTAAAATTTTGTTTTTTTTTAAGTGGCTCTGATCTCGCCAGACGGTTTTTGTTTCACTGTTATACCAATTTAATACGAAACCCAAAGAAAAGGAAAAAAACATGTAAATATAGAATGATTCGAACTTCATAAAAAAAGTGACAAAAAGTTTACCACATTGTATTTTTTGAGTTTGCGCAGTCCACTTTATGCTTAAATTATACATAGCAGTTTTCTTTTTGTCGCGGTTACGGTTGATTGATTGATTCGTTTGTGAGTGTGCCAGTATGGCACTGTCCACAGCGACCACTATTAACATTTTTTGTTGCTACAGAATATTCAACCCCTTAAAGAGGCTCGCAACTTGCTTTGGTGAAGCATCATTCAGATCCAGCCGTCGATCTATGGTGTACCGAAGATACGTTGACGCTGACGTGCAATGGCCGGACATTCACACAGCAAATGTCTGGCCGTCTCATCATACCCCATTCAGAGCCTACATTCGGTGTCCTCACTCAGATCCATTCTGTGTAATGGTACTTTCAGCCTGCAGTGACCGGTGTATAGATCAACCATTGTCCGGATGTCCTGCCTGGTGAGCTCAATGAGTTTCCCGGCCCTCTTCTTGCAGGGTTCTGTAATGAACTCTTTGGAATATGCCAGTCCCGGAAATTCTCTCCAGTATTGGTGGAACTTGTTTTCCATCCAGTCTTGATAGAGCAGTGTTGATTGTGTTGTATGCTATTCCAAGGGCTGGTTTGGAGCCAATAAAGACGGCAGAGGCCGCTTCACGCGCCAGCTGGTCGGCAGTCTCATTTCCACGATGCCCAGAGTGTCCCGGAATCCATACCAGCGACACAGTGTTTATTCGCCCTAGGGTGTTCACTGTATCCTGCCAGCTCCTAACAGTTCTCGATGAGCACCTATAGGATTAAGGGCCGCTTGACTGTCGGAGGGTATCTTTATTGACTTTTTGTGCCAGTTATGATCTATGATCCAACGTGCCAACGTTCCGCCTGGAAAATTGTAGCCATTCGTCCAAGACTATGTATAATCCTGATATTTTCCCGACTGCAATAAGCTCCGGATCCAACGCCTGAAGGCATTTTGGATCCGTTAGTGTCCCAGCAGCTATCTTCACTTGAGAAACTTATTCTGTTTGTCGTCCAGTCCTCCCTATCTGGGAGAATAATGTTGTATAGCTTTTTGCTGTTTACTGTTGCGGGCACTAGATCCGGTAGCAGCCCTAGAATGCAGTGGCTCACAATTGCCCGCGTTAAAGGGTTTGGTACTACTTGACTTGCCCTGCCACCCCATTGGTTGGCTATGATTCTGTAGGTTGCCTTTATGGCCTATTTCTCCAAGACAAGGTGTAGAGGAGGAAGGTTTAGGAGGCATTCAAGCGCTGCTGATGGTGTGGTGCTCATAGCACTACATATCACCATGCTTGCTTGACGTTGGATGCTTGTTAGTTTGGCACGGGCCAGCGTTTGCCTGCCCTTCGTGTACCAAACTATTGCCCCGTATGTAATCATGGGTCTAACTACCGTGATATACAGCCAGTACATTTGTTTGGGGATAACCCTCCAAGACTTACCGCAGATTCGTTTGCACGTTTATAGAGATAGTGCTGCCTTTTGCTTAACGGTTAACCTTAGTTTTAAAATTGCCCGGAAGAATAAGCAAAAGAAGGAGACCTCGATTGCGTAATATCTTCGAATATTGTTTAAATTTACAGATAATTGTTGATATTTAAATATATATCTAGTCAAAAGTTTTTTATTTTTATGAATTTCGGGATTGTATTTAAATTTTCAGACGTCACCTTTCAGCTGACATGAACAGAAAAAATCGACGTAAATACCGCATCCTGTCATGTTCCATGCCTTGAGAATCGGAACCAGCCTATTTTGCTGGTTCAGAATGACTGCGGTTCTCAAGGTATGGACCTTCACAGGATGTGCTATCTAAGTCCATTTTTTCTGTTAATGTCAGCTGATAGGATTTTTGATTTGAAAATTTAAGCAAAATCCCGAAAAATTATAAAAATTCATAATCATAAATTTAAACAATATTCAAAGATATTACACAATCGAGGTCTCCTTCTTTTGTTTATTCTTCTGGGAAATTTTAGAACCAAGGTTAACCGTAATCGCGACAAAAAGAAATCTGCTCGTACCTACTTGACTGAAATACCGTTAAGTACTGTGTAACAAAGTGTTTGGCATTAATTTTGTATGCGTACTAATTAGTGCCCTGCTAAGCTATGTAAATTTGCTTAACTATAAGCACAGAGCATACAGGGTTCCTAAGATTTTCCTTAGGGATAGGATTTCAATAAATCAAACAGAAATGGCATAGAAATTTCTGCGCTCACAAAAGAAACAGGTATATTGAGCAATGGTGCCAGTTTGTTATTATCTCCGGACTGCTTTCATGAGAAAAAATTGTTTTTAAATTTTAATTAATTTAATTAAATTTCTTTCCATTCTGTTCTACTAGTGATATCTATCCGGAAACGGCCAAACCATGCAGGTAGCACTAGCAGCCAAAGAAATCAATAAACGGCGCTGTTTTTCCTGCAGAGCTTTTTGCTTGCGATATTATTGATTTTAAATAAAGCTGGCTCTACACTACATTTGATATTTTCGAGGTGTTTTATGACATGATCTCGAAACATGTAGCGAACCAATTCTTCAAAACTAACGGGAGGGTAAAAGCGAAAAATAAGGGGCTGCCAATATTTGTAACACCCAAAAAGGGGTGAAAAGATTTATTTTGCTCTGTTTCTTTACAAAAAACGTTTTTTTTACGAAAAAATTGAGCTCTGGCACTTTTTTTATTTTTTTCTTCAACTTTCTCGAAATTTTCGTCATACCGAAGAAAAAAATTATTTCCCCCATGGTCATACTCTACTTTTATTCGAAAAAATTTAGAAACAGAGACGGGATCAGTTTTCCTAAAACGGGGGATCTTGGTTTTGAGTGAGAAGATAAAGGGCGCCGCAGGCAAAAATTTTTCAATTAAATTAGCCGAACGCAAAAATGTTAGAAAAACAAAACACGAAATAAAAATGGCGCCGCTTACAATTTTTTTTCAAAAATTACGTCATTTCGGGAACGCAAAGAAATAGGTCTAAAGAGTATAATTTTTAAGAAAAAAATATCAATTTTCTCGCCCTCCTCCACTGGGACTACAGGGGCCGTGCACAAATTACGTAATGGTCATAGGGGGGAGGGGGTTACAAAACGTTATGCAGGGGGGAGGGGGGTTTTCGACAGCGTCTGCATTTGTGTGAAACTAAGAAAATTTGGAATGAAAATAAGTGAACGTTTTTTTTTTTTGGGGGGAGGGGGTAGTGGTCTTGAAATCGTTACGTAATATTAGGGGAGTGGCGTGCCAAACCGTTACAAAACATTACATAGGGAGGGGGTCAAAAATTGGTAAAATCACCGTTACGTAATTTGTGCACGGCCCCCCGAATCAAAGTGCAAAACCCGGGTTGGACGTTCGAAGGCGTCAACCCGTCCTATTTGCTTGATAAAGTTTCTACGGAATTATTTCAACCGATTTCTCCGGCCGTGTATGAATGCTTTAGGTTAGGCATTTGCATGTATCTCAGTCCCCAGCCTGTAAACAGTGCGTAAGGACAATGGTTACAAAATGAAAAGCCGAAAAATATTTTTTTGTTACGATATCTTTCATCAGTTTGCTATTAAAGTCGAGCAAAAACAATTTTTATTCCAGTCCTAAAGGTATGAAAATAGAAAACATTAGAAAACAACAACCTGGAATGGATTTACTACGTGTAAGATGTAGTGACAACATCACCCCATGCCCATCCTTTTCTGCCTAATGTGCGTTTCCGTTTGTCTGCGTCTTATACACGGCTGCTTGACCCCCTAAGGATTTGCTTAGGAACCCTGTATAAATCTAAATAGAGAGAATACCTAATGGTAAATTTACGACCCCGCTCAACTGACTTGAAAACCAAGTGGCGCAGCTATCGTTTTTTTTAGTTCTTGGCTTGGAAACTTGGTGCGCCACTTTCGCTTTAGATCTTGCTAATTTTAATCGATCCAAAGCAGTGGCGGCGCACAGGAAAATCGTATTCTTTTCGACGAGTTTCGCATTGGGAACTATCCATAATATCGATCCCCCGCGTTGCACTGCAGACAACAGACCCATGCCGGCACAGTCACAGGTGGGGAATACAGACGGGGGCGATCGATCCCCTTTTTGACCAAATTACGTACCAACTTCCCCAAAAATGTTGCCCTGCGGCGCCAGTTTTTTTCTTTTATTTTAAAATAAACATTACTCTTTTGCAAGGTTTCGTCTTCGGCGGTCTTTGTCTCTCTCTTTTGGAGAAGACTTCCCAGAACCGTTGGAGGAATATCCAAGAAAATTTATCATATGAGACCATCAGTTTTCACATACCTTCTCACCCATCCTGATCTCCTAATCATGTATTTTTCAAACATTCGGAAATGACGGGGTTATTAAAATTTGGTACAGAAGCATAGTTTGGGTGGTTTGCTGCAAATGTTTGTTTTTATAGCAAAATTGAAGTAACCTTAGATAGCAAAATATTGAAAAAATAAATTTTTTACCGGAGGTCATTTAAAATTGCATTAAATATAAGTATGTACGCCAGTGATAAATCGATATTCATTCAACGCGCGGGATTATTGCCGTTTTAGTTTTAAATAAATATTACACCGGTTCATCCACAGCAAATAATCAAAAACTCGCTGTCGTGTCCTCTCTATTTAGATTTATATGCTCTCTGCTATAAGGGTCAACTGATTTTTTAATTTTAAACGTAATTTTTTTGACAAATAAAAAAAAAGTGGTGCGTTTTTAGCAATTAAACTGCATAAAACACAAAAATAGGCATTCCTGCCACATTCCAACTAGGGACGCCCCTTAAGAGTCTTATTAAAGATTTAAGTTGGCTCGCAATTATTTGTTACAAAATTTTTAGCAAAAGCAATTAAATAGCACATTTTTATTATTGAATACAGAATTTAGACGCTCATTTTACGGGTAGGAAGAGGTAAAAAAAACTCCAGAAATGTGTTTTCTTCAGCACCGACGTTTCGGCCTTTATAAGACAATCCTCAGGACACTACAATACAAATTGATACGATACGCAAAACACCCGAGCCAAAAATTGATAGAAAATAAAATGCCCGATCCTTAAGGTCGTAGTTACAATCTGAGGAATTGTTTTTAGCAACACTGTACGGGAAATCAATTTAACTATGTCGACCTGATTTTTTTGCAAAATTTTACGTCATTGAATTTGTTTTCCATGGCAACGCGGAGACTTTATTTATGTTTATCCGCAGTGGGATACCAGATATCGGGTCAAAAATTTGAGATTTCACAAAAAAATGGTTGAATCAAAATAAAAACAAAATTATGTGGGGTTATGGGCGCCGAATGTTTCTATGCGAGTTCCTAGTCATATCAGCGAGCCAGTAAAGTTCTCTTGGTTCTTTGATAGACTCGTGGTAATGCCCGCGCAGCGCTAGGCCTTTTTCAGCGGGCGACCGCACACGCGAAATGATTTAATATTTGTTTTAAAACAATGTTTTTGAAAACATATTTTTGAAAGATAAACATAACCTCCAGAAAACGTAAAAATACTCTTCTGTCCCACTGCGGCCTGATTTAAAGATTGTTGACAAAACACCTGCAGTTATAGGCCAACACTTAAACTGCGTGTGTCTCCCAAATTCAATGAAGTGTGATTGATTGATCGATTTTCTTTTCCGGAGTGCACAGGCTTAAAAAAAAAGGAAAAATGTAATTCAGAGGAAATTGTGAGTATTTCTCTATTTTGTTTTGTAAATCGGGTTTGTTCTTAACCGCAATTATTTTGAGGTTTTTGGGATAGATGACAGCACCAGAGCTTTTATTTTGAAGAAAAAATAATTTAGAATATTGAAAAATCCTTCATATATTTTTGTTACGCATTTAAAAATGATCACCTCTGCAAAATTTCAGCTAATTCTGATGTTTAGTTTTCCCTGTGCACTCCCTGTGCAAAAGATTGAAAAATTAAAGGACAAGGCGTTGCCAGTTGTACTTATTTTACTTAAAATCTGGGGAGAAACTATAGCCTTAAATGAGCAGAACCACAATTCATCCGAATCGCTATTGGGCATGCGTCAAATTTAAATCTCTAGAGCGCCGTAGGCCTTGTATTGCGGTGTTGACATGTTTCTCTATTTGGAAGATGACACGGGTATTTTTTTTATGAAACGATTTTATTTAACTTCATAGTTTCTGGCTGTCTAACTGTCTATCAAATCTTGCGATTAATTTTTGACACCCTTCCCGTGAACCGATTTTAATATTATGAAAAAATTTGTTGGTGGGGGTGGTTGAGGGATGTAAAGGGGGTAAATTAATACAATATTAGAAGTTACTTCGACTCTTCCCTGCCGTAAGCCTGGCAACACAGCAATTGAATTCGTGGCTATCGGTTCAAATCATTTTCGGACAGATTGGGTTTCTTGAATTTTGTGGTTCGGCATTATTATGTTTTTATTAAAGTATTTTCGTTGAAAATATTTTGGGTTTCTATAAAAATATGTTTCGTTTAAATTTAAGTCTATGCATATATTTTCTAGCGATTTGATTTTCTCATCATTTCATTATCGAGACAATTTTTTTCGGACCAATTATTTTCTTTTCTTTAACATTCTGACAAATTACGTTTCTGCCAAATTTGGTTTCGGGTATTTTATAGGGAGCGTCACTGATTCTAGTGAACTTTTCTTTTAAATAACTAACAGCATGACCTTCTTTATCCATGACCTTCACAAAATTTTTAATACGTTTTTTAAATTCAAACGCAACCACAAAATTTACACTCTCAAAATAATTAATAACAATATTATATAGAAATGTAACTAGGATTTAAGTTATAAGTATCTAAATAGATTATAGAGTACAATTGGTATAATAAATCCGGGGATTTTCCATTTAATGGTCAATTTTTTCCATACATTAAATGCGGATAATATAATGAAATAAGTAATATTTTGCTATTTTAGTCTAGGGATTATTTTTGATGTTTCTCAGTGTTATTTTGAAATCCTAGGCATTTTTAAGGATATACACAAAATCTAAGAGAAAACAAGACTCTACTAAAAACCCTGCATATCTTACCAATTCATTAGTAAGTATCTGAACTAGTTTACTGTTTACCATTCGTGTTAATATTAATTTGTTTGCATAAACAATTATTTAAAAGACGACTTTGGCGTTTACTAATGGTAAAATTCTGTGTTAATTCTTATTAAGCAATTCAGAGGCGTAGACACTTTTTTTACGTTCTATTAAACTAAGGAAAATGTTTATTTTTTTGTGTAGAAAACAAAGACTTAGCAAAATATTGAAACAACTTTATGCAAAACAGGGCGTAAAAATGCACTTTAACGCACGCATTTTTTTAAGAGAAAAGTAATACATTAACGCTCTAGGGCGCTTTTTATGCTCGCGGGCCTTAAAATTATAAAATGACTGGTTGTCCAGTGCAATTGTTTGTTATTGCTTGTCAAGTTTATAATCTGAAGTATTTTTTACTAATGCCATTACAAAATTATAAATTGTTAAGTAATAAATATTAAAATGAAGACATGCTCATCGGGCTTAAAATGTTGTATGTACCTCGGTCAAAATCAGCTTTAACGCCCTCAGCGTGTAACAGCCCTCGACTAACGCCTCAGGCTGTTATTTATAAACTACGGGTGTTAAAGTTGTACATTTTTATTAATTCCATTATAAAATAATTTTTTTTAGTTTTATAAAAAAAATTAAATCGAGTCCAAAATCAAAAATTGACCCAGTGATATTAGCCGAATTAACTCACCTAGCAAATATTTAGGTGACAAAAAGTCACACGGCAAAGCATAGAATATTTCCAGAAATTTTCTGGAAATTTTGTCTGAAGCCAGTTGTGTAGCATTTAATTTTTTCTTTGTTTTATTAAATTGAAAGTAAACCAACTATTTTCTCTAATATAAAATACATGATTTCCAAAATCGATGCAATTTCCACTTATCAATTTCCGGAAATTTTCCTGTTAAATTTAAACGAGCCAAATTTCCAGTAGAAATATAACTAGTGCATGAAATATTTCCGGAAATTTTTGAAAATTTTGTATAAAACCAATTTTTTAACAAAAGCATGAGTGTATTGCACCGTAAAAAGTCCCGAATCCGCAGGGTGAGGGATTTTTTCTTTGGTGAAATGCATGAATGCTTTTTTAAAACAAAATTGGCTAAAGATCATATTTTGAAAAATTTCCATTGGGAAGTATTTTATACGCGTCTTATGTTTTGATCGGAAATTTCCCGAGTTGATAAAAGTTTATTTAGGTAGTTGCTAAAAAGTTCATTTTGATATATTTATTTATTTAAATAATACCATACGTTAATAAAAATTAATATTTTTTCTAATGCTAATAGTAAAATAAAACTTAAAGTTACTCCTGCTTCTGAAAACTACAATTTCTATAAAATGTACAATTTTGATAAGTAACAGGAGTATTAATTTTGACAGGTCGACTGTTTCGATGTTTTGAAAATATAAATGTCAAAAATGAAGATTATCCCCGGGATATTTCTAGATGCAATTTTCAAAACGGACGCAATTTCCAAATTTTCGTGTAAAATTTCCAGTTAAATTGACACTAGGGATATTTCCATATGAATCTGTAAGGGAAACGTCTTTATTTTTTAAATTACCCCTTGTAAGTTTTGAAATTCAAATGCTATTATTTCGAAAATGATAAAAGATAGATCATTAGTGTGGTATTATTAAAAAGTAAATTATCTGTAGATTTTTAAAAATGTCGTAATTTACAGTGTCCCATTTGAAAATAAATAATTCTCGCCCCTTCTAAACTAAATGAGGTAAAAAAAAAATAACATACCATGGTTAAACTATCCCTCGATCGCAAACAAATAAAGAAATTAAACTAAAAAAAATACAAGTACTGCACTGACGAAGTAAAGAAAGAAATTGATGAGTCTCAAGCATGCTTAGACATCCCTACGTCAAACTGGTTTAAAAAGATAACGAATCCACAAGCAGCTATTTAAATATTTAAATCCGTCACCGATATTCTTTTGTCTGTCAGTTTCCAATAAACAAATGAACGAGAATATTTTTGAATTGCTAATAATTGCTATTTCAAGATGGCGGAGTACGAGACTGGCATACTTGATTAAGAACATAAGAAAATAATAATTAGGTGCCTATATTTCGTCTCTTAGTCATTGTTTAGAAATTTTATAGAATTTTTAAAAAATGAAATAACAAAAAACAATCTTAAATGATCTTTTAAGTATACTTACCTTTTTGTATTGGAGCCTTCTTAGTCGCAATATCGATTTTATTACAAAAATGGTCAACCATGTTGTTTTTATTTTGACTATCCACTTTCATTCCTAATTCAATCGGACCCACTTTTTAAAAATGACCATGACACTACAGTATCCACGCTTTTCTTTGCTAGCGCAGACAATAAATCTTACCATATTGTTACTTTTTAAAAAATGAGAAAAACCAAAGATTTAATTAACATTTTTAAAGTTAATTTAATAATGTGTGATAAAACTATTCGGTGTTTGAGCAGAAAAAAATAAAGCCTACAAAATAAAACAAAATGAAAATAAGGTTTAAATAAAAATAGTTTATTAAAAATAATAATTTATCACTTTGTACACAACTAAACTTTCTTTTCTAAAGTATAACTTAAAAAAAATGAAACGAAGCGAGTTTTTTCTTTCTTACATGCTATTAGGAACTTAACATTAGCAGTTTTTCTGTTATTTATAAACTATATACAAAAAAATAATTTTGATCAACAAAATTAAAAAATATTCGAGATAAATTTTAATATCACAAGGGTTTGAATTATTTTCCTTAGAATTTTTATAGCCAAAATTATAAAATAAATAAAAAAGTAAAATAGCTATTAGCTGCGCAAAAAATAAATCAAGAACAACAACAAAAAAAAACTAAAGTTCAGAATTTTAAATATAAAAACACACGCATTTTCGTAATTTTGACTATAAAATAAAATTTGGAGTACGCACGGACCAATAATAAATTTAATTTTTCTATGAATTTTTCTAAAATTTTTATATGTTTTAGATGGGATAATTCCAAACCCTAGACTGTAATATTATTATAGCAGGGCTTAAAGTTTACGAGATATAAGTGTTTGAAATTGCTATTTTTCTTGCTTGGAATATACCACGCACAGTATTGACTCTTCGGCGCGTAAATTATGTGCCACTGCCACAAACATCTCCCCCCCCCCTCCAGAGCCTCCGGAAAACAACTCAGAAAGGTTGACTTTTCCCCAAAAATTCCCAATAAAATGGTAATATATAACTATTATTTATTTTTTATTCGACAGGTGGCGCACACAGTTACTTTGTCCCCACGGATTACAAACTTTTTGTTTTAAATTCGAGAGGTATGCATGTTCACTGTGTAGCTTCAACTGCCAGGTACAATCCTATGACTCCCTGATGATTCCTAATAAGGATGAAACAAGTCTGTAGGTGTCTGGATTCTCCATTAGACATTGGAGGCCTGGTCGTAATGAAGTGAGAAACAAAAACGCCTTGTCCGATATGCCACGAGTGTTACTTTAATATAACTATTATGTTACAGAAACAATTTCTGCATACGCCTTTGTATCTGCAATCAAGATTTGGTACAGTACAAATAAAACAGATATGACATCGCGCAGGAGTAGGCGTAGCTAACTGACGTCACCTGGTGAGAGACGTGAGAGACAGCATTCAGTCGCCATTTTTATTACGAGGTGGTCGTTTGTTTACAATTAGTTTTAATAATATAAATTTTCAGTGGAAAAAATTAACAAAATAAGATGCTGTGTACACGGTTGTGGTGTCGACAATCAGACAAAAGATTTTTCGCGTGACATTAAGTTTTTCAGATTTCCAAAATACATGAAAATGAAAGGTCTAACGCCGATAATGCCGTGCCGTTAGCGGCTTAAAATCTTTATAGATATGTTTTAGGATTTTTACAAAAAACAAATTTCCAACCCCCTAGGGCCAATATTCCATTTAAAGTCACTTGTAATTTATTTCCTTTGCGTCTTACCTCGTCATACAGCTTACCTTATGGAACTCTGAATCCGGCTTTACTCCCTCACAATCCCCCACCCTTTCGTTGATTTCCAGACTGCATTTTGTTTAATTTAAAATCTTGTAGTACTTTTTGACGGAAAACCATTACTACCTGCAACACCCTTCCCCACCTTCAATTGTTACTTTTGAAAAGAAAAACATCGTTTTGGATTCCTGACTTTGTTTCCTTTAGGGCCCAGTTACTCAAGTTTTAATGCATAATGCTCAATGCACAATTCACAATTTTGTCTTTTCTCTGTACTTTTTAAAGGGAAACAGACAGAAATAGAAATGAAAAATTAAGCATTAGTCATTAGGCATTATGCATTAAAACTTGAGTAACTGGGCCCTTAGTTTGATACCCCACAATCCATACTTCGACAGATTAAAATATTTATCGGTGGTTGCAATCACCCGTTCAAATTTTCCAAAAATCCAAAAAACACCTATTCTACGTTGATTTAGAACTCTAGTAATTGTAAGTTATTTGTACCCCCTTCAAAACAGACTAACCCCTATTTCTCAACCCCCTGTCTGAATTTTAAAAAAATCATAAGTACGTGTTTACTTATTTTATTAGTAGAGCCTATGCACCAATTTTCAAACTTATGTTGCTTTTCGTTTTTGAGATACACAAAAGCATTTTAAAATTTCAACCCCTATTTTTAACCCCTACGTATCATACCTTTCTTTTATTGTATTTATTTTATCTCTAGTTGCATTTTAAATTGCCCATTGCAGTCTTTTTTTTGCTTTTAGATATTTTTTGCAAATTAGATATTCCTTATATGATCTCGAGGATGTTGACCTCAATTTTTTATGGATATATTAAAAATGTTATTCTAAACATTCCCTGAAAAGTTTCCAAAAATCCGGTGTGTGCAATACTGACAAATTAATGACAACCAACTAAAAGCATAAACATTATCTGGTAAACTTCTAGGCTAAATTTACCAGATATTGAAAGTGTAAAAATAATATAATATTGGCATATACCTGCAATTGTGAAGTGTAGTTACCTTATTTTAAACCTGAAATAGATTGTAGCTGGTATCCATTTGCTACTTTTTGACATCTACCTTACCTCATTTTTTATAAACTGCCATGTCGCTGTCCTCAAAAACTCAACAAAAAAGTACCATATTCCAAGCCAAAAATAACATTAAAAATAACAATTTAAAACACTAATATCTCGCAAATTCTAAGCCTTAATAATATTTGGTTATAAGGTTTGAAATTATACGATATTATATATATATATATATATATATATATATATACATGACTACGATATATAAAATGTTAAAAAAAATCATAGAAAAATGAAATTCCTAGGGGTCCCTGCGTACTCTATGTCTACTCTGGCATTTTTTGACATTATTTAGTTGCTTTCTTTATACAAACTTTTGTTTTAAAATCAATTCAATCTGAGGTCCTGTTTTTGTAAACTCGCAAATATTTTAACCTGAAATAAAAAGAAAAATAAAATAAACAATATGAAATAAAACAAAATATATGAAAAAATAATAAATAATAGTAATTCATCAAAAAGCTACATTCTAAAAACCGCAAGGTAAAATAAAGTGCCGTTATTAAACTACATTAATGCTCAATAAAATAAAAATAACCAAACTAAAAATAACCGAAACAAAAAAATAAAATAACAAAAATTCAAAAGCAATTTCATAAAAAGTAGGTATGTTATATTTTCACTTACTAGCAATATTTCGAGTTGTTAAACTAGTATACAGCTATTGTTAGCCTGTATCCACATGCACACGTGATACGCATCCGTCGTATACCACGTGATCAATATCAACCAATTGAAACTTCCCTCATTTTATTCCCTTCAAAGTTCATTGGCTGCAATTGAACACGTGGTACAAAACGGAAGCGTTTCACGCATGCATGTGGATCCAGCCTTAATATAGTCAAATAAATACTATTTAAGGCGCTACAAAAATTAGGCAAAGATCTATTTAAAAAATTAACGGCAGATGGCTGTGGAGATGTATTTACAGATATTGTTAATGTTATTAGCAAGGGCGAAAATTGTCACGATAGCAAGTCTAGAAAAAGATAATCACTGAAAAAAAAACTGCACATTTTTTTTACTCTTGGTATATTACCAGTTGGCGTGTCCTTATTTTTACAGGCTTTTATTTAACTTCACATGTATGTTTGTTAATTAGTCGTTAAGAGGGGAATGATATATGTAGAAATTGCTAAGAATATGCAGTTTTCACTTCTATGGTTCATCAGTTATTTCCTAATTTTAGAGATAAAACCTATGCTGGTGGGAGTTGCTGAGGGCATGAGAGGGGGTTGATAAATTTAAAAATGTATGTGTGATATATCTAAGTATGTTTAAGTTGATAGATTTTTAAATATTTTTGCAGACAACAGAACGGAAAAGACAAATCCCAAATTTAATCTTATCTAGTCTCAAAAAAGAAAATCAAACACATCACTGAAAACGAAGGTATATAAATTAAATAAAAACGATTCCGAGAAAATTTTTATCCCAAAACTACTCGGACGAAAAATTTCAGACTTTCAAATATCCGTTGTTTTGTTCAAATCGTCCGCAAACAATGCATCTGTTTACTTTATCAGGTAATGATAAGTTATGTCAGGTAAAATTTCGGTTCTCGAAAAAGGTCACTCTTGTGTGTTTTGAGCATTTTGAAGTTCGCTCACACCTGGTAGAGATTAGGGACAAAAACTGGTGAGGAACAATAGAGATTTTAGAGAGGACGGTAGAAATGTTTCATTAGGGATTTGAAAATAAAGGAATTGCCAAGAATTTCGGATCAATGGATTCGAGAAATAAAGAAAAGAGCGCGAAAAAAGAAAAAGGTGTCAAAATTCTTGCTAAGATAATCAATTTAACACACAGGCTCTTTCGAAATGCGAGCTTCGTAAAAGCAGACGGTTATATTTTGATCAAATGGATAATTATAATCGTTGGCACAGAGCATAAAAATAAGATTGTTAAAAATAAAAACAGCTCCCACACAAACCCAAACCAGCCTTCTTTACAATTTAATTTTTGGTAAAATATACAATCATACATTAGACTAAAAAATATTTAATTAAAACATAAAACTTCTTAGCGTCAGTAAATATGTTAAAAACTAAATATCCAAAATAGTAGAAAACAATACATACAAAAAGCAGACAAAAACAATAATTCTAAAACTTCCAAACCCGATATTAAAAAAATAAATAAATTGATTTGTGTGCCCTTCTTAAGCAGAGAGAAGACAAAGGTCCAAAAACAATATCAAGTGTCGACTTTAATAACACCAAGGCTAAGAGACGTGAGCTCGCCAATCCCATTGTTGTTTATGTTAATTGCAAAAAACATAATTTATGGCCAATCTATAGTTCTGATGGGCTTTGGGACTCAGACCTTACTTTACTTTATATATTACTGATATAGAAACAGACCAGTTGTTTGATATTATAGTTATAAATATTTAATTCCAAATTTATTAAAGCTGCTGTACACTTTACTAGAAATTGAATCGGACCAATTTTTTGACAATGACAGTTGAATTTATCTTCTGTGTTTAAATGTCAGTCGTTATATTGAAATTGTTCCGGAGAATTTGGGATAAACAGTAGAATAATGGACACAACCAAAGACATCATTCTAAAATGTTGCAAAATCCCTTTAGTTAAAGTAACATTGTAAATAGGAGAAGGTTTTCTTAAGATGGCTATTTTGATAAATACTTCCTTCTATATATAATAGTTTTAGCGATTCTTTATCCAATATTTAAAAGATTTAATTTTGTATTTCTATCTGTTTTACGCAAAGGAAAGAATTCGCAAAGAAACAAAATTGCCAAAGTTGCTTAATACTCTGATGCTAATATAAAAAATACATTTTGTATCGATACCTCTAAAACCAATCAAGGCGATAAATTTTCTACACCAACAAAAGCTCCGGATCCATAACTAATAACACATGTGGCGTACTTTTTTAGCCCCGCATTTTATACAAGATTTATGAGAGTTCGTAAAAAAATAACACCCCTTGCCTAGATTGCTATTGCTACTTCGTCGATATTATCGGAAATATCGTTAGCTTTATTTTGTGAGTCATTATAATTAAAGAGCCTAGTGTAATGTCCCTTTTTTTAGTTTGCATGGGGTTGAGTCTAATGGAAGAGCTTCCTCCTCTTTGTCTAAATTGACATTTTGTTTAGTTAGAACATAAATCAAAGTATAGGGTAGAGCGAACCACAGTTTAGTAAAAAAACGCAAAAATATACATATGGTCGAATCAAAACAAGTGAATCAAAGAATGGAAATGTCGTAGGATAATGATTACATCTACCTTTTAAATAAAAAGAATCATAAAAACCCACGGGTCACCTCTACTTTTCTGATGCTTTGGTAGTAGTAAAAAAATGGTGTTAAAAATAGATATACAATGTTTTAGTTTAAAGGAATATAAGCTTTAGCTGCTAAAAAGTTTTTGGGTATTTTGACCTGGTGCGTTTTCTGAATGTGTTAGAACAAGCAACATTATATCTAAGATTTTGTTCTAAATTAACTCTGTGTGTCGGAGTTCTTTAGACTTCCATTTTCTATATTTTATTTATACATGACCGACGTTTCAATCAGTACAATCTCTGATCGTCTTCAGATAGTTTGCACCTGAAGACGATCAGAGTCGTGTATAAATAAAATATAGACAATGGAAGTCCGAAACACAGAGTTCATATTTTGTTGTTACCCTCAACTCAATAATACTCAACGATAAACATGAATTCCTAAATTAGAGCAACAGACAAAATATATAAAGTAGTGTTCAAATGCCGTTTACCTTATTTATGGATAGAACGAACGTCACTTGCAATCTTGCGAATGTTTAATACGATTTTATAATCGAGGTTGGCGTATATATAAAGAAGTAACCAGAGCTTAGCCCAGCGCCAATGAGCTCGCGTAATGCGGTAGCTATAGAAACCGAAACTACTTGTTTGTCTTATTGCAAAACTAGAATGAAGTCTGAAAACTCCGCCTTCTTAATAAGCCGTTCTCTTTCTTCGGCGCATATTTCTTAATTTTGTATCTTTCTTATATACGCGAGACGCGGTGTGTATATTCTGCTTACACGTTTTAAGTTTTTACTCCGGTTTGTTAACCCTTCTTTCTCCGGTGTATTCAACTCGCTATTTGCCATCTCTGTCGCGCGAAGACATTGTGTGTATATGTAACGTTTAAGGTTTTTACTTTTTTATAGTTTTATTATTCGCCTGCTTAGCTGCTGCCGCAGCCCTGCAGTCAGCTTGGCTGGATCTATTAAAACCGATTTATTACCAAGTTTGTATACGAGTAGCAGTTTTCTTATTGTGTGTATTTTTGAGTTGGCACGGTCATAATTTGATTGTTTGCTTTCTTGATGGTTTTCTTCGAATGTAAAGAGACTAAGAATCGATTATTTTCTTTTATGTTTGTACATTGATTAGCTGGTGAAAATGGAAAAATTACCCTATGTAAAGGTGTGAAATAATTTTTTTTTGCTATGAAATGTTGACTTATATGTTGCGGTTTTATCTAGTTTCAAAATGTCAAAAACAATTGATAATATAGTAGTAGTATAATAAGTACGGAAAAAACTTGAATTTTCTTTATTCTTTTTACAGCCCTATTCTTCATTTATCATTCAGCAACGTCATAATTATTAATCCTCCCTCACTCCAAAAATGGGGGTGAAAATCTGCCCACTTTGGGGGCTTATAATATTGCTAACGGAGGCTCTGGTCTATTTATTATTCATTGGAAATATGAGACAATGTCGGAATTGGAATTTTTTCTGAAGAGAAAACTAACGAGAGAAAACATTGAGTCTATTAACGTTGAGTTATGAACAAGTAATTAGCAAAAAATTCTATGGGTCAAAGCGAGAAATAAGTTAATATGTAAACCAAATTTGGAATTATTTGTTAAATAAGAGTAGTAATTTTAGAGACCATGTAAACAATATTTCATAAAATTTGTTTTTTCATTGTAAAATTTCAAAAAATTTACGTTTTGTGACTGAAAAATAAAAAATACATAAAAAACATTCATGGGTACTTGAAGTTATATGAAAACTTGAGCATTTTATACAAACTTTAACTTTTTTGTGACAACACCTTAAAAGATTCCGGCGACTATTACGTTCTGTCAGGACCCAAGAGTAAATTGCATATCTACCACTACAATAAAAGATCGCTTAAAAAAACTATTTTGTGTTCAAATATAAAAAAAAACTAAAATTAAGCTTCAAAGTTTCAAAGAAAAACTCCGAAACATACGAAGCGCTCATAATAAGACGTGCCCAGTCTATAATTGATGAGGTCCGCGCGGCTAAAAAGGAAAACACGTACTTTCGGCCTCCGGGCCCCAGTTACGAATTCATAATATGGGAAATACAATGGGGGGATGAAATATTAATTCATATTTCTCATTTTCCGGGCCGCCACGAGGGGATAGGGTGATGCGGCGCACGGAAATTGGCTCTTTTTCAAAATAAATAACCTGATTAGGGATTCAAATTGATCTTTGTTTCTTGCAAGATCAATTTTTGATAAGGAATTTGTAATTACCAGCCCGATTAATTTTTTTTTTACTAAGAAGGAGTTAACATTGTAAAAATATGAGACATTTTTGTTGATGGTTCGATGGAAACATAACTTCCAGGCAGTAAGTAGTTAAATAGTTTAAATAATAAATAATTAAGTTAAAGCTTTTGAAGTAAGTAATATAGTAAGTACCACACGAAAAATCGTGCGGTATACCTTAGTTACGGAGACTTTTACTTATTTTATTCAGGATATGGCGTATTTTAAGATTGATATAGATCAAAGTAAATGTTTGTAATGTAATGTAACCCCGAAAAAAAACCACATATTTTACTTGTTTTTGCCATGTTTTGACCAAAGCCCGCTTTAATGGCGGATGCGATGACAGAACAAATGATCGCAATGGTTGCGTACGTTGCTGTTCCCATAACGTTAAGTTCATCTCTACGTAAGCATGACTGGAATAATCATAAACAAGTTAAAACAGCATCTTGGCTTTGTTTTAAACGCGTTAAGAATGCCCATATGTAAGTTGAACTATTTATTTCTAATATTTTTTTTAGAAGAATATGTTTCTAATTAATCAATTTTTTAAAACTTTTAGCATTTATGGGAGGTAAAAGTTAAGGAAGTAACGAATAAACTTGCTAGTAAGAGTAGAGATTATTTTTTTCTGTCAGTGAACTTAACTCAGGAATCTTAATGACGGTCAAAACGGGTCATGTGATTGATATCCATATTTTTTGGAGTCAAATAAACATCAGCATTGACTGCACTTTCAATGAAAATCACATTTTGTAAAAACTAAGACACGGTTCGGAGCACTTTTTTGATTTTTTGCGGAATAAGCTAAATTGGTGGCATTAAAAAGAAATTTTGGCTTACTCGGCAAACAATCAAAAAAGTGCCCTGAGCCCTGCCTTAGTTTTCACAAAATCTGCCTTGCATTCAAAGTTTAGCCATTTTGGATGTTTATTTGACTCCAAAAAGTATGGATATCACATGACCCAATTTGAACGCACTTCGACATTTTCTGAGCAAATCACCAACAGAAAAATAAGAATATCTACTCTTAAGATGTTAAAAATGGACCTGACAAATACAACTTTCGAAATGCTCTTATACCAAAAATCTTATGAATATTTAAAAACAATATCAACACCGTAACCCTTTCATTTGGACCCAAAATTAATCAACTGTACTAACCCAGTCACTCTAAATAAACTACGTAAACCTATTCAAATTTCCACCACCGAAAGACGTAACAAACATTAAATAAATTTAAAAAAAACTCACCATTAGCGCCGAACATTGCATGGTTCACGTACTGGTTGTGTACCCCAAAGTTGGCGTTGTTCCCCAGCGCGTACAACTGCTGAAACAGGCTTTCAGGACTTTCTTCTTGATCTGGCTTGGGGTTGGTCATGTTCATACCGGCCATCTGTAGCAGCTGAAGATGGGTATTGTTGTTTATGTTCTGTTGATTGGACTGGTTGGAGTTGGAAACGTTTGTTTGACAATCTACGGAAACGCCTGGAAGTTGTGGCATGGTAAACTCTTGATTGTGGTCTGCCCCCTCTTTTGTTACTTGACTTTCCAAATACGCTCTGACGTTTGCAATGTGGGATTTTGAGAAAACGTGGTCCTGTATTGAATACTTATGTGAATACTTAAAGTTACAAAATTTACAATCGTCAGGCATAGGTGGATTCTCGTTATCAGCCTGCCCCAGCACTTTTTGTAAAGCTATCTTGCCTTTCTTTTCTTTAGCTCTGGCATTTTGGAACCATACTTGCACAACCCTTTTGGGCAACCCAATTTCTTTACCAAGACCCTCACACTCGGCCATTGTAGGTGTTTTATAGTCGGAGAACAATGTCTTCATTATTTTGACTTGAACTGACGACATTTGAGTTCGATATCTTTTCGAACCACCGTGTTGTGAACCACCGCTACTGTTTAGTCTTTGCGTATTGCTTTGGGTGCTACTAGCGGGCGACGCCGGATTACTTTCGTCATCATAATACTCATTTGTTTCTGACATTGAGTCACTGCGCTCGTCACACAGGCTTCTCTCACTTAAATCGGTTAAAGGACCAGGATCGCACATGGAATTTCGTTCGTGATCCATGGAAACTTTCATTGGTCTGGACAGATCAACAGGTTTTGATAAATCTAATGGTATCTCGCCGCCTTCTCCCTTTTCACTTTTTATTTCACCCTTTTCTCCGTTTGAAGAATGCTGTTGCAACTCGGAGATATATCTTTTCATTGAATCTTCATAGTATTTTTTAATAGAAGACTCCATCTCGGGTGGAAAATTGGAAAAAAGCGGCGCTATCATGTTTGGGTTCTGCGAAAACTTATTTTCACCTCCACTTAAACTTGGCGAGGATTCCAAACTGATTTCCTCATCTGGGATGGCATCGATATTTACTTCCCCTTTTGCACACTGCTCGGCATGTTTGGTTGTTAAATGAGACTCTAATGCAGACTTTACTTTAAACAATGCTGGACAAAACGGACATCGCTTGTTAATCACTTGTGCATGTGCACGAAACTGTCCTTTTCGTTCTCTGGCCCTTGTGTTTTGAAACCAAACTTGTACTACGCGCTTTTTGAGACCAACTTCACTAGCAATATTTTCCAACATCTTTCTGCTTGGATTTGATTCAATTTGATACTTTTGGTAAAGGTAATCTAATTGTTCGGGCAAAATTGTTGTTCTTAGACGTTTGTCTTTAGGTTGATCTGAAGTATCGCTTTCTGCATCACCGAAATCGTCCATTTTTCGTTTCTGCCCAGTAACATTATTTAACATATTTATTAGAGGATTTGGAACGTTAATATTTGGAGTAGTAACTAAGTTAGGTGGATTGGAGTATTGAGCAGTTTGTTGCTGCTGCTTAGCAGCCTCGGATAAATTTTGACCAAACTGTTGTTGTAACTGGGCGTGTTGTTGCAAAATTCCGAACGGGGAATCCGGTGGATAGCTTGGAAATAAATTTGGATTCATCAAGTGTACTAATTGATGTTCTCTCCATAGCTCGAATCTTGGAAATACTAGATTGCACTTGTCACACTGAAAAGAACCATCTTTTGATTCTGAAGGTGTTGGGCTTGATGCAGAAAAGTTTTGTTGACTTAAAGTCGGTGTGGTAGGAGGATTCAAATGCTCAGGACTTTGTTCGTGAATGCTCGGCTGCTGGGAAAGATTCTGGGGTTGATTTTGTTGGGGTAGCATATTACCCTGCTGACTTTGGTCAGCATTTGTACTAGAGTTAGAATCTTCTGAGCTTAGAACAGCTGCAATTTGTGCTGCAGCTGCTTGAGCTTGAGCAGATCTTTTAGCATCTTCCTCTTTAAAACAATGAGTTTTCTGATGTCTAATTAATTCGTAGTATCTTTGGAATACCAACAAACACTTCTTACATTGGTAGTTTAAACCCGGTGTTCTCTGAAATCGATTGGCACCACTTTCATCTATTCCCTGAACGGGTTCCGCAGCTGGTTGATTTTCGTAAACTTTTCGTGCTTTTTGTCTAGCGTTTTGAAACCAAACCACTATCACACGTGGACTTAGATTTAAAAGTTTGGAAAGGTATTCTAAATCATCGTCTTTTGGATAAGCGTTGTTCTCAAAGAACTCTTGCAAAACTTTAATTTGGTAGTCGGTAAATCTGGTTCTATTAGCACGTTTGCCACTAGACCCACATGAGCCTTGACTTCCAGAATTGGGACTCAAACACCTACTTGGAGTCATAGGTAACATTCCTTGTAAATTTGATGGGTTTGGAAAGCTGTTTTGATTCGTCTTAGGTGGTGGCAACATCGGACTAGTCAAACCATGGTGTGCTTGCATGTTTGCCATATGTAACGTTGGCGTGCTAGTTGTGAGAGTGTCGCCGAATTGGGATGCCATGATGGAGGTAAGTGTGAGGTTATTGGGGGTAGATGGCTGTGAGATACCTCCCAAACCTTCGCTAGATGCAACAGAAGTGGCAGGACTTTGTGGAGGTTGCAAGTTGGGTGGCAAATTTGCAAACATACTGTTTATTTTATGTTCGTCGAATGAATCATTCCGTTTTTCTTCAAATTTTAAATGTTCTTCGATTGGCTCTTCCTTTATTTCTGTTTTAATATCGCTTGGTTGCATGGTTGGCGAGTTATGAGAGTCTTTGCTTTTGTTAATCTCGTCTGACGAACTACCAGAACTACTATTAAGCGGCAAAACTTTTGTTTCTCCAGTTTTTTCGTATTCTTCCAAATTTAAAGTCGTACTGGGTGGATTATTAAAATTGTAAGGACTGTCTTTGTTTCTCTGTCGCTCTTTAAAGAGCGTATTTCTGAACCAGTGCTTGATTACTTTAGGGGGCAGACCCGATTGTGCTGCCATCTCGTGAATTTGATCTTCAGAAGGTGAGTTGTTTATGTCAAAATGAGATCTTAGGATTTTTAATTGATCGTCTGTAATACGGGTACGGGCTCGTTTTTGATTGGCTGCGGCTGTAGCGACCTGGAAGAGAAATAAAAATTTTAACAAAACAGATTAAACAATCTAACAATGGAATATCCCATTTAATATTTACACAAAATAGATTGGGTAAGACAGGTATAAGTATACAAAAATATGTCCAGACCTTCCGTGTAAAATATCAATCATGAGCATTGTGTAACTGCGCATGAATAGATGAAGAATAGATATTTATAATGTCATTACGAAAAATAATAATAATTATCAACTCAAGAAACTTTCTATGACACATTAATTTAATTTCATTTACGTTCCAATTTCTACTAATGTCAATTTCAAAGTGTAATTATTTAAAGTTTTTTTTCTACATAAACAACAATGAGGATTAAATTTCTTTGGAGTACCGTTAGAAAGTATATGAGACAGCATTAATAATTAAGTAGAAAAACAGAAAAAATATAATTAAAGAGTCTTTGCGTTTTTTAACAGTTATTAAAAATAGATGATGTGTTATTTAATCTATAGTGTGAGTGATAAAAGAGGATTAAAAAGTCAATCACAAAGAAAAAACGAAATATGTACCTCGATGTAGTTTAAGAGTTCAGTGAGTTTTTCTTGACGCCCTAATTAGGATAACAATTATGTACAAATGGCCTTAATTCACTTAGATTTTGAGCTCCTTTCGTCCTGTACACTATAAATAGACAACAATTAAGTAAATAGACCTCACGAAATTATCTTAAAAAGTATTATTACTATAGCCCTATAATTTAGCTAACTGTATTTCGGAATTTTTAGAACATAATAGAACATGCAAAGTCTAACTTTTTGGTATTTAATTATTCAGACAAAAAACGGATATAATAATGATCTAGTCCGTTTTAGGTAAGTATTTAGCTATTTTAATTTAGCAGTTTTGGAAACTTAAGGGTATCCTACATTGAATAGGGTGCAGTTGTTATAAAGTTTTTTATTTGGGGGGGGGAAAGCTTTAATTGTTAGTGGACCGGAATAAGCAATCTGACAACTAGGTTATAATAAATAAGGCTGGTGGCATATTTTTGGTTTTGTAAAAACGTTCAAATATAAACACAGTTTGATTTAGAAAAAAAAAACACATTGTTTGTAGTTGTCTTATAAAAAGTAATAATTATGAAAACAACGAAATAAATCTTAAACCAATTAACGTCAAAAAACGTTTCCATAAAAGTACAAAAGGTTGCGCTTGTTTTTTTGCACTGCACAGTATTGCTCGAGGGAGTCAAGTAAGAGTAATATTATCAAAGTAGTAGATTTATAGTTTCGCTTCAATCTGTCTTTCAGTAAACACGATCAGCCTTAATAAATTGCAGCAAATTGGCTGTAAATCAATTAAGATAATTATCGCAAAACGCCGAGGTTACATCTATCTTTCAAGCGACGACAATTAAAATATTTAACAGTAAGGCTTGTTTCGGATTTTTCGAGCGACTCTATATTATTATTGTTAAGTCCTGTTTGGGAAAGTGAAAACTGGAGATTTATTGACGGAGTAAATAGTTTACCAATTAAACGTAATGTATTATATTATACTGTTCCAATTAAAAAAAGCAAATACTATTTCAAATTTAGGCATATTAATTTTCTTAGTTCTTAAGGAATTTTAACAAATGTACAAGATTTTTTTCTGAATACTTGAAGAAAACTTATGGAAATAGCTAAAATTTTAGGTAAGAATAATTATATTTTCTTTAAATGTGAGTAAAATGTGGCTGGGATTTTTTTTTGGCACCAGTGATGAAAAAAATAGTTTTTTTGGCATAGAAGCCTAAAAATCCATAGTTTGGTTATTTGCCGATAGTAAAAATCGTGTTTATGATGAAGGTATAATAGTGGTTTTCACAACTAGTAGCTTAAATAGTGCTTTTTTTACAAGCGTTGGTTTCAATAACGAGCGTAGCGAGGTATAGTATAGTATTATGAAATAATCCAAAAAAAAACACAGGAAAATATTTTTAAAAATCTCGAACGAAGGAAACATAGCAATGTGCCTTTTTACTCAGTGACGTTCATTGTTGCGACATTATAATCTTTGACAGTTTGGTATTTTGACGATGCATTTAAATGATTTAAAGAATAATTAAATTTTTTCAATATTACTATTTTCCGCTATTTCTCTTTAATTTTGGGTAAAAAACGGACAAAAATATTTTTTTGCATAGGTAATCAAAAAAGCCATGCTTTAGTTATCTGCAGACAGTTTCTAACATCATGTTTTTGATGAAGGTATAAAAAAATTATTCTCACTACTTTGTACACTATCGGCATCATAAAAGTGGTACACAATACTTTTTGTTGTAATACCTTGGTCTATTTTTACAAACAAAGTCACCCATTATTGTATTTTTCCTAAACTGTCAAAGTATGTAATTCTGTATTTCAGACTGACAAATAAATAAAAAATGCCTCCACAAATTTCTTTATTCGATAAAGCCCAACTCCTGACAAAACTACAAGTAGGATGGTCAATTAGGGACGTGGCTAGATATTATGGACGCAGTAAAACCACGATTATAAAAATTAAAAAATGATGGGAAGATCAGACAATAGAGAAAAAACAAGGGACTGATGAACAAGATAATGACCTTAACACTTTTATGGAAGAAAACACTTTTGCATCTGTTGCCCAGGCAAAGAGATTAACTCAATTTCTAGGATGTGTAAGAGTGGCACGAAATCGCGTAAGGAAAGGCTCTAATTTAAGATAGTAGCTGCTAAAAAATTAAACTTATAAAGGAAAAAAACAGGCCAGGTTACTTTTTGCCCTTAATTACTCTCTAAAGGAACCATAGCTTTGGTGAAAGGTAATATTTTCCGATGAAAAAGTTTTCCAGTGCTGTAGTGACAGAAAACAAATTTGGGTGTATCATCTACCAAGAACGCGCGATGAGGAAAGATATATTGCTGGTAAACCGATCGCGCTGGAAGATTTTTGGTAAATATGTGGGGTTGGATTTCTGCTAGAGGTCATGGTTCTCTATTTAAAATCAATGGAAGGCTCACAGCAAAGCTTTACGTTGACATTTTAGAGAACACCGTGCTTCTAGCCGTCACAGAACTTTACCAAGACCAGTTTATTTTTCACCAAGACAACTGCCCTGCTCATATGGCCAGAATTTACCAAACTTAGTTTCGGAAGCAAAATATTGAAGTTCTGCCTCGGTCTGTGAAAACCCCAGACACCAATCTTATGGAAAATATCGGGTTTAATTTCAAAAAAGCTGGAAAGATTTAATATTGTGCCGGAAAATCAACATCACTTGGTCCAGTTAATAGTCAATGCTTCTGAAGAAGTGACCAAATGAAAATCTCTTTGAAATTTTGGGTGATTCTCTACCAAGAAGGTTAAATGGTATAATTGAGGTGAATGGCGCAATGACTAGATATTAAAATTTATGTTTCTATTGCTTTATAATTTTCAATACAGTTGTTTTTTTTTTTAATTTTTGTTAGTTATTTTATGCGTTAGCGTATTATTCTAATATAAAAATTATTTTTGAAAGCAATCTTTGTCACTATTTTAATATTATAGTACAAGTCTGTCACAAAATATAATCCGGTAGTTACCCATACAATTTAAAAAATACCTATGTTTATCACGTACCACTTTTATGATGCCGATAGTGTACTGTAAAACTAAACACGCGTTCAAATGCAAAAAAGTCCACTCATAATAATGATTTAAATAATCTCGAACGATCTTAATTCAAAAAATTAAAATATAAGCCACACTTTCTTGCAACCCAACTGCAAACTATTTTGCATATGAAATACATACTTAGGCTATAACTATAGTGTAATTTAATCGCCCGAATTTAATGGCAATGCAAGAAAAAATTGCTCTCGTGCACTCTAGGCAGGTAATTTTTGGTCTAATGGATGGATATTATTACGGCTGCTTTGAGGGGTTTTAAAGAATTGTGAAAAATTCTTGGGTTTTTTTAAAACTCCTGAAGATGAAAACTTTTTCTAAAGATGATAACTAAAGTTATCAAAACCCGTGCAGAGATTGAAAAATATAGAGTTTTGGTGAATTAAATAAAAAACATAAAAATACTTTTTTCTGTAAGGAAAATGTATGGATGGTCAACCATCTAAAAACTCTACCAAAAATTAAAATTATACTATACTGGTTAAATCCTCTATTAAAATTATTTTAGAAGGGAATAATTTCACTTCTATGTACAGACCGCTTCAAACTACTGCGAACATAGGGCGAAAGAAGTCTAATTTGTCAGTGTACGTACATGCAGAGACACCGCACGCCTATCAGTGAAGCAACCAACACTCAGGCTTCCGATCGCCATTCGCTGCCGTTCGCCTTGTATTTAGTACGCCTCTAACCACGGTGCTGTGTGGAGCGTAGTCAATGAAACCGGAATTTGGTCAATAAATACGCAAATTTTTGTAACGTAATTTTCTTATTTTTTGTCACTGATAAATAAGAGCGTTTTATTGTCAACTGCTCAGATTTATCAGTGACGACGTGTTACAATGAAAATAATAAGGAGAAACAAAATAAAAGCAAGTTCTCAAAATAAAATAATACATTCTAAAAACCAAAAAGATTCTCCCATTAAAAAAAAAATTAAAGCAAATGTTCGAAAAGTCCTCCTTGCTCGGCTAGACAATATCCGAGCCTACTATAAAAACCCCTTCCAACGTTTCCAAGCATGTTAGGGGTGATAATTTGAAAAGCTTCTTCAAAAACAGATAGAAGTCATTAGGAGCAAGATCGGGAGATCGAGCTGGCCATAAAATAGTTCCCCATGTACTTATAACCCGATTAGGAAATACATTATCAAGATATTCCCTAACAAGGCCAACATTGTGAGCGGAACAACCATCTTGTTGAAACCATGTTTCACCAAATCTTATACCTAACAACTGCCTAGCAGTTGGAATAATGTGCTGCTGCAGTAGATCCAAGTATCTAGGACCATTCAAATTGCAATTGCCGTTAATAAAAAATGGCCCAATTACGTGTTCCCCTACAATACCCCCCCCCCAAACATTTAGTTTTTGGGGATACTGTGTTCTTACGTCAAAATACAAATGCAAATTTTCCCTCGACCAATATCGAACGTGTGTTGGGTTATGACGATTTGACCATTTGACCATCTGCACTTTTTCGGCAACTTCGTAGACATCCATTTTTAGTTTTAAAAATGTATTATTTCAATTAAGAACTTACCCATCTGTTTCTCGAGCAAGGCAGAAATAAAACAAAATAATAAAAACAAAATGAATTTCCAAAAGATAACACTGTAGCGTGCTTCGAATCCACCTCAGTCGTACGTCACGGAGAGTAAATTGGACTTGATTCCCCCTATGTTCGCAGTAGCTTGAAGCGGTCTGTATAGTTAAAATATCAGAAAAACAATTAATTTCAAACAACATTGGCATTAAATTTGCGCCACTATTTTTTTTTTTAATAAAATTTGGTAAAAATTGATTTTTCCCCTAAATTTATTCTTATGACCATGGACTTTTCGATTATAAATTTGGATACTTTCCTAATTTTAAGAAAGAAAAAAAGAACAATTTCGACACAAACAAAACGTGTCAAAATTAGGTTTACCCTCCAAAGGGTTTTTATTCTTCTATAGATTCTTCTGACTGCAGATTGACAAAAACCAAGGTTCTATTCATAAAATTTTAGTCTTGTTATTCACCACATTTTCGAAAAATGCAGGTGTTCTTGCTAGGTAGGTAATTAGGTATTAGGTACCTCATCCTATTTTGGGTATTCTGCCTTATTTTTAGTATTGGAACCAACAGTAGGTAGTTTTTGGTCGTGCCAATTTACAGCCCGCTAACTTCTGCGGCAACGATAACTTTAACGCTATTTGACAGTTCAGAATAGCCTTTTTGGTTCAAGTTTCACGTTGACGGCCGGTTATTTGACATTTGAGATAATTTCGTTTTCGTTTTTAATTTTTAAAATAAAAGTAGTTTACTGTGGTTTGCCATTCTAAGACAAAATTTGTACCTGCCTAATTAAGTTCCGAGAGAATGTAGATGATTCAAAATACCCAAATTTATTGTGTTTTAAAGTTACCTGGTATTTAATTATTCACGAAATAACACTCAAACAGAAAAACACGCTTGGGTCTGTCTTGGGTACTGACCGCAGCGCCACCCGGTCCAAAATGGCGCGGAATTTAATAGAAGCTCGCCAAAACACACATGCGCATGTCCTGCGTACGTCAAAATTCTTAAGTTAATCGTCCGTACGTTTGCAGCGTTTCATGGCAGCCCTTAACCGGGCTGCGTTCAGAAAGTGCGCGCACTCGGTGTGTTCGCAAATGTACACACCACCTATAAATAATCTTTCATTCTTGTCTAATGTCAGCTGATTTACAAAAACAAACCAAAGCGATGTTTCTCATTTTTTGGTGAGGTCACAATGTGTTTTACACGAAAAACAAACAAGGAAATTTTTTGTCCTTTCTTATTTTCGTATGTCGGGTTGGTTTTCAGAATTACTTTTCTTGTGTGACGTTATCTAATAAAAAGTGACCCAAAAAACATTTTTTTTTGGCTACAAGTGGGTAGAAAAATGTAAAAATACGCTTTTTGTCCGCTCTTATTTCGAATTTGGGATGATTTCCGGGGTTGCTTTATTTTTGTGATGTTATCCAATATGTTATCCAAAAATGTTGGGTAGTTTTTAAACCCGCTTTTTTATTTCTTGACGGATCACTTTAATATAAATTTAATGGGTCATTGACAAGCTACATAAGCATAACAAAATTTTGAAAATTATCAAGTATCATCTAAAACTTTTTGAGACCTATAAATAAAGTATATACTAGATTAATAAGACACCACGAGTTAGTTAAAAAAAAATCGCCAACCATTGCCCAAGTCAGAGTGACGGCGTGGTGTAATAAGCTCACTAAAATAGACATAATTATGTGCAATTTTGAGCTAATGACGCGCTCTAAACGCACCAGTGTAGTGTAGGCTTTCTGAACGCAGCCTTGTAGATGACGTTTAAATGTGAACAGTGTCAAATAGCGTCAGCCGTCGGGCGTTTTGGGCACGACCAAAAACTATCTATTGTGTTAAATTTTAAATACCTACTTACTTTTAATATTTCTACCTGAACTTTTTGTTTAAAAACTTCAAACGTTTCAAGATTAATAAGCCGACCGAGTTATTGGAATTTGGTTTTAAAAATTGGAGAGTTTATTCAGGGTTCAGTAAACTTTGGTAATTACAATTTTACAATTTTCACAAGGTTTAAATCTCCCATAATACATAGTATCCCAATTCTAGGTATTTTTGGTTTCTAAAGATGGCAAAAAACATAAAGAAAAAGACCCCGAACCTTTATATTAAAGCCTAGTGTCGAAAAAAGCACTGTGGACAATTCTGGAGGTTAATATTCGATTAGGTAAATAAGGCGGCAACAACTATTTTGCACCTACTGTAAATACGCTTATTTTGATTTCGGGCATACAGAGTTATAAAAAAGATTCCTGAAAAAACTGTGTGAAACTGGGGCGCTATTTACTACGATGGACTAAGATATAGGACTACGGGACGCATGTCGTTTTTGCGGGTTTTTTTTTTAAATTACAGTGAAAGAACTACAAATTACATTGGAAATGGCTTTCGGCTAAATGTCATAATTTTTTTATATGTTGTAGTACTCGATCAACAAAGCACAAAAATAAAAAAGAAACGAGATAGGGAGCAGGAATACCTTTTGAGATATGAACAACTTTATTAATTACCGCCAAAATCAAATGATTGAAACTCTATTTGTCTGGAATGAAACATCCCTTCCACTCGTATAAAAACGTTTTTATATGCTTTCTTTGCTACCACCAGAAAAGTCACTGATTTGTAAGTTTTAAAAAAGAAAGAAAACGACCATTTAAAAAAAATTACAATTTCAATTTCTTTAAAGATTTTAAAAATGTTCACATGTGTTACTAAAAATAATGCTACTTGGCTAAAGAAAACATTTTTAGCTTGAGTGATATTGGAGAAATAGGAAAAGTGAATTTAAATATATCATAGGTAGGTTATAAAAACTTTTTATGAACAAATCCAATCCAAAAGCTTAATACCAATATGTTGGTACCAATTAGTACCCATTGGTACCTGTATTTGACCAATCAAATTGCTCGTGTGGTATATGTTTTTAGGCTAACTTGGGGTCGCCGGTAACGAATTTGATAACATTTTTCCGGTTACTATTACCGTTTTTCCACGAGGAAAAAAGGAGGTAAAGTGTTTCTCCTACTTAAGGGCGGAAAAGTGGTTTCTACGCATGCCTTTGCGTGCAAAATGTTTTAGTTAAAACTCTTAAGATGTTTTAAGCCCTGGTCTCACTATGCAACTTTGTCTTGCATCAAATTTTCAAATAACAGGTTAAAAGAAGACACAATCTGCTCGTGTCTTCTTTTAACCTGTTATTAGAAAATTAGATGCATGGAAAAGTTGCAGAGTGAGAATAGGGCATAATATGGCGGCATGCGGCGGCTTTGTATTTAAAAAAAAATCAAGGTAGGCTTGACAACGTCAAACTTTTGCTTAAGAAACGACGTCATTTGCTGCCAGTATTTCACCAATACCTATTTCGAAAATATTAAAAAGCATTAAAGTACCACTCAAGCTAAAATGTTTTTTTTAGCTTACTGGCATTATTCTTTTCTTTCGTTTTTAAAATTTATAAATCAGTGACTTTTCTGGTGGTACCAAAGAACCTTTATAGAAATATTTTTACATGGATGGAAAGGGTGTCTCATTCAGGACAAATAGAGAAACGAATCGTTTTATTTTGGCGGTAATCAACAAAGTTCTGGGAAAAAACTTAAAACACGTTAATTTAAAGTACCATATCTCAGAAAGTCATCCTGCTCCCTATCTCGTCTTTTTTTTATTTTTGTGCTTTGTTGAT
Source organism: Oxystoma pomonae (assembly GCA_963921995.1). Taxonomy (NCBI): domain Eukaryota; kingdom Metazoa; phylum Arthropoda; class Insecta; order Coleoptera; family Brentidae; genus Oxystoma; species Oxystoma pomonae. The sequence goes on from OY998170.1 coordinate 26,875,178, forward strand.
CGAGTACTACAATATATAAAAAACATATGACATTTAGCCGAAAGCCATTTCCAATGTAATTTGTGCAAGGTTCTTTGTTGGACTTTTGGACTTATTGTAATCATATAAGTGTTTTGGCAAGAGAAAAACGCAGGTTTTTTCCAGTATTTCGAGAAAAAATTGGAAAAAAGAATATTTTCGGTAGGTCAAAATTAAAGAGAAAAAGCGGAAAAGAGTGACTGAAAAAATCTAATTATTCTTGCCTAAAAAAATCGTGAAAATATAAAGCTGTCAAATATTAAAATGTCGCACACACAATGTCGTCACATCGCTATGGAAACCATTGTTATTTATAGTGTAAAGATGGTGTGTTGCGAGAAGTGCTCTTCGTTCGAGATTTTTAATAGTAGTTTTCACAACTAGTGCCTAAAATAGTGCTTTTTTTACAAGCGAGTAAAAAAAATCGCAGTTTAGCCGCGACTTGTTAACAGTATTTTTTAATATCTTTATTAAAAATTAAAGATCTCGAACGAAGAGCACTTCTCACAACACACCATCTTTACACTATAAATCAAGGCGGCTGGTAAATGAAATAACAATCAATGGCGATGTGCCTTTTTAATCGGTGACATTCATTGTTGCGACATTTTAATCTATGACAGTTTGATATTTTGACAATGTGTCTAAATTATTTTTTCGTAAATACTTGGTGAAAACTGGGGGAAATGGCTTAATTTTTAAGCAAGAACAATTAGATTTTTTCAATATTACTATTTTCCGCTATTTCTCTTTAGTGTTGGGTAACAAACAGACAGAAATCTTTTTGCACACCCGGGATCAAAAAAAAGTTTTCTTGCATCGGTAACCAAAAAAGCCATGCTTTAGTTATCTGCAGACAGTTACTAAAATCATGTTTTTGATAAAGGTATATAAAAAAAGTATTTTCCTGTTTTTCTTGGATTTTTTGTTAAAGTATTAAAAAAAATTAGTGTCAACAACTCGCGGATAAACTGTGCTTTTTTTACTGGCGTTTTTAAATACCTCGATGCGCTCGTTATTTAAACCAACGCTTGTAAAAAAAAGCACTACTTTAGCAACTAGATGTGAAAACTACTACTTAAAAACAAGGCATACTTTTTTAAAGTAAAAGTTGTTGATTTCAAAAATAAGGTAGCTTGTGCCATTTTACCTTACCTTACCTTTTTTCGATAGAGACCATAGAATAGTGTGTTAAATACAGATAAACCAATTTTGCCTTAAAGTTGTAGCAGAAGCGTGTCTCTTCATTGGCGTTAGGGAGAAAGTATTTTTTTTTGGAAAGCATAAAAAAGGGAAAAACTTTGAAACAATTTTTAGTAAATTCTGTAATATTACTGGATTTTTTACTACTATTTGCTTTTTAACGATAATAATTGTTAAAACTTTTAAACAATTATTAATATTGTGTTTGTTAGAAAACCATTAAGACCATTTAAGAAGCTCGTGATGTCCGTTAATTATCATTGGAAACTTGTTAATTACGCTTACTTGTAATAATTGAAATCTGCATTAATAAACAAGGTTAAACTAATAAAATTCTATCAGCGTGTTTGCTTTGTAATTATAAGCAAAGCTTGGAAAAAAATAACTTTTGATTTCGTAGTTATTTTTGATTGTAACTATCGAAGATTTTAAAAGAGTTTTATTAAACCTGGTTTAAAATTAATTAAACTATATGAATGTTATAGATTCTAAATGTCAATTAAATTTAAACCAGGTTTAACACTTCAGTACATTGACAATAACAGACATGGTACGTCTATAAGAAAATCCTATCGTTTGTCTTTAAATCTATATTAAAATTTGTTAAAAAGGCTCATTTAAAATCAACAAAAATTAGTAGATATGAATTTTGTTGCACCCATAAATAAAAGTAAAATCCAACCCAACCAACAAAACCAATTAAAAACTATTAATAGAACTAGATTTAAACAGCTTTTTTTGTTGTGTTTTAAGGTATTTAATTAGAATAATTAAATACCTTGAAACACACCAAAAAGATTTTTAATTCTTGTTAAATTAGTGTAATTATACCTTGAAACACCAAAAAAATATTTTAAATTCTTGTTCTATTAATAGTTTTTGGTTGGTTTTTGTTTGTTCATAATTCATATCTACTAATTTTTGTTGATTTTAAGTGAGCCTTTTTAACAAATTTTAATATAGATTTTTAAGACTAGTCCAAAAATGACCAAATTAATAAAATTGAATATATATTGCCGGGATAAAAAAAGTGTCAAAGTTAAAAAGCCAGCCAGTTTGGGTAATCCATAATTAGTGTAACATTTGTAACAATTTCCAGAAAACGTCTTAAAAATTTTGGTAAATAGAAGTGTAACGTGCTAAAAAACTAGGTAATGTAAAAAAAAAAGGTCTAAAAAACTCACCGCTTGTTGCTGCATCATTGCTGCCTGCTGCTTGGCCATCATGCCCTGATCTTGTGGTCCAAACTGCCCCATATGGTCAAACGGCGGGGGCGGCATCATCATGGGCACAAGGGGCGGCTGGAGATTCATGGCCGCCAGAGCATTTAACCCCAAGGGCAGCCCCATTCCCATCATTTGCATCATAGGGTGGTTAAAGTTGAGTTGTTGAAGTTGAGAGGCGACCAGCGCCGCTTGAACCTCTTGCATTTGTTGAGCTAAAGCCATCGGATTTTGAGCCATGCTTTGAGCTAACATGGCTTGGAGGTTTGCCGGGAGAGAGTCGATACTGGCTGGTGTCGTGGACGACGTTGGAGTAGAAGGAGCGGTTGACGTAGCCTCTGGTGGGGTTTGAATGTTGAGTTTGGCATGAAGGTTTTCTTTCGACTCGTCATCTTTGTCTGGAGTAGTTTCCAAATGGTTTGGACTGGTGGAATTGTTGGGTGTAGTGGTTCTCGGTTGGGTTGTATGAGTGGAAGAGGTTGCGGCAGTGACCACTACAGTTTTCTTCTCGATCTCGGTCTTGAGCTGTTGGGCATATTTTTCTAAGTAGTCTAGCGGTACAAGATCTTTGTGAACTTCTTCACAGTGGGATTTTAACACCCACACACTAGAAAATTCTTTATTGCATGTTTGACACGTGGATTTACTTACTTCTGGTAAAGACATCACTTCCGAGTTGTTGCCATCTTTGTCTTCCGTCTGTTGGTCACCATTTTCAGCACCAACTTCTTCTGTTACTTCACTGTTTTTCTCCTCACTTTCTTGAATTTTCAATTCTTTTTCTCCACTATTTTCACTCACAACACCACTTTTTTTAGCCTCTGCCTCAGCCCTTTCTTTTTCTTCTTGTTCTTTTAATTGTCTTTGCCTTCTCTGGTGGCTTTCGTTATATTGCATCACTAAATCAAACCCAAAACCCTCTAATAAATGTTTATAAATATGCGAACTCTTTTTACTCATTTTGTTTATTTGATCTTGATCTAACGGCGGGCTCTTTGCCTGTCCGGGCTCACTTAAACTCTGAAAAATACCCATAGGAGGGGTAAACATACAGTATAACTGATGGGCACTCAACTGATCTTGGGTAGCAAAGAGCACACCGCATTTCGCACAACCGAGACTACCTGGCCCAGGTGATTCGAGGGGAGAGGGTTGTTTGCCGTCCCCACCACTCAGAGGCGTAGGGGATGATTCGGTTTTCGTAGACTGCACGTCGGGTTGTTCTATTAGCGGTTTTGTCAAGTCTATCTGTCCGGCTAGGGCCAAATCTTGAAGTTTACTCGCTCTAGTTTGGTGTAATACACTTCGCATATGAATATCTAACGTCGAACCTTGAGTGTAGGCAACTTTGCAAATATTACACCGATATTTTTTCTTGTCGTCTTCTTCGGAACTCGTACTTTTCGGTGTTAAACTTAAATTCTGTTGATTAGTGGTCATCCCCACCACGGGCGACACTGGGCTGTTATTGTTATTGTTGGTCTGTTGTTCTTGCATGGCCCTCTTTAGTTTATGCAAATGAGAAACGGAATTGTAGTGGACCAACAAGATATTTTTCTGTGTGAAACTCTCTTTGCATACGTCACACTTAAAAGGACGATTAGGGTCAAGATACTTTTCCATAGGGTAGCTTAATTTCTCACCCTTTCGGTGTAATAAAGTTTTGTTATGAGCGGTTAGGTAACTTTGTCTTGTGAAGGCCACCCTACAACGGTGGCATTTATATTTTCGGTTTGGGTCGTTGTAAGAGTCTTCAGCTATCGCTTGCGAATTTAAGTAATCTTCTAAAAACTGTTGATCTTTGTAAATGATACTGTCATCCGAATTGTTGTCTTCATTTTGGGTGCTATCGTCCAAATTTTGACTACCACTTAGGTCTTGCGACTCGTTTAAATCACTTTCGTCGTTCTCTTTTTTTAACATGTCATTCGTTGAACTATCCAAGATTTGACCTTGCAATCCTGCTAGCAACAGTGGGTTAGTCATCAAACTTTGCTTATAAGCGTGTAATTCTTCGTCGGTCAACTCTGAGTGAACGGTTTCTACGTGCTTATGCAAAGCTACGAGTGATCTAAAACTTCTTCCACACAGAACACACTTTGTAGCATCTCTGATCATGTGATATTGAGAATGTAATTGTAACTTCTCTAGGGTCTTAAAAGCTAGTGAGCATTGATTACAGCGATATTTGTAGACGTGTTTTTCGCTTACGGACATGTTACAAATCGAGTTTTTAGCATGTACTTCTCTAAAATGAGTTTGTAAAGTGTTGGCAGTTGGAAAGAACTTATTGCAGCCTTTTTTCCAACAGATATATCCTGGTCCGTTAGGGGTTTGTTTGATTTCTAGGTGACCGGTTTCATTTTGGTGGAAACAAAGTTCGTCAATGTTTCTGAAGGCTTTTAGACATGTGCCACACCGTTCGGCCTCGGTATCACTAGTTTCCTCTGTAGAAATTGGAGACAACAAATCCGGATCGTTGTCTTGGTCGCTTTTTTCAAGTTTAGTGCTGTCTTTGGAAGACAAAGAGTTGGGAGAAATTTGATTTATTAATTGGTTATTTGGTGTAGGAGTTCTGGATGCTTGATTCAACCAATGGCTCTGATCGACAAGCATTAGCAATCTTTGCAATCCTTCGCTATTAACGCTATGTATTTGCATAACATGCCGTTCTAATGTAACTCTGTCCTTAAACAAATCCTGACAAAGCGGACAGTGTATATAACTGGACTCTTGAGTGGGCTGAGGACCGTTAGGGTTGTGCTGGGCTAATACGTGGGCTTGTATCCTCATTTCCGAGTCCGAAGAATAATCGCAATAAGGGCAAATATGCTGTTGTGAGTTGGAAGAGTTGTCTAAATTATTTGATTCATCTAGTTCGTTTGGTTCGGATTTGACTTGATCGGGATGGCTTAGATCAGAAGCAAGACTGTCTCTGCGCTCTGGAAAAATAGAAAGAAAAAGATGTTTTTCGGAGGTTTTAGGAAAAGTTTGCAAAAAATAAACTGAAAAATATTGTGCACAAATAATAATAAAAAATACAACTGGCAAGTAATAAAAATAAAGCTTTTTTTTATGTCAGTTGTGGTTGAAAAAAATATATTGAAAAATATTTACAAATAACTGATCATTTTATATTATTATCGTAGTAGTGTGTAATGCAGTGTTTTTATTTACCCTACGATGTAATTTTTTAAATAAATAATACAACTAACACTTTAAAAACATTCAAAAGAAACGCATGTTTCTAACATGATGTTTCCACTTAAACTAATAGGTGATAATAAGTATCAATATCCATTATTAATAAGCATTGCTAATTTTAATGTTCAGATATTATCTGGAGATTTTCTGATAAGATTTAATTTCTTAGATAAAACTTTAATGAATCTAGTTTTAATAAATTAATACAACATTTCTGAAAAATATCAGATTCGCAAGAACATTTTTTCTTCCTCTATGAAATTCCGTTTTTAAAACTCATTAAATTTTGAACAATATTGTTAATTGTCACAAAGCTAGTAGTAGGTGAGGTGTGCTTTAAAAATTACAAAAGGGATGAAAAATGATTAAGTAAGAAGAATAGATAAGAATCATCCTACGTTTAATGCCTATACCGGTTCTGATTTCAATGGTATCAAATTAACAGAGAAAAAAGATAAAGACAAGACGCACCGGGCTTTACATTTTGGCTAAACCTGGAGACACAATGAGCCTTTACTTTTCAAGAACAATGCTATTGTATTTGGTAGCCTAAGGGTGTAAAAACGCCTTTTTGCCATCCTTTTTTCAAGTGAAACGGTTAATTATTAAAGGGTTTTTAATTTTGGATTCGTGCACAAGGTGGCGTACATGGCGAGTGTTATAAGCTCACTAAAACGATAACATTGACCAGGACCACTAAAACCGTTTGAACTTTTTGTGCCACAGCATGGATGCAAAAGATTAATGGAGGAACCCAATTTCTCATCTACATATATATTTTTGAAGGGGGGACACATTTTGGCTAAAATTATATTTTTTTAAGTATCAATCTTAAAATTTAAATAAGGAATGTGGGTCATGTAGTACCTTATTTTAAAGTTATTTTAAATGCCTCTACAAAAAAGTTACCATTTTAGCGAGTAGTTTTTGAGATATTTACTTTAAAACTTGCATGGAATAATACAAAAATCGTTTTTTTACGAAGTTACATTTTTTTTTAAATAATGGGGAAAGTCGGTTTTCGGCAATAGTTCATATTATCCTTGCATTTTTTTCTCCTAGAATACACTTCTACAAGGGATAAAATATACATGTACAATTTAAACCTATTTGGAAAGTAACCATTTCAAAAAATAATGACCAGATTTTTGTAAAAGCATTTAAGACCTTTAAAATATCTACACGACCCACTTTACCTTTTTAAATGGTGGGGGTGGCACTCACCTCCTGAAGGGGAAGCATACTACAACAATTTTAATTTTGATTGGTTTGAGAGAAAATCTAGGTGCATGCCAAATTAAAGTTAAGCAGGGGGCCTAGTATAAATTCTAAAATATTTAAAAGGCGATTATTTTTTAATAAAAACAATAGTCCAGAATTATAGTTGTCTTTGTTTCATTAATCATGAAAAAATCAAGGGAGAGTTGAATAATAAGAAGTTTCTAAGTTTAAAATTATTATTATACCTACCAATTTATAATACTATCTGGATTTTATTTCACCCAAAGTATTGGACCATATTTCTGATTATGTTACAAATATTTGCAACATCTTCTAAATCAAAATAAGCATCTGAGAAATGTTTTTTTCCATGTTCGGGCTTACTAATAATAGGCAAAGGGCCGGTTAAAGTTAAAATCGTATTAAATATCCGGATGAACTTCATAAAAAAAGACGTTTAGTGAGGAAATTTCATTAAAAAAAATAAGCTTTTACGGAATAAAAACAATGAAAATATTTTTTTTATGCGAATTAATTTTAGAGGGTCCTACAAGGCTTCCCTGTTTGGACGTTTAATTAATTTATCTGGTTTTATATTCAGAATCCCTCTTAAGTAAAGATTTCATGTTCTAATGTTAGAAAATCATTTTATAGTCATAAATTCAATAAAATACAACTTAAAATTTAGAAAAAAAAACTAAAAACTTATTATTACATTTTGAAAATTTAGTAGAATAGTTGTTTGGTACAGAAATACTTACCTAACAAGTGCGGAAAGTGATACTTTTCCGCACGCGACGGCAGTTGCACAAACGACGCGGAGCGAAGTTCGGGCAAGCTGTCAAGGGAAGAAAAGGCATTTTCCGCAAGTGTTACGAACAATGTTTTTCATACGAGTGTTTTTGTTCATCTTATTTATCCAAAATTTTTTTTTTAATACGCAAAAATTTTATAATAATGCTATAAAATGCTACATATGATAGAATAGTTACATAAATCATTTAATTAGAAGTAAATATCTTTATTTTTAATAATACAAAAGTCGTACGGAAAAGTAACTTTTCAGCACTAGTGTGGAAAAGTTAATTTTCAGGGTTACATTAAAAATCGCGCGGAAAAGTAAAAATCGTGCAGAAAAGTAAAGAAATCTTGCGGAAAAATACAACTTTTAAAACGAAAAACGTGCCGAAAAGTTACTTTTCGGCACGCTCGCGCCCGTAGGAAAAAATATATAAAGACAATGAAATTATGCCATCAATTGACTGTCAAACTAGCTCTTAATTGTCACGTTCCTTGACGTTTTAGTGACCTTTTTAAATCTACCCTTGAGGTATCTAATACGTACTAAACTTTCCTGCAAACAGTCCTTACAATATTATATCCTATACATAATAACAGTTAAAATTGCCAAAAATTCCATGGTAAGATATTAATTTTAAAAAGGCCCTTTTTGTACCCCAAAAATATAAGACAATTTTAATTTTAGTACCTGCTGTGTTATAAAAATTCTAGTGCATGCAATCAAAATTATATAGATTTCGTTTTTACGGAAATTTTAAATTTGGGGTTTTGTTTAGTGGGAGCAATTTTCTATAGCTGAGAGGCTTTAATAACAGCCAACTAATAAAAGTTTCAGTCTAATTGGGATTTTGACTATAAGAAGACTGTTGTGGAGCCGTTTTACAATAGGCGCGGTGATTTGCATTAAAAATTGACTGGTTTTTAATTAATTTAGGGTTTTTAAAAACGGCATTCGGACACCGAATAAAAAAATATTTTTTATATTTGAAATAAAACCTTTTATACTCTTATTTACTGTTTTTTCTAAAAGTCTATGACATTAGCACAGTGGCAAGTACAGGGTCATTTTTTATAAATGCACACCCTCCCTAGCATTTTAGCTATTTGTCGCAGAAAGAAAGAAGAAATTGATCATGAAATAAGGTAGATTTCTATCACAATATCAGTTTTTTAACCAAGTAAACACAGAAATATTCTGGGAATTTTCCTTCTAGATAATATAAATGTTTTTCAAATACTAACACCCCTGACAAAAACACTCTTAAAAGTTTCCATAATTAAGTAATATTCCCATATTAATATATTACATTATATTACCCTGCGATTTTATCTACAGAAGGTTTTTAGCATGTAACAGGAATATTTAAAAAAATAATAATATCCCTCTGTAATCGATTTATATCACATGTTTATCATCTAATAGGAATATTCTTGAGATATTAATGTTCGTGAATGTTCTTTTTGTGTTTACTGAGAAATTAACCTTACTTACAGTCAGTGGGCAGATAACACTAGGGTACAATTTCCAACTTTTTTTTCTTTCCAATTTATAGGCATACAGTAAGTATACAGGGTGTCCCAAAAGTTCAAGTCCATTCTAATATCTCCAAAATCAAAAGAGGCAGAGAAGTAAACAAACTTTTCATTCTTTTCCCAAAAAAAACCTAATATGCTACTTTTTCTCTAACGGTTTTTAAATAAAATGGGTAAATCATCTCCATAAGACCAATGAGTTAAACAAGAAAGCAGATATTCGGTGACTCTTTGTCTAAATCATTGCTCTTATTTAAAAGTTTTTGTCATTTTATTTAAAAACCGATAACATGTTAGGTATTTTTGGAAACAGAATGAAAAGCTCTATTCAAATTTTAGAAAACATACAGTGTATCTCATTTAAAAAAGTATTTTCACCACCATAGCTCCGCCCACTTAATGAATGGCGGCACAATTAGCATCCAAAAAGATACTTTTTCGTAAACCATCTAATTTTGTGAAATTTGACTTCTCTGTCTCTTTTGATTCTGGAGATATTAGGGTGGACTCGGATTTTCAGGACACCCTGTACAAAATATCTATAACTAAGTAACTAAATAGCACACTTTTATTATTAAATCTAGAGCTTAATGCGCATATACACAGAACGAATAGGTTCGTCCAAAAATTCGGGACAGAACTGGCGAACTTTTTTCGACGAACGTTTGCCCGAAAACTCGAAAATTTGCAACGAACATTTGTCACGAATATTCCGGCAAATTTTCGCAAGATTTTTTGGAAATATATTATAAAATCAAACCCCACCACCAAACCCCATCACCAAACTCCACCACCAAACCCCAACACCAAACTCCACCACCAAAACCCCACAAAATGAAATAAAGTAATCTTCATTATTTTTTATCAAGTGCGTCAAATCGTTTTTCCGTCGGAAAAGTTTAAAAATTTAATTTGTATATTACAATTCAGTTCAATGATTTACGGTAGCTAAATAATTTTTCTAATTTTTATTTTATTCCAAATATTTCTTTCAGCAAATTTTGTCCGAACAACACGAACCTTTTTACCCGAACCTTTTGCGCGAATCTTTAAATAAATAATTCGCGCGAATGTTTGTCGGCATTTCGAAGATCAAAGGAATCAAAGGAGGTTTTGGTGCTGGGGATTGATGGTGGAGTTTGGTGGTGGGGCTTAATGGGATTTGGTGGTCGGGTTTGGAGGTGGGGTTTGATGGTAGATTTTGGTGGGGTTTGATGGCGTCGTTCGGTCCCATTTATAGAATATTTTTGTAACCGTGAATTTCACCTAGCTCCCTGACTAATGTTTCTTCGACCGGTCCCAGTTGACAGAGCTTTATTACCTGTGTACCGGGTCCAGTTGACTCTGGCCGTAGTGGGCCCAAATCGTACTTATTACAGTATTTAGGGTAAGGAAAAAGACCGTAAACGAGTGAAAGAGGGTGAGCCGTGAGCTACAAGTTTTTTTCTTCATATTTTAATTTTTAACCAGATTTTTCATAAAGCGCTCTCCGACGTCAAAACGATTTGATGCATTTGATGATAAAATCCGGTATTCTGAATTACCTTTATCGAAATTTATTTTAAAAATATAATCCAAATCATAGGTATCTACTTGGTTGGACGTCCCGGGAGGAGCCAGGGACTATACAAGGCACCACCAAACACCCCAAAAGGAAAACCAAAAGAGTGATAAAGCATAGCAACAATTAGGTACAAATTAGGTAGCAAATAATAATTTCAAGAATTGGGGTGAGTGATGTAAGACCAAAAATATTATCTATTTCCACTTTCAAAAATATATTTCCAAAATATCTTGCGAAAATTTGCCCGAATGTTCGTGGCAAATGTTCACTGTAAATGTTCGTTGCAAATGTTCGAGTGTTCGGGCAAACGTTCGTCGAAAAAGGTGCGCCAGATTTGGCCCGAATTTTTAGACGAACCTATTCGCTGTGTGTAAATGCGCCTTCAGCCTGCCTTTTAAAAGTCTCTGGGTCATCTCTCATAATAGTAGTCCAGCAGTAGCCGGCTAACATCTTCTTTCCATCTTTGAAATCTTGGTGGAACCTCCCATCGTGCTCGTCATTTACATCATAAATTTTCGTAACACAAAAGAAGTTGAACAACCAGGCCTCTATAGTTTCCTGCTCTAGTGTTTGCAAAAAAATTTGCTGCAACAATTTTAAATGCATTTCAAGCGTCTTTTTCCTTGCCTTCAAGTATGGAATCCAATAGCGCATCTCCGAAAAGTTTCCTAATCTGGGGACCCACAACTATTCCCTCTTTAATTTTAGCGTCACTCATTCTAGGGAAATTTTCTTGCCTTCTTTGTCGATGGCCTTAGCAAAACTTTTCATAAGTCCTAATTTTATATGAAGTTGCGGTAGTAAAATCTTTTCTGGGGGAACTAATGGAGCGCTGCACAGAGGTAATTTTAATTATTTTAGAAATTAATAAATAAAAAAAAAGTAAAAAAACCTACGATTTCTGTTGTATTCCATAGTTAATACATCAAAGAGATGCTTACACAACAAATTTTTTTTTTACCGTGTCATATGTGGCTTTGGCGCAACGTCAAAGTCCATTGTTTTATTAGGGATATTTTGGAATGCTTATTTGACACTCCGTAGTGGTTGTGGTAATTACTGCGTCTGCGCAATAACTAAACGTCATTCTGTAGTGGTAATTAACCACTACCACTGCCGTAAGCTACGAATCCATTTCGCTGTGGTTCTGGTTATCTTTCTGGTTAGTTGTAGAGAATTTTATATTATATTATATTATAAAATATTATCAGGGTCCAACATATAAAACACTTATTTTGTAAAATTAAGCCGAATTTTTTATTTTTTCTCATCTTTAAATTTTTTTACAAGTGACAGTTTTTAATGTGTTCTAAAAACTCTGGTAAAATCGATGAGTGGTAGTGGTAGTGGTTGTTAAATGGGACTATGGGTCATGTGGCACCTCTTTCGAAAGGTCTTTTGATTCTCTAAATGGTGGTGTATTTTATTTTTGGTTTGGATTGTTTTTTGAAATTCCATGAAAAACCGTTTTTGAAGGTGTTTAAAAAACGAAAATATTAACATACCTCTTAGAAAACGCTTTTTCAGGAAAGAAAAACCTAAATCCAAAAAATAAATAATAACATCTCTGTTTAGAGAATGAAAAGACCTTTCGAACACACGATTCGTAATTCCGTTTAAAAATTTAGAATGAGGGTAGCTACCCTGTAAGAGGTAGGTTGAGGAGGGTTGGAAAGTGCTTTAATAAGGTTTGGCCAAAATGTAATTTTTATTTATTTTTTTTTAAGATTTTGCTCGAATAAGTACAAAAATCAATGTCGTTTCTTCCTTTCATGGAAAATTTGAGGTGTATCTGGAGAAACAATCGCTAAATTTAAAAAAAATTTATATGATTGTAGAGGTTTTTAAAAGACCTTCAAAACAAGGTCTCACTTGATCCACTTTTCCTATTCAAATTCTGTGTGACCTTGAAATAAAAATGGATGTTTCCGAGGATTTTTTTAGTTTCCCGTTCTAAATACTCAAAAACACGTCTGTTAAGTTTTTTTTGAAACACACTGCATAAAACAGTTGAATTAGAATTTTATGTTATGAATTAGATTTTTTTAAAGTTAATGCGAGTCACTATTAATTTACAATATGTAAACTTGTTAAATAATAAGTTAATCCTGCAAAATCAGTAAAAAATCGATTAAATTCTCTAGGTCACGAAGGGGGCTGCCAACCCTAAACCCGAGGGTGCGCCCTTGGTTATTGTTAAAAATTTCACTAGAAAATTACTGATCGCTTTTGTTATTGTCTATAATTTTTTATAAATTTTATCCTACGTTGGTAGCTTATTTAAACAAACACCCTATGTAGGGATAATTTATTTTACTTTCGTAGCCTACATCATTTTCCGGTTTATCATTTGAAAAGTATACGTTTTAAGTTTCCAAAACATGTATTTTTTAAAAATGGATTTATTATCACCTAATTCTGCAATAATGACCTCTGCGCGCTGGTTACATTTTTTCACTGGCTCCAAATACTCTCTTGATGGGCAAATTTTCTTTTTATAGTAATCCGATCGTGCTCGACTGTCTCGCAGATAAAGCAACAATATTTGGTAGAATAAACCCAGGTATTTCCCATCTAATGGTTGAATCTTTCCATACATTAAGGGTCGATAGGTAATCATCATAATTAGCATGGATTTATAAAACCAAAGCTAGTAGTAGTAGTAGTATAGGGGCGGCCCGTGGGCCTAGCAATTAGGCCTCTTCATGGGCCCTTTCTGCCATATCCCGTTCCTCTCTCTCCGGGCCTTCCTGTCTTCTTTACGAAGTTCCGGCCCATTTGAGCGAGTGCAGCTCTTCTTCCTCTATCGAGAGAAATCCCGACTTCAGCTGCCTTGATCTGGCATATGCATCGCACTCTGCTATCAAGTGCTGCTACTCTTATTTGTGCCAGATGTTTGTTCAGCCGAATGTGCCCAGCCAGCATCCCTGCCAGCAGTCCAATGTCCTTTCGGGTCTTGCCTAAGAGCCATTTAGTTCTGGCTACATTCGGACCATCCACGAATGGCTTGGACTGTCTGCACAAACCGAAGCTAATCGAGACTTTTGCAAGACAGATTGTTAATGAGTATAATAAAATAAGTAAGATTTTGCTATTTTGGTCTATGAAACATTTTTGTTGTTCCCCAGTGTTATTATTTAAAAAATGCTTAGAACATTGAACTACTAGAAGGAGTCGGGTCTGTCTGGCTAATAACAGGATTATGCAACAAAAAACTTATTATACATTTGGATTAAGTTTTGACGCTTGTTTATTAATTAATTAATATATAATACTCACAACCTATTTAAAACTTTCGACGTTTTTTGAAAATTTAACATGTGTTTTCCTTAAACATCTTCTTTTGTAGTCAACGTGACAACATTGATTGTTTATTGCGGTTTTTCCATTTTTCCTGGAATGTCATTATTGTTTTGAAAGTGAAAGTTTCAGAGTAGCATAGTGTTTTTTTGATATTTTTGTGAAGAGTTTGTGGCGAAAAATGGTTCCGAAGTGTATTATTATATTTGAGTTGAAACAGAAGCCAGGGGACCGCAGTATTTCGTTCACAGGTACGCTAAATTAAAATATTAACTAAATATTAGGTTAGAATTCGTCATATTTGGCCATTCTTGGCAAACAAAGGCAGGAAATCTGTGTTGCCGGCTTGTCATTAATTTCAGTGTAAATAGGGATTTCCATAGCACCTTTTTCTTATTTTTATAGTTGTACATCCTACTTGAATACATTTCTAGGTTTTTTTTTATAGAAACATAGATTTTTATTACTATATCTAGACCACTTAATTAAACGGAACTAAAAATTATTGAAGGTATTTTAAATAATATTAAAAACAGGGGAAAACGTATTAGGTTAACATGACACCAATGGGATGAAGATGTTGAACTCAAACACCCTGCCCTAGGTCCTTCTAATAGTTCAATGTTCCAAGAAAAAATGTTTAAACGCATCCCCTGAAATCCCTGTATAATAAGTTAGTTGTCAGATAAGCCTTGCTTAGGACAGCAAGAAATGGAGAGCATTTTGTTAAATTCCCTAACGTTAAAGCAACAGGTTTTTTACTGTTTACTCCTTTACTAAATACGTAGGACACTAACTCGCTTATAAAATTGGGTATTTTAATGTTGTAATGCCATAAACTCTTAAATTTTATTGGTTATCCAGTCCGTTTCGTTTTATACGATCGAGTAAAATGCGAACGTAACACTGTAACTTGTCAAAAGTTAACCTGCGTAAGGTGTTACGAAGTAAATTAATTTAAAAAAATAATGTGGTCTCTCTTGTAACAATATTTAATATTGGTATAACACCCCAGGCGAAAATTTTGACAAAAAAAAAACAAAAAATTCTTAAAAAATTTTGATCTCTTAGGTTCTTTGTAAAAGTAGATTGGGTTAGATGCCAAGAAGGGGTGGGTTGCGGTGATATACATAGATTTGTTGCCAAATCATAAACGCGCCGCTGATGAAAATTTTAAGAAAAATTATACTATGAGAATGCCATTTACTACACGTTTTGGATGCTGGTGATCAAAAATCCTTAGAATTAAACTAAAATTGTAACAATTAATGACGTCATAGCACCGCAGGCAAAATTTGAGGTTGTGTTGGTCCTCCTGGGGGGGGGCTAACCCCCAACCTCTCCCCCCTGGCTACGCCACTGCAAAATGTATTGCTTATTAACGCGGAAGTAAAAATAAAGGTGAAATGATAATACCCCCTGAGAAATTTCACGATAATGACCGCCTTATGTAGGTGACAGTTATGAGCTTAAAAGAACGTAGTTACATCAGTCGGATCGACTTGACATTATTTTTTTTTTATGTGTTTTAGTGTATTCATACAAATGATTTTTCGTAATATATTAAAATTTTGTTTTTTCTTTAAATTTTTGTTAACAGAAAAAGTTTTATCATTTTTAGATGGGTTTCAAGTCCCCCTGTAAACATGATATTTATTTGCCTGCTTTTTTTATTAGCCACACACTTGTTTAAACCAAACCAAACGTTAATAGGATTACTCCGTTGTTTTTTTAGTCAAAATAAAGTGTTTTCGTTTTTTGTCTGTGTTTTTGCTAAAAATATAGTGTATTTGTTCAGTGTTGTTATACAAGCGGAATGACTAGTTTTTTGTCTTTCATAAGTGCCGTGCGATAACTTTTTTTCTTATTAGCCTCAGAGTTAGGAGAATTTTGTCAATACTAAACTGATTTAGGCTCACAAATGTCAAGTACATATAGTGGTTATTTTATTTATAGGATATTATCATTCCACCTTTATTTTTACTTCTGTGGTTATTAAGGGATTCCGTTATTACCTCTTAACTGCGCATGTCCGAAATAAGCGATAAAGTAAAAAGGCATCAATATTATAGATGCAAAAGTTCTCTAATAATTTGAATTCCAGACTGAAAAGTTTGATAGATCAGAGAAAAAGAAATATTTTATCTTTAAAACACTAAAATTAGTGAACACTTTCCCTGCCACAATTTTTTTGGCTACCTCATTCTTTTTTTTTTGGTTGGTTCAACAGAATAAATCCATAAAACTCAGAGGGACACAGAAAGATTTTCGATGAGGGCGGATCCAAATTTTAGCAAACACAACCCAAAGAGCAAGTTTTAGTCGTGCAAGTTGTGGAGAGTGATTTTGTTTTTCCAACATTTAAGTTAAGCAGGAATTGCGAAATTTTGGCAGCAATTTGATTCAACAACTCTTGCAGGCCCTCCAGCGTGTAGGTCGTTGTTCTTTATGCCGTTTATGGTCAGACCCTCTTCGCAGTTATGTAGTGCATTTTCTATTATTTTGTTACTATAGATATTAAACAAGAGCAGAGACAATATACTACCTTGTCGAACCCCTCTTCTTATTTGGACCTCTGAGACATTAGCGATTATCTTTAGATCTCGGTCATCTAGACCAACTTCTTTTAGCGATTCTATGAGCTTTTTATGTTATGTTAAGGACCACACTCTATTTTCTTACCAAATTTCGTCCAAATCGCTTCTGTCATGTTTGCGGGTTTGTAAAATATAATAGAAAAGTCCAAATACACCTTAGAAAAGCCTGGATACACCCCGGAGAAATCTGAATACACTCAGGAAAAGTCTGGACCCCTTCTGGAAATCTCTGATTACAAAGCCAGGATACACCTTGGAAAAGTATGGATATACTCTGAAAGACAGCCAGGTAAAGTCTGAATACGCCCAGTCGTGCAGATAGAAATTATCTATTCCTCTCTACTACATCTACAAAAAATATACATATTGGAAAATATTGTATTATTACCCAATTATATACTGTTTCAAATAACAATGTTAAAAAAAATGTGATTGCAAAACTATCTGAGTTTTTTATAGCTAAAAAAATTTAGTCCGTTGTTAATAAACGTTCTTTAAAACAAAATTAACCCCAAACAACTAATTAAGAACATTTTTTTATGAGAAAATGCGTACACACCTAATTTAGGTGTAACGTTTTAATATACTGTTATCAACTAATAAAAGACCATTATCATTAAACCATTGTAGTTAATCATCCAGATTTTCATTGAATATATCACTTTAATTACCGACTTTTAATGGCAAAGAAACATTAGCAGACTAGGATCTATAAATAATAATTACGCTGTTAATAAACGAATTAAAATAATTACACTGCCATAGGTATCGCTATTCAGCATGTTTGCGTATTTTAATAAAAGTCTTTATGGTTTAATTTTTTAAATAACTTGATCAATTTTGTCATTTATGTTTGTTAGTTTTGTCCCAATTTTAGCTATCTGTAAACAGTTTTTCTTGCGCATTTTGACTACAGCCTCAGTTTATACGGACTATAAAACGTTTTTATTTTAATGCAGTTCATCCTGAATTTAATTTTGTAAAGTTTAAGGTTAGAAACATTATTTTATGTTGGCAGCACTTTTCCTTAACGTTAAAACGGTTCGAGTGTTTACGCACCCTTTTCTTAAACACTCTAACTGTCTCGTATAAACCAAGTTCAAATTAAAAACACTTCTGTATCAGCTGTCTCCAGTTTTGCCAAACCACGGTCTAAATAAACAGATCGAAATTTGAGGTTAGAAAATAAAATCTGTTTAGAGAATGCAGATTAGTGTTTAAAGATGTGTTTTAGAGAAACTGTTTGGAATTAAAACGGTTTAATGGGACGGTGTAAACAAACAAAGAATTTTGAAAGGCATTAAAAAAAAATAATTTTCTTTATATAAAAACACATAAAACTTATTAACTATAACCTTTTAATCAAGACATCTTCTGAGTTAAAGGATTGCGCAAGTAAGAGAGTAGGTTTAAAGATTGTTACATATCTCACCTACTATGGCATTATTAACATACTAATAAAATCGCAACTAAAACAATTTAAAAACATTAAATTTAAATAGTAACTTTTAAGTGTTATACTAGGTTTAAGTAAAAAAAATAACAAGAAACTACAAAAACTTGTTAAATATCGCATAAAAACCTAGATAAAAGTGTTAAATTGGTATTAAACATACCATTTCTTTACGAAATTATTGCCAATTTAAATTAATGAATTCAGCTCAAATCGCGCATTTTACTCATTTAGACGCCTTTTATACACATATAAATATTTAAATTTCATTCGCTGTATGCCTAACCAACCCAAGTGCATGAATTTATCATAATTATTTTAAAATATTTCAAGATAATAATAAGTATTTCGCTTACTTACCATAAATTATCCTCATTAAGTTTTTGTTTAATTTTTTTTTATTGTAGAAAGTAATTGAAATATTTAAGATCAAAAATAGTCCTGCTTTCTACATTATCTGTGGAATGTTCCGTTTTTTAAATAGTTAGAAAAATATCTAAAAAATTACATTTTACCGTCAATTAATCAACCACAACTGACCAAAAAAAAATGATCTAAAAATAATAACTACCTTTCCTTCATTTTATGCTACATACTTCATCCTCCTTTTTCACTTTCAAAAGCTCAACATTTTTCGAAAATTTTATACATTATTTTTGTATCTTTCCCAAACTAGTTTATTTTTTCCAATTTAATTTTTACATAAAAAAGGTACATCAAAACTTACAGAACCATTGAGATCATATAGGTAGCATAAATTTCGGGATAGCCTATATGATTCGGCAAGACTTTAAAATCCATTACTCACCACCATAATTTTTAAAATACAAAGGTAATTGCAAGCTGTTTTTCTACTAAATCTACCACTCACCAGGTGTATGCTGTTGACTGGTCTGGTTCGGATCGATTGGCCCAGGAACCACATGGAACACCTCTTGCATCTCAGGGGCGTTCTCCTTTCCTTCCGCCCTCCGTTGCAGTTGATGCAATTGTTCCATGTGCAGGTGCTTAAGCGACCTAACGTGTTGCAACAAGGGCAAACGATTCGTAGTCGAGAAGCCGCATAAGGAACAGTGTAATACTTTTTGTTGATTTGGCGCAAGCGTTTGACACCGTTCGAAGGTGTATTTTAATAGAGCTATACCTGCGTCGTGTCTAGGATTTGCGGCGTGTAGTTGGAGTTTATGAGCAGAGTTGGTATAGTAGTCACATGCGTTACAACGTATCTGAACACCGCCAGGCGCGGAAGCGTATTTAAGCTTCCATTCGTTTCTAGGACCACCTTCTTTTACGTGATTAACATGTTGCAACCTTTGGAGGTGCTTATCAGTCTTACAGTGCAGTTGAAAGTTGGCTTTGAGATTCGTTTTGTACGTACAAAGTTTACAAACGTAGTGGCCTGCCACTACAGCCAAAATTTCTTGTTCTCTCAGTCTCGTTCGATCTAAAGCTAGGTGTCTTCCTAAGTCTTCTAGAGAGTCAGTGTTAAACACGTTACAAACGCAACATTGGTATACCCTGTCCGGGTCTAACTCCGCGGGTTCTGGAGGTGGTTCCATGGTTTCGGGGTTAAGGCCTGGATCCGAATGGCTGCTCAGGTCTGCTGGGCTAGTATGACTTGGCAACTGTCCACCAGTCATCATTTGTATAAGTAAAGCCTGATTGTAAGCCATATCAGCCAAGGCAGCCTCAGGTTTTTCTCCTAACCCAGGGTAAATCCCGTACAAACTTTCAATTTGAGCGGGATGGGGTTGTTGATGGTGTAACGCACTAAGCGTTTGCATATGTTTAACATTTTGCTGTAAAACCAACATATTATGAGTGTGCTTTTCACTGGTCATATGTATCCTTAAGTTCCTCGCAACATTTGTTTCGTAATTGCAAACGTCACATCGAAAGCTAGGCTTGGGCTTGTGTCCCCCTGAGCTGACTGGCGAGTGATGTAGTGGAGGGGCATGTGCTTTGGGCGACTGTCTGTTTTCGGTGGTCGGTGCACCGCCATTTTGCAGTTCTTGCATATTGTTTAAATGTTTGTCGCTTTGCATGTGTATACTCAAATTTCCTTTGGTTGTTGTTGAATAATTACAAACTTCGCATCGGTATGGTTTATAACCACAAGTATAAGTTTCACCTCGGGCTAACCTGGGGTGGGGTTGTCCAGCTATACAATAAATACAACTGGTTTCCGTCTCCGGATGTTTTTCTTTCATATGTATTTCTAAAGTCTCTTGATATTTGTAATGCCAGTTACATTTGGGGCATTTCAAGGTTTTGCACGAGTTCCTGCTGTGGACGTTCGCCAAACCCGCAGGACCCAGACGGCCCGAGGCTAGGATCATCTCGCAGCGTTGACACTCGACACCCGAGGGACGGCCTTGAAGATGTTCGGGACACACTCCTGAAGCAAAAGAAAAAGGAAATTGTGGATAGGTTGATCAAAGGGTTAAAAATAAAGTTTTGTTGTTATTATAGCTCTTAATTTTGTTCTAGAATGTTGGAAAATTGCCTTACCTATCGTCGTTCCTGTCATAAACGCAGGTGGCGTTACGAAAGGTGGCGATGGACTCTTCTGCGGCGTGCTCCTCGGATCTTGATGCCTCAGATCTCCACTCGGACTGTGACTCTGATTCATTTGCAACATTTGGTTGGTTTGCTCCCTCGATATACAATTCACCGGTTCTTGTAACGGACTCCCCAAGGGTTCCAGTAACGAGACAACTGGGTGTTTATCCACGCCGACGCATTGCAAGATAGCGCTACAATCCGCCGCAAGGACGTCACGTTCGTTATCTTTCAATAGCACGCCGTGCTCTTGGTGCGCGTGATTCGCGAACGATCGGGCGAACCCGAACGAAAGCTTACACACGAAGCACATGAGGATTGGTTTCACGGGCACACTGGTAGGTCGCGGAGGGCGTGCGTCCCTTAACGCGATCACGCGGTAACTGTGCACCGCCGGCAACTCTGTAGGTCGCGTCGGTTGCCTAACTAGCCTCGAGACGTAAACGGCGTGCAAAGGAGGATTGTTTTCTGGATTCTGAGGTGTTGGAATTTCTGTATCGGACTCGTTATCCTCGATCACGTAGGCGCTGCCGTCGGGGTTGTAGACGATTTTACCGCTAAACTGCTCCACGTCCGAGGTTTGTTGGTCGGTGGTATTGGATGGCGAGAAACTGAAAGAAAACGTTAACATTTAAGTGGATAGCCGTCATATAAAGTGAAACGCAAAAACCGAATCGAAACAGACCGCGCGACTTGCTGTGGCTACTCACTGTCTACAGGACATGCATAAATAGATATGAGAAAGTGTACAGGGTGATTCATTATATTTTGACACCCCGGGTATCGTATAAAAATGTTGTAAGGTAAGATTTTAATAATTTTGTCCAAGTTTTTTGAAAACTTTGACAAATGCTGTCAAATGTCATTCTACATGTCCAATTTTGACATCAACTTTCTTATTTTAAATTGAGCACCCTGAATTTTTTATTTTGTTAAGTTTTGTTTTCCTTTCTTATTTCAAAAATGTATCAATTGTCTAGGTGCGGTAAACAGTTTTCTAGATATTGCATGTTTTTGGTGGATTTTTGCACTCCCGTTAATGCTTTTAATATTAAAGATACAAAAAAAGTTTAAGGCAAAAGTTGTTCAATTTTCTATGGGCTTTATATATATTTTACCAGAAAATGTCAAATGTAATTTTTATATCAAATGTATAAATAACTGTACTAAATTATGACTACTCTATTTTTAAATACAAACGACAACAACAACGACAATAAAAAATTTACTAATATAACAAATGCTCGAACACGTCACTATTTACTTCAACACAAAGTTCATAACGCATTCTTAGGCCAGAAGTCGTGTTCATTATTTTATATCTCAGGTTTTTATTAATATTAATTGCTTCATATTTTAACTTCTTCTAAGGTGTTCGGGCGATTTGAGTAAATAGTCTCCTTTAAATCGTCCCACAACCAAATATCCGGAGGTGTTAAATCTGGCGAATTTGGTGACCAAGATATGGTCCCATATGAACTAAGCCATATGGGATAATTTTGATTTAGAAAATTTGTTATTGCTCGAGTATTGTGAATTGATGCCCCGTCCTGCTGCCATATTGTTGGGTGCTCTTGGATATCCAATGGATGGTTATTCATGGATTTTTTTTAACGAGAAACTTTTAACGGAATAAGATATTTAGCATTTTGGAAGGTGATATTGAAAATTCAATCAATAATCTTCAGCAATAACAAATTTTTTAAATCAAAATTATCCCATATGGCTTGGTTCAAATGCGACCATAGCATAGCCACCAAACTCCCCAGATTCAACACCTCCCGATATTTGATTGTGGGACCATTTAAAGAAGATCGCCCGAACACCTTAGAAGAAATTGAAAATCGAGGAATAATGAAGAAATTAATATTAATAGAAACCTGAGACATAAAATAATCAACACGATTTCTGGGCTAAGAAGGCGTTATGAACTTTGTGTTGAAGTAAATGATGATGTGTTCGAGTATTTCTTAGATCAGTAAATTTCTTGTTGTCGTTCGTATATTAGTTATTAGTTATTTATACATTTGACATAAAAATGACATTTAACATTTTCTCGCAAAATATATATAAAATCCTAGCTCAACAGCTTTTGTTTTTAAATTTTTTTGTCTATCTTTAATATTAACGGCACTAATGGGAGTGCAAAAATCCACCAAAAATATGCAATATCTCGATAACCATTTACCGCACCTAGACAATTGATATATTTTTGAAATGCGGAAGGAAAATAAAACAAAATAAAAAAATACAGGGTGTTCAATTTAAAATAAGAAAATTAATGTCAAAATTTGACATATGGAATAACATTTGACAGCTTTTGTCAAAGTTTTCAAAAAATTTGGACAAAATTATTAACACATTTTTTCTATCTCTAATATTAACGGCTATAACCGGGGTATTCAAATATAATGAATCACCCTGTACGAGTGAGAGTAGGACGTAAACACGTTGGGAGGTATTTAGTAAGAAGGACTAAGGTTTAGGACTATGGGACATATGATTTTTTTTAAGCTTAAGTGAAACTTTCTGGAATTTTGGACTATAATCACATACGTGAATTCGCAGGAAAAAACACAGGTTTCTACAGTATTTCAAGAAAAAATGGAAAAATGTGATTGGCGGTGAGTTAGTATTAGGCTTTTAACTGAAAATACTCTGTCAAATGGCTGACTTACTCAGATTTTTGTATCCCTTTTTAGTCCACCATACTAATAAGGGATGGGGGACTATTAAAATTGTGAAATTTTGACTTTTCTTAATTTCTATCAAAAATGAGTTACTAGGGTTCCAAAACACCTTAATGGACGAAAAAAAACGTTGTCTGTCGGTCTGTTGTCTGTCTGTATACACGATAACTCAAGAACGCCTTAATCGATTTTAACGAAATTTGTTACAAAAATCCTCTATCGGCTGACCATGAACTGATGAACTTTTGGGTAGGGTTGTGGGGGTTGAAGGGGGGAAAAGGGGGATAAAATATTTAAAAAAATTGGAACAAAAGCAATCAGTGATATACGGTTTTCAGATTTAAGTTTCCATGAATATGGACTACAAATATTGTGTGTACCGCAAAAAATTTACCGAAAATTTTTTATATCCCGATTTTCAGCGCTAAGCATATAAAGCGCAAACCATTTACCACGAATTTTTTTTTCTTTTAATTGCCTACTGAAAATTTATATGTAAAAGGCTTTTCTCTTGATTTAAGAGGGCAGTGATCTCCTTGAATCAACTTAAAGTGAGATCCCATACGTTCCTATAAATTGAATTAACAATGTTTTTTTGTGATTATTTTAAAATTTAAGGAAGATACACCACCTCTTGGCGGTGGTCTAGAATATACAATAGTTTTACTCGTGTCACTTTGACAGTTCCCAGATTTCTTGTTTACCCAGATTTTGTTAATTTTTACGCATTATTTGGATTGTTTTTACGCGTCCCATTCCAGTGCATTTTAACGTCCAACCAGGTAAAAATATCTTATCAATTGGGATATGGTTCGGCATGTATCTATCAACCTTCAAACAAAACTTTCCTTAAAAAATGATAAAAAAATTATTTATATTTTTTTTTTAATTAAAGATGGGGGTAACTGTAAAGGTGTGGGGACTGTTGAGACGAGATACCGTTTCACTCGAGAGTTCGCCTCGCAACGTGCCTCGAGACAGATCGCATAGTGTGTGGCGCACTTTAGGATACGCCTAATAAAAATTGTAAAACTAACCTCGTCGGTGCAGCAGGTGGCGGAGATGCGCCCGGCGCCGCAGGAGGAGGCGAGTTCTCCTGTTCGGGGCTCATAGCTAGGGGCGCCGTGGTGGTACCAGTGTTGGTACTACCAGGCGGTTCCGAAACGTGTGTCGGGTGGCACTGTGGACCGCCGCTGCTGTTGCTCAGCTCAGGCGCCGCGGACAGGGTGGGCATAGCGGCGCTGCATCACATGGTCGCCTGATGAACGCCCTGTAACAAAGAAAATGTCTGTAAATGGGGCGTGTCCGGAAATAAGATGTGTCCAGCAATAGTACTGGAGTGCTCGGTAGTAAGGCATGTGTGTCCGCTAATAGACGGGGTATGTTTGCAGAATATTTTCGGGCATGTAATTGTTTAACAAGAGATCGCATTTTTAAATCCACATAATAAGTATAAATTTTTTTGTAGTTTTGCTAAATAATTTTTATATGCGTTGAACCATAACACCGAATCAAATTCCATCCTAATTAATACGTTATTTACAATTACTGAATTGAAAAACCGCTTTTTTAATGCTCTGTTCAATGAACATGTTCAGACAAAAAATCGTAGATTTACTCAGCCGTGGTTTAAAATAAATCTTACATTACTCCAATTTGTTTTTTGATAAAAAAAAGCTCTTGTGCTCATCTTTCCTGAAGGTTTTTACACTTTTTATTTTTTTCTACTTTGACGAAAACAAAACTTGAGTTTCATTTTTTTTAAAACTTGGGCATCCTGGCAAATAAAATCAAGGATTAAAAATTGTTGCTTTCTAAGCGTTTCTATTCTTTCAATTTGAGAGAGAAACGCGTAGGTAGTTCAAGGTTTGTTATATAGATCGCACTTCTGACCTGGTTTTTGATAATGACACCCAGGGAGGGGGGGGGGTTTGTGGTTAACCTTCCCCCAGCCACCCCGAGAGGCCTGGTTATGTTCACATTTTTACTCCAAATTAAGTTTTTTTTATTATTTATCCTTAACCACCCCCCCCCAATTCAATTCCTGCGTGCGCCCCTCAAATCTTAAAAAAAATCAGAAACCTCCTTAATCGCGCAAGCTGTGTAAACGGAAGCAGTTATTAGCAATATTACAGTATCTTGATTTAATAGCCTCTTTATGACATATTACTTATCTATAAAGTAACACCCGTCTCAGTAAGGTCTAATAACTATCGTGAAAAATAACAACAAAAGTTTGTTTTATCAATGTGTGAAATTAAATAATCAGGAAATCACACGAAGTTTTAATATATATCTACAGGGTCTAACGGTAAAAAAATTGCATTACAAATTTTGGTGTAATTTGAAAAAAAAGTAGGTCGTTAAAAAATTTAAATAACATTTTTCATACCTATTACCCCATAATTGCCTTTTTGCTCATTTATCATTTAATACACTTTTCTATTCAAATATTGGTAAGACGTTAACATACGCAAATTATAATTTTGAAATATTGAGTTCACCCTGTATAGATTATTAGGTTTTTAAAATTAAAAGGCTCAACGGGTTTTCAATGGCATTTAACGTATTTTATTTATCGGTATTTAATACCTTTTTGATAAAGAAAACCATTATTTATTTACTTATTTTGGGTGTATGTGGTTAATTTTTTTTAAATCCAAATTCTGAGATAAAGGCATATGTAAGCAGTAGCGTATCAAATGAGACGAAGCCAAAAAATTTGGGCACAATTAGTAGTAGTGGTAGTAGTAGTAGTTATATACAGGGTGTCCCATCGAAACAGAGGCATTTTCGAGTATTTAAACTGCGATTTTCAAAAAACCCTTGGCTATATACACACCTCCTTGGTGGGGTCAGTTTCATTGCATGAAATGCAAGAGTTATTGAAGAATGGTAAATATTAAAGGAAAAGTCTTATTTGTGATCAAAGTACAATACTTTATTGGTCTAAAAGTGGATGTCATTTTTACTTCAATTATACTGATTTATATTCAATACCATTATCACTGTGTAATATAATCTAATATATTAGTATACTGACTACATTTACAATAATAAATTTTTTGGTATTAAGAGAAAATTCTGTCTTATTTTGGTTTAACAGGAATAGCAACCAAAATTGCTTTAAATGAAATGCATTGAATGACAGCGCTCTGTTTTGTAATTTTTTCTGTGTAACTATTTTATTATTGACACCATTCCATTCCATGAAATAGCATTGCGCTTGCAAAAGTTTAATCAATACCACTATGAAATTACTGGAACCCATCCTCTATTTTTCGTATGAATGCCCCCTTCTCCCTCAGTAACACCTTATAACACTTACACCTTCCCCCCTCCTTGCGTTACGTAATTTATGGATGGCCCGAAGTTGGTTATCTAATATTCTTGCTACTATTCCTGACATTGTTGTCACCTAACATTATCATATCGTGCCACCTATAAAATTGACATTATTAAAGGTCGGCACAAAGTCGACATTAGACACTTAACGGCCCAATTACATCGTTAAACCGGCAACGCTGTTTTATCCGTTTATTAGGCAATTCTTTTTCCGCATGTTTCTCGGAAACGGGACTTCCAAATGGCCTGAAATTTTGCCTAAATTGTTTATTGGACTATGTTTTTCCATCAAATCTTGGTACTTTTTTAAAATTTAGTTTATTTTTTGAAAAAAACTGTTTTAGCTTTTGTGGTGTTTCAAAATTGGCGCGCCCATATTACGTCAGAAACAGTCAGAAATACCCTTTATAGAGACCTGTAAAACTAAATTGGAAATATTTGTAATTTTCCAAATAATGGACACCTTTGTAATCCTCTTCCTCTAATAAAAAACAAATTGAGTATTATTTTTCTCTAAAGCTAAAACATGCGGAAATGTAAAAACATGGACTATACTGGTTACCTATCAATATTAGTTATATGCCTAGCATCAAAAAGTACTTAAATGGTTATATTATAGATACCGCCACCATCAAAATTAACCACCCACGTCTTTTTTTGTGAGCTTACCCTAGGCATAGTTTCTAGTGTTCTCCTTTCCTAAATGTATTCGGCTAAGAGAGATCTAGCATATATACCTAGGTAACACTACCAGGAAAAAAAATTTATGCCATGCAAACATCGAAATTGGTCGACTCACTGTATTTGCAACTAACCAATGTCAGTGTGTCTGCCTGACATTCTTCATAACCTTAGTTTTGTCGTTTTGTTTTGGAGTTCGTCGGCCTGGTTTTTGTGTTTTATTTAACTATACTATTTACTCACTTTAGATCTCAAATCTAAATCACCAGTAAAAATTAGTCTATGTAATTGTGAAACAACAATTGGAATAAGTGGGATGAATTTTTGCCAAAAGATTTAATTAAAACTGTGCTTTTAAATTAGAAAGTTTTTTCTAAATTGACCAACAACAGGACAAAATTATTGAAAAAACAAAAACAAAAACTTGCAAAAGTAATATTATTAATTTAATCTCTTATCTCGAAAAAGGCCTTAAGAGCACCTGATGAATAGTCGTTCTGTAGGTAGTTGTTTTCTTGCTGTCACCCAACTTCCAGCTTTTGCTCTTAGAAATTCGTACATCACAGCCCACAATTTAACATTTTTCTTTGAAACATTTTTCAGTTCGTCACTATAATTTCTTCCCTAAAAACTCTAAAATTATGGTATTATCTCCAAAAAACCTGGAGGTCCAAGACAAAAAAGAATGAACTCCCTGACGCACAAAGCAACAACTTTAAAAAATTTCCCGCCTGGCTAGCTCCGGGCCTCTCAAACCATGTACAAGATTAAACGTTATGATAATGTTTTAACTACGGATCTTTTTATTGTTCAAATCGCTGCCTGGTGAATAGCCCCATAGCCCTAGGTGTCATGTGTTTGGCACGCAACCCATGCACGGTGCGATTGCTATCGGGTCATTTTTGGTTAGTATAAAGGATGGTATTGACCCTGGCGTTGTGGTCGAGTTCAGGGTAACAAAATAGCAACAAATTTAGTTTTTGAAAAAGTTACAAAAAATTCATTTGCAGTATAATTTTATAATATAATCATAAATGTATAACTTATTTAGTTGAATGTCTTTGAATATAATATAATATAATATAACATAACATAACATAACATAACATAACATAACATAACATAACATAACATAACATAACATAACATAACATAACATAACATAACATAACATAACATAATATAATATAATATAATATAATATAATATAATATAATATAATATAATATAATATAATATAATATAATATAATATAATATAATATAATATAATATAATATAATATAATATAATATAATATAATATAATATAATATAATATAATATAATATAATATAATATAATATAATATAATATAATATAATATAATATAATATATTATAATATAATATAATATAATATAATATAATATAATATAATATAATATAATATAATATAATATAATATAATATAATATAATATAATATAATATAATAATATAATGTATTTATAGTATAAGGAATTTTTATATAGATTTTATAACTTTCATGGGGTTGTTTTGTTTTTAAGAAATGTCATTTTTGACACTTGCTTTAAAAAGCATAGTAGGTTGGTTTTAAAGTTATAGGCATTTTATAATCCCACTAGTTTCGAACTACCTTTGTCTTTATTTTTTACTTTTTTATATGGTTTGGATTGCTTATGTATCTGTAATTATGTTACTTATTATGTTATTTTTTAAGTCATCAGGGTAAAAACCATTAAAAGATCTCAGCACGAGGTAAAAAAAACATTTAACCGTATAACTATGAGATACTATAATGGCCCAAATGCTCCAAAATGTGTAACGAAAATAACTTTGAAAAACAAAGCAGAAAATTCAAGATCGTGGTTGGCTTTGAAACTGTTTGGGTCGCCAGGCCATAAACCAAAAATCTACTGCGCATGCACTTACAAATCCATGCCTGGCGTCGTAGTGACCTTACGATAATTTAATGACACTTTCACTGCTGACGCAATCGACGCGCCTGCCCGTTTACACTCTGCGTTTATCGGTTTTTTTCCAGGCCAACTTGATTGGGAGAGTTACTATCGGTACGCATTTTTCTCGGGAAAAGCAAGGGTAGGGCCGTTATAGTATCTCATAGTTATATGGGTTTAACCTATGTGCCAAACTGCATCTTCGACGTCCTGGCTAACTTAAAAAGATATAACCCCAAATGAAGCAAAAAATAAAAACATGTTTTTTTTACTTTTCCATTTTTATTGAGTAACAGCATTTTTGTTTCGATTCAAGTAGTTTTTTGATTTTATGTTTTTGGTATAGCTATATATATATATATATATATAACTGTCTATAAACATTAATAACGCCGGTTAAAAATGATGCCTGAATTTTCCGGAATTTTCTCAAATTCAGATGTTTCCAAAATTATCGGAAGATTTTTAAAAAGAATAAAGAGAGGTCTAAAATTCGCCAACATTCTTTTGAGAATGAGTAATGTGGGGAGAAACCAGTATATTACAAAAAGAACCCGATAAAATTAAACGAAAAATAAAAGAAGAAGCCTGGCAATCACCCCCCCCACCTCCCCTCTGCTCCAAAGAAAAGTAGTCAACAAAGAAGCTGGTGGTAACCCTGAAGTCTTTTAAAAAACAAGACATTCTAGAGTTTTTGGGAGAAGTCAGTATTTGGAAACAATATTGCTCAGAAGTAGACAAAAGCTTAAATCAAAACATATATGATAACGTTTTCGAGGCAATGAACAAGTGTGGCGATATTTTTCCGTTGATAAAAACATTCTTGGATGTTTGTCAGTAAGTAATGCTTCGTCAGAAAGAAGCTTCTCCTGCCTCAAAATATTGAAATAATTATTTAAACAACACCCAACTAGCAATTTGTCGACGTCTCAACGTTGTGCACCGCGTGCCAACGTTGCGTCGCAACGTTTACTACTACTCAAACACCACCCACTTTTGCACCAATTTGGTGGATGATTTTTTGGTTGAGTCAACGTCGCGATCGCGACTACAGTTGAAGTAATAGTTCAATGGGTTTTGGAGTACAATTATTTGTTCAAAATATTATTCATTACGTAAAATGATAAATACACTATTCGACTACAAATTAAACTATTTCTAACACCATAATATTATTAAAAAAAATATATAAACAGACGGTAGTTTACTGTCAAATGTACAGTTCGTAGCTCTAAAAAACAAGCGCGCCCTCGATTAAGATGATTTTATGAAATCGCTTTGAAAATCCTCTAAAGATGTTGCTTAGGATTCCTAAGAACAAAATACGGATTTTTAGATGCAAAAAGATCTTAGTTTATTGTAGAAAAAAGCAAAAAAATAATTTTTAATGTTTGTTTACAAATTAGCATACAATGGTTTTAACAATCAATCATGGCGGCACTTATTAGTTTCTATGACAACCAAAGGAGTCCCGTGTCTCGACTGCTGTAACTACTTAACTGTATTTTGAACGGATCCCCCAACTTAAAGACGCGAACACGCCTCAATTTTTACCCAATCGAAATTGCTCCACAGTTTGGCTTTCTGCTGCTCACTTAATTTCCGTCCTTGTTGTTTACACAGGACCTTCCTCTTTTTTTCCGACACACTGGGGAATCACCTTTAATAACAGCTGTCACATGTCAAAATATCGAAGAATATTTATACCATTTGTTCCTTTTCATAGTGCAAAATGTTCAAACAAAACTAATAGAAACTTTACAAAACACTTCTTAGTTATTTTTACTGCATTAATTGACGTTTGTATGACAGACAGCAGTGCTCCAAAATTGGCTTGTTGCAAACAGAACAGAAAAATTGGTTAGATGAAATCAGGCGCGCCCGCGTCTCCAACAAACCGGCCAGAAAACGTGGAGTAAATTGATCAATTTTTGGTTTAGCACACACCGGTTTGTAGTCGGCGCCTTCACAATTAAGGAATTACTGTTAGTACAATAGACGATCATAAATAGTTGTGATGGCGACTGAAGTTGTGATAAACGTTTAGGCGTCGTATAATAGTCGACGTTGTCGACCGTCGCCATGATAACTATTCTTTATCTGTAAAACAACGTTTAAAATTAGTGCAATTCTAATTTTTACAACTTGCACAACTAAAAATTGCTAGTTGGGCAAGGTTTGTCTCTCGTTTTTATTAATAAAATGTGTAATGTTCTATTTGAAGTGTTTAATCAATCAACAAAACAAAGGAGCCGTGACGGTTGCTATGAAACTCAGCCAACTTATATTGTTGGATGACAACAACAAAAATCAGAATGACGGGAGACCTGTGTGCAAAAATGACGTAAGCGTGCGCAAAAATACGCAAAACGTTTTGCACACGGCCGGCGTGCGCAAAATGCCGTTTTCAGATCGTGTTCTGCGTGCGCAAAACTCCCTTTTTCAAGACAGTCGTATAAAAATATAAGTATTTAAAACACTACGACCGAAATTCGTCTGACGGGGTTAGCGTTGCTGCATATCAACAGACATATTGAAATTGATATTGATCGAGTCATTGAACGGTTTGCCCAAAAAAATTGGAAACAAACTTTTTTTTTGAGATAGGCATCTTATATTTGAGAAATGCAATATAAAAGGTAATGTTTCAACCTAAAAAGCTTTTTAGATATCAAAAGAAAAGTAGTTAAGCTATTAGGTTTTGTTTGTGGTATGTTTGTTATCTATGTTTTTTATAACTGAAAAAATTATACGTAGTTACTCAAGCGCAAATTTCAGAGGGTTAGGGGGGTAATTAACCCCCCCTCCACCCTGGATTTAAGTTTTTTACGAAAATATTTTTAAAAAAATACTTAGAAAATCAAAAGTAGCGCATAAATTGCGGTGCCATAACACCTTTGATATTTACGGTATTAGTTTAATTTTGTGTTAACAATGGCATTTGTAGTGTCACTTTCTTAAAAATTTTCGCCTGCTGCGCTTTGAAACCATTGTTATATTTACAATTTTAGTTTAGTTTTCAATCAAAAGATGCATTGTTCAATTCAATTGTCTTAAAAATTTTCGTCCGCGGCGCTATGATTCGTTGATATTTTTAATGTCATTTTCTCAAATTTTTGGCGCATTTAAACATTATTTAAAAGAAAAAATGTACGAAATAAACAACTTTAAATCTGAGTACCCCTCCCCTGTCCCAGTTTTGGTGCCAAATCCGCGCTTGTAGTTACTAAGTTTTGTTTGCATATATTGATATGTTTCTCATAAAATCGAAATCGCTCCCCCCCCCTTTTCAAATGGCTGGGACCGCCACTGCTTGATATATATACAGTTTGGTTTCCAATATTAAAACAAGATTTTCGAAAAGGTTTTTTTTAAATAAATTAAATATAACATTGATATTTTAAAACAAAAAACAAAATAATTTAACTGTATTCAAATTTTGTATTTTTATAAGGTAATCTAAAAGTGAAAAAAGAGAAACGAATATATTTTTTTATTTTAAATTTTATTATACTTACCCACAGTCTACTATTAGATTATATTGGTGTGTCCAAAAAATGACTTTAAATGCAAGTTTTTAAAATATTGGTCAATTTTTGTAATTTTTTTAACAGATATTAAAAAGTTACAATAATTGACCAATATTTTAAAAAGTTTCATTTAAAGTCGTTTTATGGACACCGTGTATAATATTGAAAATTATGTTGATTTAAATATAGTTTAACTTGACTTAACGAATAACTTCCCTAAAAATAAATAAAATCAGAAAAGCTTTCTTGATTCTGCGAACTATTTTGGAAAACGTACATAATTTGGTGTAACCATCCTTTTTATCTCGATTTTCATGGCAACTCTTATCTTTAATAAACATAAAAGGCAGAAAGAAGTTATCATTCGATGCGTGGTTTTCTTTTTTCGATTGGTCCAGTACTTTTTAATATTTAGCCTTTTTCCATAACGGAAACACACAAAAAAATGCAAATTTCACTAAAATAGTTTGGTCCGGGTGATCAATGTCTACCTAAGATAAATTACTTCTACAATGATCCAAAAACATGAATCAAAGGTCAAAATCTGGGGAACTAGATTTTTGGCGGGGGTATACGATGGAACCAGGACTATTATATTATTTCATAGACCTGTCAAGTGTTAATTTTTTGAAATATTATATCAGGCAAAATTGTATGACAACAGACAGATATTTATTACGTTTTTACGTGGAACTGAAAACATTTCCAATACGATTGGACCCTTTTCCTGAAAGGTTTGAAAGTGAATCGTATTGAAAACGTGTTCAGTTTTACATGAAAACGTAGTAAATTTTAGAAAATCGAAAGATGTTTGGAAATAAGAATTTATTTGATAACGGCAGTAGGTTTACTACCGAAACGTTATATAAGTACTTAGATTCTGATCTGAATTTCTTTACCATGGCGAAAACCCAAAAAAGTAGCATTTTGCAGTTTAAGCGGACTGTAGGCAACGGCCTGAAGGCAAACTGTGTGTATGTAATGGTGAACTTGCAAACGAAACACAAAGAAAATATTGAGAGTTTCCCAACGGTAAAGTTTTGATTTTTTGTGGTATTTGTAAAAAACAAAATTTGATAAAAATCTTTAAAAAATTGACAAGACATGAAAACAAAGAGGTTAGGTATACAGAGCGCTTCAGGCTACTGTGAACATAGGCTGGAAGAAGTCCAATTTACCAGTGTACGTACACGCAGGGACACCGCACACCTATCAGTGGAGCAACCAAAACTCAGGCTTGCGATCACCGTTGGCGGCTTGCGTTTAGTACGCCCCTAACCATGGTGCAATGTGAAGTGTAGTCCATGAAACTGGAATTTGGTCCATAAATACGCAAATTTTGATACGTAATTTTCTTGTTTTTTGTCACTGATAAATTAGAGCGTTTTATTTTCAACTGCTCAGATTTATCACCAACAACGTGTTGCAATGAAAATAATAAGGAGAAACAAAGTAAAAGCAAGTTCTCAAAATAATACATTCTAAAAACCAAAAAGATTCTCAGAGTCAAAAAAAAAATTAGAGCAAATGTTCGAAAAGCCCTCCTTGCTCGGCTAGACAATATCCGAGCCTGTTATAAAACCCCTTCTAACGTTCAATTTTATTCCGAAGTTCTTCCAAATTATTAGGCCTTTCATGTCCGTAAACTTTATTTTTCATAAACAACAAAGTGAATCTCGTGTCCGCAAATAAAAATGAAAGTAACACTCGTGGCATATCGGACAAAGCGTTTTTGTTTCTCACTTCATTACGACCAGGCCTCCAATGTCTAATGGACGCTTTGTCCGATATGCCACCAGTGTTACTTTCATTTATTTTTGATATGTGTACTTATAACCCGATTAGGAAATATATCAAGATATTCACTAACAAGGCCAACATTGTGAGCGGGACAACCATCTTGTTGAAATCATGTTTTACCAAATCTCACACCTAACAACTGCCTAGCAGTTGGAATAATATGCTGCTGCAGTAGATCCAAGTATCTAGGACCATTCAAATTGTCGTCAATAAAAAATTACATGTTCCTCTACAATACCCCCCCCCCCCCCCCCAAACATTTAGTTTTTGGGGATACTGTGTTCTTACACCAAAATTCAAAAGTGCTTTCATCTGTGAAAAGAATAGATCTCAGAAAGTTTTCATCACGATTAGCCCTTTCCATCATTGTTTTTTTTGAGAACACTTAAGACAGTGGCTGAAGACGTATCAACTGCTTCGGCAATTTGGCGGCTAGTTAACTTTCGATTTTCCTCCACTGCAGCGCAAATCACCACATCTCGTACTTCCTGCTCGTCATTCAAAACAGTGGGTTTTTTATGGTTTCTTGGCGCTACACAACCAAACTTTTCAAAATTCTGCACAAACCTATTAATCGTTGATAAACTAGGTTCTGGGCGATTTACAAAATTCTCCAAAAAAAGTTCTTGAATAAGTCTCAATGGTCTGCCTTGATAGTACCATTTGAACATCTGAACTTTTTCGGCAAACTTACCAATCTGTTCCTCGAGCAAGGCAGAAATAAAACAAAATAATAAAAACAAAATAAATTTCAAAAAGATCTGCAGTGTTATCTTGTTTCGTGTTCGACCCCACGGCACGGAGAGTAAATTAGACTTGATTCCCCCTATGTTCGCAGTAGTCTGAGGAAGCTCATTGTATAAGTCCAAATGAGTTTCAGGTAGGCCTTTGGAGTTAACTCTTTTCACTCTACTTCCTATAACCGAACGGAATAAGGCACTCTAGGTACTATTTACACGGCATTAAAGATCCAAAGAACCAGAACCCAGCTTGTGTTAGTCATCTTTCAGTATTTTATTAGCAACCCCCTTTGGCACATTTAAAATCCTACTTCATTATTGCGGCACAAGTTAAATTCCTGGTTATTTATTAAAATAGTGTGTTGTATATTATACTTTATACGGTCTGTTATCCTCTCCGACTAAAATATAGTTTGTTCACATGCTGCTAATTTCAGCCTTTGCAAGTGGATATAATAAGCTTGCTATGATGCTACGCAATCTCAAATGCAAGTCTAGACCACGTTTATAAGACACCTGTCATAAAGTGTATCGTTTTTGTTTTCAAATTTATAAATTTATTAAAATTAATAATTCTCACATCCTTCCCCCCCCCCCCCCCCGCCTAGTTTCCAGAGATAATACTCTTTCTACACACAGCTGTGAAGGAATTTGAGTGTTCGTGTTTTACAAAGAACCAAAATGGAGATATGCAAATGTATCGAAGTATGAATAGGATACTGATTCTTAAATAATGGAAGGAGACTTTTACATATCAGCTAACATAGTTTAAAGAAACCAAAAAGTATTTGTTCCTCTATTTTATTGTACTTCGCATCAAGACTTTTTTAAGTTTAAAATTTAAGCCAAATAAAAATAATACCCATAGTAGTTTTCACAACTAGTGGCTAAAATAGTGCTTTTTTTACAAGCGTTGGTTTAAATAACGAGCGCAGCGAGGTAATTAAAAACGCGAGAATAAAAAAGCACAGTTTAGCGTGTTAGTTTTTAATACCTTTATCAAACAATCCAAGATAAACAGAAAATCTCGAACGAAGAGCACTTCTCGCAACACACCATCCTTACATTATAAATCAAGGCGGCTGGTAAATGAAATTACTATGGTTGCCATAGCGATTTTCCTTTTTACTCGGTGACGTTCATTCTTGCGACATTTTAATCTTTGAAAGTTTGATATTTTGACGAAGTCTTTAAATGATTTTTTCGTAAATACTTGGTGAGAACTGGCGGAAACTGCTTAATTTTTGGGCAAGAGTAATTAAATTTTTCCAATAACACTACTTACCTCTATTTATCTTTAATGTTGGGTAAAAAACGGACAGAAATCTTTTTTTGCACCCGTGATCAAAAAAAAAGTTTTTTTTGCATCGGTAACCAAATAAGCCATGCTTTAGTTATCTGCAGACATTTACTAAAATCATGTTTTTGACGAAGGTATCAAAAAAAAGTTTTTTTCGCAGCCAGAAACGCTGTTAAGTCTGATATAAGCAGCGGACCTCCGTCTTTCTGCTCTCTGCAATTTCCCTTATCTAATTTTTAGGGCTCTGTTACACCAGTCCCAACCAATTTATTAAAGTATGCCTTAATTATTGCGTGCACACGCCAGACATGCGCAGACGGTCCATTGAATTTTAGAGGGGAATTTTAAAAAAGCGCATTAAAGCGAAAATATGATTATTTAGACTCCCCTTTTTTATTATGATTGTCTAATTATATTTTAAAAATGCTTTTTAATGCATAATATTTTAAGAACTAAATAAAACAAAAAAATGCAGTGGAATTTTTTATATCGTTATTAGGAAGTTACATTACTTTACAACTTTGTAGTATATACAACAATACAACTTAGTATATAAGCACATTAAAAATTAGGATGTACTCTTACATGAACTAATTATACACCTAGTACACTTATTACATTATTCCATATTTTTAGCTTTTTATGACGGTCTAACCCAGCTGGTGGACATAACTAAAAGTGGATTTGGAAGGAATTTGCCCATATCATTGTTGTCATTGGATTAGCTGCAAATATAGTCCGGGCGGACGCCCACGGTTTATCAGAGTGTGCCAAATCAAACCCGTTAAATAGAAGAAAGTTCAATTATAAAATCATTCACTATCGGAACAGCAATTCGTTATCCGAACCTTATTTCTTCAAACCCATTCAATAACAAATTCGAAATTTATAAAACCCGTTTTTAATCAAACCATTGTTCATCAAATTCATTCAATATCAAACCCGGAATTCATAAAACCCGTAATTTATCAGAAAACTTTGAACTGGAGGCGTACACGCAGGTGGCGCAGCGGCGCGGCGGTTTGATTCATTTGTCGCTGTTACGCGCGCATACTAACAGGTTGCATTCAATAGTTTGTGAATAGATGTCACTTGCATGCACCCGTCTTGCATTCATGTGTTATTGGCGAATGTGCAATTAATAAATTACGGGTTTTACGAGTTCCGGGTTTGATATTGAATGAGTTTGATGAGCAATGGTTCGCTTAAAAATGGGTCTGTTAACTGAATGGGTTTGATGAAATAAGGTTCGGATTAAAAATTGGTTTGATGAATTGCAGTTTCTATGGTGAATCGTTCTTACGATGATTTTTTTTATTAAATACGGTCTGATAAATTCCTGGTTTGACAAACCATAGGCGTTTTATTGAAAAAGGATTTTCGATTTTAGAATTGGTCCTGGTTCTGGTTGAGATTATTTTGACATAAATTTTGACAGCGGTTCTAAAATAATGAAGTCATTTAAAATATTATTAAGATATCTTTGATTTTACTCAAAAAAAGATCATCTATAATTTTGCAAAATTTTAGGGGTTATGTTTACAACCAAAGGGCCGAACCAACCTCCCAGGCTGGTTTTAAAATTTCATAACCGGCTTGCAACTGTGACGTCATTGTTTTAAAACGAATTGCGTTTCTGGTTCAACCAGAACCAGTACCAATTGTAAAACGAAAATCCTTAAAGAGATCGAATCGTTATTTTTTTTATACATTAAAACTAAATCTGCAAATGGTAGTAGTAGGTATAGGTAGAACAGTACCTTCTCCATACAGGCCGATCAACTCCTACCGATTTAGTGTCCTTTAATTCACCTTCGCCGCCATTTTCACTCAAAAGTGACAGAAAATTTATTAGTTTTCTGCCAATATGGCGGCCAAGGTCGAGAAAACGGCACTAAAACGGTAGGAGTTGATTTGGCCTATGTGGAGAAGGTAGTGGGTAGAACCAATAAAAGCAATATAAACAAAATCTTAATCTTTGTACTCCTTTCTTATAAAATTGTAGGGTATGCAAGGGGCTTTATTCAATTAATTCAAAAAAACTTACGGCTTTCTTGGGCAGTGCTGTTTGTAAATATTTATAACAACAGCCAAAAAACAATAACTGCAGGAGTTCTCTGGTTCAAAAAACATACTTTATTCTTCTAAATAACCACAACAAGTGCAAAAATTTAAAAGAAAATATAATTATTCCGTAATATAGGTTATAATATAACGCTAGGTCCACAGTCGAACTTTTTACTGCCTTCACTGCCTTATTGTCAAAAAGAGTGAGGGAGCAATAGCGGGCTTACTAAAATTAAAGAAAGCGGTGCATTCTCCCAAAAAGTGCAGTACTGCACCATCTGGAACGCGGCTCGGGTCATAACTCGTTCGTTTGCATATGATAACATTTTGGAGTGTAGATGTAGATTAGAAACTAGTTCATTTCTGTTCCGCCAGGTAAGAAAAACACGTCAAGAGTGTAGAAAAATTCGTCGGACCTTATTTTACTTGTATTTAGTTATGTAAAAATTTACAATTTTTGTTTAAAAATAATCAAACAAAGTCACTGGGATCATATTATGTTTAAAACACAACAACACCTAAATGAGATTCCGGGATTAGAGGAGGTCGAAAAGGCAATCACACAGCTCAAGAATAAGAAGTCAGCAGGTATAGATGGTACTGCTGCTGAACTCTACAAACAAGGGGGTCCCGCACTTAATTCCCAAATGCAAGTAAAATATGGACCACTGAGACCATTCCTGCCGAACTCAGAAACGCCTCTATAGTTTTTTTTACGATTTTCCTAAAAGGCGAAAAGGCCCAATGTGGAAACTACAGAGGTATATCTCTGCTTTCTGTTACTGGAAAGATACTTGCACGGATACTATCAAACCGATTAATTCCGATTGCTGAACAAAATCTACCAGTGGATTTAGGCCCAATCGAGGCACAGCTGACATGATGTTCAGTGCCAGACAAATGCAAGAGAAAACTAGAGAACAAAATCGCCCCCTCTTCATGGCCTTCATAGACCTAGTCAAAGCATTTGACTCGGTCAACAGAGAAGCTCTTTGGCAAATACTGGCAAAAGCTGGATGCCCTCAAAAACATATTCAAATTCTTAGACAACTCCAAGACAATATGAATTCAACAGTACTGAGCAACGATGGACCAGGAGAGTCATTCCAGATTACGACAGGCGTTAAACAAGGCTGTGTTATTGCGCCCACCCTATCTCTACATTTTTAGGTGCCATGCTTCACCCTGTTGAGGAACATCTACCGCCGGGAGTGGAAATTCTATATAGATTCGACGGTGGCCTACTTAACCTAGGCAGACTGCGAGCAAAAACTAAGGTCTCGACGACCTCGGTAATCGAAGGTCTACAGCTGGTAATCAACGCATTTAACCAAGCCTACAAAAGCATTGGCCTAGAGGTCAAGCTTGCCAAAACGCAAATTCTTCACCAACCAGAACCAGGTACGACTCCCCAAGCTCCAAACATTTCCATAAATGGCCATCCTCTGCAGAACGTGGAACATTACCCATACCTTGTTAGCCACCAGACCATCAAATGCAACTATTCACGCAGAAATACAACATCGCCTAAAATGTGCTAGCGCAGCGTTTGGATGGCTTTCGGAGAGAGTCTTCAACAATCACGAGGTCAATGCGGAGACCAAGCTTCGTGTCTACAACACAGTTATAATACCAACTCTAACATACGGATGCGAAACGTGGATCACCTACAGAAGGCAATCAAACGACTAGAAAAATATCACCAAAGTTTGTTTGAAAGTTTGAGACAATGATGTGTTTGAAATTAACTCTGTGTTTCGGACTTCCATTGCCTATATTTTATTTATACACGACGTTTCGATCAGAGATTGTACTGATCGAAACGTCGTGTATAAATAAAATATAGGCAATGGAAGTCCGAAACACAGAGTTAATTTCAATCACCAAAGTTGTTTAGGACGAATCCTGAGAATCAAATGACAAGATCAACGAATAAACATAAGTCTTTTGGAAGAAGTCAGAACAAATAGTATAGAAGCCCTTATCTTCAAGCACCAGCTTCGTTGGACTGGTCACGTTATCCGCATGCCCGAAACACGTCTCCCCAAGCAGATATTTTATGGACAACTGAAGGAGGGAAAGAGACATCAAGGTCAACAAAAAAGGTACAAGGACGTTCTCAAATGCCATATGATGAAGGGTCACATCGATATAAACAACTTCGAGACCATGGCAAACGATAGGACTTCATGGCGCCGAACAGTCCATGAGGGAGCACAAACTTTTGAAGAGCAACGACGTAGACTAGAGACGGAAAAGAGAGAACGTAGAAAGGAGCGACAAAATGGAAGAAGGGATGACCAACAACACCCGGCTGCTGCCAGAGACTGGGTGTGCCAGGACTGTGGAAGGGTGTGCGGCTCAAGAATTGGCTTACATAGCTAGCTATATATAGAGGAAAATCATACTCGGTATCGAGTGATTGCCTATGATGATGTTTAAAAGATAGCATTTGGGTGCACATGAGTTCATAAGACTCACACTGCAGAGCGCGATCTATGTAATTGCGCCCTCTAGGCGATGCAATCAAGCCTAATCTAACCTCTTCGAGAGAGTCGATAGGCATTTTGATCCTTCACTTTACCGCGCGTTTTCTTTTCGTTTTTCTCGAACAATATTGGCATCTCTCGGTCAAAATTATAACGTAAATAACGGTGGAACAAAATGAGTTAAATTAGTGGCCCACATTTTTTCTGCGGGCGAAAAATTAACGAAACTATACCGGGTGATCACACTGTGAAAAAAAGGATCTCTCGCTTAAATAGAAAACCGCCCAATTCCTCTACATTCCTTCGTTGAATATTGGGATTTTCTTAAAACAAGCTGAAAACGCTCCGTCAAAAGCCGTTTCGTTTTCTGGAGAGAATTATAATAGACTTAATTCCAGAACTCAGAGGGGTTGGCCCCATGTAAGATCGTAAGACCTTGATTTAAAATATCCCTTTTTTCAGTGCACCTCGATTGATGATGTTTTGCGTTACTTATCGTTATGTAATAAATAATACCACATTTAAACTTTATATCTTACAAATTAATAATAATCATAATAATTTTTTTTTTCAGCAGACCGGAAAGTACACACTTTTCTTATAATTTCTTGTACGGAAAGTGTAACTTTACATATAGGGGTATAAAGATGGAACCGAAAAATAAAACATAGACAGGGAAAGAAAGAAGAAATCGGAAATTGGTAATTTTCCGGCACGTTTTTTTTATATTTTTATTATTTTTAATTTTTTAATTATTTTTTGATTTTTTTAAAAATAGGCGATTGGTTGGTCCAAAAAAAAAGTACGATACACGACCGGAAAGTGCCTTTACACGTCTCTGCAGGTTTACATGGAAATTTCCTGCGTCGATCTGTAAAAACCAATTTTCCGGTCTAGTGACGTAAATACCTACTACTCAAGTAGGAATCCTAATACACAGCATGGCAAAGCCCATAGCTTTTGTTGTTCTTTAGATAGGTATTTGTTATTTCAAATTTTCTTAAAAATACAACGGTTTTTCGCCATTTTTTATAATTTTTTGAATTTCAATAGCAGAATTAGCTGGAACGTTGTACAACTATTCATTTTTAAATTCTCAACAGAAACATCTGAAGGGTTTTTTTATTTTAATTTTTTTTTTGGAAGGTTTCAAGCTAAGCGCGGTTTAGAACAAATTCAATTTTGCGAAAAAAACCAAGATTTTTCTAAAATATTCGGCACCCTAGCAAAAAAAATCAAGGATCGATAAATGATGTTTCTTTTTCTATTACATTGAGTTTGAGAGAGAAATAGAATGATAACTTTACAATTACAAAACATCATGTTAAACTATCAACAATTTTGGTTGTTATTTGTGCTGTACGAAAAACATCACTCTGTATCCTCGAATTAGAGTGCCTTACTGGAGGCGAAAATTGAGCAAAATATGTAAAAGATAAGCATCGATAATAAGACAATGTAATTTGCGCGCGTTTTGCGATTTTTCAACCTCTCATTATTATTTCTGACGTTCGTGATTTTCGCTTTTGTATAGCATAGTGCCTTATGCGGACAGGCCAGCGATGCAATTTTGCTTAACAAAAGAAGTAAATAATTATTGTTTATTTTGCATTTTACAGGTTCTTTTTTCTCTTTTTCCTGGGCCCTTATTCTCGATTCCATAGAAACTTTGATAGAAAAGGAGTAGTATTTAACGCAGCTTTTCACCAATCGCAAACCTAGGCGCTGTCACTAGTGCCTTAAAAGACAATAAAATCCGAATAATAAAAACATACTGCATTGTACTAGTAAAAAAAAAGGCATCAGAGCAAATCAAGAATTAAGTCAAAATGTCTATGAAGATTTCCAATCTGTAGACCCATACCTCAAAACCAACAAAAGAATTTTTCGAACGAAATGCGTCAAAAAATATGTTTTTCAACCTTTCATAGTTAATGGGCGCAAAAAATCCAATAGTTAATATTCATTAACTTTATCATTATTAGTATTTTACTTAGCTTCTTCACTTTATTTCGACGAATAATAAAATGCCTCAAACAAAAGAAGTTATATTAAAACCAAACCTCTAAAGCGAGTTTTTCTCTTTTTTGTTCTTTGACCACGTCAGCACTGTTAATAAAACCTCTTTTTAATTAAAAATTAATTACTTTGGCGGCACCTTAAACCTGTGCGATAATTAGAAATAGCACAAACAATAACTTCCTCCATTTAATGACTTTAGTAGCATGATCTTTTTTTCGTGTACTTAATATTGATAGTTAAATTTGAAAAAGCACATTGACAACTCACAATTACTAGCCAAGAATCGAACCCGAGCCGTCCGTGCGTGAAGCACCCAACAACCAAT
The DNA here is from genome assembly GCA_963921995.1 of Oxystoma pomonae. NCBI lineage: Eukaryota > Metazoa > Arthropoda > Insecta > Coleoptera > Brentidae > Oxystoma > Oxystoma pomonae. The sequence continues at coordinate 26,918,803 of OY998170.1, forward strand.
ATAACTATGAGATACTATAATGGCCCAAGTTTCGCAAAATGTGTAATAATAACTTTGAAAAACAAAGAAAATTAGGTAAAAATCAGGGTTGGCTAAATCTTATGCGTATATCTGACGCAGTCTACTCTCGCCCCGAAGAGTTTTTGGCTCTGCATTTTTCCAGGCTAACTTCATTGGGAGAGTTATTTTCGCTAGGGCTTTTTTTTCGGAAAATGCAAGGGCAGGGCCGTTATCGAGGCCATTGTAATATCTCATAGTTATATGTATCAACCACTCAGTGTTACCAAAAACAAATTTAACTTTTGTGCGAAAAATGTGCGACTTTGTAGAAAATTATGTCCTGAAATGGATACATTGGAACCACTGCACTACGGTGGATGATAGTAGCATGATCTTAAAACCAAGGATTCCAAAATTTATAAAGGGAGGCAACATGGCACGAAACGAAATATTGAACTGATTATTTGTCAGGAAATTTGGAGTCGGGGTAAGGGGGAAAAAGTTTTGTTACGTAATTCTATAGGAAACGTACAACGTTAAGTTAAGGGGGGGGGAATACTTTAGAAGCAGTCCCAATATAGTATGTACTTTTCTCATGCACCTGTCCAAATTAAATAGGAAGCAGTAATTAGTGCGGTGAATCAATTTTTTAAGCTCTGTTACGAATTAGGATATTAATCACTTTTTTGTTCCTTGATTGTCCTTTATTTTGTTGACGGTGAAAATATTCTCATCATATACTGGTAAAGTATATGCATTTAGTGACTGTTCTTACTACCTGTTGCCATGTCCATATTACAAGAAAGGGATAACAAAACTTTAAAAATTAACAACCTTAGGTCCCACATCAATAATAATAAAGATTTCCTTATTCTATCATCATACGTTGGTAAGAATAGGTTGCCGCATGTATTTTGCGAGCTTTATCGAGACGGGAACCCACAAAAAAGGCGAATTAAAACATTCATAAAATAATGGATACGAATAGAATTTAACCGATTATAATTTTCCCGAACCTTAAAATATCAGAATTACAAAAGTATCGAAAATAATTGTCTAGCAACGAAAAACACCCGACCCACAAATTGATATAAAATAATACGTCCGATCCTTAAATAAGCAGAACCATAAGCTAGCCGAATCGCTATTGGGCAAGCGTTAAATTTAAATCTCTAGAGCGCCGCGGTAAGCCCTGGATTGCAATGTTGGCAAGTTTCTGTATTTGGAAGATGACACGGGGATTTTTTTTTATTATAGATGATTTTATTTAACTTCACAGTTTCTGTCTGTCTAACTGGTCTATCAAATCTTGCTATTCATTTTTGTAATGTAGGCCCGATGATAATACAATATTATGAAGAAATTTGGGGCTTGAAGAATGTACAGGGGCTAAAATAAATACAATATAACAACTGACTTCGACTCTTCCCTGCCGTAAGCCTGGCAACGTAGCAATTGAATTCGTGGCTCGGTTCAAATCATTTTCGGCCAGATTGGGGTTCTTGAATTTTATGGTTCGGCATTATTATGTTTCTATGAAATTATTTTCGTTAAAAATGTTTTTTAACATTTTGTGTTCCTATAAAAATATTTTTCGTTTAAATTTAATTCTGTGCATATATTTTATAATGTCATTTCACTTTCCAGAAATTTTTTTTCGGCCCAATTATTTTTTTTCTTTTAAATTATGTTTCTGCCAAGATTAAGACTTGATACGAGTGGGAAGGTTCTCGCCACCTTGTCATATCTATCTATCTGTCTTCTTATCCAATAAGTCCACGAAACTATAATCAAACTTTTTTTTAACTTTTATTAATTTATAATAATTATTTCATGCTGGTAAATTTCATAAAGTTTCTTTTGCGTAATTACGGTAGAAAGTATCTGGACACGGTATAATTTTTGATATTAATTACATTTTCTATCAGTCTCTAAAACGCAAAAAAGTTCTTAATAATTATTGTTTTTTAGTCATGAAGTTTCATTTTACATAGTTTTAAGTAGTTTGTCATTATTACAGTAATGATATTTATAGTTACTGTTAATCAAATCTATTTTTTTTTTAATTTAAAAAAGTCTAAATGAAACCAAAATGAAGATGAACTCAAATTTCAGCACTTATCAAATATCCCTTTTTATGTGCACTTTTCTTGTAGCAAGGGGTGGTCATTTACTTTGGCTTGGTCAAAGTATTCAACAAATAAACAAAAGACTTCCAGGTGATGAAAATCTATTGTCTTTTCACCGTCATGGTCAGTTTTAAAACACGACCCTTCAAATCTTTTGTTTTTTTAGATCCATATATTTTCTTTTATTATATTTGGCTCAATGGACAAGTTTATTTTTTGGTAACCAGGTGTTAAACGAGACTTTTGGAAGGTTGTTTTTAGTTTACACTAATGTTATATGTTATATTTATGATATTTTTAAAAGTTGTATTGTATAAGAAGTTACAATGCAATTGAAGAATGTGCAAATAAATAGAGTGGTGGATTAACATTATGTCAAAATCAATCTACTACGAAAGCGTAGAAGGACCACTATCAACATTATTTTTAAAATTCCGACTTGTGTTACAAAATTCCGTCAAACAACTCGGAATTCCGACTTGATTTACAAAATTCCGTAAAACAACTCAGAATTCCGACGTTATTTACAAAATTCCGTAAAACAACTCATAATTCCGACTTGTGTTTCAAAATTCCGTAAAACAACTCAGAATTCCGATTTGATTTATAAGAATACCGACTTAATTTACAAAAATTCCGTAAAACAACCCTGAATTCCGAGTTGTTTTACGGAGTTATGTAAATCAAGTTGGAATACCGAGTTGTTTTATGGAATTTTGTAAATCAAGTCGGAATTCCCAGTTGTTTTACGGAATTTTGTAAATACAGTCAGAATTTAAAAAATAAAGTTGGAGGTGGCCCTTCTACGCTTAAAATACTTAATAAATAAATTGTTAAAAATTCCTGCATATTTTTTATTTTTCTCCTTGGAATTTAATAAAGTAGACTTTCAAATAAAATCCATTTCCAAAATAAAATCACAGGAATTAAGACAACAATCCCCAGATTTTATACGTCTTTACCCGCACATTCTTTGGGGTGAAAATACACTAAAACCTTGGACCGATTACAAACAATAAGGGATGGCTGTTGCGAGGAAATAAGGGCGCGAAAATCATGAATGGTCATCCCTCGTGAATGGACCTAAAACTACCCTTAAAACAGACCGATTTAATGCTTGGTCATCAACAGCTTTTTCTTTGGGGGTAGCTTTTCGGCTTGTTTCTTTTGTTTATTCTGGGTTTGGGTAGTATACAGGAGATCATACACGATAAGATTTCTGCGGTCGTTTGTTGAAAAGATTTTCTTGATGTTCAAATACTTTAATATTTTTTTTTGCCTTTCGGTTAACTTTACAATAGGACGTGTTTTTAATTTTACTGTTTCTGTGGTGTCTTGAGTAATTTTTCTGGATACAGTTTTATTATGTGTATAAATAAAATATGTATCAGTATAACAGTAAGACTTTTTTAGAGGCGTTAAATTAAGAAGTGTTTTATAATTTATTTGTATGTATAGTTATTGAGAACGAAATTCTTAACAAGGAATAGCAAAATGTTGCAACACCCAAACTTAGGTCTCCAGAATCAGGCAAAAATCCCTAAATTTTGCTTAATCAGTTTACTCCTCTACCTGACAAATTAGATTTTGGAATTCTCTTTGCCAAATCAAAATTTAAGATCCAAAAATGTTTTGTTCTATTGGTCACAACGATCCAGGGAATCGAAGATATATTTAAGGAAAAATTTGGATCAGTTCTCTTTGTGTACGATCTGTCCCTTCTCTAAAAAATGACCACGGACCGATGGATTTAGGAAGAAGACAAAGATTTGAATGAAGTTGGATTAACAGATGCTGATTGCCATTTTTGCGGATTTAAATTTCTCACTTGCAACTTCTAAATACTTAGAAATACTGCCAACACTTTTAGTTTCATATATATTAAGGATACAAGGTGAAGACTAAAGAAATATTGAAGAAATAACTCTTTAAGTTGAGCAGACCTGCATATTTTCAGCATCAAAGAAGATTGCTTGGCAATTATGAATTCCCACACCAAAGATATTGGGTCTAATCACGAGACCAATTATCGCGTGTTTTCTTCTTTATTTTTAGGCATTAAAGTGCTAATTTTTTTAAATCATTTCTCACGATTTTTGCTTGTCACTTCTAACATCGAGGTGAAAATATTTAAAAGATTTAGCTTGATATACATAGATAATATGGCAAAGTCAACCATTAATTTACATTATTAGTAGCAAATCATACTTTACTACAGACTTTATAGAGACTGGAATTTTTACAGGGTTATTATCATCCCCATCTATATACAACACATGTATTGATTCCCTATTTTCATGTTTAAAATTACCCATTAAAAAATAACGCCACCCAATTAAAACTTCGCTATTACCTCTAATGCTAATAAGTAGCTATTCTAATGAAAAAACAAAAAAATGAACGTTATTAAATTCATATTCATGTCCCTCCGCTGCTGAAACAATCAAATTTAATATTGTAATTTTGTATTATTCCCTATTACCGGGAAAATAATTGAAGATTTTAATGACAAAATCATTTAAATTCGTCATATTAAAAGGTAAATTACGTTTTATTGTCGTCTCTTTATTACAATTTCGACGTTTAATTGGATATTTGTTCCTTATGGTCGCTTTCCACACGAAAATTCTTAAACGGCATGCCACAATGTTTCTTGCATTATTTTCGTCGAATCTCTTCTGAGTTATATCTAAACAATAGTTCTGAGTAATGCAAATAACATTAACAAGTAAAATTAAAAACTCCCAATACCTCCTACACCAGCGAGCGTATTATCTCTGGAACTACTTAACCTATTTGTATCGAACATAACTAAAAACACTCCATAAAGGCTAGTCTCGAAACAGAAAAAAATACGACATCAAAATCGGTTTACTGGTTCGAGAGGTACATGCGCACAGACACACACAAAGATCGGGAGCTAAAAATCATTTTGGGCAATACGTATGATAGACTTGAATGTTTTAAAAAATACGTGAGTGCGATGAATTTTGGATGACGAAAAGGGGAGAAAAATGGTATTATTGCAATTTTCGGCAGAACTTAACGTCCTATAGTAAAAACTTTAATACAAAAATTGTAGACCGTGCAAAAATCTACAACTTTTGTAAATGTCACTTTTTCACGTAAACTCAAAATTGTCGAGAAAAATGGAAAAAATCGTCATTATTTGTGTTTTTTGATTTTTATTTTTCAATTTTTGGCAAAACTAATTATATTTTCAGGTAAAAATACCCCTCTGGTCTAGAATAACGACAGTTTTTTTTACTGTAAAAAAAATCAAGTAGTTTTCGAGATATTGATTTTTTTCGTCCAAAACCCTTTTTTTTCAATCAAAAACTCTACTTAGGGAGTAGAGAGTTTTGCTATAGATAGCTCATTTTCTTTTTGTTTTGACAAATACTTTTTCAACTATACAGGTGTGCGTCGACACCAATAAATTATCATCAGTACAATCTCTGATCGAAACGTCGTGTATAAATAAAATATAGACAATGGAAATCCTAAACACAGAGTTAATTTCAAATAGATATTTGTCTCAAACTTTCAAACAAACGTAAAGGTTTACAACAAAAGTTATCAGAAATTATCTAAAAATTATTGGAAAATAGCTGAATCACAAATGTTGTAGTACCTTCTGCATATTTGGCTTTATTGGAACAATTTAAACAAATATTCAATTGCGTCTGATTTGGGTTAGTTCAGACTCGAAACATTTTATTTTTATTTTAGTGATTCGGTGTATTTCGTAATTTAACCGGAATATATTTGTCTTAAAAGAAATTAACCGTCAAAACATTATGATTAACATAAGAAAATCTATCATGTCTAATAAAACGTAGATTAAAGGTATTTAAATAAATCCGCATCCTATGAAATTCCAACCAGAAAATGTTTTAATGCAAAAGACAAGAAGACAATTCGTATCATAACAGAACGAGGTAAATTTACTAATAAACCAAATACGATCCTATAGAATTTAATAAAACTTCTAATTCATTTGACGCTTATTATATAGCTGGCTTTGTTCAGCTCAATGCAAATGATAGAGAGAATAATATAAAACGAGGTGAAATTGCTAATGAAGCGAGCAAAGATGCGATATCTTTCTTCGCGATAGCAAGTCGAGATTTCGCAAAAGTATCCACAGAATTTGATTTTTTTCAAGCGATTCTCAATAAATCATTTATAATTTATTGTTGGAGTCGCGGCACAGCTGTAAATCAGCTACCTGCGGTTAAATTTTCCCATAGAATAATAGAATATTTGCGGGGATTATTTTAAAACAATCATCATTGGTATGCACTTTTAATGGGTAATTAAGGAACGGTTGCGAGGTGTGAATTTATCGAGTAAATGTTTTGAATATATATTTTAGAAGTGTACGAAAACGTATTAGCGTAGCTTTTTGCTTTTTAGTTAAGTATTTTTTTATACCTTTAGACTTTGTACTGTGCAAATTTCCAGCCATTGCACGTCAGCGTCAGCTTATATTCGGTAGGCCACAGATCAATAGGCAGTGGGCCAAAACAAGTTGTTGTCCAATAAGGCCAAATAGAGGTTCAAAGAAGTCTTTAGAAGAGAAATTATTCCAATGTCCAAATTATTCAAAACAAGGAGTGCACGAGGGAGTGCATCATATATATATTGGTGCGACCACAAAAAATGTTCAATTTTTCACTTGATTTGACTTGACCCATGCTCCTGATAAGTCCATCTGCAGAAATTGATAAACTTATATCACCTTCCTGAAAGGGTGGAGGTTTTTCCACATGCGACCATACAAATCCTACCCTGTACTAACGACTGGCCTCATTGGGAACACAAACAAGAAACCTTCGAAACTTCATCGAAGTCAACAATAATCAAAAACTCAAGAAACTATCATTAAGTTGGTCCAAAAAAATGCTTCTGAATTAATTTTTTCCAATAAAAACATACTATTATTTCGGAAGGAACTCCCTCTATTGCCAATTTTATCATGAAACCACGCATAGAATAAACTCTTAGAGTAGAGGGGTATATTTTATTGTTGTACACGGTTCTTGTTTTCTGCCGCTAGAAGCCGTATGGCCTCATAGGAGCACTAGCCTTATTTGGGTCAAGCATTTTTAAACAACCCCATAGGTAGTTAACTAAGTTTTAATTATTTTACGCGAGACTTTAAACAAAAAAGTATCACTTTCTAATAATGCACTAATGGTTATTACGGACTAAACACCAAATAAATTTTACTTGGTAGTCATAGTAAAATTGTTTTAACTCCATTCATCAAAGTGTGGCCAATGGTGCAAAAGTATTCTTACAAAAATATTCGCGGAGATGCGAAATAAATAATATGTTGGCGTGCCTTTTAGGTTGTTATATAAAAAGTAAGGTAAGTAAGTAACTAAAAACACACATAAAATTTGAAATTCCTTGTGCGACAAGGTTTTATTTCACTTAAAATACGTCTGATATTGTCGCCAGTGTTGTGCTAAGAGCGGCTAAGCAAAAAGTCACGTTCTTCTTAATTTTTGAATTCTGTCCAATTAAAGAAATATTGTTAACGAAAACATAATTTTAGAAAGAAGATTTGCATTAACACCTGTCCTTTTTGAATATAAATAAATACTTGATTGATGCGAGATTGAAATAAGAACGACTAATTCTTGATTTTTTTTGACGAAAGTTTTTTCTAGTGCTTATTTCAAAAAATTTAATAAAAGTATTTTTTTCTGTTTTATTTTAGGGTAAATTTTTTAGTATTGCAAGTGCACAGTTGACGATATAGCAATTTGAAATTTGAAGAATGGCCACACAATTACCACAATGTTACTTGTGTTTTAATAAAGCTAAAAGAAGTCGCAATATTTTGGGAAAGTCAAAATACGTGCTTATTATAAACAGTACATAGAACATACCTTTACCGATAACCGATCCTAATAGCCAGAAGAATTTTCAAACCAAGGCATAGATAAAAACAGAGGAAGTAAAATACGCAATATCTTCAGCTCATCGGTAGGGCAGGACGAAGTATACACTAAGGTTTTAAAACTGATAAAAACGAAGATTCGCTAAATACGCTGGTCAAACTTTTTGATTTATCGTAGCGCTAAAATCCTTGCTGATGACTAAAATCAACCTTTGTTACGCTGCTTAAAAAACATTTAGCCAAGAAGTTAATATTTCTAAAGATTATCCACAAAAGAATTTATGGGAAATGCGAATCTTTTATGGGCGACACGCAGTTTTGATTTCGTGGTGGGTTCGGGACAAGAGTGGTCTTGTTTGGCATTCAAGTCTTAGTTCAGTGGTCTACGGCTAGTTCGGTGCCAGTATATGCCTATTTCATAGATTATGAGAAAGCATTTGATCGAGTCAAACACGAAAATCTAATAGACTCGCTAAAAGAAGTTGGTCTAGATGACCACGATTTAAAGATAATCGCTTATCTATACTCGAATCAGACTGCTCAAATAAAGGTTGATGGCCAACTATCCGAAGAGGTCCAAATAAGAAGAGGAGTACGCCAAGGTTGTATATACTCTTCGCTGTTTTTTAATATCTATATCAACAAAATAATAGAGAATGCACTTTATAACTGCGAAGAGGTTCTGACCATAAACGGAATAAAAATAAACAACATACGATATAAAGAAGAAGTTAAAAAACCTCAAAATCAGTTACTTCAACTGAAAAGAAACTAAAAAACAAAAGATCAAAAGATCTTGGGTAGAAATAACGAAAATTCAAACTTGGATGAGCATCCCACAAGGAACACACAAAAGATCAAAGCGAAAAGAGATATGATTAAACGATGTTTCGCCCTGGGTAACCAGCGTGGGCTCATCAGTAGTTTCACTGGTCACCCTCCACTATACATCATTAAACACCATCATACACTTTGATTTCCAACCTTGAACCACTCACAAATAGGCATCGTTTCGCACTGGTACTTACTTATCCAAGTTACCTGATACGAATTCGTCCTGACGCGTTAATATTTCCAGTAGGATTATGCTCCTAAGGCAATTAAAACAAAGAAGAAGTTAAAAAACCTCAAAATCAGTCACAAATTTGTGAGTGGTTCAAGGTTGGAAATCAAAGTGTATGATGGCGTTTAATGATGTATAGTGGAGGGTGACCAGTGAAACTACTGATGAGCCCACGCTGGTTACCCAGGGCGAAACATCGTTTAATCATATCTCTTTTCGCTTTGATCTTTTGTGTGTTCCTTGTGGGATGCTCATCCAAGTTTGAATTTTCGTTATTTCCACCCAAGATCTTTTGATCTTTTGTTTTTTAGTTTCTTTTCAGTTGAAGTAACTGATTTTGAGGTTTTTTAACTTCTTCTTTGTTTTAATTGCCTTAGGAGCATAATCCTACTGGAAATATTAACACGCCAGGACGAATTCGTATCAGGTAACTTGGATAAGTAAGTACCAGTGCGAAACGATGCCTATTTGTGAGTGGTTCAAGGTTGGAAATCAAAGTGTATGATGGTGTTTAATGATGTATAGTGGAGGGTGACCAGTGAAACTACTGATGAGCCCACGCTGGTTACCCAGGGCGAAACATCGTTTAATCATATCTCTTTTCGCTTTGATCTTTTGTGTGTTCGTTGTGGGATGCTCATCCAAGTTTGAATTTTCGTTATTTCCCCCCAAGATCTTTTGTTTTTTAATATACGATATGCCGATGATGATGGCATAATGGTAGATACGCTGGAAGGCATGCAAAAGTTTTTGAATCAAATTGCTGCCAAAAGTTTGCAATTCGGGCTTAACTAAAATGTTGGAAAAACAAAATGGATGGTCATATTCAAGGAAAAGAACATCCGAGGCATGTTAGAAGTAAATGGGCAGCAAGTCGAACGCGTGGATTCATACAAATACTTGGGTTCTCTCACACTCTATTTTTAGCATCTTATATTATGGCATGGAAACATGGACACTGACTGAGGCCATGTGCAAAAAGTGGGAGGCATTAGAGATGTGGTGTTATCGTCGAAATACTAAGGATATCTTGGATGGACCGAGTAACTAATGTGGATGTTCTGCTTAGAATACATAAAGATCTTACCATCAAAAAACGAAAATTTGAATATTTTGGTCATATTTTGAGAAATGACAAATATAAAGTCTTAAAATTGATAATAGAAGGTAAAAGTGAAGGCAGAAGCGGTCCGGGTCGTATGATATGGTGTTAGTACTACGACACTTTTCCGAAAAGCAGTGGACAGGGTACAGATCGCGCTGATAATAGGCAACGTTCGAAGAGAGCATGGCACTTGAAGAATAAACAGTATATTTGTTTGTTTTCATCAGAAGCCATTTAAATACTATTACTTTCTCTTATTTTACTCAACGTTTTAAGTTTAATTTTCCTGTTTAAACTCACAGAGCACATGGTTCAATAATCTCAATAAATCCAGCCAATTGGTCAGCCTCGTAGCAGTTGTAATTACAATATTTTAGTTCACTTGGACACCGTCCGCAGCGGGGAGCCACCGTAACGCGTCGGGTACCACCAGAGAGTTTATTAAAGTACCACCAAGAAGCTTCGTCACTTTGGTACGCTTTACAGCAACTGATTTCGTTCATAGTTTCTGACATTATGCGGCAGTGGCGATTTTTACTTATTGGGTCAGTCCATATCAAGTCAACCAGGGTATTTTACCACACCATCTCCGATGTTGATGATTTTTAGTATACATGTTTTTCCTACCAAAAAACTGGAAAATCCAAAATTTCAGACTTTTTTGACCAGTTGTTTATTTTGAATTAATTTTGGAAAATCGAAAAAGTCACTTATTTGTCCTTAACATGTGCGCACAAAATTAGGAATATCCAAAGAACCACTTATAATAGAAAAGTAGGTGAAGGTTCATTTTAAAGCTCTTATAAAGACCTTTCATATGAGAATATTGCATAACATATATTGAAAAAAAAAATAAAAAAAAAAATTTTTGATTTTTTTTTTTGAAAAATTTCAAAAAGGCCATTTTTAATTTTTTTCAAAAAATTATATTATTTTCTTTAAAGTGTTATTAAACTATTCACAAAATTTTGAGATGGACAAATCATGGGTTCAATGTGAAAAAATTTATTAAAAATGTCACATGCATGAAAAATCGCCTATAAATAGACAATGCATTTTGGTAAGAAGAATATAATGGGGTTTAAAGCGATATTATAAAAATATTTAACAATATTTTATTTAATAAAAAATTATATCCTACGTTTCATTCTGTATCAGTAATCAGATTAACATTGCCCCCCATTGTAATATTTACTTACAAAACCTCTTTTCCACCGGAGACGTACTATTGGATGTTCCAATTCTTAGGAAAATATGCCTGTATAAACCTGCCAATACTTTTGTGAAATACTGCCTGTTTATTCCTGTTTAACATTAAGGACACACCTCCTTCATTTTATTGGTCTGTTTAGGTACATTGTGGGGATTTGCTGACTTGAAAATTCCTGCATAAATTGATTTTAAATTTTTGGCAAGAATCTTCCTGATACAGCTCCAAATAATCGATACATAATAGTTCGACTGAAGGTTTATCAGAAGTCATCTCTGTGTAATTTTAAAAGTTTCAACTATGGGTGAGGCAAGTGGATGGACTAAATATAAAGTAAAGTGCTGTGATCCACTAGAGTTAAAAATCAAGCATTTTGGGAAATTAAGAAATGTGACCAAGTGGATGTGCAGTTACAAAAATGTCAAAATGGGAATGAAAATCTGTGATGGTTGTAGACTAAAGCTTTCAAAGGAGTTTAAGGCATCTGAAGAAGATGAGGCAGGGTAAGTAACAAATAGTATTTTTTAATATAAAATTAATAAACTAAACCAATTGCGTCAAGTACGGAGTGGAAAAATCTCATGGCATTATTTTGCATGGCATTTTGAGAATACAGACATTATGTACAAATTTCTTGGCATTATGTACATATTTTGGGTCAGCTGTTACCCCCTTTTTAAGTTCTTATAAAAAACTAACTTTTTAAATTTTTTTAGACCCAGTCAAGTTCCAGAAAATGATCCAGATTTTCAAGATCCTGCTGAATCATTTACTCTTTTAAACAAGTCATTGAAGCTTCTTGGTGTGTCGCCGATTAAAAGAAAAAATGTATACAAAGAAAAAATTGATATTGTACAGCATACAATTGCGAAAGCATTTACAAAGGAATCAGATTCAACGCTAGTAAAGGAATGCCAGAGTGACGAAAGTGAAATGATTAAGCAGTTAAAGGACAAATTTTTAAAAACCGAAAAGAGGAGTGAGAAAATACTAGTTTTATCATGTTTACCTCAAAGTTGGAGTAGAAAGAAGATTGAAGAAGAATTTGGAGTTTCTCAATATTTGGCCAGAGCTGTAAAACAGTTAGTTAAGGACAATGGGATATTATGTTCTCCTAACCCCAAACCGGGAAAGACCCTTAGTGATAGAGTGGCCCAAATAGTGGTAGATTTTTACCAAAGGGATGACATTAGCAGGACCATGCCAGGTAAAAAAGATTATGTTGTTATCAGAAAATATGGAGCTGAAAAAGAATATGTACAAAAAAAATTAGTCTTAGCTAATTTAAAAGAAATTTATGCATTGTTTAAAACTGAGTACCCCAATGAAAAAATTGGGTTTTGAAAATTTTGTGAACTGCGACCCAAAAACTGTATACTGGCAGGAAAAAGTGGGACTCATACTGTATGTGTATGTACTATACATCAAAATATAAAACTAATGCTCAATGGCTCCAAATTAAATAAGCTATATGATGAAAATAACAGGCCTCTTGCAATATCTTATCATGATTGCCTTTATAAACTAATGTGTAATCCACCTTCAGTGGACTGTTTTTTAAGCAATAGATGCAAGCAATGTCCTGGAGTAGAACAGTTTAAAAATACGTTAATAGAAAAATTTGAGGAAGAATTAATTGATGAGGTCTCATTTAAAAAGTGGGTCTCAGTAGATAGGTGTACTATGGAAACCGTTGTTAAGAAAAGTGATGATTTTGTCCAGGAATTTACTGATGATCTTGTAAAACTTAAATCACATTCTTTTATTGCAAAAATGCAAAAAGATAGATACAATGAAATAAAAATTAACCTTAAACCTGGAGAGTCTTTGATCACTTGCGACTTTGCGGAAAATTATTCCTTTGTTATGCAAGATGAAGTCCAGTCTTATCATTGGAATAACAGCCAGGCAACCCTCCACCCTTTTGCCATTTATTTTCTAAGTGATGGTAAACTGCACAACCTGAATTATGTGTTTATTTCGGAAAGCTTGACACATAATACAATTGCATTTCATTTATTTTTAAAAAAATTAATGCCTGATTTAAAAATCAAAATACCAGGACTTAACAAAATTTTTTATTTTTCGGATGGATGTGCTGCGCAGTACAAAAACAAAAAGAATTTTCTGAATATATGCCTGCATAAAAAAGATTTTGGTGTTGAAGCAGAGTGGCATTGGAACTGTTAAAAGACTTGCTGCCAAAGCCAGTTTGCAGAGGCCCTATGACAATCAAATAATGACACCTCTACAATTGTTTACTTGGTGTGAAGAAAACATATCTGGCATTGATTTTAAATATTGCACAGAAGCAGATTATACAAATCATGAAATAATTTTGAATAAAAGATTTGCGGAAGTCTTAACAATACCGGGGACACAAAAAATTCATGCTGTAATTCCTCTTACAGAAAGCACGTTTTTGGCAAAACAGTTTTCTACATGCTTAGAGGTCGAAACACATAATCTTTTTAAAGGTGGAAGCATTATTTTGCAAAATATCGAGTCAGGGTTTGTCACTGTAGAATATGACAGTGCTTGGTGGCTGGCTTGTGTCTTGGGGAAAAATAATGAGAGCGGAGAACTGAAAGTAAGCTTTCTTCATCCACGAGGACCTGCCTCATCATTTTTTTACCCAACACCTCAAGATATTTTAATTATTAAACCAGAAAGTCTTATAAAAAAAGTTGAACCCAACACTGCTACTGGCAGAACTTACAATGTCAGCAAAAAAGAAATGTCAGATTCATCAGAAATTCTTAAAAGAAAGTTAAAAAAATAAATTTAAGGTATATAGTTAGTCTTAGTGTTTCCTGTCTAATTTTTATCAACGAAGTAAAAAAGTTTGTTTATTTCTTTTGCGAGTTTAAAATAAAATAATTTGTAGATAAAGCCTCTGGGTATTTTTTAAAACCTGTATCCATCCAACAAATTTATTTATTTTAATATCTAGTGCACTATTGGTGCTCCTAAAATATGTTTATTTTTTTAAATGCATGATTTTTAATGTACTTAATATTTTTGATATTTTTTTTGACATTGAACCCATCATTTCTCCATCATAAAATTTTGTGGATAATTAAGTAACACTTTGACCAAAATTATATATTTTTTTCAAAAAAATTAAAAATGGCCTTTTTGAATTTTTCAATTTTTTTTTCAATTTTTTATTTTCAATTTTTTTTTTTTGTTAAAATTATGTTGTGATATTTCATAAAAAAGAGCTTCAAAATGACTTTAAAATGAGCCATTTATTACTTTCCTAGTGTAAGTGGTTCTCGAGATATTGCTAGTTTTGTACATTCTTGTTAAGGTCAAAATGCTGACTTTTTTATTTTGAAAAATTAAAAAAAAAAAACTACGAATCAAAAAAATCTAAAAATTTGCATTTTCAACTTTTATGGTAAGAAGAAAATATATACCAAAAATCATCAAAATTGAAATTGGTCGCGTAAAATTTTTGTGATTTTTTGGTTGATTTGATATGGAATGACCCTATTGCCTTATTTAAAATAAGACACAATGACCTTAATATTTATCCTAACCTTCTAAGAAAAACTGCGTCATTTTTTTATTAACTAGCAGGACTAGTTTTACGGGTTACTGTCCATTCATCGAAAACATTTTCATCGACGACATTCTCATAGAAAACATTTTCATCGAATTACATTTTTATCTAAAACATTTTCATCGAATGACATTTTCATCGTAAAAATTATTATCGAATAACATTTTCATCTGAATCACTTTTATCCAATGACATTGGTTGGCGGGTTTGGTTGGTTTATTTGGTTGGTTTGGTGCATTTGGTTGGTTGGTTGGTTTGATTGTTTTGTTTTCAAACCAATCAAACCAACCAATCAAACCAAACAACCAAACCAACCAACCAAACCTACCATCATTCGATGAAAGTGTCTTCGATGAAAATTTCATTCGATAAAAGTGATTTCGATGAAAATGTAATTTAATAATAATATTTAAAAGAAGTTTTGGGGAAATTAAGTAAAATATTTTAATTGATTGATTTAGACAAAAAGTTAATTCGCAGACTGTAAAATTACAGTGATCAAAGTGATATCCTTGATTATAAACGCTGAAGATAGGCTTAGCACTGATAAGAAAGAATAACAAAATTACGATTGCTTCTTACAGATCAGCATCATTTTATTTACAACATTTATGTAAACTCTGACAAAAATTATATCAAGTAACGTAATTTTTCTTTTTAAATGTTATACTGAGGTAATTTCACAATGTAAGAGGCATAATTAATACGTGTTTAATTTTACTTTCTAAAAGGTAGAGTTCTGTTTTGTCTACGTAAAATTATATTAACATTGTAAATCTACACAAATAAGTGTGAATATACACTGTAAGGTAAATTCACAATCTTTTTGTAAAATTACATGCAACAAGTAATTTTACAGTACTTACTACGGCCACACGGTAACCACCGATTGATTCTGTAAATTCAATAATCTTTTTTATCAGTGTATCTAACGATATATTAAAAATCCGCTTAAAAAAAGCTTTATCTAGCCCAAACAAATTAAATGATCCCACTACTGTTAAATTTATTTTCTATACTGTGTGGTACGAGCGGCAATCAATGGCACGACCAAACGGTACGGTTGGGTACGCGCTTTGACCTGAGTACTTTATGGCGTGTCCTGCCGGGTTTTATTGGACGATTTTAGACCGTTTTTGAGACCATATTGAGTTGGTTAATGATGGATAAATTAATAAAATTCTTGCATTCATTAGCAGCTTTAATTATATAACCGCTAAAGAAAGGAATCCTAATGCTAAGTAAAGGCCCGCCATTTTTTCCTGCCTTCAGTCCTGCTTTTAGGATGTGGTGATCAAATCTTATTAAACGAAAAACCATTATTTCCACCCCTTAACCCACATCAAAGCATATTACCTCAGCATGAGAGTAGGGCTGAAGGTAGGAAAAATGTCGGTTGTTTACTAGCATTAGAGCCTATATTTAACGGTTATATAAGCAAAACAGTATAAATGAGTAACAAACAAACGAATAACTAAAAAAATATTGCTAATAATGTAAAAATAAAATTAAAAACAACAAATATATATTTAAAAAACAAAAGATCAAAAGATCTTGGGTGGAAATAACAAAAATTCAAACTTGGATGAGCATCCCACAAGGAACACACAAAAGATCAAAACGAAAAGAGAAATGATTAAACGATGTTTCGCCCTGGGTAACCAGCGTGGGCTCATCAGTAGTTTTATACATTTACCATGCTCTATACTAGATTTAGGTATGCTTTTACGGCTCATTCCAAATTCTATTCTATTTAGATTATGTTTGTTCTAGTTGACTTTGGATTCAATTTTAATTTAATTCTAGAAGCAGAAAGAGCCCATGAAGAGGCCTAATTGCCAGGCCCACGGGCCGCCCCTATACTACTACTAGTACTACTACTTCTAGAAGAAAATTTGATCCCACTTAATCTGGAGAATTTTTTTTTAATTGTGTATAGATAGCAATGTTGAAAATAAGAGATACAGTTTACCTGCCAAAATATTTTAAAAGATCTTACTATCAGAAAAACAAAGCTATGATTGTTTTCCACAAACCAAAAACTACACTTTTTTGCACTCGACGCGCGTTTCGCTAACAACGTTAGCATCATCAGGAGACGATAAACAATAAACTAAATTAACCTACGCTCTATCTTATATACAATCTTTAAGTGGGCGGAGATAAGACTAATAATTTGTGATTGATCACGATTTATAATCCTATCTCCCCTCAACTAAAGAATAAAGTGTACTAAACGGGATGGGTCCTCTATTTGTATTTAAACTATTTCTGGATTTAATGATTTCCATACTTTCATAAGCATTCCAAAGTCTTTTGTTTGATACACTTTTTAGAAGTTTTAGGTTATCTAATGTGAATCTATGATTGTTTTCAAAAGCATGCTCGGCCACACTGGACTTTTCTGCTCTTCCGTATTTTAACCAAAGGTTCCAAATTCCCAACATAGTTACTATCAGAAGTTTTCTAAAACAAAACTCAATTTTACTATTTTCTTAAATAATATCTGCCAAAGACAAACCAAAAAATGTAAAAAATCTGAAAAACACCTATTCAAAAGACAACAACAAAAATGAAAGGGAGGTTATATCGGCCAATAGGGCATGCTCAAATCCGTTTTCAGATAAAAATAAAAGTTAAAAGTTTCCCATCTTTTTAGTTGAATATCTGCTACATTAACTCCTACACTATTGCCAATAAGCTCAACTTTTATTTTATTTTTTTTTTATTTTAATTTTAATTTACCTCTATATACCCAGCTTAAGTGTCCGTGATGGAGCGTCTTCGAGAAATTTTTGCCACTTTTTAAAAAAAGTGTTTTTTATTGTCGAAACTTTTGCTTTACCATTAATATGGCTTTAACAGTAATCGAAATTCGAAAGAAGCATGTAAGTAATAAATTTAAATTTGTAAAATTTAGGAAATAGGAAATTATTTTGTTTACAATAGAATTTGTAATAATCAATCTAACTTTATATATTTTGGTTTCTTGTTTAAAATTATCAAGGTCTCGTTTGGTTTAAAAGTGTATTAATAATTATAAAAATGATTTTCTAAATTCAGTTTGGATCTGGAGTACACAAAATTACCAAAATGGGTGGTGTTTCTCAAACTGGTCCGTGTTTTTTGGAATTGGATTAGAAGATGATTGTTAGAAGAGTCTTACCTGAAAAAAAAACATAAATTAGATTGAATATTCCGTCAAGTGGCAGGCCTTGTTTTTAATATTAGGTTTTAAACAAGAATCAATGAATAACGCACCGTGAATTATTCGGGGGTAATTGCGCAAGAGCATTAATATTACCGATAATTTTTTGCATGAAACGTGTTTTTTTATAGTTGCCAGAGTCTTTTTTCACATTTTTGTAAAATATGAAAAAAAAAAACGAATGCAATTTGTAATAAAAGTAAAAAGAATGTAATTTATTTGAGAATGTACCTTGTGCATATTAATAACTAAAAATTGTTTTCCCGATTAATTAGTGGAAATCTTTGGAAATCGCATGATGTGTGTCAAAAATTTTCACGGAAATCGCATCTTATATCTTTATATTAGATTTTTTAGTTTTTTAAATAAAAGTTGTCCTCCGATGGAAATATGCAGTTTCACTCGGTATATTTAATTTTGACTTTTCTTAATTTTATCAAAAATGAGTTACTTATTAGTGTTGCAAAACACCTTAATCGACTAAAAAAAAAGTTGTCTGTCGGTCTGTTGTCTGTCTGCATAACTCAAGAACGCCTTAATCGATTTTAGCGAAATTTGGTATAAAAATCCTCGATCGGCTGATCATGAACTGATTAACTTACGGTAATGTTAAAAACAATTGACTGTCGAGATTTCTAAATAATATATTATAATAAATCTCGACAGGCAATTGTTTAATTTGAACAAAATATTATTTTTAATAATATTAAAAACCTAGAAAGCGAAAAATGTTTCGAAAATCAGAATCCTATAAAAAAAAGAATTTTGACAGAGGGAATCTAGCATTTTCATGCCCTGAGGATGATCCAATAAAGGGCCGAAGCGTCGGCATAGAAAAATTTAGATTTCTGTGTTTTATTGATCCCTCTCCAACGAACCAACACCAGTCAAAATTTTTAGTTTGGCGCCATATTTCCTGGTGGGGTTGGTAAGTTAATATTAATCTAGCTACCCCATTTTCTTTTTCGTATTTCTCAGAAACCAGGGGAGTACAAAATTTTCTGATTGAGGGTGAAATTAGCACATAATTAGCATATAGTTATTGCATAAGCATATAATTATTGCATATATATAATTATTGCAAATTTTGATTTTCTTGGTGTGCATTCACAACCTCCATTAACCTAGCGACCGGTTAATGGAGGTTGTGAATGCGTTATATTTTGATACTCATCGAGAATTATACAAAAGCACCAAATGTTCTAAATTCTAAACAGCCACATCACCTTTTAAATAATAAATTGTCCGCATATTATAATTCATAAAATCTATGACCGATTTCTTATATTTACGGAAGTAAAGTCCACCAACACCTATAGATAAATAATTAAACTTTTTCGTGTTTTACGCGTTACCAAATCAATATAGGTTCGCAACATTAATCAGAATTCGAAACACTTTTTTTCCCAATAAAAGTATACCAACTTGTACCTTACTTAAAGTAAACTACAAAACTATAGCTTTTTTATAACGTTGCTTATTATAACAGCTGTAATTGATTTAGAAATTTAATTAGATTTATTAATCGAAAAAATTAAAAAAGTACCATAAAATAACAGTTTTCCAATTTGTTTTTTCATATTGCTTTAATATTTTAGAATTCAAAATTAATTAGATTAATATTGACTTAGAATTAAAAAACAGAACTCATTACTTTTTAGTTATTTCGAATATAGTTTTTATAACTACTAAAAATTTTATTAAAAATTACTGTATTTTAATTATGTTTAGGGTTCTAAAAACCTAATGTTCTTTAAATTGGTTCATGTGACAAAATTAATACCTAACAATTTAATTTCAAAATAAATATTTTTTATTACTCGCTAATAATAATTTGTGCCTATATGCCACATAATCCAATGAAAAGGTAATTCCCCGGTATAATAATAATAAATAAAAACATAATAACTCCAACAATTATAATTAAAATAATTATAACCGCATTAAACTATGTATGTCACACATTATTACAAGAAGAAAGGTCCGTAAATAATTCCGAAATAATAATTTTTGCATTAAATAATAATTATTGATAATCACAGGATGTAAAATGCCACTCTTCAAATATTTTTATTTACGGCAGACTTTTAACAAAAGACCTTTTCGTGTGTAATTATACAATATAATTACACTGAAAGATGATTTATCCATACCGGGTGTTATTTTGCTAGTGTCATATAAGATAAGGTGAGGTGGGGTAAAAGGGACCCAGAAACTTTGTTAGTTGACATCTACAAAAATAAATGAATAGTGCTTAAAGGCTAAAAATTGAATGAGTAGGATTTCTGGGTATTTTTATTTTAAATTACAATGTTTCAAATATTTTTTTTGTTATAAAGCTGCCTAAATAATTTATTTTATAAAGTAAAACCTAATTAAATTTATGGATACACAGTGGCAATAAAAGAGTGAATGTTGTCCAAAACTTTAACTTTAAAACTCATTGGTCATTTTCTTTAATAGTTTTTCAGTTACACAATTTTTCTGGAAACTTACACTCAAACCAACAAGCATTATTAAAATACCGGAAACTTTTAGAAAGAACTTTAAACCCTTTTAACAATAACTTAAACTTAGGCAAATATGTTAAAAGAAATTTCAATTGTCTTTCTGTCTGTTATAAAAAAAAAACGATTTTTTTCCGTGCAGGACACATCATCAACGTCAAATTTCTGTAACAGAATTTTTATAATACCCTGTATAATTACAGCGAGATATAATTATATTTTTGTGATAATTACAGTTTTAGGGGCCGGTGTAAAATGTTTTAGGAAATAATTTTTAAATAATTGCGGTTGTGTGACATTGACGGGCAATTAAAAAAAGAAACAATACCTGCAGAATTGCAGGAAATAGTGAATTACAAAATGCTTTTGTAAAACTGTTCTAATAGTTTAGATGATAAAAACAAACACTTTTGACATAAACAAAGGTTTAAATGTGACTTTGACTGTGATGCGAGGAAACAAACAAAAAACAAAAATTTTAAAACTATAGAACTAAACCTAAAATTTCGGTGATTTAATCGAGGATTTAATACAAAGTGAATACTCAAATAAAACTCAGGAATGACGAACCCAAAGTAACCAAAACAAAAGACAAAGAAGGTTACGCGACCCGTGAAGAAACAGCCGAAAATCGCTCCTTTGCAATATGGTCTATATTTTTAAAACACATGCAAATTCTCACTAGCGAACAATGTGTAGTTAAGCAACTAAAATAGGTATTATAAAAGCGACATAGCCATTTTGTAGTAAGTATCAAGTTGTTTAAAACGGCTTGGTTTATTTAAATATGCGGCTGTCATTAAGTTGTCAAATTAACTTAGAGCTTCAAGGTCATGTTGACAAGTTAGACGAATAGGGTGTAATTATCGTCAGTCGGCGGAATCTGGAGGAACAGGTTGCAGAACGGACCGCAAATGACTGCGAGATTGATTGGTGTTGGGTCAAAGAGAATTAAAACCGAGCTTTTAGATTATATCAAATGCAAATTGTATCGCAAGCAAGTAATCTGTTCTCTCCACTTCACATCTGGGATCTGGGATTTTAAAACGATAATGAATTTAGACGGGAGTATAACTATGACTCTCTTCGGCGTCGCTAGATGCGATAATTGCGAAATAATTCAGCTCTTCATTTCCTCGGCCCCTGTACGTACAAGGTGGCTAACGGAAAAGACCTCTGGCGTAGGGAAGTGGTGATTCCATCGTCCAGAGAGAAATCTCTTCATCCGATCATAGGGGGTCAAACCTAGGCAACAACCCAATGTGGTTCATAAGCTAATTTGAACGGCTCTGTTATACCAAGTTCCTATGAATGATTTGAACGTTTATTTAAATATTGTCCTGTGTGAGTTGGTTTACGATAGACTGTTGTTCTGATTTCGCTTTCTAGTCGTTTGATAAGTAGATCAAGAAAAGGAATTTGACAATTTTGCTCCAACTCCATTGTGAATTTAATGGTTGGTCTCATGTTATTTAGGTGGTAAAGAAATTCTGAAGGTTGTTGGTCATTCCCAGTCCAGACAATAAAAGTATCATCAACATATCTCAGCCAGAGCCTAGGTTTATATGTTGTGGTATCAACCGCGTATGATTCGAACCACTCCATGTAAATATTGGCCACCACTGGCGAAAGCGATGAACCCATTGGCAGACCGCCATCCTGAGCATAAAACCTATCTTTCACCTGAAAATAAGAGATACGTAGACACCACTTCAACGGCAGGCTGGTGCGTTCATAAAGGGGTTCGTCATCAACCAGTCTTTGTCTAATAATATCTAGCGAAAAGACCACTATCTGTTAGGCTTAAGGAACATCAGACGAATACCATATATTTGGAAGCACCTTCTTCGGCGGAGCTAACTTCTTAAACTTCACGGTTGAGTGATTTCCCATAGTATATAAGTACGCAGCCTTAGGAATAGATTGTAGTTTGCACCTGAAGACGATCAGAGATTGTACTGATCGAAACGTCGTGTATAAATAAAATATAGATATTGGAAGTCCGAGGCACACAAACTTCCTTCATGAACCTAAATCATATACTTCAAACCCAAGCTTTGGGAAGTGGAAGCTGTTATAACTAAACATAACGATAATAATATAATCTGCGCCAAAATGCTTGCTACTTTATAGAAAAATTCTCTTAATAATCAAAGACCCCTCTTGTCCATATATAGGAAAGCAAATATAAAACGAATATCAAAACAATGTTGCAAAGCGAAAAATTACAGTGGGGAAATGGAAAAATGTTTCCTAGACCATAATAGCAAAGTTTTATTTATTTTATTATACTAATCAACAATATATCTTGCGAAAGTCTTAGTTAGCTCCAGTTTTATAGATCGATGCTAATTATGATAATTACTTATCTGCTCTGAATGTATGGAAAAACTCGACTACTAAATGGGACATACCTGGATTTGTTATACCAATTATACTTTATAAGGTAAAAAACTATTACATAAATCCATGCCTAAATTATTAGTTAAACTTTTATTACATAATATTGTTAGAAATAAGTCTGAGTTAATTTTGTGGATGTTTGAATTTTCAAGAGTCTTGAGCCAGGGAAATAAAAGTTCCCCCAAAAAGAGAGGTTCAATCAAGATATTTTAAACATGGAAAAAAGGTATCAGGGAAAATAGAACTTTGAGATGTTAGCCGACTACTGCTGGATTATTCCGAGAGATGTCCCAGAAGCTACTTTCAAAAGGAATGCTGAGAAGCGCAGAATGAGTGTTTAAACTCTATATTGGACAATAAAACGTGCTATTTAATTGCTTTATTTTATTTTTATTTTGTAACAAATAATACAGTTTTTTTGCGAGCCACCTTAAATTTGTTCCCTAGTGTTATCTGATGTCCTCAAGAATTTTCGTCAAATCATAACTTCAGATTTACTCGTTTTCATTCTAAATTTTAAGGACATCTTCACACCACTAATTCTCTTTGGCCACCAAGGTCTGATGGATGAGTAACAGAAGAGAGAAAAAGAAGAAGCAGAACAAACCTGAAGACAGGCGAAATTAGCGAAATACTGCATGCATATTATTTTGACGGTTTTGAACACCACCAACTGCATGAGATCGCTTTTGGTCTTGAAGATGTTTTACCTGGATGTATTCTAAACACTGCTTTTATTGAATCTGCCAAAACAGTAAAAGTAAAAGTATATTTCTAAAAAACAATCATTTTTTATTTAGATCCCTCTAAGTTCTATCCTTATTTTTCGGACCTTACCAGACAGAGCTGTGGCATATATAGCAACGATAAAGATAAAGAATTAACTAGCTGAAGTAATGAGTTCAATTCCATTGCCATTGATTGAACACGTTCAAAAACAATAATCCTTTTTTGACGATGTACTGACCAAACCCAAACTATTATAAAATTACGCATCAAATGATAAACGAAAAATTGTTTAAAAGCCAAAGAAAACATCAGTGGTTAATGACCTGTAAATGCAGGAAATGTCAACCGTGTCATTTGGTTACTGCACTGTAAAATTCAATTAGAAATGCATTCTGCGGTAAACCGAGGTTTTATTATAAATATTGTATTAAATTTAAAGCTCTCCTCCAAATAATTTTTACATCGTAATGCTTTAATCAGATGGAAGCACAATTTAACTTTCAATCATTTAACAAAATTCATTAAAGCTGCCACGTATAGGTAGACACTACAAAGATAAATTAAATTAAATATTTTTTTTGCAAAAAAATTAACTTCAGAACCTCTGATTAAATATTTTTTTATCTCTTTTTATTTATGTCCTCCTGGTCCTTATCAGAATTTTAAAAAATTATAAGTAATTTTTTAAAAATTTCTTCATAAACTTTTTGTTTTAGTTTTGTACATAATGACATTATTCGACGATAAAGCATTAAAAAAATTAATCCATCTAAGTGGCCACAGGGAAAATTAATATTATGTAAAAGCAGTAAGCAATGTCCAAAGGCAACAACAAAAGTTTAATTTTGTACGTGCTTTTAGAACCCATAATGCTTTCGGTTATTAAAAACAAAAATAATATTATTAAGTATTAAAACCACATTAAAATAGATCAAGTTTCAACAACTAGAAACTAGAAATTCTTTTGCAATTCTTTCTTTCTTATTTGACAACAGAAATTATGAGACTATCATAGAAATCAAAGAGGAGTAGAACGATTTTTGACGAGGTACTATAGCTTAACCCGAAATGCTCTTACATCTGTGGTGTGTTGACTTCACTCACCTCCATTTTCGCTTGTTTTGGTTATGTCTACAAAAGCGACTGGTATTTTTTTGTTTGCCTTGAGTTTTCTATGCCTATTATCTGTTTTTAAACTTTTAAGTTTATTTATAGAAACATATGTTATGTTTTATAGACTTGTTTTCGTTGTGAAATGTGCCTCTGAGGCAGGCGCAGGTATAATAAAACTGTAAGAAAATCGTTGTTACCTCCTGGATTCTAGCTAGATACGAATTTCATTAAATTTCTTTTGGCCGATCAGCTAATAACCAATCAACTAAAAACTAGCTCAAAACTAATAAAATTACAAACACAAAAGCGGTAGACTTTTCGGTATAGTAATTAGTTTTAAGGAAGCCGAACTAAATTTTTAATTTCACGGACAAATGAAAATTAATTTTGATCATAATACGGACAAAAACTAACTTGGAATAATTATGGTTAATTATTATAATAGCAGCTGTGTTCTTCGGTTTATTAGTTTTTGGAAGTTTTTTGTTTGTGAATTTTAATTTAAATGTGGTTGATGGATATTGGTTGCTGTTTGTTTTTTAGGCAAACATTTTAACTGATGACATAGAAACAGTACTGGACAGACCAACGAACAACTGTTACGATTACGTGGGGGGAGGGGGACAAAATCAAAATTTTGAGAATATCTGAAAAACTATGGATTTTAGGGAAAAAACCAAAGGAAGACATTTTAAAGCAAATAAAATTATCTTTCAAATAAGATATCATGCTATTAAACCCAACCCTACGTCACTGTTTTTTATTTTAAAATACCAGTAGTAAGTTCTACATTCATTTTAAGCAATGCTTTAAGCAATATTAATAGTTTTTGGTAGGTATCTTGTACGGTGTGACTTTTTGTTGAGGGGGGGGAGCTACAAATATAAATTTGGGGTGGTTTTATTGCTACTAAATACTGTGACAACTTTGGATGTCAAAAATGTCAAAGCAGTGGCTGAACAATAATAATAGAATTGTAGAGGTTGCCAAAGGAATTGATTCCTTTTGATTTTTATTCATTTTAAATTATGAAACATTATTTTATTGTCTTTTTGTGGGTACCAAATATATGAAAGTTTTAGTTAAATCTCATAGGTGCCTCTGTTTTTATCGTTTTAGAAGTTTATTATTATTAATTGTTTATTTTAATATTTTATGTATTTTTAACCTTAAATTGTGTTGACGTAAGAATGTATACCTTTGAAAATATTTTTGTTAATTTGTGATCTTTGTTTTATGTTTTTTGTGGAATGTTTTTGCTTTCTTATTTCATTTGATTGGTACTCAGTATCCTAAACAAACATTGTTTAATTAATATCTTACAGAAAATGCACTTAACAATCGTGGAATAACCGAAACGCATCGTACAATAAAGAAAAAATGTTTGTGAAGCATTTGGACTTTTTCTACTTCCTTTCATCATGAACAGTAATAATTAACATGAAAGTAGTTTCTAGGGAGAGCACAATACCTATAAAAACTGACAGTTTTGATGTGCAAAGCTGTCAGAATTTAGTAGCAATAAAATGACCTCAAATTTATGGTTGTAACCCCCCAACATAAAGTTCTCATCGTTTTCACAAAGCCTTCTTCATTTTTTTCGTGATTATTGGTGCCGAATAAGAGGTGCATAGCACTAATTGGTTAAACTTGGGTCCTTCAATTTTATTACTAGTGTTTTAGAGTAAAAAACATAGTGGCATTGGGTTTAACTATGAGATACTATAACGGTTCTGTCCTTGCATTTCCCGAGAAAAATGCGTATAACGATAATAACTCTCAATCAAGTTATCCTGAAAAGCAACTTACAACCATCTGACAGCGAAAATTTAGGTTTTGTCTAAGATTTTTGTTTGCTTTTAGAAAATTTATTAATAGATTGGAAACAGTAAAAAACTTAAAATGTTTTTTACTGTTTCCCGTAATTTCGTATCAATAGAAAATTGGATTCCTCTAGATTTAAACATGGACAAAACAAGATTGGAAAAAAAAACAGGATCTTTGAAGCCTAATTGGTGAGTATTATTGGACTTTTTCAAATTTTTGCATAAAAGTTGGGCATACAAGGATATAAGTGCTTTGGTAGGCATTCGGTGCTCTGGACTTAAATAAGACAGTTTGCGTAGTTTATTTTAGGAGGGGATGTATAAGATGCAATTTATTTATATCGCACAGACTACTTATCACAGAAAATAACGCCACAAAGTTTTAAAACTCGAAAACATCACAATAACATAAACAAAATGGCGAAACAATATCTCATCAAAATGTAAAATTTTCGACGATATCGAGTTGTGCACAAATATGTTGATATTGTTTTTGTGCATTTTTCTACTAGTTACTTCATCAAGAAATTATACTTTTCATGGTACATCAAGCAAAGTTGATATTTCTGGCCTGGCTTCGCCAGTGCATGCCCAGTAGATTTTTCGTCTTTGTCCTGGCCCTAACAGTGCCAAAGCTAACCTCAATTTTGAATTTTCTTCTTTTTTTCAAGTTATTTTCATTACACATTTTGCGACTCTTGGGACATTATAGTATCTCATAGTTATTTGAGATTTTTGTAAAAATCTGATTTTGCTCTCCTTTACTCATAAAGTACTCAACACGCGGCTAGAGACTCATCGATTTCTTAAAATAGAAGGTATTTTGAACATATTGGCACAAAAACATAGCTGTTACAAATTGGTTTCTTTTCGAAACAGAACTCGAAACAAAGTTTGCAGTTGAAAAAAGTTCCTTAGCTCTGTTACCTTTGTCTTTATCTTGTATAAGACGCAGTGGCGTAGCCAGGGTGGGGTTGAGGATTAACCCCCCCCTTAGGAGGTCCAACTCAATCTACAATAAATTAATCATGATCAAGGGCCCCAGGGAATGTTGTGAATTGTGACGTGTGTTGGGAGTGATGTCTGAAATTTTTAAAAATTTTCCTGCGGTGCTATAACGTCATTAATTGTCACAATTTTAGTTTAATTCTAACGAATTTTTATCACCAGCATTCAAGACGTGTAATAAATGGCATTCTTAGTTTATGACTTGGCAACAAATCTATATGTACTACAACCGCAACCCACACCCCTTCTTGGCATCTAACCCAATTTACTTTTTCAAAAATATTTTACAAAAAACCTAAGAGACCAAAATTTTTAAAGAGTTTTTGGTTTTTTTTGTCAAAATTTTTGCTTGCGGCGCTATACCAATATTTTTGTCAACAACATTTGAGACTTGCTTTTAAAAATAATTAGGTATTTTTGTTTCGTATACACTAACTCAACATCTATGAAACCGCCCCTCTCCCCTGCCTTCAGTTCAAGAGCCACCTACCTAATTTTTAAAAGTTTGCCATAGTTAATTAGTTGATTTTTATTAAATAATGACGCGCCCCCCCTCAAAATCAAGTTCTGACTACGCTACTGTAAGACGTATAGTAATTTCCCTAAACTTTGACTTAATGCTGTAAAACGGAGAAGGGCGGAATCACGTTTGACTTATCCATATCACAGGGTGATGATCCTTTAATTCTGTTAAAAATTTGTCTGATGAACAATTGATTCCACATATTGTGAGTTTGATGGAAAATGGGTTTATCGAATTATGGTAAATCTTTCCAAAAAAAATGTTCTATTTAACAATTCGATTTTGAAAATTCTGACAACCCCAACAGAGAATATTTTCTTTGCGGCACAAACTAAATCCCAATATCTAAACTGTATATAATGCGGTGCAAATCTACATGATTTCAAATCACGAACTAACTCAGCGACTTATCTGATCCGAGATTTAATAGTTTCTATAATAAGAAAGTCTGTTTTAGATTTAATGTGATTGGAAGAAAACGGTTTTGGAAGTTTATTTATTGACGTGGGAGTCGGAAATTGGGAAATAAAATTGGATATTATGAATGAGAAAAAGAGGGAAATATCAGAAGAAAACAGATTGAAATTGTTTGAATAAATTTTTAAGGAAAATGTTTTTTTTTGTTTTGTCTTTTTGTAGTGGGGTTTTACTATTTCCTCATTTTTATGCACTAGTGCAGATGTAGTTTTGCTCTTTTATTCTTTATATACTATACCGGACTTCTTTTTCAATTATTCCTTCTATTATCAATTTTAACAGTTCATATTTGTCAATTCTCAAGATGTGACCGAAATATTCGAGCAAACAATGTATTCAAGCTTGTAAACGTCTTTTGATTGTAAACAAAACTTTCCTTATCTAGTAAAACATCCATCCAAGATATTCTTTACACCTAAATACAAAATGCTACACACGAAATTGTTGATTTTAACACACACTTTAAAAGTTGATTTAAAAATTTCAAAAATTTTGTAGTAATTGGGTAGAGCTGATTTCAAATTTGCTTTTAGTTTTCTGTGTCACGTAAGGTTATTTTTCAAACCAGTAAAATCCAAAAATATAGAAAAAACACGATTTATTTCATTTATAGTTCGTCTAAAAAAAATTAAAAAGTACACAAAAAATACACATAGAAACTGTTAGAAATAGTTATCTATTCTTTATGCTTCCTAAAAATAGGTTTTCTTTTTTCAGAAAAGCTTCTTTTCGTTGTTTTTCTGTCAAATTCAGCTAAAGGATTATCTCTTCTCAATGTCCAACAGTAATGGGCCGTTATTTTTGTGTCATAGCTCCGCTGTTATCTGTTTTCTATCTCTTTAATATCTTGATGAAATCTTTCATCTTGATCTTCATTCTCGTCCGCAAGATTTTCCAGGAAATAATCCAAGAATCCTGAATTTTTCCAAAATATTTTCAAGGATCTTAACAGGGTTTGGGTCTTATAATTCCTTATTAATTAATGTACAACTTCTTTAAAAACGTTTCATGCATGTTTTTCCTTATCACATTTTCAAATTTGGTATCTTTTATTAAGCTCCTAATCTGCGGCTCTACAAAGATTCCCTCTTTTAATTTTGTCTCTGACAGAGGCGAAAATATTTTACACAAATATTTATAATAATTTCTTTTTTTTCATAAGTAAGTTTTATGTGAAGCGGTGGATGAAGTCTCCAGTCACAAGGTGTATACTTAGGAGCTCCGAGGCAAGTAGCTAGATCAGCAATTGCTTGGCAGTAGTGGTCCGTTTTGTGCAAAATATGTTACAAATTCAGCCTCACGATTTCTATATCAGAGAACGTAGCTTCTGAGGCAAGCTAATGTTTTTGTTTCAACCTAGACCCTAGTACTAGTACTTCAAACAGGTCTTTTGAAAGTCCCAAATATCTTACTAAATCATTCAGTTCGGCTTGTGAAAATAGGTGACGTTGGTTTTGACCTGAGGTTGATGAAAATATTCACAAATATAACAAAAATCATATGGTTTGTTTTTGCAACACCAGCTAGATATGTTTTTAAGCAATGTATATCAAATACCACACACAATACTAAACAAAAAATAAATTTTACTTGTGTACTGATCAAAAGTTAGAGCTAGAATGAACCAAATGCCATTAAAATATAAATTTTGTTTGGAATGATAAACTTAAAACCTTTTTTTTATACCTTCATCAAAAACATGATTTTAGTAACTGCCTGCAGATAAATAAAGCATGGCTTTTTTGATCACGGGTGCAAAAAAAGATTTCTCTCCGTTTTTTACCGAAAATTAAAGAGAAATAGCGGACAATAGTAATATTGAAAAAATGTAATTATTCATTTTTGCCTAAAAATTAAGCCATTTCCGCCAGTTTCCACCAAGTATTTACGAAAAAATCATTTAAAAACATCGTCAAAATATCAAACTGTCAAAGATTTAAATGTCGCAACAATGAACGTCACGGAGTAAAAAGGCTCAATGCTATGGAAACCACTGTTATTTCATTTACCAGCCGCCGTTATTTATAGTGTAAAGATGGTGTGTTGCGAGAAGTGCTCTTCGTTCGAGATTTTTAAAAGTATTTTTCTGTTTTTCGTGGATTTTTTGATAAAGGTATTAAAAAAAATAGTGTTAGCAACTCGCGGCTAAACTGTGCTTGTTTTACTCGCGTTTTTAAATACCTCGCTGCGCTCTTTATTTAAACCAACGCTTGTAAAAAAAGCACTATTTTAGCCACTAGTTGTGAAAACTACTATTTATTCGCAGTGTAATAATGAAGTTAAGGCATATAAATAGGATTTAGCAATTAATGCATAATAAAAGATTTACCTCAGGTAATAAGAACCTACTTAACCAATTTCATTGAAAAGCACCACAAAATAATTTTTTTTTTTAATCCAAGAAAAACACGGAAATACTTTTAAAAATCTCGAATGAAGAGAACTTACTATAAATCAGGGCTGCTGGTAAATGAAATAACAATCGTTTCTATAGCGAAGTGTCTTTTTACTCGGTGACGTTCATTGTTGCGACATTTTAATCATTGACAATTTTATATTTTGATGATATTTTTAAATGATTTTTTCGTAAATACTTGGTGAAAACTGGCGGAAATGGCTTAATTCTTAGGCAAGAATAATTAGATTTTTTTCAATATTACTATTTTCCGCTATTTCTCTTTTAGTTTGGGTAAAAAACGGACAGAAATCTTTTTTTGCACCCGTGATCAAAAAAAAGTTTTTTTTGCATCGGTAACCAAAAAAGCCATGCTTTGGTTATCTGCAGACAGTTACTAAAATCATGTTTTTGATGAAGGTATTAAAAAATAGGATTTAACAATTAATGCATAATAAAAGATTTAGCTCAGGTAATAAGAGCAAATTTCTTGAAAAGCACCACAAAATTATTTTTTTTATACATTCATTAAAAACACGATTTTAGTAACTTTCTGCAGATAACTAAAGCATGACTTTTTTGATTACTTATGCAAAAAACCTTTTTTTTTATGACGGGTGCAAAAAAAGATTTCTGTTCGTCTATTACCTAAGTATTCACGAAAAAATCATTTAAAAACATCGTCAAAATATCAAACTGTCAAAGATTAAAATTTCGCAACAATGAACCGAGTAAAAAGGCACATTGCTATGGAAACCATTGTTATTTCATTTACCAGCCGCCTTGATTTATATAGTGTAAAGATGGTAGTGTTAGCAACTCGCGACTGGACTGTGCTTTTTTTTACTCGCGTTTTTAAATACCTCTCTGGGCTCGTTATTTAAACCAACGCTTATGACAAAAGCACTATTTTAGCCGCTACTACATTTAGTTTAAAATGTATTAAAATGCCTATTACAAGATTTCTTTTATATTTTTTCTTTTTTTTTGCAAACAAAAATTCTGTGACCAATTGTATTTTAATTAGTTATTTCTACATAAAACTTAACAAACAAAAATCACGTCATCACAAATTTCATGTAGGCTTGTGTGATCAAAAAAGTAAACCCTATCTAATTTTGATTCTTTACGCGTGGTATTTAGAGAAGAGGTTCCAATAGTTTTCAGAAAACAAGCTGTTATATGTATAAAACTAGAGATCATATAAAGATTTATCCCCGACCTTGAATATAATGATTCTCTGCCAATCCAGATAAATCCGACAGAGAAGTCATCTTTGAGCTAAAAAACATGGTGACAAAAAGGAAAATGAAGATGTACAGATTTGCGAAAAATATATAAAAATAATTTTACGGTAAGAAAAAGTTATACATAGAAACCCAAGATTCTAGTCAAGAAAACTGTTGAAAACTGCTAAAAAAAAGAAAAATGTATTGGCGTTAAATAGAGATCTTGGAAAAGGCCGTTATTAAATTTTTTAACATAATTATAATTAGGGTGTGTACTAAAATTTTTAAAGCCTTAATTTTGACGGTAGCAGTAAATATTTAAAAAATATATACATGAAAATTGAAACTATTTACTTTAAAATAAAAACAACAGATCCTTAAATAAAAGCTTTTTTTACACACGCTGTTGGATACAAAACTCAAAATTAAAACCAAGTCAATAGTTTTTTACCGCCCACACAAATATTTTCTTAAATTGATGACAATGCAGGTATCAAAGACGAACACTATTTAGTGTTCAACAGTGACCTCAAAAACCAGAAATATTGAGATCTTTAACCTATTGATGATTCATAAGAGAGACCACCAAGCTATCAAGTTATGTAAGACTTTAAATAAGTTTGTTTTTAGTAACAATAATATTCATTTTAAAATAAAGTGAAGTTATTAAAATCTATAAAAACAAAAACAGAGCTTCTTGTACAAAGACCTGGGCTTCAATTCTTAACATAAATTCTCCTTCTACTTTTATCAGAATTTCAAGTAATTTATTTGGGTATATTTTAAATTTATGCTCTTTATATATAAATTATAACAAATGTTATGCTTCAACAATGAATATTTTGATTAAATTTGGTAAAACGCAATTACTTTTTCCATTTGAATCTAACAGTAATACACAGTGAATCTAAACTCGTCGGACATATGAAATCGAGAATATAAGTGGATCAGAAAAATGAAACATCTGCGTTTAAAACGGGTGTGAAATAGGGGTGGATTATACTCTGGTTACAACATCAATTCAAATCAAATTCAGCCAGGTACAGTATATATATAAAATTTTAAGCAAGAGCAGAGTAGAACACTAACGATTTTGCCGTTGGAAGATAAGTAACATAAAAACAAGTTATCCACTGTTTTCCTGTGGCCAACGCAATGGTTTCAAAATTAAAGTGTAAACGTGGTGGGGGTTGATTGATGGATCTAATGAGCACACAGAAAGTAAGGGGTGACTTATTTGGGTGTTTTAATCTAGTTATTGGTTTATTTCGATCAATACATACATTTAGTTATTAAGCATGAGGAAATGTCAAAAAACGGTAAGAAATGAAAATCTATTGATGTATTTTTAATAGTATTAAATTGTATCATAAAACTACTCAGAGTGAAATTTTTTTAGTTTTTTTATAAACAAATTTAGATAATGCCATTATAAATTAATTAAATAATCAATTTTCATAACTTTAATTACTCAGGTAATTAGTTGCGCCTACATTAAGGCAAATTTAATAAAAATGAGACGGCTTTTTACATAAATATGCCATTAATAATTTCATAGTGTATTATTTATTGGTACATAAAATCAGTTTTGTAGTTGGTATAAATGGGTTCCATATGAAGGAAGAAATAAATAAAATCTTTAAAATATTAGTTTACATTGATACTTACTCAATTATGCCATACAAAAAGTTGATATCCACTTATTTAGTATAACTGCACTCAAGTAACGAAAAAATACCAATTATTTTTAAGATTTAAGTTGGTTCGAAAAAAAACCGTATTATTTGTTAAAAAATTTATAGGCATACAATGATTATACAAAATACCTTAGATTAAAAAGAGACAAGATCTCTGGTCCAACGAAAACTCCTTGGCAAATAATAACCACTGTTTATTTACAAATAAAATCACAACAAAACAAAGGTGAGAAATATCGATTATTTTTCTATCCTTTTAAACGACGTTACAGCGATAGGGACAGATAATTCTGTCTCAACCACTTTAAGTCATGATTGGCTTGTGGGTGGGGTAAGTCGGCAGAGCGCAGACGGTCGGATGATATTTTTATTGACATAAGCTTTTTCGTGTTATTTATTTTAAAATTTCAGGATGTTTTAAGCAGTTTATAAGTCGTTTTAAAACCACACTTTGTCAAAAAACGTTTATAAATAGTGTGTTTTTTTTTACCAGTAGGAGAATATTTCAGTGCATTTAAAGTGATATTTTGGAACAAATCGTCCAATGTTTTGAAAACAAAGGGAGAGCAAGTGAAATCAGTCAGTGGCGGTACATGCCGGTATATAGGTACACACAAAATAAAAAAAAAAGTTTATGAAATATACTTAAATTAGTAGATCCTTAGATTCCCAATGCGTCAAATGTACGTTTTTATAAGGTTTTTTTCGAGGTTTTTTTTTATAAAGACGATAAAATAAAGCATACTGTTGATGAAGTAGTTAATGCGCAAATAAGATATTTTCGAAGGTTTTTTTTATAAAGAATATAAAATAAAGGTAGGTAAAGTCCTCAAACCAAATTGCAAACCACAATAAAAGTTAATAAACATGTGCTCAGGTTAGTAAGAATATTGAATTCCTATCTCTTATCAGAATACTAAGGTTGATTTATACTGCCGCCGTTGCCATCTGCGCTCGCCCTTCGAATTGATATTTAAATCTTTTTGTCTGTCCTAGATGTCTCTATATACCCTAAGCATTGACTTTATTTTGTACCGAAGAAGTCAGTATAAGTAAGTAAGTTTTCTTAATGACCAGAAAAAATAACAAAATTAACAAACACAATAACAAATTTTTTTGCTAGTGGATAATATTTTTTTTCTTGATATTTCAGGTGCTATGAACTGGACTGGATAGACCAAAATAGTACTTAAATTGCTCTTTATTTTAAAATAATTAAAATTTCGGTTATCTGAAGGGGTCCCTGTTTATTCCCAGCAAACATCGATCTACTGGTAAAAATAAATAATCTTCCGGAAGCAACAATAGATCGTGTAAAAATGTTTACAAAAAAATGCAAAAAGTCAAGCATATTATTATTAGTGGCAAACATATACAGGGTTTCTAAGCAAATCCTTAGGGGGCCAAGCAGCCGTGTATAAGACGCAGACAAACGGAAAAGCACATTAGGCAGAAAAGGATGAGCGTGGGGCAATGTTGTCACTACATCTTACACGTAGTAAATCCATTCCAGGTTGTTGTTTTCTAATGTTTTCCATTTTCATACCTTTAGGACTGGAATAAAAATTGTTTTTGCTCGACTTTAATACCAAACTGATGAAAAATATCGTAAAAAAAATATTTTTCGGCTTTTCATTTTGTAACCATTGTCCTTACGCACTGTTTACAGGCTGGGGACTGAGATACATGCAAATGCCTAACCTAAAGCGTTCATACACGGCCGGAGAAATCGACTGAGATATTTCCGTAGAAACTTTATCAAGCAAATAGGACGGGTTGACGCCTTCGAACGTCCAACCCGGGTTTTGCACTTTGATTCGAAATCAAAAAGGAGGAACAGTCAGATGTGGGGCCGTGCACAAATTACGTAACGGTGATTTTACCAATTTTTGACCCCCTCCCTATGTAATGTTTTGTAACGGTTTGACACGCCACTCGCCTAATATTACGTAACGATTTCAAGACCACTACCCCCCCCCCCCCAAAGAAAAACTTTTCACTTATTTTCATTCCAAATTTTCTTAGTTTCACACAAATGCAAACGCTGTCGAAAACCCCCCTCCCCCCTATGACCATTATGTAATTTGTGCACTGCCCCTGTAGTCCCAGTGGAGGAGGGCGAGAAAATTGATATTTTTTTTCTTAAAAATTATACTCTTTAGACCTATTTCTTTGCGTTCTCGAAATTACGTAATTTTTGAAAAAAAATTGTAAGCGGCGCCATTTTTATTTCGTGCTTTGTTTTTCTAACATTTTTGCGTTCGGCTAATTTAATTTAAAAATTTTTCTTCTCACTCGAAACCAAGATCCCCCGTTTTAGGAAAACTGATCCCGTCTCTGTTTCTAAATTTTTTCGAATAAAAGTAGAGTATGACCATGGGGGAAATAATTTTTTTCTACGGTATGACGAAAATTTCGAGAAAGTTGAAGAAAAAAATAAAAAAAGTGGCAGAGCTCAAGTTTTCCGTAAAAAAAAAGTTTTTTGTAAAGAAACAGAGCAAAATAAATCTTTTCACCCCTTTTTGGGTGTTACAAATATTGGCAGCCCCTTATTTTTCGCTTTTACCCTCCCGCTAGATTTGAAGAATTGGTTCGCTACATGTTTCGAGATCATGTCATAAAACACCTCGAAAATATCAAATGTAGTGTAGGACCAGCTTTATTTAAAATCAATAATATCGCAAGCAAAAAGCTCTGCAGGAAAAACAGCGCCGTTTATTGATTTCTTTGGCTGCTAGTGCTAGCTGCATGGTTTGGCCGTTTCCGGATAGATGTCACTAGTAGAACAGAATGGAAAGAAATTTAATTAAAAGCGAAGATATTTCTTTATAATGTTAACAACCTCACGAGTTTATCGCTCAGTATCGTAAATAATGGACCCTGCCGCCTCCTTTAACCAAGGACCTGAAAACATCTAATTTTTAATTAGTTTTTCCTCGATCATCTCATGGTGTGGCCGCTATCTAGCGGAATTTGCAGACATCTTGTCAACGGTTATTATTGCAACTATGATTTATGCCCACAATGAAAGAGTGGCGACAATTTTTTCTCATGAAAGCAGTCCGGAGATAATAACAAACTGGCACCATTGCTCAATATACCTGTTTCTTTTGTGCGCGCAGAACTTTCTATGCCATTTCTGTTTGATTTATTGAAATTCTATCCCTAAGGAAAATCTTAGGAACCCTGTACAACAGAGGTGAAAATCAGAGAGTATTGTACAAAACACTTACATCTTGTTACAAAATAGTTAGTATGCATCTATTGTAAATAGATGGCGCTACTTTTAATATTTTTTCTCTATTTAAGATACTATTGTATCTTAAATAGAGAAAAAATATTATATACACAGCGAGAACTGTGAACTTGAATTATCAAGAAGTTTATACGATACGATGGTGAATACATCTAAGAATCATTATCCTTTTGTGGAGATATACAGGTTTGAGATTTTACCTAAATGGGTGTTCTGTGAAGTTCTATGAGACATTTAGGCAATCCCTGGGATATTTCGAACATCTTGAATGCATCAATTTCCCTGGAATTAACTGTGCTATTAGGGTGTGAGGTTATGTTCTTTGTTTTATTTTTATTTAATTTTTACATTTTTTTCTGAAATACTTTTTACTTCGAACATCGGTATTTACGTTATTATGTTTTACCATTATTAGAAAAGTACAAAGAAAATATTAAAGTAAAAGTACAACTTTTTTTGCACTAAATATATACCTGCTGGCCTGATGCAGGCCGTTGTTCCAAATCAATGCTAACTAAGTACTTCCTACTTAGTACTTTACCGTTAGTGCTTAAAAAGTACTATTTTTTGAATTCGTGTTTGCTGGGTTTTTTTTTGCGAAAATACCAAAAAAAAATGTTTTCAAAGTTTTGATTTAATATTTGGAAAGTACTTAAATAGCACCTAATTTGAAAATAGTAAAATAGTAGTAAAACTAGAGAAGCACTTAATTTTTAGTTTGGTGACCAAATTAGCACCTAAAGAGCAAGCACCTAATTCTGGTATTCTGTGACCGCCTAGTTTATATAGGTTAGATTTATACCGCAAAAAACTACTTTTTAAGATACAAGTACCGCAAAAACTCAACTTTTTACTTTTTTACCTACATATTTATTAACCGCACGCCTCAGACAAGGTGTGCAAAAGCCTAAGCAAACCAGATATGTATGTATGTAAGAACTCTGTTTTAATTTTTTATTTAAAATTAATTTTAATTTTTTCGAAAACTGATCAAAATTTTACAAAATCCCAAGACACGTCGATTTCGTTTGCAAGGAAGACACGTCTTGGCTATATTTAAATTTTTGCAAGGCACACTCATTTCGAGGGGTGAGTTTCACCACCAGAATTTAAATAGGGAAAATAGGTCAAGTAATAGCTTGTTTTGAAGGTCTTTTAAAGGCCTTTAGAAAAATGTCTAAATTTTAAAAATCTAGCGCTTGGTTTGTGAGATATTCACTTTCAAAGTAAGTAGTAGTAGTAGAATAAGGGGGGGGGGGCTCCCGGCCCGGCGACTAGGCTCTACACTTCCCGTCCTTTGGATATAGGTCAGGATATCCGACCATTTCAGCGTCGGAAGGTGTTCCGGCTCGAACACTTCCTCTCCGAAGATTCCCTCTCTGATTCCTCTGTAGGCCGGACACCTTGCAGGATAGTGGTTTGAGGATTCATCCTCTTCCCAACACTCTCCACAAGTTGTGTCCCACAGGTAGTGCTTTTGAAGCGCCCAGTGTCCATTGAGGACTCCTATTAGGGGTCCTATCTCTGTTCGCTTCCTGCGCACCAACCTTCAAAGTAAGTAGGAATGTATTCTAGAAGAAAAAAATTAAATGGTTAAATGTACTATTAATGGAAAACCAAATCGACGTGTCCCGGGATTTCTTAAAAAATAAAATCTTTATTTCGTAAAAAAAAACACGATTTTTGCTTGGTCCATGCAACTTTGAACGTGAGTATTTTTAAAACTTCAAAAATGACGAAATCGACGTGTTTTGGAATTTTTTAAAATTTTGATCAGTTTTCGAGAAAATTCAGGTGCAGAAGGCAGTGATCTCCCTGAATCAACTCAAAGTGAGATATATGTTTTCATACATTGAGTTTAAAAAAGCGCTGGAATACCCAATTGAAACAATAAAAGGCCGG
Source organism: Oxystoma pomonae (assembly GCA_963921995.1). NCBI lineage: Eukaryota > Metazoa > Arthropoda > Insecta > Coleoptera > Brentidae > Oxystoma > Oxystoma pomonae. Next base: position 26,958,065 of record OY998170.1, read on the forward strand.
GAATTTGTTTATTGCTCCACCATACCAATATGGTATGGGGGACTATTAAAATCGTGAAATTTTGACTTTTCTTAATTTTTATCAAAAAAACCTTAATAGACAAAAAAAAAAGTTGTCTGTCGGTCTGTTGTCTGTCTGTATCTTAAGGTGCATTTACACAGAAAAACTTTCCTTTGATGTTGAAATGCCGACAAACATTTACACGAGCCTCTTGAGCAAAATGTTCGAGCAAAATCGCGTACAAAAAAACGCACGTAAATTTTGGAGAGAATGTTGAGCAAAATTTGTTTGAAGAAATGTTGGTAATAAAAATATCTTACAAATTTAAATTTTATAGTTTTATGGGAATTCATTGAACTTAACTGAAAATAGAAAGACTAAGTTTTAAAACAAGGTATTTTTAATTAAGTGCTTTCCGACGGAAAAACGATTTGACGTCGAAATTCACGTTTTACCTCATAAGCAACTTCGATTGATCTGATTTTTATAGCGGATATGCCAGTATACTTGTAACTTTTTTGGGGTTGTAAAAAAAACGAGAATCAAAAAAAAATAAAAATTGGCACTTATTTATTGCTGTTGCTGGGTTAGGAGAAAGTAAAAACCGTAGACTAGTGAGAGGGGGTTTTGGTCAAATGAACATTGACACACAAAATTACAGCAGTGTTTGACAGCGCTGCGTTCCGACTGTCTAAACCTCCCTATCCCCCCCCCCCAGGGTACAACTAACTACTCAACAGAACAGTTCTCTAAAAATATCCACCTGCATTTTAAAAAGTAATTACTTCGAAGACATTTCCGTTTTCTTTATGTTATGAAAGAAAACCAAAAAAGTTAGAGAAAAGAATTAAATGTTATTACCTCCATCATTAACTATTTTAACATTGCATATGACAAAACTGATAGCCAATAATAATGTTTCGCTTGCCGTCGCATTTTTTTCACAAAAGTTTAAAATAAAAGTTGGTGTTCCATTTTTTTAAAGAATTGAGATCACTGATCACTGATGTAAAATTATATTTATTCTCATCTTTAAAAATATGTTTCCAAAATAGATAGCAATAACTTGCTCAAAAATTTACCCGAACAAAATGTTCAAAGAAAAGCTCACAAAAATGTTCGCGCAAAAAATTTCGGATCTTTTGCACGAGCTTTTATTTGAGCATGTTCGTCTGTGTAATTGCGCCTTTAGATTAAAAAGAGACAAAATACCTGACACTTACGGACACTTCGGTTATATTATTATATGGAACAATGTTTACCTTTCTGTTGTTTACAGTAAACACACCAGTCTAACTACTATTTTAAACTTGAAAAAATTAGTTTTGAGTTTAGTATTTATAAGAAGTCAATAAGGAAGTGCCCGGAAAATATAAAAATAAGAAAATTGAAAAACCATATTTTACACCAATAAATAAACATATTATTATTAATATTAATGATGAAATTCAACACCAAATGTAAACTAAACGTCTAACACCGGCTACCTCTCGGCTGCTCACAGCCATACCCTTGGGGTATACCATAAGGTATATCGCGAGTCGTGGTCTGACACACCCAGGTCATGGCAGGCTAAGGTATCATGACACCCATGGTAGGTAAAAGTCTCGGTAAAAGCGTTATGAGTGTCAGAAGGTGTGTAGAGATTCGGTGGCTTCTATGTGTTATGAAGTTGTTTTAACGCCAATAAATAAAGTGTGAAATGACCAACTAATAAAATTACAATTTTTAGGAGGGGTTGTGGTTGCGCAGAAAAAAGGTTTACTTGAGCCAAATAAATATTTTTTTCCCATGGTCCAAACAAGTATTTATTTGAATTAAATAAATATTTATTTCTGTCAAGCAAGATTTATTTGACTTAAAGAAATTTATTTTGACCTAAATAAATATGTTTTAGGTTCAAATAAATATTTGTTTGGGAAATGGGAAACAAATATTTATTTGACTCAATTAAATATTTTTTTCTGTGTGCGTGCACTTAAATTTTATTAATCAGGATTAATGAAACAAGAATGTTTCTTTGCCTAACCTCAAAAAATCTTTAACACACAAAAATTATAAAAAAAATGTCAAGAAACAAAACGAAAAATTTAAAATTAATTTAAAAGCCCTTTAAGCTGTAAACACACTCGCGATCCGATAGATATAATTTAAGATCTAAGACTGAACAGAAAAGAGTTGACAAAACTTTTTAACACAATAAAAATTGAAAAACAGGACACATCAAATTAGATTAATTTGGACCAAACTTGCACACAACCACTCCTAAACAAGCGTGGATAGAAACCATATACTACCAAAAACTTAAAGAACTAGTTGATCTGATGATGGTCTAACCAAAAGGCCGAAAGCACTCATCAACAAATTAAACTTGCACTAATACAAATAAACATTCTTCTTTCATTAATCCTGATTAATTACAATTTTTTGCTTAAATCTGTTTGCATTAAAGGGACATTTAAACAGACGAGCTTTTTTTTTGTTCGTGGAATGGCTTGCGATGTTTTTTTAACCATCTTTAGAAATTATATGTTTGCATGCGACTCGTTGCTATTATGTCAATTTCAAAAGTTTCTTTTGAGATTAATGTAAATGTAATCTTCTTAAAAAAAACAACTTTTTTTTCTAAAAACTAGGCGTGCCTGAAAAATTTTAAATAAAAGAAAATGAAAAAATTGGTACTAGAAAGCGCTTTTAAAGATTTGAACCTTACAACAAAATGTTTGGGTAATTACAAAAACCAAAATCTGAAAACCGCATACCAATAGCTGCTTTACTCCTAAAGTTATGATTTTTTTATATATTTTAACGTTTTTTTAAATAACTCGGGAACTAAAGCTCCCACGAAACTTAAATCTAAAAACCGTATATCGCTACTTGCTTTTTTTTCCAAAGTTACAATATTTTTAAATATCTTATCCCTGTTTTCCCCCCTTCAACCCCCTACCAACCTACCCAAAAATTAATCAGTTCATGGACAGCCAATAGAGGATTTTTGTACCAAATTTCGTTAAAATCGATTAAGGCGTTCTTGAGTTATCGTGTATACAGATAGACAACAGACCGAGAGACGACTTTTTTTTTGTCGATTAAGGTGTTTTGGAACCTTAGTAACTTTTATAAAATTAAGAAAGGTCAAAATTTATGGTATGGTGGACCAAAAAGCTAATTAAATTTCCAAATAAACCAGCTAAATCAACTTTTTAACACTATTCGGAGTTAACGCATTCCAATTTTTACTCATTTAAATTTAAAGTTTCCTTTATCCAAACCAAGTTCTCTGTCTCAAGTAGTTTCAACCTCGGTCTCAACACACATGTCATTTAATTCTTCTTTGCAGTACAAAAATCCGTGCGTGTCGTGTTGGTATCGCGTGTTCCTCGGTAATTACCAAGCTGTAATCACCAGTGATTAGCTTTTCGGTAAATTAAAACTATGCGATTGCAATGATCGGCCTTCTTGCTTTTAGGCATTTGGTTTTTTTTTCAGGTAAGCATTTGGAATCGATCAGTTTTTATTGAAAAATTAAATTTAAAAGGTATTTTTGCCTCGTTTTTAGCTGTTGTAGCAAAAAAGCCGCAGAAGCTGCCAAACTTTTACGGCGCACGCGCAAAGATGACTATTGTATAGTTTTTAAGAGAATTCGTTCCCGTACCCAGAGGCAGTGGATGGAAAGTGTAGGAAGTTTCGCCTGATAAACAGCCTGATATCAGGGATGTGAACGCTCCAGATGATAATTCTCTTGAAATTCTAAAATCAGCAGCATTTTTGGTCAGAAGTTGACAGGACAGGACAGGACATAAAAAACAACTTTTCTACCTAAAAGGTTTTCGATTTACAATTGGTCCTCGTTCTGATTGAACCAGAACCGGTCCTTTCGTTTTAAAACAATGACGTTACAGTTGCAACTCGGTTATAAAATTTTAGAACCAGCCTGGGAGGTTGGTTCGGCCCTTTGGCTGTATACATAACCCCTTAAATTTTGCAAAATTATAGGTAGTCTTTTTTTGGGTGAAATCAAAGATATCTTTACAATATTTTAAATGACGTCAATATTTTAGAACCGCTGTCAAAATTTATGTCAAAATAATGTCAACCAGAACCAGGACCAATTCTTAAATCGAAAATCCCTTAAGTGGAGGTAAATTTTTCCTCCAAAATAGGTCATAGGGATTTGGCGACTATAATATAGTATTATATATTTATATATATATATAATATATTTAAAAAAAATATATACTGGACGGAAAGGACAAATATTTTTAAAGTAATTTATTTATATATTAATACGTTAGGATGCTCCTTGTAATTGATTACATTTCCAAGAAGATTCCTCCATAATAATCATCAAAAAATTAATAATGAGTGGATCCTCCATGGTTATTTATGCACTTGTTTGTTCTATTCGGCATTGACAAAATAAGATGGTCTATATCATATTGAGGAACACTAATCCAAATCCTCCTTTCGGCATGCCAGAGTTCATCTAAGTTTCCTGGGGGACGTGGTAATCGACTAAGATTGCGACCTATCATATCCCATACGTGTTCGATAGGCGACAAGTCAGGCGATCTTGCTGGCCATTCCAAAGTCTCTATGCCAAGTTCATGTAAGAAGTCCATTGTTTCACGAGCAATATACGGTCTGGCATTATCTTGTTGAAAGATCGCATTTGAGATAGTTTGTAAGTAGGGATGTAAAACTAGCTGCAGCAATTCATCGATATATTGCCGAGCAGTCAGATTGCCGTTCATGAGGAGTAGAGGTGATGCCCCGCCAATTTCTGAGAAAAAGAAGTCTGACGTCTATCAGTCTCATCATTGGACCACCTTCTCCAAACTCTTTAACATTGTTGATGGATTGGCACTAACCCTTCTTGCAATTTCCCGTAACCCAAGACCAGCCTCTTTCGTGCCCACGATGCGTCCTTTCTCGAAGTCGTTTAAATGATGAAATTGTTGGCGGCCGCGAACTCTTGGCATTCTTACTTTTTAAGTAAACTGTATAAGCAATCCAAAAAGGCCAAAAACTACGAGAAAAATGATTTATAATTTTCAGAAAAGGTCTTTTATGTGTTGGATGTTTTTTAAAATAAATAGAAAAAATCTGTGAAAAAAGGAAAGATTAGAAGACAAAAAATTTATCAAATATTTCTTTTGAGATAAGGTATACACACAAATAATTTTCATTCAAATTATCCATATACATGGTGTTCTATTTTTTTTTTGTTCTCCAGTATATATGAAACTATGTAGCACTAAATTATTTCTAATTAAGTAGGAATCTTTTTTCCCTGAATTCTCTTAATTAGGCTGTAATCACATGCGCTTTTGGCTTCACACGAAACCTAGCAGCGCATGCGCTAACTTTTTTGCGCTGCTAACTTCTTGTGCATAAAAAATGTTGGTAGAGCCAGGGTCTTCAATGAGGGTCCCTAAATGAGCCGCCAATAATGTGCTTGTGTGGTATTTTCTTTATTCCGTTTAGTAAATAGAAGCTAAAACAATTGACAAAAATAATATATTTTTTTTAATTTTTGAGACATTGGTTGACAGATGTCAAAACACGCTAGTGCGTTATTTTTTTTTAACAAGCTCTCCAAAAAGGTGCCACAAGTGGTACCTCCTTATTTGGCTTTACACGAAACCTAGCAGCGCATGCGCTAACTTTTTTGCGCTGCTAGCTTCTTGTGCATAAAAAATGTTGGTAGAGCCAGGGTCTTCAATGAGGGTCCCTAAATGAGCCGCCAATAATGTGCTTGTGTGGTATTTTCTTTATTCCGTTTAGTAAATAGAAGCTAAAACAATTGACAAAAATAATATATTTTTTTTAATTTTTGAGACATTGGTTGACAGATGTCAAAACACGCTAGTGCGTTATTTTTTTTTAACAAGCTCTCCAAAAAGGTGCCACAAGTGGTACCTCCTTATTTAAAAAAAAAATAGTTGGTAAGCCCTGGGCCTCCAGTTGGGGCCCCAATTTTTTTTTATCATACGCTGAAAGTCCGTAAAAAATTATTTAAGATTCGCTCTTAGTTTTTTTTTAAAACCTCTTTAAAGAACGGGGAAGGGAAGATTTAAAGAAAAAGTATATATAAGTAATCTTTATAACCACCTCGATAAACTACGCCACTGATGACCGTCCTCTTGATTTTTGAAAAACTTACAAAGTTATCTTATTATGGTATCCTGTTCTTAATAACTGGCTTCAGAACTTTAGATTATTTATGCTACCTAATTGTCTTTGAATTTAGGGTTTCAGGGGATTTATCTCCGAATTTATAGTTTAATTTTGCTGTAGGTCCTGTAATACTTTGGTTTGTATTCCAATTAATATGGTGCATACCCTGCTCTTCATAATTAAATACTGGCTCTAAAACTTTTAGATTACATCATTTCTTTATATGTATTTTTGGCAAGATCTGTTACTTAATAAACTGTCTTCGGATTTAGGTTTTTTTAGAAGATTTATAGCATAATTAGGATAATATTATAGTTTGTGTTCTAATTGACTTTAATTACCTTATTTGGTTTGACAAGCTATTTTTCTCTTCATCCTCTCCTGTCTCATTGATTTTGTATTATTTTAAAGTTAATTACATTGTTTATTTAGTCAATCAGTTTTTAAAAATGTATGGTTCGACGCTATAGGTATAAATATGCGTTTTATTAATAATCATTTAGCCTTTTTTAGCGGACATATATTGACCCACTTACCAAATTATGGCTTTAAAAATGGGACAATATGAGTATTATTTAAATGGTAAGTAGTTTTGGTACGTTTATGTGTACGAAACCAATAATAATTGCTCAAGTAATTGTTAATAAATTTTTACAACAACATAAATAAACCGATCCGGTTTTTCTTAAGGACGCGTTTAAGAGGACAAAGAAATAATTAGCGAGATATTGTTTTTTGTTTTTATTGTTATAGTATTTAAATATTCTTGAAGACCAAGACACTTTTTTAATGTTAACTTTCGCCCACTTACTTAAAAAAACCCGTATTAACTTTCTTCCTTCAGTTTTCATAAGTATGGTTCTCTTTAGGGTTCCCAGTTGATTTTTTAGTGTTTTGAGCTAGATAAATCGTTAAAAAACATAAAAATGTCGGACCTCCATTAACCTAGCGACCCCACCTCAAGAAATTCAAAATTTAGTCACACCATAATTATGTGCTAATTTCGTCCCCAATCAAAAAATTTTGTGCTCCTTTGGTTTCTGAGATAATCAAAAAAGAAAATGGGGTAGCTAGATTAATATTAACTTAGCAAACACAAGCAGCAAAATTATGTGCTAATTATGTGCTCGACGAATATATAAGAAAAAAATTGAATTTTTCATTTTAAATTATGTTGTTTTTAAAAAAAGGGTGGGGTAGCTAGGTTAATATTAACTTAGCAACCCCACATGTTTATGTATCACGGAATTTAAAAATTTCGAAAACCAGCATTATCTGCATATTATGTGCTAATTTTGTCCATAATCAGAAAATTCTGTACTCGTCTGGTTTCCGAGAAAACCTAAAAAGAAAGAAAATTATATGGTAATTCCGAGGGTAATTCTTACACATATTAATGGAGCATTTTTACGTTGGAATCGTACTTCAGATTGCGAATGCTAGGTTATTACAAATGATGTAATGTAATATCCTTTATATTGATTTTCTCGGAAACCAGACAAGTACAAAATTTTCTGATCATGGATGAAATTAGCACATAATTTGCAGATAATTCTGGTTTTCGAAATTTTTAATTTCCGTGATACCTAGACATGTTGGGTCGCTAAGTTAATATTTAAAAAACATAATTTAAAATGAAAAATTTGATTTCGAGTTCGTCGAGCACATTGTCTGTTAAACCAAAGGAGCACAAAATTTTTCGATTGGGGACGAAATTAGCACATAATTATGGCATAACTAAATTTTGATTTTCTTGGGGTGGGGTCGCTAGGTTAATGGAGGTAAATGTCGGGCTCCTGGTTAAACTCCCACGGGTGACATATTTTTTTACATGTATTTCTTAGTATTATTATCAAGATTAATTAGCTCTAAACAAATTAAGAAAGGCTGTAAGAACGCGCAATAATTATAATTATTTAATAAACGGTACTAGCGCTCTTGTAGCTTGAGGGGTGTTTAAACATTTTTCACGATGCAATAATATAATTATTACAACTTTAATTGTTGCATAAATAATATAAAATGTCAGAAGCATTACCTACAAATAATAAAGTTAATTTTATATTTTAATTGTGCTCTTTATTTTTGTTATTGCGTTATGGTTTAAAATTTGATGTTGCAAATAAAAATTGCTAGGAAGAAAATAGGTTCAGTATTAAATGCATGAAAATTTGTATTTTCTCGAAAAAGAACATTACTTAAATGGACCATAATATAGTCTATGGTATTTTTTTAAATTATAAATCAAACTAGATCAGCTTTTGTAGGTTTTAAAATTAAATTTCTTAGTTGTAGTTTGCTCGAATTTGGTTGATTTGTTGTTATTTCTACAAACTTAGTTCGTAGTTTTATACTTCATGGACTTCGCACCATGACAAACTAAAACACCTTCTGGTTAATAGTAATTAAATTTTAGCATAAACAAAAAACCCATTATTAATTATTATTTTTGTTATTAGCTTTAAAAAACAATTGAAATTACAGTTTTAATTGTAATTGTAATATGAGCCGGACAAATGTGAGTAATTTTAATTTTAAGAAAAGCATTCAATTATCATTTGTTTGGTTTTATAATTCAATTAAGGCGGATTTATACTACTTGAGTTTCTAAAACTATTGAATTTTTTAAAGTTTTCTAAATCTAATCCACCATTTGCAACACAAAGTGACTAACGAAAACATTTTCTGCTCCAATGCTTAAGAATGGCTACCACGATGCTTCAACCAGATGAAGTTGGCTTTGCGACCATTTATCGTCGAGCAGCAGTTGTAGAAATAAAATAAATTCTAGCAAGCTGTCATTAATTGTCACACAGATCGAGAATTCTTCCTGCACAGTAGAGTTTGGTTAATGACACAGTTTAGACAACTGAGTATACCTACACATAAATTATGTCCTATAGTATCAAAACCTGTCCAACCTATTTAAATTTTTTGAATCGATTCGTTTTGTCAGTCTTTTGATGCAACCTTAATTGGTGTTCTTACTGAACATATAGTTAACCCAGATGCTCTATATCTCACTGATAAAACCGTTGTTGTATGGTTTTAGCTGATGATAACCGGTACTAACATTTGGCTTAAAAATATTACTGGTACTATACATAAATACTTGATTTACTATCTTTCTGAAGCTTAATTTTGGAATTTATGTGTCTGTACTCAATAAGAAGTAGATAAATATTATACTGTGATTATCATTTTTACTAAACAGTTTTAATTTGATATCGACAAATACTTAGTTATAAGAGAGTAGCAAGAAAAAAAGGATTTTAGGAATTAATTGATGATGTATAAAAGATTCAGATTCAGCCATTTTGTAAAAGGATAATATTAAAAACGTTTGTCATAATAGTATTATCACCAGTTTTGGCATACCTTACTTAAATATATCTAAGCTTGGTGTTAGGTAAAAGAAGATTTTTAGGATTTACTTTTGATTTAGGTTTTTCAACTTTTAGCGGACAAAATATTTTTAATTTCAGGACTGAAGATAAGTAGAAAAAATGTTTACTGAACCCTTTTCTTTACCCAAAAGTAAAATGAAGTGACTGCCTGAAGAAGAGTTTCAAAATTAAAGGTGATTCACTCAGTTAGTGAACAAACAAAACTTTTCCGCACGCGCCAAGATATATCATGGACGTGCTGTCGAACTCACCCCCTCACTTAATACTTTTTCAACCCTTGTTTTACCCTCTCTTGTTTTTGTCCTGGAATAATTCGAGAGTTGTGTTTTGTTGTATGAAGTTGAAATTAGAGGGTCACTTCGTTGATTGTTATTTTTTTAATAACGAAAGTAGGGGCATAAGTTTTGCTTATTTTTGAAGCATTCTCAATTGAGATTTTGACTTCAAGGATGTAATTGATATTGACAAAATAATTGTGGGAATAGAAGAAGAAGATGGATTTTAAAAGAACTGTGTAAAATATACTTTACAAGCCAGAAAGCGTGATTACATAATGCCCATATTGGTTTGAAATAAACCAAAAAAAGACACATAAAGAAAGAGATAAAGTACTTACAGTTGTAAGTTTTTAATCATGGTTTGCTTATTATATTGGTTACTATGGACCCCGAAAATATGATATAATAACTAAGGGAATAGAAGATGGTGATGAAGAAGATGAAGAAACGGTAAAAGTCTCCATGAATATCTAAAATATGTTTAATAGGGCAAATAGTGCCCCCGATAATGCTTAAATTGGTTTAGAATAAACCAAACAAAAAATGCATTTGAAAGAGCTAGTTAAAATACGGAATAATTCGAGAGTTGTCAGACATCTGAAGCGGAAATTGAGGGTCACTTGGTTAATTGTAATTTTTTGGCTAATTTTAGAAGGATAGTTTAGAGTTTTATAATTCCTACATGATCTGCTACTACTTCAGAAATAGCATATGCCTTTTTTAAATCTACCACATCATTTTAAGGGTTAAGTATATGCACATAGGTATTGTTACATACTATGAACTCCTAAAATATTGATATAATAACTAAGGGAATAGACTATAGACTGTAAGTCTCCATGAATATCTAAAATATGTTTAATGGGGCATATAATTCCCAGGATAATGCGCAAATCGGTTTAAACTAAACCAAAGAAAAAATGCATTTGAAAGATCGAAAGAGTTAGTCAAAATACGGAATAATTCGAAAGTTGTCAGACGTATGAAGCTGAAATTGAGGGTTACTTGGTTAATTGGACTTTTTAATATGTGTAATTAATATTGATACAATTACTGAGAAAATAGAAGATAGAAAAATAGGATAAATTACGATGAAACTGAGAAAAGCCACATGAATACAGAAATTATGTTTCCAAGGCAAATAATGCCCATATTGGTTTGAAATAAACCAAAGAAAAGACACATGAAAGGCCTAAAGAGTTAAAGTAGTTACAGCTTGCCAGTAGTGTGCAAGAAGCACGAAACAAAGAATTGGTGCGAGCAAGCAAGCTTAAATCGTTAATTACTGTTTAAATCCTAAAATTTACGATCCCCAGCCGTAAAGTTACGATCGTACGCCATTTGATTCGTGACCAATCGGAAAATAAACCGAAGCTGAAGCGTATATGGAGTGAATAAAGCTGTGCGAATGTGAATATATAAGAACTTGGCTGCTGCTGTTGAATCTACTTATTTCTTTTTTGATTTCTGCACACTTTTTTTGTTACTATATATACATTAAAAAAAAATAATACCCAGCTAATTTTTCTGTAGCTAATAATTATAACTTATTTGAGGTAATAGTAGCGAAAAACAAAAACGTTTTTAATGCTGTTTCCTCTCCTCACCCATATTTCAAAAAATTAAGTTTAAGCAATTAGTTAGCACCCTAGAAAAGATGTAAAATATAAAAGAAAAAATTTGCAGTCCTGCCCTTTCTTTAGATTTTCTGCCGCTTTTGAGGAATCCCGATATATTATTAAAAATATCACTGAACTTGGTTTTTGTATTTGCGATTCGCTATAGGTTTTTTATGATTTGGCAGAATATACTCGTATTCGGGACATACTACTCTATGTCGACCATATTCGTTAATTTTATCATTATGACACAAAAGGGATTAGTCGGACTCACAGAGGGGAAACATAAAAGAATAGAAGTAAGGTACCTAATATAACGGTTTTTGGTGTAATTAGGGTAAAAGTTGATAAAAGCGAGGGTGAAACTTTTGTTGTGCGCCACTAATCTGAGGATATTGCAATTACAATAAGTCTGTCTAAAAGTTTTGTGGGAATATTATTAGCTTTTGGAGCAATTTCTCTTCAATTTTAATAATTAATTTTTAGATATATTTATGGACTTATATTATTTCTTAATTTTTCCTTTTTAAGTTTAAATTATGTATGTATTTAACACTTTTAGCACACTCAAAAGCACACTCGTATTTCTTACAATGGGTTTACCCTCGGGTTTACCTCAAATATACCCAAATGTTTTGCATAAAAATCCACCGGTAAATCTCTTTTCTTATAATTTAGATAGTCCTTTTTATGTTAATTTGGATAAAAGAGCTGTACACAATAAACAGCAGTTTATTTGAATCCTACATGATCTGCTCCTACTTCAGAAATAGCACGTTCCTTTTATAAATCTACCACATCATTTTAAGGGTTAAGTACATGCACATAGGTATTGATACATACTATGGACCCCTAAAAATTTGAATATGAATTTGATCCCGTAAAAAAATTCAAACCCCCGCGTATTTGCATACATCATTTGAAAAGTGATGCACGTGTTTGGTTATTTGCTGTATCAGTATTACCGGTGAACCTTTTTACCTGTTACCGCTATCAAAAAGACGTTAAAATGCTAAGTAAGTAGTTCATCTGTTTTTTCAATTATGTATCAACCTACATGCAGTATTTCTTTTTAATTGTATTAGATTGCACCTCTTAATTCTACAAAATAATCATTTAAAAGGACAATGTGGTGGGACTAAAAAAAAAGTATTGAAGCAAGAATATTATCAAAAATATTTAAAAATTAAAGAAAGAATTTTAAATTCCCTAATTTTGCATACTATATTAAAGGATTTATCTTCTTCTGATTCTAGAATGGTGTTTGGACTGTTAGTCTAAACAAGCAAACCAACAGACTTTTTCTACATCAAAAACACGGCTTTTTTAACCTTTCTCAAAATTTGTTTTGTGTGCAACCTCTAAATTTTTAGAAGGAATTTTATCTGTGTTCACTACCTGAATTAACAAAACAATATCCCTGTTTCTAATGGCTGTTTTTTATTTTTATATTCTGATATTTTAGCTCTGCGAGAATTAATGTTATCTTTTTCTGGTCTTATCTTGATTTTAAATTTTTACCATGTATTTTATTTGGTTTTCCGTAGTTTAAAAGGCTAAATATATTGTCCTCCTCATATGGATTTTTTTATCTCTTGTATTTATTTTTTTTTTACGATTTTTGACATTTTATTTTACTGTCTTTTGTAATACCTTTATCATGGTTAGAAAAGCGTGGCATTATACCTAATATTTTGCATAATATCCCCTCCTATTTCAATACTAAACTATTGCTGGGTTTATGAATGGTAATTTTCTTTGACTTTATACCTACCTCTTTAAAATGGAGAAGTGTGTCTGAGGTAAAAGAATACATTAACTTGATGCTTAGGTTTGCATATATTTTAAAAGAATATAAATAAGAACTTAGGTTATACAAAAAAAGATTTGCCTCACCCTTTATAAGAAATTTAAATATGATTTACAAAATACAATACGATTTTTAAAGGCGCGTGTCAAACACTTGACAATACAATGTATTTTTAATACTTTCGTAACAATTTAATTTAAGCTTATCAGTTGTCAATGCAGGTACTTTGCATAAATCAGTTTGTTTTTCTTAATTTCAAATTTATATTTGGGTAAGTAAATAATTATATTTCTAAATAGATATAAAAATCCCAAAAATAAATAAGAAGATTCTATTGCCTTTTAACTGAGTTTTCTATTTATTATATTTTTTAAATGTTTTATTTTTTATAATTACTTATTTAAAATTTTAATCATAATAATATAAGCAATTCACACATTTTTATTTACGATTTCTATAATTTTATTTATTTATATCGTTATTAAAACCGAATTATCATGTTTTTTAATTTGACATTTTCTCCAGCAGTTAATATTTAAAGAAAACTCACCTTCAACCATCCCTTCCGTCCAGAATAATTATAAATCCTTTTTCGGCACTCTTTTCTTTAGTCACTATATAAATTCACTTATTATCATCAATATCAATACTATTTTCTACACTAGTAGGAATATCACTAATTAGTATAAATCATCCTGCACTAATAAAAATATTTATAATCCTTGTGTTGTAATATCCAATATGTATACACGACTATCCATTCACTCCGCTATATTAACACCAGTCTGTTTTGATATCGAGGTGTAAAAAAACTAATTAAAAAAAAACAACAGAAAAAAACCGTGTAGAAATTCAAATATACGGCGCACATAGGCTGCCACCAATTCACGCTGGCTCATAGGCCCGAACTAAGAGTCTTTGCATAAAGTCGCGAGCCCAATGAGAGGCGGGGTCTCGCTGGGAGCGAAGAGGGGATACCTATCCCCACCAATACGCACCTGGGATGGCTCGTAGCGCGGCGCAGATTAGAGGAGGGAGCAAAGGGGAGTAGACTAATGAGAGGATGGAAGTATTGTCTTTTTCGTATGAGGAGTGTGAATGCGATGCGAGGGAGTAAGTGTTATGTGGTATTTTTGGGATGATTTTTGTCTGGGCAGTTGTCTAGGTTGGTGAGATTGTTTTACTTTACAAATGTTTGTGTCAAATGGTTTTAACTGTTTGTAAATAGGTACTTACCAACCCGAAAATTTTCTGTGTATCTAAAAGAAATGTAGCATTTGTTTTGGAAGGATTTGTGTCTAGGGTGACAAGAGAGATTTACCTTGTATTTTCTATACACTAATTAAAATATATTAGGTATACATGGAAGTTCTTGACTAACCGAAAGGTAATTAAGCTATCAGTCAACGACATATGAAATCACCTACTGGTCTCCAATTCGAAATATTCAAATATTTGAATCTGTGGCCTTATAGAAAGAAATGTTAGCTTTTTCGACAAAAAATCTCTGTGTGTGCTCTGAGCCATCCCACTAAACAAAAAAACATTTTAATAACGTTTAAATAACATATAGTCGGAAAACATAACATTAGCCTGGATGTTAGTTCTAACGTTATATTCACTGTGAAAAATGCGCTTAATAACCCGTTTTCTGACGTTAGAAAAATAACTTCATGTTTTTCTAATAATTAAAAAAAAAATGTTTTTCTAACATTGGAAAAAAAATGTTTTTATAACACTGAAAAAAATTTGTTTTTTTAACATCGGAAAAAAAATGTTTTTCTAACATTGACAAAAAAATGTTTTTATAACATTATTAAACAATTTGAAATTAACTTTGTGTTTCGGACTTTCATTGTCTATATTTTATTTATACACGACGTTCCGATCAGTTTAATCTCTGATCATCTTCAGGTGCAAACTAGTTTGCAACGTCGCGTCGTGTATAAATAAAATATAGACAATGGAAGTTAATTTCAAATTATTAAACAATGTTTGGTTAACTATTAAAAAGTAATATTTTTAACCAGGTAAAAATGTTTTTGCACTTCTGGGACTAAAAACGTAACAAAGAAGAAAATGTTATTCATAAAAATTTTTTTGCACTGGACCAATGTTTCACTTTAGATTTATTTATAGTTCTTTGGTAAAGCAATAAATCCTTAAAATTAATAAACAAAGAAATAAAATTTAGGGATTAAAATGAAATTTTAGAGTAAAATAAAATTTTAGGGACAATAAAATTTTAGGGAGTTAAAATTAAATTTAGTGAATTTTAATTAAAAAAATATACTAAAAACAAGATGACCTTGAACCCTTTAGGTAAAAGTGCAAAAAATAGTATACATTATAATTATTAAACCTACCACGCATTTTTATCACTCAGCAAAATGTAGCTCTCGCTTTGTTCCGTCTACAAATTTTATGTCACTTTAGTTCCTAGCTATAATATAACTATTAAATCCGTTTTTTATGCCTTCAAAAACTCGATTTTAGTCAATGTCCGCATATACTTAACAAAACTAAGAAAATTATTTGAAAAAAATGCCAATATTGTTAAAATAAATTTAACATTTTCTTCTCATATATATACCTAACGCGTTTGAAACAAAGCCAAAATACACTAGGATTCTGATTTATATGGCATGTTTTTAAAGAGGCCCTATTTTATGGTAGATGCGGTGATAGAACAGCTGACTGGAATCGATACATATGTAGATGTGTCTGTAAAGTTACTGCCATAACATTGTGAAATAACTAACACTAACACTAAACCGTAGCTAAAATAGCATGAACAATTAAAGGTGTGGGGCATGTGTTTTGGAAAAAAATTAGTATGTAATGAACGCCACTGTGTTTATATTAAAATAATAATTGTAAGTCAGGACACTAAAATACAGAAATATGTCCAGCGATAATTTTTGTTGTTTAAATAAAATTATATAGATTAAAAAGAAATAAGACATTCTGTTTATAAAAGTAACAATTTTTATTTAAATTAATTTAAAGAAAATTTATTATTGCTGGTAGTTAAATAACTTTTGCTTAAAACAAGAGAGTCAAAAAAAATAAACATTTTATTTGAAAACATTTTAATTAAATACAAAAAAATTAACTTTCTCATTGTCGCTTAGTTTTAAATAGTCAACTATTCTTAAACAAAAAAAAACATCCCTTAAACTATAACTAAGTGGAATAACCTTGTTTCTAAACTAAAGATTCCTATGGCAGGAATGTTTAAAATCAAAAATGTCATTTTATTTACAATTGCCAAAATATAACATTATCCAAGAACAAAGTTCTTTTAAAAAAAAAAATATATTTACATGGGAAGGAATGTTGTCTAAAAATTTGCTACAATTGTCTACAATTGTGTAGAATCGTCGAAAATTGTGCACAACTTAGGGGCTTAAGAAAATAAATACTTTCTTATATTTTCTTCGAGGTATCAGGGAATCATGACATCTAGTCGCCGCCATAAAATCTACAAAGGTACACCTGGGAATTGTAGGTAAGTTAATTTAAGGATAAAATAATTAAACTTAATATTTATAAGGGTAAATTAAGGAAAGGTAACATTTTGCTAAGGTACAGTTAAATAATTTTAACTTTAGGTAATGTGCTTTTTCGGTACTTACTAGGTTTAATAGCTTAAAGTTTAAATAAACACGGAATAAAAAGCACAGAAAACACACAACATGGGGTATACATTTCAAAAGGTAGGTAGGTATACAGGCCTGAGTCTATGACATTCAGTAGACAAAATTCTGCAATTGATGGCAAGCCTCTCAAAGCTGGCCAACACAGGCATGACAAGGGCATTGGTCACAGCAGGTTCTAAGCAGCACCTCTGGAGGTAGGTCTGTAGCATCATCAGGTAAAGTAGGCTAGCATGGGTGATAGTTGAGTCATGTAGGGAAGGCATGTCTATCAGAAAAACGTCTAACGTTTTAGGAGACTTTCAGAGATATCGTTAATGGAATCCATGGAGGAATCTACGGAGAACCTTATTCAATACAAAGTACACACTCTTAAAAGAATAATTCAGATAATAAAGTAAAAAAAATTAGTGGGGTCTAACCACACTTATATCTAAAAGAAATATATAAAAAGAACATACCTTTCATCAGAGGGTTATCCATCACAAAAACTACTTAGGCAATCGTAATCTATTTAATTCGAAAATTATAAAAAATAATTTTAATTTAAATAAACATAACGGATTTGTGAAATAATGCCAGAATAATTTTTTGAAACAGGAAGAAACAAAGGTCAAAAACTAAAAAAATTGAGGTTACAATTTCTTATCAATAAAAAATCATGTTCTCTTTTATTTCTATCTTTAGCCGTGGCGACTAAAACTAAGGCCAGAAAGCAGAGTCTGCTAGACACCAATGAACAGAAAAGTAAATAGGTAAGAAATAATATCTTGAATTCAAAGAAAAAGAACTAAGGTGAATAAAAGTGCAGCATAAGAAATAGTATAGTTAAACTTTCTAGGATTTGATCGAGATATTAAGAAAAGAAAATGAAGAAAATAAGGACCTTCTGGGCCACTGGATCAGTACCGTTATTTTCCGGCCTGCACGATAACTAGGAGGCGAAATTGAAGAGAATCAGCTGATGACTGCTGAGCCTGTAAAATGCAAAATTAAACAAATCAAGTTTTTAATAACATTTTGGTAGAAATTAAATAAATAAGAAGTTGTCATACGATAACAATATTAAAAAGAAGTAGGTATAAAACAACATTTTAGATTATAAAAAATCATTTTAATTTAAATAAACATACCTAACTGATTTTTGAAGTAATTCAGAATGTTTTAGAACAGTCTTTTTATTTTGTTTTTCGCTAGAAAATAAACTATTAAAAAACAATTAAAAGAAAACATATCTTAATGGACTTTTTTGGATATTATAAATAAATTTTAGTTAATCCCATACATTAATTAATAATTTGTATTAAAAAGTTTAAAGTAAAAAAAACATTCATTAAATAAACAAATTTTTATGGTGGCCTTTTAATGTCAAAAAAACAATTATATTTATACCTTATTCCATCCTAAATTCATGTTCGAAGTATTCTCTGTTTAATGACATATCAAAAATAAACATATATTAATGGTCTCTTCTTTAATGTTAATAAAATTAAGGTTCTTTAAATGTTTGTTTATAACTTTTTTTTATAATATATATTTTTAGTCATGCTTTTGCTTAAAATTTGAGGTAAGTTTTCCTACATTTTTTTTTAAATTCCAAAAGATGCATTAATTCTAACACATTTTAGTGTTTGAAAAAAAACATTTTTTTTTCAACATGTATTTGACGTTTAATACGATTTTGATGTTTAGTGGGATGTCTTTGTTTTAAAAAATGTGCCTTTCATTCAAAGTTTTATTCCCAATTTTGTAGTAGCAGTGTGGTCGTCAGAACAAAAATTTGGGACTAGTTTGGAATAATCTCTAGTATTGCGTAAAAGTGCACCTTACTTAATAGAGACATAGAGCTATTTGTAACTCATCGCGGTATACGTATCCGCATCTAGCGAGAACCAAGCACATTGATTGGTCAGAAACTTGTAGCACGTTCGAAAAGAGCCGATATATGCTAATTTAAGGTGTTTCTGAACGCAATAGGTGCTGAGATACGATACGTGTGCCGTAACGATACGTGATACCTAACGCATCTCAACACCTACCGCGTTCAAGAACACCTTAGATTAGCATATATCTGGTCTTTTCGAACGTGGTACAAGTTTCTGACCAATTAATGTGCTTGGTTCTCGCTAAATTAGTATTAATAACAGGCGTTTATTAATTTTTTATAGATAGTTATACATCAATAACACGTAACTGTTACAAAAATCGGAGAAGTTATAAAAATTGTTATATAAAGTAATGAAATTAATAAACGGAAGTCGAAATCAATGAAAAATGTTTCTTGACATTTTATTAGAGTTATTATTAATAGTATGTATAGGTTATGGAGATAATAAAAGATCATACGAAATAAACAAAACATGTTAACGATTTTAATCAATGCCTTAAATACGGTCGTTTAAAATTTGATATGGAATCTATGTACAACCTTATGAAAATTATGAACCAGGCATACAAAATACATAAACATGGTTATGAAATTTATGTACGTAAGTCTTTTACTAAATTCATTCTTAGGTGTACCTAAAAGCTATGAAAATGTCTCAATCCTTGATTTCATAACACCCTTCACAAAAATAATTCTTAAAGACTCTTTATGTTGTAATAACTTTTTTTTGAAACTGTGTCTTGCAGCAGTAAAATCAATAACTCGTTTTGGCTATAAAATTTATGTAAACTTGATTATGATATTAATAAAACTTTACATCATCAAAAATCATATACAAAATACATTGACTCAATGTATTTTTTTTAGGAAACGGTACTTTTTTGGTTCAGTGCATAGTTGCATAATAATATGTCAGTGTGGCCATGTTTTTTCGTGGGACAGAAAATCTACTTCCTTTTATTTTCTTTTTTTTGAGCCCTAATATTAAAAAAATACATTGTTTTATACCCAAATTAATTTATGATTAGCAGACGAAGTTATATCCAATGCATTCTGACCCAGGCTGCTGGTTGTGAAAACATAACCCCAAAAATCACAACGAAAAAATTTCATCTGCTAAAAACAACAGAATTGTGAGGGCGCGCTTGTTTTTTGCAACAAAATTTCATTCGCAGTTGAATTTTGACTCTACTTGTAAAATTCACACGTTTTAATCGCATATACAGGGTGATTCCAAATTCCCTAGAAAGATTTGAACAGTGGTTAGATATCATTAATCGAAGAAAAGTTACGTGATAATTTTTTTTTTAATTTCATAAATTTTTACTCTGAAGTTAGGAGTAAAATTTTAGTATTTTTTGGGAATCGTGTTTAAAATAATTTACCAAGCAAATCTACGTGTGCTGAGAATGACATGTTTTAGGGTTTTTGCTCGGCTTTTTGTCAAGCATTTTGAGGTTGTCAGTGTTTTGTTTTTAAAAATTGATGTTACTACCACGTAGTAAAGAGTGCTTCTTAGAAAATATTAACAATTTTTAATTGCAAATATCTCTGAAACGAAAGAGTTTACAAAAATATTTTTCACTAAATTCTTGTTCAGAACAACAAATTCTACCTACAGTTAAAGTCTTTCTAGGGAATTTTGAATCACCCTGTATAATGCATACTAGCCATAACCAAACTAAAAAATTGGACTACATTGTTTGTTTTGTTAATCACTTTGTCATTTTGGAACAAATCTACTCCTTTTTCGACACAATCATATAAAAAAGCGCCTCCACGACGTGTCAGGAACGTGGTTGCGACTTTGAAGTCATGGCAACGTAATAATAACCGGAAAATTGCTCCCCAATTAGGGAATTACTACGTCACGGTATGGTGTACAGGCACGTAACGGGGGCAGTTACGTCGTGACAACTTTAAATATTAGTTGGGTTTGGCTCCGATTTGAACGTTACTTCGACATTGTCTGAGCTAACGTTAACAGAAAAAACAGAATTTCTGCTCTTAATAACACTGAACCAAAAAAAGGCACCGTTTCCTAAAAAAAATACATTGAGCCAGTGTATTTTGTATATGATTTTTACTTCTATGTAAAGTTTTATCAATATCATAATCAAGTTTACATAAACTTTATAGCCGAAACGAGTTGAACGATTGATTTTACTGCTGCAAGACACCGTTTCAAAAAAAAGTTGTTTCAATATAGAGAGTCTTTAAGAATGAGTTTTGTGAAGGGTGTTATGAAAAGATTAAGAGATAGGTTTTCATAGCTTTTAGTTACACCTAAGAACGAATTTATATATTTTGTATGCCCGGTTCATAATTTTCATAAACAATGATCGCCATTTATTAAATTTATTTAAGGGATTGATTAAAATCGGCAACATGTTTTATTTATTTCATATGCTCTTTTATTATCTCCATAATCTGTACATACTACAAACATTTTTCATTGATTCCGTAACTTCCGTTTATTAATTTTATTACTTTATGTGACAATTTTTATAACTTTTCTCCGATTTTTGTAACAGTTTCGTGTTACTGATGTACAATTATCTCTAAAAAATTAATAAGCGCCTGTTATAAATACTATGTACGATATTTTTTTCATGAACTAGACGGTGTTGGCAATTAAAAAAACTGCTAGTTAGGGCCTTACCTGTAAAATTTGTTTTTCTTTTTATTAAAATATTAATAGAGCAAAAGATATTTGTGAAACAGTCAGCTTTTGTTTTCAGAGAGTTTTTTGACTTTTTGTGACAAAATTCTACAATAAAAAATTTGTTATAAACAAAAGATCTTGGGTGGAAAAATCGAAAATTCAAACTTGGATGAGTATCCTACAAGGAACACACAAAAGACCAAAGCAAAAAGAGAAATGATCGAATGATGTTTCGCCTTGTGCAACCAGCGTACGCTCATCAGTAGTTCCACTGGTCACCCTCCCCAAACATCATTCAACACCATCATACACTTTGATGTCCAGATTTGAATCATTCACAAATAGGCATCGTTCCGCACTGGCACTTATCTAAGTCACCTGAAACGGGTTCGTCCTGGCGTGTTAATCTTTCCAATAGGGTTTTGAAATTTGATAAAATTTGTTGTTTGAAAAAATACGAGACGTTATTTTGCTGTGAAAATGGTTGGGTTTTGAAAATAAGATACATACCTACTGAAATATCCAATAACTAACAAAGAAGATGCGCAAACTTTGAACAATAAATATCCCAGGCCCAGCAAACCATCAAGATTGTCTGTTAGTTACAGACATACCGACGTTCAAACATACGTACACGATTTTGCAAGATCCTATAATGCCATTATTCACAGAATAAGGGAATTCTTAACATTTTCTTCAGTTCACATATAAAAGTAAAGATATATTAATGTCTACAGCCGGTATACGCATATAAGACTTGATTTCTTGGAACTATATTATGGAGGTACATTATAATACGCATAAGCATTATCAAGTCTTTGGATACTATTTATCTTGATTTGTAATCTATCGAAACATCTTTGAGGAAATTAATGAAAAGTAGGTACTCCTGAAGAAATTACATCGAGTTTTTAACTGTACTTTTATGGCATTATTGGAAAACATGCATCAGATATGGAAAGAAATAAGTTCTAAATTGTCATTGAAACAAGATCTACTAAGTTACTACCAATATAGCGTCAATTATATTTGTAAAACCGTAGTATATGGAGTAAAGTGCCACCAAACTCTTTTAATACTAATGTTTAATACTATTTTTACTAAATTACAGTAGTTTTTGAACTAGTTATAAGCTTATCGTAGATTTAAATTTAGTACAAGTGTACCAAATTTTAGTTTTTAAATTAGTACTATTTTCTAAAAATAAAAACACTTAAATTTTACCGCTAACGCACAAAAAAAAATATGATACTTATAAAAGATTAAGAAAATCTATTAAATAATAGAAGTTACGGATTTATTTTTGTTTTAAAGTCATACAGCAATATTTTAAAAAAATGAATGTTCTGAGATAACTGACATGATCCTGACACAAAAACTTTTAATAAAAAAACCGTTAAAAATTAGTACAGATAAATTTATCTTTAGTACGTGCATATTGAATATTAATGCACCTGTATAGATATTCATTTTATTAATTATCTCTTATTTACTTGTAAGAGTATCTATCCTCATATATATACTAAATTGAAGTTACATAATTTACTAATACCAATTTTTATAAGGAATAAAAATTATTTCTATATTTAAGTAATAGTACTTATGTACTTATCATTATTTCAATGGTAAATACTCAAATTTTAGTGGCAGCTGTACTAAAGTTTAATGCTTAAAAGTTTTAATGCTTAAAAGCTTAAATCAAATGTTGTGATAAATACTGCCCATATTAAATTCAAGTATCTAAAATATAAAATCAACTATATTGTACTAAATTTTAGTAGATTGACAAATTCTAAAATTGATAACATGGTTCACTGAATTCCAGGATATTATTTCTTTCCATAAATATAGGGCTGTACTAGGTTGGTTTTTTCCAAAATTTTGATCCGTATTTTTCAGTCAATTTTTCTTTTCAGAAAAAATAAATTATTTTATTATAATTTACATTGTTTCAATAGCCTTCACAACAAAAATAAATTTTTAACCCCGTAGCCCGAAAATGGCTTGACATATTTCACGTTTGAACATATCTTAAAAATTAAGCCTCGCAAGTTGGGGTCAGTCTTTTTCTATCTCCCCTGAAAGTACTTTAAACGACGGGTATTTCAGTGATGTAATTTGGTGTACAGGCAAGTTGTAATCAGGTGTAATCAGGTTGTAATCGGGTCTAATAGTTGTAATCCGATGTGTAATATGTTGTACTCATGTGTAATTTTTGTAATCTTTGGCACCAAAGTATAATCTGGTGTACAAAAAATGAGTACCGAAACGCCCCTCGACTTTAAATCCCCCAAAAGTGACCAATTTGGAACACCCTGTACAAGATATATTTGGAATAATTTTTGATTTATTTTTTATCTTCCTATTGTTATTGTTTAAATATTTGATACACAAGTTAAGTAATTACCTATTTTTGCAGATTTTCAGTACTTAGTTATATCGATACCTCCGAGGAAAACAGAAGTAACTCACAAAACGTAATTTTTTAGGCGAGTATTTAAAAATTT
Organism: Oxystoma pomonae; assembly: GCA_963921995.1. NCBI lineage: Eukaryota > Metazoa > Arthropoda > Insecta > Coleoptera > Brentidae > Oxystoma > Oxystoma pomonae. The sequence goes on from OY998170.1 coordinate 26,982,078, forward strand.
TGAGACGCTCTTTAACGCTGCATAGTTAGATTTGTATTTCAAGAAAATATTTTTTGCCGTTAGGTAATAAAAAAATAGAGCTTTTTCATATTCATTTCAGTAGATTTTGTGTAATATTTTAGTTTTTGTTGTTAGTTACCTCCGTAAATATTTGTTACAAATTTTTCCAAAATCGTCAAAAAGTATGTATGTATGTAGTAATAGTACTTTTCTAAATATTAAAAATTAAATAAAAATGGAAAAGTTGAGAAATCGTTTTGAAGTTAGTGATGACTTTACACGGAAAGAAATAATGTCCTAGAATTCAGTAAATCATGTTATCAATTTTAGAATCTGTCAATTTACTAAGATTTAGTACAATATATTTGATTTTATCTTCTGTGTACTTGAATTTAATACGGTCTATTTAACGCTACTATAAGCTTAACAGACCTTAATATTTGATTTAAACTTTAAAACTTTTTTTAATTATAAGAATATATTGGTTTTAGTATTTACCATTGAACTAACGATAAGTACATAAGTACTAAATACTATTACTTAAATATAGCAATAGTTTTTATTCCTTATAAAAATTGGTATTCGTAGATTATGTTACTAGCACTCAGTATCCAAAGATAGATTCTAGTACAGTGCAATTAGAGATAATCAATAAAATGAATATCAATGCAGGTGTATTGGTATCAATATGAACGTACTAAAGATAAATTTATTTGTACTAATTTTTAACGGGGTTTTTTATTGAAAGTTTTTGTATCAAGATCATGTCAGTTATCCCAGAACTTTCACGGGTGTATGTTGTACGAGTTATTGTCTTTCATGGCACCGTTTTCGCTTGCAAAACAAGTGGTATTTGTTTTCAGTTTTGGATAGGAAAAAACACATTATTTTAAAGGAATGTTAAACAAACTATTTAAAATTAGTACTTTTTTTTTAAATAATTAAGAATTTCATTATATATTTTTTTAAATTATTATCCATGCATTTTTTTATTTTAGATTCAAGGAACGTTTTAATTGTCGAATTGTTGACAATGCAGTATTCCCATCGATTTACTACGACGCCAAAGAAAATTTTGACGATGACCAGCAATACAGGACTATCTATCTGACTTTAGAATAACGTTCCAATCAGTTATCCTGGTAATGAGTAATTACAGTAGTACCTAAAGAAATCCGTAACTTGTATTATTTAATAATTTAATAATTCTATATTATATATTTTTTGTCCGTTCCCGATAAAATTTAATAATTATTTTACATGTCAGAAAACAATACTTATTCATATATTAAAATTTAGTACGCTTGTACTACATTTAAATCTACGAAAATCTTATATGTAGTGCAAAAAGAACTGCAATTTAGTAAAAATTCTATTAAATATTAGTATTAAAAGGCATTTGTGGCACTAAAAGCTAGTACAATAAGTACTACGGTTTTAGTTTAAAAATAATAAATATTAGTACAAATATATTAATATTTACTCCAAGATGTTTGAGATTTAGTTCAGCAAATACTAAATACCATTATTAAAAGTACTGACAAAGAGTTATTGCTAGGAAAAATTTTCTTAATATTAATGCAATCTGTACTTTTTCAAAATAAATATTAGTGAGGCTTTATACTAATAATTATTCTTAAAATACTGATTTATAGTTCAAAATCAGCCAACCCCAAGATCAGTTAACTTGTACTAATATTAAATACAAATGTTATTGACCCTATATTGATCCCAGGATTTATAAGTTTTTAGTTTATAGTACTAATATTTAGGACATATTTCTTTCCGTGAACTAGGTGGTAAAAATTCAACACATTACTGTTTCTCCAGGTAAAACAAGGGTAAATACAGTGGCGCACCAAGGGGGGGGGAAGGTTTGGGGTTACCCCCTCCCCGTTCCGAGAAGCCTGGTTATATACAATTGGCACAATCAAATATCAGCAGAAATAAAATATATAGGGAATAAAAGCCTGGACTTTACTTTTTAACAGAAATGTTTAAAAAAACTTTGCAAAATTTTTCACCTGCAGCGCTATAACACCTTTCATTTTTACGATTTCGTTCGTTCATGACCGCTATAAAAATGTTTGATTTTTTATTTGTTTTCAATTTGGATCACCATCAAAATGGTCTTTTTAATGTAATTTTATCAAAACATTTTTCCTGCGATTTGGTGTCAAAAATGGCATTTTAAGTGTCATTTTCACAAAAATTTTCGCCTGTGGCGCATTTTAGCGTATTACAAACAAATTAAGGGTAAAAAAAACCACTCAAATTCAAAGCCCCATCAATATTTTAGATTTTAGTTTAATTTTAAGTAAAAAATTGCATTTTAAGTGTTTTTCTCAAAAATTTTGCCTGCGGCGCATTGAACGAATTGATAAATAAACAATTTTAAATTTGGTTAACACCTCCTCCTCTACATTTAAGCCCAGGTCTGCACTTTTAAGCATCTATCAATTATGGTAATATTTTTACTTCAAATTAAGTTTTTTTTATTATTTATTCTTGAATAATATCTAAGTGTAAAAAAGAAGTAAGTTTTTTACTTCTATCTCTTCCTTTTAATATGCACGTATCGATATATTCCAAACCAATAGATCGAATTTGGCCAAAAGATCAGGAAAACTACATCAGGAATTAGATTCATTTTATGCATTGCACAAATTACCAAAAATTAAAACAAGACCTTAGAAATCATCACTGGGCAGAAGTCATGAATAATATAGACATAAATTCAGTTACAGATGAATTTATAAAAACTTATAATTTATAATAAAAAACAAAAACAACGTTATACAATCGAATACAAAAAACGGAAAAAATAATTGGGTAAATAAAGAAATAATAAAAACAGTACAGGAAAAAAAAATTACAATGAAACTTAAAATCCCCACAAAATCCCAGCATAAAATTCAAATATACAGAATATGAAAATAAATCCGCGAAAAGGATAAAAAAATAAAAAGAGACTATGCACAAAAATAATTAACCAGAACCTAAACAAAAACCAAAAATAGAAAAAAATTGTCATTCCGAATTCGAAGATTATTATAGACAAATTACATATTGCTAACAAATTTAATGACTTTTTCTGCGACATTGGAGAGAAAAAAAAATACAAAAACCAGACAACTTTCAGGAAAATGTAGAACGGAACCCACATGGTCTTTTTTACTTCAAACAAACTAATATTGTAGAGGTGCAAAAAATTATACACAGCCTGAAACCAAATAAATCACCGATGACAGATTTGAATAACTACAGGCCTATTTCATCATTATCCAATATTTCAAAAAAATTTGAGAAAGTTATTTTCTAGATCACCATAAAATAATTTCTAAAAGACAATTTGGGTTCCAGAAATCAAAATCAACCGAAGATGCCATTTTGGCGCTTACCTCTAAAATCTATGATTCGATAGACAAAAAACAAGCATCTCTTTGTGTATTTGTAGACTTAACAAAAGCATTCGATACTATCTGTCATAAAAAAATTTCAATAAAATTAGAGCAATGCGGTTTTAGAGAGAGGTAGTGCGTTAAACCTACTTAAAGACTATTTACACGAAAGGAAACAATACGTAAATATAGAGGGAACAAGGAGCGATCCCAGAATCGTGACCTGCGGTGTACCGGGGACGGTTCTTGGACCGGTTCTGTTTACAATCTACATTACTAATTTGGTAAAATTTGGTTTGCTGACGACACCGCAGTATTCTATTCTGCAGAAGACTGGAAAGCATTAAAGATAAAGTGGAAATAGATTTAAAACACGTAAATAACTGGTTTTAAGAAAACAAGCTAATACTAAATAAAACAAAAACTAAATTCTTACCTTTTTCGTCTTATGCAAATACTCTACCAGATTTCGATCAACTTAATATAAATGAAAATAAATCAAGATATTTAATCACACGATTTTCCTATCTTGGAGATTTTCTTAATGTTAAACACTTAAAACAAGTCTACTTTGCACTGTTCCAATCTCAAATAAACTATGGTATTGCTGGACATTTACCTTCAAAACATTGATGTGATCCAAAAATTGGTAAAAAAATTTTTTTCAAAAAAATCGAACCTACTCTAGTGATCGCTTATATTCCGAGTGAAAAATATATGACATTAGGCAACTTTATTTTTTACAACTACTTATTTGCATACACCGAAAAAAAATTACCCTTAACACGGTATCACACCCACACAATACAAGATTTAAAAACGAGTGTAAAGTTCTCCAAAATTCTACAATTTTCTGCTAAATAACATTAAGTCAACAATATTTGAATAAAGATTTAAAAATAATTTAAAAGGATGGATAGATAGTAATAACAGACTTATTATACATAATCTATTTAAAACTATGTTATAATAAACTACTGTTATCTGTTGATAGTGTAGATAGGAATTATATAGCGTTTACTAATTGTGACATCTTTTACCCAAAAAGTGACGTGAAACCAAATTGTGTGTTTATGACTAAAACGTCAGAAATTGACTAAAAATGTTAGTTAACAGGTTCTGCAACCTTGAAGTCTCTCAATATTTAACGCACTATAGAATTTTTTGTCTATGGTTCTGTTCCAAGCAGCATTTTAGGTTCAGGAAACTAATACTAAAGCCTTTGCTTGTGTTAGATACAAGCATTAACCCGGCCCAAGGGGACCCAGAGCTCCCCTCTCTGAATCCCACTTGGGCAATTCTCAACAGGTGCGTCCAAGTCGCGGGGGTGGACCCGACTGAATAAGTCGGTGACTATATTCTTTTGGGGAACATCATACCGCATTTTTTCTGGAATGCAGCTCTTGGGGTCGGTGTGCCGGAGATAGGGAGCGCTTAGGTGAACCCAACTCTGGCTCGCTCTTGACTTCTCTGAGTGGTGGATCGCGGACGGGTGGGGGTCTTGGCTTAAACGCCCGGGCCGTGTGGATGAGGACCCACGATAAAAACCTACCTCAGGAAACAAGACGCACCCTGTTGTATATAGCCTCCTCCTCGAAGTGCTGGGGAAGTGATTCTAGCCGATTTACTTCTCTGTCACGAAACTCCAGAAGGACCCTTCGACAATCAGGAGGTAACACAGAGAACCGTACAGGTACTCAGTGGAACCTCTAAAGATAAGGATCAACAAGGAACTGTTCAAGGACCCAGTAGATCGTCTTCAACACAAGAGGCCCGACAGCGAACTGCACAAGTCCCCATTGGACAAATTGGCCAAGGAGCTCAGGAAGCTCCAGGTCAAAATCGTGGCCAGCATGGACGGTCCAATCGAAACAGAACTGACTGAAGAGCACCTGCTCGAAGTCCTTGCTCCACCCAGGCAGGAAAGATGTGAGACCAGCAACAGGGCTCCTAACGGGACACTGTTGCCTCAACAGGCACCTAGAGACGCTGGGAATTGCCAGAGACTCATAGAGTCGATGGTGCATGGAGTGTCCGGCTCTGGCCAGGTCTAGAGAGTCGCACCTTGGGAAATATCTGTTGTTCCCAGGCGATGTAAGAAGTTTACAGCCCAGAAAAATCTGTTATTTTGCAAGAGAGGCAGGGTTCCAGAGCTAAACCATGGAAAGCGGGAGTGCAACGTGCTCAGCAAGGTGGCTGACGTACATGGGAATTGCCCGCCCGCATTTATACATTCATTCATTCATTTACCAGTACTAAAGGAATCGTAACCTAATTAAAAAAGGTATTAGTCTTCAATAAAATTTGAAGCTCTTCTTTACCAAGTAGTTAGCTTTATAGTTGTAAATTTTTTGGAAATCCGCGGTAGTCACAAATTACCTATTTTTGACCTAAATTTTGGATGATCGTCTTCGTTGGCTTTCAACGTATGAAATATGTCAAATCCTTTTGGTCAGGTCAAACATCCATCGGCCGCCATATTTTTTTTTTGGAAATTCGAAAAAAAAAAATAATCAAAATTTTCTTTTATTTTTATTACTGTTAAAAAGTGTTCAAGTACCAAAACCCGCCTGTTTTTTTTTTAAAGAAAACATGGTATTGAAGTTAATCAGAAAAATTTGTTTTCCATGTGGATTTCGGCTGAATTTGGTAAATAAGTTCGTTTTAAAAAGATTTAATCATTACGTGTTGTTTTTTAATTTTATATTGACCTGCCCGGAAAACTAACTAGGTACTGTGACCTATTTTTTGTCCCCACTAAGGTAGAATATTGATGGGATTTTTTTACGTAAGTGCTGACCAAAAATGTTACTTGGGGTGGTTCACCATTTGCATTGGTGATACGAACAATCTGATAATTGTGTTTTTCCTTTACTTTAATGAAATAATAGCCCTCTCCGTTACACTCTGTATTTATTTCATCTTTAATAACAAAATCTGTTTAAGGAGTTAATTTATCAATCTCCTTGTCACTCGTTAAAAAGAATTGTTGCCTTAACTTAACTCTAATTGAGATTAATAATGGTTTAATGTACTTGACGGTTAATGCTTGATTTCCTTTTTGTCCGAAGAATCAGTGTCTTCTTGAAAATTAAATGGATTGATAAATAATAATAAATAAAATTTTTCTTTATATATATTATTTTTAAGGTTAACATCTATAAAAAAATATATTTATACTTATTTAATCAAATCACTTCACATAACTAAAATCTAACTAGAACTCCATAAAAGAGCTCTTCTAACTGACTTAAAAAGAAAACGATGTTATAAGACGGCGTATGTTTTTTTAGATGTTTGCTCTACCATTTCATTCAAGGGAGCTCCAATTTTGTTCGGTTTTATTAAAAATATAACTCCTCCACCACTTTTAGGACAATACTTTAAAAATAATTGGAAATATCTATAGTTGTCAGTTTGGGTTAATTACCGTTCTCTAAAGAGACACGAAGTCGATGTTGCAGGCTACCTACCTTCAGTTTGTTATCAGTTTTGGTTTTAAACATTTTAAATCAATTTGCCTTGAGTGTTGGAACAAGCTTGATACATAGGAAGAATTTGAATTAATTTGTTTAATAATTAATTAATCGTCTTGGCACAATCTTTTTTTATGCCTTTTTTAAACCTATGCGAATGGTAAACACTTTTTTTGTTTTTATTTAAAAGGTGTGTGTCTCGAGCAACATAACCTTGTAAAAATCTTTAAAAAGTGGGTTAAAATAAAATTAACTCTAGGGTAACTATGGCTTCAAGGCGAGGGTACGTTACCTTACCTCAGGGTTAACCTACCTACCTAAACTGGGATTTAGACCCCGAGTTAATTTAACTCTCTGGTAACTCGCTATTGATAAACCGGTCCTTATTTATGAAAATGACTCAGATGTGTGTATACAGGCAAATAAAAATTAAAATAAAATTAACAAATAAATATTGAAATTAAAATAAGACATAATTCTGGTTTATACAGACAAATAAAAATAAAAAGAAAATAACCTTGAACCAATCAGCACACATCTTCTACACATGTAAACAAAAGTAAGTGACACCAATAATTGACATAAGTAAACTAAACTCTATTATATTGTTTTTTTTTAATAATATGTGCCAAAAACAAACAAAACAAAAAATCTAATAAGCACCCATTTAAATGAAAATAACAAATGAAAGTGAGATTATGTGCGTCAAAGGGGCATGCGTAAATCAGTTTTAAAATAACAAAGTTGTCCATCTTTTTATTTTAATTTTAATTTCCTATTTTTATTTCTGCTGTATAAATAAATAAAATGATTATTTTAATTTTCATTTATATTTGCCGTATAAACCCAACTAAAAAACTTGAATGCAAGCTTTTTTTACATTTCTGTCACTGTCGAAATGTCAGTTTCCAAATATTATAGGTGCGTTCAGATCACAAACTTGTTAAAAAGAACGAGTTCGGATCTCTTAACTCTGCTTGTACCTTGTCTTGCACCAACCTAAACTGATCAAAGGTGCTTTGTTGAGCTTTTAGATAACCTCAATGTTTTAATTACAGTTTGTAAATAAATTAATACAGTTTTTTCGTTTTTTTTTTGTTTGGTATGGTTTTTGTACCTAATCAGCGATTGTCATTTTTTTTTGTTTTGCCTCTTTGTGCCCTCATAAAAATATATGATGTTCTGAAAACGACTTTAATTTACTGAGTTTCTTTGAACAAAATTGGGTTAATGAACAATTTAGGATATAAGGTAAATTAATCCTTATAAAAATGGTTCCTTTCAGAAATTATAAATAAACCGACTACGAATCGCCACAAAACTATAAATTTTTATCGTATTCAGCATTAACTATTTTGAAACCTCTTAAAAAATATTAGTTTTAGAGTATTTTTTACTAAAATGTCATATATTTTAGGGAAAAAGTAGCTTTTGAGTGGTACCTTGCAATAACAACACAAAATAATCTATAACTTTGTATTTAGAAAATTGTTTTTAAAATTTAATCCACACTCTACCGAACTGTTTAGAACTGTGGGGGAGTAGTATTTTAGATGTTAGTAAATCCTACTAAAAATGTCGATAATACAAAGAGGTATATTAGAAAACCCTTTTACGACAAAAAATTAAAAAATAAGAAATTTACCAAAAAATTTAATAAGAAGTATAACATTTTTTACAATATAATAGGTGAATAAGTCGACTAAAAAAGTTGGATTTTATATAAAAATAAAATAATTTTATTTATCAAAAACAAACTTCTTTAATAGTGTTAGATCAATATTGTAGCACTACAACTTTTGCTTTTACTTAAAAAGTACAATTTCGTTCTACTGTATTGAAAACATTGTATATCTAACGTCTTAACTAGCTCCCTATAATAAAAACAATGATCAAGACAAAAAGATTCTCGTCAAGAGAGTGCTGCCCTCACGCAAAAACACGGAAATTAAACGAACTTCGTTATATTAAGATGTTTTCTGCGGCTTGCCACGATTTGTATATGGTCTATTTACTTGAGATGTGTGTAATAAAGTATAAATTATTTGAAAAATAGCGTTTTATACTAAAAAACAGTAATAAACTGCAACTCATTATAGTGCAACCTAAAAAAACTGTTTGGTTTACCAAATAAAAATTGTTCATATACCAATACTTTCCATTTAAAATCCGGTTTAACCTACAAAATTCTTGCTGATAAAATCGCTAAACAGACTACAGCCTACGGTATTTTTTCCTGGACACAGACTAGATTCCTACGTAATCCAGAATAAGCTCAAAATCACCTCAGAACTCTTTAAGTTATTGCGTAGTTCGTCTAACTTATAAGAACTAGAAAAAGAAAAACATATCTAAGATCTTTTAGTGTCGAAGAGTCCTTAATTTATGGACTATTTAGCAATCCTGAGTGGATTGGGAAAATTTAAACAAAGAAGGGAGATTTTCGAAGACACCGGAAAATTAAAACGAATGCACTTTCAACAACTAATGAGGAAACTTGACCAAACTGACCTAAATTATTACCCATCTCTCTTTTTTGCTTGGCTATAAGACAAAGTTGGCGCTTACTCCTGATTCAGTGAGGATTAATGAATGAATATTAGCGTGTAAGTGTGGAAAAGTTTGTGGAGACGCTTGATAGGCGTCGCGGCGTGTATAAGAACTTTGTTTTTATTTGGAGAAGGGGGTCCGGATTCTAATATTATCGCTGTTAGAGATTAGTGTCTGAATACTATTAATAATTTTAAAACTAAATCTTTAATTAAGCAATACACTAAGTGACAAAGAAAGGTAAACACCCAGTATTTATGATCCCATTTTAATAATTTTTTGCAGGCAGGTTTTAAGTATAAATTGATTAAATTTTCAGCCTTATCAACGTCTTTTTTTGTCGTTATTTTTTAACTTCCATTTTGAGGTGTTCGATTTTAGTTTAACGAATTTGTGGTCATAGATGTGATTTAACTCTTACGGAGTTCGTTGCAAAGTGTTTCATTTTCTTCGTCAGAATGCCCCGTGTGATGACTTTGAGAGAGGGCGGATTGTGGAACTACGGGAGGCACGTTTATCAGTTAGAGAAATTGCGAGAAGACCCAAGAAGGCCGAAGACACAGAGCTAGAGTCAATGGACGTCGTAGGGGAACAACACAGCGTCAAGACCGCCGACTTAGACTTTTGGCTCTAAGAGACCGGTTTAGCTCTACTCGGGCGATTGCCAATTAGTGGTTTGAAGAACATGGAAGGGCGATTGGGATGCGTACAGTATATCGCAGCATAAGAAGTTTTGGACTGTTTTCTTACCACCCACACTGGGTGTTGCCACTCACCCCTGAGCATCGACGCAACCGACTACAATGCTGCACAGAAAGACTGCAGTGTGATCTGGAATGGAATAGGGTGATCTTCAGTGATGAATCTCGCTTTTGTTTGGGCATGCATGATGGTCGAGCCAGGGTAAGAAGGCGTCGCCGTCGTGGTGAAAGACGGGATCCACAGTTTGATATGGAAAGGCATACAGTGGGTGTTATGGTATGGGGTGCTATCGCATATGGTAGTAGGACACCTCTAGTCTTTATTAGAGGTAACATGACAGCAGTCCGTTACATCCAGGAGGTAGTGGAACCACATGTCCTTCCCTATCTCGAGATGCTTGAAAACCCCATATTTCTACAAGACAACGCGAAACCGCATGTGGCCAGAGTAAGCTTAGACTTCATGGATCTACACAACGTTAACCATGGCCACCAAGATCCCCTGAACTGTCCCCGATCGAACATGTGTGGGACATTCTGGATCGCAGGAAACTAAACTTACAGCGTTCTCCTCAGACCTTTGAAGCACTTAGACATGAGTTAGAAGTAGGGTAGAACGAGATAACCCAAGAGGATATAGACCACCTCATCCGAACAATGCCCAGACGTGCGAACGAGTGTATAAGAAATCGAGGATCCTCAACCCATTATTAGAGTTAATTCTGTTAATGGTCAGCCGATTTGGCTGAAAACCCAATCACTTATTAAGTATTGCCTGGTAAATATGTGATCATAATATTAATAAAATATATCAAATACAAATAAGTGTTTCCCTTTCTTTGTCACTCAGTATAATTTAAGCAAATAGTGGAGTTCGTGCGTTAAAAAAATGCCGATTTTATTATTTTATTATATTTTTGAGACCCTGAAATTACAGAAAAGTTTTCCCCAACATTTTTTTCTGCTTCCTCATCCTGTAACTTCGCTTCAAACTTGAAACCCTTAAAAAAACCTCCGTAAGTTCTCGTAACGTCACTGACGCTTAACGTGGCAAACTTCAGAGTAAATACACCCGGGTTTTTTCACTAGCCGCCCGAGATTACGGTTAACCAACCAATTGATAGTATAGTGCTTCCAGTGTCAGTTGGCACGGTCTGAACACCAAAACCGCATAAAACGCCGGAATCGTCTTTGTGACACAGAGGCGGAGGCAGGCAAATAATACCGAAGAATATTTAGTTATGCAGAATAGAACGCTTTAAACGGCTGTATTACGTATACAATGAGCTTCAGGCTACTGCGAACATAGGGGGAATCAGGTTCAATTTACTCTCCGTGTCGTACGACCGAAGTGGATTCGAAACACGCTGCAGTGTTATCTTCTGGAAATTTATTTTGTTTTTATTATTTTGTTTTATTTCTGCCTTGTTCGAGAAACAGATTGTTAAGTTCTTAAGTGAAATAATACATTTTTAAAAGTTAAAAAAAAATTGGTGTAAAATGAACTTTTTGTAAATCGTCTAGAACCTAGTTTATCAACCATCCATAGGTTTGTGCAGAATTTTGAAAAGTTTGGTTGTGTAGCGCCAAGAAACCATAAAAAACCCACTGTTTTGAATGACGAATAGGAAGTACGAGATGTAATGATTTGCGCTGCAGTGGCGGAAAATCGAAAGTTAACTAGCCACCAAATTCCCGAAGCAGTTCATACGTCTTCAGCCACTGTCTTATGTGTTCTCAAAAGGAATGGTTATCATTCTTACAAAGCGTCAAAAACGCATCAAATTTTTCTGGAGGACATCTATCGTCGTATGGAATTTTGCGTAACAATGGTGGAAAGGGCTAATCGTGATGAAAACTTTCTATTCTTTTCACAGATCTATTCTTTTCACAGGTGAAAACACTTTTACATTATTGAATCGTCATAACCCAACACACGTTCGATATTGGTCGAGGGAAAATTTGCATTTGTATTTTGACGTAAGAACAGTCTCTCCAAAAACTAAATGTTTGGGGGGGGGGGGGGTATTGTAGGGGACACGTAATTGGGCCATTTTTTATTGACTGCAATTTGAATGGTACTTGGATCTACTGCAGCAGCATATTATTCCAACTGCTAGGCAGTTGTTAGGTGTGAGATTTGGTGAAACATGGTTTCAACAAGATGGTTATCCCGCTCACAATGTTGGCCTTGTTAGCGAATATCTTGATAATGTATTTCCTAATCGGGCTATAAGTACACGGGGAACTATTCAACAAGATGGTTATCCCGCTCACAATGTTGGCCTTGTTAGCGAATATCTTGATAATGTATTTCCTAATCGGGCTATAAGTACACGGGAAACTATTTTATGGCCAGCTCGATCACCCGATCTTGCTCCTAATGCCATCTATCTGTGGAGTTATATAAAAAATAAAGTTTACGGGCATGAAAGGGCTAATAATTTGGAAGAACTTCGGATTAAAATTGAAGAAGCTTTTCAAACTATCACACCTAACATGCTTGGAAACGATAGAAGGGGTTTTATAATAGGCTCGGATATTGTCTAGCTTAGTAAGGAGGACTTTTCGAACATGTGCTCTAATTTTTTTCTTGACTGGGAGAATCTTTTTGGTTTTTAGAATGTATTATTTTATTTTGAGCACTTGCTTTTATTTTGTTTCTCCTTATTATTTTCATTATAACACGTTGTTAGTGATAAATCTGAGCAGTTGAAAATAAAACGCTCTAATATATCATTGACAAAAAACAAGAAAATAAAGTTATAAAAATTTGCGTATTTATTGACCAAATTCCGGTTTCATTGACTACGCTCCACATAGCACCGTGGTTAGAGGCATAGTAAACGCAAGCCGCGAAAGGTGATCGCAAGCCTGAGTGTTGGTTGCTCCATTGATAGGTGTGCGGTGTCCCTGCGTACACTGGCAAATTGGACTTGTTCCGGCCTATATTCGCAGTAGCCTGAAGCGCTCTATATACAAGCCTTGTCAAATTAAAGTAAATATTATAAAGTTGAGGCAAATTCATATTATATATCATAAAAAATTTGAACTAAACTTTAGGACGTGGTGATTTTTCTTACATGTTATCATTATCCGAGTTTTCAGAACTGGAATCATTATTAAATGATATAATTATTGGATTAATCAATGGTGAAACGTGATATTGATTTTCCTTTTCAATAACATGGTTTAAACGGTTTTTTCATAGGTATGTTTCTTCTATTTGGGCAATCACATTTCTAATAGTAATATTGTGGCCCAAACCATTTCGATGGGATTAAAAATGCAATAATATGGCGGAAGTCCTAAAACGATGTGGTCGTTTTGCTCCAAGAGATTATCAACGACATAGTCTTTTTCCAAATTTTGCTTTTTAATTAGCTCTAATAATATTTTCTTGGAAGCCTTCTCTGGCATTTCTAACCCTTTGAATTCCAGGAATTTAATCATGTCACATTTTGTTGTGTTGCAGTTTGGTATTTTTGTCTTTTGGCGCGAATGGTATGCATTATCAAGTACTACTAATATTTATATATCTTCGTGATAGTCTGCAGAAGAGTGCATTTGGAACAAAAGCCAATTCACTTCCAACATGTAAAATGATTACTCGTTTTCCCCGAGAAAACTTTTTGCTGTCGTCAACCCAACCGGACTGCACAAAATCATGCATATTATACCACGTCTCATCCAAGTATATAATATTTATTTTTTCTTGTGGATATTTTTTAATAGTCCGCAAGTACTGGGAGCGCTCTGAAACAATTCTTGGCGACTCCATTATTACCATCCGTTTGTCTAGTTTTTATAATGAAATCCGCACTGGATTAGCGCTTCTCGTACTGTCTGTAAAGATTTCTATATTTAACCTGGATATTCCTGTAACCAATTTCTTATCATTTCTTCTTAAGGATTTGGCCAACTCTTTTACGCTTTACATAATGATCGATCACATTTCCTGCTCTAATAATCCTGTAAACACTGGTCCCCAAGCTCCAAACATTTCTATAAATGACCATCCTCTGCAGAGCGTGGAACATTACCCATACCTTGGGAGCCACCTATCATCAACTATTGACGCAGAAATATAGCATCGTCTAAAATGTGCTAGCGCAGCGTTTGAACGGCTTTTGGACAGAGTCTTCAACAATCACGACGTCAATGCGGAGACTAAGCTTCGTGTCTACAACTCAGATATAATACCAACTCTAACATACGGATGCAAAACCTGGACCACCTACAGAAGGCATATCAAACAAGACCGGCAACAAACATAAGTATTTTAGAAGAAGCCAGAACAACTAGTCTAGAAGCCCTTATCTTCAAGCACCAGCTTCGTGGGACCGGTCACGTTATCCATATGCCCGAAACACGTCTCCCAAAGCAGATATTTTATGGACAACTGAAGGAGGGAAAGAGAAATCAAGGTCAACAAAAAAGGTACAAGGACGTTCTCAAAGGCAATATGATGAACGATAGGGCTTCATAGCGCCGAACAGTTCATGAGGGAGCACAAACTTTTGAAGAGCAACGACGTAGACCAGAGACGGAAAAGAGAGAACGTAGAAAGGAGCGACAAAATGGAAGTATGGATGACCAACAACACCCGGCTGCCGCCGGAGACTGGGTGTGCCAGGACTGTGGAAAAGTGTGCGGTTCGAGAATTGGCTTACATAGCCATCAAAAAACGCACAACAGAAGCGACGATACAGAATAGAGGAAAATCATACTCGGTATCGAGTGATTGCCTATGATGATGATGATGAAACACTGGTCCGACTAAGGTTTGTCTTTCACAAATTCTATTTACAATTTTTCATCTTTTAAACATTTGTAAATGTTTAAAGTAAATCTTTTAGTAAGTCAAGGCTCACCGAGGGCACCTCAACAACCTGAAAGTCATCATTCCAAGATAATTCAAGAACGCTTTTAGTAAAATTTATTTTAATTCGCCACAAACTTGTCACGGCACTGACTAAGAATACGTAAATAACGTAGTACCTCATTATCATAGGGATTAAGTGCCTGCCTATCGCCCACCCAATCAGAACCGCGTACACCCTTTCGTTGACCAACAAGCCTTTTCCTTCGACCTGAATGTGTTTGAAATGCGATGTCTAATCCACGTGGAGTGCCATAAAAAGCTATAAAAATATACGGGACAAGTCACATGGATTTTAAACGTTTATTTCATCGGAAATTTTTGCGAAAGTCTATAATCTTTGAGTAACATTGTAAAACAAGGTGTGCCAACTGACATTGGAAGCACTTTATCTGGCTAGCGCAGGTTCATAACCTATAATAGTTGCTTACCACTTTTTTTTTGTTTTTAAAAAAGTGCTTTGAATTTGACTTCACATATATAAATAATCTGTGGCTCTAAAATACAGGGTTATGCTCCTGACTGTTCAGATGATTCGGAAATAGTAGTTTACCTAACTAGTGCGGAAAGTGCCACTTTTCCGCACGCGATTGCAGATAGCCTTTACGCGCGAGTTAGGTAAAATACTTTTACTACTCGCTTGACTTAAATATTCATTTAACCCAATAAAAGCAATTTTAAAAATGTTACTCTTTATTTATCGTGACTAAAATGTTTAACTAACACAAAAAAGAAAATTTTTAAAAATATAGCAATATATTTACTAGGGCGGAAAAATGCACTTTTTTACACGCAAAACAGTGCGAAAAAGTGAATTTTTCGCACGCTAGTGGAAAAAAGTCATTTACAACAATCCCACAATTGGTCTAGAGAGAGGTTTTAAGAAAAAAAATATACCATCTTTGTAATATAGATTTTTGTTTTCGTAAAAAGTAAGATCCCCTATGTAGCCCTTTTCTAGGAGGCTATTTTGGAAAATATTCTGAAAACTTTAAATAGCAACTTCCCATTTTGACTTCATATTTAAATTCTCGCTGAAATTCTCATTCCAAAGGTACCCCATATCATAACGTTTACTTTACTAGTTTTCGAGATTTAAAACCACTGAAAATCAATAAATTGTAAATAGAAATGTTTGTGCCATCGCCAAACTGCTGTCATTTATTAATTCCTCTTAAAAAACTCTTAAAATCGATATCAAACACAATAGAGATATTTTCTTTAGTTTTCTTTAGTTTCTTTCTTATTGAAAGCCAATATCTCGAAAACTAGTAAAGTAAACCTAATGATATGGGGTACCATTGGAATGAGAATTTCAGCGAGAATTCAACAAAAATCTATATTTTAAAGATGGTATATTTATTTTCTTAAAACCCGTCTCTAGACCAACTGTGATCCGAAATACTTGTATTGTATTGGGATCAGTTGATTTTAACTTTGAGGATTATATTAATTAGATGTGCATTAATAAACCCACCTTTCCAACTAAAACCAAACAAAATATTTTTTTTTTTAATTTTAAACACGCTCTAAGAAATCGGAATCTTTTTATTCATCTACCTATTTTAACAGTTGCAGCACTCTACTTTTACACCGAAAACACATCAAATTATAGATTTCAATAAATATGGAAAAGGTAAGTAATCACAAAACGTCAGAGTGGAAAACGTCAAAAATAATTTAGTGGCTAAGCGCCAACAAGGTCATCGTCGCGCTAACTTTAGAGCATGGTGGCCGAATTAGTAGATTTTTAAAAGTTTCAATTTTAAACGCGTTTTTCTCCCCTTATAGTTACTTTTTTCCAAAAAAGAAAACATAGAGGTCGAATTATTTTTATATACCTATAGGTTTCAAATATGCGGTATTTCAGCAAAAGTTTGGAGTTGATAGAAATCAATTTAGAAATCGAGTTTTTTGCGATAAAACTTTTCAATTTCAACTCGTAGGTACAGAAGAAATTAGGGAAATTATGCAAACACTAAAAAGTAATGCTAAAGGTTCGGATAACATCACTCTAAATATGCTTCGGTATATATTGCCAAGATTTTATTGAACCTTTTTTATTAAATATAATCAATAACTGTTTGATTGTTGGTTATTTTCCTAAAGCTTGGAAGTCATCAAACATAATACCAATTCCCAAAACACAAAATATCAGTTCCTTAAATGACTTGAGACCAATTAGCATTTTACCTACTCTCTTCAAAATTCTTGAGAAGATTATTTACAGACAGGTATATGACCACATAGAGCCCTAACTAGAGTTATAGATGATATTCTTACTAGTTTAGACAAAAACAAAGTTATGGCACTGGTGCTCCTGGACTTTTCGAAAGCCTTCGATACTATTGACCATCAACTAATGCTTAACAAACTTAAATATTACGGTTTTGATCATACTTCCTGTTGCTTTTTTAATAGTTATTTGTTTGGGAGGATGCAACAAGTTATTTTCAATGGAAAAATTTCCGAAAAATCTGATGTTTTGTCTGGTGCCACAAGAGTCCATACTAGGGACTTTGCTCTTTACATTTTCCTAGCGCACATAATTCGATCATCGACCATTCAAAATCTCAGTCTTCAACCGGCTAATAGTCTTTTAAACTCCGATCTTGACCTTATATACCGGTTATCGGAAAAAAACTGTCTAAAACTAAATGCCAACAAATGCAAGTTGATATTTGGATCAAAAAATCATTTAAATTTTGTTTCGCAAAACTTTATTGTTAAAATTAACAACAACGTGCTTGCACGGGAAGAAAAAAGAGTCAGAAATCTAGGCTTAATGATTGATCCTAAACTTAAATTTACCAGTCATCTATCTATGATGATTAAAAGAGCTTACGCCTCTCTTAAGCTTTTGTATGCCAACAAGGAATTCCTATCTAGAGATAATAGAAAAGAACTATGCGAAGCACTAGTATTATCACATTTTCATTTTTGCGACGTTGTGTATGGTAACTGTCTTACAGAAATTGAAAAAAGACCCATATAAAAAGTACAGAATACCTGCTGACGCTTAGTTTTTGGGTTACGAAAATATGACCATATTTTGCACGCATATGCAGGAGCTTAACTGGCTGAGAATGGATCAAAGACGACATCATCACTTTTTAGTTTTTACCCATCGTATCGTAAAAAAAACACTCCAACTTATCTAATAAAAAAGTTAAAGCGTCGATTCCGTGTCACCAAAGAAATTTGTGTTATTCCTACCTATTTCGAACTACGATGTTTAAGTCTAATTTTTCATATAAAGCGCCAAACCTATATAAGAAACTGCTTCCACATTTATTTTAACTGTCTATGGAAACTTTTAAAAAAAGAACAAAAATTATGATAAAAAACAAGGAAATTACGCTTTAAAAAAATATTTTTTTATTTTTAATGCTTTTCGCATATTTGTTAACTGCCCACCTGATCTAATTTACCAAACCAAGTCAAAATATATTTTTCCATCATTAAATTTGTTTTCTTTCTTTAATTTTGTTCTTCTGTTTTTAATTTATTACATTAATTCGTATATGTCTATTAAGACTTGATTATTTACTATTATTATTACAGCTATTAGGATAATCTTAAGAATTTTTTCAAACATTATATTTTTGTTAATTTTTAGGATATAAAAGGTTAGATGTAAGAATTGTGATCAAAAAAATCTCGCCGTATTGTTTTATATTGTATAATTACATCAATAAAAGTCGTTCAATTCAATTTAAAAAAAATGTGCACGAACCCCATTTTAAGCCAGAATCTACTAAATAATCAATGTTTGTTAAAAGCGAACCTAAAAATTGAGTTTGATAAAAATAATTGGTCGACAAGATTTTTCTAACACAGGTCATTTCATTATTTTTAAAATGTAAATACCCTTCTAATATTAGAAAAAATATTCGGAAAGTTCTAACACGTAACATTTTTCAATAGCATAATTAGAACATTTGCAGGTAGTTAATTTTATTAGGGGAAGGTTAAAATAGATGCATTTTATAACACAAAAATTACCTAAACTGTATTGTTTGAGTATTATACATAAAATCCATATTAGTCTTCTGTTGAGTTTCGAAGTGAGTGGTTCTCTGTGTATAGATAAAAAGTGTTTTTAAAAAAGAAAATTAATGGATAATTTATGGTGAAATCCCAAGCTAGGCCATTTTCTGAAAATGTTAAAAAAGCCTACCTCAAATATTTTAGTGTTTTAATTGGAGATCAAGACAAGCAGTGGGCTCCCCATGTGTGCTGTGTTAGTTGTAGCGTGTTATTGGTGGAGTTGATGAAGAGGAAGAGAAAAAGCATGCCTTTTGCAGTTCCAATGCTATGGCGAGAACCCACTAATCATTTTGACGATTGCTATTTTTGCCTGGCAAAGACTAAAGGTTATTCCAAAAAGGGGAAAGCATAAGATTAACTATCCAAATTTGAAGTCTGCCATATGACCTGTTCCTCTGCAGATTTACTAGTGACCATTGCGCCTTTAGATCGGCAAAATATTGTTTTGGAAGATATTGGAGACAACGCATCATCAAGCAGCTCCGAGGAAAAGTGTACCGACCCTATTTTTACTCCGGGTCCCAGTTACGGTGAGCCACATTTGATTGTTCAAAGCGAGTTAAATGATTTAGCACGTAATTTGGGGTTATCAAAGCAACAGTCAGAACTTCTTGGTTCCCGTCCTAAGGAATGGAACTTGTTAGCCAAAGAAACCAAAATTACAACTTTCAGGAAAAGAAATGCTACGTTTTCTGCATTCTCTAGTATGAAAAATTCGTTGTGTGCGTGTACTGATATCGATGGTTTAATGCAGGAATTTGATATTGAGCATTCTCCCAGTGTGTGGCGCTTATTTATTGACTCGTCTAAATATAGTTCAAAACCTGTGTTATTGCATAATGGAAATTTAGAACCCTCTATACCAGTGACAATGAAAGAAACTTATGAAAATATGCGCACACTTTTAAATAACATAAACTACAACAGGTATAAATGGCAGATATGTGGCGATCTTAAAGTAATAGGAATTTTAGTAGGATTTCAGGGAGGATTTACAAAATATTGCTGTTTTCTTTGTTTGTGGGACAGTCGTGCAGTGGATTAGTATTATGCAATAAAAAAATTGGCCAGAAAGAAGTGAATTTCAACCAGGATCTCAAAATGTTAAGTTTGAACCTCTTGTAAACCCCAAAAATTTTCTTCTGCCTCCTCTTCACATTAAACTTAGGCTGATGAAAAATTTTGTGAAAGCAATGAATAAAGACGGTGATGGATTCAAATACCAAAGCAAAGCAAAGCATGGAACTAATTTGTTAGTGTAGTAAAGGGATTTTTGGGCAACAAGATTGACTGAACTACCAACAGTTAGTTGATTAACTTTTATATACCTACAAATCGCTTGGTGCCCGAATGTCATTGAAAATTCACTTCCTCCATGTCCTGAAAATTTCGAAGCTGTTAGTGACGAGCAGGGTTAAAGGTCCTACCAGGATATGAGAATAATGGAAATCCGCTATCAAGGACGATGGGATCCAGCCATAATGGATGAATACTGTTGGTTCTTGAAAAGAGAAGATACGACCCCTCATAAAAGGAAAAAATAAAACTTAAATAGTGTATATAGTTAATATTTTTAATGCCTGTGTTTTTCTTAGATGTAAGGTATGTTTAGTAGGTGTAAAAATATAAATGTAGTCAATATACACTGCTAAAAATTCTTAAATTATTATTTCAATGGATATTAAAATATTGTAACAATAAATGTGGTACCATAAATGTAACAAGAAAACGTTACGTATTACAACGTTTTTATTATCATTTTCGTATTTGGATAGGTCCATTCCACCGCAATATGCTATTCAGCTTTGTATTACAAGAAATTTTTGTCGACCAGTGAATTATCTTATAAAAAAAATAATATACTTAGGAGGAACCCAACTAAATTTTTTGAATGGCTAGGTCTATCCCGGCTATATTAAAAATATATTTTTAAAATATTAAATATGTAATTCATATTATACAGGTGGATAAAAGTCGTTTATTTTTGAGATACAGGGGTCAAACTTCGCGATTTTTTTTCTTACTTTTTGTTAGTTATATCCTTTTCAAAATTTGTCGCACATCATAAGAAAAATAATGAATAAGCATTAAAACAAAATTTCTTAAAAAATTGGCGATAAAAAGAAAATACTTGTTTTTTGGTGGGCACCTTACTAACTAAAAAAGATTCAGGTACCTAAAAGGCTTCTTTGAATGTTTTTTTTCAGTTATTAAAGGACCCTAGATTCTGGTATTTTTCTAATGGTTCAGTTTTTTTCTAATAATTAACTTAACAAAAATGTAATCCTTGAAAATGCTTTTTATCAGCCTGGGTCTCCTTAACCTAAATATTTTACACTTTGTATTTTTTTTTTAAATTTGTGATCCTTAGCTTAGAATAAAAACGTTTGGGAAAGTACTGCAAATGCTGATATTACATTACGGTATATTTATACAGTAGCGCCGCGAAGAAAGCATCGAATTTGTAACACCCTGTATACCTAAAGAAAGGCCGTCAGATGTTACAGATAAATAATACTTCTGAAAACCCCGTTAATTTAACGAAAATATGGTAACGCAGAGACCAACACCCCGCTCGATTTTTTTATTGTAATTATTTTAAAAAGCGGAAATGTGTAAGCCAACTGTCTGCCTGTCGTCAGCACGTTTTTTACTTGTAAGCATTTTGTTTATACGGTCATCGTCAAGAACTTTAACTGTCTCTTTATCTTGATCTTGATCAGACACTAAGGTAACCATGCATGCAGTCGTTTTTTAACTTCATCGTCCTTTAAGAATTAATGTATTTTTGTTTTAGCATACTGGTAGGTTAAAAGTGTGAAAAAGGAATACTCGCCAAGGAAGCGTCCTTGCCTTCTTCATACTTGGTTACCTACTTTTGTATATCTTTACCACACTCTCACTTAAATTTCGGGAAGTACTCATTGGTTTACATTTTAAGAGTACCCGTACTGGATGGGTATTTCGGTGCCATTGAAACTGGCAATC
This sequence comes from Oxystoma pomonae, assembly GCA_963921995.1. Lineage (NCBI taxonomy): Eukaryota > Metazoa > Arthropoda > Insecta > Coleoptera > Brentidae > Oxystoma > Oxystoma pomonae. The sequence goes on from OY998170.1 coordinate 27,004,126, forward strand.
ATTTTTTAAAGCGCTTGAGAAAATATTGAGGGCTTTCTTCCCCGAACAATAGTCTCTCTTTTGTTTGAAGGTAATAGACAATGTTGAATTTGAGAAAGTAGGTTTTTAGTTTTTGCCAACGTTTCAAGACTACCTACACCTATTGTTTGAAAGTTTGAGAAAATGATGTGTTTGAAATTAACTCTGTGTTTTGGACTTCCATTGTATATATTTTATTTATACACTACGTTTCGATCAGTACAATCTCTGATCGTCTTCAGGAGCAAACTACAATCTATTCCTAAGGCTACATACTTATATAATATGGAAAATCACTCAACCGTGAAGTTTAAGAAGTTGGCTCCGCTCAAGGAGGGGCTTCCAAATATTTGGAATTTCAACACTTGGTTTACTGAAAATACCCTGATTCTGCCCAATAAAGGCAGCTTCAAGCAATTTTGGTTTCTTCCAGTGTGACTCCTTTGCTTCTATCCACTTCATTCGGTGTTGTTTTGACGATGCATGTTCGGCGATTCCTGATTTCGTGGTTTCACCTCTTTGGGTATTGGTCTGATGTTCCTTAAGCTTAACAGATAGTGGTCTTTTTGTTTCGCCTATATGATTCACCACACTCACAAGGAACTTGGTAAATGAATTCCTTATTTAGATTGTTCTCCGGTTTTGTTTTACTAAGTATGCTTCGAATTGCGTTATTAGATTTAAAATCTGTTTTAATATTAAAGTTGTTCATTACTCTTCGAATTTTCTCTGACACTCCTTTAATGTATGAAATTGTAAGGAATGCAATTGCCTGGTTTTTGTCTTGTAATCTCTGTCCTGTTTGCTGAACCTACCTACACCTCATTTCAAACTGTCATTGTCAGTGTTAAAAATCTGGTCTGCAGCAATTTGAAATGAAGTGTAGGCTTATTTACTAATATGGTTTCGTTAGTTTCGCAGTTGAAATCTACCTGGTTCCGAAAAGTATGGGTTTCCAAATTATATCCTTCAAAATTAGACTCATACATTTAGCTAAATATGTTGTTTTCGCATGGTTACATCGTACTACAATCTGCACGACCAGTTTGTTAGTTTTGACGTCGAAAGTGTGTACGCGAACATACTATTGGAAGAATCACTTCAAATTTTTGAACATAAGTTACTCAAGGACAACCACCTCTCTGATAGAACACATCTTTCAATCAATGCCATTATGGAAAATTGTTGAAATGCTGCCTGCAGAATTCTTACTTACAGGAAAAGGACAGATATTTTCTACAAGAAGATGGTCTACCCATGGGATCTCCACTTTCGCCGTTAGTGGCCAACATCTTGATGGAATCGTTTGAAGAAGAAGCCCTGCGAACATCATGGCAGAGACCCAAAGTATGGCTAAGATACATTGATGATATATTTTAGAAAAAGGACAACAATACACTAGAACAATTCTTCAATCATGTAACTCTCCCTTTTCTCGACGTTCTAGTCACAAAAATAATTCAACCACAACCATTTCTGTTTATCGGAAACGTACTCATACTGGTCAATATCTAAACTTCAAATCAAACCACTCCACAACCAAACTGGGTATTGCAAAATCTCTTATAGATCGAGCCACCTACATCCGCAATACAGAAGGAGCTTTAAATAAAGAAAAGGCAAAAATTCGATCCGATCTGCTAAGAAACGGTTTCTCCAACTACACGATCAAGAAAACTCTTCAGGCCACCTCCCCACAAAGGACGACAGAAGCAAATACTGAAAGGATGGCGACATTTATGATTCCATACATCAAAGGAATGTCTTCAAAACGACCACAACAATAAGAAGTCAGTTAACAAAAACTAAACCACCAAGAACTGCATGTACCAAGTACCATGCGAGTGTGGGGATATCTACATCGGAGAAACCAGCCGACCAATGGAAGTTCGCCTTACAGAATATAAACGCAAAACTCGACAAGGAGACACAACTGGGTCAAAAGTAGCTCAACATTGCTGAAAAAATCAACATCATATGAAACGGAAAGAGGCAAAGATCGTCGCCAGGGAAGAGACTCTATTCAAGCGGAATTTCAAAGAAACGCATTCATACAGAGGAACCAGAATGTATTTTCTTAACAGAGCGTCACCATCAAGGATATTTGGAAACCCATACCATATTATTCATCTGATGACGATTGCAGATACATAAGCAAGCGAAACGTTGTGAAAAAGTAAACAATGAAAGTTCGAAACTCTAGTTTACTCTCAAGTTCAACATTGTCTACCACCTTCAAACAACAACATTCTTTTATTTTCAAAAATTATCAAAATTATCGAAAATTTTTATGCAGCAGTGTAATTACTTCCGATAATGACACTTTTAGTCCAGTAATATTAGATTTTCTGTGCGAAATAATGCGCAGATAGAAAATAGTGTCAAACTGTTATAGAGTATACTCAACCTATCTTTAAACCGAAGAAGTCACACGCGCCCAACATTGCTTTTAACAAATTGTTCTGATATCCGCATTGGTTATTGGGTTAGAAGGAAATTTGTTCTAAAAAAGTCAAATATTTTTTTTTCGTTTGCAGTTTCGTTTTTTTTTTGGTCGTCCAATCAAAAAAGTGGTACTTGTAACGAGTATTGTAGAGAACTAAATTTTCTATAATTATACAAAGTGTATGTATTAAACAGTCATGGATTAATAAAATTGTTTATAAGAGCCAATGCTCATAGAAGTAAAAATTGTTTATGTTTCAATAATAATCTTAGCTTAATCTCTCATTTTTCTTTAATATGCGTTCTCTGATGGTTATATAATTCAATTCTGGAGTCGCACAGTCTTTCGCGAGCTTGGCGACGACAGTTGGATATTTCGATAATTTCTTCTCTTATATCTACGGTCCACCTTTGCTTTTCTCATCTGCGTCGATGCTGTTATGGACCAAGAGCTTTGAGATTTTTGGTATCGATGTGACTACTTATTTTATTTTTTAATTTTTACTTTGGCGCAGAACAGTCATTGACTGCATTTTCAAGTGTAATATGTGAATCTTGCTCATCATCTTTATCCGATTCGTGTAATGTAATTTCTGGTATGTTGTCGCACATCTCTCCAGTGCCATTTTTATAGACTGGCGAACAAAGCAATCCACCTTTTATGGAACCACATGTAGATCCACATTTCACTAAACTAGAGACGCAAAAGAGCGATCGTAGATATCATATAGGTTAGTCAATATAACCATCAAAGAACGCATATTAGAGGACAATAAGAGATTAAGATAAGGCTATTATTAAAATATAAACCACTTCTATTAGTTATTATAATCAATTTTATTAATTCACGACTTTTTAGTGCTTGAAAGTAAAATTTTCTATATTTATACTCTTAGCTTTTGAAAAAAATATCAAAAGATCTTGAGTGGAAAAATTAAAATTCAAAATTGAATGAGTATCCCACAAGGAACATCCAAAGGACCAAAGCGAAAAGAGAAATAATTAAACTCACAAATACACATCGTTCCGTAATTGTACTTATTATCTCTATTTGTGTGTGATTCAAAGTTGGAAATCAAAGTATCGTACACTTTGTGTTGGTGTTAAATAATGTTTGGAGAGGGTGACTAGTTGCGCAGGGCGAAACATAGTTTAATTATTTCTCTTTTCGCTTTGGTCCTTGGGGTGTTCCTTGTGGGATACTTATCCAATTTTGAATTTTCGTTTTTCCACCCTAGATCTTTTCTTTTTAGATTCTTTTCGGTTAAAGTAACTGATTCGGAGGTTTTTTACTTCTGTTGCTTCTTTCTCTTTTGTCTTAGCTTATGGTCTAAAAAACAGTTTTTAAAAAAAACATCTTATACTAACGTTAACTTTATGCAAGAGATTTGAATGAAAAAAAAACCTGCAGTTTATGTGGATAGAAATTGTTAGTATTTCTATCACTGCTTAGTTTAGCCAAATAAGCGGGAAATTGCAAAAAAATGCAAAAATTCCTAAAATCAAGATGGCATTGTTTCTTCAGGGGAGGAGGCGAGTGTGACCTCTTCGGTTTAGAGATAGCGTAAGTGTACTCTTTTAATAATTCGACACTATTTGCTATCTGCGAGTTTCTTAGTAGAGCCTCATAAAATATATCTAGATTTATAGGACTATTTGTCGAGAAATTACCATCTTATTTATCTATATGAACGCTGGTTCTTTGACCTTTCGTTTGAATAGATTGTTGTGAAATTTTCTCCTTTCCATTCTATATGTGTTGATTGTACTAGCTTTGGATTCAGTTGTATCTCGTTGATGAGTTTTGCGTCTGTGTTCTTTAAGGCAAACTGCCATCTTCATACTAGCACGGTACCTGGCAGATGCTGCTTTTGGTGTTATGTTATTGTGGTTTGGTTTTAGTTTATTGGCTGCTTACTGTTGTGTCGCGACACTTATAATTCCATACAAGCAAGAGTTCTTAGAAAAGATAAAAAGAATAGGCATCCAATACCATCTTCAAAACGACCTCAACAATAAAAATTCAATAAACTAAAACTAAAACACAACGACATGACAACAAGGGCTGTATCTACTATCAGGCAACATGCAAGTGTGGGGATACCTACATCGGGGAAACAAGTCAACTAAAGAACACAAAACACAACAAGGAGATAAACATTGCTTGGTCAATCAACATTATATGGAATAGAAAGAGGCTGAGGTCGTCGCTAAGGAGGAAAATGAAACGTTGAAAGAAGGAGCCTTCATACAAAGGAACTAGAATTCAATTAGAATTACGATTACCAAACCTAAAAGCCATTCGGAAAAAAACAAAAACAAATCAAAAATTAACTTTGAAGGTAAGGTTAACAATTATTTTTACATTTTTACCACGTTCTTTATTCTTGCACACAATGAGAGAAATGAGCTATATTGTCCGCAGAAAATCATAATTTTATTACAAACGTAACCAGTCAAAGCCCTGTACTTTGAATTTGTTACACCCAGTATATTAGCGTTGTACGTTCAATCATCTTCAGTCATCCTGTATTATTATATAGTAAATTAGTATTAGTGTTTAGACATTAAAGAAAGAAAATATTAAAGCCTAGAGCTACAATTCGTTTGCCCTCCCACTCTTATTACCGCACAAACTCTCTAATAATACCTATACCTACAATATTCTTTTCGGTATCCATCAGCATGATTATTGGCTAGGGTACATACTTTCATAAATTTTATAATAATTCACTAATTTGCCAATTTTCAGATCGATCTAAAAAGGATATGCATCACCCTTTAGAAAGGCTGTTGGCGTAGTAGAGTTATTAGAGAGATTTTTAAAGATAATAATTATTTAGTAAACAGTAACCAAACAAAAAAAAGAGCCCAGAAAAGAGTTTTATTTATTTATTGTTCAGACCCTCTGTTTTTTTTTTGAGAAGTAAAAATTGGGTGAACCTTTTTTCTGTTAAGGTATAAAACAGTAAAATCATTTTAATAAAATTTTTAACAATCATTAGTTTTTTATCTTTTAAAGTAGAGTGTTTTTGTGTTTTAAAAAGGTAGGTAGATATGAAATTTTGGAAATTTGTGTCGACATTTCGATCAGTTGCAAGTTCTTCTGCTCGTAGTAAAGTTACAGATAAACCCCCGTAATTAACTGCTTCTGTTATGGATCAAAAACAAAACAATCCAGTATTAATATCGTGTTAGATATGTTAAAAAAACTCCCTTACTTGCATTTGAAATTTTTCAATGATAACGTTTATTAGTATTAACCTTGATCAGGGTTTTCAAAATCTTCCTATTAAATCCAGTCGGTAATCATCGAAATTATCCACATCACGTATCTGCAGGTGCATAAAAGCGTGGATATCTCCCAAACGATTAAAGGTATGGTCTGTTTGGCCTAGAGGTATTTAGCAGACTCGCACGCTTGTATACTTATACTATGGACAGAGTATAAGTATACAGTTGTACAATTAACGAATTGTTAAATTGCGGATCGAGTCATATTCTTTTAGTGTACGCTCCAACCAGGAAACACTCAGATGAAACCGTTGAGGTATTCTACGATATAGTTCAAACTGCCCTGAGTTTTACAAAAAGTCAAATACTTAAATGATACAAACATTGCATAAAATCAGGAAAAACTTACCTGGAATTTTTGTAGACTAAGGCAAAGTCATACCGGATAGCAAGGAAATATTAAACTAAATAGAAAATCTTTTCGGCGAACAAAGGTTTTAATTCTCATACAAACCGAAGATTCGCTGAATACTCTGGTCAAACCTTATAACTTCACTAACTGATATCAACGCTGCCTAAAAACATTCAGCAAAAAAGTGTATTTAATTACCGTCTAAAATCAGCCTAATGAGTCATGCTAAAAATATTTCTAAAAATTATCCATAAATCTTTTACTGCGGTACACAATATCTATTTTGTGGAGATTTCCGGATAAGAGAGGCGTTACTTAACATTCAAGTCTTAGTTCAGCGCGCTAGGGATGTGTCGGTGCTAGTAGATGCTTGTTTCATAGATTGTAAGAAGGCTTTAAATGGGATCAAACACGAAAATCTCTTAGGTTCGTTTGTTCAATGACCGTTTAAAGCCAGTTCTGTGTTTAAACCTGGTTTAAAGAAAATGATGTGTAGTTCAATGTTGGTTCAGAACTTAAACGGAAATTTTTCGTGCTCTTGAACTTGGTTTACTTGATCGCTCATTTTTGAGGGTTCAATCGGAAAAATCAGTGAATAGCGAGCTTTCCCTCAAAAAAGGTAATGGTAACAGTAGATCCGGATTCAGTACTTGTGATGCTCATCAGTACGGTGCTAGGAATTAGGAGATGAAATGATGATGAAAAAATCTGACAAAGAATTCATGTAAAAGACAACCATCTGTCAAATTGCAGAATCGGCAGATGTCTCTATGGAGACAGATATAATTATTATCTTTACAGATATCCTAAGCTCTGAAGTTGGTAAATTTAAAAAAGGATTTAGCAAGGGTGAATAAATAACAAAATCCATGAATAGCGAGCTTTCCCTTGTGCACTTGTGGTGCTCATCAGTACGGTGCTAGGAATTAGGAGATGAAATGATGATGAAAAAATCTGACACAGGATTCATGTAAAAGACAATGAAAATATATGAAACCACGTATTTACAACTCTTTTATGATGTCTACTAAGCTATAACCACGTATATCGCCAGTGCTAAGAAAAAAAAACGTAAAGTCTGTGGATTTACGTGGATCTTTCTTAGTATTTATCATAATTTATCTCCTTTGCGCAGCAGGACTGCCCGAATATTATAGGATATGTTATTTCACCGTATGTGCCCTATTTAATCTGCAAATCGCACAATTATTAATTATTGTGTTTTATTTTTTGGTATTTTAATTCATATTTTGAATCTTTATCTATAGCCAAAAAAATCATTTGTCTCTATTACACCTAGAACGTTTTAGAGACTTTATTACAATTCAAAGCTTCTTTTCTATTTTTTTAAAAATCAAGTTTAGGTTGCTCACGGGGTTTTTCCTTCTGACGGCAGTATAACTCCCCCACTTTTTTGACCCTTTACTCCGATTTGTGACGTGTGTTTGGTGTCAATTTTAGTTTAATTCCAAGGAATTTTTCTCACCAGCATTCAAAATGTGTAATAAATGGCATTCTTAGTATAATTTTCCTTAAAATCACTGCAACCTACCCCTTCTTGGCATCTATCCCAATCTAAGTTTTTAAAAATATTTTACAAAAAACCAAAATTTTTAAAGAATTTTTTGTTTTTTTTGCCTGCGACGCTATACCAATATTAAATATTGCAACAATTTTGTCTAATTTTAAACAATTTTTTTGTCAACAACATTTGAAACGCGTAAAAAATAGGATATTAGTGTAATTTTTTCAAAATTGCAAATAAGACTAGAAGAGACTTTCTTTTAAAAATAAGTATTTTATTTTTGTTTTCGTATACACTAACTCAACACCTATTACACCTATGTGGAAAGTTAATTCTACAAAAGCTTGCGTACTTTTGACTCCAACAGAAATGGTGCTTTTAAAATATTATAGGCGTATACCAAAGTACAGCCAGCAGAGTAGTGTGGAGAGTCTCTCCAGCAATCTGCTTACTATATCCAAGTTTCATCCATCCAGCTAGAACCGAAGAAGAAAGACTGCAAATTTAAAAAAATCAACCGTTCTTTTAAATAATACAAAATAAAGCAAAATATTACAGTTGACTTCAGTCAACTGAACTTAATTCAAATTTTGATTGAACAACTGGAGTTGCTGAACCAGGTTCATCCTTAAACCAAGATCACTTGAACCCTCATTTGAACCTTGATTGAACAAGCGGACCTTAGAATCGCCAAAAATTGATCTAGATGGCCGAGACATAAAAAATAATTGCTAACACATACTGGAGCCCGCGGCAGGCAAAATTGAAGGCAGAAGTGGTCCGAGTCATAGAATAGACAATGTTATGGGGTTAGTACTACATTTTTTTATGAAGTCAGTTAACAGACCACAGGCCACTTAAAGTAGAAAACATCTTTCTTCAACCGTAACACTCGCAGCGTATTAAATTTAATTAAAACAAATATCCAAAACAAAAAAACCCGTTTACCATTAAAAATTATCATAACCAAACAATCATTTAACTTAAAAACTTGGTGATTAAAAGTTTTGTACACTAATTTACACTAATAAAGATAAGATCAAATTGTAAATAATAATGAAGAATGAAAAGGAGTTAAAGAAGAATATTGCTCGCTTCGACGCCTTTTATCAAGATAGTAACAAATACTCGTGTAAATATATGTAAAATGAGGGTTAAGCTCATTATTTTAAAATCCTTACATTAAAAATTTTCACAGATACGTCATGCAATGAAGTTAATACTGTGTCGAAAAATTAAATTGCTTTATTTATTAACATTTTATAAAACCCTGTAAAGATTTTAAGGTGCTTTGTTTGATTTTCTTGTTGCTTGCACATATTTTTACGAACCCCTTGATTTTTCGCTAACTCCACAAAACAATTAGAACGTTTTTTTAAGCCACCTAAAATCCGAACGTCAGTGATAATACAAAGGGTCGCTGAAAGGGTTAAAAAAAGGATCCGCGGTTTTAAATATCTAATGAAATAAAGGGTAAACCCTAAGACTTACTTACCCCTTTTTAAAGAAAAGGAAGTTGAGATTTTTCTTGATTAAAAAATAACTCACTGAATATTGTTTGTGGATTATTCTTTTTCGCCGTTTTTTTTTTTAATCAACTTGGGGGGATAGGCTACTAATTGGATATAACTGTGGCAAAACTGCGAAGAAGATTGACATTTTTATTTACTTGTTTTTACAAGCTTCTATTGAACTTGCATTGTATCTATGTATGTTTGTTCGGGTGGAATCTTGCAACTTAATTTTGACCAACTTCGGCATGTCTATATAGTTGTGGTGACAACACAAGAATATAGTGTGATGAAATTGACAGCTCCCCCCCTACTTGAAGAGGGTGGAGGGGGGTACAGTTGAAGTACGCCCGACTTGAAATTTGGTGCGTGGGGGCACTTGGGGATGACGATAACGAATTTCTAATCAGATTTTAAAAATTCATTATGGCGGATTAAAAATGGCCGATTGTGTGTCAAATTTTTCAAGGTCATTTTGACGGACTTCCACTTGTCCGATTCCCTGCCTTTATAGTTTACGTGACAGTACAAAACTTTGGTATTGGTAAGTTGCATGTTTTCCCCTTTAAGGGTAGGGGAGAGGGAAAATAGTTAAAGTATGCCCGATTGCGTTTAAAATTGATATGTGTATGTTTTTTGGGAAGAGGAGGGAGAAAAAGATCTATTTTGTTGGAGTTCAATCAAACTTGGCATACAGGGGTTTTTAAAGAGGAAGATTATGAATTTTTGATCAGATTTGAAAATTTAAATATGGCGGATTTAAAATGGACGATTTAGGGTACAAATCTAAAAATTAAAAAATAAATTTTTACAAAAAAAAAACTTTTAAAGGATAAGTTTTTATTAAATGCACTCAATATTAGAAAATAATTTTTTATCTTCTTATACTATAATAAAAGCGACGTGCGCAAATTAAAAATTTTAACTTTGCGGTGACAAAGAGAGAACTACAAATCTAGAGCTAAATGACAGAATGATAAACATAACGCTTTCTTTTAAAGAAGCTGAGATATATAGGTCCCTGGTAATACAATTGTTTCTTAGGGCAATCGTCGATGTTTTTTAAAAGTTTTTTTTAAATAAAGATTTATTTTTTAAGATGATCGTTTATTTTATTCCTTGATTAATTAAAATTATTTCACTTTTAAAAATCTGAAGTTAGGAAATAACCTAGGTAGTTGTTTTACCCTCCCCACTTCTTTTAAATAAAAGTTTTATCATTCAGTTGATATTGATATAGCGTAGAATTAAATTTAATGTCTTGGGCATCAATAATATATGTGATATTAGGGAATTATTGGAATGTTAGGTTGAATTGGCATTGGCTAAGTCGGTATTTCTATTTTAGTGACAGTTACGCAAGCGCATTACGTAGGTGCCTACATAATTTTTAAATATTTCACAACAAACATAAAAGTATTTTTGGACACTCACAATGACTTTTGGACCAAAGAATTTGGAATAAACATTATCATCCAGCCTAGAGATCAAAACTTCTGCAGATATTAAAAGACGATGTCACTGCGAAACCCCCAATACTACGTCAGTCATGGTATTCATGTTTACCAGTAGGGCAAAAGCCCTTTTTTGAATATAATTGCTTTCCCGAAAACCTCACCGTCATGCCTGGAAGGACATTTTTTTGTTGCCGCTCATCATAGGAGTCAACAGTCTGGCGACCAACTATGAAGTAGTGTGAACAAAAACTGCCCCCTCTGGCGGCTCTATAACTCCATTTATTATTGCAAATTTCGTTTAATTTAACCATTTTTTTAATCATCATTCAAAATGTGTAAAAAAAAGCATTTTATTCCAATTTTCTCCAAATTTTTTCGCCTACGACAACAAATCTAGATTTAAGGCTCCCAATTTAGTGTTGGTGATAATTTTATAACTCTAATATATCTCTTAAATGAGTAAAAAAGACTTGAAAAACAACTGACCAACACCAGCTTATAAAAATTTATGGTACATAGTAATGGATAGAAGAACAACATATAGATTTTATAAAACTTCCTTATGAACCCTCAAGTCTAGATATTATTATAAAAAGGTTTTACAACTGTTCTAATAATACTACATAACAAATTAAAGGTTTTTATCGATTTAGGAATATAAATTTACCATCTTTCTTCCCTTTGCTTGTTATGTATTATTCTTTTTCTTTCTAAAATAAAAAATTTATAAAATGGTGTTTACCAATCTTCTAAAATAAATTAAAATGGAAGTGAGATAAGTTGAAGCAGGAATATGAATATTTATATACTATAGGTTAAATAAAAGCTGTTTTCCCAGTCATCCTACTCTGATAATCAGCTGCGTTCCCGTGTGTACTGTATAGTTTTCGAATACATTCACAAAATTTTCATGGGCTCCAAAAATACTTGAGAACGGGGAAAAAATATTCATTTAAATAATACTTTTTTTCACATATGTTTTTTGTTTTCTGGGAGAAATATTGAATTTTGTATTTTGTTCTTAACCCTAAACAAGCAATATTTTGATTAAAGCACATGTTGAAAGCCCATAAACAACGTTTTTATTTTGGTCAAAAACCTATTGTTGGAATCCAAAATGGCGAAAATTTACGACAATTGTATAAAAAAAAACAATACAATTATACCACTGCTTACCTCTTTCAACACTATTTTATCAACGTTTTAAAACATGATGCTAGTTGGAACAAAAGGCTGCAGATGGCGCAGTGTTGAACACTGAAGGTCCGTTTCTGCGAGCTTAACATAGTTACCATTGTTCTCTTTTCCTAAATGTGTTTGTCTGAGAGAGGTCCAGCATACTACACATACCAGGAAAAATACCTGCCTGCATACCCTTCAACCCCGCATAACTGTCAGAGGTAACTATCTCAAGAAGAGTTAGATTGCGTGGTCGAAGGGTGTACAGGCAGGTATTTCCCTGGTATGCTGGATCTCTCTCAGACGAATGCATTTAGAAAAAGAAGATAATAGTGACTATGTCAAACTTTTGCCGCCGACCAGCCGTGCGCACTGTATGCACCGTGAATCGAAGTTTCACGGTGCATTTTTGCGAACTTAACACGGTTACTATATTGTTCTCTTTTTCTAAAACCCGGTTCCCATCTATGGGTTTCTTATGCGTGGGCTCCCCGAATCCAAACACGGATCACGTAGTCTAAGCGAGATTTGCCTATACAAGTTCATATCGGTCCACGTGATGAGTTTTTTGAGTCAGGGTGGCCGCGCATGGGAAACGCTGGTCGGAACCGGGTGTAGAATGCATTCGATCGCGATATCTGTCATCGAAAACTATCTCAAGAAGATTTGGATCTCTTATGTCTCTCCTCAGATTGATGTAATTAAAACTGATGGTATGGTATCTCGCAAAAACGCGCCTTTTGATGTCGCAAAAACCAATTTATATAACTTTTGTCACAGATGACTTATATTTTTATAAATATGTTGGTGGAAACATTGTTAACACCAATTTATATAACATTTGTTACCGATGACTTTAATTTTTATAAAGATGTCCGTGGAAATATTGTTAACGCCAGTTTTATGTTACCTTAGGGTACCATCAATTTAGAACCTTTAATAAAACAAATATATAAACTCAATTCCTGTAGGAAACCTCTAAATACCCTAGGGCATTCATGGAACCCTCTTTACAATAATTATATAAATTTTTGTCACCAGAGGTTTCTGAAAATGCTCATTGGGCTAGATCCCACCCCAACTGAACCGCTCTTCATCCCACATAAGAAACTAGTAGAAAAATGCACACAAACAACATGAAAAATTTTTGCTCCGGGAATTTTTGCATAACTCGGCATCACCGAAAAGTTTACATTTCACACATTAGGTGTGTTTTCGCCATTTTGTTTATGTTATTGTGATATTTTCAAGTTTTAAAATTTTGTGGCGTTATTTTCTGTGATTAGTAGCATGTGCGTTACAGCATGCATCTTAAACCTCCCCTCCTAAAATTAACTACGCATTAATTCTGCCTTTACCCACAAAATGTCACACTTACAAAGTCCTGGGCATGGAATTTGAAAAATAAAGCCCAATAATATCTAACAAGTGGGTTTTCTCAGTAGCCTCAAAGATCCTGGGTTTTGTTTTCTTATCTTGTTTTGATCATGTTTAAATCTAGAGGAATCCAAAACATCAGATAACAATTTTTTTTTTTACGGTGATGTTGACTCTATTAATAAATTTTCCAAAAGCAAACAAAAATATTAAACTTGACCTAAATTTTCGCGTGTGATGGCTGTCAGTCTTTCACCACTGACGCAATAGACGCGCCTGCCCGATAGACTCTTCGCCTCTGGATTATTTCCAGGCTAACTTGATTGTGAGAGATATTATCGGAAAATAAAAGGGCCGTTATATTATCTCATATATATTGTCAGTTTCTTTTTCTATATATTGTTCCTGTATTTCTTTTATTATTATTATTCATTGTTTTACATTTAAATTTGTGTTTCAGTGCCTGTAACATAACATAAGATTAAGCGGTTCATAAAAAAAATTGTTATTATATTTATTATATAGTATTTATTGACAAGTTAAAATTGCTTTAGTTATGGTACACTTTCTTAAGTGAAAATTCATAATAGTATAATTTTTAACGTTTAGTTATTGTGTGATGTATGCAGAGATGGAAAAGCCCTAGACAAGTAATTAAGTGTACTTTTTGGGCATACTCTTTGCTTATTTACAAAGTGATTTACGCTTAGAATGATGGTATATCTTTGTGAAACTTATATCATATGGAGATAAACAAATTTCAAAAAATTTCAAAATTCAATTAGTTATATGGACATAAATGAAAAAATAATAAATTTTCTGATGCTTAAAATGCAAAAATGTTGACGGCGGCACTGTGACATCTTTTACTTTGTTTATACGGGCCTCTGAAAGCACTTTTATATAAGAGCGGTTTAAAATTTTTTTCATATAAACACCGCTAAAACCGTTTTAACTATTAAATCGGTTTTATTTTAAAGCGATTTTAGAAAGTGGTTTATCGCTTTAAAACCGATTTGAGAGTCGGTATTAAAAACGCTTCAGCTTATCTTAGAAATACTCAATCCTGGTTTTACCGAAAAATCTGTTATTAACTTATTTGTGTTATTTGTTTTTTTGTTTAAAGTAAGATTTAATGAATGACTTCATCCAGGCCCTCGGAGAAAGCGATTTTATTTAAAACCGTCCTTATATAAAACGGTTTTAGGCGCTTATAAACGTAGTAATTGATTTTTACAGTTTTAGCTTAATTTTAACCGATTTTTGGCAACAGCATTATACTTATACCGGTCACAAAATTGTGTAACAAAAGTACATTTTATTGTATATTTTTACACACAGTCGTGTATATTTAATGGGTCCTTATAAAAAACCCGAAACCAAATTTGGCGGAAATATAATTTGTCAGAATTTAAAAGAAAAGAAAATAATTGGTCCGGAAAAAAATTGTCTCGAAAATGAAATGACGGGAAAATCAAATCGCTAGAAAATACATTACAAAAATAAACCGCATGATTTGATAGACAGTTAGACAACCAGAAACTGTGCATTGTCAAAATGTGTCAAAATCCCCGTGTCATCTTCCAAAAGAGAAACTTGTCAACGCTGCAATCCAGGGCCTACGGCGCTCTATTTAAATTTGACGCATGCCCAATAGCGATTCGGCTGGATTGTGGATTTTTTTCAGTGCAGTGTTGCAAATTTTAACATCATAAGAGTGCCGATTGAGTTTCTGACAATTGAGCTTTAACGTTTCGATAACTCCCTACTGTTCGTATAAAGTTGGCGCTAAAATAGTTGCAGGCACTCTCCATTCTTTACAAAGAAATTAGCAATAAAAGTGTCATCAGTATTTGTTTTATCCACTAATCAATATATCGACCTGTGCTGTTCATTACGTGTCTAATTACATAGTGATAGACGTATAAAGGGTCATTTCAAGGGTTTAATTAAAGAAGACTCTGAATAAATATTAAAGCACACTTTTTTTGTGAATATAGGTCATTTTATCAGAATTCCGAATTTTTAGCGGTTATTGGGGACTTCTCGGCACATAATTAATATTAAGTAGGCACTATTTTTGACAGCTCCGCACGTTGCAATACTCGTGTGATTTAACCTTCAAATCGGGTTAAAGTTTTTTCACGAGCTAGAATTGGAAAAGTGTATTTTTGCTAAATGTGAGTACGTAATTGACTAGGCATAACATTTTTAAACTATTCCTAGGGGTAAAAATCACCAAGCATGATGGTAAATAGTTTATTTTAAAGTGTAAAAGTTATTTCAACTGAGTGTCAAATATACAGAGTTTGGGTGTTATAATTTATCATTGTTGTAAAATTCATATTTATTCAAGTGTAAATTTGACTTCAGTTCGTGTAAACTCAAGGCGGGAAGGCATTTTAAAAAAATTAATAAATTGTACATAGTGTATACGAGGAACACAGTTTTTATTTCCCAGAAAAAAAATCGGGGGCTGATATAACCATTACCCCATTATTAGTTGTAGGTATTGTAGTGCTAATAAAGTATTTAAAAACAAAAAAAATATATTCTACTCTAGGTGTAGGTAAGAACAAAACAAATTTCAAGTTGCAATATATTGTTTTTGCATCTTAAAGGTCCCACGATACCACAAAAACATGCCCACTTTCCGTAGGCAATCGGTTGTAAAAATATTATATATAAAATTGGGCATGTTTTTACAGTACTGTGGGACCTCCAAGATGTAAAAACAATTTATTGCAACTTGAAATACGAAAAAAGTGCATTTTCGACATTTTTGTAAAAGGATATCCACATACCCATTTTTGCCAAAAAAATTAATATTTTTATAACCGATTGCCTAGAGAAAGTCTTTTTACAGTATCTCGGGATCTTCAAGATGCAAAAACAATGTATTGCAACTTGAAATTCGAAATAAGTGTATTTTCGAAATTTTTGTAGATAGATCTCCGTAGACCCATTTTTGCCAAACTTTGAAAATTCATATTTTTACAACCGATTGCCTAGAGAAAGTGGGAATGTTTTTTGAGTATTGTGGAACCTTCAAGATGCAAAAGCAATATATTGCGACTTGAAATTCGAAAAAAGTGCATTTTCGAAATTTTTGTAAAATCATAGACCCATTTTTGCCAAACTTTGACAATTCATATTTTTACAACCGATTGCCTAGAGAAAGTGGAAATGTTTTTAGAGTATTGCGGGACCTTCAAGATGCAAAAACAATATATTGCAACATTTTTGTAGAAGGATCTTCATAGACCCATTTTTGCCAAATTTTAAAATTTCATATTTTTGCAATGGATTGCCTAAGGAAAGTGAACATGTTTTTATAGTAACGTATGACCTTCAAGATGGAAAAACAATATATTGCAACTTGAAATACGAGAAAAGTGCATTTTCGACATTTTTGTAAAAGGATCTTCATAGACCCATTTTTGCCAAATATTGTTGAGTAATTTTGTTCACTTCTTCTTCAAGTACCATGCTCTCTTCTAACATTGGCTATCATCAGCACGATCTGTCCACTGCTTTTCGAAAAAGTGTCGTAGTGCTAACACCATACCATTGTCTGAGATTTTTAAGCCATGATGTCCGCCTACGACCCGGACCCCTTCTGCCTTCAATTTTGCCTTCTATTATCAATTTCAAATGCTTATATTTGTCATTTATGAAAATATGGCCAAAATATTCAAGTTTCCGTTTTTTGATAGTAAATAAAACTCCAAGATCTTTATTTATCCTTAGTATTCTACGATAACACCACATCTTGAATGCCTCCAACTTTTTGCGCATGGCCTCAGTCAGTGTCCATGCTTCCACGAAGCACACGAATTCGGAGAGTAGTATCAAAATCGCGACAACATAACACCGATTTCATTTTGATAAAAATTGATCTGTCCTGTTCAATTGAGGAGGCAACCCAAGTACTTGTATGAATCCGCGCGTTCGACTTGCTGAATATTTACTTCTAAGATGCCTCGGATGTTCTTTTCCTTGGATATGACCATCCATTTTGTTTTTGGCAGCAATTTGATTCAACAACTCTTGTAGGCCTTCCAGCGTGTCTGCTATTATGATAGTGTCGTCGGCATATTGCATGTTGTTGATTTTTATGCCGTTTATGGTCAAACCCTCTTCGCAGTTATGAAGTGCATTCTCTATTATTTTGTTACTATAGATACTAAAGAACAGAGGAGATAATATACAACCTTGGTGCACACTTCTTCTTATTTGGACCTCTTCGAACAGTTGGCCATCAACCTTTATTTGAGCAGTCTGATCCCAGTCTAGATTAGCGATTATCTTTAGATCTCGGTCATCTAGATCAACTTCTTTTAGCGATTCTATGAGTTTTTCGTGTTGGACTCGATCAAACGCTTTCTCATAATCTATGAAACAGGCATATACTGGCATCGATACATCCCTAGGCAGCTGAACTAAGACTTGAATGCCAAACAGGGCTTCTTTTGTCCCGAAGCTACCAGGTGCCCAATTCTTGAATCACTCGACTTTTAGTCCTATCGTACATTTTAGCAAAGAATTGTCGAGAAAAGGGTCAGTTTTTACTAATTCAGATACCAAATATGCCCACAAATTCTAACTCGTATGCACATTGCACAATATTTAATTAAAATAGATGGAACATAAAAAAAAGCGCATCACAAACGGAAAATTGCAATTTTAAGGCGAATTTCATTTAATATTACCGAATTTCAGTACGAGTTCAATGTTGTGTCTGCATTAATAAGCGAATAAGACAAAATTTACTCCTTTTTTTCGTCAATCTTTTGCTAAATTGTGGTTCGTATACGACTGAAACTCGAGTGATTCAAGAATTGGCCCTCACGTCTTTTTTCACTGGGTAAGCATGTCATCTAGGCATGTTAATATTGTGCCACCCACAAAGTTAACTTAATTAGAGATGATTATGAAGATAAGGGAACACCACTATATAGCACAACCACAATATGGAAACGTTTGTTGGAAAAATTAACATTTAGGTTATTTTTTTATAACCATATTCTGTTATTTTAACCAGGGCCACTGACGCTGAAAAAGTCGCACTAAAAATGTCTGCCACATTGGTGACACCTTCAGAGATAAGGATTATTCACAAAATTAATCTTGGTTTTACTTTTGTTTGTTTATGGTTGATATAAAATTGTAGACAAAAATTCGCTTAAAAATTGAAGTTTTACAACAAGAAAATAAAATCAAAATTCAGTATTTCAGATACCTTAAATAGTGGTTGCCATATTATTCAAAATAGCAATTTTCGTTTTATGGAAATCATAGCCAAATGAAGAATACTAGAGAAATGAGATTTTGCATACAAGCCTAAAATTTCTCTTCCAAATGCGCTTCAGAGAGCTTTTTTAGAAAAAAAAACTTTATTTAAAAAAAATTAATACCAAAATTAAGATTTGGCACATTGGGCTCTATAGCGCAATTGGAACATAATTAGTATGTATGCAAAAAATTTCAGCACTATAATTCAAACAGTAAATGCCACATCAGTATCCACAATATAAAATTTTGATTAAATTAAGAAAACACAAAACTTAAATCTAAACTGCTAGGCTAATAGTATTTTATATCTTAAGACATTTACGTTTATTTTTGAAAAAGCGAAAAAACAGAAAAGAAATATGTATTAATCTTAAAGCCTGCAATCGAGTTCGGTTCGTTAAAAATTGCGTTTTTTGTTCCGTGTCTAGGACAATTCGGCGCTGTCGATTTGGCACAGAAAACTCGGCGCCAGTAAAATTAGCCGCCATGAAAATTCGTCGTCAAGAAAATTCGGCGCCACGAAAATACGGCGGTGGGGCAGAATCTACGCAAAATGTTGAAAAATTACAAAATATAAACGTGAGAAACAATAAATTATTTCTGTGTCTAATAATCAAGTAGGCTCTGGAGCACGCCAAAACAGTTGAACCTCTGTAATCAGTTGTCATGGAGATAAGAATACTCGCTGGAAAGTCTGACAAGTTTGTTAGTCATCTAATCATTTGATCACACCACATCTAGGTTATTATCTACTCTTAAATTAGAAACATTTAGAATGAACAACAAGAGGATTGTACTAATATCTAAATGGGGAATGGAGGGCAGTTCAGGGCAAGCAGAGCATAAGCAGGCTTTTCAAGACGATAATTTTAGTGATTCTAATTTATTGTTAACATGCGTAGACCCTCTCCAACTTTACACGCTAAATAACAATCCACAAAAAGTAGTTATTTGGAACAATTCAAAATCTTCATCGACCACGCTATGTCGTCCTTTAAAAATGCAGTTTTTAAAGGAGAATATTGAAATTTCCAAAAGAGAAACTCCTCTGGTTAACGATGAAATTCAGTCACTATCTGAAATTACATTTGCAACTCCTCTTCAAGATTTTTTTATAAAGCACGACTTATACATGACAATGTTGGATATGAAAATGATTAATTCACTTACTGATACCTCCTCGCAAAAGTCTTACTTGTGTGGAGCTAGTCCAATTGAGATGAACAAACTTGAAAAACTGCTAGAAAAACCAATACTTGAAGATTATCTACAGTATGGGATCACGTCTCTGCATGCATGGATAAGGTTTGTCTGCCGATGTTATTTAACTTGTATAGTTTCCTGTGTTGGTTTTTTGTAACTAATTAATCTCTGTTTTGTTTTTTTTAGATCTTTAGAATGTCTTCTCAAGGTTAGCTATGGACTACGTATAGAGAAATGGTAGGCTCGTGGTCAGGAGGCACAGTTAGTTATTAAAAACCAAAAGCAAAAAATTCAAACTTAATTTAAGAAACAACTTGCTATCATTGTAGACCAGCCAAAACAAGGAGCTGGAACCTCCAACGATGGAAATTCAGCAAAAATTTTCTTCCGAAACTACAAGATATATGCAAAAATAACAGGGGTTAATGAATCACTAATTTACAGATTTTATGTCATACTG
This sequence comes from Oxystoma pomonae, assembly GCA_963921995.1. Lineage (NCBI taxonomy): Eukaryota > Metazoa > Arthropoda > Insecta > Coleoptera > Brentidae > Oxystoma > Oxystoma pomonae. The sequence goes on from OY998170.1 coordinate 27,024,242, forward strand.
CAGGTTCTTGCAAGCAGATTTAGTATCAAGCTACAAAAGTTTGAGACATACACTTTGGACCTAGCTAGGCTTTTTATATCTCTCTACCCTTGGTACAGAATGCCTGTAACCATTCATAAAATCCTTGTGCATGGTTCTGCAATTGTAAATGTTTCACCCCTTCCCATTGGACAGCTCTCCCAAGAAGTGCAAGAGGCGAAGATCAAGAAACCTTGACGTATTTAAAAATATCTGCGTTTCATCGGATCCCGTCATAACTAGTTTAAGAAAAAAAACTGAAGCTAAAAATAAAAGTTTTACTCCAGAAGCTGTAGATCTTCTAGAATCATGTTCACCAAATGGGTCGTTAAATTGTTTCAGCTCTGATAGTGAATCTGATTAATTTTTTGTTTTTATTAAAGTTTTTATATAAGTTAAATTGTTGTAGAGCCTTGTTGGTGTAGTTAAAAATAGTTTTCTTTGTTATTACAATTTCCTTAAACTATAGTACTACATAGATTAAATATGTGGATCTATGAATGATCTAATATTTATCCGTAACTTTTTGTGTCTACGGGACACAACGGCAAAATCGCTAATTTATACCAAGGAACAGTTTAACTATACACTTGTGCGCGGCTATCTCATTTTTTTTGACGAAAGCAATATCACCTTTTCATTGGCCTCACAGACCAAAGAGCAAAAACTTCAATAGGTATATCATACAATCAGTGGAGGTAAATATGAGGGGTATTTATATAAAAGTACTCAAATATGCTTTCTCAGGTATGTCGTAACATGTTTTCAATAAAAATATTGAGAAAATTAATTCTAATTTTTTTCAACATTTTGGAGGGATCATGGCCCACACTGCGGCGTTAAGAAAATTCGGCGCCGGAATAGCAATACTGTGCAATAATGTATGCTTACCAATGATAAAACTTTAAGCTTAAGGTCATTATATCACCTTGTCACTATTACAATTTGCTTTCATCTGCTATGAAAAATATAACCAAAAGAAAACTACCAAAGTTTTAAAATTTCGAAGTCAAATTTTTGATTTTACCACTTGAATTCAAATTGCAATATGTTGTTATTTCTTAGAGTGTTCGGTATTATGAATCCAGGAAAAGAAATCTCGGAAAAAAGAACGTGGAAAAAAAGGCAACGCACAAAATCCCCAAGAAAAAATTATTATAAGTTACCCCAACTCGACCCAACTCAAGTTAGACCCAACGCAACTGAAGATAAACCAACTTAAAACAATATTTTTTGTGTGTGTCATAAACCCTAATGTAATTTGACAAAATCTAATGAGGTGCCGAATTTTCTTTGTGTTTACTTTATGTTTATACCTGAAAAACTTATAAATTCGCCTTAACTAGAAAAACTCGTTCGTTTCTAACACTTTTTTGTAGAGCAATTCGTAATTAGAAAGTTCATTACGTTTAGGAAAATAAATATATCTTATTCTAGGTTTACTAAGAAAACGATCAGTCTTATCTGCGAATTACCAAAAAAATACTAGAGCACCTCGAGCCAAGTCACCATCAGGCAGTGTTGCTAGGAACATGATAATAATTTTGGGTGAAACATGATAATTAATAATGACCTATTATCAACCCCTAAATCTATGATAATTTAACAAATCCTCACATAAAACGCCATTTATTCTTATAATGCATCCAACCCACACAGTGAACACTTTTTTTTAAATTGATATAAAAAACTGTATAATAAAAATAATAAGTAATCTGGTTACATCGTGCTCCTGGTCCATCCACTATTTTAAAACAGGTGCATTGTAGTCAGGCAGCCCAGCCGTCCTGTTTTTTATACTTGCATAGTATTGTCCTGCTCGTGACTTTTTAACAACACCAATCACAGATATAAAAAGAATGCTGTTTATTGTTAAAACAATTTTTAGTTTTTTTTTTAATGTTTGAAAATTCGAATTAATAGAAGGTGTATACATATTAGAACAGTTATATATTAACAATAGTTGACATCAACTCCCGATCTATAAACTTGATTAATCGACGTCGGTCATCTGATGATCTTCTCTCGCAGTTTTTCCTTTACTGCTAAACAAAAAGCACAAAAACTGCAGGTATGTTTTTCTTCCACTCAACAATAACAATACATTTTAAGCGAATGTCATGCAAAAATGAAAACTATGACAATTTTTCCCTAAACTTGATAATTTATTGAATTGAAAATGATACTATTTTTCCAACCTCCTGGCAACACTGTCATCAGGTATAATTGCCGAGTAAAATTTGTACTGCATACAACAGAAACTTTTCTAGCTCTTGTTCAGCTTATTTGGCCTCTTGCTGATGTAGAGAGACGTAGATCAATTTTTTTGTTGATATTGTATATAGGTTTGTTTGGTATAGGGATAGGCTGATTTTTTTTATAAACGTAACGAGCCATAACTTTAGAAATATGAAACAAAAACTAGATCAAATGTTAAATCATTGTTTTTATTTGACAATTCTGTTGACACCTGTCACTAGGTAGGTATGATGTAGTAGATGTTAGAGCAATATAATTTTTTTTAAGGAACGCCCTTTTTTTATTTTTAAGTAATGCAAAAGATTACATTCCTTACACACTTTAGATCTGCCATTAATAGTTTTCGAGATATTTGCAATTAAGAAATTACAAAGTATTAATAAAAAATCAATGTGCATTGGAATTCTTAAATTTTAGAATAATAATTTTAAGCTTATATATTATTAAAGAGAGGTCCCAAGTCAAAATCTGGATAAGGGAAAAACATGAAAGCCACTGGCTAGAAAGACAGGGTCTAAGACACAGCAGAGCCTTTATCAAAGCCCTGAATGCCTCACGAAAGACCTGTTAAGCTATAGTAGGATGCAAGTGAGAACTATGATAGCAATCATGACCAGCCATATGGCGGTTAAAGTTCACCTAAACAACATGGGCCCGTATCACGGAGACCTGAGCTGCAGACTATGCAATCAGGAACCGGAAACAGTAGAACATGTAATATGCCAATACGAGGCACTGGATCGCAAAAGGTACCTAATATTTGGGGAAGTTGAACTAGACTCACTATCGAATGGGGACTACTCCATTAATTACAAAATTAATAAAGTGGTTTAGCCTGGGAACCACGAGGGTGCACAATAAGCCAGTAATGGCTGCAGTGCAGTGACTGTAGCTTGCCACTAGGGGGCTTATTCTTGAATTTCGTAGGAAAGATCGCACGGGAACAGTCCTCTCCCTGATATCGACCAATAGGCTTTGAAGTGATCAAGAGTTATCCGAAACCTATCCGACCATGAACGAACCTCACCCGATATTGTATCGAAGGAAATTTCCGACACTTTCATACACATGCCCCGGACCAGTTGTATGAAAGTGTAGGAAAGTTCCTACGATACGCGGCAATCGGGTGAGCTTCGGTCGTGTTCGGATAGGTTTCGGATAACTCGTGATCGCTTCAAAGCTTGTTATTGATCGATATCGGGGACAGCACCGTTCCCGTTCGATCTTTCCTACGTAATCCTTCTCCAGGCAGGTTGGAGTCACAATCGAGGGGTTTTAGTCGGTAGGAATCCGACACTACTCGGGCTCTCCTGGTAGAGGAGAAATGACTCTGGCAGGAAAGTAGTTCGGGCGTCTTATGCAAGATTGCCCCTTGAGATCCTTGAAAACAAAAATAATATTAAAGAGGCCTTAAAAGCCACTTAAAAATTGAACCGACAAAAATACACTAAAGAATATGAAAAAAACATAAATTATATTTTTATGTAAAAAACAACTTGCTTCTAGTCAGCGGATATAAGTAGTCCGCTATAATGAGTATTTATGAGAATAATGAATGAATAAATAAATAAATACGTTTTTATAAATTTGATGATATTTTAGCGCCTACTTAAGAAAATTTGGGTTTTATATAAAAATAAAAAAGTTTATTTTAAACTTTTTACTATAGATATATTTGTTTTTGAAGTCTTTATTTCGTAAATCCACCTGGGATATGCATGAGCTTTTTAAAAGTTAGTGGTTGGGGTGGGTACTCTAATACGAAGCTTGATTGATTTTTCAAGGCACAAGGATAATTAACAAATTCAATTAGTGCCCCTTTAATGGCTTCCTAGGAATTTAGGAATTAAAACGAACACCGGTTTTAGTTTACACTTACTTAATTAGTTGGTTTAACAGTCTCGGTTTCGTTTTTCTAATTTAATTTTTTTTAAACTGGAAATTTGGGGAGTAAGGGATAGTGATGCGAATATAATGTAACCTTCATATTTGCTCAGAACAGTGGGAGACCGTCCTTACCCCATTGGGCATGGAAAAAACCAGAGGTTTTCGATCGGTATGATGCGAATGCGCCAAGCCTCTCATATCCAAATGCCAACATCACCTTCTCGTGCTGTCTAAAACAGACGAGACTCTGGCGACCGAATATGGCCGGTATAGCCCTATGGGGAAGTTGAACTAGACCCAATAACGACAATTGTTTTCCACAAACCAAAACTACACTTGTTTGCACTCGACGCGCGTTTTGCTAACAACGTTAGCATCATCAGGAGACAATAAACAAAACAAGTGTAGTTTTGGTTTGTGGAAAACAATCATAACTTTGTTTTAGTGCAACCAAAGGTTGCAAATTCCCAACATAGTGAACTTTGGAATAAAGAAAAATGAAAATCACAATAGAAAACAAGATATTTTACAAAGTTATATGGATTGTAATATTGAAATATTTCCAAATATCAAACAACTGCTTCAAATATTTATAACTTTGTCAATAATCACCGCAACATCAAAAACGTCTTTTTCAAATCTAAAATATCTTAAAAATTAAGAAATACTGATGAAACTATCCGGCTTAATTGTTTGACTGCTCTTTACACCAATCGAAACATTGACATATCTCTCGAAGAAGTAATCGATGAGACGGCAAAATCGAAACCTTAAATTTTATACGAATAGGTTTTTATTTTTTCTATTGGTTTGTTGCATAAGTTTTTAAAAACCTTTTTTTTAAAATAATATAATATCTATGTACAGGCGTTAACGAACCCGCCAATTTCTTATATAGGGGAGGATCAGACAAATATTTTTACCCCCTCAATGGATACAGGGTGAGCCAAAAAATAAGGTTAAACCTCAAATATTGTAGTACCTCACTAAATCCTCGTTTTTACGCAAACTATGAAATGGAGCAAAGTGAGTTTCAAGTATGTTGTTTAGTAAAGCACAGCAGTAACATTTTTTGTATCTATCTAAACTTTAGCTTGTATTTATAAGGGAGGCTGAAAAATTTGTTCATAAATGGTTAAAAATCGTTATTTTTGCAAAATGTTTTTGATGGTCTTTAAAGCAATAAAACAATAAATGATTATCAATTTCATGTATATCAGTAGCGTACCAAAAACATTTTTCGTCGATGACGAAAATATGAAATTTTCTTTTGCCTACTGGGACTATAAGTTATAGATAGCAACTTTAAGTTTACTGCATAGTCATCTTTGAAAAAACCTTAGTAGGGGGGGATATATTTAAGTCGGATCGTAATATTTAATTCTTACACAATGATGTTATATTACGTACGTCCTAAGTATCATATTTTAGACCCCCCCCTTGCTAAGGTTTTTTTAAAAGATGACTCTGCTGTAAAGTTTGTGCTTGTGTTTGGACCATCAAAAATATATTGCAAAAATAACGATTTTTGACCATTTATGAACAATTTTTTAGCCTCCCTGTATAAATACGGGCAAGAGTGTAGATACAAAAAAGGTTAGCTGTGCTTTACTAAACAACGAACATGAAACTCACTTTTCTCCATTTTATAGTTTTCGTAAAAACTTTATATTAAACTTTAATTTAATATCCGGCTCACCCTGTACCTGGGAGGGGTGGCAATGATAAAAAATATTTGTCTGACCCTCCCCCATAACATATTAAAATTTGAAAAAATGTAACGGGTGCTATAAGAAATTGGCGGTGTTCTTTAGTTTTGTATTTTTATAGACCAAATATACAGACCGCTTCAAGCTACTGCGAACATAGGGGGTACGACCGAGGTGGATTCGAAGCACGCTGCAGTGTTATCTTTTGGAAATTCATTTTGTTTTTATTATTTTGTTTTATTTCTGCCTTGCTCGAGAAACAGATGGGTAAGTTCTTAATTGAAATAATACATTTTTAAAACCAAAAATGGATGTCTACGAAGTTGCCGAAAAAGTGCAGATGGTCAAATGGTCAAATCGTCATAACCCAACACACGTTCAATATTGGTCGAGGGAAAATTTGCATTTGTATTTTGACGTAAGAACACAGTATCCCCAAAAACTAAATGTTTGGGGGGGGGGGGTATTATAGGGGAACACGTAATTGGGCCATTTTTTATTAACGGCAATTGCAATTTGAATGGTCCTAGATACTTGGATCTACTGCAGCAGCACATTATTCCAACTGCTAGGCAGGTGTTAGGTGTAAGATTTGGTGAAATATGGTTTCAACAAGATGGTTGTTCCGCTCACAATGTTGGCCTTGTTAGGGAATATCTTGATAATGTATTTCCTAATCGGGTTATAAGTACACGGGGAACTATTTTATGGCCAGCTCGATCTCCCGATCTTGCTCCTAATGACTTCTATCTGTTTTTGAAGAAGCTTTTCAAATTATCACCCCTAACATGCTTGGAAACGTTAGAAGGGGTTTTTATAGTAGGCTCGGATATTGTCTAGCCGAACAAGGAGGACTTTTCGAACATTTGCTTTAATTTTTTTTTGACTGGGAGAATCTTTTTGGTTTTTAGAATGTATTATTTTATTTTGTTTCTCCTTATTATTTTCATTGTAACACGTCGTCACTGATAAATCTGAGCAGTTGACAATAAAACGCTCTTATTTATCAGTGACAAAAAATAAGAAAATTATGTTATAAAAATTTGCGTATTTATTGACCAAATTCCGGTTTCATTGACTACGCTCCACACAGCACCGTGGTTAGAGGCGTACTAAATACCAAAGCAAGTGGTAATCGCAAGCCTGAGTATTGGTTGCTTCACTGATAGGCGTGCGGTGTCTCTGCATGTACGTACACTGGCAAATTAGACTTCTTCCGCCCTATGTTCGCAGTAGCTTGAAGCGGTCTGTATATCAAAGTCTATACCAAACCTAAGTACTTTCCAATGTACTTTCCTACTTACTTGAAGTTCCCCACAAAATATTTTTCTGGGTGCGCCACTGCTTTTAGAACTGGCAGTCGAGTAGTTTTTTAGTTTACTTTTTCATTAATATCTAGCGAGAAACAATGACCTTAAACTTTTGCCTCCTAAAATGAACGGATCGATGGCTAATTAATGAATTCGTCTTGGCTAATCTGGTGGATGGGGCGATCGTGAGCCGTTAAGATTAAGCCTTAAAACCCGGCTGGATTGATAATGTGATTAATTTTAAGACGTTAAGGGAAAAAGAGGTTAATCTGGAAGTAAATTTAATTAAAAGCGTGGTCTGGCTAGCTGGTTGAGTTTCAGCTTAAAATTTTAGATTGGTGGGAACTATTATAAATCTGACTAGAGTACTTTCCCACGTAACACTGGAGGAATATTCATGTTGGAGAAATATTCCCTCAAAGTGATTTTTGGAATATTCTATTGCGAATATGACGGAATGTTACAGACCTATTTTTTGTTGAATATTCTTTGAGAATTTGTGATAATTATATTTCTTTGATAATAAGATAATAATATTCCCATGATAACGTGATAACCAAGTTATTTTTATGAATATTTTATATTTTAATTCTCACCGAGTAAAACGGAAAATCGCATTGGCAGCCATAGTTATTTCATTTACCAGCCGCCTTGATTTATAGTGTAAAGATGGTTTGTTGCGAGAAGTGCTCTTCGTTCGAGATTTTTAAAAGTTTTTTTTGGATTGTTTGATAAAGGTATTAAAAAAAATAGTGTTAACAACTCGCGGCTAAACTGTGCTTTTTTTTACTCGCGTTTTTAAATACCTCGCTGCGCTCGTTATTTAAACCAACGCTTGTAAAAAAAGCACTATTTTAGGCACTAGTTGTTAAAACTACTATTTACCAACTAGTGGCTAAAATAGTGCTTTTTTTTACAAGCGTTGATTTAAATAACGAGCGCAGCGCAGCAGTAAAGAAAAGCACAGTTTAGCTGTGAGTTGTTAACACTATTTTTGTTTAATACCTTTATTAAAAAATCCAAGAAAAATAAGAAAAAAATCTTGAACGAAGAGCACTTCTCGCAACCCACCATCTTTACACTATAAATCAAGGCGGCTGGTAAATGAAATAACAATGGTGGTGTCCATGGTGATGTGTCTTTTTATTCGGTGACGTTCATTGTTACGACATTTTAATGGTTGACAGTTTGATATTTTGACGATATTTTTAAATGATTTTTTTCGTAAACAGTTGGTGAAAATTGGAGGAAATGGCTTAATTTTTAGGCAAGAATAATTAGATTTTTTTCAATATTACTATTTTCCGTTATTTCTCTTTAATTTTGTGTAAAAAACGGACAGAAATCTTTTTTTGCACATGTGATAAAAAAAAAATTTTAACCAAAAAAGCCATGCTTTAGTTATCTGCAAACAGTTACTAAGTAAAATCATGTTTTTGATGAAGGTATAAAAAAATAGTTTTTGTTTAATAAACAAAAAAAAAGTTGGAATTTGTTTCCTAGTCTAATGGGTCGTCGAAAATTTCACACATAGACTTGTAGAATCCTGTAATGTTCATATAATAAAATCGTCAGTGACTTATTAGGTGTTAATTGATAACCAAAGCCGTTAAGTCAGCATAAGAAGAATTTCATGCATGGAACCAACCAATAAAATCCAAACATCTGTAACCAAAAAACTGACTTGTTAAGAGTCATAACATGCTCCACCGGACAGCCATTGATGACTTGATGTATTATTTATCGAAAAACAGACAAAAACAAAAGAAGAAGTATTAAAACTGAAAACAAAATGGTCGAAAGACAGTTAGTGGTACTCTTTTGTGTTAACCAGAGAAATTATAGACTGGGTAGAAACCGTGTGGAATATTACCATATAATAATAAACATACCATAATGGAACTGCCGTGGCGTAGCCAGAAATCGGCTCTGGGGGGAGGGTTTCACCCTTTTATAAGATTGAACTATCTACCTGTGGCAAATTTTTAAAAATTAGGTAGTTGATTGAGCTCTTGAAATGAAGGGAGGGGAAAGGGGGGTTTAATAAATGTTGAGTAAGTGTGTATACGAAAACAAAAATTTCTATTTTTTAAAATAAAATGCAATTTTTTACGCTTTTCAAAGTTGACAAAAAAATTGCTTAAAATTAAACAAAATTGTAAGAATATTTAATATTGGTACAGCGTCGCATGCGAAAATTTTGACAATAAAAAAACAAAGAGTTCTTTAAAAATTTTCGATGGCTTTTCGTAAGATATTTTTGAAGATGCCAAGGGGGGTGGGTTGCCAAATCATAAATGCGCCGCAGATGAAAATTTTAAGAAAAATTATACTAAGAATGCTATTTAGAACACGTTTTGAATGCTGTTAAAAAAATTTTTTGGAATTAAACTAAAATTGTAACAATTAATGACATCATAGCACCGCAGGCAAATTTTTTAAAATTTAAGACATCACACTAAACATACATCACAAACGGGAGTAAAGGGTTAAAAAAGTGGGGAAGCTCTTCCTGGGGCCTTTGATCATGATTAATTTATCCCCCTCCCCTGACCACACCACTGGAATTGTCCTGCCGCAGTCTTGAAGATACTGCACTACATGCCTTCACTTCCTCTTAGCGTGAAAAAAGAGGCAATTAGTAGTGCTCACAGGCTATTTAAAAGGCAGATTAAGCCTTGAGATCTGAGGGGTCACGTCCGCGTGTTGAAAGAAATAAAGCTGGAAAATGCCAACAAACCAACCCACCAAATGACGGCAGTGTTGGACTTAAAGATTTTATTCGAAGACCGCCAATCATGGAAAAATAAACAACTACCACAAGTTAAGAAAGCCTCGCTCTGGTACACTGACAGCTTCAAACTTGAGAATAAAGCCGGATTGGGCATTTCCGGCCATAACTTTAAGCTATCCGACTCACTGGAAAAATATCCTACCATATTTCAAGAGTGTTTCAACCAGAGCCTCAAAAGAAAATATATCTTTATACTCTCAGAAAGTCAAGCGGCTTCAAAATCCCTAAACACATATAAATGTGTGTCGAAACCATTCTGTGAATGCAAACAAACCCTAGAAGCGCTCGCAACCCACAGCCAGAAAACTTTGATTTGGGTGCCCGGACACCGAGGCATAGCGGGCAATGAGGAAGCAGATACTCTCGCAAAACAAGGTGCTGAAATGCCATACTATGGCCCAGAGCCCTACTGTGGACTCATGAAAGCCACGTTCTAAAAGGACTCAACCATTGGGAAAATCGTCGAAACATTGGAGATACACTCCTTGACTAAGACAGGCAAAAAGGTTAGTTTCGTTTATTTGACTATTTACACATTAATAAATAGGTTTACAGCAAGTAAGTGCTAGAGAAAAAAAAAATGAAACACATGAATCTAAAAAAGGATAGGAAATACTTAAAATTTAATTAAATAAAATTAAATAAAAACAATATTACAAAAAATAACACTTTATATATATAAAAAAAATAAATCGCACAGAATCAAATAACTAGAGCGTAGGTATTTTATTTCTATATTCATTAATTGAATAAAAACAATGTCCTTGAAACATAGTTTTAAGTTTTGCTTTAAATTTATTAAATGGCAAATCCTTATAACTATTTGGAAGTATATTATATAGATTCAGATCTAGAGAATTATTTTCTTTTGAGAGTTGTCTAGTCTAAACTTTTTAGTCGCGAAATTTTTAGAAAATCGTGTATTATAGCTGTGGACTTCAGCATAGCTCTCTTCTGCATCCTAAATATTTTAATTGAGTCAGATGAACTTTCCCAAAGAACCACAACGTAATTGATTGTTGAATGAAAAAGAAAAAAATAACTTAATCTTAGAATTTTTTTTTCATTAAAAAGACATCTTAATTTTCGCAGCAGAAAAATCAAAGAGGACAGCCTACCTCTAATAAATTTAATGTGTTGTTTCCAAATCAATTGATCATCTATTACCACACCCAGGAATTTTGCCAAACAACCTGAAGTAAGTTCTTGTTTTGTTGAAAATACAAGACTCTGGGTTTTATCACTGTTAACTTTGAGTTAGTTTGCACTAAGCCAGCTTTGCGCTTTGTCCATTGTTTCTTTAACCATGATATTTAATTCTTCCATATTGCTACCAGTGCAGGCAAAAGAATTGTCATTAGCAAAAGCTGCACATTTAATAGGATCTATGCAGTCAAAGAGGTAATTGGCATATATTAGAAAGAGCAAAGGTCCTAGGACAGAACCCCGCGGCACCCCATGCTCTATACTATTTTGTTGAGAAACTACACCATTAACACACGCCTGTTTTCTAAAAAGGTACGATTCCACAAGCTTTGTAGCCAGATTTTGAAGGCCGTAAAACTGAAGTTTTTTTTATGAGGACCCTATGGTTGACACAGTCGAAAGCCTTAGAGAGCTCGCTCATTACTAGGATACTATGCTGCTTGCCCTCCAGGCTATCGACTATGTCCCCCACTATTCTCATAATGGCTTTTGTGGTCGATAGGCCTTTCCGGAATCCAAACTGATTTGGATTTAGTAAGTTATTTGCCTCAAAACTTTACTCTGGCCGGTAAAATATCACCTTAAGGTAATAGGAAGATCAGAACACGACCACTGCAGATTTTGTGAAACCGCAACAGAAACCGAATACTTCTTCTGGAAGAGCTTTAAGCACGTCGAGTGGGTTCTGTCATCTAAACAAGAAGTGGGCCAACTATCTCGTAAGAAAATAGCTTTCTTTAAAAGAAGCCTGAAATTCCTGGACCCAAACTAAGATGAAGAGTCATGCACCAAATTTCTCCAAAGGAAGCAGTGTCGGGCGGCTAAAAGAGCCGAAACTACTCCCCCTGCAATCTACATCCACAATCTACCATAATGGAAAGTTATCTCAATTTGGTTTCAAATTTAGCTATTACTTTATTTTTACTTCTGCTTTTTTGAGTTCACATTTGTTACTTCTCAAAATATAGTCAAAATATTCAAGGTTCTGTCTTTTGATGGTAAATAAAAGTTCATTATCTAATCTGAGTATAGAACATCCTCGTTACATACCCTGTCCATCCAAGATCAAACTACAATTTTTTGCGCATGGCATCAGTCAGTGTCAATGAAAATGTTAAATAAAAAACAACCAACAGACGAATTCGGAGAGTGACATTAAGAACGCAACTACACAACACTGATTTCATTTAACTAGATTTCTTAACACAATTCAGGTTCTTCTCAGCCCTCATATCTTTGGTGTAAACCTGGTTAAATGGTTGCTCGTTAAATTTCATATGAGACAAGAAACGCCAATTTTGGTCAAAATTTACAAGATAATATTGACAAATACGCGGTAACTATGTCAGAAAATATGAAAAATTGGTTTGCGATGAAAGATGGTCATAAAGTGTTGTTTGTTTTTAAAACGGTTGCGGAAAATATCAATAAAAAGGAAGGTAGGTTGCAGCTGATGATTGTGAAACAATTGACAATTTAAAGAAACAACAAAAAACCAAAAGGGTTTAACCTATTTTAAAAAGAAAAAAGTAGATGCCTTTTATAAATGATTTATAATCAATATGAATCCAAAAGCTCTGGTTATCTAAAAAATCTGTAAATAAAACAATTGTTAACAAAATTTCAAATTTTTGAGTGGATAGAAAAATCTTCAAATAAGATCAGTATTGCAGAACCTTGTGTGTCTAGTCAACGATTTGTAAAGATAAATGAATAGTTCTAAAAGGGGAGGGGGGTACAGTCAAATGCAAAATGCTTCACAGACAATAGGCAAATTTAGATTTTTTATCTAAGAAACAAAGATTCTTGATCGTTCTAAAAATGTTTTTCTCAACCCTCATATTTTTGGTGCTCGTTAAATTTTATATGGTTTTAGTCAAAAAGATAATATTGACATATACGCGGTAACTATGATGATGAAAGATTTGTCTGCGATTAAAGATGGTCATAAATTGTTGTTTGTTTTTAATCGATTGCGGAAAATATCAATAAAAAGAAAAGTAGGTTGCAGCTGATGCGCACAAAGATTATGCTGAGACCAGAACGCAGCTGCATATGTATTGTAAATGTATTTCAATACCTGTCAAAGTATTAGCCAAAGGAGTAGTTGTTTTTGTCGCTTGTGTCTACTGGAAAGAAACAAGCTTAATTTGTATTGGTTAAAACTCTTTTGTGAGCCTAATTACAGATTATAAAGAAAACTATGTTTTGATGTATTGAAAATTTATTTTTTCATAAATTAAGAACGCTGTTATATTGTTTTCTAAAAAGTAGAATATAATAGAATGGCAAAGTAGCAAATAATGAAAGAAAAAGCAAATTATAAACTCAAAAAGAAAAATTAACCAATGAAATCTTGACACCCCTTTTACTGTTAATCATAATTATCCTTTTAAAAAAAGCACCCCTAAAACAAAGCAAAAACGAACATCTTACTTAATCTTAAAGCCATTTAAATTCTTTCATTAACGCCCTAAGATCGCTAATAAACGTCAATTAGGCAAAGTATAAAACCTTTAAAAAAAGTAGTTCGTAACTTTAAATAGTCTAATGGGATTGTGCATTTGTTTTATAGGTATTTACGTCACTAGACCGGAAAATTGGTCATTACAGGTCGACGCAGGAAAATTTCAGGGCGAGCCGCAGGCGAGTCCTGTAAACCTGCGGAGACCTGTAAAGACACTTTCCGGTCGTGTATCGTACGTACTTTTTTTTTCAAACGATCAGAAAAAACATTTTAGTATCTATCACTTTCGTCGACGCCTAGCCGTGTTGCGTAATTTATGAACAGTCCCCTGATATTTTCTGCTTCTTGTTGGCTAGATAGCCATTGCCGCTAAGGCCGGTAGTTTTTAAGATGAAAACTAAGAAAAACAAGTAAAGTTTTGTGGTTAGAAATGATTTTTGTATTTTTAACTTGTGCAAAATTGTATAAAACATTAGAAAAATTATAGTGTAGTGTCTATTAGCTTCACACAGCTAAATCAGTGATGACCGACGACTAGTTATGGCCAACCATGGCCAACTTATCAAGCAAAATAATGATAAAAGAGCTCATAAAAGGCAGATTTCTAGGTTCGCTCTTTATTTGCCTATAATAATAGTATATTCTTAATTTGAGAATTAAAAATGTGTGGTCGATTTTTCGGTGTATGTGACTCTTGAAGCAGCTTTTATTATTTCCTCCAGATTAAACTCATTTTCTAGATCTGAGTCCATTTTTGTAAACAAAACTTTTGAAACAAATTTAAAACAGCTTCTTTAGAAGTATCAAAACTGCCCAAAAAAACAAGCTAGAAGCTGTCAACAAGAAGTCATAGCCAACTTGGTCAAAAATGGGACTGGAAAAGGATCAAGGGACCGAAAAATTGAAGAAAAAGGTCCTTTCTGGAGTGTGGAAATATTTCGAAAGAACATGCCTTGTAATGTAGAACTTTCCGTATGAAAAATCGTACGGAAAGTGGCTATTTTCCGGTCGTTTAAAAAAAACAAATTTACGGTTAACTGACAGTAGGCCAGTGATTCATTACTTAATTTCAGCTAATAAATTTATTACACTACGTCTTTATATTATATTCTGGCAACCAAGTCCATAAACAGGTAAAAACTGCTGGTGAAGCAGCCCATGTAACGGGAATAGGGAAAAGTTTTCGGAACGGAATATAACAGAAATGACCCATGAAGCGACCTAGTTGCCAAGCCCACAGGCCTCCCTTTCTACTACTACTACTACTACTACTACTACTACGAAACTAAAAGTTTATTTTTCGGCAGAGTTAATTCACTTTTTCCCAGTTGTGTTTACTTTTACGCAGAGATGATTATAAAGCTTTAACTCTCAGAGACGCCTGTTTTAAAAGCTGTGAAAACCTTGCTGCCCTTAATTTTGCATAACGCTCGTTAAGGGTGAAAAGGGGTAATTAAAGGCCTGACAGAGGCTATTAATTAAAAACCAACCTGTTGCTCGGAAATTACGTCAAAAGTTGGAGTAAAAGGGTGAACGGTGTCGTTGTTGAGGTGTCCCGTTTGTGGTTGCGGGACAATTTGGACTATTTGGCGTACTCTTGAGATATTTGATAGGTATGTACTTTTAAAGTACAATTTTTTATGCTAGACTAGACATGGACCTTTCTGCCTTACCTCGTTTTACACCCCTACCCAAGTAGCAATTTGACGTAATATGACGTTGTGCGTTCGTCCGCATTAAAAATCGGACGTCGGTCTCCAACGCCCGATTTTTAATGCGGACCGGCTCCTATTTGCACATATATGGCACATTCAAATGCGAGTCGTGTCGACGTCGAACACTTTACTTATTAGGGTCTAGCGATGTACTTAAACTGACCTGGCGGTAATACACGGTTCGATCGTACGACGTTCGTTGGGCCGCCATCGGAATTGCCAAGTTTCTACAATATCTCCAAGACGAATCATTAACTGGAGTAGTCGCCAACTTAAAATATAGTTTTAGCCGAGGTGGAGTACGTAGAGGTAATCTCATTGTACCTATTTAAATCTTATTAGTTCCATCGGGTAAACCTTTTTGTGAATAGAAGCTACCTATATGGAGAACAAGGAATATTATTCTTTAGAAGCAGTTTATAATAATGATAACAAGACAGGCCTTTAACGCACGATGGGGATGTAAAATTACCAACGAAGATTAGTTTGCCGATAAACATTGATAAGATAATTCAGAAAAATACATGCGACTCAAAATTTCTTAGATTTTATAAAAAAAAAACTAAAATCAAAAAATATACATGTATATTTTTTTTAATTTGCAAACATTTGACATTTCTTAGTTTAAGCTATATTCTAAAGACATATTGGTTGCAATATTGACCATTTTTTATTGTCAATATCAACGTAATTGGAAAATTTAACCAGCGTTTGTCTAATGGCGGAAGGCACCTAATTCCTAAGTATGGCGGATTTCTGCTGAGGCCCAAAAAATAACCAATTTGGACCGGATCTCCAAGGTTATTAGATGGTCTTTACTCGATCCGTGTTAAATTGATTTATTTGAATGTATTTCGGACGTCGGGCCATGGTATACACGTTATACGTAGGTTTGACGATGGCTCAACGTCCCGCCGACAACTCTGGATCCGACGTCCAATTTTGGTACGCGTCTTTACTTAACACAGGGAAGGTTTCAGACGTTCATTCGTAGGGTGCGCCTTTCATGTATGTACGACGATGCCCCAATGGCCCGTCGACCTAAGTGGAATTCGTCCGATCGACGACGGCTCGGAATCCAGTAACTGTGCTTAAACGGCAAATGGCAATCATGTCGAAATAATCCTAACCGTTTTTTTAAAATATTTCTTGCAATACAAAATCAATGAACAGTGAACAAATTTCGGCAAAATCGCAAAAAACAATGAGTGAGTATGTCTGAATGACCTTTTCTTTGCCATCTTTAAAAGAACCCTTGTTTACTGTTTTGAACTATTCACTTGACGCTAGACGGTAGGCCTAATTCCGACGTAAATTTATGTGCATCCATCGTTAGGCATTTTTCCCTCGGCAATCAGAAGACACCAGTATGAATCTAGCGGACGTTATTATACGTACGTTATAAATACAAAAAAATACGTCGTACAAGCCAACGGCATATATCGTCGGCGATATACCTATGATTATTCCTGGACATCAATGGATGTCGCTACATCGTTGGAAAACGAAACACTTAAAACTACGTCGTCTCTGTTGACGATGGGACATCGTCTGAATCTTGCCTTAATTTTACTTTTATTTATTAGGGACTCTACCGGACGTTATTTGTAGTTGGCGGAACTTCTTAAAAATATGTTAGGCATAAGGACGTCCGTCGAACGACTAGGTGTGCACTAATATTTAAACTGGACTCAGGTCGGCTACTGACCGACGTCAATGGTTCGATGAAATCTGTACTTAAAACTATATTACAATAGCTGACGTCGTCTCCACGTCTGATTCAATTATTTTTTATAACTGCACCCTAATTTTTAGTCAAACCGGATGTTGGATCATAATTTAAAGCGGTGTGTTCCACCAGGGTCAGATTAGGTCGGAAGGCATTTGATTATGGGGAAGACAAAGGCATTTTTTCCATGTAAATCATTGGGCGACATATTTATCACTTGGAAAAAGGAAAACAATACACTACAACAATTCTTCAATCACGTCAACAGCATAAGAAACTGCATCACATGAACTCTGGAAAAAGAAGAAAATTGTCAGCTCCCTTTTTTCGACATTCTAGTCACCAAAAATAATTCAACCATAATCACTTCCGTATATCGCAAACCAACTCATACTGGACAATATCTAAAGTTCAAATCAAACTACTTCATTTCAACCAAACTAGGAATTGCAAACTCTTTGATAGATCGAGTCACCAACATCTGCAATACAGAAGAGGCTTTAAGTAAAGAAAAGGCAAAAATTCGATCCGATCTGCGAAGGAACGGTTTCTCCAACTATACGATTAATAAAACCCTTCGGACTATACCAACACAAAGGACGACACACGTAAATACTTATAATTCCATACCACTACCATCAGACTGTCTTTAAAGCGACTACAACAATAAGAAGTCAATTAACAAAAACCAAACCATATCGTCACAACACGAAGAACTACCTTCATTTAGCAGGTACCATGCAAGGGATATCTACATGGGAGAAACCAGCTGACCCATGGAAGTTGGCCTTACAGAACGTAAACGCAATACTCGACAAGGAGACACAACTGGACCAAAATTAGCTCAACATTGCAGGGCGAATCAACATCATATGGAATGGAAAGAGGCAAGGACGAAAATTTATTCATGCGGAAGTTTAGGGAAACAGCAGCTATATAGAGGAAACAGAATGTATTATCTCAACAGAGCGTTGCCATCAAGGATATTTGGAAACTTATACTTTTCGGAGGTAACAGATTTTTTTAAGATTAGGTAGTTTTACTTTTTTGTTAGTATTCATCTTATGAAGATTGCAGATACACAAGCATTCGAAACTTTGTGAAAAAGTAAAAAATAAGATTCGAAATTCTAGTTAACTCTCAGGTTTACAATGCGTCGTCTGCGCACTAGCTTTCACTAGGCTGCTGACCATTTCGGGCGCACTTAGAGCGAAGAGCTTTTTTGTAGTAACACATCCTGCGTTTTGCTAAACAAGTTCTTTGCAAGATAAAACTTACTAATTAGGTAAATTACATGTGTCTTTGAAAAATTAGCAGGTTTATCAGTTTTATCAATTAAATTAAAACGACATTCTGTTAATGAATTAACATCGGGCTCATTATTAATTGACACAATAACTGATGTTCGTTGAGCGCAGAGGCCACGATGCCTTTGATTGCAGCCAAAGTCCAATTTGCTTTAAATAATTTAAATTAGCAAAGTATCGTCTATAATTAAAATCAATCTAGAATCGTCATTTTGTTTAAGTTTTTTAATTTGAATAATTTTTATTATTGACCTTGATTTGTTTGGTGATTTTAATCATCGAGAATCTTATGAAGTTAATTAGTGGCCTGCGTGGAGTGTCTGGGAATTTTAGCTAATAGATAGCGATAGATATGCTGATGATATGGCCTGTTTAATTCTTTCTTTTCTCGTGTCAAGTTCGCAACCCAAGTATTTATACGAATGGATGTGTTAGACTTGATGGCCCTATACTTCTAATATGCCTCTAAGGTTTTTTACGCCAAATTTGACGTTTTCTGACAAGTCACGTGACTTCCGGTGACTTGCCGCTTAACCGGTACACCACATGTCAAATTTTAACAGCTTTTAAATAAATTAAATTTAATTTTCTTTTCAATCAATATTTGGATCTCAATTACATTCAAACTAAAAATAGCGCATTTTTTTAAAAAAGGATGATATGTGTTTACAACACCATTATTTAAAAATTTAAGGTTACAAAGAATAATTCTTCGTGAGAAAATCAAACAAACGCTTAGCTTTTTATAAACTAAATTATTTGTTTAAAAAGAAATGAAGAATTTTCAAGCCTAGTTTATATGCTTTTATGGCTAATTAATAGAAAGACACTGCCTCATCGACTGTTAACAAGCCTACGAGTAAAAAACAAAAAAATTATTTAATTTATAAACAGGTAAATATTTTGGCTTAAGTTTTGTTTATATGAAATGTGATATGGAAAAAAAATTATTGGGGGTTTTCTATAGGACCCCCTGAGTTTGAATATAAAAGCAAAAATTTGCGGAAACGTACACTTAATTAAAAAAAAACTTATACATGCATTTTTTACTATACCACAAAATTTAGCTTTCCATTGGTGTATACTATTATAAGGCACCACCAGCTTAGTATGCCTGACAGCTTAAAATTCAGTGTGACATCCTTAAAAATGCCACAGATATCAACATTTACAAAAGTTCAAATTATCATTCGAGTTATAGAAGACGGCTGGTCTATAAGAAGAGCGGCCACCCATTTTGGAGTTGATAAAATGACGATAATGCCATGGAAAAAGCGCTGGATTGAAAATAATTCTACGGATAGGAAAGATGGATCAGGACGACCAAAAGTAAGTTCTGAAGTGCAAGATGAGAGACTTATTGACCATCTCAGACAAAATCCTTTTTCAACGTCGGTTGAAGCAGCTAATGTAACATTATTTCCGGGTTCTTTAGCTACAGTAAATAGAAGAGTAACGAAATCAAAAGTCTCTTGTCGAGTTGCTGCAAAGAAGCCTTTTCTTCTAGAAGAGGGTGGTTTTCACTGACGAAAAAATTTTTTAATCATCTTCAAGCAGCAGGAGAATTTTAGTTTATCCTCCACCAAATTCTAGATTTTAACCCGAATATACAAACCAAATTAAAAAAGCTGGACATTTTTCTGTAAACATGTGGGGCTGGTTTAGTGCTAGAGGTTTGGGTTTTTCTTGGAGAATTGAAGGAATATTCAATAGTGAACGATGTATTGAAATCCTTGAAAACGTTATGCTGCCATCTGTACTGGCTTTACATGGAAATAATGACTTCGTTTATCAGCAGGACAACTGTCCAGTACACACGGCTAATGTTGTTCGCCAATGGTTTCAGAATAATGATATAGAAACACTTCCTTGGAAAGCCAACAGCCCTGACCTTAACCCAATGGAAAATATATGGGGTCGAATCGTTAAAATAATATACCAAAGGAATTGGAGACCACGAAATGCTGAAGAGTTAAGCGATGCTATTTCATCAGCTCTCAGAAGACCATCGCGTATTTTCAAAATTTAATCTTTTCAATGCCCAGACGTTTGCAGCTTGTAATAGAGAAAAATGGTGATCCTATTAAATACTAAATTATTTATTGTAGTTCCTTTTTAAGTTAAAACAATTAGTATTAAGTTTACCATCGTGTTTGTCCTAATACAAGTTTCCTATTCGTCGAATTGTTTTCAATCCAGCGCTGTTTCCATCGTATTATTGTTATTTTCTCAACTTCAAAATGGGTTACCGCCCTCTTTATAGAACAGCCTGATATTGTTCAATAAAGACTTTACTAAAACATTATTTTTGCTGATTTTTTAGTATTATGCAAAATTTAATATAAAAATAAGGTTGCCGTTAATTTAAGTAAAAAAATATTTTCAGTTTTAGAAATCTTTTTTAAACAATATGACAAATTGTCGTACTTTTGAAGTTTTTAGGCATTTTAGCTGATAGTTCGTGTATATTATACACTTTTAAAAAGGTCAATTTTGTGACTGCATGTATGCGTTTTTTTGTTAAGTCAAGTGTACCATCACATTTCTACAAAAAGTGGCCTTTTTTCACTTTTTCTCACGAACAATGCATTTCCGCAGATTTTCATTTCTATATTTGCATTGAGGAGAAGTGAAATCTAGAGCCGTTTTTTTGATATAGTTATATTTAGGGGAATGTTCAAATTCCAAAATCGTAATAAATTTTTTAAAAACAGATTTCTATAGAAAATTGTTTTTTTTTCAGATTTTCTCAAAAACAATGCATTTTCGCATATTTTTTTTTCTGTAACGTTTTTATTTTTTCTGTAACACAAAGTTTCCATTTTTTTCATTTTTCTCGACGAAATACGCAATTTTTTTGTCATTCAAATCAGAAAGCTTTCTACGAGGCATTCCAAAATAGTAGTTTTAACAACTGGTGGCTAAAATAGTGCTTTTTTTACAAGCGTTGGTTTAAATATCGAGCGCAGCGAGGTATTTAAAAACGCGAGTAAAAAAAGCACAGTTTAGTCGCGAGTTGTTAACACTATTTTTTTTAATACCTCTATCTAAAAATCCAAGAAAAACAGGAAAATACTTTTAAAAATTTCGAACGAAGAGAAAGTCTCGCAACACACCATCTTCACACTTTAAATCAAGGCGGCTGGTGAATGAAATAACAATCGTTTCTATAGCGATGTGTCTTTTTACTCGGTGTTGCGACATTTTTTAATGTTTGACAATTTGATATTTTGACGATATTTTTAAATCATTTTTTCGTAAATACTTGGTGAAAACTGGCGGAAATGGCTTAATTCTTAGAATAATTATATTTTTTCAATATTACTATTTTCCGCTATTTCTCTTTAACTTTGGGTAAAAAACGGACAGAAATCTTTTTTTGCACCCGTGATCAAAAAAAGAAGTTTTTTTGCATCGGTAACCAAAAAGCCATGCTTTAGTTATCTGCAGACAGTTACTAAAATCATGTTTTTAATGAAGATATAAAAAAAAATTTATATATTTATATTTCATATTTTTTCACTAAAAATTATTCTTTATCACTTTAACTTTTTTAACAACATTTTAAAAAAATTGGGTTAATTTTATTTTGATATTTCAAAACGCAATCAAATTAAGCGTAAATATTAATTTTTGGCCCATCACGCCCACCTATAGATTGAAAAAGAAATAAATTTCATTTTTTTAAAAAGCTGTCAAAATGTTCCCAGGTATCCAGAAATGTAAAAATATACAGGGTGTTTCCGGTGCAACCCGGAAGTCACTCAAAGGCACGTGACTTGTCAAAACCTTTAAATTTGACATTATATGATCTGGAAAAATGCAGATAAAAAACGTGGTGAGCCACCCCCGTGGTGAGCCATATTGTGATCAAGTAGTTTGGTGACACATCCATCATCGTGAGAACATGAACTTGTTAACAACATTCATTTAAAATTTAACAAGAGCGTGATTCAAAAAAAAACTAGGATGTTCCAAGTAATTACACCCGCAAAGCGAATACAAAGTGTATATTATATCTAATTATAATTAATTTAACGTAATTACTGCAGGACAATTATTTA
The DNA here is from genome assembly GCA_963921995.1 of Oxystoma pomonae. NCBI lineage: Eukaryota > Metazoa > Arthropoda > Insecta > Coleoptera > Brentidae > Oxystoma > Oxystoma pomonae. Next base: position 27,046,707 of record OY998170.1, read on the forward strand.
CTTTTTTATTTGGATAATTACTTGTGTAATTACTTTTGTGATTACTTTTTGTATGAAAAGGACTTGCCCAGTCAACGAAGCGTACATATAGAATAAAGGTAAATGTCCACACATATATTAGGCACTTTTTGAAGATTTACGTTATCGCATATTAATACTTTACGGTTAATAACGTGAACGAAAGTTTTAGTTTTTGGAACCCATTTTTAACATTTCTTTTTGACACAAACGTTATCTAAACGTCACACATCGAAGTTGTTTTTTTTCCGTAACGTTGCGGTGGAAATTTTGACGTTATTCCATCAAATATGCTAATATGGCGAAAAGGTTCAAAAATACGTTTATATATGCGGTTTCAGCAATTAAAATGTACTTTTTTTTTTGTAATTATGGTTTTTTGCTTTCGTTCCTAGTAAACACCGGTTTGTAGAAATAAGTTAAGTAAATTTAAGGTCACTCAGAGGTCACAATAAGGTAAAATTTAAGTCACATTAAGGTGCGAAAACTCTGCATAATGCCATGCGCAAAGCCCACCTAATTGTTACATAAATGTGATGTAAATAAAATGACATACCTTTTACATAAATATTGCATCCATGTTACGTAAGAGTTAAGTAAAAACTGCGTATATTTTGCATAACCTTGTTATGTCAATTTAAGGTCACATAGAGGTCACAATTATTTATTAATTAGGTAATGGGTCACATTAATGTGCGAAAATACTGCATAATGCCATACGCAGAGCACACCTAATTCTTACATAAATGTGATGTAAATAAAAGGACATACCTTTAACATAAATATTACATCCATGTTACGTGAGGGTTAAGTACAAACTGCGTATATTTTACATAACAGGTTTACCTTGAATGTAAATTTAAGGTCACAATAAGTTATTAATAAGGTAAAATTTAAGTCACATTAATCTGCATGACATGCGCAAAGCGTCAACTATCTTAGTCCGACATAAGCATGCAGGTTGAGGCGGGCCAACGTCGGTGATTTACGAAGGTCCGTCGGTGGTTGCTTGACACCGTTCAACATTGGCAAACTACAAAGTTAACAAGACGGGGTTTTAAGTGGCGGAAGATGTGATTCTTATAGAGAAGTACCACCATCTTGTTAATAACTCAAAGTCCGCATTCTAATTTTGAAATATCTTTGCTCTTTACATATATATTATTATCATCCACTGTACAGGGTGGCCTAAATTCGCTGGGATTTGGGGGTTTTGGGTACTTCCAGGCAAGATAGTCAAAAAATAGCATGCACGTCCTGGGCTCGATTTTTGAGGCAAGCTTAAATACGAAAACTCATATGATATGTCTTACCATTTCCTAGCTACAGGGGCATTTTGATAAGTCTGCATTTTGGGATGGGGTCTACAACTTCGTTATTTATGAAAATATAAATTTCATGTAAATATCTTTTTTGAAGACATTTTAACAAAGAACTTAACCTTCTGACTGGATTTTTCCTAACACATCTAGTTTTTGAGATATAATCCAAAGTTGGTATTTTTCTTATAGAATGACCCTTGATTTATTTGATTTTTAAAATCGGCATAAAAATTCCTTTAAAATGATGTATCACACTTTGTGTTTTATTTTTTGTATTGTTTTATTTTTATGTATTTTTTATATTTTTATTACTTTTTACGAACATTTATAGTTATTTTATCTTTTTAATTTTACTTTATAGTCAAAATTACGTTAAAAAAGTTTAAAAGATAATATTTAAAAAATGAAATAAATATCGAAAAATAAAAATATTTAAAAAAATACAAAAAATAAAACATAAAGTGTGATTCATTCATTTTAAAGGGAATTTTATGCTGATTTAACAAATTAAAGAAAAAAAAGTCATTCTATAAGAAAAATACCAACTTTAGGTTATATCTCAGAAACTAGATGCGTTAGGGAAATGTCAGTTCGACGGTTGAGTTCTTTGTCAAAATGTCTACAAAAAAGTTTTTTACATGAAAACAATATTCCCATAAATAACAAAGTTATAGACCTCATCCCAAAATGCAGACTTTTCAAAAAGCCCCCGTATCTCAAAAACCTCTTAACATATCGAAATGCAGTTTTCGTATTTAAGCTTGTCTCGAAAATCAAACACAGGACATGCATACTATTTTTTGCCTATCTTGCCTAAAAGTACCCAAAACCCCCAAATCCCAGCGAATTTAGCCCACCCTGTACAAGAAACATAGTGACATTAGCGCCATCTCTACCTACTAGGAAGAAACAATTAAGCACTGGTAATTTATTTAATTTTCATAATATTTTTGTAAATTTTAATGTGACGTAAATCGCGTTATAGAGCGTTTACCTCATTTACACGATATAAATATTACATAAAATATTTTATATAATAGTAATGTAACATTTAAAATGTAAACTTACGGTTCAATTGACTATATATAAATTATGTAAAATTTAGGACTTCAATTTGACCTAAAGAAGTTTACAGGGAAATTACATAATTACAAAAAAAAATGTTATGTAACAATTATGTAAAATTTTAAATGTAATCCTAAGGTTCACATTGTTTCATAATATTTATGCAAATTTCAAAATTTTAATGTAACGTAAATCATGTTATAGAGGGTTTACGTAATATAGATGATATAAATATGATATATAATTATTACGTAATAATAGTTATGTAAATTTTATTACTTTCGTTTAAAGTAAATAATTTTATGTAACGTATACGTTATTTAAATATTACATATAATTTTTTATATAATAGGTATGTAATATTGTTTATGTAAAATTAAGGTCCTACTATTTACGTAAAATTGCTTATGATGACTTAAATTTACAGTCAAAGTTTTGACGTAATGTTTACATAATTTTTTTCTATAAAAATACTTTTATGTGAGATTTACGTAAATATGATGTAACATATTTTACATAAATATATGAACCTTAGATTTATATAACTATTAGGTTAAAGTCACAAGTGTGTTTACTGGGTTGTTGCCCTCGAAACCCCGAGAGGCAGTTAGGTCGTGACAGTACCTATCTTCGTACTTTTTTCTCAGGCTGGATGGAAAATAAGTTCCGCCAATACTGGAGAGAATTGCCGGGACTGGCACATTCCAAAGAGTTCATTACAAAACTGAAAGTACCATTAAATGGAATGGGTCCAAGTGAGGACACCGAATGTAGGCGTTGTATGGAGTATGATGAGACGGTTAGACATGTGCTGTGTGAATGTTCGGTCATTGCACGTCAGCGTCCAATGAGCATTTTCAGAAACCTCTGGTGATAAAAATTTATATAATTATTATAAAGAGGGTTCCATTAATGCCCTAGGGTATTTAGAGGTTTCCTACAGAAATTCAGTTTATATATTTGTTTTATTAAAGGCTCTAAATTGATGGTACCCTAAGGTAACATAAAACTGGCGTTAACAATATTTCCACAGACATCTTTATAAAAATTAAAGGAATCGGTAGCAAATGTTATATAAATTGGTAGTAACAATGTTTCCACCAACATATTTATAAAAATATAAGTCATCAGTCACAAAAGTTATATAAATTGGTGTTTGAAATAATTATGTTAACCCATCTATAAAACCGTAAGTAACTATCAATTAAAGATATATAGATTGGTTTTTAAAATGTTGCTATCAACCCACTTATAAAAACTGAAGTAACTAACAACAAATTTATATAAGATAAGATTAAAAATATTTCGAGAGATACTTTAAAAACTTGGAAACTCACACACAATAATTATATAAATTGGTGCCTGTAATATTCTTATGAACTCATTCATAAACCTTTTTTGACCATAAGGTTTCTTTCTATAATGTCTTTATTAATTTCTTTATATAGAGGTTATAATACCACTGTTTTTACAACAAAAAAATAATTTTAATTTATTTTGAAAACTATAATAACAAAACAAACAAGATCTTTTCGTCAGGAGTAAGGTTAATTTTTTTGTGACATCGAAAGGCGCCTTTTTGTGATATTAAAAAGCGTGTTTTTGCGACATCAAAAGGCGCGTTTTTGCGATATACCATACTATCATTATCTGGTTTTAATTACATCAATCTGAGAGAGATAAGAGTTCCAAATCTTCTTGAGATAGTTTTCGATGACAGATATCGGGATAGAATGCATTTTACACCCGATTCCGACCAGCGTTTCCCATGTGCGGCCACCATGACTTAAAAAAATCATCACATGGACCGACATGAACTTCTATAGGCAAATCTCACTTAGATTACGTGATGCGTGTTTTGATTCGGGAAGCCGACGCATAAGAAACCCATAGATGGGAAACGGGTTTTAGAAAAAGAGAACAATATAGTAACCGTGTTAAGTTCGTAAAAACCATCGGCGTAAGTACATCGATGGTAAAAACGCACCGTGAAACTTTGAGTGCATACAGTGCGCACGGCTGGTCGGCGGCAATTGTGAACACATCACCTTACGACGCGACAGAACGCAGCCTCAAGGTCCGTTTCTGTGAGTTTAACGTAGTTGCTATTGTCCTCTTTTTCTAAATGCACATTCGTCTGAGAGAGATCTAACTATCTTCTTGACATAGTTACCTCTGACAGTTATGCGGGGTTGAAGGATATTTTTCCTGGTATGGGTAGTATGCGAATACATTTAGGAAAAGAGAACAATGGTAACTATGTTAAGCTCGCAGAAACGGACCTTCAGTATTCAACACTGCGCCATCTGCAGCCTTTTGTTCCAACTAGCGTCATGTTCATGTTTTAAAACGTTGATAAAATAGTGTTGAAAGAGCTAAACAGTGTTATGTATGTTATAGTAAATTTTCGCCATTTTGGATTCCAACAATAGGTTTTTGCCCAAAATAAAAACGTTATTTATGGGGTTTCAACCTTTCAGCAAGTGTTTTATTTGAAATATTGCTTGTTTAGTGTTAAGAACAAAATTCAATATTTCTCCCAGAAAGCGAAAAAAATAGTATGTGAAAAAAAAGCATTATTTAAATGAATATCTTTTTCCCGTTTTCTCAAGTATTTTTGGAGCCCAGAAAATTTTGTGAGTGTATTCGAAAACTATACAGTACACATGGGACCGCAGCTGATTATCAGAATAGGATGACTGGGAAAACAGCTTTTATTTAACCTATAGTATATAAATATTCATATTCCTGCTTCAACTTATCTCACCACTTCCATTTTAATTTATTTTAGAAGATTGTTAAACACCATTTTATAAATTTTTTCTTTTAAAAAGAAAAAGAATAATACATAACAAGCAAAGGGAAGAAAGATGGAAAGTTTATATTTCTAAATCGATAAAAACCTTTAGTTTGTTATGTAGTGTTCTTAGAGCAGTTGTAAAACCTTTTTATAATAATATCTAGACTTGAGGGTTCATAAGGAAGTTTTATAAAATCTATATGTTGTTTTTCTATCCATTGCTATGTACCACAAATTTTTATAAGCTGGTGATGGTTAGTTGTTTTTCAAGTCTTTTTTACTCATTTAAGAGATATATTAGAGTTATAAAATTATCACCAACACTAAATAATATAGCTTTTGGTTATTTTATGAAGCTTTTATATTATTTGCTGTAACTTCTATATAGACAAAAATGCTCATTGGGCGTTAACGTATCTTCGGTAAACCACAGATCGACTGACTGGATCTGAATAATGCTTCACCAAAGCAAGTTGTGAGCCTCTTTAAGAGGCAAAGTATTATGTAGCAAAAAAAAAATGTTAAAAGTGACCCACAATAGACCCAAAAGTGGTCGCAGTGGACAGTGCCATACTGGCACACTCACAAATGAATCAATCAATCAATCAACATCGTATGAAATTAGTTACGACGTGTTGTACTTAGTTAGGATTAACGTCTAGTATTTAAAAAAAAATTGAATAAAAGAATATTCTTATTAGGCTCCTTTATGTCCCGTTAGAACAAAAATCTTCCAAAAAGCAAGGCGACGACGACAGTTGAGGGCATGATGAGATCTTAAGTAACCTTATAAAAAAAAGTGCAAAACAATTATTAGCACCGCTAAGCTTTATAATCAATAATTCTTTTAAGTTGAGAACTTAAAATTAGCTTTAGTAAAACCTCTCTATAAGAAAGGGAATCCTGCATCTTTTGAAAACTACAGATTTATTAGTCTCAAATGTGTCGAAGTGGCTGTTAAATTTATTTTATTAATAGGGATGGAAATTTCATTCCATTGTGGTAGATAACCACTACATCTGTCGTAAACTACGAATCTATTTCGTTGTGGTTAATTTTAGAGAATTTTGGCTTAATTAATTTTTAAAATAATAAAATATTACAAGGTTCCAACATATAAAACACTTATTTTGTAAAATTAAGCCAAATTTTTTTCCTTATCTTTAAATTCGTTTACAAGTGACAGTTTTTAATGTGTTCCAAAAATTCTGGTAAAATCTACGAGTGGTAGTCGTAGTGGTTGTTAAACACTACCACAGCGGCTATCAAAGTTGTCAAAATTTTAAGCGTTCCAAAATATTCCTAATAAGTCCCGTACAGCATGGATATCTCAAAGGCAAATCAATTAATACAGAAATTTACGACTTCCTTGAAAAAGTTGAAAAGAGCCTTGAGAGTAAAAGATTGTCAATGGGGACATTTTTAGATATGTCAAAAGAATTTGACAGCCTGGACCGTAAATTCCTGCTACGAAAGCTGGAGAAATATGGTATAACAGGACCCGCTTCTTGGATTGGGTGTGTTCATACTTAGGGTAGAAAACGGAGAGTTGTAATAGAGTCAGAGGGAGTAAGATATGTTTCTGAAGATTTGTTTTTAACCATGGGAATTCCGCATTGTTATGGGCTCTTTGCTATTTATTTTTTACATCAATGACCTAGCCTCAACTGTATCAGGAGAAAAATACTGTCTTGTAAACTTGAATGAACGAGAATGTGAATGTGATACTTGAGAAAGATACAAAGTTTCTTGGAATCTATATTGATGAAAATTTGGATTGGACGAAACAAATAAGAGAAGTTTGTAAAAAGGTCAATAGTGCATCATATTCGCTTTGGATAATGTCCAAATATTTATCTAGGGAGCATTTGAGGACTGTCTACTTTGCAAATATATATTCTGTACTCCGTCATGGGGGATCTTCTGGGGGGGGGGTAGTGGAGACTATGAAAGGGCTTTCAAAAGTCAAAAAAGGGCTGTGCGAATTCTGACTGGGGTGGGTTACCTGGAATTGTGTAGAGGCAAATTCAGAAATTTAATCATTCTGACCTTGCCGGAACTGTTTGTCTATGAGTGCCTATTGTTTTTAATAACAAGAAAAAGTTTGAGAGCCTTGAAATAAACACTGCTTTAACACCAGATTATTAGGACATAACATACCACAACATAGGCTTACAAGTACAGAAAAGGGTACAAATTAATTATTTATCAATAAGGTTCTTTAAAACTATGCCAAATAAGATCAAAATCGAAACAGATTTAAAAAAATTTAAAAATGCTATTTTTGACTTGTTAGCAAAAATTGAGCCTCATACTCTCAGAGTGAGTTCATTGAATATTTTAGAGATATTTGGTGTTCTTGTTTGCGATGGTGATGTGATTTAATTAATGTTATTTTATTCTATTTTAAATTAATTTTATTAACTTTTTCAAACATTTGACTACGTAAGATATTTTTCTAGCGTTCTGTTGATATAAATTTCGAAGCCATTCATCCAAATTTTATAAGTTTTAATTGAATAAAGAGATTTTTGACTTTGACTGTGGTGTTGATTCTTTTGGCAAGTAGAAATTAATTATAAACAAAACAAGTCCATGATACTGGAAAAATAAAAAGGTGTTAACTGTTCATCGAAAGAAGGATTAGCAAGTGATCAATTTTCCATAGAGAGAGCACCCATTTGCCGAGGCGTGAGAAGCCAAAATAAAAGTAAATTGTCCTGATTTTCGGAAGTATGACGATTTGCAAGCGGATCGACCGGTCTAGACAAAGATGTCGCGTTGTAGCTAAGTGAGATAAAGCTAAGCAAATTAGTGGCTTTGTTTCCTCCATAATGAGCTGGGTATGATTATTTTCTTTCTGTAGAAGGGTACTAGTGTTTTGGATTTAGGTTTTTTACATTTTTAAGCTAGAATTTTACTCCTATATTTTATAGTTTTCTTTCTAAAAATTAAAACTGTAAAATAAAAGAATAACCTTTTCATCTGACCGCGATGCAAATAATGTTTTCTTATTATTTATCGCAAATTTTGTTTGTGAAATAGTTAAAAAAATATATTGATGCAATGCAATAAAAGGCCTACTTCAGTACTACTGCACAGTATGGGCTTAACTGAGGACACCAAATGCACACTTTGGTTGAAGAATATATTGTGCGAATGTCAGACTAAAAAATTTACTTAAAAACTGTAATGCTGGGTTTATACATGAAAAATTAAAACTAAATTAAAAATAAAATAAAATAAAAAATAAAAATAGGAGTTAAACCTATATGAACAAGTAAGCTCGCCTGTAAGTGTTTATGCAGCTAAATGTAAAAAAAGGAAAATACAATTTAAATTAAAATATGGTCAACTATTAACTTTTTAACTTAATTTTTGCTGCAAATGGATGTGCGCATGCCAGGAAACATTGATTTTTTTACTTATAACCTCACTTTTCTGTTTTTTTTTGTTTTTTCTTTAATTCAAAAGGAGATATAAAATTTTGGTCGTTTTTTTTGCTGAACATTTCCTATAAAATGGTAAAAAAATGTTTTCACACTAATTTTGCTGAAATAAGGTATTTATGTGACTTGGACAATCATTAGCTTCTGGTGGCACAGCCCTGGTATAAAATAAATGCATGTGATTTTAGGTGGTAAAGAATTGATGCAAGTTTGTAATTTTTAGCAAAATATAGAAATATCAAATGAAAACAAAAAAAAACTGGTAAAAATGACATATCATTTTATTTCCTGTATAAACCATCAACAACTTCTAAGTTTTAATATAAAACCTATATAAACCTAGTAAAATTTTTTTTATGCAATTGAGAGAAATAAACAAGACTTTTTTTAATCAGATATAAACCAAAAAACAGTCAAAATATTGTTGTATATATTTTTTTTACACATTAGGTATTTTGTTTTTGACATATTTTAAATAATCGTTTGATCCATGTTATTCGTGCATTCACATCGACACTTTGACCTCTAAACTTTTAATAAGAGGCATAATATTGCCCTTATAGTAACCTTCTAATGAAAGGGCCAATTAGCCTACCCCAAATTAAACGAGACATTGTTTTAAAGTATCCAGATTGTTGGCGATTAAAGGCGGCTTTTTCGCACCTCAAACTGCCTCAAATTAAGCACTTAGCATGCAAAGTGAGAAATTAGGCAGCGTCTGTGATGTTCCAAATTAAGCGAACAGAAGGGTCTTGTTTCCATGTTAATTGATTTTAATTTTTTATCTCTCTTTTTCAGCTTCCATGGTGCATGAGGAACTAGTAAAATGCCAAAATTATGACTTTAATTTAATTAATTTTTTTTGTTTTGATTTTACTGCTATTATTTAAGGAGTTAAACTAGCAAATACGTTTTTTTTAATTTTTGCATTGTGCCTTACTCAATGTAATAAGCGTGTATTTTCATTACTTTAGAAACAATAAAGAGTTGTCTATTTTCTAAATGGTTACCAAATGATTCATGCATGTTTTTTAAGAGTTTTGTTTTGTCGATCTCTGTGTGGCTATTCATGAAATCAGGGAGAAAACAATTGTGAACCGCGTATTAGTGAGAAATTATTTTCTTTTTCCTAATCTCAAGAATAGATACACTGAAGAGAAGATAAGTCAAAGGCAGCTTTTAGATTTTGATTTTTGATGAGCTTGAAATATTTGTATTTCATGGGGCGATTAGACAACTAATATAAGATGCACAGAAGTTCGGCAGCTTCTGTGATTTTTGAAATTAAGAGAAGCATGTCTTGTTTCTATATTAATTTGTTTTAACTATTATCTTTTCTGGTGTCAGCTACAATAGTACAGGAGAAACTACTACTAAAATAACAAAGGACATCGAAATTTGTATTCGGTAGAATTGCCTGATTTTTTATATGATGAAGTACTTATCCTAATAAATTTTTTGTTTCATCGCGCCAACTCTCCACCTCTCCCAGAAGTACCCAAAAAGTAACGTCAAAGTCGTCAATTTCATACTTTTTAGCAATTTCTGAATTATTGTACTGACCTTATTTGCAAACCGACCAAAATATAATTTTCTTTTTTGAATATGCAATAACTGGCTTTTTAAAAATAAAATTTTAACCGTCAAAATTGCACTGCTATCTTGGATGCGCCATATTAAACTTTTTAGTTTCTTATCTGATTTGAATAAAACTTTCTCTAAATTATAAAACGTTTCCAAGACACCTAACTGTGACAGAAAACTGCAGATGTCAGTATCCATCTTGCGTCGGCCATTTTTTGTCCGATTTAAACAAAACTTTTGTTGCACATAAAGCGTTATCAACAATTTTCAATTTTGATCCAAAATTGACAGAATTTAGGCATAACCTTTTATACATTTTACGGTCTTCTAATATTACTTAAATATGGCCAACGCAAGAAGGCTACTGAGCTCTCTCTCTCTCTCTTGCTTTACAATGGTCTTGCACATTTATGACGGCCGACCAGTACTACTTTTTTCCCCGTATTATCTATATACCACTTCCCCTTCTCACTCACCTGACCGGTCGGATGAGCACCCCCTAGGAAGGCAGTTTTCTTTTCCTAGAAGGATTTAATTTAGCCTAAATTCCTTTGTCGGGGCTAGGGATCTTTAACGTCTTCTCCAAGGGACGGATGAAATCGAATTAACCTGCCTTCTAGCTAACACGGTCTACTCCGCTTCATACTGCGTTTTACCTTAATCTTACAAAATTCTGTAATTTTACAAGAAAAAGTCCAAGTAGACTACCTGTAAGACCGCGGGATTGAACCCGGCATCTCCTGCTTGAAAGTCGTGGAATGAACCCTGACACCAACCAGGCAGGTCTAAGATATGTCAATCTTGGATCAAAATTGGTTATTGTTTTGTTTTATGTGCAGCACAAGTTCTGTTTAAATCGGACAAAATATAACAAAGTTTTTTGAATCAAAACGAATTTAACCCGCTCCTATTAAAACAGAAAAACAAATTGTATTGGAAACGACTTGACTCGCCTATAAAAACGTTGAACATAAATAATTTATCTGAACATTTTAAATGAGGAAATTTTACAATACTTCTGTTTAAAAATAATCGGCATTAACTTTAATTAGAGCACTTAGCTAAATATTTAATCCAAACGACTGATTAGTAAAGCTAATGGCATTTACTCAACAACAAAAAGCGCGCTAATCTATAGGAATAACAGAAAGTATTCTGTAATTTAAATGTTATTAAACAAATTAGTGTAGAGACCCAGAGTTTATCGCAAACTATCGGTTTTCGGGAGAACCAGGTTATCCCTTACGAACCTGCCTCCTTGAATGAATGAATGTAGAAATGCACGCGGGACAATTCCAATGTACGTAGGCCACCTTGCTGGGCAGCAGATAGTTCCCAAGGTGCGACTTAACCTGGTCAGAACGTGCAAGGACAATTCCTCGTCCTCCATGACACTCGAGTCTTTGGCAATTCCCAGCATCTCTAGGTGCTCGTTAAGGTGACAGTGTTCCGTTAGGATCCCTGTTCCCAGTCTCACATCCTTTGTTTTTTTGGCGCTCACCTCACCAATCAGGAGTTTGGCCTGTCACATGTGCTATTCCAGACCTCTTCGAACGTTGCAGGGCCGTTATGACTTGGCATGCCGGACCGGTTGATGATCTTTGTATAAACAATCTATCGGCCTCTTCATTTCCCGGTACACCTTCATGTCCCGGGTCCCAGAGGAGATTGACCTTGTTGTGCCTTGCCATAGTTGTCAAGACACGTTTGCGCTCCAATACAAGGGCAGAGTTAACTCTGTAAGACCTGATAGCAGATAGTGCCTGAAGCGGACATTTCCAGATTTTTATATCCACACATCAGAATGGCGTATACCTCAGTCTGAAAAACAGTCGCGTATCTTCCTTGGGAAAAGTGGAACTTCGCCCCTGTGGTTTTACAGTACACTCCCGCCCCCGACTTGTCCCCCATTTTTGAGCCGTCTGTGTACCAGACTGTCCCATTCGGGGGGCAAGGGAAACACATCCATTCCTTCTAGACTTCCCTATCACGCTTGTAAAACCTAATTGGAAGCTTCGCACTAGTTTGCATCGGTATTCTGCCCTTGTTCATGCATAGCACTGGACAGATCTTCGTTACATTCCTATAGAGTGCTGTGTGACTCTTGGGATCAGAATTGATCCTGAGGTCACCATGAAAAGGGGCAAAGGAGGCAGCCCTGCGAGCCTTTCAATAACCCTGGTGGGTGCCGTCCTCATGGCGCATGTTATGCTGGACTTTCTCTAATTGTGCCCTTGCGATCTTTGTTTTTGTACCTGGCCACCACACTATGGTCCCATATGTAACGATAGGTCTCATGACAGCCGTATAAATCCAGTGTAGATACAACGGTTAAAGTTCGTACGTAGTGCTAAAAGCCCATAGGGCGTTTGTAGCTTTCTTAATCTTAGTGGCTATATGCTCTCGCCAATTCAGGTTGGAGTCTATAATGATTCCAAGATGTTTGGCCGAGCTTTTGTGTGCGATGACTTCATCGAACGGTCGAAGTTTTGGTAAAGTGCCCAGAGCTCTTTTTCTTGTGAATTTAAGAGGACTAGTTCGACTTGGCCTCCTTAAATACGTGTTTTGCAAAAGAATTAATTTTAATAAAAATCAGTTTGCCATAACACTGGGTTACACGAAACCGGTACCCAAGAAGCTGATTGGTGCAATAGTCTATAATAATTCGAAATATGTTTCTATCAGGTCTTGTTTTTAAATTATTCTTAAATCGCAATACATATTTTGAACATACTGTCTGTCAAGATAAGCCCTCGATTCCGCAAGTTTTACTTTTCTGTTCTGTCCTGGATGAATGGAAACAAATCATCCATGCCATTTGCAGTTCCAACACTGTGGCGCGAGTCCAGCAACCACTACAATGACTGCCACGTTTGTTTGACAAATATATGAGGATTCACGAAGAAAATTGAGACACACGTACCGTATACCATTATAAAGTCTGCACCAAGACCCATACCTTTTAGAGTTTTTAGATTTGCTTAGAGATAAAGAAAGTGATGAATAAGACACAGAAGAGTTTTTCCCTCAAGTTTTCTATAAATAATAAAATAAAATAAAAAGGTCTTTATTTCCTAGCAAGAGAAAAAAAAATATTACAACTCTACAAATCGCACGTTTTACAGTAAAACAAATATTGCTAGAAAAATCCCGGAGATCAGCTGACCACTTTGAAGATCAAAGAGGACTCTGTATTAAATCTCAAGCAAAATGAAAAAAAAAATCACAATGTGAAAACTTATTCCCTAAAATTTACACTACAATAACCTATGGATTTTGTTTACCTAATACTATAAATACAAAAAAGCGGCATTTTTATGTTTACACAAGAAAAATTTTTAAAATCCTTTTTAAAACAAAAAAAAATACTTATTTAGTAGGCTTTCTGGAATGTTGTTATATATTTTAGAAATTTGGTAGCTAAAACATCTTTCAAAATATTCAATTTTGTGTCTTGGGATAGCTATTTTATCAGAATTTCTTAGATTATGACCATGAACAAATATTTTGGAACTTTGACAAGAGAATCCTAGGTTTCTGCACATTAATCCATCTAATACGGGAATCTGGGGGGGGACGTCTTCACCTAATTCCACAAATAAGTCTAAGGCAGGAATTTTGAGCTGTTTGAATCCTCCTCGCATCTCTTGAGTCAATACAAGAACCGTAAATAGTACTACAATAATTGAATTTAGATAGAATCAGTTACTCACAGAGCTGTTTTTTGACTGAAAAATTTATTAAGCGTCAAATAGAAAATATTGATTTTAGATTAATGTATATTGTATAAGCCCTTATACAGCTATTAATGTGAGTTTTAGAATGAAAATCTCCATCGAATATCACTCCTAAATTACGCGCTGAGTTGGAGGGTTTTATCACATGACCGTTTACATTGATTGAAAACTGTTGATTAACTTTTGCTCTATTTTTTTTTTAGTTCCAAAGTAAGTTAGTTTTTTTTGCACTTACACTTAGTCCATGGTCATGATGACCATTTTACGAGTCTTAAAACGTCACTATTTATCTTTCTTATCGCCAGCCAAGAAACATTAGAAGAGGAGAAGGAATATCTAAGCTGATTTTCATCACAGTATTGAATTGTTTTCAGGTTTTCAAATATTTTAGGCATTCTGTGTTTGTATAAATAATATACAAAGGCGGTCCAAGGATAGACCCTTGAGGGACGCCTGTGCTGAGAACTCTTGCGGAATAGATACTGTTTTCTAACTTTACACATTGAAACCGGTGGGAAAGATAGTCTTTAAATAATTTGAGAGGTATTTTGCCAAGACGATTTTTATATAGCCTGTATGAGAGAATGATTTATAGTGTCAAATGCCTTTAAGTAATCTACTAAAACAACCTTGGTGTTATTAGATTCTCTAATGATATCATCAGTCAAGTCCAACCGAGCCGTCTCACAGCTGTGATTATGCCTAAAACCTACTCCATTTACATTTAATTAAACAACAGGAATTAAATGATTTGATATGACATTAAAATTTTTCTATTAGACAATCTGAATTACTTGGATCTAGATTACAAGAGTGAAACCTGTTGGAACCAAGTTAAAAAATGTCTGTGTAATGAAAACCGAATAAAGAAATAGCTTCATTTTACACCGATTTGGAAAATATAACTTTCTGTAACAACATCGTAACAAGTTAGAACGAGTTAGAAATTCCCTATAAAACAAAAGACTGGCGTTTGTTTATTGACAGTTCTAAAACGAATCTGAAGGCAGTTTTGCTTCATAATGACAATCAGTATCCATCAATACCAATTGAAAAATGTGTGCTGATCTAAAAAAAATAGCTTTTCTGGTGGGTTTGCAAGGAGGATTTACCAAGTACGGTTGTTTTATGTGGGGCAGTTGAGCAACTTATGATAATAAATATTGGCCAGAGCGAACGGAATTTGTATGCGGTAAATTTAATGTGAAATACTCACCTTTAATTGATTTCAAAGACTTTATTTTGCCTCCCTTACATATAAATATTTTATATACAAAATCCATCTTTACAAGGTTAAGGGAGGCAAAAACTAATATTTCGACCAAAATCTGAATAATCAAGAAATAGGCTCATGGATTTCTTTAAAAGCGGTTGTAAAAGGTATCTTAGGTAACCACAGAGCTGAAAATGCCGAACTCCTCGTACAAAATTTGTTAGACACATACAAAAACAGCTATGTTAGGCGATTACTGCTGGCGTTTGAAGAGAAAAGATCCTTCGAAATATAAAAGAAGGAGCTAAAAAAATTGCATTATTGGTTTTCGAAATTATAATTTTTTTAAAAGTTTTTCAGATATATCAATACAAAATTATGTAATCGTTTTTTCTTTAAAATTCATTTACATAATTAAAATATATTTATATTAAGTGCTATTTTTGTTTCTTTTTTACTCACAAATCTACTTCAAAAATGTTACGTGTTAGAAAAAACCAAACTATATATGTATTATTACTAAACGATAAGTCTATGAACACATAAACAGGAAATATTAAACTGGGTACCTAACTTTTGTAACGCTGTGTAATTGTTCAATAAAACTTTTTCTTGAGTGTACAATTCTTTTGTCTTTTACCCTTGGTGCATAAGTTGCTGCACTCTATACAAGCATCCGTCTTAGTGAGTGCAATTTTCCTCTTTTAGAATTAGTGAGTCCCACATCTACTGAAGCATAGCGGCACATTCTCCTAAAATGTGCTGCAATTTTTCCTCTGCCCACTCGCGAGCTAGATAGACACATCCTCTATAACTCTAATCAGTGCCAAGTACTTGCCCAGTCAGCATGCTGCACTCTATACAAGCATCCGTCTTAGTGAGTGTAATCTTCCTCTTTTAGAATTAGTGAGTTCCACATCTGCTGAAGCATAGCGGCACATTCTCCCAAAATGTGCTGCAATTTTTCCTCTGCCCACTCGCGGGCTAGATAGACACATCCTCTATAACTGTAATCAGTGCCAAGTACTTGCCCAGTCAGCATCTGCGGGTTTAGCTCAGCAATTATTGGGTTTTGTCTGCATCCGGACCATTTGCAAAGAGTTTGTCGGCATCATAACTCTTGTATCTAGAAAATTTTGAGTGCATACTTTGCTTTACCTCGGAGTGGTTTCGAACCTATACCTATGTATGTGGTTCCGGCGGTGCGTCGAATATGGGCAGGTTTATTTATCGTTCTGTTCCCGGATATTCCCTTGTGGCCCGGGACCCACACCAGTGTCTCAGGGTCCACAGGGAGTCCGCTGAAGCCTCAAAAGAAAGCATCCTTAGATCTGAGGAAAAAAAGACAGAGTTAGATAAAAAAAAAATTAAACTGCGGTATGTAAAAACCGATATATTTTTGCGATATTCATACACCTGTGTCCTAATTAATTTGATATCTTAAATTTTTAACTATTTACTGTTTTTTAAATGTTTCATGCCATAGGGTTTGCCTTTTCAGTTTTTGAGATACCTGCCAACAAAGTCCAAATTGTGAAATTTTCATTTAGCAATCCTAGAAATTAAGGGAGATCGCGCATATTATAGTTCAATACAAAATATGGTGCAGTTTGTCTTTTACCCTGCGTCAAGGGGCGATACACATATAGGAGAGGCAAGAGGGGTAGTTTTTAATTGCTAAGACGGTGGCGTGCATAGCACACTCACACTTAGCGTCGCGACGCTGGCTAGCTGCCGAAGCGTTTTTTTCTTCTCTTTGCATCATGTGGATCAATATGTAGCGTCGAGTCGAGGGCGTCTAATAAGGATTTTTTAATTTATTTAATTGGGAAAATTACTTAATAATTCCAAAACTAGAAATTCTAAAAATAAAACTTTTTCAAATTAAGTTAGAAAGAATATTTTAGGCTACATATATGTAGGTTGTTTATACATTTCTTAGTGCATTACAAACCGTGCTGATATTTTGTGAGGTTAAATAATCCAACAAACGGAACCAAAGTCCCAAATAAGTGGAAAACATCATATATATCCACAATTCACAACAACGGAAGGAAAGATATGTGCGACAATTATAGAGGCATATCCGTGACTAGTACGCTGAGCAAAATCTACGACAAAATAATAAGAAATAAAATGGGAAATGAATACAAATACATGAAAGCAGAAGAACAGGCCGGATCCAGGGCCGGTAGATGACGACTTGGAATATATGACTCGAAAACTGATAGATGAGCACAAAAAGTAGGAAAGAGCTATAAAAGACCAAAACTTACAAGGAAGGAAAGCGATAACTTTACGAAATGGAATAATCTGGGACCAAATTATATCGAACCAGAACAAAAAGCTCATATATAACACCGTTGTTGCTATTCTTGACGTGTAGGGAGTAGAAGACGAGAGAAGTAGGCGGGGTTAACTAAAAATTTGGCGACACTGTATTCTTGAAAAAAAGTTAAGAGAGGGGGCTGCTCCCGAGAGAGCAGCCATGTTCTCTTAGTAAGACCCAGTAGTAGAGGCCGATCACCAGGTTTTCATAATCTCTTCTGCATAACTCAAGTTATCGAAAAGAAAATGGCATATGGACAAGAGTTGCATTTACTATATGCAGATTTGCAAAAAGCATACGACAGCATACCACTAAATTTATTTTGGAGGGCCTTGGAAAATACAAACATAAGCGATTAGTTAATTAAAGCAATTAAAGGGTTGTACAACAATAGTGAAGCAAAAGTCAAAATAAAACAAAGGATAGCAAAAGGATTTCAAGTGACTGAAGTTCTTAAACAAGGTTGCTCTATTTCTCCAATGATCTTCAAGATTGATTTGGAACAAGTCCTTAGAGTATGAAAAAGAAAATGCTTAAACATGGGAATTCCATTAAATTAAACCATTTTATACACCTTGTGTTTCGTCGATGATCAAATTGTAGTAGCTCAGGATTAGGACGACTTGGAATATATGACTCGAAAACTGATAGACGAGTACAAAAAGTGGGATTTGGAGGTCAATCTAAAAAAGACAGAATATACGGGACAGTGAATTAAGTCTTGTGACGAGTATAAATACTTAGGGCTAAAAATAACAGCTGACTGCAAGGCAATAACTTGAATCAGTGGAATACTCTGGGACCAAAGTATATCGAAACAGAACAAAAAACTCTAATATGACACCATTGTAAAGAGTACCGTTACGTTCAGTTCAGAAGTATGGCCAATCAATTTGCTATAGAGATGGATTACTGGAGAAGAGCAGCAGGAAAATCAAGAAGAGAATAAGTTACAAACCAACGAATAAAAATAAAATATTATGACAGTAGGTGAAAGCATGCTGGAGAGAAGGAATAGACAGCGAAATGAGAATAAGGGGCCTAGATGACGCTTTATGGGAGAACAGAAACGAGTGGAGATTGGGCACCCGAAGACCTCAGACGTTATAAAACCGATTTATATATATATAAATAATCCACCAAACGATTCCCACCGACCTCCGGAGTTGGTGGGCGTTGTTATCATCAATCGGTAAATCGATTGAATCCATCGACGATTTTGAATTTTATGCGCGCGCTAAAGCATCTTTATCTTGTCCATTTTTTTTTTTGAAAAACTATTTGGTTTATTTTTTAACACATATAATTAAAAAAGGAGAAAAAGCCATATGGTTTTAAAACCTTTTAAAAACCGAAAAATGAGGGGCTGAAATACTTGAGAAAATATAAAAGCGTTTTCGATTATACTCCTCGAAAATCGCTCGGAGACTACCCGGGATCAGAGCAATGACGTCACAGATCAGATTTGTTCTCTGCTCCGTTTTAAAAGTTGGAATTGTTAAGAAAGGACTTTTTTGTAAAGTATATTTCTGAAAGAAAATTAGTGGAAACGGAACCACAGGAACTATAATACACATTTTTGGCGAGCTGGGCAATCCGTGCATTGATGAGAACAAACATATGTTCAGTTGAAAACTACGTCCTTTATATGATTCAAAATTTTAGCCTGTTTTTCATTGGGCTTACCATATAGCAATTTGACATACTCAAGTTCCTCCTCTGAGGAAGAAGGGTAAGAAAGTAGTGTTTCTACTTCAATAATTTTCCTTTTTATACCCATTTTCCAGCAAAACAACCAAACCAAAACAAAACACAATTTGCGTGCAATCTGGCAGAGAGTAATGACAGTTCGGGAGCGCTCTAGATCAGGTTTCGAGTCATAATCGAAAGCGCTGTAAATAGTTTGTGATGGACAGTTTAACAGCAACCTGTGCTACTTGGGAAACCAGTACAAATAGTTTAAAAACATATAGGGTGGGATTTAAAATTTTGGACTGTTTTGATTTTCTAAGAACTTTTTTGTTTTTTAATCGATTTTTATAAATATTAGCTTTTTGGAAAGGCAATTAAACAAATTTTACAATTTTTTGTAAAAACCGTCATATGTCAAAAATTCATAGCGGAAAAAATTTAAAATCATATTTTTTGCAACTTTTTATTACCACCCTGTAATTTTTTTCTATAAAAGTAAGAGAACACATGCTATTTCACGTCCAACGAAGTACCATTCATAAAATTCGGTTTACTTTTTTGTGAGCACCCTGTTAACTTTTTTAATAAAAATTAGAAAGCCTTTACCATTCGACGTTTAGTAGTAGTAGTAGTAACTAGGTAGTAGGCCCAATCGCTTGTACGGTAGTGGGCTCTCCGGGTCTTCCCGTTATCTGTTATCTTCACGTTTAAAAGATACTTTTGCTCAAATTTCCTTTAAATATCTACAGAACCTATTCTAAACAACAAAAAAATATTTTTTTTTTAACTTTTAAATTTTTTATCCGATTTTTATAGAGTAAGCGTTTTTGCAATAACAATTGTTCAAAATTTACGATTTTTATATAAAAAAATATCAAATGTTCCAAGATGGCGGAAATAGCATAAAACGAGATTTTTGAAAACAGATTTGCAACTTCTTTGTAAGCACTCTAAGCTTTTTTAAGAAAAATAAAAAAGCTATTAACGAGGTATTCCTCATAAATTTTATGATTTCTATATTAATTTATACAAAAATTACGTTGACTTAAATTTCCTTTAATTTTAAGCCATGTTAAATGCAAAAAGTAAAGGCGTCCTGTAACGTTTTGACATTATGTTTAAGTTTTTGTTTCCAGGGCTTGCTTACTTTGTTTTGATTTCCATGGTTTGGCTTTTTGTTTTTATTATAAACTGGTGAATATTTCAAAATCGCGTAAAAATATAAAAAAATTAAAAAAAACATATCTTTTTTTATAAAAAGTCATAAACATATTACGTCTTTAGCTTTTGTGAGTTTCATATACCTCCAAGTAACAATAATTAAATATGTTTTTCATTATACCTCGTTAAATGTCAAATGACAAAAGCTTTCTTATTTTTATTAAGAAAGTCTATAAGGTGCTCACAGAAAGGTTGCAGATCTGTTTTTTAAAACCTTATTTTAGACTATGTCCGCCATCTTGGACTTTTGACATTTGACATGTTTGGTAAAAAAAACGTAAATTTGAAACAATTGTCTTCGCAAAAAATAAAAAGTTAATTCAAAAAAATCTTTTTGGTGTTAAGAACAGATTCTGTATCTAGAGGAAATTTGAGTCAACGTAACTTTTGTATAAATGAACCAAATTTTATGAGTGATACTTCGTTAAACGTGAAGATAACAGGAAGACCCGGAGAGCCCACTACCATACAAGCGATTGGGTCTACTACCTAGTTACTACTACTACTACTACTACTACTACTACTAAACATCGAATGGTAAAGGCTTTCTAATTTTTATTAAGAAAGTTGACAGGGTGCTCACAAAAAAGTTGCAAATCTGTTTTTGAAAAACTTGTTCTTATACTATTTCCGCCGTCTTGGACTTTTGACATTTGACATTTTTTAAATAAAAATCGTAAATTTTGAACAATTGTTGTTGCAAAAAGGCTTACTCTATAAAAATCCGATAAAAAATTAGAAAGTTATAAAAAAAAATATTTTTTGGTCTTTAGAATAGGTTCTGTATTTAGAGGATTGAACACGCATAAATTTTGTATAAGTAAACCGAATTGTATGAGTGGTACCTCATTAAAAAACCTTTATAAAAAAATACAGGGTGGTAAAAAAAAAGTTGCAACTCTTTTTTAAAAATGTGATTTTTATTTTTTTTTTGCCATCTAGAATTTTTGACATATGATATTTTGACATATGGTTTTTGTTAAAAAGTTATAAAGGCTGTTTAGCTGCCTTTCCAAAAAGCTAACATTTATAAAAATCGGTTAAGGAACAAAAACGTTATTAGACAATCAAAACAGTCCAAAACTTTAAACCCCACCCTATAAATTCGTATTAAACGAAGAACTCCAAAGTAAATTTTATATCCATTACTGTACGTAGGTATGTATCTTGATTTATTTTTTTATTGATGCACACGAAAAATTAAATGCATCGACCGGGTGACAAAAACAACAAAAGCCGACGTGAAAGTCAAACAATAATTATTATTATTTTCATTTACTTTTCCGTGATAGCTAGTGAACAGCTAAAACATATTTTATTTTCAGATATGTTTATAGATGGAGAGTCAGAGATAAATTGTAATTACCTAAGCTAAACTACAGGGAGAACTGTTTACAGGAAAAATTAGTGATGTTTAGGTAAAAAATTTGGATATTATCATATACTCGTGTTCGACATGCATTTATGTGGACGTTTTTTTTTATTTCATAAATATATAGGTACAAAACATTGAATGAAACCATAAGTATCTATTTTAATTCTAAAGCAAGATAATTTTAGAGAAATTGTAGGGCATGTAAGGCAGTCAGTCAGATTGACCCCTATATATCTGCGTGTGTAGGTCTGTGCGCATGTAGAACCAGTAAACCGATTTCGATGCGGTTTTTCTATTTGAAGCTTATTATTTGGTGTAAACATAGACAAAGTATAGTCAGAATTTATGACGAGTGGAGTGACGTCGAATCAATGAATGAATGAATGTAGAAGTGCGGGGGGACAATTTCCATGTACGTAGACCACCTTGCTGGGCCCGTTGCACGCCCACTATCCATGGTTTATCCATGCAAGCCTGCTTCTTTCGTAAAATAAAATTTTTTTTTGGGCTGCAACCTTCTTACAACACCTGGGACCAACATATAGTTTCCAAGGTACGACTTTCTCGACCGGGCGAGAGCCGGACACTCCAGCAGGAAATGCAAGGATGAGTCTCCGGTGATTCCCAGCGTCTCTAGGTGCTTGTTGAGGCAACCGTGTCCTGTTAAGAGTCCTGTTGCTGATCTCACGTCCTTCCTGTCTAGGTGGAGCAAGTAATTTGAGCAGATGCTCTTTAGTCGGCTCTGTTTCGGTTGAACCGTCCATGCTAACCGCGATTTTGATCTGGAGATTCCTGAGCTCCTTGGCCAATTTGTTTACATCAGCAGCGTCCGTAGGCATTCCTGATGCTTTTGTAGAGTGTCCAATGGGTACTTGTGTAGGTCCCTGTCGAGCCTCTTGCGTTGAAGGAGATCTACTGGGTCCTTGTATAGTTCCTTCACTGGGTACCTGTTCGGTTCCCTGTGTTACCTCCTGGTTGTCTGAGGGTCCTGCTGGATTTTACTCACAGACGAGTAAACCGTCTAGAATCACCTCCCCAGCACTTCAGGGAGGGGGCTATTTACAACAGGTTGCGCCTGGTTTCCTGAGCAAGGTTTTTACTGTGGTGCCTCATCCACGCGGCCCTGTCGTTTAAGCCAAGGTCCCCACACCCGTCCCCGATCCAACACTCAGAGAAGTGGAGAGCGAGCTAGAGGTAGGTTCACTAAGCGCTCCCTATCTCCGGTACACCGACCTCAAAGGGCTGCGTTCCAGGGCGGTCAAACCTGCGACTTGGACGTACCTGTTAAGAATTACCCAAATGGGATTCAGAAAAGAGAGCTCTGGGTCTTCTTGGGCCGGTTTAATGCTTGTATCTTGGAGTGACGTTATATGTGCCTTTAAAAACCTAGCTTTTTCACCAATTAGCATACCAAATTATTTGTTGATATTATTTTCTTTTCGTTTAAGACTACAGATCCTCTTTTTTTATATCAATGACCTTGGCTTGGGAAATGCCGAAGTGATGTTCTAAAATACATATAACAACATGTTCAAAACATGTTCAAACCTGTTCAACATTATATTTCTTCCTTAGTGGCATACAAATACATTTTTTTCTCCGAAAAAAATACAAAAATCAAGGATTCTTGAGAATAGTAAATAAATTCTTCTTGTGGCTTGGATAACGTTGGCGCGGCGCATATGCAGAATAGGTTACTAAGCCAAACGAGATAATAGAGAGAAAAGGGGAGATAACTAAGAAAGTAGAGCGACATCTTGCTTACAAAGGGCAGTAAGAATCATAGAAGACTGGTGCAGCAGAACGGTCTTCCAGTGAATCTTGGAAGGACCGAGATGATCCTATTCACCGGAAAGAGAAAACTAGAGGAATTCAGTTGGAGCGAGCATGTTGCCAGAATTACCGTTAAAGTCCAGGCAACATTTTGGCAGTTGCGCCGAGTGGTCGATCGAACCTGGGTCATTAGCCGGAGGATCCTACACTGGATATACACGACCATCATAAGACCAAGAATCCAATACGGATCAGTGGTCTGGTGGCCCGCTGTAGAGAAGCTGATATCTGATAGTTGGTATCCAAAAAGCTCACGAACCTACAAGGGCTCTTCTGCAGAGGAATAACCGGCGCAATGAGGATGACCCCCATCCACGTCCTGTAAACAATCTTGGGTCTCCCCTCGCTTCCAACTTGGATCAAGAAGGAGGCGATGACTGCCAGTGAAAGCACCGCTTTTACCAGGGAGGTTCGATAAAAAGTATACAATACCAGAACGGAATGCGTGGCAAAGGGAAGAATTCCGAAAGGAATTAAGTGGAGAGTCGACGCGACGATCTGCTACACGGATGGCTCTAAACTGTCAGCCAAGCAGATAACAGGCGCAGGAGTGTACGCGGAAAGCCCTGAAGTCCAGAAAAATTATCCACTTAGAACACGCTACGGTGTTTAAAGCGGAGGTATATGCCATTATCATGGCAGCAACCCTAGCGAAGGCCAGGCTCAAAGCTCTCACTTTCCTAAGCTGGTATCAAGCTACACACCCAATAACAAAGAAACAAAAATCTTAGGAACCAATGGTTTTTGTAAACTAAAAGTACCCTTCTTTAAGAGTACATAATTAGTACAAAATTTTGACATATTAACTTTCATTAAATCTCCTAAGCACGGGGTGGATGCAGCTTAGCGTCAAGCCACACTCCCCCCTCCTTTTAAATGCGAATACCTCCGTTATTCATTAAGTACAAAATTTTTCAAAAAGGGACTAAATTAGTACATAATTAGTAGGTACATAATTTTTACAATATCCAAATAGAGTTTCGTTGAGTGGGGGGTGTAGCTTGACTGAGCTTAAAATGTAAGGAGCCACTCTTTCTTGTCACCTTGTTTTTGAATATTCTCCTTGCACTAATTTTTAGCTCCTGGTCTAGTATAATTAGCTCCCGCGGTCACACAGGCATTATTGATGAACTTTTATTATAATTGTTTATCCGGTGTTGCGGACAGAGATAATTACTTCGGCCTGCAGTGGTAATTGTGGGTTGGTAAATCTACGACCGAAAAAGAGGTAATTAAAATGCTATTTGTACAGTGTCATCCATTATAAATTTTAACTCCCTTTCTCTCGGTTATTATGCATTTTACAAAAAAAAGCCTTCAGCAAAAGTTGCATAACTTTTAGTAAATTATTAAATGATATATGTCAAGGGCTATCGCATATGTCAAGTCAAGCCTTCAACAAAAATTGCATAACTTTAAGTAAATTATAAAATGATATATGTCAAAATTGTCAAGGGCTATCGCATATGTCAAATTTTAACAACAACTCTCTTTTATTTTGAAATTCTATTGATTTTGCTAATTTTAAAAATGTGCAACATGCATGTGCGAAAGTAAATAAAAATGGTGATTTTCTCATGAAATCATCAATGTTTTTTCTTCATTTTTCATGTCTGCAAATCAATAAAATATATTTTTAGGAAGAATAATTAGGGATAAGTTTCATATCTCAAAAAGTGTTTACTTTAACGCATACCTGTTATACATTTTTGAAATCACCAAAATAAAACTTAAAAATAAAATGACATACTATTTAAAATAAGAATGTTTATGTCAAAACTTGATATATGCGATGTCATTTGACAATTTTGACATATAAAATTTGACAGTTTACTAATGGTAAAGCGATGATGGTAATTTAATGGCTTAGCATAATTTAAGGGGTAACGTTTTTGTTTAAGCATTTTTTACTATGTTTTTGTCAAAATCATTTTTTCTCTAAAATGAAAAATATTTAGAGACAGAGGGCAAAATTTAGTGAAGTGCAAAACTATTTAAGGTCGTTAAAGAGAGAGAGCAGGCTATAAAAAAGTATTTTAGAGGAAGATGAAAATAACTTAGGGCAATTGTTTAATAAAAATTTCTGTTGTCATCTGTGTGTCATCTTGAGTGGTCTCGTGCATATGATTTTTATTTTGCCATTTTTTTACAAAAAATAGCAAAAATTGTAATTTTCAAAACATAAGGTGGTATTAGTTTCTTTCAATCAAAGTTCTTTACAGTCTTAAAACTTACCAAGAAAGGTGTCCTACTAGTGTATTTAAGCATATATAAGAACCATTTAACAGGTATTTAACTAAATTATTTTTTTTTCAAACAACCGGAAAATAGCCACTTTCGGTACGATTTTTTGTACGGAAAGTTCCACATTTTTGGACAAGTTGGCCATGACTTCTTGTTGACAGCTTTTAGCTTTTGTTTTTTTTTTGGCAGTTTTGAAACTTCTAAAGAAGCTCTCTTAAATTTGTTTTAAAAGTTTTGGTTACAAAAATAGACTCAGATCTAGAAAATGAATTCGGAAGAAATAATAGAAACTGCTTCAAGAGTCACGTCGATTGCTGCCTGAAAAATCTAAAGAGCGCTACCGCCGTTTATAATACGTTTATATGTGTTTATAAACTGGTGTGATTTAAAAAATGTTAAGAAAATTATTGAAAATGTATTGGTGGCATAATTTTCAGTTACAATCAGTTATATGTCTACAAATAAATAAAGGACAAACCTAGAAATCTATCTTTTATGAGTTGTTTTATCACAATTCTGCTTGATAAGTTATCCATGGTCGGCCATAACTGTTCGTCAGTCATCGCTGAATTAGCTGAGTAAAGCTAATAGGCACTACACTATAATTTTTTTAATGTGCAATTTTGCACAAGTTGAAATTACAAAAATCATTTCTAACCTAGTGGCGGTCCCAGGGAAAGGGCGGGGGGTTGATCGCGTCCCCCTTTGCTCCAGAAAAAAGTAGACAACAAAAATGCTGTTGGTAACCCTGAAGTCTTTCGAGAAAAAATCGATAAATTGCAGAACGTTCCTTTAAAGACATTCTAGAATCCCTCCACAATATTTTGGGACAGACACAACAAACGCATGACGTACTTACCGCAAAAACCACGATATTGGAAATACAGAAGTGAAGAAGAGTATTATAGAGTTTCTCTTTATAAATAAGTTTTAGAGTAAATCATTTAGGGCACAAAATCAAGGTTCAATAACGAGACTCTAAGTATATAAGCCAAAATCAAGGCAAAATTAAGTAATGTCGTTTCGAAATACTGTATACTGTTTGATTAATCCAAAACACAAATTATTAAATTTTTAATTGGAGAAATCAGTATTTGGAAATAATATTGGTCAGAAGTAGGCAAAAGCTTAAATCGAAACATATATGATAACTCTGTGTTTCTTCCATTGTCTATATTTTATTTATACACGACGTTTCGATTTGTACAATCTCTGATCGAAACGTCGTGTATAAATAAAATATAGACAACGGAAGTCCGAAACACAGAGTTAATTTCAAACACATCATTGTCTCAAACTTTCAAACAAATATATGACAACGTTTTCGAGGCAATAAACAAATGTGACGATATATTTCCGTTGATAAAAACATTCTTGGCTGCTTGCCAGTAAGTAATGCTTCGTCAGAAAGAAGCTTCTTCTGCCTCAGAAGATTGAGAACATAAGTACTTAAAAACACTATGACGGAAATTAGTCTGTGGGGCTTAGCGTTGCTGCACATTGAGCGAGTTATGACCGAAAAGGTAGTGTTTCAACTAGTAGTAGTGGGTAGTTACCCCCCCTCACCCTGGATTTAAATTTTTTACGAAACATTTACAAAAGCCACTGCGGCGCTATGAACCATTGATATTTACGATTTTAGTTTAATTTAATGTAATTTTCTCAAAAATTTTCGGCGAATTTAAACATTTTTTAAAATAAAAATGCATGAGATAAATAACTTAAAATCTGAGTACCCTCCCCTAGATTTGAGGACAAATCCGCGAAGTTACTAAGTTTTTTTTGCATATATTGATATCTTATATCAAAACCGCCCCCCCCCTTTTCAAATGGCTGGGATCGCCACTGTCTAACCACAAAATGTTACTTGTTTTTCTTTACTTTTCATCTTAACAACTACTGGCCATAGCAGCAATGACTATGTAGCCAACAAGGAGCAGAAATCTAACATTTTCTTATTAGGCGACTGTTCATAAATTAAGTAACGCGGCAAGGCGATGACAAAAGTGGTAGGTACTAAAATATTTTTTCGTAAAGTGACTTTACAGGTCTCCGCAGGTTTACAGGACTCGCCTGGGACTCGCTCTGTAAATTTCCTGATCAATTTTTCGGTCTAGTGACGTAAATGCCTATTACCGATTAGGTTATATTTCAAAAATACAGACTCAATATTTTTTCAAAAAGTAAAAAGAAGTGGCTTGCGATATTATATACTTGTAATATAGCCTTCCATATTAATTAAAAGGACAACATCGGCAAAGGGCCAAAACAATGGTGTGTTAAATAGACCTCCCAAAATTACCTACATTTTATTGACGTTAATTACCGGTACCGAGGTCTTAAAGAAATTTTATCGCCTTCAGTTTAGGTGCAGTCGGAAAAAGCAGTGGCGTACACGCAATATCTTTACTCCAAATGGAATAGTAGTATTTGTTAACTATGAAACACCGCCAAAATATCTCTAAATAACTGCTAGTTTAAGTGGTCTTTTTTACTGAATTTTAAGTGGAGCCATTTTTTAAAAATCGTATTTTTAATTAAATGTTAATAAAAATTTGTTGATTTGTATGGTTTTCCTTTTAAAATGAGGGTAAAACCTTTAGTCAGCTACTTGCTTTGCGCTGTCAGGCCATTTGCATTATTAGAGTTTCCGGCACTGGTGGAAGAAAATATCCAGGAGGGAGGTTCCCTGGAAACACTAATAAAAAAGCTGATGCATCTAACGAAGTTATCAAACCTTTTTTAGTAGAAAGAACACAATAAGCAAACATCAGTGTTAAAAAGAACTTAAATCTGGCAAAAGAATTATAATATCCACGATGGAGGTTACCTGAAAACAATAATAAAAACGCTGCTGGATCCGACGAAGGCGTCAAATTTATTTCAGTAGAAGGAATACAATAACCAACAATTATCGTGCCAAGGAAAACCCTAAACCTGACAGAAGAAACTATCCAGAAGGCAGGTTCCTTGAAAACACTAATTGACAAAGTGCTGAAACTTATAAAGATGTGAAACCTTTTGTGTGCTAATTGGCTAAACATGAAGCAGTGCTTATTGGCCAAACATGAAGCAGAGGAGAATTTTGCACTCTGTAGTTAAAAATATTTTAAATTTCTTGTATTTTCTCTTTTACTTTTTGTCTTGTTATGTTTATATATATTTAATTATATTGTGTGTTTACTACTTCATTAATTTGATTGTCTTTTTTTTTATCTCAAATTTTAGTATTTTATTGCCTATGAGTGATCAACACTTAAATTAAATTATACCCAAGTAAGCATTATTCTTATTTTATCTTCCTTCTCTTTTATTATTTGTCAACGTTATGTAGCATTATCTTCATTGTCTATTGTATTTTCTTTTTCTTGTAATATTTTATAAATATGATGTGTTTTTAAGATGATTTCAAGTTTATTAATTGAGAGTTATAAGTAATATTTTGTTGTTTTAATTATTTAAATTTGATATATATGACTATTTTATTTAGGAGGTTCTTTACATTGAATATTTTGTTATCAATTATTAATTGTTTTGGACTCCAGTTTGCAACTACTAACCAAAATATTTACTATTGTCATCTATTAATATGTACAATTTTTGCAAATAAATATTAATTTATTATTATTTTATTTATTTTTAAGACGGAAGGTAAGCGCTCGTAAACGGCTTTATCATTGAACTCATTTTTTAACCATTTTTTTGTTTGTGTTCTGTGTTTGTCATTATGGGTCGCAGGATGGCATCTGCTTAACCTCAATGTAGTACAGTATTCGTTGAGTGCTTAACTAGAAGGAATAAAACAAGAAAAAAAGTAATCAGAGTAGCTGCAGTGTTAAAGAAACCTTCACCTGGTTGTAGATAACAAAACAGTTAATCAATCAATTAATGGGGATCCTTAATTTGTTTTCATTAAATCGTGCACGGACCGCTACTGCTCGAAACCTAGCACCCCCCAGTGTAGATAGCCTTTAATTTCTCCGTCGTAATTTACAAACGTTAGGTTTAAAAATAGATAAGACAGTTTAATTACTGGTTCGTGACTGCTAATGACCTTGCGGAACGGTGTTTTAATGATAATGGCCGGCAAGTGGACAGTCTGCCGAACGAAGGAAAAGAGGGACTCTATTGGCATTGAAAAGTGTTTGAAGGGGGTGGAAAAAGCAACGCGTTTTAAGGTAAAGTCTCGTCATAAAAAGACGAAAAATCACCTATTCCACTAGTGAACCGAACTTTCACTTTCGCTCAAAAATAAAATCTCGCTTTAGAAAAAGTAAAAACAAAATCTAGATTGTTATGGTTTTAGCATCGAACAGGCAGGCCTGTTCGGCGGTTTTATGGCATCCTTAAATTATATACGTATTTGTTTTAGTGGTCAAAATTTGCTTTAGATTGTTCATATTGTGTTTCTATAAAATCCTTATTGATTGCTTTAAGCACTTTGGTCTCTTCCTTTGGTTCCTTAGGTGGATAACAAACTTCATAAAACTACAGTACAAAGAATTCTCACCACTATGTTTCTACTATCTTCAGTAGGTTGGTAATTTTTTCTTCTCGTACCTTCTGAAACAAAAAAGAAAACGTTCATTACTACCTAATAAACCAATAGCCAACAAAGTCAACTTTGAAATTAACTCTGTGTTTCGGACTTCCATTGTCTATATTTTATTTATACACGACGTTTCGATCAGTACAATCTCTGATCGTCTTCAGGTACAAACTACAATCAATTCCTAAGGCTACGTACTTATATACTGTGAGAAATCACTCAACCTTGAAGTTTAAGAAGTTGGCTCCGCCCAAGGAGGGGCTTCCAAATATTTGGGATTTCAACACTTGGTTTACTGAAAATACCCTGATTCTGCCCAATAAAGGCAGCTTCAAGGAATTTTCGTTTCTTCCAGTGTGACTCATTGTGCAAAACCTTTGCTTCTGCCCACTTCATTCGGTGTTGTTTTGACCATGCATGTTCGGCAATTCCTGATTTCGTGGTTTCACCTTTTTGGGTATTCGTCTGATGTTCCTTAAGCCTAACAGATAGTGGTCTTTTAGTTTCGCCTATGTATGATTCACCACACTCACAAGGAACTTGGTAAATGCATTCCTTATTTTGTTTGTTCTCCGGTTTTGTTTTACTAAGAAGGCTTCGAATTGTATTACTAGATTTAAAAGCAGTTTTAATATTAAAGTTTTTCGCTACTCTTCGAATTTTCTCTGATACTCCTTTAACGTATGGGATTGTAAGGAATGCATTTGCCTGGTTTTGGTCATGTAATCTCTGTCCTGTTTGTTGAAATTTAGAAATAGTATCTGTTATAAGTTTCAGGCTGTAACCATTCTGCTGCAGATCCTTCTTAATGTTTCTTATTTCGATTTCCAAGTCATGAGAATTGTTACAAATTTGAACGGCTCTGTTATACAAAGTTTTGATTATGCCTCGTTTGGTTGTAGCAGAATGATTTGAACCTTGATTTAAATATTGTCCTGTGTGAGTGGGTTTACGATAGACTGTTGTTCTGATGTCGCTTTCTACTCGTGTGACAAGTACATCAAGAAAAGGAATTTGACAATTTTGCTCCAACTCCATTGTGAATTTAATGGTGGGTCTTATGTTATTTAGGTGGTGAAGAAATTCTGAAAGTTGTTGGTCATTCCCGGTCCAGACAATAAAAGTATCATCAACATATCTCAGCCAGAGCTTAGGTTTATATGTTGCGGTATCAACCGCGTGTGATTCGAACCACTCCATGTAAATATTGGCCACCACTGGCGAAAGCGATGAACCCATTGGCAGACCGTCTTCCTGAGCATAAAACCTATCTTTCACTTGAAAATAAGAGTTATGTAGGCAGCACTCCAACAACTCCATCACTCCCTCCAGCGGTAGGCTGGTACGTTCATAAAGGGATTCGTCATCAACCAGTCTCTTTCTAATAATGTCTAGCGATTCCTTTATTGGGACATTGGTGTATAGACTTTCGACATCAAAACTGACAAGTCTATCCTCGGTTCCTAAAACAAAAGATTTAAGAATATTAACAAAATGGTTTGAATTTTCTACAAATGAAGCGGTCTTGCCTGCAATGGGTTCATCGCTTTCGCCAGTGGTGGCCAATATTTACATGGAGTGGTTCGAATCACACGCGGTTGATACCACAACATATAAACCTAAGCTCTGGCTGAGATATGTTGATGATACTTTTATTGTCTGGACCGGGAATGACCAACAACCTTCAGAATTTCTTCACCACCTAAATAACATAAGACCCACCATTAAATTCACAATGGAGTTGGAGCAAAATTGTCAAATTCCTTTTCTTGATGTACTTGTCACACGAGTAGAAAGCGACATCAGAACAACAGTCTATCGTAAACCCACTCACACAGGACAATATTTAAATCAAGGTTCAAATCATTCTGCTACAACCAAACGAGGCATAATCAAAACTTTGTATAACAGAGCCGTTCAAATTTGTAACAATTCTCATGACTTGGAAATCGAAATAAGAAACATTAAGAAGGATCTGCAGCAGAATGGTTACAGCCTGAAACTTATAACAGATACTATTTCTAAATTTCAACAAACAGGACAGAGATTACATGACCAAAACCAGGCAAATGCATTCCTTACAATCCCATACGTTAAAGGAGTATCAGAGAAAATTCGAAGAGTAGCGAAAAACTTTAATATTAAAACTGCTTTTAAATCTAGTAATACAATTCGAAGCCTTCTTAGTAAAACAAAACCGGAGAACAAACAAAATAAGGAATGCATTTACCAAGTTCCTTGTGAGTGTGGTGAATCATACATAGGCGAAACTAAAAGACCACTATCTGTTAGGCTTAAGGAACATCAGACGAATACCCAAAAAGGTGAAACCACGAAATCAGGAATTGCCGAACATGCATGGTCAAAACAACACCGAATGAAGTGGGCAGAAGCAAAGGTTTTGCACAATGAGTCACACTGGAAGAAACGAAAATTCCTTGAAGCTGCCTTTATTGGGCAGAATCAGGGTATTTTCAGTAAACCAAGTGTTGAAATCCCAAATATTTGGAAGCCCCTCCTTGGGCGGAGCCAACTTCTTAAACTTCAAGGTTGAGTGATTTCTCACAGTATATAAGTACGTAGCCTTAGGAATTGATTGTAGTTTGCACCTGAAGACGATCAGAGATTGTACTGATCGAAACGTCGTGTATAAATAAAATATAGACAATGGAAGTCCGAAACACAGAGTTAATTTCAAACACATCATTGTCTCAAACTTTCAAACAAAGTCAACTTTATAAACCTGCAGCCCTTTCCAACCAACTGGTAACAAGTCTTGCACCGGAAAATTCTAGAAAGTGCGTCCTAGGTTGAAGTAAGGTATTATTAATAAAGATCTAAAATGGTTAATAAGGTCGATATTCAATTAAAATAAGTAGAATTAGTAGAACTTTTTCGCCGTTTCTTTTTCTCAGTCAATGATCCAGGTGGTCCGCAAAGTAACAAGTAACTGCATGAGAAAATTCGATTTAA
This sequence comes from Oxystoma pomonae, assembly GCA_963921995.1. Taxonomy (NCBI): domain Eukaryota; kingdom Metazoa; phylum Arthropoda; class Insecta; order Coleoptera; family Brentidae; genus Oxystoma; species Oxystoma pomonae. Next base: position 27,080,111 of record OY998170.1, read on the forward strand.
ACAAGATTAAAATTTGGCTTTAAATTAAGGGTTGTGAGCAAAGGGTGGCGAAATAGGTGATCGGAAAAAAGGGTCTAAGACCTTACGACCTTATTTCACAAAGACTTACTGGAGCATAATTGGAATTTTTCTAATAACGAATTAAAAATGTCTCCTGTAGGTAAGATTGGGGCCAATTCAAGTTGGTTTTTTTGAAGCAAGGGGGTAAGGTTTTGTGTTTGTGATAATTTAATTTAAAAAAAACTGAGAGGCATTAAGAAACTAGGCAGCATTGAAAATTTTTTCTCTAGGTTTGTAGAGTTTTAACGAAGGCAATTTAAACTCTTAACTATGCTACAATTTTTGTGGACCACCTCGGGAAGTTAGCAACAGAAAAAAAAAAATTTCTAATTAAAATGCCTCCTGGAGGTCAGGTTAAGGGCTGCTCTAATTGTGTTTAAAGCAAGCGACAAAATTAAAAAATACATCAGGAACTACCAACACTAAAAATATTTCCGTAGGTTTGCTAAATTGAGAAAAAAGGCCATTTCATATTTTAACGAAAACTATGATAAATTAATTTTTTGTGTGTTCCAAGTTGTCCAAAGAATAGTTGATTCAGTGATTTTGTTTTTAGATATTACAACATCTGTGGTGATTATATACAGGAATTTCATATAAAATTTAATACGGTTATTATGGTTTAAATAGGGAGACCCTTTAGGCCCACCATTGTTTTGTCTAGTCATTTTTTCCATTGTCAAATCATTAAAATCGGAAATTAATATATGGTATTTGGAAATACAGTATATGAAGAATTTTAAAATTTAATTAAGTTAAATTCCAAAATTGGGTTGGATTGAAATTTAAAAAAATGTGAAATCACATTTTTATCAAAAGATAATATGTTTAAATCTTCTCAGTTCTTTGATGTAGCTCCCCAAATATCAGAAATACCTATTAACGACTTTTGTCTATTGGATGCCGCTTTCTTTATAAAGAAAATTAAATCTGAGATTCATAAAAAATTGTGTTTTGAAAATGTTACAAAAAAAACTGAAATACGTAGATTCACATGCAGCCTATTTTTTACTCAAAAAATCTTTTTCTACTCCCCTTGCTAAGATGCGCCCCATATTGGCAATCAACTAACTCTTTGGCAGAATATAACAATATTTTGGAAAAAACCATTAACACAGTGACAAATTGTAATTTAAACTTAAAATCTTGGTTGCAAACTACCCTACCCGTAAAGCTGGGCGGACTCGGAACAAGAGATTCATCCACTCTATCCGTGTTAGCTTTTCTTGCTTGCGGCGAAAAAGCTGACAAATATGGTCTTCACCGACTGGTTTTCCAAAAATGTGCGGGTCGTGCTTCCAGACACAGGCAGATTAATGACATAATCAAGCGAGCTCTAATTTTAGCCAAACAACCAGCTATTTTGGAGCCGCTTGGTATATGCCGCAACGATGGAAAACGTGTCGATGGAATCACTTTAGCTACGTGCAGTCACACCCTTGCAACTTCATATTTAAATGTAACAGAAAAATAATGTGGTGGGGCTGCACGAGTGGCTGAGGATCGAAAGACAAAGAAATATATGGAACTTTTAGATTGCTTTGCGTCCCTTTTGCTGTGGAAACCTTCGGTTCTTTGGGTTGTGAGGCAAAGAAACTAATTTCGGAAATAAGTTCCAAAATTCCAGACAAGGGTTCTCGAAACTTCATAATGTGTGGCTTAGGCACAATAAAAGACGAGGTAGAATTGGAAGAGATATTTGATCTTAAGCCAAACTTGATTTTATTTTTTTTTGTTTTTTTTTTGTTTTAATTATATAGTTTTATATATGCTTTGTATAATTTTAAATTTACGTTTACTGTTATTTTACAATTTTACTAAACCTTAAAATTTAATTTCTTAATAAAACATTTTTAACTATTTAATATTGTTAGTTGTAACTTCCAACAAAAATCTAGTATAATAGAAATAAAAAAAAGTAGTTTTCAAAGTGAATGTTTACATAACAACGAATTTGTAGAAGCATTTACCATCACAAATTAAACTTCTCTAAAAAAAAAGTCTAAAGTTAGATGGACCGGTTAGTTGATTAAGTATCTAAACTAACTGACACTGTTTTTTCCGCTAATTTTTTAACTAACTACTGTTTATGTGCTGTGTAATATTTTAGCTTCTCTCTGATATTTGCATATTTTCTGTTAAAGGATTCTACATCCAAATGTAATTTAATACAACTTTTATAGGATGTAACTGTCTTCCTCATATGAAATAATACCAGATTTAGCTCCTGTATCACCGATTAAATTTATTAGGTCGACAAAATCAAGCCCAATTTTTGTCCTTATACCTGAGAATGTCCTTTCGATCTTTTTACGGTTTAAAATTGATTTAAAGTTTTGAACAAAAATAAGTATTGCATTCGCTCTTCCGAATATTGATATCATTACCTTTCATTCGCAAGTTATGATGGACTGGTTTATTAATGCTCACTTTTTCAAATGGTTATTTTATCTTGATCTAAAGTTTGATCATTGTTTCATTTAGGAACCAAAATAAGAAGACAACGTCAATGTTTTGTACCATGCAATACTTTGACTTTAAAGTCTATATCGTCAACCTTATGCACTGACTGACGTGTCCTATGTTTAGGAATTATGTGCCCATTGTGTTTTTTAGGATGACATTTTAAAAATTTAACAGACATTATAGGCAAAATAAAACTGGGCCCTATTTGCATATTTTTAGCAGTCTATAGTGGTCTTAGATTGCATTGGGAATTTTTTCGGCATAGATGAGAACCGACATTATTGATTAACGGTTGCGGATTTGTGATTTAGCGAACGAAATTTGGGTCTGGGGTGCATTTTTGGGTAAGTTATGTAAATTAGGTTTTTCGGTGAATTAATTTATAAAGAATTAAGTCTAACGGATTTTTACGAGTCTACTGATACGCTCTGCTTTGTTATTTATAATCCGAAAATGAGGTTTATTATTGAAAAAGTGGATGAGTGTTGTGTAGTCTATTTGGTCCAAAAAACTCTTTGAGCATCCTTGGACACTTATCCAGAATAATCGACACAGAACAAAAAGGCATTTTTACGAGCTTTTCTTGGATCATTTTATTCTGGTAAATGTTCCAGCACATGTTCTGGAATATTATTGTAATGTTTTTTGGAAACATATTTTTAAAGATGACAATAAAAATTTTGTTGATCTCACATCACTGATCTCAATTCTTTAAAAAATGGAACCCCAAAAAGACTTTTGTTTAAATTTTTATACAAAAAAACCGACGGCAAGCGAAACATTGGAGAATCCACACAGAACAAACATGATTTTCGAGAGCTTTCCTTTGAATATTTTGTTCGGATAAATGTTCGAACAAATGTTCGGGCAAGTTTTTGCAATCCTTTTTGGAAACATATTTTTTTTTAAATTTTTATCAAAAAAGCCGACGGCAAGCCAAACAATAATTATTATCGGCTGTCTACTCGGGGTAATTAATAAATTTGGAGGTTTGATAAGAAGTACAAAGTCACAATACCTGAACAGGATGGGTGGCAGAGAGAAGAATTCCGAAACGAATTAAGCAGAGATTCGACGGTCTGCTACAAAACTGTCAGCCAGGCAGACAACAGGTGCAGGAGTGTGGAATACCTAGAAGTTCAAGAAAGCTACCCGCTAGGCGAGCATGAGCATGAGCATGAGGTATACGCCATTGTCATGGCGGCAACCCTACCAGAGGTCAGAAATAGCAGGAGGGACATTTGCATATCTTATGTTATGTGAGGGACATTTGCATATGTTCCGACAGCCTGGCTGCTCTCAAGGCCCTTAGTTTACCAAAAATTGCCAGTAGCTTAGTGGAGAAGTGTGTTAATACGCTACAGACATTAGCTGAAGACAAAAGGGTGACACTGATGTAGGTCCCAGGCCACGAGAGAATACCAGGGAATGAGAAGGCGAACGAACTTGCTAGAGCCGAGGCCGAAACCCAATATGTTGGACCGGAGCCGCTTCCGGGAATCACAAGAAAACAGGTGCAGAGCGAGCTCCACAAATGGGTGAACGATCAATTGAAGTCGTCCTGGAGGGAAGAGCGAGAGTGCAGACAGTTCAAACTGCTCGTGAGTGGACCGGACGCAGCCAGAACTAAATGGCTCCTGGAAAAAACTCGTAAGGACATTGGACTGTTAGTAGGAATGCTGACAGAGCATAATCGGATGCGTAAGCACGTAACATGCATGAGAGTGTTGGACGACTCTGCCTGCCTAGCATGTGGGTGGGCGCAGGAATCAGCGGTACACGTAATAGGAGAGTGTGACGGATACGCCAGATTGAGGCTGTAGACGCGGGGTGCCCCCACAATAGAAGAGGAGGAGCTCCACTCTCTAAGATTGGCTGACGTGCTGACCTTCGTAAGGAAGGCAGGAAGGCCCGAAGAGAGAAAGGCAGGACGAGTAGAGGGAGTGGGAGGATAAGGGTGCGAGACGGAGTATGGCAGAAAGGGCCCATGAAGAGGCCTACTACTACCAAATAAGTTTCTAATTTTTTGTCACTCTTTTGTCTTTAGGAGTCGAAAAGGGGCGGCTACGCCCGAAACACTCACTGTGAGACAGCTGCCTCAAATTTTTCTAGGCATTCCTGTAGCGATAAATACTTCTTTTGTTTAAGTTTAAAATGTCATTACATTTCTGGTACTAGCTTTTTGTACCTTGCAGTCCCTTTTGCAAAAGAGGCAGGCTTCCAGGACTAAACCATGGATGGTAGGCGTGCAACGGGCCCAGCAAAGTGGCCTACGTATACGCATACTTGCAGTCACAAAAGTGACCTTTCTAAAAGTGTATAATATATACGGTCTACCAGCTAAAATGCCTACAAATTTCAAAAGTACGACAATTTGTCATATTGCTTAAAAAAGGTCTCTAAAACTGAAAATATTTTTTTACCTAAATTAAAGTCAACCTTATTTTTATATTAAATTTTGCATAATACAAAAAAATCAGCAAAAATAATGTATTAGTAAAGTCTTTATTGAACAATATCAAATTATCACTCGAGTAACGGACGAAGGCTGTTCTATAAAGAGGGCGGTAACCCATTTTGGAGTTTATAAAATAACAATAATACGATGGAAACAGCGCTGGATTGAAAACAATTCCACGAATAGGAAACTTGGATTAGGACAAAAACGATGGTAAACGTAATACTAATTATTTTAACTTAAAAAGAGCTAAAATAAATAATTCAGTATTTAATAGGGGGGGCATTGAAAAGGTTAAATTTTGAAAATACTGATGGTCTTCTGAGAGCTGATCCAATGCGCGATAAATAGCTTCGCTTAACTCTTCAGCATTTCGTGGTCTCCAATTCCTTTGGTATATTATTTTAACGATTCGACCCCATATATTTTCCATTGGGTTAAGATCAGGGCTGTTGGCTGGCCAAGGAAGTGTTTCTATATTATTATTCTAAAACCATTGGCGCACTACATTAGCCGTGTGTACTGGACAGTTGTCCTGTTGATAAACGAAGTCATTATTTTCATGTAAAGCCTGTACAGATGGCAGCATAACGTTTTCAAGGATTTCAATATATCGTTCACTATTGAATCTTCCTTCGATTCTCCAAAGAACCTCTAGCACTAAACCAGCCCCACATGTTTACAGAAAAATGTCCAGCTTTTTTAATTTGGTTTGTATATTCGGGTTCAAATCTAGAATTTGGTGGACGATAAACTAAAATTCTCCTGCTGCTTGAAGATGATTGAAAAATTTTTTCGTCAAAGAAAACCACCCTCTCCCAGAAGTAATTATCACGAAGAACGTTGTTCAGTGCAAAAATCACTCTGGCTGGTTTTTGTTCTTCGGTTAGAAATGCTTCTTTGCAGCAACTCGGCAAGAGACTTCTGATTTCGTCACTCTTCTATTTATTGTTGCTAAAGAACCCGAAAATAATGTTACATTAGCTGCTTCAACCGACGTTGAAAAAGGATTTTGTCAAAGATGGCCAATAAGTCTCTCATCTTGCACTTCAGAACTTACTTTTGGTCGTCCCAATCAATCTTTCCTATCCGTAGAATTATTTTCAATCCAGCGCTTTTTCCATCGCATTATCGTCATTTTATCAACTCCAAAACAGGTGGCCGCTCTTCTTATAGACCAGCCGTCTTCTATAACTTGAGTGATAATTTGAACTTTTGTAAATATTGATATCTGTGGCATTTTTAAGGATATCACACTGAAGTTTAAGATGTCAGGCATACTAAGCTGGTGGTGCCTTATAATAGTATACACTAATGGAAAGCTAAATTTTGTGGCACAGGAAAAAATGCATGTATGAGTTTCTTTTGAAATCAAGTGTACATGGGAATTTTCCCGTCCGCACTTCTATATTCATTCATTCATTCAATACTCCCTACAAAGAAAGAAAATATTGTAAACTCAAATAAATATTTGTTTGATAATAGACTAACATGACCCTTAATTACAGTTTCGCAAATTTTAACGTGCGTTCCGTTAACTTCCTATTATCTTCTCCAAGTTGACTTGCTTCAACACTTTAAGTGCTATCTTAAGTGAGTAATTATCCATTTTGTTTATGTTGCGTTTCAATTACATTTACACACCCTTTAACATTCCACCTTCCAACAATATAGATATATATCTATGAAAAAGACCGTATCATTTTAAATCTAGCCTTACAGGCTTGAAAGAAGTCATTTGAATTTCCATACTTGAAGTACTTTTCGCGTTATGATAATGCATGATTATAGTAGCAAAGTATTAGGTATACAGGTACAGTTTATAGTTTTTTGATGTATTAGTATTGTTTAATACACAGTGTGTCCTAAAAGTCTGGAATACTGGATTTTTTAGGATAACTATGGTTTAAAAAAAAATACATAGGATCATTTTAGGTAAAAAAATGCGGTTTCAAAAAATATACACTCTTTGATAGAGGGTGTCCTAAAAATAAATTAACTCTTTTTAAATTGGACCTGCTATGCTGGGTGCTGACTACCACTTTCTGTCTAACATCTCTAAGGGTTGATTTCGGGGGAAAGGAAGTTATTACCTCTGTAGACTAGAATATTTTAGAAAGAAGGTAAAGGAAGTGAAATCCATACATAAAATTTCCTGGCAAAATTAAGAAAACTTGCAAAAAATACATTAGTATATACATATAAACATGACCTAAAAATGTTCAAAAAGATGAGGTTCTTTGCAAGGGTTCATTTGTAGAAACTTTAATGAGAACTTCTCCCATGCCTCCATTCCTGTAAAAATATCCAGGAAAATCGTCGATTTGGGGGAGGAAAATTTAGTAGCGCTCTAGACTAAAATACAGTGAAGTATGGATATAATGAACTTGAGAAATTCATCAAAGTTGGTTTACTATATCCGAGGTTTACTACAAAAGAAAAATTTCCTTTTGTAGTTTCGGTTAGAAGGTTTGACCTGAATAAAACAACCTAATCTTTGATATACTAAGATATTTTGGTTTTTACAAGTCTATTAGAAAAACTAATGTCAGTTATATAGCCTTCAAGGTTATAAAAAGAATTGCAATCTTCCGGGAACTTCACGTGATTGCAAAAATGAGCAAATTTCTATCATTTTTTTTTCTCATTTCTTTCACTGAAGGAACTATGAACATGACATCTTCCTCATATGCCTCCTTCGCCAGTTCATTATCACTTTCTGCACTTGTCACTGTTGAGACTGACTCAATGATTTGGTCTTCTGTCAAGGACTCGGCTGAAATAACTTGATCGTCGATTGAAACGTAGCTTTCAAAGTCAAAGTCGTCAATTATGTTCCTCATTTCTGCTTCAAGGGCATTCTGGGTTTCTTCAGCCACTTCCAAGAGGCTCACTGAAAACTCTTTTCCATTATCAATTGCTTCTATCATCTTCATCAGCATAATTTTCCTGTAGCGACATGAATTATCCCTTGATCCATGGACTGCAGCTTTGAACTGGTATTAGGTGGCATAAAAATCATTTTGATTTGGTACAGCGGAACATTGGGATGTGCTTGGCAATTTTCGACTAAAAGAAGAATTTTTCTATTGTTTTTCTTCAAATCTGCATCCCATTGAAGTAGCTCTTTGGTAAATAAATTAGATGTCATCCATGCTTTGATATTTGATCTACACTTGACTGGTAGGGTTTTGTTCTTGAAACATCTAGGATTGTCGGTTTGCCGATAACAAACAGTTTTCTCTTTTCTGTCCCAGACATGTTTGCAGCGACCAAAATTGTTATTTTAACTTTGGAAATTTTTCCACCTACACAGCTTTCTCCTTGAAATTTCAGTGTTTTATCAGGTCTCGTCGGCGTTGAAAATGTTATCACTGTCACAATTTTTGCGAAGATCAGGCCAAACACTCGTAAACCAGTTATTAACGACATTTATATCGACTGATTCAGACTCACCAACAATTTTTCCTCCAGAGGATAAAGTTTCTCTTCTTAAAACGTTCAATCCAACTTCTGGAAGACACAAAATCTTTCCTTCAATTTTATTTCCCATTTCACTTGCTTTTTGTTGAAGAATAGGACCACTTATAGGGATGTTTTCTTCTTTCTTTTTTGGGTAAACCACTGTAAAAGTCCCTTATTAACAACTTCATGATCTTTTTTTCTCAGCCTTTTACAACTTGAGTTCACTTGACTTGATTTTTTTTCCAAGTAATGGACACAGTTGATTTCGGCAAATTTATTTTACGACAAATATCATCATATGACATCGTATTTTTCTTTCAGATTTAACACTCTACATTTTTATTTCTCCATTTGAAAGTCAGTCACAATAATCGTCCATAAACGTAGTCGCAACAAAGTCTATTAAAACACAAGTGAGGTTAAAACAAAAACGAATTAAAAACCGGAGAATCACCAAGGGAATCCCCGAAAAAGTTCATTATAAACGGAAAATGTAACTTAACCATAATGAAATTTGGTTCATTTTATCCGAAAGTTCATTATATCCGGGTTCACTATAAACCGTAAAAAATTACAATGGTGTTATGGGAAATTTTTAGGGTATTTTGAAAAGCGTTGATTATAACCGAGTGTTCACTGTAAGCGGGTTTGCTATATCCGAACTCTACTATATTTCAACAACTCAAAGAAAATCAAAATGATTGATGAAATTTCCTAGTTAAATTAAGAAACTTTTCAAAAACATAAATTAAGTCGTTACAATACCTCGTCGAAACCTAAGAGTAAATATATCAAAAGTATCATTCCTCATACCTCCAAGTTGCAATAAATATTTATATGGTGATGATGTATGCAAAATATTGTGGCACGCTTCGACATCTCCTTGAAATCGACGTATATAAACTCTCTGCCTGTCTTATTTAAATTTAAATATTTATTTTGTGTAAGAAATACGTTGTATTATTGGCAAAAAGCACGCATAGATCAAATCGGCCAGCATTATACTTAGGAGGTATTGAAATACCTTGATCACGTGGATAGTTTTTCGCTCTGAGAATTTGCAAAATTATGTACCCCCTTTTAGTAGATATGACCTGTTGTATCGTTTTAATACCTTCAAGTCAATTTGATCAACTTTGCATAGATTAGCTTCTTTCGAGGCTGTTAGGTTTTCAACCTGGTCAGGTGGAATCGTGTATTACCAACACTCTTTGTGATTTTCTATAGTTATGGACCCTAAGTATATTTTGTCATTTGATTTGTTGAAATATACATGGCTCTAGGGTCTCGGTAATTATAATTTAAATAATTTATTTTGTGGTTTCATAAAATTATGTACCCCACAAGAAGTACCTATGACCTGTTATGTTTTTGTTTGCCTTTGACACATTGGATTATTATTTAAATTTTAAGAGGAGAGAGAGATTCTTTTTTTTCTGTCTTGTTATATCCATACTTTTTGGAGTCAAATAAACATCAGAATTGGTTAAACTTTGAATGGAAGCAAAAACTAAGACATGGCTGATTTTTTGGTAATAAAGTAATAATAAGTTTTTTATTTGCCAACGAATCCAATGTTGCTTAACTCAAGCTTATTTTTTCTTGAGGAAGGACTGTAATTTTTGCTGAAACGTTACGCCTTGATATTACATGAGTTGTATATATAAAAAAGGAAAATAAATTAATTAAAAATATTGATCAAAATTAATCTTAAAATCTTATACAGGTGATTCAAAATTGCATAGAAAGACTTTAACTGTAGGTAGAATTTTTTGTTCTAAACAAGAATTAGACTCTTTGGTTTTAGAGATATTTGCATTTAAAAATTGTTAATATTTTCTGAGAAGCAACCTTTACTACGTAGTAGAAACATCAATTTTTGAAAAGAAAACTTTGACAACCTGACAAAAACCCTAAAACATAGTAGACTTCCTTCGTAAATTATTTTAAATGTGGTACACCTAACCGATGAGTCCCTAATAAGGACGAAACGGCGTCGTCCTAGGTCCCACTCTCTGTGTGAAAAGTCGAAGACCAGGATGTTCATTTTGCACCAAGTACAAAAAAAATCCTGTTTTTTCGTTAGATTTAAAGTGCACGCAAACACTACCCATTCGTTAATTTTATTTTAAAGGCGATTCAAAAAAAAATACGAAGATTTTACTCCTAAATTCAGAGCACCAAAATATGAAATTTAAACAAAATAATCACGTAACTCTTCTTAGTTTAAGGATATCTAATCACTGTTCAAATCTTTCTAGGGAATTTTGAATCACCCTGTATTTAGGGCTATTTGATGTCACTTCTTTTGGAGAGACGCTACATGTATATAGAATTATAGATTAAATAGCTTAAAAACTGAATGCTCAATAATTCGAAAATTCGCTTTCTGTTTTTAGATTAATACATGTATTTATCAGACAATCCGTCTGAGGTATCAAAATACCGAGGATTCATATTTGTATACTTAAATATTGAATTAACCTTGACTGCTCGTGATCTTATCAACAGTCATTTCGATGTTTGCTCAATAAATAAATAACGCCTTTATTACAAACAAACGGCCTTTTGTCATAACCAACGGTTTTCGAATTTTTGTTTTTCCAAATTTAAAGGAGGGATTACACGTAGAATTGTTGTAGGTACCATATGTGCCATACAAAAAAAAATCACATTTTCTAATGGCCACGCGTCTGTATTTGATTTTTTGTAAATTAAACAATTAAAATGATATGAAAATTGACATTGACCACGTTTATACGAGCATAAAACCAGTTTTATATAAGGACGGTTTTAAATAAAACCGCTCTTCTCAATGGTTGACACGTCCTTCATTAAAACTGTTCTTAACAGCTAATCAAAGTACTCCCAAGCTAATTGTACTCTGCTAAGGTGTTTAAAAATGCTCCATAAATAAGGAAAAAATAATATCCAATACAAACAATTTCAAGTTTTAAAAAATGTCTTAAAGAATTATTTGTTGTTTTTGGGTTTCCTCAGTAGCGTAAAAAAAATATTTCACACTTTTTTAAGAACAAATAACACCTGTATTGTTTTTGAGGAAAAAGTCTCTAAATCTTAATATTCCACACGTATTTACTGCCTGTACTTATTACCAAGGATTTTCCAAAGAAAATTCCTTTCGTGTATGAAACTCTCATTTCTTTATCACTTAAAGTTTAAACTCACTTTTTTAAAAGAATATAAAGATAACATTCCAGAAAACCCATAAGCACGATTAATTCGCTGCAGGAACAAACAAAATTATTGATAAATAATTGAGAGCATTGGCAAGCAACAGATCTTTATAATTTGATATTTGATTACATGAAAGTCAGTGGCATGCCAAAAATATATGATTGATTAGGTACCTACATTTACAAGGTTCTTATATTAAAAACTGACCATCCAACATCAAAAATAGACAAAAAACACTGCCATTTTCTTATACGGGATGTGTTTCGGTTAATTTTTTAAATTTTTATCACTGGAACTTTTCACAATATCTACAAGGTGAGCTAGAAATTAGACTTAAAGTTTCAAAAATGGCCGTTTGTACTAAACTTAACCTTTGTTTACCAGAAAACTAAAGATAGGATAATAATGCTTTCTGCAGATCTAATTCAACACGTAACGACTTACATTTGTGATATTAGTACTAATGTCTGTGTGTGTACGGGGTAAGCCAAAAAATACGCCTGAAATTGCTCAAAATCCCTTTTTCCAGAAGCACATTCGACACTTGTACAATCGTACTTTATTACTTTTTCTTTTGTTACTTTGTAAAGACAATTTGAAACGGTTAAAAAGCTTATTTCGTATGTCTTGGCGTACTTTGTAAATATTTAAAAGCTCATCGCTTATTTTCTGTGCATCCTCTTTAGGGTATAAAAAAACGATTTTTTTTCTCGCTGTTCCTACAAGCTTTCAATGTGCTTCTTAAATAAGGTATTTTGAGCAATTTCTGGCGTATTTTTTGGCTTACCCTGTACGCATATGGACATTAGTACTAAAATCACAAATGTAGGTCTTTAAGTGTTGAATCAGGTCTGCAGAAACCATTCCTATCTTTGGTTTTGTCGTAAACGAAGGTTAAGTTTAGTAAGTTCACCCTGTACATATTGGGGAAGGTGCCCTCGACAAAAATTGCTCATTGCGACCTCCTCTATAATATATTAAAATACTTAAAAAATATAACCGAAACACATACTCCCATAAGAAAATAGCAGAGTTTACTTTTAAAGTTATGATTTTTTTTAATATATTTTAACGTTTTTTCAAGTAACTCGGAAACTAAAGCTCCCACAAATTTGAACGTTTCAACTAAATTGAAGAATTCAAGTCTAGAATTAGTTATATTTTTGATACTTTAAAGGAAACTGTGTCCGAATTAGTATATTATATAATAAGTTATATTTCTGACCCTTTAAAGGAAACTTTGTCCGAAATTTAATAAAAGTTACTTATTTTATATCTGATAAATTTGGAAGTTTTTAAGATTTTCCAATATTTTACACTAGCTGAATAGATTTAAATTGTAAAATTCGTAGATCAAAATCATAACAACATTTTTAATAAATATTTTCCTAATAAAAATAGATTCTGAAAATTAATTTTGTTGTTTCCAATTCCTAAGTTGGTTTAAAAAAACAAAGATGATAATCTGATTAATTGATTTCTTAAAATCTTCGACCTAATAATATTTTATGGTAGGATTTACTAAAAGGGTTGAGTCTGTTTTAGAACGGTCCTAAGTTTAAGTAAAATTTTTGGTTTTAAGCATTTTAAATCAACCCTCCTGAAGTTTTGGACATAGTTTGATTTATAAGCAGAATTTTAATAAATTTGCTTATTGAATAATAATTTTAACATAATCTTTTGTTGGATTTAAGAAGAAAGTCTCAATTTAGAAGAAAAGGAAATTGAAAAATTTAAACCCACGCTGGGTTTCAATAGTAAACACTCTCTAGACCCAATTAAAATTGGGGGTATATGTCACTTTAATTAAAACCTATCTTTGTTAATTAATGTTTCCAATTAATACTTGATGTCACACAGCGATTTAGATGGGTAATAATAAAATAAGGAGTAGATTAATTTTTTATTTATTTAAAAGGTGATTTTATTTATAAAATGTATTAAAAAAAAGCTAACTGCAATTTTTGTCTACATTTCTGTCACTGTCGAAATGTCAGTTTAAAAATATTAGCTGCATTCAAATCGCAAACAGCAAGTTCGGATCTCTTACCTCTGCTTGTACTTTGGCTTGCACCAACCCCTACTGATGAAAGCTACAGCTTAGAATAAGTGGTTTTGTAAATAAATTAATATAGTTGTTTTGGGTTTTTTTGTTTGGTATATTTTTCATACATAATCAGTGACACTTACTTATAGTTTGTTTTGCCACGTAGTGCCCTCATAAATATTTTTTTTGTGGTGAAAACGGGTTCACAATATGGAGTTTTTCTTGACAAAGGAGGAGGAGGACGTGGTTTATTGGTTACTAATTTTCTTGACAAAGGAGGAGGAGGACGTGGTTTATTGGTTACTAAATAGGGTAAATTGTTCCTTGTAAAAACAGTTACTAAGGGAAATTATAAACGAACTTATTACGAATTGCCACAAAACAATCCTTTCTGGGGGCTATAAATTTAAACCCCCCCTCAGGAGTGGTCTAAAAAATCACCAACTTTATAAACTCAAACACAGATAATGAAGCTATTATGTACCAAATTTTTTCCATTTTGAAACCTGTCAAAAAAAATTAGTTTTAGGGCATTTTCTCCTAAAATATGGTATATTTTGAGAAAAAAGCAGTTTTTCAGTATTTTTCAATAACAATGCAAAATAATGAATAACCTTCTGTATTTTCTGATGAGTAAATGTTTTTTAAAAATTGATTTTAAAATTTAGTACCCCCACAGGTGTAAATGTTTAGACCTGTGTAGGGTACTATTCTAGATCTTAGTAAATCCCACTGTTAGTTTTTAAATTTAAATCGGTATACAACTGACGTTAGAAGTTAAATTTAACAGATGAGTTAATAGTTATTTATGTATCTAGGACTGAGACAGCGTTTAACGCCCGCGGCGTGAAAATAAAACCCGAGCCAATAGGCGAGAACGAAATACATACAATGTTTTATGCAAAACCGTGTTTTTTAGGAGAAAAAAGACTTCATGAATTATTCCACAAAAAAAATGTTGGTCTAAATCTCTCTAATATTTTGACAACACACGAATCACTGTCAGTAAGCGGACGACCAGTCTATTCATGTCACTTTTTAATCAAGCAATCTGACAAAAACATTGAATAATGCTTCTAGCAACACGTAGCAACCAAATAAACAAACTGAGAGTCACTTGAGAAGTTTCTTCTAAATTTCATATAAACTGTAATGTTTTTTTTCACCAAGTCTCCCCAGGGAAATCCTGAATACCGCCGAAGAGGAAAAGAAGGACCTTTTGCCCGCGAAACCCAGAAAACTTTACAAAAAGGTATACAAGGACTATTTTTTGTCGTGTGGCGAGAAGAACATTGCTGAAAGTGGATGCCTAAACCTAAAAGAAGACACTTTGCTGGCGTACTTTAGCGAAAAGGCGAAACGAAACAAGCCGTCTTGTCTTTGGAGCTATTACAGTATGTTAAAGATCACTATTAGTTTTAAGAATCCCCCCCCCCCATCCCCTTATGAATATTTAAAACTGCAGCAACTGCATCTTTAACTTTAAGTTGTATTGATTTGTACCTGTAATTATGTAATTTGTTTATTGTTGTTCTTGAAATAAAAATTGAAAAAATAAAACAAAAGTTTGCTTTTCTTTGTTGTTACATCTATGAAAAAACTATAAAAAAACATATCTAGGTAAAAAATCTCTTTGTTTTGAACGAAAATAATGCAAGCCAAACACAAAAAGCAAAATTACTATCAAATATCAGCAAAAATCACTTTAATTCCGCGGGCGTAAAGTGCCACTTATCGCTCTAAAACGCGGTCGGTAAAAGGCATTTTAAGGCCCGGTTGTGCATAAAATATTTTTTATAAATTATTATTTAACATTAAGTTTTTGTAACAGTATGTTTAAATTAAAAAACGACACTGCACTGTTCACTTTTATCTGCATTATTTTTATTCACCTAAAGAGACCCATTATTATTGATTAATTTATACTTATCTAAACACCATAAATATATCCTGTCTTTGCTGCAGCTGTGAATATAGGGCTCAGGATCAGTTATTATATTAAATAACGTTAAATATTGGTTTAGGTCGATGTGATGACAATCATCTCCAATGTCTAAAGATTTCGAATATGATATCAATTACTATTATTTTCAAAGATATTTGGATAGTAGAGTTTCAATTTAGAACTCCATTTTAACCATTTTATTTTATTACGTTCAAAATCTGTTACTCCTTGGCATAAAATACTATTTTGGATCTAAATTAAAAACTGAAAATTTTAGATCCAGATAGGAATAAGCTTTTAGGAAGCCAATATAATCGATATTAAAAAACAAAAGATCTTGGGTGGAAATAATGAAAATTCAAACTTGGATGAGCATACCACAAGGAACACACAAAAGACCAAAGCAAAAAGAGAAACGATTAAACGATGTTTCATCCTGGGTAACCAGGGTGGGCTCATCAGTGGTTTCACTGGTCACCCTCCACCATACATCACTAAACACCATCATACAGGTTAAGTTGGAAATCAAAGTGTATGATGGTGTATAATGATGTATGGTGGAGGGTGACCAGTGAAACCACTGATGAGCCCACCCTGGTTACCCAGGATGAAACATCGTTTAATCGTTTCTCTTTTTGCTTTCGTCTTTTGTGTGTTCCTTATGGGATGCTCATCCAAGTTTGAATTTTCGTTATTTCCACCCAAGATCTTTTGATCTTTTGTTTTTTAGTTTCTTCTCTGTTGAAGTAACTGATTTGGAGGTTTTTTAACTTCTTTTTTATACTCGATATTGATAAGAAAAAAATCAAAAGAGAACATTTTATGTAATAGATGAACTCAGCAAGTCAATAAATTTATACAGTTTACCTTTATACCGCAACCACATTAGTTATAAATCTTCCAAACTGCCGCCCTGGTTATACGGTTGTAAAAACTCAACACATAACAAAACAAATGCATTACAATCTATAACTTTAAATGTCTTAAAGTCTGCATACTTTATTTTATCCCATTTGGTTCACCCTATGATTTTGTCATTAGAAAAATGGATTTTACTTTTATTTCCGCAGTTGGTCAAGTAAATATTCAGAAGTTACCCGAAGAAACAGGCATTGATGTTGTTAAAGAAACTGGTCCACATGCTAAAAAAACATTTTGCAAATCAAAGTGACAACATGTCGAATTTCTATTTAAGCTAATATTCAGCGGATGCTATTGATGAAAATGCTTATATGTACAATACTAACACATTTCTTGATTATCAAGGGTTATCCTTACGTAAGAATGATCAAGATATTGATGGTAAGCTGAATTTTTAGCAATTAGCTGTCCCATTACTGAAAAATTGCAAATAAAAGGAAACGTTTTGCTAGTGTCGTGATTAAATAGAAACAAATCTATCGAATTTTACTATCGATAGAAAAAGGGGTGGTTTTAATCGGTCTTATTTCGACAGGGGGGTGAAATATATAGATTGACAAAAATCAAACCCTATAAGGGTACACACAGAAAAACTAATATCGTTAAGGGTTGCCAGTTCACGCCCCCCAAAGAACAAAAGGCTGAAAGATTTGGCTAAAACCAACTGTCTGGGTTTTTAGGAATAATGTACGTATTGGTTATTATTCTTGTAATATAAATTGTATATTAGATTAATGCAACGCTAGGGTTAAGGGATGTTAATAGAATATTATAAAAAATCGTTACTTATGGTGGCTGGGAAAGCCAGTATTCAAAATGAAATGAAACTGTACACCGAATTTGTAGCGTTAAATATAATATATATACTTCGGCCTTTTAGAATTATTCAATTAGATAATAGTGTAGCAAAAGAAAGAGCCTGACAAGTGGGCCAGAAGCAATTTTTACCTACTACCTTATTTATACACTTCCTTCGCTTCAAGAGTCGTGGATCTGAGAGTCCTAAGCCTACTCCTACTAGGTAGTGGGAAGCCTCTTTTGCACACACTGGATATCTAGCACAGTTTTGACTAAGGTGTTTTCTAAGATGGTTTGCAAAGATCCATCTCCTTCCCGAACTTGATCAAATCGAGTCAGATCTCTTAATTTTTCATACGGTGGCAAATAAATATGATGAAATAGATTTGATCGAGTTAAGAAAATGAATTTCGGACACTGGTTGTCTACTACTAATTTACTACTAACGTTCGTAGCTTTTGCCCTAATCTTATCTTATAGAACCAGGAACTCCTGGTCCTGTCGTAAGTGGATCTTCCTAAAGAGCCCTCATATCTGTCGGATGCTCAAAAGCCTATTTAGGGCTAGCTTGCTGCTGGACCATTTGATTTTGGGGTATGACTTATGTACGTGCCGCGTGGTTGTTACCAAAGTTTCTAGCCTAAATTATTATACGAAATCTACTGGGTTCGTAGCTTACTGGAACACGTAGGTACTTGGTTGCAACGGCATATTCATAAATTCATGGTGCTTCTAGAAGGACTTGGTTCTTCCAGCAAAATGAAAAAACGAGTTTTTTTTGTTTCTCGTCTGAACGCCACCAATATTTAAATAAATTGAGAGGCGCATGCGCGGGTGTTAACAAAGTACATTATTTTATTAAAATTAGGTGCAGCTTTAGTTTAAGCTCAAACTTAGGCCCGTGTAGAAGCCATAGACAAGTATACGTAGTCTGATCCTTCTTAACTAGCCCTTTTTTGTTCGTTTTTATAATATGTGTCTGAAACTCGTCAAAACACCCACCACAAAAGGCTTCTACCCACTGTGGTATTTGGTACTGCCATAAAAACGCACCTGGCTAATTTGTGACCAGATAATAATGAAAGCATGAAGAAGGAAATAAAGAAGTTGTTTTTTTTTTAAGGTAGCTTGTTATAAGATGGATTAAACATCCTTTAGAGCTGATTTTAGAATGTGAACATGTAAAAAATTAGAATGAATATATTTAATTCGAATTAACATTTTAGGGTTGGATTAATTTTCTAAAAACACATGTAAGGAGTGAAAAGACAAGAAAAATTGGAAAAAATTATATTTTTGGAAATCTGGTATTCTTTTGCCGATACACTAAAATTAACTTAATAACTTGATAATTTAGCCGACCTTTTTATGCATTAATTATTTTTAGTTCACTTGAAACCATTAACAACTATGAAGGTTGTAACATCAGCTGCTATATCTCAACCGTATCATTTCATGCAAAATTCTCTTTGAATTTCTTGCAAATTTTTTCTATGTTTTTGACTGTTTTTTTTTGTCTGTGAAATAAAGGATCTCTTTAATCAAGTTTATATGATTTAGAATAGATCCGGCCACCCCGAGTTATTGAAATAAGATTATTGTACCCTTCAGAAAACAATGTTCCTTAATGGAAGTGTTTTATCTTTGGTCAAAGAAATCGCGTCCTTAAACCAAGAAATTCAACCCTTTGCCTTTTATAGTTAACGACAAATTGAATTAGAATATTTAACTTCCCATTTTGCACAGTATTTGTAATAGGCATGTTATTAAATAATGGCCCATGATGACGTCATTAAAATAAACTTCATCAAAAGTATCAGATGTTGAGACACTTTTACTATGTTTTCTCATCGTACTCAATATGTATTGAAAAGATTTGATATATAAAAGAACAAGATGCTTGATTTTCGAAACGTATTGAATATTGCCAGACGTCCCGATTAAGACGGGATTATCCTGCTTTTGATTAATGCTTCCCGCCAAAAATTGCAAAGTTTAAATGTCTCGATTTTTTCGAAACTATCCCGATTTGTCCCAATTTTTCAGTTTTGCTGTTAACACTGGGTTTGTGGCCTGTTGACAATATTGTAGGCCTATGATGATAAAGGATTCTGCTACTCGCGACAAATCGTGTGTGACAGAGAAAGTGTATGTGATAGTGCACAGTGCATAGTAGATAAAGTTATCACACACAAACGCTGCACTGCGTGCACTGCGGTGGCATAGAGGTATCAACCAATCGGCGCTCCAGAATTTTCAAGAAGGTGTGAGATCGGGCGCTAATTGGTTAAACCTCTATGCCACCGCAGTGCATGCAGTGCAGCTTTTGTGTGTGCTAACCTATATTAGAAGCAGGTACCAGCTGACTTCAAGACGAATTCTATGGGTGACTATAGTTAAGGTAGGTGTATACTTCGTTTTTCCCAAAATCTCTGTTTCTGCGAGCTTTACATAGTTAATATTGTTTTCTTTTTCTAAATGCATTCGTCTGAGAGAGATTCAGCATACCAGGGAAATACCCGCCTGTACACCCTTCGACCCCGCAATCAATCTTCTTGAGATAGTTACCTCTTACCATATAATATAACGACCCTGCCCCTGCATTTTTCGAAAAAAATAGTCGATAATAACTCTTCCAATCAAGTTAGCCTGGGAAAAATGCAGAGCGAGAAAATCTTCTGGTCATAAGCAGACAGCGTTAGGCATGCGCCGTAGGTTTTTTTTGTCTTTGGCCTTGCCCTTGGCCAACCCTGATTTTTAATTTAATTTTCTTATGCGGGGTTTAAGGGTAGTATGCTGGATTTCTCTCAGACGAATGCATTGAGGGAAAGATAACAATAGTAACTATGGTAAGCTCGCAGAAATGGACCTAAAGTGTCATCAGTAATACAAACAATTAAACTTCTAAAAAAATCTAATGTCTATCTATATATCTAATCTATAGTCGAAATTATACCCATTTGTAGTGACGTCATAATGCCAGCCAAAAACGTATTTCTTTTGCAACAAATGATTGGTGGCTAATTAACAGAGACACTTTTACTACAGGGTGATGGATATAATAAAAAATGTCATTTTAACTTTAAAGGTATTAAGGTGTCTAAAGCTGTCCATGCATGATCTATTTATCCGTGACCTTAAATTACCCGAAAACACACGATCTAATTTTATAACATTATAAGTAGGAATAAATATTATATAATTTTCTTTCATTTTACTTCACGATATTTCTTTCCATGAAGATCAAACCGAATGGATTCATATAAAGTGTAAATGCAGAGAAGGCTATTGGCGCCTTTTGCACCAACTCCATGCATCAATTTTACCAAGCACAAGTTAAAAAGAGACACCTTCCGCTTTGACTTTTTTTAAATAGTTTGTAATTTTGGTTTTGGCTGTGTTTTGCTTTAAAGACATTAGGGACTTATCGGTACATAAAGTCGGCATAGCCTGAATCGGCACTATTTCTGACAGTTCCGCACGAAGGTTGAAAGGTTTCTGACATTTTTGTCATGTAAAAATGTCATCTAAACATGCTCATATTGTGCCATTCTTAAAGTTGACAAATTAAAGTTAATGCCGTCCTTTATTAAAAGCAGGCACAAACATTATGAAAGTCGACATTATTTTGATAGCAAAGATGACATATTTAGACAACAACAATGTCAGAATCTCTTTAGACTTCATGCGGAATTGTCAAAAATAGTGCTGTCTTTATTAAAGACAGGCTATGCCAACTTTATGTACTGATAAGTCTCTATTAGAAGCGTAAGTTTTGTCTGATTTTATCTCATTTTTCTTAGTTGTGGGACTTAATTTGGTTGCTTCTGCTGTTCGCTTTATTACATTCTTAACTTTAAGGGCGGTTCCGTTGTCATCTAAACATGCTCATATTGTGCCATTCTTAAAGTTGACAAATTAAAGTTAATGCCGTCCTTTATTAAAAGCGGGCACAAACATTATGAAAGTTGACATTGTTTTGATAGCAAAGATGACATATTTAGACAACAAAAATGTCAGAATCCCTTTAGACTTCATGCGGAATTGTCAAAAATAGTGCTGTCTTTATTAAATACAGGCTATGCCAACTTTATGTACTGATAAGTCTCTATTAGAAGCCTAAGTTTTGTCTGATTTTATCTGATTTTTCTTAGTTGTGGGACTTAATTTGGTTGCTTCTGCTGTTCGCTCTATTACATTCTTAACTTTAAGGGCGGTTCCGTTGCGGACTCGGTCTTTTTCTAGTTGAGAAAAAGCTAATATATTTAAAATTATTAGTTGCGTTTGTTCATTGTACCTATTATATTTTTTCAAAGCATTTCTTGCTTTCAAAAATAACTTTGACACAACACTGACAAATTTATGTCAGTGAATTAAATTGAATAATTAGACACCAATTTCTCCTAAAACTTTGTTGTCACTGGCGTTTTAAGTGTACCAAACAGAGATAAACAAAAATGACGTCACTACAAATGGGTCTAATTTTGACTATATAAATCTCCACGGGCTCGGGCCTGATTGATAATATAGGGTGTTCCAAACGCTTTGTCCGATATGCCACGAGTGTTACTTTAAGTTGAAATTTTTAAAAATTATCGTAAAAGTTATTTGTAGATCTCTTCAAGAAATTTTAAACAATTAGTATGTTTTTACATCGTATTTAATACAGTGTTGCCAGTTTTTTTTTTAACAAAAAGAGGGACAATCGTTTCAGATACGCGTGATGATATATAGGGTGTTCCAAAAAAAATCGGACTTTTTGGATTGTCTATAACTTTCACATTAATTATCCGAAATTCGAAATTTAACATTTTTTTGAAAAAGAAGACTTAATATTTTATGCAGCCAATGTCGAAACTGACATTTCCTTAAAATTCAAGATGGCGGACAGTTTTGAAAAATGGGTAATTTTGACCTTCCCTAGAAAATTTTAATGTTCGCCACTGTAATAAAACTGAGATGTTTGCTAAATAGCCTTATTTTTTCTACGTATTTGCACATAACATTTGTTTAAATCGGTTAAGAAATAAAAAAGTTCTACAGTTTTGCATTTCATACTCTTTGTGTGCTAAAAGACTTCAACTTTATGCGACGGGAAGTCTAATGCCAAAACTGTCAATTCTTTAAAAATCAAGATGGCGGACTATTTAGAAAGTGGGTATTTTTATCACCTTGGAAGAAGATGTGTACGCTACTGTAATAAAATTGATATGTGCACTAATTAGCCTTATTCTTTTAACGCATACACATATGTAACGCTTGTTTAAATCGGTTAAGAAATAAGACTTTCCATGGATCCGTCCGCCATCTTAAATTTTAAAGTTAGGCTTTTAGCTTGTCAGAAAGTATTAAATGTTTGGCAAAACTGTATTTAGTCGACTAAAAAACGACCTATGCTCAGAAAGAGGCATCAAATGTAAAACTGAGGAACTTTCTTATTTTTTAACCAATTTAAACAAACTTTACATGTAGATACGTAGAAAGAATAACGCAATCTAGCGCACATCTCAGTTTTATTAAAGTGGCGTAAATAAAAAATTTTTAGGGGATCAAAATTACCCATTTTTGAAAACTGTTCGCCATGTTGAATTTTTAAACGCATAAAATCGGAAGTTTTCTTTTTCAGAGAAACTTTAAAGTTCAAATTTCGAAGAATTAATATGGAAGTTATAGGCAATCTAAAAAGTCCGGTTTTTTTGGAACACCCTATATATCACGCGTCTCTGAAACGATTGTACTATTTTTTTTTTAAACTGGCAACACTGTATTGAATACGATGTAAAAACATACTAATTGTCTAAAATTTATTGAAGAGATCTACAAATAACATAGGAGGGGATTATAACTTTAACGATAATTTTTAAAAATTTAAACATTTTTGATTGGTAGATCCCGTGGATAGAACTGATTACTTTAGGAGTAAACTCTGCCCCCGTATATTTGGGGTAATATACTGGAGAATAAAAAAAATGCAACACCATGTATATGGATAATTATTTGAATGAAAATTATTTGTGTTAAATTTTTTGTCTTTTCTAATCTTTTCTTTTTCCACAGATTTTTTCTATTCATTTTCAAAAACAACCAACACATAAAGGACCTTTTCTGAAAATTTTAAATCATTTTTCTCGTAGTTTTTGGTCTTTTTGGATTGCTTACAATTTACTTAAAAAATAAAAATGCCAAGAGTTGGCGGTGGCCAACAATTTCATCATTTAAAAGACTTCGAGAAAGGACGCATCGTGGGCATGAAAGAGCCTGGTTTTGGTTTACGGGAAATTGCAAGAAGGGTTGCCAATGCCAATGCCAATCCATCAACAGTGTTAAGAGATTGGAGAAGGTGGTCTAATGATGAGACTTATAGACGTCGTCCGGGTTCTGGACGTCCTAGATTATTACAAGGTCGTGATTTACGGCATCTCAGAGTTCTTGCTCTCAGAAATCGACGGGACAGTATACGCCAAGTAAGAGATGTTCCAGTTGCAGTTACAGGACGAGTGTTTTCAAGGATTACAGTTAATTGAAGATTGCTTGGTATGGAGCTGAGGGCTTACCATCCGCTTTTGGTGCTACCTTTGACCCCACAACATAAGGCTCGCCGCTTGAAGTAGTGCAGAGCTCAGCAAAAGTGGAGTG
Source organism: Oxystoma pomonae (assembly GCA_963921995.1). Classification (NCBI taxonomy): domain Eukaryota; kingdom Metazoa; phylum Arthropoda; class Insecta; order Coleoptera; family Brentidae; genus Oxystoma; species Oxystoma pomonae. Next base: position 27,104,105 of record OY998170.1, read on the forward strand.
ATGAATGGAATACCATAAGCTTCAGCGACGAATCCAGGTTTTGTTTAGGCGGCTATGATGAACGCATGAGGGTTAGGCGATTTCGAGGGGAGAGACGAAATGTAGACTTTGCTATTGAACATGATACAGCAAGACAGCAAAGTATCATGGTATGGGGTGGTTTAGGCATCAACGGCAATCTGTCTACTCGGCGATATATCGATGAAGTGCGGCAGCCAGTTTTATATCTCTACCTGCAAACTATCCCAAATGCGATATTTCACCAAGATAATCCCAGACCGCATATTGCTCGTGAAACAATGGACTTCTTACATGAACTTGGCATAGAGAGCTTTTTCCTTTTTTCACAGATTTTTTCTATTCATTTTCAAAAACAACCAACACATAAAAGGCCTTTTCAGTTTTTGGTCTTTTTGGATTTCTTACAGTTTACTTAAAAAATAAAAATGCCAACAATTCGCGGTCGCCAACAATTTCGTCATTTAAACGACTTCGAGAAAGGACGCACCGCAGGCATGAAAGAGGCTGGTTTTGGTTTAAAGGAAATTGCAAGAAGGGTTAATGCCAATCCGTCAACAGTGTTAATGTGTGTGTTCTAATGTATTAATATATAAATAAATTACTTTAAAAATATTTGTCCTTTCTGGTGTTGGATTTTTCTTGTTCTCCAGTATATAACCTCGCAAAAATTAGTGGATTGAGTTAGACCCATTCTGATTATTATTATACTGCATAGAGCTCTGACTCTAATAAGTATGAGGGAAAAATGATACAAGAAGTGTCTCTTGATCGTTTGATTTTTCCGGACTCTTCGAAAATGGTGAGAAAATTTAAGGTACACCAGTTACAGACCCTCCTCTACATTTATTATTTTCACATAACCATACAGTTTTGTATTACTTCTAATGGCATTTTTGACTTGTATTATTTGTTTAGCACGTTACAAAAACATTTTTTTTCCTACAGAACACAGAGGGCTCTAAAAAAACCGTAATTTAGAATTTTAAACAACACCAGTCCGTTTTTTCTTGGCGCTTCTTTCAGGGTAAAAGTAAAGTCCTCCATAATTCAGTAAAACACGGGGTTGAATCCACCCCTATGTTTATTCCGTAAAATGCTAAAACTAAGGGGTGGCATCCCCTGTTAAATATAAAAAAATCTATATCATCACCAAAGTTACGCTCTCTTTCTTTTGATGTCAGCTTTTTTTTAGAGGGTAATTTAGAAAATCGATGAAATCCGGATCATTTCATACATCGTTCTATCTTTTCCTTTCCAAGGCGTAAAAAAAGGAAAACTCTGTGGATCAATTGAATGACTATATTTTTTTATGTACATTAAGGGATTAAAAATCGAAGGGATCTTTTTTCTTTTTAGAAAAGTTCATCAAAAATGCAAACACGGATATTACACATGTGAAGAAGCACTCTTGCGTAACTTTAAAGTACATTATGGTTGATGTGCTTTTTTGAATCAGATATTTTCCTAAGCATTACATAAAACAGAATTCTTAGAATGTAGTTTTTAAGTGATACTTAACCAAAAAGAAAGTTACTTCTAGATCCTTTGGTTATATAGGGGAGGTTGCATTTTTTTACGGTAGGCGTTCGGTTGCATTGCAAGAATAAATAAATTCGAGTCTGTGAAAAAGATGCTAAACCCATTAACGCCCAGTGATACCATACGGTATCAAAAAAATAGATGTTACTATTGGTGCTGTCATATTTAGGAGGGGATGCGAAATAAATTTTTAGCAGGCATTGACGGTCAAGCAGAGTCTGTGCTATTGTAGCACATGAGCATTTTCCAGTGTAGGAGTTTATATTTTCTCGCGAGAAAATTTCTGTTTTTTCTTGTCGACTTTTATTACACAGTAAAATTATGGATATTTGTTTTGAGTAAGTGGATTTTTCCTAATCGCACACAATGTTTTGTTGATATAAATAGCTAAATAGGATAAGTTTCAAGTATTTTTTAGTTTTACTTTATGATTTTTGATATATGTTTGTAATTTAAGTTATATAGGGTGTGTAAAAGTTCTACTACATATGGCGTGTTTTTTCAGGCGAGGTTTTTCCATTACATGAAGCTTTAGAAATTGGTCTTTGGAGATAATGATATCGCAAATCAAGGGGACGAAATTGTTATGGAGCCTCCCGAACCCAATATCGACCCATGTAGGAATGATGCAAAATTGAACGGGTCACCAGTTACGAGCACCTGTTGAAATAAAACTGGTGGACAACACTCGAATGGGCAATAGTGGTGACGAAAATTTGTCCGACTCTAGCGAGTACTCACTTTTTGCCAATAAAATTATGGAAGAAGAAATCTTTAGATCTTCATCAACAACAAATCAGACTGAAAAACACAATCAAGAAAGATACATCCGGATCAATAATCGTCTGGCAAAAAAAATTGGATTGCTTGTGGGTAGAGGGAGACATAGAACTTGTTCCTTATATTTTCCCCGAGGTTGACTACATATGATATGAGAATATGTATTGTCATCTACATATATTTTTGAATTATTATTTAATGACGAGGTAGTTGCTTGTTTGGTAAGCGAAATGCAAAAGTATGCCATGTTTCAAAACCAGCCGGATCCTAATGTTACCGCACCTGAAATTAGATGTTGTTTCGCTATTTTACTTCTAAGCGGATACAACAGTCTGCCCTCAAAGAGAATGTACTGGGATATAAAGGATGATGTCAAAAATATCCTTTTAAGCAATTCGATGAAAAGAATGGTTTTTACAAATACAGAGATATCTTCATTTTGCAGATAACACCAAAATGAATACTTCTGACAAAGTATGGAAGATTCGACCTCTGATGGACAAAATAAAAAAGGATGTCTAGATTACTTTGTGCCAGTACAAATCCTTGACTTTGCTGAATTGAAGCCATGATAAGATATTATGACACCTTAAACGCCCAGTGATACCATATGGTCTCCCTTTATATTTTTGTTTTTAATAATCATTATTTTTCTTAAACTCGTTTTATTAGTTAGAATGGTCAACCAAAGCAAAATTAAAGCAAAAAAAAAGTCCTAGGCGCTTATGGGAGTTTTAATGCAGTTTTTTAGGCAGGGATGCTAAAAGTTATTTAGATAATAATTAAGCTCGTTATTGCAAAACCTAGAAACTCTGTTAATTAAAGAATAAATATTTATAATGTTAAGATTTGGTTATATTTTTTTTAAAAGTACGACTTTTCTTAAGTAAAATTTTTTGTAATTATTGATTTAAGTTTATTTATTCTTGAAAATTAATAATAAGCAAATAGTTGTTCAGAGTATTTAATAATATTCATAGAACAATAATATTCTTGCATTAAGAATATTCTTCCTAGTATACCATTTTTTTTAGTGTAAAGGTGTACAAAAAAATATAGTAAACTAGATTTTTTAACTTTCGTATTTCATAGGTACTTAAAATTTATGCAGAAATTTCTTCAAAACTTTTGATGGTTTCTAAAGGTCTAGTTATTTACTTACTCAGACCAAAAAATAATGGGCAGGTACTACCATGAATAAGAACAACAAGAACAAAAGGGCTGAAGATTAATGCAATAAAACATAACAACTGAAGAAAGTGACAAATTGCGCACGCGTGAAAGAAAGTCACTTTTCATGCAAAAAGTGTGTACAGGGTTAACCATTATAAATTTTACACTCTCTTTTCTCTCTTATTATGCATTTTACACAAAATAGTCTCAAACAAAAGTTGCATAAATTTAGTAGTAGTAGTAGATGGGCGGCCGTAGGCCTGCACCCCCGACTGATGCACGTGCCCTTTAGGATGAAGTTTTCTTTCTCTAAGAGGATTTAATTTTTGCCTGACACCTCTTTCTCAAGGGAAGGGATCTTTGGATTGCGTAGCAAGTATACACAGTGGACCACCGGCTTTACACCCCCTCCGAAGAGTGGTCCTGCTACGTGTTAGACTTGCATCTATTTAACATCGCTACCGTTCCAGCAGAACTTGGTTGATGGTAGACTTTTCTCCCCAGCAGCCCGCCGTCATATAGGATGACCCGAAAGTCGAGGTCCCGGTTTCGCTGATCGAGGTCGCCGTCGGAGTCTTCAAACGCATTCCTTGGAGTGGTCCTACCGCCTCTTCCAAGTCACCCTCTGTCGACTCCCGTTACCAAATCTGTCGGAGTCGCGTCCCATGGAGTCCCGATCTCGGAAAAGTCCAGGTCGTCCTTTTTTTGGGTCACCGGCTAGTCTCCTCTACCCAGTTTTGTGGGGTCCTCGGCCGTCCACATTTAAGTTCCGCAAAGTTTTCGGTGCAGTGTCAACCGTGCTGTCTACTACTGCATAACTTTAACTAAACTATAAAGTAATGCATATCAAATTTGTCCAGTGTCATCGTACATGTCAAATTTAGATATTAACAGTGGGATTTACTTTTTGACAGGTTTCAAAATGGCAAATGGTGAATACGCTAAAAATATGGCACATAATAGCTTCATTATCTGTGTTTGAGGTTAGAAAGTTGGTGATTTTTTAGACCACTTCTGGGGGTGGTTTAAATTAATAGCCCACAGAAAAGATTGTTTTGTAGCAATTGGTAATAAGTTCGTTTATAATTTCCCTAAGTAACCGTTTTGACAAGGATCAATTTACTTTATTTAATATCCCAAGTTGTTCATTGAACTATAAAACCCCTCCAATTTTGTCCAGAAAAACACCATGTTTTTAACCCGTTTTCAGCACAAAAAATATATCTATGAGGGCACTACTAGGCAAAACTAAGATAAGTGAAGTTCACTGAATATGCACGAAAAATATACCAAACAACAAAACCCAAAACAACTATATTAATTTATTTACAAACTGAAATTAACACATTGAGGTTATCTAAAAGCGCACTCAAGAAAACTTTCCTTACTGAGAGACCACCCATTTCAAAGCTGTAGAGCTTTCCTCAGTAAAGGTTGGTGCAAGCCAAGGTACAAGCAGAGTTAAGAAATCCGAACTCGCTATTTGTAATTTCAACGCAGCTAATATTTAAAAACTGACATATCGAGAGTGACAGAAATGTGGACAAAACTTGTATTTAAGTTTTTTAATCCATTTCATAAATAAAAACACCTCTTAAATAAATACAAAATTAATCTACTCCTTATTTTATTATTACCCATCTAAATCGTAGTGTGATGTCAAGTATTATTTGGAAAAATTAATGAACAAGGGTAAGTTTTACTTAGAATGACATATAACCCCAATTTTAATTTGTTCTACAGAGTGTTTACTATTTAAAACCCGCTTGGTTTAAATTTTTTAATTTTCTTTTCTTCTAAATTGAAACTTTCTTCTTAAATCCAACAAAAGATTGTGTTAAGATGATTATTCAATAAACAAATTTATTCATATTCTTCTTATAAATCAAACTATGTCTAAAACTCAAAGAGGGTTGTTTTAAAATGCTTAAAACCAAAAATTTCACTTAAACTTAGGACCGTTCTAAAATAGACTAAACCCTTTTAGCATATCCCACCGTAACTTTCTTATTTTAAATTGAACCCCTGAATAGTTTTTAAAACTTCGATTTTTTTTCTGATTCCAAAAATATCTTTTGCGGTTCTAGAGTGAAATAAAAAAATAATTTGCCATAAGGGCAATGTGTTAGCAAAGGAAAAATAGTTTAGGTGGTTCTTATAACCAACGTTTTTCTAAATTCGTTGAATGCCCATTCAAAATAAAGGTATAGTCGGTTGGCACACCTCGTTTTACAGTGTTACTCTAAAATTATTATAGAATTTAGCATTGAAATAAACGTTTCAAATTCATGTGACGTTCACCGTATATTTTTATGGCTTTTTATGGCACTCCACGTGGATTAGACATCTTACATTAAACACACTTAGGTCGAAGAAAAAGGCTTATTGGTCACCGAAAGGGTGTACGGGGTTCTGATTGGGTGGGCGATAGGCAGGTACTTAATCCCTATGCTAATGGGGTATTACGTTTATTTACGTATATTCTTAGTCAGTGTGTCAATTTTGTGGTGACTTAAAATAAATTTTAGTACTGCGATAAAAAAAAAATGAAGAGTCTGTGGAAGTGGAATCTCCCGAGTTTGCAAATAAAGACGTACATGTGCAGACTCAAAGACTTATTTTGAACATTGACGAATGTTTAAAAGAGGAAAGCTATAACTCTTCAAGTAATCAAATTGTAAATAGAATTTGTGAACTGACAAAACTTAGTCAAACCAGTGTTTACAGGATTATTAGAGCATGAGATGTGATCGATCATTCTGTAAAGTGTAAAAGAGTTAACCAAATCCTCAAGAAGCTTGATGCCGGTGATCAGGATTTTACAAGGAAAATTGTTTATGGATATTATAGCGAAAATAAGGAGCCAATGTTAGAAATGATTTAAAATAAGTTACAAGGATATCCAGATTATACATACAAATCTTTACAGAGACGTTACGCGAAGCGTTATTCCAGTGCAGTTTTCATTATAAATAACTAGACAAACGGATGGTAGTATTGAAGTCGGCAAGAATTGTTTCACAGCGCTCCGAGTACTTACGGGACTATTAAAGAATATCGACATGAAAAAATAAATATTATATACCTGGATGAGACGTGGTATGACATGAACGATCTTGTGCATAACAGTTGGGTTGATGACAGCAAAAAGTGTACGTTACGTTTTGTTCCAAATGCGCTGCTGCTATCTGCAAAAAATATTAAACAATCTTCTGCATAGTATCGCGAAGACATGACGGCAGAATTGTTTGAAAAATGGGTTGAGGAACAACTTATACCTAATATTCCGCAAAATTCGGTTATACGCCCTAAAACAACCTAAAGGAACACAAGAAAAGGTGACATGATTAAATTCCTGGAAGCGAAGGGGTTAGAAATATCAGAGAAGGTTTCCAAGAAAATGTTATTAGAGTTGATTAAAAAGAAAAATTAAAAAAACAACGAAGAAAGAAATACAAAGGGACAATAATACACCGCAAATTAGTCAGTCGCTTTTAATGACCGTTAGAAATGTGAGGTGAAACAAACCTATGGAAAACCATGTTGAAAATATTTGGAAAGGAAAATCAATATCACGTTCCACCACCGATTAATCCAATAATAATTTCATGGATAATGATAATATGTAAATTACTAAGTTTAGTTTAGATTTTTTATAATATATAATATGAATGTTCCTCAACCTTATAATATTTACTTTAATTTGACAAAGCTTGTACGTTATAAATCACCAGTTTATTATGCATTTAAAGCGTTTTCTATTATTCTGCATAACTAAATATTCTTCGATATTATTTTCCTGCCTCCGCCTCTGTGTCCCAAAGACGATGCCGACGTTTTGGTGTTCAGACCGTGCCAACTGACATTGGATTGGAGTTTTATAAGTGTTCAATTTAAAATAAGAAAGTTGGATAATTTTGACATGCATAATTTTATAGTTTACTTAAAGTTATGCAACTTTGGTTTAAGACTATTTTTATTTAAAAAAATATATTTTCCAGTTGCGATTTTGCTATTTAAGAGGTGCTAGACGGCAAGTAAGAATTAGGGACCAGAGCCGGGTTTGAGTTTTGGGGGAGGATATAACCCCATCAAATAAATTAACGTAATTTAAATAAAACATCAGTCAGGTTTTTTGTCAGTCTGTTAGCCTTACCTTTATTCTGGGCAGGCGCAGTAGCGCTCTGTCAGGCTGTTACCTTTATTAAAGGTAACCACTGGTGCTAATTAGCGTCGAATTACGACTACCTTTACCGTTAAAAAGACAACCAACCAAACTTGATGTGATTCTGCGGTGGAAGATTTTTAGGTTATAAAAGTTTCTTTTGTTTTACAAAAATTTTGTATATTTGGATTTTATTTTTGGTTAACCGTGTTTATAGTAGTCGTGGGTTGCCTTTTTTATCGTTTTTTTTTTGGTGAACAGGTCATTCGGTACAAATAAGTTTGCAGCGGCTCGATTTATTCTATTACCTCACCAAAGATATCTTGCAAAATAATTTTCCTGACTAAATTTACGTTGAAATATCCATCTCACAGTCCTATCACTAAATTAATATTTTCCTCCATGATATGGTTAGAAAAGCAAATTGAGACTTGAGAAAAAATCAACAAAAGTCAATAAAAACGTAAGGTTATGTTTACCGCCAAAAGATTGACTACGTTCAAAAGCTCTATTTTTAACCTGTTAAAGTTACCTTTATTTACGGTAGCGGTAACCATAAGAGTAACGAAATTTGCCGTTAAACTGCCTGATCAAAATCTCCCTATTAAGAATATCTTACATTTTCGTTATAAGCATTGCATCAATAACAGTCTTTTTACTGTTTAATAAACAAAATTTACGACAAATAATGAGAAAAAAACATTATTTTGCAGTAGATGTCCGTCCGTGTATCACAGTTACTTTCGCCTGATCATCGCAACTGCACCCTATTTAATTTTCGGAGCTTTAAAACCCGTTATTTGAAAACTCCAAAACAAATCATTTTCTTTCCTAAAATTCAAAACCAGTTTTGCAACCAGTTAATAAACTATAGTTTAAAGATGGCTCAAACCTTTATTACACTCAATGTCGTCTGTTCATGATGCTATCTCTTTTTCTACATGGCAAGTTACTAAAACCTTATCAAAATTTTAGAAGGATGCAGTTTGCCCTTTTGGGTGTAGTTTCACCTAAGCTCGAACCAGGCTCAGAGCAAGGAGAAGGAATAAAAAAAAAACACTCAAAATAATTTTACGCAATTTTTAACGCACCTCAGCAAGCACATTTTAAACAGGTTCGTTTGAAATTTACACCTGATGCCTTGACCATAATACTTTCACCCCTCGTTTTACCACCTTTCAATCGGCCATCGCTCAACAAGTTATCCAAGGCTGACCAAACGTCGTCGTATTTGATGCTTCTTTCTAGCCTGCTGCCGGTCGGTCGATATATCGATTTTCCACTTGAATTGCGGTTGAGAAAGTGCAACACATCCACACACGCACCTTTACTCGCCCCCGCCGAGGATCTATTGGAAAGGGGGTGAGAATACAGTTTTACGCTTGTTTTGTGGTTTTCACCATGTGTCTACTCGGTATTTAATTTACTGTAGTGTGAGAAACTTTATGAAGATGAGCAGCCTATTTGTTTTTGTGGTTCGACAATTAGATGACGCTAACAACTAGCTCAAATATTTTGTTGAATTTGTTAAACCGTGGACACACTTTAAAAAGACGAGCAATTTTATTAGTCAGCCCCAAAAGTTGTACCTGTCCAGGTCAGTTTTAAAAAAATCTTGCAACATTCTTAGACCTTGCTAATGCGTTTGACACAGTATCCACAGTGATCCACAAATTTTCAAAGGTAGAGTTCCTCAAAGAATTGTTCTAGGACCAGTATTTAATGATGAAAAAGGTTAAAGAAAAAGTGGTTCTTGGTTTAAAAGTATTTAATTAATTTTTCAAAGATATTAGTTATCAGTAAATCTACGTTCAGTCAAATTACATAGAGTTTTCCACAAGTGAAGGAAAGAGGTCTGATTTTATTTCAACTTTGTCTTTTTTTTTACTTGTGAACCTGGTAAGCCGTGAGCATACTTTAAAACGATGGGTTATTAGTCAGCTTGGCACTCCAAAAGTTGTAGCTACAGAAGTCGGTTTAAAAATCTTGCAACATTCCTAGACCTTGAAGCCCTTTGCAACTACCTTATCTAAAAAGTTTTAGAAAATTAGGGAATGAGAAGTATTGTATACAACGTGATTAAAAATTATTTAAAAAATCAAATAATACAGGAGTGGAGCCCCTCAAGGAATTGTTTACGACCTGTAATTATGTATAACATATATATTACTTTAAATTTTGGTACCAATGGTACTCCAATAATTTTAAATTAAAAAGTAGTTTTCGATTTAAACAAATTTAAACTTTTCATCGACAATGAAGGGAAAACCATGAAATTAATTTTAAGAATACAACAATGAAAGTCACAACTGGGAAGTGTGTGGAGAGCTAAAAATTTTAGGCCTTCTCTTGATCAGCAGTCTGGATTTACTAAATTTTCATATGTCCTGTGTAAGTGGGATAACAGGAATCGAGAGCAGCATTGGATAAAAAGAGACTGGTCACAAAGAGAGACTTTAATACGTGGAACCAAAAATATAATTAAACTTGTACTTATAAAACAAATTTTTAAGGCATTAAGCAAAGAAGAAAATATTTGCGACTCTGTCAGAGACAAAATTAAAAGAGGGAATCTTTTGTGGGCCGCTGATTGAGAAATTGATGAAAGATACAAAATTTTAAAATGTAATGTAAGGTAAGGAAAAATAAATAAAAGGAAAAATATTTGTCCCAAAGTATGTTAAGATCGTTAAAAATTTTCTGGAAAAATTCAGGATTCATGGTTGCCATATTGGCATAAAAATTTATTTTTACTTTTCTATTTGGATTATTTCCCAGAAAATCCTTAGGACATGTATGAAGAGCAAGGTAAAAGATTTCATCAAGGCGCTGGGATACCAAAATGATCGCCCATTACTGTTGAGCATTGAGAAGGCATATTCCTTTAGCTGAATATAACAGGAAAACAACCAAAACATGGTTCTGAAGAAGCGCAAAGAAAAAATTACTATTTCTAACAGTTTTTCTGTGTATATTTTGTATACTTTTGTTTTTTTTACTTTAATATTTTATAAAACTAGTTTATAAATAAAATCATTCGTATTTTTTTTTCTAAATTTTACTGGTTTGACAAATATTCTTGCGTGATACAAAAAAACTATAAGCAGATTTGAATGAGAAAATAGTTGAAATTTTTAAATCAACTTTCAAAGTGTTAAAAAAGGCAGGTCTGTGTTATTATCAGTGAATCTAGATAAGTCAAATTACGTAGCTTTTCCCATAACTGATTTTGATAATAATGGTACATCCTCTCTAAAAGTATAGGGCATACAAATTTTGTTGAATAAACATGTAAAATAGAACAAACAAATTGCGTGCGTGCTTAGGAAAAGACAGAAAAATCTGATAACAGTGCTTACTAATACAAGACAATACTTTCTAATACAATGTTGTTGTTATCCCCTCTTTAATTTCTAATCTCAATATTTATCTAGGTCATCTTACGTAACGGGTAGCAAAAATTCACCCAGTTTTAGTTCGATGCCCTTTTTACCCTTCATGATTTCGTTGTGGCCTTGGCCAAAGGTTATAGATAACAGCACAACCCTCACACACAGAGACAGACTAAAAACATCGTGTCGTGGGCCAGCAATCGGTCAGCTTTGAAGTTAGAGAAAAGTTGTTCACGTGCTGCTGACTCTATTTTTAGAGGTTTCTGAAAAGTTATGGGTTTATAGTATAGTATACGTTTTATGTGCGTGTTTCTAGTTGAATGGAAAATACCATACTCTAAATATTGATTAGTTTAGGCCACTATAAATACCTTAATTTTTGTATGTTCTATCAATTAAATTTTTGCTGACGAGGATTCCGTCTTAATTTTAGGAGAGGAGTAATCAGATTTTAAATGGTTTATTTACTAGCTCAGGCAACCTACATCCCCCTCCCTCAACGAAACTCAATTTGGATAATGTGAAAATTGTGTACTAATTTGGTCTTTAAAAAAATTTGTACTTAATGAATAACAGAGTTATTCGCACTATAGGGGGGGGGGAAAGGGTGTGGCTTATCATTAAGCTGCACCCCTCCGTGCTTTTAGTTTAAAAAAAAATATTGGTCCTTAAGATTTTTGTTTGTTTATTATAGGGTCTGTAGCTTGATATCAAGGTACACACTCCATATAAACAAAAAAAAAGTTATCTTGAGAGTAGGCAAGTTTTTAGAATGGGACGAAATTAGTACATAATTAGTATAAAAATTACAGCATAATTGCTTTTTTTCAAATCTATTTCGTAAGCAATGGGCGGGGGTAAACACCCCATAAAAACAAAAAAAAAGTTATCTTGAGAGTAGGAAATTTTCTAGAAGAGGACGGAATTACTAGCAAATTATGCTATAATTACTTTTTTGACATTTTTTTCCTAGACAGAGGGGCGGGTGTCTTGATATCAAGTTACAGAACCCATATAAACAAAAAAAAATCAAGTTATCTTGAGAGTAGGCAATTTTTTAGAAAAGGACGAAAGTAGTACATAATTAGTACCAAATTCTGGCATAGTCACTTTCCTAAGCAGAGAGGGGTGTACCTTGATATTAAGCTGACTGAGCTTGATTTACCTTTCTGTTGCCGTGAAGATATGAAACGGCGCAGGCAAAAATTTGACGAAAACCCTAAGTACTGAAAGTGCAATGTTTTACTCTTTCTTGTGCTGATTATAAGATATTTCTTAAAATTAAACTAAAACCGTACGTATCATAGAAATTATAAAGTGGCAGGCGGGAGCGTAGGGAAAGGGGCATACCTCCCCCTGGAGTTAACACCAACCGCTTTTGAAAAAAAATAAATCCAACAGGCAGACATAAGGCTCATTTTTCATTTCAAAGTAGATGAATTAAATAGAACAGGACCTACCACTGATATTTTCAGAATTCAACATGAATTTAATTTTTAAATCATATTTTTTTTTTCTTAAAGCAATTAAAAAGTTCCAACAAGCGTTTTTTCATAAATTTTCCTTTTAGTAATTGGTAGAGTTTTTGGATGAATTTTATCCATTCGTCAAATACAAATAATTTAAAAATCAAAAATGCCTGATGCTTCAATTGCAATGAATTTTTGCCTCCTGCGTATTTAAAGTATGTTTTAAACAACAAATTTAAGAACAAAAGATCAAAACATCTTGGGTGGAAATACCGGAAATTCAAACCTGGATGAGCATCTCACAAGGAACACACAAAGGACCAAAGCAAAAAGAGAAATTATTAAAAGATGTTTCGCCTGGGGCAACCAGCGTAGGCTCGCCAGTGGTTCAACTATTCACCTTCCCCATACATTATTAAATACACACACAAATAGGCATCGTTGCGCACTGGTACTTATCCAAGTTCGTCCTGGCGTGCTAATATTTCCAATAGACAATTAAAAACAAAAAAAAAGTTAAAAAACCTCCAAATCAGTTACATCAACCTAAAAGAATCTAAAAACAAGAGATCAAAAGATCTTGGGTGAAAATAACGGAAATTGAAACCAGGATGAGCATCCTACAAGGAACACACAAAGAACGAAAGCGAAAAGAGAAATGATTAAAAGATGTTTCGCCTTGAGCAACCGCGTAGTAGATAAGTACCAGTGCGGAACGATGCCTATTTGTGAGTGATTCAAAGTTGGAAATCAAAGTGTATGATGGTGTTTAATGATGTATGGGGAGGGTGACCAGTATAACCACTTTTAATCATTTCTCTTTTCGCTTTGGTCCTTTGTGTGTTCCTTGTGGGATGCTCATCCCGGTTTGAATTTCTGTTATTTCCACTTAAGATCTTTTGATCTTTTGTTTTTAGATTCTTTTCGCTTGATGTAACTGATTTGGAGATTTTGTAACTTCTTTTTTGTTTAAGAAATTTAAGGTTAGAAAGCAACTAAAAACTTAATTTTTCCCCTTAGATATTGTGTACGTTTTCCTTTAATCTAGGATGGTCTACCAACCCCTTTAAAATATTTTATTTGGACATTTTTGTTCCTTCGTAAAAAAGCTCATCAGCATGTCAAGAATTAATCCAGATCGATTTTCTTATTCCCATACTAAATGTCTTCGTCAATATTCCCAATCAATGAATGCAATATCATATTATTTAGTATACCTGATTGGATTTTTTCTCATTCATTCCTTTGCGCGACCCAAAAAATCAGTTCGTTAGATCTTATTGTTCACAATTTTCGGGACCCAAATTTGTCCACAAAAGGACGTGATCTATTAAAAATTACTGTCAACCAATTCGACGCTGCGGACATCTACTACGAAACCATCTACAGTACTTGTTTCGATTGCTGGAAAGGTATCACCTTTTTGAACATAAAGATGAGCCCTGATGTGTAAAGAAGTTTTACCCATTTATCAACCCCCAGATATGAACAATGTGTAGCATTTTCACCCCTTAGGGTTTATGTTATATACAGGTAATTTTTTCATCCCAAGGACAAAAAGGAAAAAAAAACAGAATGAAGAAACTTAATACAACTACTTATTGAATGTGTACCTTGTATGAATGTAGAACAGATCGTTTCAAGGACCCTGCATGTAGTGCCTAAGGACCCCTGGTAATTTTTTGCTTTTTTTGAACTCGTTTTAAAATTATAAATATTGGTATCTGTATTTTTTATCCTAAAGTTTTTGCCTTTTCTACGTTATGAGTGTCAAGAGTTAAATATTCAAAGTTTGATTATTTTTATCCAAAAAATGTTGAGGTTTTCCAAATAGAATTCAAACAAATTTAAAATAAAAATTTCGTTCACAGCTTTGAAAAAAAATATTCCAAGTTAAATCCTGAACAAGTTTTACGCGAGTCTATACCTCGCTGTATTGCGTGCAGGGTCCTTTGATTATTTGTAGGTAGAAAAGGCATGTTAATTTTTTAAGTGGTGGTTTAAGAATGTTTGCCTAAAATTTTAAATTTTTATGCATCGATTAGTTTGTGTGGTTTATTTTGTGTAACAATGTTTTGATCGATACTTTAGCTATAGCAATGCATAAATCCGGTATCTTTTTATTTAAAAGCGCATGTAAATTTAATACAAACACCCTTAAAATGTGGTTTTCAGTACACAAAAGACCTATAAAAAATTCAGGTCTTTGTGGCACACCAAACACAGTCTTTTAAATAAACAATAGTAGTTTTAACAACTAGTGGCTAAAATAGTGCTTTTTTACAAGCGTTGGTTTAAATAACGAGCGTAGCGAGGTATTTAAAAACGCGAGTTTAGCCGCGAGTTGTTAACACTATTTTTTTTACCTTTATTCAAGAAAGACAGGAAATTTAAAAAACTCGAAGAGCACTTGTTGCAATACACCATCTTTACACTATAAATCAAGGCGACTGGTAAATGACTATGGTTTCCATAGCGATTTTCCTTTTTACTCAATAATTTTTTCGTAAATACTTGGTGAAAACTAGTGGAAATTGCTTAATTTTTGAGCAAGAGTAATTAAATTTTTTACAATATTACTATTTTCCGCTATTTCTCTTTAATTTTGGGTTAAAAACAGACATAAATCTTTTTTTGCACCCGTGATCAAAAAAAGTTTTTTTGCATCGGTAACCAAATAAGCCATGCTTTAGTTATCTGCAGACAGTTACTAAAATCATCTTTTTGACGAAGAAAGGAAACGTTGACTTACTCTACTAGTTCCTAAACCAGTTAGAATTATAAAACTAGTGAAGTAGGCCAAAACTTCAAAAGCTTTCCCTTTTGGTTAAATTTTCTCTTTTTTATATTTAACTCCACCATGGACATTGGGAATATATATTTCTAATTTGGTTATCCATATTGCTTGTCAAGCATTTGTCTACGACTTGTTGATATAATCGTTTAATCTTCGTCTGTATTAACTTAAGGCGCACGAATGAGTTCCTAATAAGGGCGAAACACGTGCCTGCCTCTAGTTTTCTAAGTCGCACCCATGATATATCCTTGTGGTACTCCGGTGTAAAGTTTTTGTTTCTATTTACGCCGGTATTTAGGTCGGATGACAACGAAATTTACGTAGTGAAAAATCCGACTGGTTGATGGACTAGTTATATCAGTTAGTATTATAACTAGTGGAGTAGGCCATTAGTCCGACTAATAGTTTTGTAATAGCTATTTACCTAATAAGTGCGGAAAGTGATATTTTACTGCACGCGACGTCAATTGCACGAACGACGCGGAGCGGAGTTTGGGCAAGCCATCAAGGGCGGTAAAGGCACTACTAGCGTCCCTTTAAAAAAACATAATAATTTGAAAAATTCTAACAATTTTTTTTTTCAAGATTATTAATTTTAAAATGAGTATACAGTGTAAAAGTGTGAAACCTATAGTTGATTCCGTACGAGATTTTTTTTTGAGTGCAGTAAAGTAACTTTACCGCGCTCAGTGCGGAAAAGTGCACTTTACCGCACGCGAATAGATAAAGTTATGTATAACTAACTAGATTAGAGAAAGTTGAGGTCTATTTTATCACGTGTTTCCACACATCACCATTTTTACTTACTTTACATTGATTACCATACTAAACAAACTTCTGTCTTCTCCCTGTTTTCTATTTGAAACGTGTCATTTAGAAAGCTGAATTTGAATAATGACAATATCACATTTAAATTAAAATCGGTGCATACCTTTAGGTAATTCTAATCTCTACATTATTATAATTTATTGTAGTATACAATGATTACAATGTTCTCAATCCTTCCTATTTTTTTCTTTTTAGCACGCTCCATACTTAGTCTTATTCATTAGCACACTTTCCAAGCGTCCACACAATACTTTCGTCTAAAACTGCAATATCTAGTGCACTATATAACTGACTAACTACTATTATTTAAATCTGGTTAATCAGAAATTTGCATTTACTCGTATGCAGTTGATAGGGTGGGTTTAGCATGTGTTTTGCATACGAGAAGAAAAAATGCAAGCTTATGGGATTGGGCCAAGAGGTTGACACTGGCAACCAGTCCATTGAAGTGGATGGTTAGGGTTTGAACATCCCATATAAATGTTTTGAAAAACATTAAAATTCAAAAAGGATAATCAATATTTCTGTAGGGTTAATGGGCATAGCGACACCACCAACCTGATCACACTTTATTTCTTTGTGACGTTTCGACGATTTATTGTTAAAATTTAACATACTTATAGTGCAGAAACAAATAATTTGTTATAGTTAGAAGATAAAAGTTACAGTGATTATTGTTGAAATTAACTCTGTGTTTCGGACTTCCATTGTCTATATTTTATTTATACACGACCTTTCGATCAGTAAAATCTCTGATCGTCTTCAGGTGCAAACTGCAATCAATTCCTAAGGCTACGTGCTTATATACTGTGAGAAATCACTCAACATTGAAGTTTAAGAAGTTGGCTCCGCCTAAGGAGGGGCTTCCAAATATTTGGGATTTCAACACTTGGTTTACTGAAAATACCCTGATTCTGCTGTTGGAGTGCTGCCTACATAACTCTTATTTTCAAGTGAAAGATAGGTTTTATGCTCAGGATGACGGTCTGCCAATGGGTTCATCGCTTTTGCCAGTGGTGGCCAATATTTACATGGAGTGGTTCGAATCACACGCGGTTGATACCGCAACATATAAACCTAAGCTCTGGCTAGACCAACAACTTTCAGAATTTCTTCACCACCTAAATAACATAATGGAGTTGGAGCAAAATTGTCAAATTCCTTTTCTTAATGTACTTGTCACACGAGTAGAAAGCGACATCAGGACAACAGTCCATCGTAAACCCACTCACACAGGACAATATTTAAATAAAGGTTCAAATCATTCTGCTACAACCAAACGAGGCATAATCAAAACTTTGTATTACAGAGCCGTTCAAATTTGTAACAATTCTCATGACTTGGAAATCGAAATAAGAAACATTAAGAAGGATCTGCAGCAGAATGGTTACGGCCTTAAACTTATAACAGATACCTACTATTTCTAAATTTCAAGAAACAGGACAGAGATTACAAGACCAAAATCAGGCAAATGCATTCCTTACAATCCCATACGTTAAAGGAGTATCAAAGAAAATTTTAAGAGTAGCGAAAAACTTTAATATTAAAACAGCTTTTAAATCTAGTAATACAATTAGAAGCCTTCTTAGTAAAACAAAACCAGAGAACAAACAAAATAAGGAATGCATTTACCAAGTTCCTTGTGAGTGTGGTGAATCATACATAGTCGAAACTAAAAGACCACTATCTGTTAGGCTTAAGGAACATCAGACGAATACCCAAAAAGGTGAAACCACGAAATCAGGAATCGTAAAACATGCATGGTCAAAACAACACCGAATGAAGCAAAGGTTTTGCACAAGGAGTCACACTGGAAGAAACGAAAATTCCTTGAAGCTGCCTTTATTGGGCAGAATCAGGGTATTTTCAGTAAACCAAGTATTGAAATCCCAAATATTTGGAAGCCCCTCCTTGGGCGGAGCCAACTTCTTAAACTTCAAGGTTGAGTGATTTCTCACAGTATATAAGCACGTAGCCTTAGGAATTGATTGTAGTTTGCACCTGAAGACGATCAGAGATTGTACTGATCGAAACGTTGTGTATAAATAAAATATAGACAATGGAAATCCGAAACACAGAGTTAATTTCAAACACATCATTGTCTCAAACTTTCAAACATAGTTTATTGTTAACATTTTGTTGACTATTTATACACTAGTCACTACACATGATAATGATTTAACAAATAAAACATAGATGGATTTACCATGGATATACCCAAGAAATGTACAGACACTAAGTTGTTCAATAAATACGTAATTAAGTTAATACAAACTTTTACGGTAACTATACCGGGTGTAACAAGAGTTAGATACGGCGACTTAGCGTCTTTATTTTTCAGAATAGAATTCTGAAAACTTGGAATTTTACAGAACCAAAAAATTGTGTCCTGTTGACATGAGTCAAACTCTCGAGGTTAATTTTTGATTTATAAATGAAGCACTCTGTTTATGTCATTATGCCTGAAGACGTGAAGACATTCTAAACCCGTTTTTGTCATCCATATGTCATTTTGGCAAGTTTGAAAAAATATATTTTTTTTAAATTTTTTACATTTTACAGTTTTTTTTAATATATTTCGATTGGCGGCAGCACAAACGCCTACCAAAACCAACGGCTTTAAAGGAATCTTTAAAAAACGGGAGAAATTAATAGCTAAAAGTTTCATTTGCGTTTTTCTACTTCAAGATGAATGAAAACGTTCTGGTACACTAACTTTTTCTGAAATAACATTTTGTTACACATCAGTTAGAGTTTTCCGACTCAATTTATAAAAAGAATTACTTGAGTGATGAAAGATAAAATATCTAAACTAATTAAATTTTTAATAAGGACAGCACACCAATATCATCCAGAAAAAAGACACTCTCTTGTCAGAATTCGAGATAACATGACTTTAAGTTGACGAATTAAAAATTGTCACTGTCTTTCTTTCTTGGTGAAAGTGCCGTGTTGTCTACTTATTAAAAATTAAATAAGTTTACATATTTTACCTTTTATAACTCAAACAATTTTTAAAAAAATCTAAAAAAGAGAAGATCAAAAGATCTGGGAGGAAAGAACGAAAACTCAAAATTGGATGAGTGTCCCACAAGGAACACACAAAAGGCCAAAGCGAAAGGAGAAACAATTAAACGATGTTTCGGCCGGGGTGACCAGCGTGGGATCATCAGTGGATTCACCAGTCACCCTCAATCCAGACATCATTTAACACTATCGCACACTCTGACTTCCAACTCTGAATCACTCAAAAATAGGCATCGTTCCGCATGGTACTTATTATAAGTCACCTGATACGGGTAAGTCCTGGCGTGTTAATCTTTCCAATAGGAATACGCTCCTAAGACAATTAAAACAAGAAGGTAAACTTCCAAATCAGTTCCATCAACCGAAAAGAATCTAAAAAAGAGAAGATCAAAAGATGAAAGAAAGAAGAAGAAAGAAAGAAAAAATGTTATTAAGGGAGGGGAAATAAATATATTTTAGTCGGATCGTAATATTTAATTATTACTCAATGATTTTACATCACGTACACTCGATTTCAAAAAATACGCATACATGCAGTCACAAAATTTACCTTTCTAAAAGTGTATAATGTATATGGACTACCAGCTAAAATGCCTAAAAACTTCAAAAGTACGACAATTTGTCATATTGTTTAAAGAAGGTCTCTAAAATTAAAAATAATTTTTTACTTAAATTAAAGGCAACCTTATTTTTATATTAAATTTTGCATAATTTTAATACTAAAATATCAGCAAAAATAATGTTTTAGTAAAGTCTTTATTGAACAATATCAAATTATCACTCGAGTAACGGACGAAGGCTGTTCTTTAAAGTGGGCGGTAATCCATTTTGGAGTTGATAAAATAACAATAATACGATGGAAACAGCGCTGGATTGAAAACAATTCGACGAATAGGAAACTTGGATTAGGACAAAAACGATGGTAAACTTAATACTAATTATTTTAACTTAAAAAAGAAATAAAATAAATAATTTAGTATTTAATAGTTTCACCATTTTTCTCTATTACAAGCTGCAAACGTCTGGGTTAAATTTTGAAAATATTGATGGTCTTCTGAGAGCTGATCCAATGCGCGATAAATAGCATCGCTTAACTCTTCAGCATTTCGTGGTCTCCAATTCCTTTAGTATATTATTTTAACAATTTGACCCCATATATTTTCCATTGGGTTAAGGTCAGGGCTGTTGGCTGGCCAAGGAAGTGTTTCTTTATTATTCTTCTGAAACCACTGGTGAACAACATTAGCCGTGTGTACTGGACAGTTGTCCTGCTGATAAACGAAGTCATTATTTTCATGTAAAGCCTGTACAGATGGAAACATAACGTTTTCAAGGATTTCAATATATCGTTCACTATTGAATCTTCCTTCGATTCTCCAAAAAAAACCCAAACATCTAGCACTAAACCAGCCCCACATGTTTACAGAAAAATGTCCAGCTTTTTTAATTTGGTTTGTATATTCGGGTTCAAATCTAGAATTTGGTGGACAATTAACTAAAATTCTTTTGCTGCTTGAAGATGATTGAAAAATTTGTCAGTGAAAACCACCCTCTCCGAGAAGTCGTTATCACGAAGAACGTTGTTCAGTGCAAAAATCACTCTGGCCTGTTTTTGTTCTTCTGTTAGAAAAGGCTTCTTGTCAGCAACTCGACAAGAAACTTCTGATTTCGTTACTCTTTTATTTACTGTTGCTAAAGAACCCAGAAATAATGTTACATTAGCTGTTTCAACCAACGTTGAAAAAGAATTTTGCCTGAGATGGTCAAGTCTCTCATTTTGCACTTCAGAACTTACTTTTGGTCGTCCGGATCCATCTTCCCTATCCGTAGATTTATTTTCAATCCAGCGCTTTTTCCATCGCATCATCGTCATTTTATCAACTCCAGTCATAATTTGAACTTTTGTAAATGTTGATATCTGTGGCATTTTTAAGGATGTCACACTGAATTTTAAGCTGTCAGGCATACTAAGCTGGTGGTGCCTTATAATAGTATACACTAATGGAAAGCTAAATTTTGTGGCCGAGGAAAAAATGCAGGTATGAGTTTTTTTTGAAATCAAGTGTACCTCTTAACTTTTAAGGATCATGGCTTAGAATGAATCGCGTTACCACTATCTCACCCGATCATATTTGAACCCCTCCCCTCCTTACTAAGATTTTTTTTTAAAGATGAGTATGCAGTAATCGTAAAGCTCATATCTATCATTACCTACTTACAATCCCAGTAGGTAAAAGAAAATTTCATATTTTCGTCGTCGGTAGACCCCCCCAAGAAAAATATTAGTGATATGCCACTAATACACATGAAATTGACAACCATTTATTGTTTTATTGCTTTAAAGGCCATCAAAAATATTTTGCAATAATAACGATTGTATAAATATGGGCTACACTGTAGATACAAAAAATGTTAGCTTGCTTGACTAAACAACACACTTGAAACTACTTTTCTCCATTTCATAGTTTCCGTAAAAACGAGGATTTAGTGAGTTACAAAATAGTGAATTTTTGAACTGCAACCTTATTTTCTGGCTCACCCTGTACTCATTAAGAGGGGTAGCAATGATAAAAAATATTTGTATGACCCTCCCCTATAACATATTAAAATTTAAAAAAAAGTTAACGGTTGCCTACGCTAAATAAGAAATTGCCGGGGTTCTTTGCTGGCCAGGTGGAATTCGCGTAATCTTAAGAGTTTTCATTCATTCGCATTTTGCGTGTTTTTGTATGTTAATTTACGTCCTGTACCTTTTTGTTTTAGTTAACTAACGAATATAAATGTAGTTACTAATTGTCTAATTTATTGTGGAAAATTTATACTTTGCTTTACCTAAACGGTTTTGTGTCTTTCACTACATTTTGAGCCCCTGGTTAGCGCCTTTATTATTAAAGATAGAAAAAAAGTCTAAACAGAAAAGTTTTATAATTTTTAAGAGCCTTCTAACTTTCTTATATTAAATGGAACACCCTGTATATTTTTTAAAACTTCTATAGATCTTTTCTTCCTGATTCCAAAAATATACTATATGTAGGGTTTATCTCTAGCAGTTCTCGAGTGAAATAAAAAATAATTTGCCAAAAGGGCAATGTGTTAGTCAAGGAATAATAGTTTAGGTGGTTCTTTTTTCGACACATTGCGCTTATGTCAACAATTTTTTAAATTTCTTCAATGACCGTTCAAGACAAAGGTAACACATGGTATATTTTTGCAGTCAGGAAGAAAAGGTTTATCAAAGTTTTAAATTTAATATAAGAAAGTTGATGTCTAAATTTTACATATAGAATGACATTTGACAACATCTGTCATATGGGTTATAGACTTTTAAAAAACTATAAAACTTTTCCATTTAAACTTTTTTTCAATCATCAACAATAAAGGCGCTAACCAGGGGTTCAAAATATAGTGAATTACCCTGTACAGGGTGGCCCAAATTCGAGAGGCCTCTGTAGCTTTGGGCTTTTGCAGCATAGTTAGCCCAAAACTAATATACATTTTCTGCTCGATTTTCAAGAGAAGTCAAAAACTAAAAACCGCATTGCGATATGTCAAAGCGTTTCTGAGCTACAGGGTGATTCTCAAAAATATGCGATTTTAAAGGCCTTCTACAACTTTTTTATTTGTAAAGATAGAGATTTTCATTAAAAACATTTTTTGAAGATTTTTTAAAGACAAATCTACCTGTTTCACCGATTTTCTCTAAAAGCTTAAAGTTATATTTCTTTAAATGGGATACCCCCAATTTTTCTAAAAAATCAGTCTTGTAATAAAATTTCCTGTCGAACGATGTGCCACACACCCATTTTTATTAAATAGTTTAAAAGATATTTGCATATTTTGGTATTTACCATAGTAGGCGCTTTGCGCGCCCTAAATGTGTAAATAAAATTTTATTGTTTTTTTTCATACAAAATCAAGTTGGCTACGACACGAGGAGACACAGCAACCTCGAACTTTAACTTCTAGTTTACTATAATTACCAACCCTAAAATAATAAACAAAAATAAAATTATTACTCTAGAATCGAGGCACTGCACTATTCACTCCGATATGAATACCCTAAAGGCTTGGAATAAAAAGAGGGAATGGAGTGTATAACCCGAGCGCACCTTTAGGAGCTTATCCTTTTCCAAACTTTATTTAAGAATATTTAAAAAAATCCACAATCAACAACGCTTTCTAGTCTCAAAAATAAAAAACAAAAATAAAATTATTAAAAGTTTTTATTTAAAATTTTTAAAAATTAAACTATGTAACACTTAAAATCTACATCTAACAATTTTCTTTAATTCTAAAACAAATGCTCAAATTGACGGCCGTTTTCTTGTAAACATCTTCTCTTGACGCTATTTTCTGCATTAAGAAGTTCTACCGCACGAAGCTGCCTGAATGCAGTACGAAGTGCCTCTTCCAATTCCCTTCTAGTAGTTGGGCGATTTCGAAATACAAGGTCTCACAAAAAGAAGTCGTAAGGGGTCAGGTCTGGAGACCTGGGGTGCCAATATATAGGACCCTTATTTCCGATCCAGTTTTCGGCAAACACAATATTTAGCAAATTAGTAATGTCTCGTGCATTGTGAATAGATGCACGGTCATGTTGAAAGTATAGCTTATTATTTTGCTGAAGTGGAAAATTGTCGATAAACAGAATCACCTGCTCTTCTAAATTTTGTTGGTATCTTTCGGCATTTAAATTTTCATCAAAAATATATGGCCCAATAATTTGTCCTCTGTAGATGCCCACCCATACCTTAAAACTGAACCCTCCCTGATTCGCTTCTTCCACCATAATATGGGGATTTTGTTTTCAGTAATACCAGTTATATCTGGTATATATTCCATCACTAAAAATCGTTGCCTCATCCGTCTAAATAACTTTTCTAGCAAAATCGGGGTCTTCTTGGCTTTTATTTAGGTACCACCGTCAAAATGCACGTCTTGGAGCAAAATCTTGTTGCCGTAATTGGTGCACCCGTCGGGGTCGATAGGGCTTAAACTTGTGTTTTTTTAAGCACCCGAACGGCATCGCTGCGGGGAATTCCAGTGTTTCTCTGCATAGCTCTGGTGGAAGTATTCTGGTTAATTTCTATTTCTCCTAGAGTATTCTTCCAACTCTCTAACTCTGGCTAGGCTTTGTAAGGCTCCTAGGCCGCGGTTTTGTAAAGGATCCGTATTCTTGTAGATGACGTTTTAACTTCAAAAATATTTTTGAGCTAGGTTGACTTCTTTCCGGATATCTCTGGAAATATAGAGACGAAGACGCCACTTTTGACACTTGGGCTCGTTTATCATGGCAATTGTTTTTATTTGCATAGGTCAGAGTTAAATACAGCCTACTATGGTAATTATTAAAAATTGCAGATATCTGTTTAACTACTTAATAAAAGTAGGTGTACGACACATCGTTTAACAGGAAATTTTATTACAAAACTATTTTTTTTTTTAATTAGGGTATTTCATTTAAAAAACAGTAACTTTGTGTTATATCTCGTGAACTAAAGGCTTTAAGACAAAATCGGTGAAACAGGTAGATTTGTCCTTAAAAAATCTTCAAAAAATGTTTTTAATGAAAATCTCTATCTTTACAAATAAAAAAGTTGTAGAGGGCTTTTAGAAACGTACATTTTTGAGAATCACCCTGTAGCTCAGAAACGCTTTGGACATATCGCAATGCGGTTTTTAGTTTTCGACTTCTCTTGAAAATCGAGCCCATAACATGTATATTAGTTTTGGGCTAACTATGCTGCAAAAGCCCAAAGCTATAGAGGCCCCTCGAATTTGGACCACCCGTACGTTCGGGTAATATAAAAGAGCAAGAGTGTTGTGTTGTAGGAGTGGAGTGAAAGTGCGGCACTGTTTGGAGTGGAATTGTATAAGTCGAACGCGTCGGAGTGAAAAGTGTAAACTGTAAGCCAACACCTTTTATAAGGTGTTTTCCACGTGTTTTCGTTTGGTGTACAAAAATAAATCTTTGCTGATTTTAAATAAAATTTTTCGAAAATTCTTTTTATTTTGAGGGTCTACTTAATTGCACAAAATAACTTTAAAAAAGCCTTTAAAACGTATAAAATGTAGTATATGCCCGGCACCCTACCTTCGAGATGTGGAACTTATGAAGCGAGTTCTTTTTGATCTATTCTTAATACTCTAGAGTCGAGGCACTGCACTTTTCACTCCGATATGAATACCCTAAAGGCTTGGAATAAAAAGAGTGAATAAAGTGTATAGCCCGAGCGCACCTTTAGGAGCTTATCCTTTTCCAAACTTTATTTAAGAATATTTGAAAAAATCCACAATCAACAACGCTTTCTAGTCTCGTTGCCCTACTTCTGGTCCAAAAGACGTTGGCTAAATAGCCTTTGCAGGGGGGCCAAATTTCAAACCAAAATATACCGCAATTTCGTCTGAACCTAAAATTAAACTTTTTTGAAATGACAACTTTTTCGTTGCAGAATTCTGTGACAGAAAGTCGAAAAGCTTCGTATTCTAATGACTTTAACTTTCGAAAAAAACATAACATAAACATATTAAAATACTGAAATTAACTAAAAAAGCGTATTTTTGGAGTTAGTATATGTCTCCCAAACACCACAGAATTAATTGTAGATTCTGATATTTTAAATAAAAATTTGAGCCAAAAAGATACGGCATTTTCTCACATTATGTGCTACTCCTCGACATAGGCTAGTAAAAAAGACTAATAATATAAAGTGAATTATCGATCTCGTCGATACATAATTATGTTTCGTCAGTCCGAGGAGGGGTGATTAGTTTAACCACCCCTGATTAGATATTAT